>JAFFSR010000321.1:2215000-3642500 GCA_017163975.1 Anastatus disparis
TTCCATTTTTGCTACCATGCTATCTATCACCTCTTTTTGTAGCTGTTATTCTTTTTCATGTTCTTCAACTTTTTCTTCTAACTTTCTTAATCTTTCTTCTTTCATACCCTCTTTTTTATCTTTATCTTCACTTTCTTTTTTTTCATTTCTACCTTCCACCGGTAGTTCATTTTCATTTTTCTCACTATTCACATCCATTCTTTCTTACTTAACCTCTATCTCTGTTTCTTCTACTTTAGCTATTCTTCATTTTTCTTTCTTTCTTTTTCTCTTTTTTTTTTTATTCTCAGATAGTCTCTTAGTTGTACCTTTTTCTATGGTTTTTATTTTTACGTTCTTTTGTTTGCAGTTTATAAATTATTCTTTTATTTACTTATTTTATAATCTTTATATTTTCGGTCTTTTTACCTTCCAGTATTCTAACCTATTTTTACGATCACGTGTTCTCTTCTATTTCTTTGCTTCTAATATCACTCTGTTTACCTACACTCTGTTTCTTCTTTATCTTTTCATTTTCTTTACTTTCTATAAGTTTTTTCTGCTCTTTCTCGATAGGTGGCGTTTCTTTCTTATCCCTTTTGCATCTCTCCTTTTGTCTTCTAATCTTTGTATCATTCTTCTCTTTTCGATATTCTTTCACTCTCTTCATAACTTTCTCATTTTTTTTTTTACTTTTTCCTCTTATTTCTCCTTTCATTTTTCTCTTTTTTCATCTTATCTTATTTTTGCTTTCTTTACCTTTTTCTTTTTTTTTTTTTTTTTTTTTCTTCTTCTCATTTTTTATTTTCATCCAGGTTTTTTCCCATTCTTGCTTTCTTTTCTTTTTCTTCTCTTTACCATTCCACTTTAGATAATCTTGCATCTATATTTACACTTTCCTTCATTAATTCTATCCATTTTAAACCCTCCACCTGTATCTAGCTATTTTCTTTATATTATTTCTCCTTGATCCGTCCTTGTTAATCAAGTACTTCTGCATGTCCATCCATCCGTTTCCTATTATCCTTATTTCTTTTGTATATTTAGATTTCTCTAATTTACTCCAATTTTCATTCCATTCAATTTCTTTACTCTTTTCTTCTATTAACTCAGGGAGTTCTTCTCCTTTTTTTATTCTACTATAGTATTCTTTTACTGATGAATCTCTTTTTTCTAAGGCTTTTCTTCTGGAATCATCGTCTTTTGTTTCTTTTTCTATATTCTTTTGTCTTCTTCTTTCTTTATTTTTGTTTTTTTCCTCTTTTATGTACTCTTTCTTATTTTCTTTCCAGCATACTTTTATTAGATCTTCATCGCTGTATTTACTAATTTTTTCATCATATTTAATTATTTTCCCTATTGCCATCTTTTCCATACTACTTCTTTTCGTTTCTATCATTATAACATAATCTGGCTTGTTTCTTTCCAGGCCCAGTGTCCATTTTATGTATTTTTTCTGTATCTTTTCTATCTCTTCTCTCCTTTTCCACCCCCATATTTCTACTCCATACATAAATATACTTTTTATAAGCGAGTCAAAAAGCTCCATTCTTCTTTTCCAGTTGTTTCTGAATAACCTTTCTGCTATACTCCACACTTTTCCCATTTTTCTATTTGCTTTAACCTTTTGTTCTCATATATGGTTTTCATCCTTGTTGTTTGCTTGTAGCTTATATCCTAGGTACACAAAGGATTTTACAATTTCTATTTCTTTCCCTTTCCATCTATACTTTTCTTCTTTTCTTTTTTTACCAGCCTTTCTGAATTCCATGATTTTGGATTTCTCTACATTTAGTTCTAATCCTTTTTTTTCGATATACTTACCAAATCTTTTTATTAGCCTGCACATTTAGCTTGCACTTTTAGCTAGTATTGCAACATCATCAGCGTATGATATCGTATACACCTTCTCTTTACCTATTTCTATTCCACCTATCTGTCCTTCTTTTATACTGCTCTCTAAATCTGCAAAACCTAGATTAAATATCGTTGCACTCAAGGAGCATCCTTGTCTTACTCCCTTTTCTATTTAAAATTCCTTTGTATATCTCTCTCCTTCAATTCTTACTTTCGCTCTCGTTTCTTTATATATCTTTTCTATATTTTCTCTTGTTTCTTCTTTCATCATTAATCTTTTCATCGTTTTCCACAATTCTTCTCTATTTAGGCTATCGAAAGCTGCTTTCATATCTGCAAAGAATACAACTACTTTCCCTTTTTCTTTTTTTATTTCCTTCTTTATTATTGTTTTTAAGCAGTATATAGCATCTATTGTTCCTCTATTCTTTCTAAACTGTGTGTCACTTAGCAGGTTTTTCTCTTTAATCTCTGTTTCTAACCTTTTCCTTATGATCTCTGCAAATATTTTATAGCCTGTGTCCATTAGTGTTATACCCCTATAAATTTTTGCTTCTTTTGCATTCCCTTTTTTAAATATTGGGTTAATTATACCTAATTTCTATTCTTCTGGTATTTCGTCGCTTTTCCACCCTTTATTCATTACCCTCTGTAGGTCTTTTATTAATATGCTTTCCCCATTTTTCCATGCTTCATTCGGTATCTTATCTCCTCCTGTTGTTCTATTATTTTTCAGGTTTCTTATTATTTCTCATATCTCTTCTTTCCTGATATCTGTGTATCCAATTCTTTTATTTTCTATTTTTTCTTTCCTTTTCTTATCTTTATCATTTTCCTCTTCAATTTCATTTCTAAAATTCTTTATCCAATCATTTTTTTCTATTCTTTTTTTTACCATATTCTTTCTTTCCCTCTTTTTGTTAACTTCTTTCCAAAAGGTTTTGCCTGTTTTATCCCTTTTCATTTCGTCTGATATACCTAATCCTCTTTTATAATTCTTTTGTTTTATTAGATTTTTGTATTCTCTTCTTTCTTTCCAGTATTCTTCTCTCCTCTCCTCGCTTCCGTTTATCAATTTATTTCTTACCTCACACCTGTTCTTTTCACATTCCCAATCCCACCAGTCCTCTGCGTCTTCCTTCTCTTTTATTTTTACAACTTTCTTGCACATTGATTCTTTAATTTTATTTTTTAAGTATTTCCAATCATTTATTTTTCCTTTTTTTACCAGGTTTTTCCTATATACTTCCACTTCTTTTTCACCCCATATTATTGTCTCTTTTTCTTTAAATATTTTTATTCCTTTTAGCCTTTTTTTTCCATTTTATGTTAACTACAATTAGCATGTGATCTGATTCTATCCTCCTTATTATTTTCATATCTTTTAATGTTTCTTTGGCCTTTCAATTCGTTATGACATAATCAATTACTGACATACCTGCACTTCCCACATAAGTCCATTCTCCCTCTTCATCTCCTTTTGTTTTCCCGTTTCTTATTTCCAGTCCTGTCTCTGCTAGCGAGTCTAGTCAATCATAACCTTCTTTGTTTATCATTATATCTTTTGATTTTCTCGTTTCATCTTCGTTCATTTTATCTTCTATCTTTTCCTCTGATCCTACTCTAGCATTCCAATCACCACATATAATCAGATTTTTATCTATGTTATCTTCATCAATTTTTTCTAATTCTTTCAAACTCTGACTTCTTTCTTCTCTTATGTATACTGATTCAAAGGTCATTTTTTCTCCTTTATACCTTACCTTCATACTAATTATATCGTTATCTTTCCCATCCACACTTGATTCATCCCATATTGTTTCCTCTGCTAACTCCTTTCTTATTGCTACTATCATTCCTCCTTTTGCTCTTCCCTTCTTGTGCACTCTTTTTGCCCATCTATTCTTTGTAATATAATCTTTTAACTTTCCTTTTACAAAATCTTCATTTTTTCTTCCATCCATGTCTCTTGCAGAGCTATTATTATCTCATATTCCCTTATGTATCTCCAGAATTCATTTCCCTTTTTTATCAATCCTGCTATATTCCAGGATATCATCCTTAGTTTTTCATCCTTTCTTTCATCTTTCTTCTTGTTTATCCTCTTCCCTCTTCTTTTCATTCGTTTTATCTTTTCGGAACCAATTCTTTAGTCTTTCGTTCCATATCCATACTTTATCTTCCTTTTCAACTCTGTTATAGTATCTTTTTACTTTAACTCCTTCTTCTTTTAATTCCTCTGCTTTTTTACCTATTTCTCTTCTGTTTTCTCTTTCTTTTTTTGTTAGATTATTATCTATATACACTTTTGTTCCTTTTAATTTGCTTTTACTCTCCATTATTTTGTCCTTCATCAAACTATTCTCACATTGTACTATTTTCCCTATCATGTTTCCTTTTAAATCCCACATTTTATTTATTCTTATTTCTATCTGCATCTTTTCTTTAAACCATTTCTCAAGATCATTCTTCTCTTTACATTTTTTATCCATTTTTCCCTTAATTATTATATTGTTTCTCTTTCTGTTTCTTTCCTCTCTTTCCAAAAGCCATACTAACTCCTCTTCTTTGCCTTCTCTTTCCCTTTTACTTATTTTAATATTTTCATTCAGACTACTTTCACTTGTTTCCTCTCCTTCTTCTTTTTCATTTCTTAGTCTGTCTTTTATCATCATTAAATCACTCTTTAATTCTTCCTCTATTCTTTTCTGCTCCTTCTCTATTTCTTCCATTTTTTTTTCATTTTTCTTCCCCTTTTTTCTTGTTGTTTTCTTTCTTCCCTTTGTTTTTCTATTCGATCTTTCCACATCCTATTGCTTTCTCTCATCATTCTCATCATCTCATTCATATTCTTGTTCACTTCTTCCCATTTCATCTCAGATTCTTCTATCATCTTTTTCATCTGTTCGACATTCTTTTCCATGCTCTCCATTCTATCCATTTCCATTTTTTTGTTATGTTTCTCATCCTTCATACTTCTTTTATTTCTCGTTTCTCCAACCTCTGGGCCACTTTGGCTTATTTTCCTTTTTTCACTTTTCTTACTATTATTACTTTTGCTGTCTTCCTGACTGCTTGCATAGCCTCCTTCGCCTTCTCTATTCATTCTTTCACTCCTTCTCGTATCAGTACAGTCTGACCTTGATCTCTCTCTTTTTATTGCAAAGTCGTTTCTTTTCTTTTTGTTTCTATAAACTTTGTTTTCCCTATCCAGAATGTTTTCATTACTTCCTCTCTTCTTTTTATTTTGCGCCTTATGTGGCGACCTAACCTATACTTCTTCTTTTTAGAAGCCTTTCTTTTTCTCTTTTTCTTTATTTTATTCCTTTCTCTTTTCTTTCTTAATCTCCTCTATCTATCTTCATCTTTTAATTCTTATCCTTCTTTACAGATTACACCTTTTATAAATCGATTTTTTCATGTAAATAATTTCCCATATATCAATCTCTTACTTTACTCTTTTTCGCCATATTGGCATCCATGAGTACTAATTATATAGAACCTAATAAAAAATTTCTACTCTTATTATCAAAAGATTAGACACATTTAAAAAATGCGGGGAACCGGAGAACCGTAGAACTGGAGAACCAGAGAACCGGAGAAACGAAAAAGTGGTTTCACTTTAACATAATATAAGATAACTTTAATAAAATTATGCATTCTCTATTTCATTACACTATCTTTTCATTTTCAAGTGCTGCAAAATATATTAAATTTTACTAAATATCTAAAATATAACTTGCCTGGTCCGTGGATTAATATTTTGTTGGTGAAATGCTCAATGTATGTAAGTGCTAGTTTATAATTGAATTGTTAGCTAATTCAAGTGTGTTAAATAATAATTAAAAATATGAATTTATGACCAATTGTGTACATATACAATTTTTGTCTGTCACAATATGTTGTGAATGTAAAGGAGTGAAAAAATTGATCTTGCTTTCCCAATTTTCTATGCTCTAATTTTTCTAAATAATAGGATAAATACTAATTTGTATATAGTATAGCTCAAACGTTATGAATTCACCCTTATTTATTATTATGTAATAGTTAACACGATCTTCTAATTTTTGTATTACTTAGATTAATTATATATATATATATATATATATATATATATATATATATATATATATATATATATATATATATATATCTCCCTATATTATATAGTTAAAAAAAAAAAAACATCCTCAGCTACCCCTCATTTTTCCTCCCCCTCTTTTTTATGCTTAAAACATCACAATCCACCCCTCAAAATAACGTAAAAATCTGTCTAGAAATGATCTTTTTTGAGAAAAAAAAAAGACACCCCTCTACTACCTAAGTCACCCCTCTGATACCCAAGTCACCCCTTTTGCTACCCCTCGTACGTCACTCACCCCCCCTCAGATAATTTAGCTAAACTTACCTTATTTTATCGATGTATATTTGTTACTCGTTCTTTACACCACTACTATCACCCTTCCAATTACTACCCCTCCTCCTACCCCTCCTTCTACCCCTCATTTTTCCCCCTCCAAAAAAATTAAAAGTTCCCCCTCAAAATTTCTCTAGAAATGTCTTTTTTTTTAAGAAAAAAAAAAGATTCCCCCTCAACCCCAGTCACCCCTTTCCTTCCCAAGTCCACCCCTCAGTCCACAAATCACCCCCTCACTAAACAAGTCACCCCTCTTGCTACCCCTCATGTCCCTAATACACTATTCATAATCATTTAGTGTTTATTTTTATATCGTTAATTAAATATTTAAATTTTACCAATATTTTTTTAAAAAACCTTCTTGTTTGATGACTCTAATACTTTAGAGACCAAATTTGGTTATGAAAAATATTGGTATTTAATTATCTTAAATATATTGATTCTTTATGTTATTTTTAAACGTCAATTATTTATTTGAAATATAAACTATTGAGAAAAAAGTTTTTTAATAATATATTTATGAAATACTTGCTTAAGGCTATATAATGGAATATATATTTAATACATAGTTAATAATATTATAGATTATTGATATAATTATTTTTTAACTATCAAATAATAACTACGTTCGTTAGACAACTTTCCACACCACCCATACTGAGACAAAAAAAAAACTTCTACTTTCAACATTCAAGCTTACTTTTTTTTGGGTCCAAGCTGTATTTGCCTAAAAGTAAAGCACATTTTACTTTGTCTTGATTGTCTTGGTCAGAAAAACTTATTAAAAAATTTCCTACATCTAAAAGATTCTTCTTTCAGGTTAGCTTAAATTTGTTTTCTTGTTGTCTTGAGTTTATCTTGTGAAAGTTTTAGGTAGAAGTTTTTATTTTTTTTATCAGTTTAACGAGGTATTGTCAATGGCGCGTTGGGTTTTTTTGTTGTTTTTAAAGAAAAATTAAACAATAAAAGTGGTACCCATCGCCAGTAGCCCTACATAACCACTTTTAAAATAATATAAATTTAAAAAATTTTTTCACTTTTCTTTAAATGTCAAAAGTAAAAATGTTATTGTAAGTTTTTTATTAATTAAAAAAATAAAAATTATAATAATTATTAATTCATTTAGTTATGAAAAAGTAAAAATGAAAATTATATTGTTAATGTAAAATTTTATCTTTTATACTCTCAATTATTTATAATTATTACATTATGAATACATAATGTAATAGATCAATAATGAATAAGTAAGTCACTATAAAAAATGTGATATCATAGATACAAAATAAAAAAGTAAAAGTCATGTAATCCTATAAATTAAGAGTTAGTCACAGGATATTCATCAGTAATAATATTTAAAAGATTTTATAAAAATACAAAATCAAAACAAATAATGTAGTCAATTACTAACCATTCAGACAATAAATACAATCACACCTTAACCTATATAGGACATCACATTATAATAAATTACATATAAATAGAAAATAAAAATAAAATCATTTGAGGCCAAGCAAATATTTTCCGACTTAAAGTAGACTATAACATGGTTAATTTTCATCTCAGTGTTATTATTTCATAAAAATACTTCGTATATTGTCAAAAGTCGTTATGTATGTGGTTCAAATGTGTAAATTGGGATTTCAAATAAACAGATAATAATACATGGGATCACGCAGACGAAAGTCGAATTTTATTACTAAAGTTCAGCTTTTGTCGACGCCATTTTTCCTCCATTATCTTACCATTTTAAATACCAATAGCAGTGCAACATTAACTCAGTGGTAAGATCTCGAGGAACGAAATCTACGCTTGATATCCGCTTATTTTCTAATTTAAAAAGTTTCAAAACTTATAAATAGATACAAAATAATAATTTTTATTTATAATTTTTTTAATTGAAAAATATTAAATTTTCCAATTATTTTAATTGTAACATGAAAGGATCACGTGAAATATATATAAAAATAATAAAAATATTTTATATTTCAGATAAATAATTGAAGTTTAAAAATAAAATAAAGAATCAATATATTTAAGGTAATTAAAATATATATATTTTATAATATAATTTGATATAATTAATATAATAAATTAATATAATATATATAAATATTAATTTGTATATTGAATAAAAGAAAATATAAATAAAAAAATTAAAGTTATTGGTGACGGTAATTGTTTATTTAGATGTTTTTCGTATTTTTTATATAAAAATGAAAATCAACATATGATTATAAGAAAACATATAATTAGAAATGTTGTTAATAATTGGAATAAATATAAACAACATATAATAGGGAATAAATATTATATAAATATAATAAATAGTGATAATTATTTTGAGTATATGTCAAATAATGGTACTTTTGGAACAGAAATAGAAATTCAAAGTTTTGTAGAATTTTATAATGTATATGTTAAAGTATATATTAAAAATAAAATACTAACGTTTGGGAACTTTTCTGATCATTTTCAATTATCGTTAATTTTTACTGGATCATATGATGCAGGTCATTATGATATTTTAAATTATAAAAATAATAATAATAATTATAATCTTAAAAGAAAATTAAAACATGAAGAATTTAATGAAACAAATATAATCAAAAAAATAAAGACAGAAACAAAGAAAAATAAAAATGAAAATAAGCTTTATAATAAAATAAATAAAAATGAAAAATTGACAAAAAAAAATCAATTAAAAAATTAAATTTAAAAAATAATATAAACAATGAAAATAATATAAATAAAAATTTAAAAAATTATTTAGGTATAATGAGTTACGAATGTAAATATTGTAGTGCTTTATTTTGGAAAGAAGAAATAAAAAAGTTCAATTGTTGTCAACAAGAAAAAATTATTTTATCGCCATTAACTAAATATAATGAAAAATTGAAATATTTATTATTACATGATAGTGTTTTTAGAAATTTAATTAGATATTATAATAATTTATTTAGTTTTGCAACTTTTAATGCAAATGTCATTCAAAACCAAGGAAAAGCTATATATAATTTAAAAATTCAAGGACAAATTTGTCATACAGCACCTAATACGTTAATTTCTACTAATGACATTAAACCTACATGTGGACAGTTATACATTTACGATAATACAGTAGCAATTGAAAAACGATTAAAAACTAATGAAAAATTAACAAAGGAACATATGTTAATTTTAACAGAAATAATGAATGATAATCCCATGGCTAAGAATTACAAAAGCTTACATCAATTATCAAACATACAAAATATTCCAAATCATAAATTGTATTTTATGCGAAAAAATGATAAACAACAACATCGTTATAATAAGCCGCTAACTTCTGAATGTGGTGCTATCATAGTATCTAATTCAGGGATTCCAGATAATTATGATCTTTGTGTAAATCCGAAATTATCTTCTGGAGATGAAATTACTCATACTTATTTAAATAAATTATCTCATCACGTGGATCCAATGGTTTTTCCTTTAATGTTTCCAGCAGGGGATTTAGGTTGGAGTATAGGATATAAAAAAAATGAAAATATTGAAAATAATGATTGTCTTACAATACTACAATATTATTTATATAGAATCCATTGGAGACCAAATTTAAAAAATTTCAACCCTATTTTATATTGTGGAAGATTAACACAACAATACATTATACATGCATATGTGATGGTTGAAAGTAATAGAATGAATTTTTTCAGAAATAATCAAAAACAATTACGTATAGAATGTTATCAAGGTTTATTAGATCATGTAATGAACAGTGCTTCAAATGTTTCAACAAATTTTGAAAACAAAGGAAGAATTGGAAATCTTTTTATTTTACCCTCATCATATATTGGTAGTCCAAGATATATGCAGCAATATTATCAAAATGCCATGGCAATAATGAGAACAGTAGGAAAGCCAGACTTATTTATAACAATGACGTGTAATCCTAAATGGAAAGAATTGAAAGAAATTTTAAAAAATTTTCCAGAAGTAACAACTCTCAATGACATACCAAATATCACAGTAAGATTATTTTATATAAAATTTAAAATGTTATTGAATGATATTATAAAAAACGAAATTTTTGGTCCTGTCATAGCTTATGTATTTTCGATTGAATTTCAAAAAAGAGGGTCACCTCACGCGCATATTATTATAACATTACATCATAATCATAAAATATTAACTCCAGAAAATATTGATAAATATATTTCAGCAGAAATACCTTCATCAGAAAATAAATATTTACAAAAATTAGTAATTAAACACATGTTACATGGACCACATACAGATAAATCACCTTGTTACGAAAAAAATAAAAGTAAATGTAAAATAAAATTTCCAAAATCATTTAATAAAAGTATAATAGTTGAAGAAAACAAATATCCACAATACAAAAGAAGAAATAATATTTTAGATAATCATACATATAATTTAAAACATAATAAAAAAATTATACAAGTTGATAATTCTATGGTAGTTCCTTACAACAGTTTTTTGTTAGCAAAATGTAATGCTCATATCAATACTGAACTTTGTATGTCAATACAAAGTATAAAATATATTTATGATTATATTTATAAAGGTGTAGATAAAGCTTACTGTAAAATAAAACAAGATAAAAATGAAGAAAATAATAATGATGATGTTTATGATGAAATAACTCAATACATAGATGGAAGATATTTAAGTCTAATGGAGGCTGCATGGAGATGACAAGCATTTCCTCTATGCGGTAGAAGTCATACAGTAATAAGATTAAATATCCATATAGAAAATCGACAAAAAATAATTTTTGATGAAAATAATATACATTCAGCATTAAACAAATGCGAAACAACATTGACTGCATGGTTTAAATTGAATAAAAAAGATGATTTTGCTAAAAAAATTAAATATGTTAATATTCCACAATATTATATTTTTAATTCTAAGACTAAATCTTTTATTAAAAGATCACAACTTAGAAAAAATATAGCCATTGGTAGATTAAATGTAGTATCACCAAAAGATAGTGAACGTTTTTTTTCAAAATTAATATTAAACAGGGTAAAAGGTCCAACATCTTTTAAAGATTTACGAACTTATGAAAATGTAACTTATAATACTTATAAAGAAACCGCTCTTGCAATGAATTCAATAAAACACGAAAAACAAATTTATTATATTTTTGAAGAAGCATGTCAAGTTATGTTACCAGTACAATTACGTAAATTTTTTGCATGTTTTTTATTATGTGAAAATATTCAAGGTAACATTATTTGGGAAAAATATAAAAAATTTTTTATTGAAGATTTTAAAGAAAATAAAAAAAATAAAGCTTTATCCCATATTAATCAAATATTAAATTCAGAACAAATGTCATGTGAAAATTTTGGTTTACCTGAACCAAATAAAAACTATATCGAGGAAAACGAAGAAATTAATGACGAAATTTCAATTTTTAGTAAAAAAAAATTTGATAAAATGTATAAACAATTGAATGACGATCAAAAACATATTTTTGAACAAATAATAAATAATAATCATAAAATTTTTTTTATAGATGGACCAGGAGGTTCTGGAAAAACATTTTTATATAAAACATTAATATATTATTTTATAACAATAAAAAAAAAATTCTTATCAATGGCTTGGACAGGTATTGCTTCAATTTTACTACCAAAAGGTTTAACCAGTCACCGAACTTTTAGATTACCATTAGACTTAAACAATATTGAAAGTTCATTTTTAAAATTTGATTCAGATAAGAAAAAATTAAGAGAAGCAAATGTAATTATATGGGACGAAGCATCAATGATTCCTAAAAAAGCTTTAGAAATAGTTGACAAAACATTAAAAGATGTCTGTAATAATAATGAAATTTTTGGAGGAAAAATTATTATTTTAGGTGGAGATTTTCGTCAAATTTTACCTGTATTAAAACATGAAAATAAAAATACAACTATAGAACAAACTATAAAATATTCAATCCTATGGCCCATGTTTCATATTTTTAAATTAAAAAAAAATATAAGATCTAATGATGAACATTTTTCATCATATTTATTAGATATCGGAGAAGGAGAAGTTGATACATTTATTATACCAGAAAAATGGAAAACTAATAATGTTTGCAATAAAATTTATCAAAACATTAACAATAATTATAGTTTTTCGAAAAATGTTATTTTAAGTACGCATAATGAAGATGTGAATATTTTAAGTAATAAAATATTGAATTTAATTAATAATGAAACAATGACATATTATAGTATTGATTATGCAACATATAAAGGTGTTGATCAAACAGATGATAATATTCATTTAAATTATCCAATAAAAATGTTAAATAATATAAGAGAAGGATTACCTCCACATGAACTTAATTTAAAAATAAATGCCATAATAATGCTAATTAGAAATTTAAGTATAAAAGATGGATTATGCAATGGAACACGATTGAAGATAACGAGATTATTTAAATACAATATAGAAGCTGAAGTAATTACAGGCGAAAATAAAGGAAATAAAGTTTTTATACCGCGTATAACATTAGGCACAAATGAATCATCGTCTTTACCATTTATTTTATATAGAAAACAATTCCCTATTGTATTAGCTTTTGTTATAACTATAAATAAATCACAAGGTCAAAGTTTTGAAAACGTAGGAATATTCATAAAAAAACCTTTATTTTCACATGGACAATTATATGTTGCTCTTTCTAGAAGTAAAAATCCTTCTAAAATACATATTCAAAATGAATTAGAAAATAAAAATGAATTAACCAATATAGTATGGAAAGAAGTACTAGAAAAATAATTAAAAAAAAAACTTTAATTTTTTTAATATTAAAAATATATTTATATTTCTTACATACTAATAAAACATTTATTTTTTTCAGATATAACATAATAAAACAAAAAATAAAAACATACTTTAAATTTTCTATATAAAAAAATTAATTTAAAATAATAAAAAAGAAAATAAAAACAAACTTCAAATATTTTATAAAAAAAAATAATAACAAAGTTATTTAATTAATACTAATAATAATCGAATCATTATAAAATGGAATGGGATCCAGTTTCAAATGAATACATTGTTGTAGGAAACTTACAACATCAAGAAAAATTAGATGATTTAAATAACCTAATAAACGAATTTGAACGGTTTCAAGAGCAGTACGAAGAATATATGGAAAATTTGAATGAAAATACAGATTTATCTAGATTAAATAATGCAATTAATAACTATATCGGTATTGAAAATGAAAAATTTCATTTTGAGAATTGGAACAATGTAACATATTATTATAAATATATGACAAATAAAATCATAATATAAGTTAGAAATACATGATCCAATAATGGAATATTATATCACAACTCATAATACAATATATTATAAATATTTATTACGTATTGCTAATATAATTTTTTTTATATTATAAAATATAATATAAAATATATTTGAGTAATAAATTAATAAAAATAATAAATATATCTTCTATAAAAACAAAAAATTAATCAAATATATTAAAACAGTAATTCAAAATATATTTCATACATCAAAAAGACTTAATTGCATTAAAATATATTTAAAAAAAAATAAATAAAATTTAATAAAATACTCACTTTATAATTTTATTTATAACGTACATGAATTAGTAATTAATTGTATTAATATTATTATAATTATGATACAGGCATTAAACGTTAAATAAATCAAATAAAATCCTATTATAACTTAAACATTTATAATTGAATTCAAATATAATAAAATGTTTAAAGGGTAATTAAAAAATTATTTTATAAAACAAAAAAAATTAATAAAATTCATATCATTATGTATTATATTATATTGATTTTTTTAATTAATAAATAATATTAAAAATTATTGATTAATAAATAAATAATCGATAATTTAAAAAAAAAATAAACATGAAAATACATTCTATTAATTTTGTAAAAATTATTTTAATATATCTTTTTTAATATTAGCAAAAAAGTCAAGGATATTAGAACACAATATAGATATATATTTTATACATCCAAAAGACTTAAAAATAAAATTAAGATATATTAAAAATAAAATTAAAATAATTAATAAATAAGGAAAAATTATATTATTTAATTTTATCGTTTTATTTATGAAATATATTAATTAATAATATTATAATTATCATAATGATATTGAAATTTATTGTAAAATATATACTTTGAATAAAACTAATATTTAAAAAAAATGAAATATATTAATTTCAAGTATATAAATTAAAGATACTAAATGTTATAAAAAAAAATAATAATAATTAATATTTAAATATAAGAAATAATTATAAAATTTTTAATAATAATAATATTAAAAAACATAGAATTCAATAAAATATTAAATTTTAAATTTAGAATAATTATAATAAAAAAAATTCCGGTTCTATATTATTGTAAGACATGTTAAAATAATATTTAATTGAAAAATATCAAGTTATAATAATTATTCTAATAAACATACTTAAACAAAGATTTAAAAGAGATAAATATTAATTGAACAATTGTTATATAACAACAATTGTACAAATTATAAAATGATTTTAAAACTTTGTTTAAATATGTAATATTGAAGGTGGAGGATGGATTGTAAATAGAGTCTATGGTATAAGGAGGAAGGAATATAGACTCTCATGGTTGTGTAGGGCTACAGGCGAAGGTAACCATGGTTTTATTTTGAATAATTATATAAAAAAAAAAGAATAAGTTTAATTAATTTTAACATGTCTTAAAATAACTTAAAATTATTATGATTGATTTTATATAATCATTAAAAATAAAACAAAAAAAAACCAACGTGCCGTAATACCATACATTTTTTATTTAATTTATATTATAAACTATTAATTGTAAGGTATTATTGACAGTACCTCTTCGGGTGGTGTGGAAATCTGTCTGAGCAAATATATAATTAATATAAATTTTATAAATAATTTTTGTCAGTACAAATTTCATTACTGGCTGAGCTTGGGGAACTGGGCGAGTAATTATAAATTTCATAAAAAATAATTATTAAAATAAATGCGGAATCGTTTGCAGATTTTGCAATATGCATTAAAATAATTGTGGAAACAATGGTTTTCGAGAAAATTAAAATAATGTATTTTAGGATCCTAAAAAAAGAAAATACGGCTACTGCTTACAAATCGTGCGTAAACATAATAAAAATCATTGGAATCAATTGCAATATAATTGCGGATTCCATAGATGTTTTCATAATTAGCGTAACCCGTGTAATTATAGAGAAGATAATTTTCTCTAATATTCATTTACTATTACCCCCACCAGCCGCACCGTATAAATCAAATAATCATGAATTTTAATAAAAATAATATTTAAACAATTGTGGAATCGTTTGCAGATTTTGCAATATGCATTAAATTAATTGTGGAAACAATGGTTTTCGAGAAAATTAAAATAATGTATTTTAGGATCCTAAAAAAAAGAAAATACGGCTACTTCTTACAAATCGTGCATAAATATAATAAAAATCATTGGAATCGATTGCAATTTAATTGCGGATTCCATAAATGTTTTCATAATTAGCGTAACCCGTGTAATTATAGAGAAGATAATTTTCTCTAATATTCATTTACTATTTACCCCACCAGCCGCACCGTATAAATCAAATAATCATGAATTTTAATAAAAATAATATTTAAACAATTGTGGAATCGTTTGCAGATTTTGCAATATGCATTAAATTAATTGTGGAAACAATGGTTTTCGAGAAAATTAAAATAATGTATTTTAGGATCCTAAAAAAAGAAAATACGGCTACTGCTTACAAATCGTGCGTAAACATAATAAAAATCATTGGAATCGATTGCAATTTAATTGCGGATTCCATAGATGTTTTCATAATTAGCGTAACCCGTGTAATTATAGAGAAGATAATTTTTTCTAATATTCATTTACGATTACCCCCACCAGCCGCACCGTATAAATCAAATAATCATGAATTTTAATAAAAATAATATTTAAACAATTGTGGAATCGTTTGCAGATTTTGCAATATGCATTAAATTAATTGTGGAAACAATGGTTTTCGAGAAAATTAAAATAATGTATTTTAGGATCCTAAAAAAAGAAAATGCGGCTACTGCTTACAAATCGTGCATAAATATAATAAAAATCATTGGAATCGATTGCAATTTAATTGCGGATTCCATAGATATTTTCATAATTATTTAAATGAATTCATGTTAGAATTATTTAAACTTTAGCTAACTGTTTTTAAAAGAACATTTTAAAAATAAATAATAATAGTAAATAAATGATAAAAAAATTATTTTCTTTATAATTACAAGGGTTACGCTAATTATGAAAACATCTATGGAATCCGCAATTAAATTGCAATCGATTCCAATGATTTTTATTATTTTTATCCATGATTTGTAAGCAGTAGCCATATTTTCTTTTTTTTAGGATCCTAAGATATATTATTCAATTTTTCTCAAAATTAATTATTCCCACAATTATTTTAATGTATATTGGAAAATCTGCAAGCGATTCCACAATTGTTTAAATATTATTTTTATTAAAATTCATAATTATTTGATTTATACGGTGCGGCTGGTGGGGGTAATAGTAAATGAATATTAAAAATGATCTTCTCTATAATTACAAGAGTTACGCTAATTATGAAAATATCTATGGAATCCGCAATTAAATTGCAATCGATTCCAATGATTTTTATTATATTTATGCACGATTTGTAAGCAGTAGCCGTATTTTCTTTTTTTAGGATCCTAAAATACATTATTTCAATTTTCTCGAAAACCATTGTTTCCACAATTAATTTAATGCATATTGCAAAATCTGCAAACGATTCCACAATTGTTTAAATATTATTTTTATTAAAATTCATGATTATTTGATTTATACGGTGCGGCTGGTGGGGGTAATAGTAAATGAATATTAGCAAAAATTATCTTCTCTATAATTACACGGGTTACGCTAATTATGAAAACATTTATGGAATCCGCAATTAAATTGCAATCGATTCCAATGATTTTTATTATATTTATGCACGATTTGTAAGCAGTAGCCGTATTTTCTTTTTTTTAGGATCCTAAAATACATTATTTTAATTTTCTCGAAAACCATTGTTTCCACAATTAATTTAATGCATATTGCAAAATCTGCAAACGATTCCACAATTGTTTAAATATTATTTTTATTAAAATTCATGATTATTTGATTTATACGGTGCGGCTGGTGGGGGTAATAGTAAATGAATATTAGAAAAAATTATCTTCTCTATAATTACACGGGTTACGCTAATTATGAAAACATCTATGGAATCCGCAATTAAATTGCAATCGATTCCAATGATTTTTATTATGTTTACGCACGATTTGTAAGCAGTAGCCGTATTTTCTTTTTTTAGGATCCTAAAATACATTATTTTAATTTTCTCGAAAACCATTGTTTCCACAATTATTTTAATGCATATTGCAAAATCTGCAAACGATTCCGCATTTATTCTAATAATTATTTTTTATGAAATTTATAATTACTCGCCCAGTTCCCCAAGCTTACTGCTGACATATTGTAAATATAAACGGTGGTTGGCGAGCAGCGCGAGCAGGGGGGAACCCCCCCTAGTATATATATATATATATATATATATATATATATATATATATATATATTTATACCTATCAATGCTTATTTACATCTAAGGGATATTAGTTTTCTATATTCAAAGAATATTAAAAATATTAACATTCCCAGGTAGAAATGTGAGTTATCATATTTATGAAATATTATTCAACGTTGAAAGATAAAGAAAAAAAATTTTGAAATGTATGTGATGTAACGCGAAAAATGAATATTCTTAATTTTCCCTTACTTATCTTTATTATATGAACCTCGCAATTTTCAGTTACACCATAAAATATTAATCCACCGGCCTGGCAAGTTATTTTTTTAGATATTAAGTAAAATTTAATATATTTTGCAGCACTTGAAAATAAAAAGATAGTGTAATGAGATAGAAAGTGCATAATTTTATTAAAAGTATTACAATGAAAATGGATATCTTCCCTTAAATTTTAAAAAGGCATAAATGATTTTGAAGCTAATGGCAGCAAATTTTTAAATATAAGTTGTAGAAGCTAATGGCCTTTTTGCCAAGTTTTTAGAAATATAATTATACAGTTTTAATCTTCAACCGTAGCATATTTAATAAAAAATTTCCGAAACGTTGAAGTTCAACGTTTCGAAACTTTTTTTTTTAAATATGTCTCTTACCAGCAATAAAATTAATTAGATATCACAAAGATCAACTACAAAAAATTTTGTTTCAATTTTTATATGTATCATCATCGCTATCTTCATCTCAATAATAACTTTTTTCATGAATTATTTGGCAAAGTTTTTTCAAACATTCATCCAACAAAGAGAATATAGATTCAGAGTTTTATGAATTTTATGTTATTAATCAGAATGAATTGAATAAAGAAGTACTCAACGATTGCTTGATTGATTTTAAAACTTTCTTGAGCAAAAACTATAGATAAATAAAATAAAAAGTATAAACTTGATGATGATCACTCAATTCATTTCAGTACTTTTAAGGGCTGAAATTAAAAAGAAAATATGATGTATGTAGTTAAATGAAATAAAATATTTAGAAGTACTGTTCTAAAGAATACTATACTATCCAATACCCAAACTCACCTAAAACATACTTTTTTAAAAGTTATAATAAAGATGAAATAATATTTATCAGTTTGAATAATGACTAAAAACAAAAATTACAGAAATATAATATTCAAAAGAAATTTTATTATCTTTGAAAATAAAAATATAGTGTAATGATATTGTTATCAATCTTATATTATTAAAAAGAATAAATTAAATACAGAAGTATTTATAATACATCAAGCCTAATACCATGGTTGCTGTAGCACTAATTGCACCAATATTTACAGATTCACCTTCTAATATTTTAACATAATGTAACCAAGTCTAGTGCTAAACCTGCTGTTAATGAATAAGATTCTCTATTTACACATTTTTTTATTTCTGGTCCTGGAGTCTCCCTATTTCAGAAAGTAAAGCATGAGCAATATGTCGATAATTTTTTCCTTGATAAACTAATCCGAAATCCATAAGTGGGGCTACTTCAACATTTTGTGGAACATCCAATTCTATACTGGTTGGAATTAATAAAGTTTCTGCATGAAGTGATAATAATTTTGTTCTGGAAACATTCATTAATTCTCTATACGTAACTGATCATTTTTTTCTCACTTCAATTCACTTTTTTCCAGTGCCGTTCGATCTTGTCTATCAATTAAATCATAGACTTGAGTTGGTGAATTTGATGATGGCATTCTTCTACATTCATAAATTATATTTTTAAAAATGCAGTTTATGTTCAATGGTAAATTATCAAATTGGTGTTTATTTATTCCTGTTTTGTAACAATGTAGAATCATTTCTTTAATTGTATATTTTCTATTTTCACTTGTAAGCATATCTTGAGTAGCGTTGAAATTAATTCTTTTAAAGATGTTATAACAGTCTACTTGAAAACTTGAAACTTTTACCAGATAAGTTTCCTCAGAATTTACCTTATTTTCAGACATTTCACTATTTATATAAAGTGAACAATGTAATTGTAAAAATTCCCAATCTTCATTATACGTTTGAATTTTTATACCACACTGACAATTTCTTTGAATCGCATTATTAATTAATAAAATTTTTGTAAGCTTTGTAGTGAGATTATCTCTGTTAGTTTCAGCCTTCAAATTGGAAACAATACTTGAATAAAGGGGAATAGAAGAAACAAGTATTCTTGTTAAAATTAAATCTTTAGGAATGTTACAATCTGGATTCATTGATAAAAGAGGTGTACCTTTTTCTGGTATACGTTCTAAGATGCCTAAGACTTTTAATGGATTTAAAATACTTATTAATCCACTTGGTAAAATACTTTCTTTATACACTTATAATAAGGCCTGAACTGTGCTTGCATTGTATAGAAATTTAAATGACTCCGAAAAATGTATAAACTATAATTAATAAATAATGAAGCATATTTCTTATTTTGATGTTTTTTTTTCTTGTGTCAAGTTCTGCTTCTTCTTCTGTAAGATGCTGAAAATTAAAAAAAATTCAATATTCTTAATAAACATAAGTATTTCTGTTAATATGTATCACCTACTAGATATAAAAATCTAATATATTTAATATTTGATAAATTGATTAAAATTATAGTGAATTTACATTGTTTATATATATATGTATATTTAAGATTATTCAATTTTAGTAAATATTCACTAATAATAATAAATGATATCAATCAATTAAATGGAAATGATGGTTTTATTCGTAGGTGGAAAAACTAGTCAATATACAAAATATAACATAATGTTCGCTAGCGAGCCTGTCGTGCGCAGCCTAACAATTTAAGAATATTTATGAAGCGTTGTCTTTTCTCATGTGCTTATAAAAACAAAATCTTACATATTTTTTCATTAAAAATAAAAATTTTTAAATAATTTAAATAAAGCACATTCATGAACATTCTAACCCCTTAACTGTCAAGGCAATGATATGTATAAAGTACTTAATTTTCAATAAAGTTACGACATGAAAATCTTTGCCATGGTAATTAACGGTTTAATTGAATACTTTTTGTAATTGTTTGTAAAATAATTTAAAAATATTTTTTTCAATTTTCAATATTAAAAAACGCTGCCAAGTGCTTTGTCGGAATGCTTTCTCATAGAACTCTTTGAGTTTCATTAATTTTTTTATATTTATTCAAATGTGATTTTAATATATAACTAGTGGGCATATATTTGCACTTGACTTATGTAATTCTTATCTAATTCTGGGGTAAAGTGCTGCTGCAAGGTTCTTACGGAAGACTGCTTCAATTCTGCTGCAAGTTTGCGTGTTTATTCTCGTCATATAATTGCGCTCAACTTATGTCATTTTTAAGAGTAACTCAGAAATCAAAAGAAGTGATCAAAAGGCTACGCTAATAAAATTATTTTTTTAAAACTTGGTTTATAAAGACAGTAGCAAAAACCTTGTATACAAATTTTAGAGCAATTCTATCGAGTACTTTACGTAAAATGGAAAAAAACTGAAATATGAAAATTTTTTAAGAAAATTTTTTTAATTTTCTAAAATGAAAACTACGCTAAAAAGATCGGTTTATAAAATTTATCCTCCTTTTGGCAGATGCAAATTATTCCCATGGAAATCTCAAAGCAAATTCATCAGTTAACTTACGTAAAATACAAAAAAAAAAAATTAAAAATCGAAAAATTTTTTCAAATTTTGTAGAGTTCAGTGGAGTAGTGACTAAGGCGCGTGGCTCGTATTCCCGTTGGCGCGGGATCGATTCCCCGTCTGGTCGCTTTTTCGCTGTCTCTGCCGTGGGTTGACACCACGTTAAATAATATGTCACTAAGTTACGCTAAAAAATTGGTATAAATATGCAAATAATGGAGCTTGCTCCGTAGATAATGATGAAAAAAAAAATAAAAAATTCTTAAAATGGCTCTATAAAAAAAATACACTATGAATACTAATTTTCAATAGCTTCCCGCCTAGCTATACAAAAACATAGATGATATACAAAATTTGAAGCAAATCCATCGAGTAATTTTCGAGATCTAACTGGTTAAATAAATAACATTTTCTTTTCAAAATTTCTTTTTCAAAATTTTAAAAATGCTCTAAAATTAAAACTACGCTGTGAAAATCAATTTTTGAAAATTTCCCTTCTTTTGGCAGTCGCAAATAATTTCCCTGCAATTTTTAGAACAAATCTATCGAGTACTTTACGTAGAATGAAAAAAAATAAGAAAAGAAGAATCGAAATTTTTTTTTAAATCTTTAAAATTCTCTAAAATTGTAACCACGCTAAGAAAATTAGTTTTCAAAAGCTTATTTTTTTCAGACAATAGCGAATTAATTGTATAAAAATTTTGGAGAAAATTCATAGTATGGTTAACGCAAAAAAGAAAATAAATGAAAAATAAAAATTTTTTTGAAAATTTTCAAAGTGCTCTAAAATTAAAACTGCGCTGAGAAAATTAATTTTCCAAAGCTTGTTTTCTTCAGATAGTAGCGAATTAATTGCATACAAATTTTGGAGCAAATCTATCAAATTGTTTTCGTAAAATAGAAAAAAATTAAAAATAAAAATTTTAAAAAAAATTTTAAAAATGCTCTAAAATTAAAAGTGCACTAAGAAAATTAGTTTACAAAATTTTTTATACTTTTGGTAGTCGAAATTAAGTTCCATACAAATTTTCGAACAAATTCTTCGAGTAGTTTACGTAAAATACAAAAAAAATGAAAAATCGATATTTTTTTAAAATTCTTAAAATGATTCTAGAAAAAAAACTACGCTAAGAAAGCCAATTCTCAATAGCTTCCGCACCAGTTCATCAAAAAATTGAATTGTATGGAAAATTTGAAGTAAATCCATCGAGTAGTTTTTAAGATTTTATTGGCTTAATAAATAGAAATATTTTTTTTTTAAATTTCAAAATGCTCTAAAATTAAAACTAAGCTAAGAAAATCAGTTTTTAACAATTTATTTTATCCGGGCAATCACAAATAAATTCCATGCAAATTTTAAAGCAAATTCATCGTGTAGTAAACAAAAAAAAACCAAAAAACGAAAGATCAAATTTTTTTTTTTTTTTTTTAAAAAACTTTAAAATGAAAACTACGCTAGAAGAGCCAATTATCAATAGCTTCCCAGCAAGTTAGTCACAAAACTAAATTCTATGCAAAATTAGAAGCAAATCCATCGAGTAGTTCTCGAGATACAGTTTACTAACTGAATTCATACATCCACACACACACACACACACACACACATACATACAGACATTTTCTGGAAACCACTTTTTTCGACTCCCTGAGTCTAAATATGTACAAATTAATGAAAAAATAGAAAAAAATTTTTTTTACCGATACAATGCTTTCTCTATGAGAAAGCAAAAGAATCAATAGTTCTAAAATTTAGAATATTAAAAAAAATTTATAGTTCAGAAATGTAAAAAATAAAATTATCAGCTTCTAAATACGGTTATCTAGCTTCTGTGTTGAATAAGTTTCAAAGAGAATATTCCTTAGTTTTTTATCTATGCGACTATGTTGCATTTGGTTGCTAGCATATAACATACACGGAAAAAAGTGGAAAAATACAAGATCAATCTATACTTCACGTATAGTAACCTTAAGGCATCCATTTGTGAACGTTTCAATCGCACGCTGAAAAATAAGATGTGGATAGAGTTTAGTCTACGTAGTAGCTATAAATGGCTCGATATCTTACCCAAGCTGATAGCAGCTTACAACGATAGAAAATATCGAACTTTCGGCATGAAACCTAACAATTTCACAGCTGCCAATGAAGCACAAGTTCTGAAACGTTTTAACAAAAAAATTGGTAACGTAAATGTACCTATTATTGGCCGTCTAGGGACGCTAGGAACATTTGATAAAATTATTATTAAATTAAATTTAAAAAATGATTAAAATTTTTGGATATATTAGAGGAACGTTGATTTATTCGATTGTTAAAAATAAAAAAAAAGTCATTTAATCAACAACAATAGTGAAATAAACGTAAAAATATTATCATTTGTAGGTACCAGTACTTGGACCAGCAAAATAATGATGTCCTAGTGTCCCAAAATACTGGTAAAATTTATTGGACACTTGTATATGCAAACATTTATAATTTTATATTTATTTTATAATATTGCTAATTATTTTATAAATAGTTATTTATAGGTAAATAAAGAATAAACAAATGATTCAAAATAATTTTTTTATTACAATGTTTAACATTTTAATACATATTTGTTGATAAATATTCATATAAATTAATATATATTAAATTATATTTATTAAAACTAATTAAAAGAATAGAAAACGTCTAACTAGGAGAGTATCAAATCTCCGGATCACGGATTTTGCTCTAACTTTGAGATAGGTTTTCAGATATCGAAATATGGAAAAAGCCAGAGTTATAGACCCCAACGCTCAATGTTTCTCTAGTTGCAGGCAATTAAAGAAAATCACTAAAAAAGTTACTAGATTTTTAAACGCTTATAATTCTTTAGCATTAATAGCTAGACGCTTGTAACTATTTTTAAATGAAAGCTACGTTCAAATCATTTCGAAAAAGCACCTATAGCATATCGAAATATTATTTTTTCTCAAAGTTACAGCATTATAAGAATTTGAGCTGAATTTCCTTTTAAAAATATTAATTAATGATAAATGTTAAAATGTAGTACAATTTTCATAACGCTGTAACTTTAGGAAAAAATAATATTTTGATATGCTATAGGTGCTTTTTCGAAAGGGTTTGAACGTAGCTTTCATTTAAAAACAGTTACAAGCGTCTGGCTATTAATGCTAAAGAATTATAAGCGTTTAAAAATCTAGTAACTTTTTTAGTGATTTTCTTTAATTGCCTGCAACTAGAGAAATATTGAGCGTTGGGGTCTATAACTCTGGCTTTTTCCATATTTTGACATCTGAAAACCTATCTCAAAGTTGGAGCAAAATCCGTGATCCGGAGATGTGATACTCTCCTAGTAAGTTTAAGAATACTGATAAAATCATTATAACAAAAGTTTCATTAATTAGTCTTTTCTTTTTTCATTGTAAGAATATTTTTTTCATACTTATAAGCTTCTTAATTTCTTCATTCAATTTCTTTTTTTTTTGTAACGCAACTGTCTTCTCTCTTTTTTTTTGCTTCTTTTTTTCTTGTTGAAGCCTTTTACTTTCTTGAATTTCCTTTTGCTTATTTTATTTTTCATCTCTTATTTTTTGATGATGATCCTGCCACTCGTTAGATGTTAGAACAGGAATACTGTTTTTCTTTTTACTTTTAGTTTTATCCCTTACAGGATTCTGTGAGTAAGGTAAAATTTCTTTACAAATATTTTTTATTTCCTCACTTTCTTCACTTACTGTTTGTATAGCATGATCATCTAAATAAAGAGAAAGATTTTAATGTAACAATTGGTTTATACAAATAGCATAAAATAATGAATACTTAAACAAACCTGTAATGATGCCAACCAACTCATTTTGCTTTTTAATATTTAATACTTTCCTCTCTTTAATACTTTCTTACTCTCATTTAATACTTTTCTCTACATTTTGGATAACTTGATCATTATCAGAAACTTTACAAACATTTTTTTTTACAATATTACTTTCACCTATCAAAATGATAATTACATAATAATTATTTTAATAAATTTACTATCAAAATAAATATAATTGTCAATATTTAAATAATTAATACCTTTCATGACAGTGAGATCAAGCACTTGTTTTTGAAAGTTTTCAGAATAACTTTTTTCAAAATGATTTGTCATGTCAATGGCTTCATCCATGACATTACTATTGCAAAGGATACTTGAATTGATAAACTTCCCATCACACTCAAGTTTATCATCTATCATCATATTCATATCAGCAAGGTCAATTCCACTATCATCGTTGGAGGTTAACATTATCTTCGAAGGAACCTGGCAACTCTTACTATGAGGATTATTTATTCTTGCAATAGATTTTTCTACTGTTGAAGTCTCCTTGCAAACATTTATAGAATCAATTTTTTCTTCGACAAGAAACTCTTGTTGGACTACAATTTCTTTATTAACAGGTATTCGAACAATTTTTGGATCAAATACTGAAGTCTCTTCAGTATTTGATCCAGTTGTATAATTACTGAACCAGTATTTTTTCGCAGAAGTAAACTCTTGTTGTATTAAATTTTTTTGTTCAACAGATATCATAACAGTTCTTGAGGCATGTACTGTTAACGGAGTCTCCTTATCATTAATTGCTGAACTACTTCTTTCTTCGAAAGCAAACTCTTGTTGTTGTTGAATCGCTTTATAAACAGACATATGAGTACCTTTCGGATCATCTATTATGACCGGAGTCTCTTTGTGAGCAATTATAGAAACAGTACTTTCTTGGGAAAGAAACTCTTGCTGCACTAAAGTATCTTAATAATTGGGTAGCAAAGAAGCTCTTATATCATGCTTTTTTGAAGTTTGTTTATCACCAATCAATTGGTCATCGTACTGAGGAATATGAATTATTATATTAGCTGAAAAGAAATTAAAAATTAATATACGTACTATAGAATTCTGAATATAGAATATTATTAGTAAATACAAAAAATATAAGTTATGAATAAAAAATAAAAATCAACTTACTTTCAGACAAGTTCATCGAGTGTTCATTGTATCCATCAAGTAATATAATTTCTTGTAGTGAGTTATCTTGATTATGCAAAGATAATGATTGATCCGTATCCTTAATTTTCAATACATCATCATTAGCTTACAGTTTCTTTAACAAATTCTAGTTTATCGTATCCAGAATTTTGAACTGGGATATCACTTACAATATTTAGCTCTAAACTATGAATAATAGCTAATAAATAAAAAAAGTAAAAAAATTATTAATAACTGTTATAATACTTAATAAATGTACCACAAAGTCTCCTAGATTCAAGCCAATAGTTGAAAAGACCTTGATTGTTACTGTCGGATGATGTGAATCTCTTGTTTTTAACAGCTTCTTGAAAATCTAATGACATTTCTGGTGCCAATATACCTTCAAGTAACTGAAGGTACTTTATATGTTCATCTTCTTTATTCTCAAGACTTGATGATGCATTTCTCTCCTTGTGTTGATCAGCTTGTTGATTGTTAATAGCTTTTTCTTCTTTGTCACTTCTTTATTTGAAATATTGTAATCTACAGCATTTGCTGAGAAGGGAAACAAACCACACGTAGCAAATCCATTTTTAATAATTTTTTCTAAATTGGATATTGAATCCAGAGCAGTTTTTAATACCATAGCAAAATTTTCCCTCTTTAATTGCTGCACTTGATCCATACGCCACTTGTCCACAACTTTTTTCCATGCATGTTTGAGCGAATGAAAAACTGCTACTTCAAGAGATTGTAAAATATGTGTAGCATTTGGATGGAGAGCAATCAACTCGATTTTCTTTTTCTTACAAAACTTTGATAATTCTAATGTAAGATAAGATGAATGTCCGTCTACATAAAGTATGACTGGAAATTGAATTTTATTTTTCACCAGCCAAGGATAAAATTGTCCAGAAATATATTTAAAAAAACTTTCAGCAGTCATCCAACCTCGTTCTGTGCTTCCACAAATCCATCCCTTTGGCGAACTATTGATTATATTAGATGGAAGGCATTCATACCAGAAAAGGAGAAAAGGTGGTAGCATGACACCATTGGCACTTACGGTAAACAGTACTGAAATGCTTTCTTTTTCATTACCTGCTACAACTTTATACACTGAGTGGCTTCCTTTCCTTGCTAATACTCTATCACCTTTTGAACAAAAAAAAACGCACTTTTATCTAAATTAAAAATTCTAGATAAATCTATATTTTGTAATTCAATTTTATTCAAATAAGCTTCCACTTTTTGAAACCAATTCATAATATCTTCTTTGGTAGCTAATAGTCGTCTTTTTGTTAAATTTTGTGCAATTCTTGGACTTATTTCTGTATGTCGTCGACAAAACCCCTAATACCAATGCCTGCCAGAATTATTATCTTTTAGAGGAGTTTCTCTTTCTAGTTTTTCTACAAGCTTTCGTACTCGCTTCAAAAGAAAGCACTTTATCACAGGAAAACCTCGATCACAGCAATAAATTATCCAGTCAATTAATAACTGATCTTCTTCATGAGTTAAGTATGTTGTTGGTCCTCATTTGGCTTCAATCGGCACCAGATCATTCATTTTGGTAAATAAAGTGTTTTTAGGTACATTGAAAGTATGACAAGCTGCACGGAGTGAGGCACCTGTTGCGACTGCGTCCATGGCTTTGTATATATCCTCCTGGCTGTATTTTTTCTCATATGGCTTTTAAAGCTTATTCTTTTTCGTGTTTTTTTCTTTAGGCATTTTAGCTACAATTAAATGATAGGAAAAAAAATCAATTATTCAAGTGTATTAGAGTGCGCTTTAAAGTTAGGTTTGATATATGATTTTAGCTATTTATATTACAGAAAAAACGCAGCCAAGTGCTTTGGCGCAATGCTTTCTCATAGAGTATATTGAGTTAGAGTAATTTCATTTTATTTTTTTGAATACGATTTTAATATAAATGTCCCCATCCTCTGTATTGAAGGCTGTCTTTATATCTACAAAAACTATGTGAATTTTATTCTTCCTTACTTTTGCCATTTGCATAATGTGATTTTATAACGCTCTGAAATTAAAACTGCATTTATAAAATTAATTTTCTCATGCTTGTCTTCTTCACACTATAGCCAATAACTTGCATACAAATTTTGGAAATTTCCATTGAATAGTTTACATAAAATACCAAATGATTGAAAAATAAACATTGTTTTAAAATTTTCAAAACGCTTTAACGTTACAACTACGCTAAGAAAACCAGTTTTAAAAAGTCCATTTTATTTAGGCAATCGTAAATAATTTTTATACATAATTTTAAGCTACTTCATCGTCTAGTTTACGGAAAATACCAAAAAATAAGAAAAATTCTATTCAAAATTTAGAAAATGCTCTAAAATTAAACTGCGCTAAAAAAATAAGCTTTTCCAAGCTTGCTTCAATTAGGCAATAACAAATAATTTGTATAAAAATTTTTGAGCAAATCTATCCAATGGCTTTTGTGTAATAGAAAAAAAATGAAATATGAACATTTTTTCCAAAATTTTCAAAATGCTCTAAAATTAAAACTGCGCTAAGAAAATAAGTTTTCTAAAGCTTGTTTTATTCAGATAATAGTGAATAATTTGCATAAAAATTTTTGAACGAGTTTATCAAATGATTTTTGTGTAATAGAAAAGAAATTAAAAATAAAAATTTTTTTCAAAATTTTCAAAATACTCTAAAATTAAATGTGCGCTAAGAAACTTTAAAAAAATTAGTTTTCCAAAGTTCATTTTATTTTGACAATCATAAATAATTCCCATACATAGTTTGAAGCTCCTTCATGGAGTAGTTTACGTAAAATATAAAAAAAATTAGAAAAATTTTATTCAAAATTTTCAAAATGCTCTAAAATTAAAACTGCACTGAGAAAATAAGTTTTTTAAAGCTTGTTTCATTTAGGCTATTGCAATTGATTTCCATAAAAATTTTCGAGCAAATCTATCGAATGGTTTTTGTGTAATAGAAAAAAAATGAGAAATAGAGATTTTTTCCAAAATTTTCAAAATGTTCTAAAATTATAACTACTCTAAAAAAATAAGTGTTCCAAAGCTTGTTTTCTTTAGACAATAGCGAATAACTTGCATACAAATTTAGAAGCAAATCTATCGAATGGTTGTCGTAAAATAAAAAATAAATTAAAAAAATTTTTTTTCAAAATTTTCAAAATGCTCTAAAATTAAAAGTGCGCTAAGAAAATCAGTTGGTGAAAGTTTTTCTTCTTTTGGCAGTCGCAATTAATGTTCATACACATTTTCAAGAAAATTCTTCGAGTAAATTACGTAAAATATCAAAAAAATGAAAAATCAAAATTTTTTTAGAATTTTTAAAATGTCGCTAAAAAAAACTGAGCTAAAAAGATCAATTTTTAATAGCTTCTCTCTAAGTTAGACAAAAAAATAAATTGCATGCAAAATTTGAAGTTAATCCATCGAGTAGTTCTCGAGATCTTATTGGCATACTGAAATCATACACACACACATACACACACACACACACACACACACACATACATGCATACAGTCATTTTCTGGAAACCACTTTTTTCGACTCCCTGAGTCTAAATATGTTGAAATTAATGGAAAAATAGAAAAAAATTTTTTTTACCGATACAATGCTTTCTCTATGAGAAAGCAATTAGAAAAATTTTATTCAAAATTTTCAAAATGTTCTAAAATTATAACTACTTTAAAAAAATAAGTGTTCCAAAGCTTGTTTTCTTTAGACAATAGCGAATAACTTGCATACAAATTTAGAAGCAAATCTATCGAATGGTTGTCGTAAAATAAAAAATAAATTAAAAAAATTTTTTTTCAAAATTTTCAAAATGCTCTAAAATTAAAAGTGCGCTAAGAAAATCAGTTGGTGAAAGTTTTTCTTCTTTTGGCAGTCGCAATTAATGTTCATACACATTTTCAAGAAAATTCTTCGAGTAAATTACGTAAAATATCAAAAAAATGAAAAATCAAAATTTTTTTAGAATTTTTAAAATGTCGCTAAAAAAAACTGAGCTAAGAAGATCAATTTTTAATAGCTTCTCTCTAAGTTAGACAAAAAAATAAATTGCATGCAAAATTTGAAGTTAATCCATCGAGTAGTTCTCGAGATCTTATTGGCATACTGAAATCATACACACACACATACACACACACACACACACACACACACACACACATACATGCATACAGTCATTTTCTGGAAACCACTTTTTTCGACTCCCTGAGTCTAAATATGTTGAAATTAATGGAAAAATAGAAAAAAATTTTTTTTACCGATACAATGCTTTCTCTATGAGAAAGCAATTAGAAAAATTTTATTCAAAATTTTCAAAATGTTCTAAAATTATAACTACTTTAAAAAAATAAGTGTTCCAAAGCTTGTTTTCTTTAGACAATAGCGAATAACTTGCATTGAAATTTAGAAGCAAATCTATCAAATGGTTGTCGTGAAATAAAAAATAAATTAAAAAAATTTTTTTTTTTAATTTTTAAAATGCTCTAAAATTAAAAGTGCGCTAAGAAAATCAGTTGGTGAAAGTTTTTCTTCTTTTGGCAGTCGCAAATAATGTTCATACACATTTTCAAGAAAATTCTTCGAGTAAATTACGTAAAATATCAAAAAAATGAAAAATCAAAATTTTTTTAGAATTTTAAAATGGCGCTAAAAAAAGCTGAGCTAAGAAGATCAATTTTTAATAGCTTCTCCCTAAGTTAGACAAAAAAAAAATTGCATCCAAAATTTGAAGTTAATCCATCGAGTAGTTCTCGAGATATTATTGGCGTACTGAAATCATACACACACACACACACACACACACACACACACACACACACACACACACACACACACACACACACACACACATACATACACACACACACACATACAGACATTTTCTGAAAACCACTTTTTGCGACTCCCTATGTCTAAATATGTACAAATTAATGAAAAAATAGAAAAAATTTTTTTTTATCGGTACAATGCTATCTCTATGAGAAAGCAAAAGAACAAAAATTATCATATTCAACTTTACAAATCCTAATTCGTAATTTAGCAATTTTACTTTTTAAAAATATGTATAAATAATTATACTCACTGAATTTTCTGAAAAAACCTCTCCCAGAAAAAAGGCAGGCACGAGATTTCCATAGACATGTTTTCATTTAGGACCAACTTTTGTTACTTAATTTACTTGATTGCCCATTAGGTGGCCCCGTGCCAATTACTGAGACGTTGAATTACGAACTGATTTATCAATACCGATAGATGCCCACACAAAATTTCAATATAAAATATGTATTAAATTCATTTTTTTTAATGTAAAATATATTTTTATGTACCTAAATAATGTAGCAACTAATTTGATGTGCATAAAATAATTCTGAAAGATTTTTATTTCCTTACTCGTGAACGCACTTTTCTTTATCAGTACGTAAGAAATACATGGACACTCGCCTAGATTCAAAATCACAAAATTAAAGTCGATTTTTTAGCCTGAAATATAATTATTGCAGTTCAAAATTTGTTTCCTTAAGTAATTTAATGTATAAAAAACAATAATTAATGGTAGTTCATAATCTACTTTGCACTAAAATCTTAAAAATTAATATATTTTTTTATGTGGGCAAGTACTAGTCAGTCGCCAATGATAGGTTCTTTTACCTTATGATTAAAAAACCAAGATTTAAAGTTGGTGATAAAGTTAGAGTTAGCAACGTGAAGCAGTTATTTGGAAAGGGATATACTTCAAACTGGTCTACAGAGATATTTACAACAGTTAAAGTGGCAGTAACAAATCCAGTGACTTATTATCTTGGAGATTATCGCGATCAGCCGATCACTGGTGGCTTCTACGAGCAGGAACTTCAAAAAGCAATGTATCCAGATGTGTATCTTGTCGAAAAAGTTTTGAAAAAACGCGGTAATCAAGTTTATGTGAAATGGTTGGGTTTGATAGTTCCCAGAATAGTTGGATCAAAAAGTTTGATGATTAAGAGGCCGCTGTATCTCTGTCCTTTTCTAATTAAAAAATTGACTTTTTTCCCAAAATTAGCAACAAGAGGCAAAAATAAAGAGATGGTTTCGTGTGTTTAATAAAATGTAATATTTTCTTTGATTAGTATAAATTAATTTTATTGCTTCGTTTGGAATAACTTAAAAAATTAGAAATTAGTGTCAAATAATGGGATTTTTAAGTTATTCCAACTTTTCTTGGAAATAAAGCGGTGGAATTAAATTATTCTTATCAGAGAAAATATTGCTTTTTATTACACGAATCGAAACCATCTCTTTATTTTTGCCTAAAGCTATTAGTTTTTATAAAAAATAAATTTTAAATAGATTCGGTAAAACAGGTAACTGTGTCGGTATACGGCTGACTCTTAAAAAGAAATAAAGAGAAAATGGTAAAAGCCCCCACCTTCGCTCGTACCTGTGAGGAACAACCAATGAAATCGTCATTTTTTAGTCTTATATAATAAACGAATTCACTGTATAGGACTAACTCATAACTCGTTTTCTTCTTCATTGACTTTCTCTTTATTTTTTTTAATTTTATTTTTTGTTATTCACAATATACAATTAATTGAATTCAAACTTATTATCACCAAGATATAACATAAATAAATGATATTTATTAGCTTTAGCTGCCATTTCTTCGAATAAGCTTTCATTTTTCTCAAATGCCTTGGATAAAAGATCAGGCAGAAATACTTGAAACTCCTATCTGATTGTAATTACGATCCTTAGGCCAAATTTCGTCTTAACTCGTTTCAGCTCAGTGATCACATAATTCTCTCCCTTCTTCAATTCCGATGAATTCTTCTTTGGAAGAAAGACATTTAAACAGATCTTATTTAACGCGTCATAGTCCATTCTGAAGAAGAAATAATGGTTTATTATCCTGGTGTAATATATTTAAGAGATTTTCTAAATACTTACTTAAGACGTTGCTTCTTCAATCCTTGGTTTCTTGCTGAGAGGCTCTCCATTTTCTGGCTCGTCGTCCGAACGAATGTGTCGATCGTCGTTGCGGAGCTCCTTATCTAGGACGTCTCTCCTCTCCGAAGCGACTTCCACCTCTTCCATTTTCACTCTTCAGCCATTTCTAGAAGCTTCGATTCGTCTAGAATCTTGTAATGTCCCCACGGCAACGTGTCAGTGCTATTTCTCAGTAAATGACGTTCATCGTCGTGGGGGCTAAGAGCAATTTTTGATTGGTGTTTAGTTTCCACATCGTGGCGGCTGGAGCTAATTAGGGACCCTTTAGGAAGGGACAAGAAAATGTTGCCGCCATACTGATCCAAACCGGAAAGGAACAGATAAAGTGTTTATAGAAAACATCACGGGTCGTCTTCGTGGGGAATATTTACTGTCACTTTCTAACATAGTACTCTCTTATGTAGTTTCCGGTTTAGATTTTTTGTTTGTAACAGCCAACAGAAGACGCAGAACGAGATTTCCAGTCCCTTTCTAGAGGGTCCCTAGAGCGAACATTGTTCTGCTGACATCTGATGGTGGTCTTCTCAAATAGACAATTTTGATAATCTTTGAAGTCGATGCTAGTTTTTATCACAGCTGTTTTAACACCTTTCGCCTTCTTCATAGGATTTTTGTTCTATGTGCAAACTGCGTACATTTTACTGCGCAGTCCTATGAATTCGGTCATAATGTTTCCACTACACCCGTCTTTCATGAGACCAATCACTTTCTTATTGACTCGAGGAAGTCCAAATTGATTATCTTCCGGATAGTCCGATGTATCGAACTTTTCGATATCACTTTTTATCATATCGTACACATTTACATCTCCGATTTCGTAAATGAGGCTGCCTGTGTCGGTATACAGAAGTTTGCACTTGTCACCAATATGTTCTTTCATGTACGAGTAGTGAAAATCATAAATAACAGTCTTTGAAATATCTAGTACTCTGAGTCCTACATAAATGGGTTTTCTGATGGTGATCTGTGTACGTGCCAGTTGTACAGCTACAGGATTATCATAAAAAATGTTTCTGCTATGGAAATTTGGACTAGCGATTAATGCCTCCACCCCGTAATGGCCTGACCACTTATTTACGAGTTTAATGTCGACCCTCTCTCGCTCATTTTCCATAGTTTTACCGTATATGGCATAGATCATTAATTTAAAAAAGAGTTTTTTAAATTCATTTTTCGACTGCTTTCTTTTTTCTGTATTCAGGTCTACATAAGGCTTTAGCCAGGGACTCTGTTGAAATTGTAGTACCCTATGTACCTCCTTTACAACGAGTACATGCTTGATTGGCTGCTTCAAAGCGATGTAATGAACAACGTATCACTTTTTATTATCGAGCGTTGTCAGTTGCTTTTCTTGTTTGCTACCAGGTGGCGCTCAATGTTTCAGACACAGTGGCAAATCTTTGTGATGATCGTGAATGTTAGGTGGATATTTTAAATCTGCTTTGTAAATAAAAGCAATACTCGAATCGTCAGAATGATTATAATCGAATTCTGTGTTGTTAACGTTAAGCTACTTAAAACCACCAGTCAGTAAGTATTGCCCATCCGTAGAGGTTTTCGACATTAAAAACATAAGTTACTTGTCTTCTTCTTGAGGATTATAGTCATCCATATATTTATTATTCGCCTCAGCGCATCGATTCGAGCATTGGCTGACCCCTCCTCTTATTCCTCTCTCAATAAACATTAGCATGTCTATATCCATAAGCAACTCTAATTTCACATTGGTATATTTCAACATGGCGTCCCATGTCAAGCTTCGAGTTGTTTAGTAATGCGCAGTATCAAGCCCATATGCTTGCATACACGTTGATCGGAAATTTTCAAAAACATCTGCTAACAGGAGCACATCTGTTTTCAAGTATAAATCAGAATACTCGCCTAGCGTCTCTATCTTGAGTATTTCCCATACGTTTTTCGCGTGCCTATAATCATCCTCACTGATCTCGGACTCATTCAACTTACTGTAAAAATCTTCTTTTGTTGGCAGCTCTTTATCTTCTGATTTTTCGAGAGAACTCACATAATCATATAGAAAAGCTCCTTTCGTTAATAATAATTTAATTTGATCTCCTATATAGCCAGACTTCTAAAAGACTTGAGTGGTGATATCATGTTGATCCAAGTATGAACTTAATTTTTCTAGAGACGAAAGCATAAATCTAAAAGAGTCTATAAACCCAAAACTCACATCACTACATTCCACATGTTTCGTGAAAGAAATATATCACTCCTTGTTCTCTGCAATCAGCTGCACACGACCCTTGAAATTCTCAGCTGTGGCGAGCTCTTTGATAGTAAAATGAGAGTCGTATTCAGTCAAGTTGTGAAACACTACTGGAATAAATCTAGCATCTTGAAAATTGATATTACAACCTTCGTAAGCGGTACCTCTGTACTTTCCCGTAAGATGGCAGTGGTCTCTGACTTTTATTGCAGAAGCAGTGAAAGACTTAGTACAAATATGACATACTTTTGCTCTTTAAAAGTCTTCTTCATCTTCTCTGGTCAATTCCATAAGTTTCGGATTAGCATGTAAAGCAATTAAGTCGTCTACCAATGCTCGAAGTTTTTCAATAAACCATTTAGCAAGAGTCTTGGTGCCGTCCTATTCCTGTCTGTAACTATAGCAACCACACCTATCATTAACAAAACTACATTTAACATAGTAGCCAATACAATAAGCTTGATGTTGATGAACTCGCGTATCGTCGTCCACAGGCTTTAATAGATACTCAAAATCTGCATAAATAATAAACGGCACTTTTGTTTTATTATTAAAGTTACGGAAAAACAATATGTTATCATTTGTCAGTGGTAGCTGGATTTTACACTTATTTATTTGTTGACAGTCCATCTCGCGAGCCTTGAATTTTTCTTCGTTAACGAAGTAGTGTAGACATCTATCACAAATGTTATGATGTTGTTTATGTTTTGTTGCTTGAGTTTTCACTAGTCTTGATAAATTTTTAATCCATGCATAATAGAACTTAGGAGTAGAATCATCATCTTTTTCCTCTCCTTCTTCTTTTTTACCATCGACGTAAAAATCCTGGATTAGAAGTAAATTAATGTGTCGTTCCTGCTTGAGAGAGGTGACGTGACATGGAAGGATAATGTACTTGCTACCAGATTTTTCTAATATGTACACGTTTATAGATATGTTATTTAGCTTCACAAACTTAGCTACCTGTTTGATTGGAACAGGAAAGTCTATTCCAGTAAAGTTGAGTTCATCTTCAAAATCCTCGTAAAAACATACACGATAAGAATGACGATCAACTGGATGTAATGCGCATAATACTGCCCACATAAAGCACTACTCATCATTGTTTTGAACATTCACGCACGCTTTTTTATCTTGAATGAACTTTGGCAGTTGAATATATGAGCTACCTTTTACAGGACTAAGCTTGTTGATATTGATAGCTAAATTCAATATCTGGCGTAAACTCCATTCAGAACCTTTCTGTTCAAACTCTTCCATTTCTCGAAGAATGATTTGCTCAATATTCTCATCAAACCACTGCTTTATATCCGTTGTTTGATAGATTGCTACATTTTCCGTACTGAAATACTTAACTTCTGCTACCACAGAGTCATTCTTGTGGACTGTATACTCAGCCAATAATTCAGCGTTTATTTTTAAAGCGTTGTATTTGGTGAGAGCACTGACAATCTTCGATTCAAAAACCTTTCGAGCATCGTCCATAAAAGCAATGACATCTAAATGCTTAGTAATGACGCCAGATCGTATACGTTTCTTGAATGCCGATTGAAAATCGTTCCACTGAACACGTTATTTCTCGTTGTTGATAGGTTCCAACTCATTCTGTGGCAGGCGACCACCGGTTTTCAAAAGATTGTGCAGCTTACACTGAATCGTAAGTAGATGCGTCATCGATGTTTGACACTTCTTCTTCTATGGACTAGTCAATTTCATAGTCATAAGATTTTGCAGAACAGTAATGGCGTTGGTGCATAAATTAAGCCAAGATTCCAAATCACTGGCTGTCGCTTCTCTTCTTATTTCGCAGTCCATTGAATCCATTAATAGCTTAACAGTGTAAGCAAAATATTCTGGAGACTGCATGTTGACTCCTCTCAAACTTCTCGATGGACTGATGAGTTCGAGCTATCGCGAGCTCTTATATAAGCAGATAGAGTGGTGGGAGAAGGTTCTTTCTCGATTTGCTCCAGTGAGCTCCTAGTGGGAGAAAGTTCTCGATGGTCTCTCTCGTAATACTGAATTGATCTAGCGAACCCCTTATATTCACTTGATGGTAGAAAGTTCTTGATGCTCTCTCTTAATACTATATTTCTCAGTAAGATCCTTTTATTCATTCAGGAGAAGATTCTTTCTTGATGCTCTGTAGAGATATCCTTATGATAAACACTTGTAGACTTGGAGGACTTCCTTTCCGATCAACTCGAAGCACAAGAATGATTTTCGGTTCGCGATGTGCCTCCATATATACCCGCTCAAAGTAGTGGGAGAAGCCTACAGAAAGAGACGCAACTTTACTAAAAGCTTGAAGAGAGAGGAGACCTACGTACACTAACAGAAGGGAATGACTATTCTAGAAGCTTGAAGAGAGGAGGTTCGCATACAGAAAGGGCTAAGACTTTTCTAGAAGAAGGGAGTTCGCTTTCAGTAAGGGCTATGACTCTAGAGAGGGGGTTTACTTACAGAAGGGGTATGACCATTCTAGAAGCTCAAAGAGAAGGGAGGCTGAAGTATAGAAGAGAACTCGTGAGCTCATTGAAATCAGTTTTGACTTCGCAGAGTTAGCAGCAACATCAGAGAGAAAACCACGAAAATGGAATACGTATTAGATTTACAGGGTTTTAGAAGATCATTAAATTTATTTGTTGTAAAAGAAGTGTCTTTGATCCCGCTTGAAAAGGATTCAATACCAATGGCTTTCCATTTCGAACCTTCTTGCAAATAGAGCAAACTGCTTAAGAAGAAACAAACTGTAAATCGATGGCTTGAGATTCATCATCATGGAATCCCTTGGAATGCTGGCACAATACCATATAAATATAGAATTAAAATTTTACAAGATAGTTTGAAAAATGCCCCCAAAATCTACGTGAAAGGTCTCGAAAAGAAAAAATAGATCCAGGAAATTTTATCAGAAAAGTAAGTTCGAATAAAGCAGTCTATATAAACATCATTTATTTACTGTAAACTTATTTTTAGAACCATCATCAACATAGATGAAATAGGATGCCCATCACTACAAAATATCAAGAAATTAAACGCTAGCTACTGCACTTATCATGCACCGACCAATGCAAAGATCAATAAACCAAACGTCGCATCGGTTAATACAAAGCCGGAGAGTACAATACCTTCGGACTTTGTAAACTCCTTTGCTAAACTCTTAGATGAGAAGTTTAAGGAGTTCAAAAAGAATTTGCCTCAACAGCAATCAAATAGGCAAGCTGATCCTCAGAAGGCGAATAAGCAAGCTGAAAATACGCAAAAAGGGCAGACGAATGGACAAGATTCGAAGCCAGGCAGCCCTAACTCTAAAAAAAAGAGTTTTAATAAGGGTGGACGAAATGGTAGTCCTAAACGGAGAAATTTCGTACCGTCAAGACCATTAAAGTGTAGTAAATGCGGCATGCTTGGTTATTCGCTAAGATACTGCCCAACGTGTTCGGGAAACAAGAAAGGGAGCGGTTAAGCGGGATCTCGACTGCTTCTGGACCATCTAAGGTCCCAGAACCGACGCAGGGGTCAGAAGAAGAACCCACGATTCAGGCTATAGATGTTAAGCAGCAAAATGAATCGGCGTCGGCAGGTGAACCGCAGAAGGAGCAAAATCAACGACCAACAAAGGAAGTTACAGATGAAACTCGTTGGTGGTTGAAGGTAACAGTCGGTGAGTTCCGACTTAGGGCCTTATACGAACCTGGTGCCTCGTGCACAGTAATGGATGCTGTAGGTTTACAGATAGCCTCAACACTCAACAGACAACTCCTTCCTGCTGGTTCAGGTCAGGCTCGAGTAGCTCATGGCAGGAAATTGCCATTAGCTGGATATGTTATGCTACCATTTACAGTAGCTAGCATTACTAAGGATGTAAAGGTCGTCATTATGTCAGATCTAGATGAAGATTACTACGTTGGAGTAAACTTCACACGTATGTTCAGAACAGTTCTAGATCCTGACACTGACAGGCTATACATAAAGGATGCTAACACTTATATCGAATTAGAAGTTGCTAACATATCCATGAATACGTCAGTAATGGCATCTGTAGGAATTGCTGACATAACTGATCAGGAGCGACAGGAGCTCGATCAGTTAATCGAAAAGAGCCTGACCAACAATAAGAAACTACTTGTTGGGTCAACCAATCTTGTGGAACACGGAATTAATGTAGAAACAGCAAGGCCTATTAAGCAAAAATTATACCCAGTATCGGATAAAATATTGGAAGAAATGCACCGGTAAGTAAAAGAAATGCTTGAACAGGGCATAATAGAGCCGTCAACAAGCGGGTGGTCGAGTCCAGTGATAATGGTGCGTAAGAGCAATGGATCTTATCGCTTTTGCGTAGATTATAGAAAGGTCAACGCAGTGTCTAAGCCTGATGCATATCATATCCTTTACCATATATGCAGGATATCTTACGTCATTTAAGAGAGGCTAAATATATATCTATGCTGGACCTGAATAGCGCTTACAACCAGATACCTCTGAAAAAGGAATCGAGACCGGCGCATCCTAATTGATACTGTAATTGGACCAGATCTCGATCCTTACGCCTTCTCGTATCTTGACGACATAATAATCGTCACAGAGACGTTTGAAGAACACAAGAAATATAAAGAACTTGTATTAAAGCACATAAATGAGGCTGGTTTGACAATAAATAAACAGAAAAGTGTATTTTGTCAACCAGAAGTCAAATACCTCGGCGTATTAGTAAATAGAGATGGGATTAAACAGGACCCGGATAAGATTGAGCCGGTTACTAACTATCCAGCACCTAAGAATCTGAAACAACTCAGACGATTTCTAGGAATGGCTTCATAGTACCGTAAATTCATGAAAGATTTTGCTACGGTAGCAGATCCTCTAACACGTCCGACAAAGAAAGGTCAGAGGTATGATTGGCAAGAGGAGCAGCAACAAGCTTTCACGAGCTTAAAAGCAATGATAGCTACTGCTGCTGTGCTTCAAAGATCAAACCGCGACGGAAACTATGTGATCCAAACGGATGCCAGTGACACTCGATTAGGCGCAGTATTGATACAGATAGTCAACAATGAGGAAAGTGTTAGAATTTGCAAGTCAAACGTTATCAGCTGCCGAGAGAAATTACAGCGTCACTGAGAGAGAATGCCTTGCTGTGGTATGGGCCGTAAGAAAGTTTCGTTCATATATTAAAGGTTATCACTTCAAAATAATAACCGACCACAGCAGCTTAAAATGGTTGTGTTCAATGAAGAACCCCACTAGCAAACTTGCTAGATTGGCATTAGAACTTCAAGCTCATAGTTTCGAAGTTGAACACAGAAAAGGCAGCCTCAATCTCATGCCAGATGCATTATCACGTATGTACGAGGATGATGAGACATCCGTAAGATCAATAACTTGGTCATCAGGGACAGAAGATCCTTGGTATAAAGGTATGTATCAAGAGGTGGTGGACAAACCAAGTGAATATCCAAAATGGAAAATCGTAGGTGGCAATCTGTACTACTATCGTCCAGATCCATAAATAGAAGAAGTACTGGATGATAAAGACGCCTGGAAGTTAATAGTTCCAAACGACTATAAAGTCGCCACCTTACAAGAATGCCATGACGACCCAACAGCTGGACATCTGGGACACGAGAAAACATATGATAGAGCAACCAGATATTATTTTTGGCCACGTATGTATTCTGACATAAAAGAATATGTCAGATCGTGCGTCATATGCCAGCAATGCAAGGTGGAACAAAGAGTTCCAATGGGCTTCATGGGACGTAGAACCATTGAAGAACCTTGGCAAGTCGTGGCTGGAGATATCACCGGTCCACTACCTAGAAGTAAAAGCGGATTTGAATACATTCTCATCTTTCAAGATCTATCTACAAGATGGATAGAGTGTATTCCTATCCGACAAGCAAACGCCAAAAACATAATCAGAGCGTTTAGAGACAGAGTCCTAACACGATTTGGATCACCGGAAGTATTCCTTTTAGACTATGGGTCTGAATTTAAGAACAAGTTCGTAGATGAGTTTTTAATGAACGCGGAAGTGTATTATTCGACTACACCGCCGTATCATCCCCAGGCAAACCCTGTGGAAAGGGTGAATAGGACAATAAAAACAATGATAGTGTCCTACATCCACGAAAAACATAGTTCGTGGGATGAAAACTTGCCAGAGATCGTGTTTGCACTGAATACGGCGACACAAAGCTCTACAGGAATAAGTCTCGCGATGTTGAACTATGGCAGGCAGCCTAAGCCACCTGACTCGGCTAAAAGACAACAAGAGCTGGCAGCAGCAGAAGAAATGACGAATGAAGCCAGACAAGCGTGGAAAGAAAGAATGGAAAATCTACCACGTTTGTTTGAACATGCTGCTGACCGTGCTAAAGCCCAGCAAGCCAGGTAAGCTCGGTATTACAATGCGAAAAGAAGATCTTGTACGTTCAAGGTAGGAGATGCGGTCTGGAAGAGGAATAAGGTCCTCTATCAGCAGCACAAGGGATTGCTGCAAAGTTATCACCAAAATACGCCGGACCATACGTAATTACTGAAGCTAAAGGCCTAAATGTTTACAACTTGTTGAATGTTGAGGGTGTGATCGATGAACATATCCACTCTGAGCATTTGAAGGAATACGTCCCCGGTAAACAACCCAAAGATGATGTAGGAGATCCGCAACCAACGATGGAGGAACGGGTGACGTGCGACCCACCCAGCGTCAGCGAAGCGACTCCTAGCGGGAAGCAAGCAAGCGTGGATACACCGTCAGTCTCATAAAGCGTGCGAGCAGAATTGCGCGATACTTCACGTGTAAAGAAGAAAAGGGGTAGACCAAAGAAGGTAGTCCATTTGGTAAAGAGACCAAATATAGGATTTAGACCTTAAACATCGGTCAATTTGACAGAGAACCCTGCGCGTCGTAAACACAGGTGACCCAAATCCCTTTGTTTGTTTCAGATGGAAAGGACTTCGACCGTGACTTTCTCATTGAAAGACATTTTGAGATTGGAGGATATGTTCTTGCGCGATGACCCGTCCGATTATGCCGTCAGGACGTGGTTCATTATTACCAATGCCTTCCGCGCCATGGAGGCATATAGAAATAACGAGCGAGAGCTCGAACTGGCAGTGGAGGCAGAGCGCATAAGCGGACCTCAGCTGATCATCGAAGAGGTAGATATGGCCGACGCTAATTTGTCGAGCGGATCGGGTTATAAGAGGCAACAGGAGCCCTAAGAAACACCGGGAGTTGACCCAATTCCGCTGTCAACAACAAGCGTACCTGATGATCAGCAGGTACCTGGACCAGAAGCGACGTAACGGCCTGATCACAGCCAGGAAAGAGGTTCGCAGCCAGAACCTCTTCTGCAAAGACCTGGCCAAAGTCAGAGCGCCGCCACTTCGCAACCACCATCTAAATCGCCGACCGAAGCATCATCGGAGGAAGAGTTGGTCAAAGCGAAGTGGCAGAAAGTTAAATCAGCCCTCATGCGTGCCCGAGAATCCAAGCTGGCCGCAGAAAGAGAACGTGATGGGGCGTTTCTCATGTGGGACCGTCTCCACCGACAACATCCTGACGCCACAAAATATTCTACAGGATTTATGGAGCGAGTGGCGTTGTGGAGACATGAAGTGTCCCACATAACTGAATGGAGGGCTCAACGAACGGCGTGCCGTAAACGTGAAGCTGAAGAAAGACAACGCGCTGAGGAGCTCCGACGAGAGTTAGAACGGGCTCGTTTGGAGAAAAAGGTGAAAGAGCGTGAAACTCGAGAGGCGGCAGCTCGCTTCGAAAATTTTCGAAAGCAAGCTGGGGCATCTGGAGATGCCTCGTCGCGATCTCAAGCCACACATAGTCCTCAGGCACCTCCACCAACGTCTAGGGAGAGGTCCAGGCATCGATCGAAGTCAAGGACTTCCAACGGCAGCACCGGCAATACAAAAGAGCCTCGACCAACAGAGCCGAGGCAAAGCAGATTCTGCTACTGGTGCGGCGAGCCTGGTGTCAGGGAACCGGCTAAGTGTCTAAACAAGGTGGCTTATAATAGGAGTAAGCGGCCTTGGAGAGACATCTACAAGGGCCCGAGAAGGGACTAAGCGTCAGCAAGGACCCTTGTGAGGCCTCTCGCCGGACTCTGACCCAAGCTGTATATATTGGACATAATGAATATTATAAACAGAATATATTTTTATAATAACATATATCTCTTTTATTTAATTTGACATTCCTAGATCCCAATTTCAGGTACAGAAGTTGCATCTCGAGGATATACAACGTCTGGGGAGGAGATGTAACGAGTATCGTTACTATACTCGTTAGATATACCGTGCCAGCTGATAGGCGAGGGCAGCACGCGGTGGACTAGGATAGCCACGTGTGAGGCGCCTTATGCCGAATTGCACGAGGTCTGTGTGAATGAGACGCGCACAGGGAAGAACGATAGAAAGGGGGAGGAAGATAGCTCACTCTTTCTATCGCATTATTCCCTGCGCGCGTCTCATTTACATAGACCTCGTGCAAGCCGGCATAAGGCGCCTCACACGTGGCTATCCTAGTCCACCGCGTGCTGCCCTCGCCTATCAGCTGGCACGGTATATCTAACGAGTATAGTAACGATACTCGTTACAATACGAATATTTAATTTAATAATTATAACAAAAAGCTAGATTAGGCAAGGACAGAGCTATACGACTGCCTCTTAACCAAGAACTTCTTAGTGTTGATTTTGGTGGCGAAGTTGAACGACACTTAAATACACTACTGTCTATTTTATTTTATATATATTTTATGATTTATATCAATTTCAATTTTATATTAATATATATATATGGGGCGTTTCATATCAACTCACCTGGTCAAAAAATAAAAATCGCTAAAAATCTGGGAAAATGTTCTATTTGATACCCAAAATACCCAAAAAAATTTTTAGAGCTATAGGTCAAAGAGGTCAAGAGCAAGAGGTCATGGAGTTTTGTGATTTTTTCAATTTTTTTGTAAAATCATCATTTTTAATATTTTTTTATTAAAAAACTAAAGGTTTTAGAAAAAAATGTATAAAGACATTTTTTGTTGGAAATTATGTGTAGAAACTATACAAATTTTTTCCAATCCCAAAGTTGCTATCTTCTCATTGGTCCATTATATATTTTGATGTGATTTTCAATAACTTTTCTTCGCCAAGGTTGATGTTACTCATTTGGCACTAAAAGTTTGTAATTTTTATAACCTTTCACTGAAATTTTCCCGTACATGGTAAAATAACTCTACAGGCAGTTATGGTACTTTTTATTTAAGGTATCAAGACTGAGTTTTAAGCCTGAAAAAAAATGAAATTGAAATGTAGTCATAATTTGTTTTTGTAATGATATTTATAAATGAAACTTCTTTTTACCTTAAATATATATTTAATACAAGACTTTGACCTAAAAATAATTTTAAAAAACCCCATCTGTTGGTTAAAATCCTTTGCTCTTGTCGATAACTTGATTTTTAAAATTTTTTTACTTACCGTAGAGTTTCTCAGCTAATTTTCAATTAATTGACCTGAAAATTTCCAGAGATCTCTAATTTATATATCTTCACAAAATAATAGTTTTAGTTTTAGGAAAAAAAAATAATTTCTAAGTTTGGTTTAGAAAAAGTTGAAAAAAATCAATATTTTTGTGAATTTCATACAAGTAATTCAGTTCAACATTTACTTTAACTTATCTTATCAAAATTCCAGAACTATTATTTTGTGAAGATATATAAATTAAAGATCTCTGGAAATTTTCAGGTCAATTAATTAAAAATTAGCTGAGAAACTCTACGGTAAGTAAAAAATTTTAAAAATCAAGTTATCGACAAGAGCAAAGGATTTTAACCAACGGATGGGGTTTTTTAAAATTATTTTTAGGTCAAAGTCTTGTATTTAATATATATTTAAGGTAAAAAGAAGTTTTATTAATTAATATCATTACAAGAACAAATTATGACTACATTTCAATTTCATTTTTTTCAGGCTTAAAACTCAGTCTTGATACCTTAAATAAAAAGTACCATAACTGCCTGTAGAGTTATTTTACCATGTAGGGGAAAATTTCAGTGAAAGGTTATAAAATTACAAACTTTTAGTGCCAAATGAGTAAAATCAACCTTGGCGAAGAAAAGTTATTGAAAATCACATCAAAATATATAATGGACCAATCAGAAGATAGCAACTTTGGGATTGGAAAAAATTTGTATAGTTTCTACACATAATTTCCAACAAAAATGTCTTCATACATTTTTTTCTAAAACCTTTAGTTTTTTAATAAAAAATATTAAAAATGATGATTTTACAAAAAATTGAAAAATCACAAAACTCCATGACCTCTTGCTCTTGACCTCTTTGACCTATAGCTCTAAAAATTTTTTTGGGTATTTTGGGTATCAAATAGAACATTTTCCCAGATTTTTAGCGATTTTTATTTTTTGACCAGGTGAGTTGATATGAAACGCCCCATATATATATATATATATATATATATATGGCATGTTTTTTCAAAGCGAGCACCCCCACCTCTCCAAAATTCATGTGGACTAAAAAAGTTCTACAACGGCTTAAATTGTAGGTATTTTGTTGAACTTTTTTTTACTTTGTGGCCTTTTATCGAGAAACCAAACGGTAGCCTAAAGATGGCGTTCCACAGCAAGCAACCTCAATAAAAAAAATATAATGATGAAAATTTTAATGAAAACGATGTTTAATAAATACCAATAATGAATTATAGAAGTTTTTTGAGCCGCTGAATCTGAATCCAAAGTTCATTTATTCATACAAGGTCATCTTCAATGTCATTTAAAGGTCAAATTGAGGAAAAATTATTTAATTAAGTCTAATCATCGACTATTGGGGTTTCATGAGATTGCTCAGTCTGAATTTGAGGTCTGTTAATCTGTATAAGGTCATCTTCAATGTCATTTCAAGGTCAAAGTGAAAAAAAGTTATTTAATCAAGTCTTATCATCGTCTATTAGGGTTTCATGGGATTGCTGAGCCTGAATGTGAGGTCTGTTCGTCTGTATAAGGTCATCTTCGATGTCATTTTACGGTTAAAGAGAGTAAAATTTATTTAATCAAGTACAATCGTTGACTGCTAAGGTTTTTGTGATGGCTAAAGCAATTTTGGAGGTTCGTTTATTTGTATAATATCATATTCAATGTCATATTTGTGATAGTTGAGTTCGAATTAGAGGTCTGTTAATCTGTATAAAGTCATCTTCAATGTTATTTCAAGGTCAAAGTATAAAAAAGTTATTTAATCAAGTACAATGATTGACTACTATGGTTTTTTGGGATCGCTGAGGCGGAATTTAAGGTCTGTTGGTTTGCATGAGGTTAACTTTAGTCACTTAAAGGTCATTTTAAAGTTTAAGTAAGAAAAAGTTGTTCACTGACGTCCAACTATCGAGTATAAGAGCATTCGAGATCACTGAGTCTGAATTTAAGGTCTGTTTGTCTGAATATGGTTATTTCAAGGCAATTCCAAGGAAAAAGTAATACTTAAGATTGAAGAAAATTGTGAAATAAAATTCAATCATTGGTTACTTAAATTCAATTATTGGCTATCAATATTAATGCATGAAATATAAGATTCGTGCATGGCTAAATCTTACAAAGGGACATTCATCCCTATGGTAATCCCAACTTTAGTAGTTCACTCTAAATTACATTTATTTCAAGATTTTTTATATTATGAGTACAGAAAATGTTTAGTAACTTTTCGGTTATTAAAAAACACCTAAAAGTTAATGTTTAAATTTTTGTAAATAATGTTTAATTTCTAGACCGTAAAGCTTCTAATGACCTAATGAACTTATTCAACTATACCAAATGGATTTGACTTCAGTATTGATTTTATTCTTGCATGAATGTAGGCTTTTGAAATTAAATGACTAAAAGTAATGAGAAAATACAAAAATATTAAAATTTATCAAAAAAAATGATAAATTTTTTTAAAATTAGAATTATATGTTAAAAAGTTCTAAATTTTTGATTTTATAAAAATCTCTATATTCATGCAAGAATGACATTACTGAAGTCAAATCCATTTGGAAAAGTAAAATTAGTTCATGAGGTCATTAGAAACCTTACGGTCCATGAATTATGGATGCGAAGGTTCATCGGGTGATCATGAGAGTATGACTGGAGTAAAATGAATCCAAAGAGGATTGAAATAAAGGTATTTATGTCTACTTTGAAATAGTATTTTAAATATTTTTTAATTCACTTATTCATTAATTAAAAAATTGTATTTTATTTTTCAGGTTAAAATATGTATATGTCCCTTAATAAGATATTTACTATGATTTTTTTAATGACCTTATATAATATTTCTGGCTATGATTATTCTATAAGACATAAAATCAATGTTATTTTTACTCTGAAAAAAATTAAAAAATTATTTTTTCTTATTTTCTTGAAATGTTTGTAATATTTTATTTGTCATTCGAATATACAGTAAGATATATATAATTCATGTTTACATAAATTAAATACTTGTATTTATTATTGGGTTGTATTTTTATAGTAAAAAATCATGTTAATACTTATCCCGAACGCAATACAAATATCAAGATATGAACCTTTTTAATAAATTCTCTTCGAAATCTAATCTATTGATAATTTAAAAATGATTCTTGCACTAAAAAAATTATCAGATTAAAAAATAAAAATACTTTCTTGAAAAGTGTTACTTTTGAAGGTCTTCCTTAATCGATAATTCAACTTGATTGCATAGCTTTCCCAATCAGACTTTAAAATGATAGTGGAGATGACCTTATACACAAAAACGAACTTCTAACTTAAATAAAGCGCCCGGAAATATTAGAGTAACAAATAAATAAATTTTGTTTTACAGTTTTCTCAATTTAACCTTAGAATTAGCTTGAAATGACTCTAAAAATAATCTTATACGGACGAGAGGACCTCAAATTTAGACCACGAAAATATATACAGACAATGATTAGACTACTCAAATAGCTTTTTATCACTTTGACCTTTAACTAGCCTTAAAGCTGACCTTATATGGATGAATAGACCTCGAGCTCAGACTCAGCGATCCCTAAAACCCTAGTAATCAATAATTGAACTTGATCGAATAACTTTTTTATAGTTTAACCTTGGAATGACATCGAAGATGACCTTATACACATTAACAGCCTTCAAATTCCGACTCAATGATCTCAAAAACTCCAGTAGTCGATAATTGCACTTGATTAAGCAACTTTATTTAACTTTGACCCAGATATAAAATTGTAGATGACATTCTATAGACGAACCAACTTTAAATTCAGACTCAGCGATTCTAACAAATCTATTAGTTTATGATTACACTTGATTAAGTAACTTTTTCCCACTTTGACCTTAAACTAACATTAAAGATAATCTTATAAAAATAGACGAACCTCAAATTCCGCCTTAGCGATGACAAAAACCTTAGTAGTCAATGACTGTACTTGATCAAATAAATTTTACTCGTCTTGACCTTGAAATAAAATCAAAGGTGACCTTATACAGACAAACAGACCTTAAATTCAGACTCTGCAATCCCATAAAATCCGAATAGACGATGATTAGACATTAAAGATGACCTTATACAGATTAGCAGACATCAAATTTAGACTCAGCTATACCGTAAAACTCTAACATTCTTTGATTGAATTTGATTAAATAACTTTATCTCACTTTGACCTTGAAATGACATTAAAGATAAACTTATACAAATTAACAGACCTTAAATTCCTCTAAAATACTGGAGGAAGCCTCCCAGCTATTAACTGCGTTACAAGGCGAAGAGAGAGAAAGCCTCTATTTTGGTACGTGCTATCTCTCTTTCACTTTCTTAGTGGGGAACAAAAGCAGCCAATCAAATCAGACTAGAGAGAGACAGCACGTACCAAAATAGAGGCTTTCTCTCTCTTCGCCTTGTAACGCTTGCTGCCATTCGGAGGCTTCCTCCAGTAGTATATGCTCGAAGTTAAATTCAGACTCGAAGATCCTTTGAAATTCTAATTGGCGATGATGACACTTGATTAAATATTTTCTTTTCACTTTGACTTCGTAATAAAATGGAAGATAACCTTACACAGATTACCAGACCTGAAATCTAGACTCAGCGATCCCATAAAATCCTAATAGACGAGGATTAGAATATATATATAGATATATACATATATATATTCACTGCCGTTCAATTGCTTTTGCCCGCCCTAGACTAAAATTTATCAGAATAAAAAGTTTTATATCCCCGGAACTAATGATAGCATCTTTAAAATCTAAACGGCGTTTGAAACATTGATAAAAAATCTTTGAAATTAAATAAGTTTGGTATGAAAAAAGTCATTTTCTAATTGCTTATAGCAATGTAAGAAAAATTTTTTTCACTATTTTTTTTTACCCACATAAAAGTGAATCCCATTTTCATGGAAATTGTGATATCGAAAAAAAACCAAATGGGTTTTAAAACTCTAATAGTCCTCTTTAAAATCAGCTAAGTAAAATGTTCCTATGACTTTTTTAACTACAGTTATGATGATTTTTTGAAAAAAATCTATTTTTCCAATCATGATTATCTCATAAACTAAGAAAGTTTACTAATTTTTTTAGGGAAAATCCATAAAAAATTAGTAAAAATTTTTAATTAAACGAGTAAAGAAAAATTTTTCCCCCGATACTTATTAGTTGCTAAATACATATATTGTAGACTAAAAATGAAACATTTTTTCTTTAATATGTTGTTTTTTCTTTAAATGTTTCTTAATTTATGAGATAATCATGATTGAAAAAATAAATCTTATTTTCGAAAAATCATCATAACTATGGTTAAAAAAGTCATAGAAACATTTTACTCAGCTCATCTCAAAGAGGACTATTAGAGTTTTAATATTCATTTGGTTTTTTTTTTGATATCACAATTTCCATAAAAATGGCATTCACTTTTATGTGGGCAAAAAAAATTAGTAAAAAAAATTTTTCTTACATTGCTATAAGTAATTAGAAAATGACTTTTTTCGTAACGGACTTACTATATTCCAAAGATTCTTTACCAATCTTTCAAACACCGTTTGGATTTTGAAGATGCGATCATTAGTTCCGGAGATATAAAACTTTTTACTTTAATAACTTTTACTCTAGGGCGGGCAAAAGCAATTGAACGGCAGTGTATATTTATATATATATATTTACATATATATATATGTCACGATCACGACACCTAAATACACTACTATATATTTTTTCTATACTACGTGTTTTTTAAATATTTGGTTGTATTTCGATAGGATTCAATTTTAAAATTTTCAAAACTCTAATTCAAAGTATAAGAGAAGTATCTCGACGCTTTCGTATTCGGTCCTTAACTCGCCCTCGTGGTGCTACCGCGCCTCTTGATAACAATATTTTTTTTTATATATTCTAAATATATGTTTATAAATATAATATAATTATGTACTGCTTATAAACATAATTTTTTTTAAATCAAATGAATTTATTCGTAACATTTAAAAAGAATTGATAAAATATTAATTAAACTCTAACTATCAATAAATTAATAATGTACTTAAAAAGAGCATATCATTTGAAAATTGTTTAAAACTTGATGAGAAACATGTTAGATCATAGAAAATGTTAAATGGAAAGTATTAAAACGTAATAATGAAATAAAAATGTTTTAGACATTAATAATAAATCGAAAATGTTATAAAGTAAATAAATGTTCTTGAATAAAGTTCAAAATATGGCAAGTTTTAACAAAATTGATAATATGTTTCGAATTATATATTACATTACATTATATAAAGTTTAAATTAAGTTTACAAAAATCTTACATAAAAAATTAAGGAATTTAATTTGAATAAAAATTTTTCAAATGAATAAGGATCAAATGAATGAAGTCCCTATCTACGAAAAACAAATTTGATTAAAACTACAAAATCTGATTTTTTTATGAAAAAAAATGAAATGAAAAAAGGTTCCAGATATAAAAATACCAATATTTTATCAAAAATACAGTGAAAAGAAACGCTTATCGGAACTTTAATAGCCAAACAGCTAAAATTCTTACTAAAAAATGTGTGACAGATTAGAAAAAGTACAAATTAAATATATTAATTTAAGCTATATCGCATAAAAAAGCGTATGTGGTTCAAAAGTTACGATCAAAATATAAAAGTGAAATAGAGTAAAAAATTTATCATACATTATATGCTAAAAATATTAACAAATATGTAATTATTTTTAATTAAGCATAACTTTTTAACCACACCCTGCAAGAATATTCAGCATAAAACATGGTTGATGGTCATAATTATGACTAAAAAATTAATCATAATCATGGTCGGAGAATTGGTCATAAATATTAAGACCATAATTATGCTGAACAATCATCAAACATACAAAATAAGCTTAAAATGCTTCCCAATAAATCATTGATCTAATCTTATTTAACTATTTATTTATTTATTTATTTAACTATTCTTCAAGAATTGAACTAATATTTTAAGCAATGTTAACAAATGGAGAAAATAGTTATTCTTTCATAAAAAGTATTATTTTTTATTTTCATAAGATTATTTTGTATTATTATTACAATATTATTATTTTATTCTTTGTTATTATATTAAATATAACATAATATAAAGTTTCTCTAAGTAAAATATAACTTTCAACCTTTATTCATTGCTACATTAATCTAATGACTTCATCATAATCATGTCTCTATAGTCCACCTATCCTTTGTTATCCCTTCAGCATAATTATGGTTATAGTCATGGCAATAATTATGATCATAATTATGTCGCCAGGTGACAAGATTTATCGACAAAATACGGCATGAAATGCTCATCCAGTATCACATATGGCATATGATGACCATCTTATGTCTAACAATTTTACCAGGGCATTGAGTTTTTTTGAGCTGATAAGGTTTTAATTTAAGTATTTAACTTGTAATTTTTAATATTTAATACATTTTTCTGTAAGAATTTCAGTTGTCCGATTATTCAAGTTCTTACAGGAGACCTCTCCTTGTAAGTAGGCTTTGATCATTAGTTATTTAAATATGAAAAAAATATTTATACTTAAGACATAATGGTCTAATTGATTATTATAAGTACTTTGAATGAACTTTGAGTTTAAATTTTCAAAAGTTTTGTTTTGGTATTATATTTGTTAGCAAAAATTTTTAGTATTGGAAAAATTTTGAATTTAGTAAATGTTCAGGTGCAATATCAATATAATTAAAAATTTATTTAAATAAATACAACAAAATAACGTTTACCACATACATTTAAAACTGTTTTAATATATATTTTAAAATTATTAATAATAAATTATTTCTTTTCATATCGTCAGCTTGCATTAAAATTCGGCTATTTCAAAAAAGTTTTTGTGTAAATTTTAGAATTAAAATTTCAAAAAAAAATTTATAAATAATATGAATTTTTTGAATAATAAAATGTATAATTCTTTGTTATGAGATAGTTGGAATAACGAAGTACATATATTCGATGTAAATTTGACGGAAATTCTTCTTGTTTGAGAGCATACAAAAATTTTATGTTAATTTTCCATACCTATGTGTTAAATTTTGATACAATTTCCTATGAAAAATAATTTTTAATAATTACACAAAACGGTGCAATACTATATCAAATATATTATTTTCAAATTTTATTATATCATACTTTAAAAGTAGCTAAACAAATCGATCTTTAACAAATTAAATGAATACATTTTATTTTTCTGTTAACCTTATAATATGATAAGAAGCTTTGAAAAAATGTAATGCATTCTTTTTAGTGAATACTTTTAAATACCTACTATTTCATATTTGCTTACGATTTTTTCTTCTAAATATATGCTAATTTTTTTGCATCAGGGTAATTTTAAAATTTTTATTTAGTCCGACAACACACAGCGAATCTATGAGCAGTATTATAATTAATTTTTTTTTTAAATGATAAAAATTAAATAATTTTTTTAATATATTTTTTTTAACAATTTTTTGTGGTGTTTAGCATGATTTTTATTTAATACGCTTTGATAAAATTGACAACAGTTTATAAAAAATATGCCTTATCGAAACAAATTCCTTGATTCTATTATTTATTCTTTTATTATTTTTTATTCATTTTATGTTCAATTTTTGTTAAATCAATAAAAAGTATAATAATCAATAAAATTTATAATTTACATAACCATAATAAACCATTTAAACATATAATAAACAATTTGAAATTGATTTTGCTTTCTCATAGAGAAAGCATTATATCGATAAAAAAATGATTTTTCTATTTTTTCACTAATTTGCGCATATTTGTATTAAGAGAGTCAAAAAAAGTGGTTTTTAAAAAATGTCTGTATGTATGTGTGTGTGTATTCATTTACCCAATTGGATCTCGAAAACTACTCGATGGATAAGCTTCAAATTTTGCATACAATTTATTTTTTTGTCTAACTCGTGCGGAAAATATTTAAAATTGATTTTCTTAGCGATGTTTTAATTTCAGAGCCATTTTGAAAATTAAAAAAAAATTTCAATTCTTCATTTTTTTTAAATTTTATGCAAACTACTCGATGAATTCGCTCTAAATTTGCATGGAGATTATTTACAATTGCCAAAAAAGGGAAACTTTTGAAAACTAATTTTCTTACCTTAGTTTTAATGATAGAGCATTTTGAAATTTTTGAAAAAATTGATTCTATTTAGTTAGTAAATTAGATCTCGTGAAATACTCAATGGATTTACTTCTATTTTTGCATGCAATTTATTTTTTCGTCTTACTGGGGGGGGGGGGGGAACTATTGAAAATTGGTTTTCTTAACGTAGTTTTAATTTTAGAGACATTTAAAAAATTTGTTCTTAATTTTGATTTCTCATTTTTTTGGTATTTTACGTAAACTAATCGATGAATTTGCTTGAAAATTTATATAGAAATTATTTTTGACTGCCAAAAGAAGAAAAACTTTTGAAAACTGATTTTCTTAGCGCACTTTTAATTTTAGAGCATTTTAAAAATTGTTTTTAAAATTCTTACCATCCACTTTTTTTCAATTTTACGAAAACCATTCGATAGATTTGCTCCAAAATTTTTTTGCAAGTTATTCGCTACTGTCTGAAGAAAATAAGCTTTGGAAACTAATTTTCTCAGTGTAATTCTAATTTTAAAGCAATTTGAAAATTTTCAAAAAAATTTTTATTTTTCATTTATCTTCTATTTTGCGTAAACCATACGAAAAATTTTTCCCAAATTTTTATACAATTAATTCGCTATTGTCCGAAGAAAATAAGCTTTTTAAAACTAATTTTCATAGTGTGGTTACAATTTTAGAGAATTTTAAAGATTTAAAAAAAATTTCGTTTCTTTTTTTTTTATTTCTTTTTATTTTACGTGCAGTACTCGATAGATTTGTTCTGAAATTTGCAGGAAAATTATTTGCGACTGCCAAAAGAAGGGACGTTTTCAAAAATTGATTTTCCTAGTGTAGTTTATAGAGCCATTTTAAGAACTTTGAAAAAATTTTCGATTTTTCATTTTTTTTGTATTTTACATAAATTACTTGATGAATTTGCTTTGAAATTTGAATGGGAATTATTTCTGACTGCTAAAAGAAGGATGACTTTAAATATCAATTTTCTTAGCGTAGTTTTAATTTTAGAAAATTTAAAAAATTTTTTAAAAATATTTTCATTTTTTATTTTTTTTTTCATTTTACGTAAATTACTTAATAGATTTGCTCTAAAATTTGTATACAAGTTATTTGCTACTGTCTTTATAAAACAACCTTATAAAAATAATTTTCTTAGTGTAGCTCTTTGATCACTTATTTTGATTTCTGATTTAACGCTTCCACTAACTTTTCTTACTTCCTCTCTGTCCTTCTATCTCAGATTGATCCTCATTTTTACCTTATTTTTATTCATCCTTGTCTCTTTCTTCCTATTTCCTAATCACTCTCTCACATTCACTAATTTCTCTCGAATAGAAATTGTATTCTACATTAAAATCACATTTTAAAAAATAAAATAAAATCACTTTAGCTCAATGAGCACTATGACAAAGCATTGCGCTAAAGCACTTGGCAGCGTTTTTTAAGATACATTTCATAATTCTTTAATATTTTTTAATTGAAAGAGGTGTTTCCTTTTATATGTCATCCTAAATATTTTTCTTGTAAAGTTTCAAGGATTTAAAAATTATAAACATTTTTTTAATATTCAGTTAGCTCCTCTATCAGCTATAATTTGTTGTTTATTAAAAAGGTGGATAATCTTTTGAAATTTTAAATGAGTTTTTATTGACATATTACTATGCATATATTACTACTGTAAATTTTCAAATAGCCTTGTCGATCATTTCTTTAAGATAATCTCATTTAAAGTACACAGTAAAAAATTTTGTGTAATTTATCAAATTCTTTTTTGTACAAAAATTTTTGTGTTAAAATTTTACAAACATGTTTGTAAAATCAACATATAAATTTGTGTAATTTAAAAATTTCTGTGTACTTTTAAAATGAACACAAAAATTTTTGTAGAATTAACACACGGAGTTTGTTATTTTTACAAACGTGTGTGTATTTAGTTATTCAAATAATCTCATACTTTTAATAATTATATATAAGCATTATTATTATTATATGCAATAAAAATGCCATAAATGCAAGGTAAATTTTAGTTTGTAAATATTCATTTCTGCTAACCAGAAGAGCATCAGACCTCCGGATCACGGATTTTTCTCCAACTTTGAGATAAGTTCTCAGATAACAAAGTATGGAAAAAACCGGGGCTGTAGACCCCAACGCTCAATATTTCTTTAGTTGCAGGCAATTTAAGAAAATCACTAAAAAAGTTACTAGATTTTCAAGCGCTTATAGTTCTTTAACATTAATAGCTGGAAGTTTGAACCTGTTTTAAATGAAAGCTGAACTCAAATCCTTTCGAAACAGCACCTATAGCATGTCTAAATATAATTTTTTTCCAAAGTTACAGCGTTATAAAAATTTGATCTGAATTTCCTTTTAAAAACATTAATTAATAATAAAAGTTAAAATGTAGTATAAATTTAATAACACTGTGTTATAAGCTATGTGAAAAAAAAATATTTTCATATGCTATTTTAAAAGGATTTGAGCTCAGCTTTCATTTAAAACTAAGCTGAGTTTTAAGCTTCTAACTGTTAATGCTAAAAAATTATAAGCGTTTGAAAATCTAGTAACTTTTTTAGTGATTTTCTTTAATTGCCTACAATTAGGGAAATATTGAGCGTTAGGATTTACAACTCCGGTTTTTTCCATATTTTGACATATGAAAACTTATCTACAAGTAAGAGCAAAATCCATGATCCGGTGATCTGATACCAAAGAAGATAGACGCTTATGGAAGGATTCTTCTGGATTACATTTTTCGTCCGAAAGCCTGGGTAACACTTTAAAATTGTTTGTATATATGAAAAATGTGCTATATATACAGGGTGTCCCATTTTAACTTGGACACGTCAATAACTCTGAAAATATAGACTTTTGAAAAAAATGTTTCAGATGGAAGTTGTACGGTTTCAAGGGGGGCATTTAATGGTGACCTTGATCGTGACCTTGACCATGACCTTCAAGGTTATTTGAAGGTCAATTCGGTTTTCTTAAATGGAAAGTCATAATTTTGATACCGAAAATGGAAAGAGCGGAAAATTTTACGTCCAACTATGACCTTGACCATGACCTTCAAGGTCATTAGAACGTCGAGTCGATTTTTTAAATGGAAACCCACGATCTTCAAGGTCATCTTAAGTTTAAGGCGAATTTTTAAGTGGAACCCTAGATTTTTGACTCCGCTATGAAAGGTACTGAAAATATTAAATCTGAATAAGTCCTTGACCATTTACAAAATTTGACCTTCTAAGGTCATGATTGACGTTAAATAACTTATTAAATTTGATAATTAATTTCGGTAAGAAATAGCACGATACCAACTAGTAAGAGTAAGGACTAAGCGTTCCCAACCAGTTAAGGAGAATAAGGTTCCCAACCAGTTAAGGTAAGGAATAAAGGTTCCCAACCAGTTAAGGTAAGGAATAAAGGTTCCCAACCAGTTAAGGTAAGAAATAAAGGTTCCTAACCAGTTAAGGTAAGGACTAAGCGTTCCCAACCAGTTAAGGTAAGGACTAAGCGTTCCCAACCAGTTAAGGTCAGGAATAAGGTTCCCAACCAGTTAAGGTAAGGAATAAAGGTTCCCAACCAGTTAAGGTAAGAAATAAAGGTTCCTAACCAGTTAAGGTAAGGACTAAGCGTTCCCAACCAGTTAAGGTCAGGAATAAGGTTCCCAACCAGTTAAGGTAAGGAATAAAGGTTCCCAACCAGTTAAGGTAAGAAATAAAGGTTCCTAACCAGTTAAGGTAAGGACTAAGCGTTCCCAACCAGTTAAGGTCAGGAATAAGGTTCCCAACCAGTTAAGGTAAGGAATAAAGGTTCCCAACCAGTTAAGGTCAGGAATAAAGGTTCCCAACCAGTTAAGGTAAGGACTAAGCGTTCCCAACCAGTTAAGGTCAGGAATAAAGGTTCCCAACGCTTTTATGTACATTTGATAAAATAAATATTTATCTTACTTAATCGTCATTGGCGTTACCTCTTGGTATGAGGTGTTCAAAGTGTTCACCCTGATTTTCTAAACATAATGTTAGTCTCCTCCTAAAGTTACGCATAACACGTTGCAAAGTTTCTTGCGTTACCGATTGACAAGCTTCTATTATTCTCTGCATCATGTTTTCTCTCGTTGTTGGAGCTTCCTGGTAGACAGCATCTTTAGCAAATCCCCAAAAGTATGAGTCAAGAGGATTCAAGTCCGGAGATCTTGGAGGCCATGGCACTGGACCATTGCGGATGATAAGTCGTTCATGATATTGTTGCCGAAGAAACGTTGTCACAATTCCAGCGTGGTGAGCAGGAGCGCCATCTTGTTGAAACCACATTCTTTGTCGAACATCTAATGGGATGTCTTCCAAATAACCAGGTAGATGATTTTGAAGAAAATCTAAATACATCATACCATTAATAGTTCTTTCAAAGAAATGTGGTCCAATCATAGATCCATTAACTATCCCTGCCCATACATGTAAACTCCATCGATGCTGATTTAATACCTCTCTATACCAGTGAGGATTAACTGGCGACCAATAGTGACTGTTATGGCGATTAAGGCTGCCATTACTATGAAATGTGGCTTCATCACAGAAACAAACAGACCAGAAGAAATCTGGATCTTGATCTAATTCATTAAGTGCCCATGTGCAAAAGTTTACTCTTAATATACAATCATTGTCATTTAATTCTTGAACAAGAGTAATATGGTAAGGATGATATCTGACTAATTGGAGCAGTCGATGTGCTGTTGCTCTAGGAATACCCAATTCTCGTTCAATCTGACGGAGACTGATATGGGGATTTATATGAATCATACCCAATATAGCGAGTAGACGAGGGTCGTTATTGTTCAGGACTCGATTTTGTCGCCTATGACGATGTAGTGCATTTGAACGCGATCTTCTTTCAATGTTTATAATTTGTTGTGGTCCTGGATGTCGACGATCAGGATAACGTTGACGGTAAAGCTGAGAAGCATTTCTGTAATTTCTGTGACATTCCCCAAGAACTAAAAGAATATCAACCACATCATTTGCTAAATAATTAGCCATTTTTTATGAAACTTTTAAAACAACTTTCGATAATTTTCTAATTTTAAGAGAAATAATTTTAGAAGTAAAGCTTTAAACTAATAAGTATTTAGTAGTCTTATTATTGAATAAATTTTGGAATCACAGGCAAATCTACAGCGACAAAGTATCTCAATTCTGAGACGCAGAAAAATATCTGAAATGTATAATAATATCTGAAAGCTCAAATTTGTAGAAATGAACGATGTGACTTTTTTTTTAATTACTATTTTTTATTTATTTAGCACGTCGCCGCGACTACTGCACATCTCGCCTAAAATGCTGAGTTGCGGCTATCGCTGCTTCGTTCTTGTGCTTCGACTATGCGTGCGAAGCTATCACCCGTAACACATTTAATTTAATGGGTTTTTGAGGTTGCTTATTAAGAATTGGAAATGTTTCGCTTGGACAAGATTTTCAAAAAATCAAAAACTTACGGCCATGGTTGAGGCTGAAGTTAATTACCGTTAGATATTTTGAAAAAACCTTACAATTATTCTAGACACATTTATAATAATTTTTATTTAGTTATTCTACCGTTCCGATGTTCAAAGTGTAGGTTTCCATTAAAAATTTGACTTGACCTCAAGGTCACCTTAAAGGTCATGGTCAAGGTCATTGTCAACGTCATATGTGGATGTAAAATTTTCCGCACTTTCCATTTACGGGATCAAAATTATGGCTTTCCATTTAAGAAAATCGACTTGACCTTGAAATGACCTTGAAGGTCATAATAAAGATTATGGCCAAGGTCATATTTGGACGTAAAATTTTCCGCTCTTTCCATTTTCGGTATCAAAATTATGACTTTCCATTTAAGAAAACCGAATTGACCTTCAAATAACCTTGAAGGTCATGGTCAAGGTCACGATCAAGGTCACCATTGGATGCCCCCCTTGAAACCCTACAACTTTCATTTAAAACATTTTTTTCAAAAGTCTATATTTCCAGAGTTATTGACGTGTCCAAGTTAAAATGGGACACCCTGTATAATATGAATAGATATAAAAATACATGGGATTTGGTGGCGCCCCCAAGTAGCTGGGTAACGGAACTAACTCATTTTTGGACGAAATTTTCCATTTAAAAGTACGCTTCTATAAGCGTCCATATTCGTTGCTGATACTCTCCTAGTAAGTCCAAAAATTTGTATACTTTTTTTTTCTTCTTTAACGTCGCTATATTCATGCTATTTGTGATGCTAATCAGCGGTGGAGCTCGTAAGTGTGTTTGTGAACAAAGCAGATGTAACGTACAGTGGTGCTTCTATCAATCGGCTGCCGAGAGCGCGATTCGAACTCAGGACCCTGAGATTACGAATCCAACGCTCTACCGACTAAGCCACTAACCGGCTCTATTTCTATACTTATATGATATATTCATATTAAAAAATGATCAGCTCTTTTCGTAATCATTTTTTTACGTTCACCTTAAAACGACAATGTAATATTATCAAATGAGTTTAGTTTGTTTATGATTTTATTGATCCACTCCAACATCCATCATTTTATCCTTTTTCTTATATTTCTTTATCTCTTTCTTTTTTTAAATATATATTATATTAACAGAAAGAAACACAAAAAATTCATTATTTAATATCGAGTCATCATTTCAATAATTATATTTTAACACAAATAAATTTGTAAAATTTACAAATTTTATTATTCAAAATTTTGTATTATTCATGAATTTATATGTTAAAATTTTAACTTCGAAAATTACATAAAAAAAATTTGTAAATTTTAACACAAAAAAATTTGTGTTTCATCTGTAACACCTATGTGTGTTAAAATTTCAAATTTTTTTCGACTGTGTATGATCATTTTCGATCTTGAAAAACTGTCAATTGTGCGCTCATTTAAAATTATGCAATTTCAGCTTGAAGAACTGCTTAGCTCTTTATTATTAATATACTAATCTGCATGACATCTTAAATTTATTAAAGTAATTTTATTACAAAAAAAGTTATTGATGGTACGATTACAAAATAGTTATTTTTCTGGAAGAGTTTTTAATTTTTCTTAAATAATTAATCTCTGTGTACCTTAAGAGTCGGTCGGAACCATTTGCCGCTTGGTGGCGCTGCAGGTGAGAGAAGAATATAAAATATTTTTTATACACGGATTTACAATTTATTAAGACATTAATATACTTCTAATGTTGGCAATAACTCTTGCCATATATATGTAGAATAATTATCGATGCTAATCTTGTTTAAAAAGTCTAAAATATTGTTGTAAAGTGAAAAATGTTACGCGTAATAGAGCCGATGTAAACATGTGTATTTTTCTTTAGTGCGACAGAGAAAGTAATACGAAAGAATGATGAATACACATGTTCACGCCGGCTCTATCTCGCGCTCCATTTTTTGCTTTACAACAATATTTTAGACTTTTCAAACAAGATTAGTATCAAGAATTATTCTACATATATATGGCTAGAGTTATTGACAACAGTAGAGGTATATTATTGTTTCAGTAAATTGTTAACCGCTGAGTAATAATTATTTCACATTTTTTTCTCACCTGATCGCAGTGCCCCCATGCGGCAAATAGTCCCGACCGCCTCTTCAATTTTAAAACTGTTCATGTAATTTTTAAAGAATTGAAATTTTTCGTCTTTTATTTTTTTTAAATATTAAAATTAAATATTGTTTTTTTTAATTAATTAAAAAAAATGTTATCATGTTTTTCATGGGTTTGGAAAATGTCACTTTTTAAGAACAGGCCGTACTACCTGTCTTTGTCTAATAGAGTTTTTTATCACTTGTCGAAACATCATCCATTGTATCAAGAAAAAAATAGTAGCCCCCGCTAGATATTAGTATAATAAGTAAATTTTTTAATAACAATCAAATTATTTTATCGCGTAGTTTTTGAATAATATGAGACCTACTAACAAACTAGAATATATCCTATCTTTTTTTATAGGTCACATATTATTCAAAAACTACACAATAGGATAATTTGATTGTTATTACAAAATTTACTTATTATACTAATATCTAGCGAGGGCTACTATTTATTTCTTGATAGAACGAATGGTGTTTATGTAAATGATGGAAAACGCTAATAGACAAAGACAGATAGTTCGGTCCCCTGTTGAGAGTCGGCCGTATAGCTCTGTCCTCGTTCAATCTAAATTTTCGCTATAATTATTAAATTAAATATTTTCATACAAATGTAGGGGCTGAGCGCTGTAGAGCAAAAAATAAGCAAAGGATTCTGTAGTGAAAATTTTATTTAATATGTCTTGTAAGAAGTTAAATTATTATGTTAATTGATTGATGGTATTATAAAAATAGATTTAATAAAAGAAAGATGAAAAAAGTGCAATTTTTAAAAAATAATAATGGTATTCAATGTAATTTTTATTTAAAATGGGCTTTAATGAGTTTTGGATTTGTAAAATTGTTTAATTTTCAGATACATTTATTATTTTATTTTTCCAAAATAGAACTAGATTTATTCATATTTATTTTCTATCTTCATTAAATAAGTTAGAAAAGTTATATATTTATATAGATTAAGAAAAGGTTCTTTTTTTAACAAACAAAAAAGGTTTTACTATTCGCAATCAAGTGAGAATTTAAAAAACAACTATAATTTGTAAATAATTATTGTAATCTTTAATATCTTTTATTTTGCAGAAAAGAATTACAGAACTAGCTATGTTCTTACTTCATATTTAGTCTAGGCGCCCAGAGGGTTCCGTATAAAGTTAAAGGTCCCACCAAGCAAGTGGATGATTTTTATGTATTTTGAGCCGCTGAATCCGAGTTCGCAACTTGCTTTTAGCACAAGTGGTCGAGTAATTTGTTATAAACAAATTGATTGTTTAAATGGCTATAGTTTATGAACTACAATAGATGCAGTGATTTTCTCTGCAAAAACTTGTTTTTTAATAAAAAAACAAAGAAAAATCGTTTTTGTTGCATGTCGATTCGATAATTAGAACCAGAGATATGGCAAATATATTGCAAAAAAACATAGAGACGTAGCGCTAGCGCGGAACGCCCTGGTAAAAAACCTTAAAACTCGACTACTAATTAATATTTTTTGAAGTTTAACATGTGTTTGAAAAATGTCAGAGTATCAGCTTTAATGATAAATTGTTATATATTACTTTCAAATGTTGATAAATAAGCTAGAATGATTTGAAGCAGAAAAAATTTTCAATTTTTCTGAAATTTGTTTGTTTATAACGAAATAATATAAGTTAGCGAACAAAATATTTCTATATTTTTGATATAGAATGATAAAAAATTTCATCTAGTTTAAGAATCCGTCTGGTTTTTTAAATTTAAGTAAGTAGAACCTGAGATATCGCAAATTTAAGCTGTAGCGCCAACTCCTTGCAATACGACATATGTATGCAATATGGTTATCGCTTTCCTTATAAAAAATTCTTTTATTATAAGGTAAGTAATTTCATTCTTTTGTAATAAAATTAATTTTAATTCTGTATTTGGTAATTAAATAAAAATTTAATAAAAAAGGATTCAGCTAAAAATAGATGACTCTAATAAATCGGAAAGTTAAACAAATTTTTTGAATAAAATAGATTGTTGTTTTTTTTGCAATTGCAAAAAAAAAATAAATGTAAAAATACTCCATAAGTTGAGTAAATTGTTTACTATTGTAGTAGAAACATCAATGATTATTTAAAACCCTAAATCTACTTCATCTCTATGTATTATACATCATTAATATTATGACAATAATATCATGACAAAGTATATAAAATAGAGTCAAAAGTAATTTTATTGGAAAAGAATAAGATTACTTACTTTATAATAAAAGAATTTTTAATAAGGAAAGCGATCGCTATATTGCACACATATGCCATATTGCAAGGAGTTGGCGCTACAGCTTAACCCTTCCAGTCACGAATTATTTTCGCAAAAACACGTATTTTCTATCATACATTAATTTTTTAGATTTATTCACAATCGTATATTCAAAATATATCATATGATACTTATAAAATGAACACTTATTTATATGAAAATGCGAAAAGAATAAAGATTAAACTTAAAGTTCGAATTAAATAATAAAGAAAAGAAAATGAGAAAGGGTGCCACTATAGTGGCTCCTGTGACTGAAAGGGTTAAATTTGCGATATCTCAGGTTCTACTTACTTAAAATTAAAAAACCGGACAGATTCTTAAACTAGATAAAATTTCTTATCATTCTATATCAAAAATATAGAAATATTTTGTTCGCTAACTTTTATTATTTCGTTATAAACAAACAAATTTCTGAAAAATTGAAAATTTTTTCTGCTTCAAATCATTCTAGCTTATTTATCAACATTTGAAAGTAATATATAACAATTTATCATTAAAGCTGAGACTCTGACATTTTTCAAACATATGTTAAACTTCAAAAAATATTAATTAGTTATCGAGTTATAAGGTTTTTTACCAGAGGGTTCCACCCTTGCGCTACGTCTCTATGTTTTTTAGCAATATATTTGCCATATCTCTGGTTCTAATTATCGAATCGACATGCAACAAAAACGATTTTTTTTGTTTTTTTATTAAAAAATAAGTTTTCGCAGAGAAAATTACTGCATCCATTGTAGTTCATAAACTATAGCCACTTAAACAATTAATTTGTTTATAACAAATTACTCGACCACTTGTGCTAAAAGCAAGTTGCGAATTCGGATTCAGCGGCTCAAAATACATAAAAATGACCTACTTGCTTGGTGAGACCTCTAACTTCATGCGAAACCCTCTGGGCGCCTAGACTAATTAATATTAGTTAATATTCGTCCTTCAAAAGATTGTATTTATTATTATTTATTTGATTATCTGAACGATTTTTACCGTCAAAAATATATTTATGTTTGAAATAAAAATCTGTAATTAATCAACAAATTTTTGGATTGGTTAATAACATTCAAATAAACGTATAACGTATGACGGCGAAAACGAGCTAAAGCGTGTTTCCCGTAAGTTAACATGCCGTAAGTTCGTGTATTTGTCTCCTCCCCTTTCGCTTGTTTCTCTACGTGCGTGTAAAGGCATGGAGGGGTGCTTTACGTGGATAGTTCCCGAAATGCCGCAAAGATTGTCATGATCGAATTAGGCACATTTCGCTAACACGGCATTAGCAATCTCTACTTATCTCTCCCAACACCAGCGGTCCGGAATCAAGCAAACGACAACTTTTAATGCCAGTGACAACATCCGTTTTATTGTACGGATCTGAAATATGGACCAAAACAATGAGAAAGAAGACGCACTGAGAAAAATTTTTTTCTGTTTGAAGACGAGGGGCTTTTAAAGCCACCAGCTCCTATCGTACTATCTGGGGGGTCCCTCGGTGCCAGTCATCGCAGGAATCATTCTGATCGAAGTACAGGCGATAGAACGCAAGCGAACTTGCGAACAGAAAAAGTAGGAAGAAGAAACTGGAATAATTCAGAAAGAAAATAACGGGTAACTGAATTATAGGAAAAACGGCCGATAGACCCATGCTCTCATTTGAGCTATCCCATGGGTTAAAAGAAAGTACGAGGCCAACTATTACCTAACCCACGTATTTCTGCTCCTTTCTTAGTAAAATGGAAAAGGCTCACCTGGGCTGTATTTAATGTTTCGCTGATCGCGAGGATGCGTGTAATAGGTTTTTTGTTTAAGGATTCCTCTTTAATAAGGAAACAAATCTCGCACCAGTCGAATGTCTGAAAATGCAGCTAAAGTGCAAGATTTCGCTGTTGTGTGAGTGTCGCGGGAGCTTAGCGAACCAGCGAGTTTACTTCCTCCATGTTCATAGTTGATACGCGCGCGTTTAAACGTGAGCGTGACGCTGTAGATAAGCAAGCCCCATGTGGGGCATAAGACTTTTTCGAGTCCAGGAGAAAAAAGACTTAAGATATAAAAAGGACTGATTTAACTCTCCTTTACGGAGCCAGTCATGTAGGAAGATGTTGCCTTACCCATTATGCAATCGACAGATGCTAAATTAATAAATATAAATATGATTTATTATAAGTATCAGTTTTGAATTTTTAAAAGATTGAGCCATTGCACAAGCCGTAACAACAAATCCATAACAAATGAATGAAAATTATCATTATCATTTTATTGTACAAATAAGGAAAATCAAACGAATTTTTTAGTAAAAAATAAGTGCGAGTAGTTATAGTCTAGGAGCCCAGAGGGTTTCGTATGAAGTTAGAGGTCCCACCAAGCAAGTAGGTGATTTGTATGTATTTTGAGCTGCTGAATCCGAATTTGCAACTTGCTTTTAGCGCAAGTGGTCGAGTAATTTGTTATAAACAAATTGATTGTTTAAATGGCTATAGTTTATGAACTACAATAGATGCAGTGATTTTCTCTGCAAAAACTTGTTTTTTAATAAAAAAACAAAGAAAAATCGTTTTTGTTGCATGTCGATTCGATAATTAGAACCAGAGATATGGCAAATATATTGCAAAAAAACATAGAGACGTAGCGCTAGCGCGGAACGCCCTGGTAAAAAACCTTAAAACTCGACTACTAATTAATATTTTTTGAAGTTTAACATGTGTTTGAAAAATGTCAGAGTCTCAGCTTTAATGATAAATTGTTATATATTACTTTCAAGTTTTAATAAATATGCTAGAATGATTTGAAGCAGAAAAAATTTTCAATTTTTCAGAATCTTGTTTGTTTATAACGAAATGATATAGGTTAGCGAACAAAATATTTCTATATTTTTCATAAAGAATGATAGGAAATTTGATCTAGTTTAAGAATCTGTCCGGTTTTTCAGATTTAAGTAAGTAGAACCTGAGATATCGCAAATTTAAGCTGTAGCGCCAACTCCTTGCAATACGACATTAATGTGCAATATGGCGATCGCTTTCCTTATTAAAAATTCTTTTATCATAAGGTAAGTGATTTCATTTTTTTGCAATACAATTAATTTTAACTCTATATTAGGAAATTGAATAAAAATTTAATAAAAAAGGATTCAGCTAAAAATAGATGACTCTAATAAATCGGAAGGGTAAAACAAATTTTTTGAATAAAATAGATTGTTGTTCTTTTTGCAATTGCAAAAAAATAAACAAATGTAAAAATACTCCATAAGTTGAGTAAATTGTTTACTATTATAGTAGAAAAATCAATGATTATTTAAAACCCTAAATCTACTTCATTTAAATGTATTATATACTTCGAGCATATACTACTGGAGGAAGCCTCCGAATGGCAGAAAGCGTTACAAGGCGAAGAGAGAGAAAGCCTCTATTTTGGTACGTGCTGTCTCTCTCTCTCGCCTGATTTGATTGGCTGCTTCTGTTTTCCACTAAGAAAGTGAGAGAGAGATAGCCTGTACCAAAATAGAAGCTTTTTCTCTCTTCGCCTTGTAACGTAGTTATTAGCTGGGAGGCTTCCTCCAGTAGTATATGCTCGAAGATTATACATCATTAATATTATGACAAAGTATATAAAATAGAGTCGAGTCAAAAGTGATTTCATGAGAAAAGGATGAGATTACTTACCTTATAATGAAAGAATTTTAAATAAGAGAAGCGATCGCTATATTGCACACATATGTCGTATTGCAAGGAGTTGGCGCTACAGCTTAAATTTGCGATATCTCAGGTTCTACTTACTTAAAATTAAAAAACCGGACTGATTCTTAAATTAGATCAAATTTCCTATCATTCTATATCAAAAATATAGAAATATTTTGTTCTCTAACGTATATTATTTCGTTATAAACAAACACAATTCTGAAAAATAGAAAATTTTTTCTGCTTCAAATCATTTTAGCATATTTATTAACACTTGAAAGTAATATATAACAATTTATCATTAAAGCTGAGACTCTGACATTTTTCAAACACATGTTAAACTTCAAAAAATATTAATTAGTAGTCGAGTTATAAAGTTTTTTACCAGGGCGTTCCACGCTAGCGCTACGTCTCTATGTTTTTTTGCAATATATTTGCCATATCTCTGGTTCTAATTATCGAATCAAAACGCAACAAAAACGATTTTTTTTGTTTTTTTTATTAAAGAACAAGTTTTTGCAGAGAAAATTACTGCATCTATTGTAGTTCATAAACTATAGTCATTTAAACAATTAATTTGTTTATAACAAATTACTCGACTACTTGCGCGAAAAGCAAGTTGCGAATTCGGATTCAGCGGCTCAAAATACATATAAATCACCTGCTTGCTTGGTGGGACCTCTAACTTCATACGAAACCCTCTAGGCGCCTAGACTATTATTGAGGCACCATGGACCGTCAAAACAAACCCCCACCCCACCACCCCAAAGGTTATTGACCACTAGGTCAATGACCTTTGAGAAGGCAAACTAGGGGTTTGTTAGGCATGGTACCCAATCAACTGGAGGGTTACTCACCCCCTCCTAGAAATTTAGAGTGGAGATGAACTGGAGGGTCACTTACCCCCCTCCCATAAAATTTAGAGTGAAGATAAAAAATATTTTAATCGATATTTCAAAATTATTAATTTAAAATTTTGTAATATAATCCTTTTTCATTATCGAAATAATAAAAATTTGAATTATAAAATATCAATTTAAAAGATTTTTAATTTTCAATTATCATAAATTTTTATATTGAATCAGAAAATATAAAATTTACATATAAATTATTGTGTGTATGAAGGATGAGGAGTTTGTAACAGACAAGGTGATTGAAATACTCATATTTTAAAGTTTAACAAGATTTATTATTAATAATAAAACATCACGACGTAGCATTCATACAATTAACTAGTGTGTACATATGATAAATAATAAATTCGTGTATGATTATAAACAAATCTTCTTTTCCTAAAACTAGATTATTCTTTTTTAATTATTCGATGAAATCATTCATAAAATTGTCATTAAAACTAGACATTGTACTTTTTATATCGCTAGAAGTATAGTATACATATTGAGATTCCTGACTATTTTCTAATACATTTTTCATATTTATAACCATTTTTCGAAATATATAATCTACAAATTTTACAACAATATATAAATATCTAATTCTATAATCTATGCATTTTGATAAATCTTTTAAATGTTCAAACGTAACACGTTTAAATACAAGTGACCGATTGAATCGACCATATTTTTTCGGCGGTCCACCACACTTCTTTCCTTCTGGTTGTGCGTCATTAGGTACTTATTCAAAAGCTCTCTCGTGAAAAGTAATCATAAAACGGCTAGTGTATCCAGGAATAGATAGCCGCTGATCCAGCATAGATTCCTCATTATAGTAAGTGAAAAAACCTTCAATTTTATCAAATTCCTGTTTCAACGCCTCCCAACAGTCTAGTGACAGAGATAGACCTTGAAAATTGGCTCCACAGAAGCGTACTAGGGGTGCAAACTCCTTTTTGCTTTTATTTTCCAGGCCTACCTGAATAATTTTTCCAAAAGAGCTGTTCAGCCCGTAGACCATTGGCAGAACCTGATGCCAATAATTTTTCTCGTTGTTTTTTTTATTAAATATGCCAAGCCATTACCAAATGTCTGCTCCAGGCTTCTCTTTTGACCAATCATCTTGCTTGAGCTTTGTTGTTACTGCTGCTATTACCGTCGTCAAACTGTGGCTAGACTGAGTAGATGCCGCTTCTTTTATACTGTAAAAAATTGGTGGAGACGCCGCAAAAAGCTGATGTGCGACCAATCAGAGACAACCAAATATCATATTACTTGTACGAGATTTTTCCCACAAAATTCTTCTTGACTATAGTATCATTTTTTTGCAAGTTCTGTGAGAAATTTTCCAAGAATTTCTTGAAACCCAATCCGCTAGACATATAATACAGAAACATGATACAATAATGACCACAAACGTTGGAATATTCGCTTTGTAAGCGTTTATTGTAAGCGGTTATTGTAATGTTGTTGAATTTGTGGTGGCTTACCAAGACTATCAAAGTACACACCTGTTTCATACTTATCAACGTATATGGCAACTTAGTGCGCACCACACTGGTTATAATTTTGCATACAAAGCACGAACGCACAAGGTTTCACCCACATCAGAGAAATCCGATCTGCTGGACAAATGCCCACTCCGTGAAACTTGATCCTCAACAGATATCGAATAATCTCTTTTGAATTCATTGCGGAGAATTTCGAAAAATTCTTCCGAAATCAGCGATTTTACGCTAGGGTTAAGTTTCAGTAGCCAATGTTTCAGATTAGCAATGTTATTTAGTGTACACGCGTAATTTGAATAAGATGATTTTAAGTAATGATGCATGCACTGTACACTGCTGAAATTTAAATTTTTAAAAGCTGGACCATCTTGTTCTTCTTCTAAATTTTCAATCTTAAAGGTAGTGAGCTTGGAAAGTAGTTCAAACTTTTCTTGACCTTGCACGAAAGTTGTACGACAATTCATGAAAATATCTTCCAAATTTTTGTATAATCTTTTTATCGATATATCACCTTCGTACCACTCCAGACCATGATGATTCAGTGTCACCCAATTGTTCTGTCTTAAAGCATTTTTAGGTAAGCGTCTTAAATTACAATGAGGCGCCACAATCTAATGAGCGATAAAGTTCTTATGAATAGCAAGTACAGCCACCTCCTTTGAAATCAAACGATTTTTGTTGTCCTTTAAAAACTGCACGTCAATTACCACGTCCATACTGTTTGCAATGAAAGTTGCTCGTCGACTAAGATAATAAAGCTGGCTTTGCTTTACTAAAATAGTGAGAAATGTACCTCCACCACCACTACCTAACCGCTATAATCCACGACAAGCTGCCTCGACGAGTCAATTTCGAGCAAATTGTCGTATTTAACATAAATTCTATAATTTACAGCGCCCTCTAGCGGGTCGTCGAATCTAACATCAATTCGTACATTACCATTTTTTATCAAATTTCAATGACTACCATCACTTGCCGATGAATCAAGTGTCAAATCAAAAGCAAATAGTCAGTAACCGTTCGGATAGTCTTCACGGGTAATCGAGTTGCCTGAATTCATAATGTGAATACCAAAGCCGGAAAAAAGTGTATGATGATCATCAACGTACAATTTGCTTTTTTGGAATCTGACTGTAAGGGTTTCGATGGTACCTGCATTCCATCAACGTACAGACAAAAAATTTATATAAAAATTCTTGAAATTGAATGGGTTAAGACTTTTATCGACATTGTAAGCTTTATTTTCAACAAAACCGAGTATAATTCTTTTTGACAGTTGACCTAATATGACATTGTCGATTGTTTCCCCATGCACACCATTATGTAACGTAACAGCCTTAACTTCTACACGTGTCAGTAGGTATTTTGCAGTAGTCCGTGACAGTAGTTTTTCGTGTGCTAGCACAAGTGAAGGATTTAATCTTACCCGATGCACAAAAAGCGTAGCCTCGGTAATATTTCCCGTGAAAGCACCAGCGGGATCCATGAGACAGAATCCATCACGAGAACGCACGAGCCCTACTCTAAATTCAACACCACTTAGTAATAAAAAAATCACAATGTAAATGGCCGAGTAAATCAATCTTCCTGCCAATCATGATTGCTTTACGTTTATTGAGACCTACATTACCACCTGTGGTTTCGTCCATTTTCCCTGCTGTATCATCGTACCACAAACCACTTGTTAAATAAGACTTTTTAGCTGTTAAACCAAAATTTAGTAATGTTTCAATGTGAGCTCTGTATGCATAAGCAGTGTTTGGCGGTGAAACAGGTTTCTGATCGAATAGCACGTCGACTTGATTAAACAACGAATGCAAAAAATTATTCATTGGTCCAACGTTGGGATCTTTAGGTGGTTCAGCACTACTGCATGTTACACTTACACTCACACTTAACATTGTGTGAGCCAAGTGTAGATATTCAGTGTTGCCAGGGATTGTAAATTCAATTGGTGATTGGTCGTTGAGTGAAGATATCGATTTGTACTATACCCAGTAAGAGCCTTCAATTGAGTCTGTGTCAAGGGTAATTCAAAGAGTGATAATTCCGACTTGATCGACTGACAAGATTCTGTATGCAACAACGTCATCTTGAAATTTTAATTTTCAAAAATATTTCTAGCTACACCTGCTTTCTTATTCTGCTTCTTTTTCTTTCCCGCAACTTTACAACTTTTCTAGCGTTTAGCCGCTGAGGTGTTTGTAGTACCAGGTGCATTCGACGACTGAGCTGACGATGTCTCGTTCTTCTTTTTGTATTCAGATTTCTCCCCCTCTTTTGCACTGGACTAACCCAAAAGCAATTTGTCCAGAACAACGTCAGCTTTTCTTTTGAGATTTTTACCACTCTCGCGAACGCGCCCTTTGGCCGCTTCTTTGACAGGTCTGCCACCTAGAGTGACATCATCTGGGATATTTTCACCCGCTCGGAGAGCCTCTTTACCGACCACTTTTGCACCTTGCTTGATCTTCGGTATAGCTGTTCGGCAGAGACCTTAAAAAAAACTACCTACTCCTGCACTCGACTGGTGATAACCAAAACAAGGTTTACCAACTCTAACACACTTACCCCCACCACCAACCATTTGGTTATTGAAGAAATCTTTAAACTCAGACATTTTATCGGATGTGCTTAAAGTGAAGCGTTACAGTCAACGTACCGTAGTCGAATAAAATGGGAAATTCGTGTTCGTCTCTTATATCTGTTTCGACCGACTGAAACGCTGAAGACAGCAGTGGTAGGTATATGGGTGATGAAAAGTTTTTAATTTCAACGCCTCCGTAAGCGTCATCGCGCAAATGAAGCGAGACTATACGTAGTAAGCTCGTGCGCATGTCACCTGTTACGTAAGGCTGACAAATGTTGCTGTAAAACATGAGTACGGTTGGCAACCCGTTCAGAAGATTTGCTGGACGGTTACCGGCGATGTAGTGTTCTTTATTAACTTTGCAAGAGAAAATCGGTACATTTTCCAACCAGCTTGGATTTCAAAATATAAATGATTTTTCACATTCTCGAGATTATTTATTTCTTCTAAGAGACTTTCAATATCACGATAAACACCAGGTTTGACTCTGGCAAACACCTCGGCCCTCTGTTGAGTCTCTTCTGTTTCTCGCAAAATATTCACCATTTCACGTTTGGCTGTTTCAACAGAAATAACTCCCTCCCGCTCAACTATTGATATATGCTGAAAGGTGAATTTCCGTGAGTCCTACACACCAGTCGCCATGAAGATAAAAATTTTATAATAATTGTGTTGTGAAATGTGTTGCCACATTGTGTGGAAAGACAAACTTGCTGCTGTTGCTCGGTAAAACCATGTAAAATTCATCGTTCATTGTAAATTTTTCAAATCTTTAGCCGCTATCCAAGAATTAAATTTTTCTGGATACCCCCTCTAATTGACCAAATATTGTTTTTTTAACCCCTTCCTTTACTCTTCAAAACCTCGTCAACCTCAAACGCTTCGCTATCTAAATCCTTGCGCACTCTGCTCAACTGTTCTTCGTAAAAATATCCGTCAATTTTTTCTCCACTAAGATCTTCCAAAGCATAAACGGGTGGTTGTTGTCTTGTGTCGACTCTTATAATTTTAAACAGTTTCAGAGTCCAACCACCCTTGTATGCTTTCCTGAAGGCTGTCTTGGTACGACTGACACGAACTAGATCACCAACGCTGTATTTAGCTACTCTAAACAGCTTTTTTTCGCTGTAACGCAACGTCGAATTTGGACGTACCACGTGAGCATTATATAAGTTGACCTTAGAAGGAGGCATTTTTATAGGACTGTGTCACGACTCGTTGTAACACGTCACAATTTTTTGCAAAACATCTATATAACGTCTTGTGCGCGAGTGAGTGAAGTATCGCCAGATTCAACCTTCGAGAGTTCGAATAAAGCGTTCGACAATGGCTGTCTTTATATCAGGGTCTCTGACGACTCGGTAGGTAATATGTTTCTTTTTTAGCAGTTCTTGCACCTCTCGACCGATAAATTCCTTACCTTTATCAGTCTGTAGATAAATAGGATGTCTACTATTACATCGTGATAAAATTTTGTCTAATGCTACAGCGACGCTTCGGCTGGTTCTGTCGAGAAGAGGCTCTGTCTAGGCGAACTTTAAAAGTGTACCAATGACAATGAGAATATATGTACTCATCAGAGTAGGTTTTAAGTGATCTAAAATCTGCCAAGGCAGCTTCTCACACCTCAAAGGGACTAAAAACGTTGTAATATCGACGAGGAAAACGATGTCTCACGAGTTTGTGTAAGGTATGTACATCTTGACTCTCCAGCCGTTTGACGATTGCATTGTTATCGAATTTTTAGGGTTTCGCGTGTTTCAGTAGATGAACACCAGCGTACGCTGATGGTGCAGAAAGATTATAGTAATAATGCTTAAAACCGTCCGGCTTTGTCGCCTCCTTCTTCCTTTTCTTCTTCTTTTTCATTGCTTCTCCTCCTTCCTCTCTTACAAACTAGCTTTTTCTCTTTCTTTTGCTGTTTTTTGAATGTATTTTCAATGCATTTCAAAAATTTATCAAACGCGATTTTGCTGATTATGCACAAAACAGTAATACCAGATGCAGTCTTTTCATTAACATCCGCAGTCTCCAAGAGCATGCTTTTATATGATTCGTAATTTTTTTATTTGAATATGAAATATCGTGTTCTACACCGAAAAAAATCCGTTACGCCAATGGTTCCATACCTCCTACAACTGTTATTGTTCGCGAGGTTGGAACTACAGCGGTCTAAAATATGCGACGCACATTATTAGATAGGTATAGTAACAGAGTAGTTCACTGTAAATACTGCAATAGTTCGAGCGCTGAACGTTGGCTGTTGGGGGTAAATGAAATACGATCCGTCAAAACACACGAACGCGCGTGATTCCAGACTCGAATGATATTAGCGTCGATGAGGCTTTAGTAAAACCTCATCGACGCTATATCATTCGAGTCTGGAATCACGCCCGTTCGTGTGTTTTGACGGATCGTATTTCATTTACCCCCAACAGCCAACGTTCAGCGCTCGAACTATTGCAGTATTTACAGTGAACTACTCTGTTACTATACCTATCTAATAATGTGCGTCACATATTTTAGACCGCTGTAGTTTTAACCTCGCGAACAATAATAGTTGTAGGAGGTATGGAACCATTGGCGTAACGGATTTTTTTCGGTGTAGACAAGCATTGTCAAGATGGTTTTTCCCTTTCTGGCCACGTCTGAGACGCTCTTTGAGATGCGTGCCAGAGCCGAGAAACTGGTAGCCTGTTAGATGCATTACAAAGGATACAACTAAAATCAATTGGTCCATAAAAGTACCAGTATTCTCCTCCTTCTCCTCCTCCCCCTCCATCACTTCCTTCTATGCTTTCACATACCTTTATCGTCGATTTCGTCATTATTGCCTGTATCTATTGTCGTTCCCGTTTCTAATAATCTTGTCTCGTGTGGACGTATTATACCCCCACTCTTATCCTCCTTCTCTTCTTTCATATGCAAGTAATGCTGCAAGATTTGCTGATATTGCAAAGATTTTTGGTGCTCATCACCCGCAGAATGTGAAATTTTACTCATTTACTCGTCGAGGCGTGTCATGGCTGTACCAGGTGTCTGAACACTGGATGGTGGTGTTCTATGATTGGTAGCTGCTACGGCATGCTGCTGCTGTTGCTGTTGCTCCAAGCACTCTTGCGGTACTAAAATCATTTTTTTGTGTACTCCATGCCGATGAAACAGGTTTCACAATTAACCGCACTAGATATGCTGATTTCAACACCAATTTCCTTTTTACCTCCAAATTACCCGGTTCAGCGAGTTTTCGCAACAGAGGTGCGAATTTTCGCGATTGTCTCTTATAATACCTGCTGAGTGGAATATCTCCATGTGAAATGTTCAAAGCGCACACGCAAATGTATGTTATAAGTTTAGAATTTGCTTCGCGTAATATAGCCTTAAGTTTATAAAGTTCGATTTTACACAAAAAATGTAGTTGAGTCCAGTACTTTTCTGGAATTGGTCTGCTACGACTACGTCTTACCGGCTTCATTACAATCGTACGACTGGTACATTATTCGAATGAGCACCAGCTTTTATGAGTGTGCAACGAGGCACATAAACGTACTGATGTTTGTCAAACGGAAATATACAAGTACGAAATCTCACATTTTCAGGCGAACCCTGCTTCAGATCTATGGATAAATAGCCATGTGGCTGTGCTATGGCATCGAGATATGCCTCTTGCAAAAAACAAGGCTCCTCGGGGCAGACTTAACGCGCCAGATGATTTATTTATGCTCAATCGCGCGGATTTCTAAATACCACGATGTAATTAGAGTCTAGAGAGATTTCTCGCTGACCTTGATGAGAGAGATTTTGCGAGATAAAGATGACGCTCAAGTTATTGTGATGACTGCCTTTGGTAAAGAGATTGACTACAGCTCTGCTGGACGATTCTCTCATCAGGTCGTCAAGAATCAAGAGTTTTGCTCGTGGATCATTGGCATAATCTTCGCTCTTTGATAAACCCTCGTGAAATTCGATACCCTCAGCCAACTCTTCGTAAATTGGTTGCCACTTAGTATAGTACAAGGGTATACGCTCGAATTTTGTATCACTTATACGATCAATGTGATGCAAATAATTCTTCACAAATACTGTTTTGCCACACGAGCTGGGTCCACAAATCATCAAAGTCCACGGATGCACCCACCTGCAAACGTCCATGTTATCGCCGCTGCTAAACTTCTACTACTAACCTCATCACATCCTCGAACCACTCTACATATACGATTATTAGTAGTAATGAGCAAGATTGGGGGGGGGGGGCGGCGCGCGCGTGTGCGAGCAGTATTGTGCTGGTGCTAGCCAATCGTTTAGCTGATTAGCTGTATAGCTGGCTGACTCCAGCATTATTCCGCTCTTCAGCTATATGGCTGGAAAAGCTTAACAAGTATTAACGTGTTATTTGCTTATAAGTGCTCGCCACCATTACTACTTGTACCTCCCACCACCACCGCCACCACTCTGCTCGTCACCTCGCATTTCCAGTATAAAAGTAGAAGCAGCAGCATTTATAGGTTAGTGTTGTACAAGTTTTGGTATAGTGAAAATAAATAAGTTATAGTCAATAAATTTGAGCGAAATGTAATCAAATTTTAACAAAAAATTCATTAAAAACTCAAATTTTTCAATTTTGATAAAATTTTATAGAGAGTTGTCGTGAGGAAGTGTGGTGATTATCCGTATCGCGCAAAAAAAAAATAATAATGAATCGAACAAAAAAGGTGCATTCCAAGTAAGGTAGACCGGATATTCACGTGATATGCGTGTGGGATTATGCGAGTCGTGTAGCGCGACGTGGAGAGTAGGAGCAAGCGGCTTGTGACAGAGACATATTTAAAATGAGAGTGGAAAGAATAAAGATTATTCTAGAACCTATAATTATGAAAAAAATTCACGGCTACTAAATTAACAGAATATAAATTTATTATTTTGTTATATTATTTTTCAATTTCAATAAATTATGAAATTTAGTACAAAATTGTTTTAGTCTGAATTCTATAACCTATAAATATATATATATATATATATATATATATATATATATATGTAGATAATATTTTTACTTGGGTAATAATATATCAACAATTATTTATCATTTAATTAGATTTATAGCTGTATGGAAGACTAAGCTCGTAATTTTTAAATCGTCTCTTTGAATATACGGGTTCACATATTTTACATTCAGGTCGTGTTACAACATCATGAAATTGTGTACGTCCTTTAGCGTCGTAATTGGCAAAAAGTGGTGGTATTTCGCCGGTAACAAGTTTCCGTATGGAATCAAAGTTTATTTTTTAACTTACCGACGAATTAAGCCTGATGCCTTTGATTTTGCAAACACATCTTTCGACGCCATCTGGCGTCAAATATTTGTACCCATAAAATTTTGGTCCTCCAGAGACGAATGATGTAATACTCGTACCAAGGCCATAGCAGGCCAATTCGTCGGTTAAGTCACCCAAGAATGGCCCTGTTTCCGCATCGTACTCACCCACGCGACTTACATATCGTCGGCTCTAACGAAGAGTAGCACCTGTGATTTCTCGCCGCAAAGACTAGCACATTTGAAAATGCTCTAATGTTAATTAAAGAGGGTTTAACGAGCTCGCCGCGAAGACTTGCACTTTTCATGACTTTTTTGTGAAACGTGCTACTCTTCGTTAGAACCGACGATATACAATAGAATCAGTATCGTAATACAACACGCGTTCACCCAACGGTTGCAATTCTTCGTAAAGTTTTAAACGTGCTAGAGCTGTGGTGTAGGCGGCTACTACAACGTTGCATAATGCCGATGGCTCGACAGCCGCTCCTGTGTTGTGCCAGCTTACGTAAATTGTCGTATCCTCGATCGGTAAAATTGAGTCAACCTCGGTCTCAGCACCACAGAGTAATTCAAACAACCTCTGTGGATCATCCACCACTTCGGTCTTTGGCATATTTTCTCGTTGACCAAACTTACCCCACAATGAATTCAGATATAGTTTTGCTACAGATCTCAGGCCAGCATTATATTTAATTCGATTTTTGTCTAATTTTATACCCTCTTGTTGCACTAATTCTTCAATGTATCGAGTAATCGCGTTTTCATCACCGTCAGCACATTCCAACGGGTAACCCGACGCGTTCGTTTTCTCAGCGAAAAATTTATCAATATAAGTTGGAAATAGGTCACCCTGACCCGTGGCTTTGTTGTACTAAGTAATTTTATAAGACCATATTTCAGATATTTTTCTGATTACATAGCCTATCTGAACAGCTTTTCTCAACTCGTCAGTAACCCACATACCGATAAAAACTCGACCATCAGGATTTTCATGATCACAATCTGTGCTATACAACGATTCAACGCATGTTCGACATAATGGAAATAAAAACTTATTATGCATTTTAACGAGGAGTACAGCATGATATAAATTTCGCGGCGGCAATACTTCACATTTAATAAGACCTTCAACGTGACTTATATCATTCGTTTGACCCACGAGAGTGCGACACTCATCCTCGCCCACGTAGAGAGTTGGGTGACCAATGGGATATCGCCCATATTTACAAATATACAGATACAACGAACATACGTCCACGTATTTTATTTTTTCGCCCTCTTTTGCATCGTACATTTTGACTGTATTACCCGTTTGCCCGCCAAAAAATGCTTCTCGAGGATTTAACGGGCGTGCCATTTTCGTATCTTATCTTCAATGTACGACCTCATATTCTCGTTTTCCGAGTACTCTCGATCGAAATCACATTCCCACTTTTCGATAAGTTCATAACCATGGGCTCGTATTTTTTCCGATATCTGCGCGATTCTCTCGAAACGTTCGTCCACATTTTCACCGTTCACAATCCTCGAATCTCGGTTTATTATGTAACACCAGATGCAGCCATGCCAATAACATCCGTGAAATTGTAAAACAATTTCCTTTTCATTTTCAAGTACGCAATATCCGTCCACTAGAGGGTCTTCGGGAAGGCTCTTTTCTCGTGCACGAACGGTATACTGAATTTATCGATTCAGCTCATTTTTGATCCAGCAGAACCATTGCATCGCCTTTATAGACTGTTTATTTGCTTGTCTATAACCATCTTGAGGTATAATACCTATTGTATCTTTTTGTAAAAATTTTTTTCTATACACACGCATGCAAGAAGATGCGATGGTGGCGCACTCTACAAATGAATCTGTATTACCACATTCGATGAAGGTCTTGCGAAAAGCCAGACATGCTAAACGTAAAATTTTTACATCTTGCTTACAGTACTTTATAATTTCATTTCTAAAATTGAATATATAATTTTCAGCTTTTTTTTTGTTATATCACTGCATAAATTCGCGACGCTCTTCGATCTTTATCAAATCTGGCGAAAAAGTACATATCGGTGGCATTTCTCCCACGTGATTCTGATTTTCCGGTGTATTAAAAAGATGAGAGAATGTACCTTTCTCGATATTAACAAGACCGTAAGCTTTTGGTAGTGCAGCTTGACTCATATGTAGATAATTCAAACTATCTATGAATTTAACCGATAAAATTTTCATTATGATTATTTTTAACCCGTTTAAAATTACATTTGGCTTATTCCTGAGATCTTTATGTTCTGTTGAATGTTTAAGAATAAATTGTGCATCAAAACCCTGTGTATTGTGTGCTATACAAATGATTTGTTTGAAATTTTTTCTTGGTGCCAAGGCGAAATCGATTAGCTGTTTCACAGGGTCAATTTCAGACACATACTCGCGCATCCCACATACTTACGCAAGAATTTGATACATTTTCAGCTTTCAAAAAGTAACTACACACTTGCTGGACAACACACAAATTTGGTACATGCAGCCTTACTTTTTCAGCCTCACAGCCTAAAATGCTCTCTGATTGCTGAGTCTAAAAATCATAAAATAAATAGGGAATTGTTTTTTTATTCATCATGAACCTTTTTTTATCGACAATAGGCTGCATATAACAAAGATGTTCAATTGGGCTTTTACCATTACATATTTTACAAAATATCGTATAACAATCATGTGGTTCTTTATCGTTGATGCGCACTGTTTTGCTACATACACGATAAATTTTTATACTCTCGCATACCGACCGAGAACTATCGAAAGATTTTGAATTTTTATGATTGTTAAAACAAACGGTACCGTAAAAATCTCTGCTACATTAAAAGCATTTTATTTTTTCCTGATTTATATCACAAGAAGGCTTCTGTGAACATTTATAGCATTTTTGTTCACATTTATGATTTTTCGCATGACTTAATTTTTTATTGCAAGGTATATAGTAGCCTTGACTCCCAGCCGCTGCGAGTAAATTTAAAATTGGCTGGTAATGTCTGGAATTTTCATAATACATGATATTTGGAGTATGTCTAACGACATTACCAACGACATGTACGAAACGTGTACCATCGAAAAGCGGCCTATATACACGAGCAAAATTTTGAAATGAATAAACAACGATTGCGACTCCAAAGAGTGCATAATATTCTTGAAATATTTTAATCTCCTCTATACCACTGCCCGTCTCGGGTATCGTAACTCTTACAGCCCTGACAATCTTCAATGCTTGCACTTTCTAAAATTGTGCTGTATGGTGTCTTATTTTATTCCATCTGTCATGGGAATTTCCACTACCACGTATGGCGTATACGTGAGCAGCGACTAGCGAGCGTGGAAGAAAAAGACTGTCGCTATTTTCAATATTTAAAATGGATTTCTTACAAACTGATTTACTAGTGAGAGACACACGACCCCGGCCCTCTAGTTTAGTCACAGTACTGACTTTTACATTCAAAACATCGTCAATTTCGAAACCATCATCACTCTGCGCTATACTAGCTATCAGTTCGAGTAAATCTACCGGTGAAAAATCACGAAGCAGTCTAAAAGAAATCCAACACCAGAGGTTCGTGCATAAAACGTTCAGAGCTTTATAGTCATGCCGATACAATCTGATGGCTGTGCATATTCACATACGTGACGATATAAATCGTTTATAGCAGCCTCCAGCCAGCCATATACATTTGCATTAGCTGGCGGAGGTAATGTCGACACTCTTAATTGTCGCCCTTCAAGCTTAAAGTGTTTGTAATATCGTGAAGTTTTTTCATGAATGGTAATGTGTTCCTGAGCAGAAGTACCATCTCCCTGTTGAAGACATTCGTCTACAATAACGTGCAGTAATATATAAGAATTAATACAATTATAAAATTACATACATCTCAATAGTCGAGATTTTCTGTACCTGGTGTCGATATTGCAGATAATGTAGTTTCAGGTGAAACTATTTTATTCGGCGTTTGTAGATCCTGGTCATTCCAGTAAGAGCAACTATATCAAGTATCTGATTATCGGTAAAAATATTTCGCTTAAACATATAGGCTAAAATACGTAGCCCGCAAAGTCGTATGATGAATTTAATCTTTTGTAACAGCTTATTTATAGAGCAAGTTTTTAAATTTTTGCGCCATGCGTAATTACAAAATAGTTTCATTTGCGGTTCACGAAGGAGAGCCACATTTAAAATAGCTAAGATATTATATAAGTCTCTTTTATTCATTCTCTTTTTTGTTATTCTTTTTTTAATGTTTAAACTCCGAATGATATCAGAACCGTAAATCGTTGTCTATTTATACCGAAAATAAATCATAAATTTAAGGGTACGCATGCGCGTAAAAATATAATATTTAACTTGTCGAAACCTGTAAAAATAATTTGATATTTAAACCTCCAACGTAGCAAGAAATACATCAGTTTTATGAGAACCGCCGAGCAGTATGTACGTGAGTACGTAATTCAATATTCTGAATAATAATCTTTTAATAGTTATTAACAATTTACTAAAAATTTTATATAAGATATTTAGTTAGCATGTACATAATTAAAACTCAGGTTGCCATTATTTCGCTTATGAGAAGGTGTGACTTTTTTCTTTAAGGCGTGTGTTATACAATCTTATTTGTCTAACGTGTCGCGTTATCAAACTTGGCGTGATATTATTACAACGAATGACTTGAGTGCATCTCTTAAGAACACCCATTTCACATTGTCGTAGTAATAGCTATTACACTTCTTAAATCTTTGTACTTTACATACTTTATACATACACTTAATTTGCATATGCACTTAATTTGCATACGTATTTGAACTATTAATAAATATCGATATTAGGTAATATCTTTAATATATAAATTGAGCATTATTTTATTACATTGACATCTACTATCAAAATAACGGATGGTATACTTCTTTCTTTTTTATAATAGCCTGATACTTTTTTCTTATTTTTATCATGAATTGTCGATATCTATTGCGTGATGATTGATAATTTATGAATAATAATTTTTAAATAATAAATATCTTTCAATATAATATATTCGATTCTGATGAATATTTATATTTACATATGATTTTCATATGTACGTATGTATATATATATATATATATATATATATATATATACAGTTCTTCTTAGTTATATACGCAACTGGGGCGTATTTACAAGAATGTCAAAAACAACTAATCGCAAGAGGTAGAATAGTTATACTTATTCTTATGTTTTGGGCTCCTAATACTTTTTATCATTTTTGTATCACTAATTTTCTATGTTTATTGATTCGATACCTTGGTAATGTAATATAATGGAAATAAATATATATTATATTTGAAATATAATAACCAATTCTAATGCATGGCTTATTTCTCCATCATTTGCATAACATCTGCATATGATTTGTATATATATAAGAATGTATATATTTTATATAGATTTTTGTGTACACGTGTATGTATTATGTATCTATGTATGTATAGACATACATATTAGAAAGATAGAAAGAGAAAGAGAGAAGAGAGAGAGAGAGAGAGGCTTATATACACGCATATTTTTTATTTATTTTATAAGAATAAAATAGGGTTAAGAGAGAAAGAAAGAGAGAGAGAGAGAGAGAGAGAGAAAAATTTTCAGTTTTACAAAATCAGCATCCGTACATACGTCTTGGAGAGAGAGATTTCTTACGTTGAAATTTTTAATTTTATAATGTCAGCACCCTAAAATACTTTTTTTTCATAAAATTGATTGCAAAAAGAGTCAGATTAACAATCTTAGCGTGAGAATGGTATGTGATTTCTTATTAATTATGATTATTCCAACTTTATTTCAAAATATGCTTCTCAAAATACACTTATTATTATTTTCTTGCAAAGAGTATTAAGTTATTATTCGTAGTGTGAGAATGGTATGTAATATTTTTATTTTCCGGTGGGGGGAGTTCGGCTATTAAGGGGTGAAGATTCGGCTCAACTGTCAGTCTTCATCGAAACTCCGGGCAGATAGGTTATTCTACAATGTGGGTTTAGGGCGGGATGTGCTTGCAACAGTGATCTGCTGGTAGGCAATCATTATGTGGCGGTATACAATGTGTAAATGCCTGTGTATGTATACAATGGGTGTGTGTTTATGTATGCGTATATTACTCTATCTACAGCTATGTATAATACTTTATTTTAAGGTCATCGACCTTGAATTAGTATTTTATGTTATATATATATATATATATATATATATATATATATATATATATATATATATAAAATATTGCGTATTTAATAAAATTTTTAATTTCAAATATTGTGTATTTATTTGAGTGTGTGTACGTGTGCGTGTGTAGCGTGCATTTATTTCTTGGGGCACCAATGTTCCGTCTCAACAGCCCCTACTGCGCCTTCTCAAAGGTCATTGACCCACCGGTCAGTAACCTTTTGGGTGGTGGAGTGGGGGTTCGTTTTGACGGTCCATGGTGCCCCAATAACTACTAGTGCGAATAAATGGTTTATTTTAATCAATATGAAAGAATAAAATAACTATAGAAAGCAAAAATCGCAAGGCGGAATATAACTTAAAAAAATTATCTTGGAAAATCTGTGAGCGACTTTTTTTATAAAAATGATTTTTGGAAAAATTTAAAATATCTCAACAATAAAATACAGTTGGCTCGTTGGGTACCGCCACTTCTCCTCCATCGGTTTGCTCGATTAGTACTCCTACCAATCAGCTTACTCGCGCGCCTAAAGAATTTTTTTAACACTTTCTGAATAACGCCGCTACTTTGTGAAAAGTATTACAGACAGAATTGATGAAATTATCCATCACCTTTTTCTATTATTGTTTTGATAAATAAAAACTGATCAATAAAGTATTTATTAATAATTTTCATTTAATATAGATATTTCTGTATAGTAAAAAATTATAAATGTTCTATTATTATTCATTGAATAATAGTAATTCTCATGATGACGGTATATAACTGATCTGTGTTAAAATTTCTTAATATGTACACTAATTGCATTGAAACTACTGATTATATATTTTCATCATACTCAATAAACCATAATGGAAAAAGCATTCGCAATTTTTTCGTGTACAGAAATATTTATATTATATAAAAGTTTTTAGTTAATACTTAATTAAATATTTTTTTTTATCGAATCACTTAATAATATAAAAGTAATGAAATTTATTTATACCAGTAAAACTTCCCATAGCGCAGCAGCGTTATTCAGAGAGTGCACAACAAATTCTTCGAGCATGCGCGTAGACTTGTTGGTAGAGGTACCAATCGAGCAAGCCGATAGAAAAGAAGTGGTAGTACTCAACGAGCCGACTGTATATAAAACCATGGAGAGTAAGGGAAAGTCTCAATTTTTCTTACAAGTGGTATGGAAATCAAGGGTGGTTTGTTGGGCAATTTCAACAATGAAATATAATAAAACAGCTTTTTCTTATTGTACACTTGGCGGAAAGAATATTTTTCCGAATGTTAACCTCAAATGGCAACCTTGCATATTTTACCACAGACATAAGACGATTCGAAATTATGGGGCGAATTTCATGTCATCGTTACTTATTATTTAAGGACACAATTGTAGTAAACAAATAATATTACTTTCTTTTTTCACAATCTGAATTATAATTCTATAAAATAAAATTTTTATTTCTTAGTTCAATAATCATTTAGGATCTAATATTGTTAATTTAAATTATCTTTGTAATGAAATTCTAGTTTTTATAATTTAAATTTTGCATAAATAACCTATATGAGAAAACCAAATAATCATGATGCGAAACTCAATGCATGATTCGAAGTTCTCTTACATCTGTGGAAAATATGCAGCGCTGCTATTTGAGGTACACACTCGGAAAAATATCCTTTTAGCTAAGTGTACATATAGTAGCTTCGAGCATATACTACTGGTGGAAGCCTCCCAGCTATTAACTGAGTTACAAGGCGAAGAGAGAGAAAGCCTTTATTTTGGTACGTGCTATCTCTCTCTTACTTTCTTAGTGGGGAACAGAAGCAGCCAATCAAATCAGGCTAGAGAGAGACAGCACGTACCAAAATAGAGGCTTTCTTTCTCTTTGCCTTGTAACGCTTGCTGCCATTCGGAGGCTTCCTCCAGTAGTATATGCTCGAAGTATAGTAGTGCCCTTAAATTGAGTTATTTATAATTTATTGACACATTAAAAGTGAAAGTGAAGAATAAATATTCGACTTAGGTGCGAATAACTCTATAATTGTTGAATGAATATAACTGAAAAATATTGGTTGTTATGACTGAATTATTGTTACTGATCAAAATCAGTAAAATTTATCAAACTTTTTTGCAAGCGCGACTTTTTATTTTTCCGTATAGGTTTTTAATACATTTGTAGCAACATAAACTTGAATTTTTCTTGCCAAGTAGTTTTAAATATACTTTCTTTTTTTTTGTTCATTTTACGATATTCATTTACTCTTATTTACGATTTATTACATTAACCTATAACATATATCTTTATTGCACAATGTGAATTATTTACACTGACATTAATTGGTAATTAAATTTTACTTATAAAATATAGGAATTAAGAGTAACCCGCTCAAGTTCACGAATGGCTCGTGGACAGAACCAAGAAGAATTTGAAGGAGTGCCAAATAGTCCTCACCAATTTTCTGAGAAACCAACAATTAATCTTGATGGATCCCAACCGGCCTCTAGTCTATTAGATCCAATTGTCATGCAATTTAATATCATTTTACAAAGTCTGAGTATAACAGCGGCGTTGTTACCTTCATTACAAGCCCAATATAAAATGGATCAAGTAAATAGTTCTGGAATGACGGGAAGCAAAGCTAAATTCACTATAGACTTACCGCATCATACTCTCAGTTTTACGACGAAACTTCAAGTAAGTGAGGCTAATCTACCATCTGAAGCTAGTATCGAATTACCTAAAGTGCACGTCTCTGCTGAATATATTCAAGATGGTAGTAATAATTTTAATGATAGCAAAATTGCAGGTAATAATTTTTTTATTTTTAAATTCTTTTGTTAATTATTACCATTTATGATTGTTATTTGTTTGTCTTTAATAGAAGAGTATTAACCCATTAACGCCGAAGCGACTTTTCTGAGAAACTTTAAGAAAAAAATATGTTCTCGGTCTCATAGAGATCAGTGTTATTTTTTAGCTATCACCCCTCTTACGAGGTAAAAATAGGGTATGAATTGAAAAAAAGTAAAAAAATTATTCTTCCATTGTTATAATATAAAATTAAGAACCCTTGTATTCCAAAGTGGCGAAATTTCCAGCCCTCAGTAAGAGGGTCGAAAATCAAAGGGATTTTTTCACGTTTATCAGAAAAATAGCCTGTCCTCATTCCCTACTAATGTTTGAAAATCTAACTACTTTGTACTACAAGTAAGGGTTCTTTAATTTATATCATAACAAGTAAAAAATAACTATTTCCGAGCTATGGAGATTTTTCCTATCGTTTGTTTCACGTTTTTTTTCTGCTTTGTCTTCAATTTACACCCCATTTTCACTCTTAAAAAATAACATTGGAACTCGAAAGAGCAGCTCATTTTATCTCAATTCTAATGGTTTCATCAATCTATGTAGCCGAGAACATGTTTTTTTCTTAAAGTATCCCAAAATATTCGCTTCGGAATTAATGGGTTAATATAAATGTAGTTGAAATATACAAGATAAAACTTACATAACAAATTTTTAATTTAGGCATTAGCAATGAAAACGAGTCAGTAATTACAGTAAAAAAAATAAAAATCACTAAAAATCTGAAAATATGTCCCCTTTGATACTCAAAGCATACAAAAAAAATCTTTCGTCTGAAAAATTAAAAATATAAATTAAAATAATTAAAGAATCAAAAGCTAGAAATCATAGAATAATTTGATTTTTCTAAATTTTTTGTTAAAGTCCTTAATTAATTTTTTTCTTAAAAACTATTGGGTTTCGGTAATGACTTAATTGAATATTTTTTGTTGGAAACAGCATATAGAATGTACCTAAATTTTTTCAATTCACAATATGTACACTGAAAAACCTATGGTGTCCTAGAGCCCCGACATACTTACGATTAACATTTACTCTCAAGGATAATAGCTGACAGCGCTACACGTGGTATTTAATACCAACCACCAAATAAAATTCGTCGAACGTTCGGCATGTTGAGATTTGGCCACCAGGCGAAAAGCATATTGGTGCCTCGAACATCAATACGAGAATTTTTCGCTTTCTTTATACACACTGACTATAACATGTATAACACTGTAGATATTGTAGAATTGAAAGATATTTTAAAACATTCATCAAATTACAATAAAACTAATCAATCAGTTAAGAGCAGGCTGGATTCGCTGTCCTTGTCTAATTGAGTTTTTTGTTATTTCCTCAAGTATTAATCGATGTATCTGCAAATTAAAGGTTGAGCGCAAGAGATAATATTATGAATATTTATGCACAAGAACAAAAAATTCTACCCATTCGTTTTTGAGAAAAGTAAGGACAGCGAATTCGGCCTGCTTTTAAGGTATCAAGCTTGAGTTAATCTGAAAAAAATTGAATTCAAATGTAATGATGAATTTTTTTAATGATATTAATTGATGAAACTTTTTTTTATCCTCAATATATATTAAATATAAGGCGTTAATCCATAAATAATTGCAAAAGACCTTATCCGATAGTTAGAATCCTTTTTTTTGTCGATAAATTGATTTTATATATCTTTTTAGTTACTGTAGAATTTCTGAACCAATTTTCAACAAATTGAATTCAAAATTTGCCAATATCTTCAATTGATATATTTTTACAAGTTTATTATTTCAGTTTTCTGAAAAAAATGAATTAAAAAAGTTTGGTTGAGAATAAGTTGAAAATATTAGAAGAAATAGGTATTTTTTAAAATTTAATGTAAGTAATTTTGTTCAATATTTACTTGAGCTTGTCTTATCAAAATCCCAAGTCATCAGACTTGCGATGATAAATAAATTAAATATCTCTGTAAATTTTGAACTCAATTTGTTGAAAATTGATTCAGAAATTCTACGGCAACTAAAAAAATAGATAAAATCAATTCATCGACAAAAGACAAGGATTTTAACAATCGGATAAGGTCTTTTGAAATTATTTATAGATTGAAGCCTTATATTTAATATAAATTTGAGATAAAATATTTCATCAATTAATATTATAGGAAAAAAAATTTATCATTACATTTAAATTCAATTTTTTTAGACTTGAACTCAGGCTTGATATATTAAGGAATAATTCCTTATAAATTTTGTATCAGGGTTTGATCCCTAATATAGGTTCCTTTTTCTAAATTTTTTCCTTTTTTTCTAATAACAAATTATAATTTTAGAGTTTAAATTAATTAACAACTATAAGCTAAATATATTAATTTTTTTAACGATGAATTATTTTTAAATTATATTTTTGTGTATGCGTATATTACATAAAATAATCATTTTTTAATAAATTGTTTCTTATAATATCAATTCTAATTTATAAATTGATATGTATTATTAAGCTGAAACCGATCAGTTATAAAAAAAGTATTAACAGAAAAACAGTTGAACCTAACTTCACCAAGTTCAACTGTTTTTCCGTTTCAGACTTTATTAAAAAACTAATGTAAATTTCATATTTTTTCAAAGAATAGAATCGTTTTCTCGTTCTTTAATCTATTACGCTCAACTCTTACTTTTATATAAAAATATTTAAATTTTCAATTATAACAAAAATTTAGATTAGATAAGGGCAGAGCTATACGGGCAACTCTTAAAGTATCAGTTATAAAAATTGAACAATATTTTAATAATTTCTGTTTGTAACGTACCCAAGTGGGTAATGGTTACTTTTTAAAAAAAAATAAATTATGGTCCAAGTTTGATGCTGGATTAATTACGGTGTAATGTAAGCGCGATGCTAATCTTACGTTGATTTTTAATTTTATGTACGCGATTTATATATTTTTCTTTGATGTATTTAATAAACCACGCAAGCTCCATTCGGGCAATACGCCAGATTGCAGAATGGCTATTATATACTTTAAACTAGTAAACTAGCAAACTACAAAAAACTCCGTTCGAGCAGTAGGCCAGATTGGAGTGTAGCTGTTAAATATTTTACTAGTGAAACGCCAGCTTATTAATAAAGCTAGGCGTTTCCTTTGTTAGTATTTAATGTGTTATTATTATTAATAATTAATGGAAATATATATATAAGTTATCTTGGATGATTCTTTATTTAAATAAATATATATGATCATATCTCCACAACTTTTAATCTTTTGGTGATATGTCATTTTACAGCTGTCACTGGGTAGCGAATGATGCACACTATTCAAACTAGGTTCACACCTTTTGTACAATCTTGTTCCTCTATTTTTTATGTATATAGTGAATGTGCCACCAATGCTCCAGTAGATATTTCTATAAAACGTAAATTTTTACATGGATAAAAGTTCGGAAATTTTATCCATGTAAAAATTTTCGTTTTATAGAAATATCTACTGGAGCATTGGTGGCACATTCACCATATACATAAAAAATAAAGGAACAAGATTGTACAAAAGATGTAAACCTAGTTTGAATAGTGTGCATTATTCGCTACCCAGTAACAGCAGTAAAATGACTTTTCAAAAACATTATAAAAAATTAAAAGTTGTGGAGATATGCTCATATATAATTACAAAAAAAAGTGAAAACTCTCCAGTGAGGGAAAAAGAGAATCTCTTTAGAGACGTGAGCTCAATGAGATTTATTTTATTTTATATGATAGCTCTTGATATTAACCTGGGGGATTAAGCCTAGAGCGCTTGTATATCCCCAGAGTCAATGAAGCTCAATTTAAATTTCTTTTTTTCAATAAAAACCTTAAATAACAAAGGGCGTTAAGCTTAGGTGCTTATATGTCCCCATTGTTATTGGCTTAAAAAATTAAGTTTTATCTCTAATTTTGGCTCTAAGAAACAAATAGCGTTAAGCTTAAGCGCTTGTATGTCCCAATCGTTTCTCTTGCTAAGCCAAAATATTCTAAGGCCAAGTAAGAAATTAAATCAAATTTTTAATTTAATATCAACTCAGGTAAACAAAGGGCGTTAAACCTAAGCGCTTGTATGTCCCGATGTGTTACTCGTCTAAATTGATTCAAGAATAAGGCACGCAAGTCAACGAGACTTGTGCTTTTATACGCGCAGAGCTTCTTTCCATCTCTCTTTTAATGGTAGGGGGCTTTTAAAGTTGCGCGCGCTTACAGGCTTTACGAAGTTTCAGAGTTTTATTTCTCCATCTCGCTTAAATATCAAGACATAGTAAGCGCGCTGTGAGGTTGCCCTGCACGTTATGAACCAGCTGTGCGTTGACTTATACACAACCTTGTATATGGGTCACGCGCTTACTATGCCTTTATGCGTTTAATAACTAAAAATTCATTAATTTTAATTGAATTAAGATATGAATAAAAATAACAAAAGGAATAAAATATATTTGTAAAAGAAAAATAAACGAATAATCAATTCGAAAACAAATAATAAATAATTGAATAAATAAATAATTTGAAAATAAGAAAAAACTAATTAAAATCTAAATGAAAAAATCTAATAGTAAAGTATTAAATAATTAAATAATAAAAAATATAACAATTAATAATGAAAAATAAGAAAAATTAATTTAAATAAAAATAAAAATTCTAATAATATACAAAAAAAAAAATAAAAAGGAAAAAACAGGGCGCTTTGGGGCGTCAGATTGCCCCCAAATAAAAAATTTTTTTAAAGGCGAAAACAAAAAATTTTTCATTTTTCATTTACCGAAGACAAACAAAAATTATCACAGTCATTGCAAAAAAAATCTTTATACAAAATAAATTAATATAAAAGTCTTTTCATTTAATAAATCAAACTAAAAAATGTCTTTTTATTTTTTATAAAAATGAACTGAATGCACGAAAAACTAAAATCTTACATAAAACAAAAAAATGTTTTTTGAAACTAAAAATTGTCTATAAATTAAATAAAAACTAGAAATACGCACTTTTTTTTAATAAAAAATTACACAACACAAAAAAATCACCATTTTTTCTTTAAAGCAAACGAAGGCCCTATTTTTGCACTTCGGGCTGATCTCACTCAACCAGGAGTCGAAGTCCTCGACGTTGAGTAAATGTATATCGATTCGGTTGGACAAAATTCCCAACTCCTCCATTTCTTGAAAAATATCCTCTAAGGACGATCCGGGATGGAGCCTTTTAATGAGCGTTGGCACGTAGGTTGCGCTCGATGTCTATGGGCCCGGGTCATATTCTTCCCCGTTAGTTGAGGTGATGGTGGCAGCCATCCGGCGCTTTTGTGTGGCTAACCTTTTAAAGTCCTCCACGGTGGAAGTTCTCATCCGTGGAGTGACTGTCGTTGGTGTTGGCAAAGGTGCTAGCGTTGGTGGCGGCGTAGGAGGCGAAGGAGACGGCGACCGAAAAGGTTTGGGCGTCCTTGCTGTTCGAACCCAAATCCTTCCAGTCCTTTTCTGCTCCTCTTCAAGGAGTGCTATCTCCGCGGCGGTCGGAAATGTCAAGGGCGTCATTGTCGGATTAAATCCGCCAGCAGGACACGTTTCGTAAAATCTGCCCCTGGCAGGTTTTTTATTTGTGATCGAGACAAATTTGTTTCGCCTCCGTTTTATTGACTGGCATGGGAGATGCCGATGTGGCTCCCATGCGCAGTCAATAATTTTTTTATTTAATAAATATGCGGTAGCCTGAGTTGTGGCATGGCACGTGCCATACAAGCCAGTTTGCGTAGAGGCGTCCATGTCTGATGCTGGCTATGGCTTGACTGGCGTGACTAATAAGAGCGCGCAAGCTGCTGTTTGTAAGTCGCGGCAGTCAAGCTTACCCCTACTTTGATGCGCGCGCAGCGTATATAAGACCCACAAGTCTTCACAGCGCGCTTCGAACTATCGTACTGGGCGCTCTGTCCCTTTCTAATATTCATTTTAAATTTAATAATTAATTACATTAAAACACGACGTAGGAAACTGATCCTTTTTCGTAACAGTAATTAAATCATTTTTTCCTATTGAATTAAATTATAAAATTTATCAGTTACCAAGCATTTTTTTCTTTTAAACTATTTACATATACACGCGTTGACTGTGATAATTCTTGTTTTCCAAAATTTCGCGCGCTGTTGCCAAGTTTGAATTAATCAATATCAACGCTATACATAGAAATATTTTTCTAAGAATTTCAATATTTTTCTAAGAATTTCAATATTTTTAAATAAAGAAATTTTTTAAACAAATTAATTATTTCAAAAAATTACATTTTTAAATAAAAATCTATGTCTTAATGTATAGTAATGATTTTTTCTATATCATTTCTATCTAGGAAAATCTTTTTTAATATTTATAGTTTTTTTTCAACGTAGTAATTAGCATAAGTATTATAGAAGTAAATAGGTGCGCAAATGAATACTTGTTTTTTATTAACGTGTAAAAATGTAATGAAATTTTGTATTCTATTTAAACATAAATTTTTTCATCGTTTTTTTCGCATGTAATTTCATGCACTGCACGCTATAATTTCTGAGATTCATTTATTTAAACTATAATTAAATTATTTACAACAAAATTTTATATCGCAAAATTTTTTCACGTGTAATAAATTAAATTTAGGGTTTTAAATTTAACACGTGAAATTTTCCATGATCTTTTAATGAATCCTTATCTATTAATAAATACGTATCAATTCCTATTTTTTTTTACTAAAGAAGGACCACTATATACGTGAAAGAATTTTGCAATCTTTCTATCGATCGCATCCGATAGATTTTGTTCTTTCATCAACACTAAATCATTTTCATGGAATACGAAATGCTTTTTATTTAAGTTTTTCTTAATCGCACGCTTTGTTAATCGATCTTGCATAATATCTCGCGCTAAAGAGATTCTCTTTTCTTGAGATATTCCTTGTTTTTCTTCTGGGATTTTTCGATATTTTTCCCAAAGTCTTATCGGTTTTTTGTTTAAATGTAGCTCTAATGGCGTACATGCCGTTGTTTCTCGATGCGTCTCGTTGATGATTTGTTGAATTAAATCAACATATTTCATCCAACTTGTGTGCTTGTCACCTACAAAAGTATAGAAAAAGCGACCAAGTTCGCGATGCACGCGTTCTACTACGTTGCTTTGCGAATGTCTTATTGACGAAAAGATCGGTCGAATTCCTTCATCATTTAATTTTTCAATTTATTTATTGGGTACAAATTGTTTACCGTGATCAGCTATTATAGCTTCCGGTTTACCGTATTTTTCGATATAGTCATTGAAAATTTTCTCAATTAGAGTAACCGCATTTGCGCGTTTTAACGGATACAAGACCACGTATTTAGAAAAAACGTCTATTGTCGATAAAATGAATTCTACGTCCCTCGTTGATGTCGGCAAAGGCCCGTAAAAATCGATTAAAAGTAAGTCATTGGGCTTTTCTACGAGTATCGGTTGAAAAAGCTCTTAATATTTAATGGTTAAGTGCTTAGTTCTTTGACACGTATCGCCGTTTTTCAAGAATAAGCGTACTTTTTTATGCATTTTATTAGCGAAGAAGTGCTCATAAATCATTTGGTAAACTTTTTTAGACCCTACATGACCGTGAAGTTCGTGAATTTCCAACACGAGCTTTTTTAAGACAATTTCCGGTAGTATGATTTTTAATCTATAAAGAATATTTTTAAAAATTAAATCGTTTTCAATTATGAAACGTTTCTAAGAGCCTTTATTTGTTTTAATTTTATAAATTATTTTTAAGATGTAATTATCTTTTAATTGTAAATCAAGTAAATTTTTTAGATCATTTATTAATATTTTACTCAATTTCATTGTTTTTAAGACGACTCCGGAAGTTCGGTTCGATTTCATTTTGTAGTTTACAAATTACTCTTTCGGTTTCTAAAATTTTTTGAATTTTTTAATTTTCCACCATTTATTATAATCCGTAGAATGGTGGAAAATTAAAAAATCTAAAAAATTTCACATATTGGAAGAGTAATTTGTAAACTCAAAAATAAAACCTAACCTAAAATCCGAAGTCGCCTTAACGCGGCTATTATTATTTCAGCGTCATTTTTTGTAAAATCAGGGTCAACTACGCGACTTTAATAGTCAGCGATTGCATTTTTCTTTCCTGGTAGGTGCTCAGGATAAATATTAAAGTATTGAATTGCTAATATCCACCTGCGTAGTCGAGCATTATTGTACTTGCTACTACGCAAAAATGCAAGTGCTTCGTGATCAGTTCTCACGATAATTTTTGAAGCTCCTCGCAAGTAAGAATCAAGTTTTTCTAGCGACCATACTATCGCCAAAAGCTCTTTTTCTGTTGTGAAATAAAAGCATTCACTACCCTTTAACGTGCGACTTATGAAGCAAATTATTCGTTCTTCATCGTCATCGTTACATTGGGAAAGTACGCCTGATATAGTATTATCGCTCACGTCTGTAGTTAAGATATAAGGACGCTTAGGATCCGCAAATTTTAAAAATATATTCTCATCGAATAGATTCTTTACATTTATGAATGCTTGGTCGTGTTCTTTAAGTTATTCATATTTTTTGCCCTTTTTTGATAAATCTATTAAAGGCTTAGCACTTTAGGAAAAATTCCTTACGAATTTCGTATAAAAATTTATGAAACCGAGAAAATATTGCAATTCTCTAATTTTTCGCGGTTCACGAAAGTTTTTTATCGATTTTATTTTGTTTGGATCAGGCTTTAATGCTTCAGCGGATATTATATGCCCGAGGAACTCAACTTGATTGCTTATAAATTTAGATTTTATAAAATTTAAGCGCAAGTTGTGCTTGAGTAGACGCTGGAATAGCGTTCTCAAGTGCACTAAGTGTTCGTCAAAATTTGTTGACTTAACTAGTAAATCATCAACGAATACCAGTAAAAAATCATATAAGCTTGAAATAGCTTCATCTAGACCATGTATTAAAGCAGCACTGCTCGTCTTTATACCAAAAGCTGCGACGTTAAATTCGTAAACGTGATTGTCGTATTTGAAAGCTGTAAATTTCTTGCTTTCTTCTGCAAGCTCGATCTGCCAATAGCTGTTGGTGAGGTCTAGATTTGTCATGCATTTGCCATTAATGCATATTTGAAAAACCTCTTCAATACCAGGAAGGACCTCATAATTATCGTTTAATCGCTCGTTTAACTTGCGAGCATCTAAGTACAATCTGATAGAATCATTCTTTTTTTTACTACAACTATTGGATTAATATAAGGACTATTGGAGCGGCGTATTATTCCGAGTTCTAGCATTTTATTTATTTCGGTATTTACTTTTTCACGATAATTTAAAGGAATCGGATAAGGTTTAGAATAGAATGATGACTCGGCTTTTAAATATAATTTATATTTATAATTTGTTTATAAACCGGGCCGTTTTACGAATACTTCTTTGAACTTGATAATTATTCGTTATTTTTCTTTTTGTGCATCATTCAGATTTACAGAAAAGTTTATTTTTTCGTCGATTTCCTTTAAGGAAAGTTCGTATGAATAATAATCGTTCATGAAATTATTATTAAAAATTTGATTATTAAAGTTTTTCAAGAGCTTTGAAGCTTCTTCATTTTCAAAGAAATCTTCGTAAGACTCTTGTATACGCAGAGAGGTAAATTCTTGTGAATTGAATTTTACATCTGCGTACTCGACGATTCAATCAATACCATTGATTTCAAAAAGTATTTCTTCGGTCACCGTGTTTATTATCATTTTAAGAGCTTTTTGCGAGTCGTAGCCTAAAATGCATGGCTTTACCAGTTTAGGAACTACAATAAATATTAGTTCTTTTTCTAAAGTATCGAATTTTACTTTTAATTGAACTTCAAATTTTAAACGCGTTGATTTTGCTTCGGTAGCACCTTTAATGATTTTGCCACTTATTGGTAGAGTCGGCTTGTCTATAAATTTATTCAAGCAAGAATAATAATATTCTTCAGAAATGCACGTTATCTCGCTTCTGGTATCTATCAAGACTTTAGTTAGAACGTTTTCTATTTTGATACTTATTTCCGGAGAGTGTATGACGTTTGCGTTCGATTCTCCCTGATTTATATCGTATAACAGATCTTCGCGAGGATCGTTTGAGATCGAAGTAATCATGTTTTCGTCCGATAATTTGTCGTTCAATTTAGTTAAATAATAATGAGGGTTTTTTAATTTAATAAATTTCTTATTGCAATCTAACTTAGTTTTATATTTTTTATTTATTTTAATTATCCTAGTTATCGCGAATTCAATAAAATTAAATCCACGCGATGAATTTAATTTTTTAGCCGAGAAACGAGATGCAACTACTTTTCGTTTCCCAGGATGGTACATTTACTCGGAATCGGCGCCTCTTTCAGATTAATTTTTAATAAATATTTTCAATGACATCTATATTCTTTTGATTTTTATTACGCGAATCTACGTGAGTTTTTTCTTTATTCGCTGTTGATTCTTTTTTGCTAGAATTTTTTTCCGTTCCTGAAGCTTGCAACGTATTTACGTTCTTAATTGCCAGGGCTTATTGAATACGCCTGGCTTTTTATCCGTTTCTTGATTAAGTGCCAGTTTATTTACAGAGAATGTTCCAACCTTTTCTTTTTTATCGTCGCCATCGAAATCAGCTAAGATTTTAAATAATTTAGCTTTTTCTTTGACATTTCTACCAATAATCGCGTGTCTCACTACTCGATCGTAATGATCAGTCATTCGATCGATGAAATCTTGCTCGGTTTCGTGAATTTCTAGTTCTTTTGCTAAACCAAACATTTTAATCGCGTAATCAACGCGCGTTAACTTTCTCGCGGGTGTATATCTACCGAACTTGACTTTACGCCTCGCGGTGTGCTGAATACTTGAATGCCAGTACCTTTGTTTAAATTGATTTACAAAATCGTTGAAATCTTCAACTTCATGTTGCTCAAGAATTCACCAGCTTTTCGCTGAGTCCTTGAGAGTCTGTGAAATAATACAGATTAATTCGTGTAAGTTTGGCTTAACGAATCCTATGTATTTATTTAACTCGTGCAAGAATTTCATTGGGCTTTCTTTATCTAGCCCTTTCAATTCAGGTAAAACAATATTCATTTTACGCGTCGCTTTATTTATTGGCGTACTAGTACCGTCAGGTGTCATATGAGTGATATTCTCAATTCTAATTTCTAGTTTTTCAATGTCCTTATCACTTTTAGACGTGGCATCATCAATTTGCTCCAAGCAATATTTTTTTAACGCGGTTAAATCGGCGTTATCGTCTAAACGCTTTATTATTCCGTTTAAGGTATTTATTAATTTGTCGTTTTCTTTAGTTATTTCTTTGTTTTTATTTTCAAACGAATTAATTTTACTGTTCAATTTTTAATATCATCTTGAACCTTTTTTAACGTATTAGTTAGAGAATCGAATTTTTTATCGCATCTATACGCGGATTTCTCGGGCAATTCATCTACAGTTTTATATAGATCGATCACCTTTTTGTCTAAAGCATCTTGGCGTTCGTCTAAGGATTTAAATTCCTCAGAAGCTGCCGCTTGCCACTCTAGATGCTTTTTATTGTCCTCAGGTATACTATCATCTCGCAAGGACGTTTAAATGTCTTGGTAACGTGCACGAAGAATTTTCTTTGAAAAATATTTCTATGTGACTGTTTCCTCGCGACCGCAACGGATGAGACGAAGGGTGGGAGACGGCACCTATAAAAAGGAGTAAGTCGGCGCTGACGGGTCAGTATCTATTTCAACTTCACGGAGTGCGGTTCAGTCGCAGTTTCGAGTGTGTGTAACACAGTGTTAAGTGCAAGTGCAAGTGAAAGTATACAGTGTTCTTTATAATTGGTTCGGAAATCTTTCTTCTAGTGTTTATTTGTTAAATTGGTTGAAGCTGAATAAAGGTTCTAACAGTGAGACGTTTTTTTTTGATTGAACATTTCCCAACCCCCCCTCTCTCTAATAATTAAATATTCACAAAAACATTGGTCCTTCGAGCCGGATGTAGAGAAGAGGTGTGGGTTGGATAATTGTTATCGGGCCGTGCCCTGCAAAAGAAGTTTCAAGTTCCCGCCTTTTTTTTCGATGCGAAGCGTCGGTTGAGAAAAAGCGCGGTAAATGTTATCGGGCCGTGCCCTGCAAAAGAAGTTTCAAGTTCCCGCCTTTTTTTTCGATGCGAAGCGTCGGTTGAGAAAAAGCGCGGTAAATGTTATCGGGCCGGGCCCTGCAAAAGAAGTTTCAAGTTCCCGCCTTTTTTTCGATGCGAAGCGTCGGTTGAGAAAAAGCGCGGCAAAGTGTTATCGGGCCGTGCCCAAAAACCTAAGGATCAATTGCAGGCATTTAAAGAAGCCAGAGGGTCGTACCCTGCAGTTTAGAAAGGACCAGGCCTCCTTTATTGAGATTTATACAGTACAACTATCGGGTCAAGCCCGCAAAACACGCTTTCTTTGTGCCTCTGTGTGCCTTCCCCTCTCTTTGTTTTGCAGTTCTTGATTTTCATTGATTTTCCTGTCTCTTTCTCACATACTACATTCTTCGTTCTTTCTTTCTATTTTCTCCTTTATTCTTTCATTTTCTCACTTTCGTTCACTTATCTTCACTCTTTATTCCTTCATCGATTTTTTCAATCTCTCCCTCCTTTTCTATCATCTCCACCTCTGACTTGTCTGCTTAGCGGGTTGCTTTCGCAAGACTTAACATGGAGCGCATTGAGAGACAAGAAACCTTGGCCGAAAATATCATCAACTATCGAGAGGATATGCTCAGATCGAATCCAACAATAACGAAAGGCCTCCTCATAGCTCACACTGACTCCCTTCGAGAGGCGTGGAGAAAGTTCGAGAGGGCGCATCAGAAAATCCTAAGAAAAACTTCAAACCAGAACCATGATTATTTCAGACGGAATGTGTATGCAGCAGCCTTCAATGCATACATCGCAACACTTGGGTTTCTGTATGATGAACAGCTTAGGCTCGACGCCGATGCCCGCACGCATCAGCCTACCACCTGTGAGCGACCCCGGAGCCACCTTCCGAAAATAAATCTCCCAACATTTTCGGGAACCTTTGAAGATTGGGAATCTTTTCGTGACTTGTTTATTTCCTTGGTTCACGAAGACAAGTCCTTGAATGATGTACAAAGGCTGCACTTCCTTAAAACGGTGATAACCGGGGATGCAAAGAAGGCCATAAATGAAATAACCATCACAGAAAACAATTACGCAATCGCTTGGAGAATCCTTTGCGAACGTTATGACAACAAGCGGCTTCTTGTTACACACCATTTAACTAGTTTGTCAAATTTAGCAGCCATTCCTAAGGAGGAGTCGGAGGAGCTCCAGCGCCTGTTGGATTCCGTTACAGCAATCAAAGAGGCTCTCCGCAAACTTGGAAGGCCAGTCGATCATTGGGACGATCTGTTTGTTTTCAACATCACCCGAGCCTTGGACCTCACGACACGCAAGGACTGGGAGAAATCATTAAGCAGTGATCAACTCCCTACTTACAGCATGATTTCCACCTTTCTTCAAGGACGAATACGGGCTTTAAAAAACAGTGAAGTTCTAAAAACGGTCAACTCAAGGCCCAATGTCGGACAATCTCGCTCAGAATTAAAGAACTCGAAACCATATCGAGTCCTAAGCGCGTCCATGTCGACTAAACCTACTACTGACTGTCCAGCCTGCGAGGGTGCACATCATCCAATGAATTGTTCAACATTTCAGAATTCTAACATTGATCGGCGTCGGGAGATCGCCCGCCATGCACGACTGTGTTTTAATTGCCTAAAGGCTGGACACATTGCTTCTGCTTGCACCTCTCTAGCAAGATGCAAGCAATGCCACGCAGCGCATCACACGCTTCTTCATCACAATAGGAAAAGAGAAGGAACCGATCCCGGACCAAGCGTCTGTGCAAAACGCATTCGAGACTCCGATCATGGATCTCTGGCACGCGAAGGGTCTGATGTGTCGGTTAGTCGGTCTGCCGCCTGACTGGTCCTTCTGGCCACTGCGCAAATAACAATGATAGCCGCAAGTGGTCGGAAAATACGGACGCGAGCGATGCTGGACAGTGGTTCTGAGGCAAGCTTCATAACCGAAGCTCTAGTTCAGGAACTGAAGGCCCCGTGTGATGACGTGAATATCCAGGTTACAGCCTTTGGAGGCCACCAGGTGGACACTTTAAGAAGAAGAGCCTCATTCGGAATTACTGCCCGTGAAGGAACGCAGAAGATGAGTGCATATGTCATCCGCCATCTAGGAATAGACACCCCACGGGAAGACATTGAGACTTTAGAATGGAAGGACTTTCCACATCTAGATCTTGCCGATCCTGAGTTCCGGGAGAGAAAGGAGGTAAAACTTCTGATCGGAACGGACGCTCTTGGTCTCTTCATCCGGAGTGGACTATACCGAAGTCCAAAGGGTAACCTTATAGCACAAAAAACTTCATTAGGTTGGGTGATAAGCGGACTAACCACTCACCCAACTCCAGAAAATGAGATTCAAACCACACACAGTTCAGTGACAGCGCCAAACTATGAAGCTTCCCTCAATGACATCGTCCGGACGTTCTGGGAACTTGAAAATTTACCGGAAAAGCCATGTATTTCGAAGGAAGATCAGGAATGCGAGCGCCTATTCGTCTCAAGCTATCGACGCGACAATGACGGAAGATACATTGTGAGGCTACCTCTTAAGCCCTCCGCTAAGTCCGCACTAGGCGGCACCTTGAAAATTGCTGAACAACAGATGAAACGACTGCGCCAGCGCCTATCAGAGAATTACGACCTTCAAAGAGAATATAACGCCTTTATGCATGAATATGAACAAGCGGGACATATGCGTCAAATTTCCAGTGAGAAGGAATCCCAGAATCACCAATACTACCTCCCTCATCACGGCGTCTGGCAGAAAGTTGATGACCGCCGCAAACTCAGAGTGGTGTTCAACGCCTCCTCAAAATCAGATACTGGTATGTCCCTCAACGACATACTTTATACAGGTCCATCATTGCAACGAGACTTAACATCCATCATCATACGGTGGAGATTCCACAAGATAGCCTTCTGCACGGACATCGGACAGATGTACCGGCAAATCCGCGTGGACGATGAAGACGTGGACCTACAAAGAATCGTGTGGCAATCAGAAGAAGACGCGTCTGAGAAACACTACCAATTGTTGACAGTCACCTATGGCCTGTCCTGTGCGCCCTTTCTAGCAATTCGGACATTACTCCAGCTAGCCCAGGATGAAGGAACAGAATTCCCTGGAGCAAAGGAGGCGCTAAGCATTGAAATAATTTTTCAACACATATTTAAAATCATTATAATAACAATTTATTGAAACACATAAATATGTTTTGGTTACGAGTGTATTTTTCGGATGTCTACATAATGAACAGTTGATATTTCAATTCAGATTCTAAATTAATACTTAAATTATTAAGAAATAGATCTCTTTTAAGATATTTAAAAATCACTTGTTCGTATATTGCATTATCTATGATTGAAGAACCAAATCCACAGTATATATGTTATAAATTGAAAATTCTATTTTATTTTTTAATATTCAAAGTTCTATAGCTCTTCTCTCAGTTCTATGCTGAAGATGAGACAAAACTCACTTCAAGATATTATAGAGAGACATAACATAGTGCAACCTGAGTGAAATCAACCTGGCTGAACACCAGAAATTCAAAATTACATGAAAGTACAAAATGAACCAATCAGAAGACAGCAATTCTGAGATTTAAAAAAATTTTTGTAGATTCCATTCATCATTTGCAACAATAAATATATTCATAAGTGAATCTCTAAAATCCATAGTTTCTGAGAAAAAAAATAATTAAGTTGTCAATTTCACAAAAAAATTTGAAAAATCACAATATTCTATTACTTATTACTCGTAATCCCTTTGACCTATGCCTCTAAAAATTTTTTTGTATATTTTGGATATCAAAGGAAACCTCTTCACGGATTTTCAGCAAATTCTATTTTTTTGCCTGTTGAGTTGACATGAAACCTCCCATATATAAATGTATAATTGCCAAAAATAACCATTTTCTATCGTTATATTATTTTTACAAACTTTATCATTATTTATTTATCACATAACAGTTAATCCATATCATTTTTCATAATTTCTTTTATTTTTCAGCTTTTAAAGTAAAAAGGCAGTAAATTTTATTAGTTAATATGAAAGCAATTCTTAATTTTCAATAATGGCTTTGACTGAGGAAGATAAATTGATTGTTAAAGGACAGGGATTGTATAGTGGAATTGCTTTCCTGTTAATTGATATTCATATATTAGAATTTAATAATATTTCAAACCCACACACCTTATTCAACATGCAATTAATTTTACTAATTCAAAGACCATAATATATTAAATCAGTATTGACTGATGGAGAATTTATACAGTTTTTATTCTCCGGGAATTCGGAAAAGGGTCACCGGATTTGAGTGTATTATAATAATAAGGTAATTCATATATATGACAGTTTAAATCTAAAATATCTACGAGATGAGCATAAGATTTATAGAAACAGACTATTTCTAAACAAATCAGAATTGAGCATAGTATTTGAAACAGTACAATCCCAAACAGATAATTATGATTGTGGCGTTTTCGCAATTGTTTTTGCTATTGCAATACTTTATAATTTAGGTCCATGTTATTTAAGATATGATGTTTCTCAAATGCGATTACGTTTATCAAAAATTTTTAAAACGCAACAAATAAGAATGTTTCCAGTTTTGCAAAATTATAATAATGCAAATATTAATTACGATAATCCACCAGACATGATAAGGAGGAGTTTTTGTCATGGGCAACGTCTAAATCAAATACCATTAAATTTAGATTTCGCCGAGCTTGAACTATTAGAAAAAAACTCACAAATGCATTTATTGGCAGAACAAAAAAAGATCATGGAAATGTGTCGTGAACAAAAGAATCATGAAACAATTTTGATGGAAATTAACAATGACATTCCAGATACAAATTTTCAAAAACTAGATAATGATATAATGGGAATCGATGATATCCACTTAAATTATAACGATAATAAAATTAGCACAGTTGAGATTAAATTAAATGAAGAAAAAAAAGAAGTAAAAAAAATAGATGAAAAAGAAGCTTTATTTGTAACAGGACTTAAGAACATGACGAAGCTGCCCGCCTTATAATAATATTTCCAATCCTAACTTAACAATAAACGATGCGTTTTGTAACATGTTGGATTTTCATCCACATGTTATATTTCCATAAAGATATCTACTATACCGGCGAAGAGCCTTATAAGTATGATCTTAACTTGAATATAGCAGTGCGGCACTGGCTCAGTGGTTAGAGCTCGTGCCTGGAGATCTCGAGGAACGGGGTTCGCGCCCGGTATCCGCTTATTTTTTAATTTGAAAAGTCTCATGTTTCAATTGGCGTGCCAACGTGGAGTCGGCAAAAATTTTAGTGAAAATTTTTTGCGTAAAACTCGGGATTGAAGTGATTTGTTTTTGCGATGTTAGCGCGGCACTGGCTCAGTAGTTAGAGCTCATGCCTGGAGATCTCGAGAAACGGGGTTTGCGCCCGGTGTTCGCTTATTTTTCAATTAAAAAAGTCTCATGTTTCAATGGCGCCCAACGAAATAACCCACAGCAACAAACATATTAACCCAAGAAAGTATTAAGTGTTTAGTTTCTAGTTTTAACATTTCGAGCAAAGGCGGATAGAAGTAGCCGAAATAGCGAAACGGGAAAGCCGCATTAGTCGAATAGACTCAGCCGAAAATAGTAGAATGGGAATGCCGAATAAGAGAAGAAGTAGCAGTAGTAGCAGTGTGTATACGTTACGTGTGACGGCCCCTTCCAGCATCCATCCACTTTAGCAGCCCACCGTCCAGTACGTATTATGAAAGTATCGGTTCCACCGAAAGTATCGGTTCCTCTGAAGTACTTTCGTGTGGTGGGGGGGGGGATGTAACAAGGTGGATTTTCATCCACATGTTATATTTTCATAAAGATATCTACTATACCGGCAAAGAGCCTTATAAATATGATTTTAACTTGTATATAGCAGTGCGGCACTGGCTCAGTGGTTAGAGCTCGTGTTTGGAGATCTCGAGGAACGGGGTTCGCGCCCGGTGTCCGCTTATTTTTTAATTTAAAAAGTCTCATATTTAAGTTTAATCGAGTTTTTTTGCTACGAAATGAAAATTTGTAAGATTAAACGCTAGTGCGGACAACTCAAGAAGTCCACCAAAGTATTATACATATAAAGTTATAATAAAAACTTTCAATGTATCGTATTTTATGGTTAGGTTTATCGAGTTTGATATCTGATTTCCAATCCAAGCTCATAAAAAAATAACAAGTCTAAATAATTTTTTATTTTAACAAAAATGATTGTATTAATATAGCTTTAGTGCGGAAAAGTCATTATATTTGTTTAATTTATGAATTTAAGAAGATATTGATAAAATAAAAAAAGCAAAACTCAATTGCTGCAGCTCCGAAATTCCGTTAAGGGGATGTAAAACGGACACTACACCTGTACTCATAAATTTGGCCTGTCTTTTCATTATATTGCAAAACTTGAGAAAAAGAAATGCTTTAGCTTGTTGTATTTACCATGAAGATTATTCAGTTAAATTTTCAAATAAATTCATTCATTAGTTTTTTAGAATTTTGGGTTCCAATATTATATATTAAAATTTTTAGATTTTCTATAAGAAATCTAAAATTCGGAGAAACTAATGAATGAATTTATTTAAAAATTTAATTGAATAATCTTCATGGTACATACTACAAGCTAAAGCATTTATTTTCTTAAAATTTTGCAATAAAATAAAAAGATAGTCAAAATTCATGAGTACAGGTGTAGTATCCATTTTACATCTCCTTAATAGGAAAATGGTAACATAAAAATCACATGAATATAAAAAAATTTCAGAAAAAGACATTATGAAAATGGAAGATAAAAAAGTAATGATAAATTAGAACTAAGATATGTTCAAGAAACTTTATGTAAAAAAAGCTTATATGTAAATAAAGAAAGGATAACCAAATAAATATAAACAGAAATTAGAAAATACTAAGATAACAAAATGGCAATTCGAGGAAACAATGAGTACTGATAAATGGGAACAAATACGTGCGAATGAGGCGTACGTAAAAAAGCTTTTATAAAATTTGAAGAAAAACAACCAGAAAAATATAAATAAAAATTAGAAAATACTAAGATAAAAAAAATTAAAATTTAAGGAAAAAGTGAGTATTGATAAATTGGAACAAATACATGCAAATGAGACTTCACGTAAGAAAGAAGCTTATATAAAAATCAAAATAAAATTCTAAATAAATATGAAGAGAATTGAGAAAATACTAAGATAACAAAATTGAAATTCATGGAAAAAATGAATAATGATAAATTGGAACAAATACATGCGAATGAGGCTTTACGTAGGAAAGAAATTTATATAAAAATTAAAGAAAAAAAAAACAAAATAATATCAAGAAAAATTGGAAAATACTAAGATAACAAAATTGAAATTCAAGGAAAAAATGAGTACTGATAAACCGGAACAAATACATGCGAATGAGGCTTTACGTAAGAAAGAAGCTTATGGCTGATTCCATTTCAAATCGAACAGTCAGTATACACTCAAGTCACCAATTACTGCGCTAATGGAGTATGTTATTCTACCCTAAAAATAAGGGTATATGTATTTTTTTATTTTGCTGAAATATCAAAATTGCATCAGATATGCACTTTTGAAAATTGCATACAAAAACTAAATGTTAAAACTGAAAATGTTGAGAATAACTTTAGAGAGCTATCGTTTTACCAATTTCCAATGAATTTTGATAAACCTTTTTTTATTTTATTTCGTTTTGAGCCCTCTTCAACTCCGTGCAAGAAATTTTAAAAAAAACTAAAAAATGACTGAGATATATGCATTTTACCAAAAAATGCACTTTTTATGCACATGCATTTTTCTCGAAAAGGCCATTTTTTTTTTGCTGAAATTTTTTTCGCTGATAGAGGACCAAAATACCTATCTAATAGTACTTGTTTGATCCCGGCTTTTTTGGTTTGGAGAGAGAAAAAAATTCACAAATTTTGTTGGTGAAAAATGCTTGTATATACGTTCGGAAGTCTTAAGCAGTCGACATTTAAATATTATCCTTCGTTTAGCATTATCCAGGAACAACGACGTGGACGTAGAAGGATTCTGTTCCCTTCGGGGTGCTTTTTTAGAGTGAGTTCCCCTTGCCTCTCACTGTTGGGATGCGTCAAAAAAATAATTATAGATAATTATTTTTTTTAATTTTTGCGCTTATTATTTTTAGTTTTAAATGTAGTCTCACGACACTTGGCTTTTTTTTCTTGTTTTTCATTTCATTTAGTGCATGTATAGCTGTCCTGCCAATAAATATATGTGATTTTAATTCCCCAAGTTTTTTTAACCACATATGACTTTTTTGAATTCCATTATATTTAGAAACCCCACTCCATTCAATATTTTTCTTTTTTCTAAATCTTTCAATCTCATTTATTGGTAGTAAAATGATTTTTATTGCATTGGTGTAACTTTGAACCCAATTTATAAAATCGTCAGCATTTTGTATCGATTCTTCATGAAAATATTCCATAACGATATTTTTTGTGCTTTCATCAATAGGATGACCAGTATATAAATCTGGCTCCGAATAAACTCCTTTATTTTTCACGAGATTTCTTGATTTATTTATCATATACTCGCTTATATTCGGGAATAGTGAGCAAACTTTTATTTTGCTTAATTTTGAAGGTAGTAGAGTTAGAAGTTTTATTTTCTCCGAAATAGAAGAGCATTTTTCTAAAGCCAATTTAAAATTTTCTAAAAATTCATTCCAATAGTTTTCAGTGGAATTTTCGTCCGATTCTATTGATTCAACTGAAATGCCATACGCATCTTCTAATTTACTTCCAACAGTAGCAGAAAAAGCTGAAATTAAGGATTTTTTCTTTTTAGATACGTAATTTCCTCTAAAATTTTCAGGTATTGCAGTTTTTCTTTTTAGGGGTGAGATGCATTCAGGTAAAACTGAATTAATACTCTCGTTTAATTCCTCTATTCGTTCGGGTGTCTTCGGAATAAAATCATCATCTCTTCCGCTAAAAAGTTCAGTGATTTCATTTTCAGATATAGACTCAAGATCACTTAAAATCATTTTTGATATGCGTTTATGGCAATTTTTACATACATTAGTAGATGGCAATATATTTAAATCTGGATGAAGCTGTGCCAAATTAATGGCTAAATCTTCCAACGGTCTAAAACGTGAATTACTGCTCATATAAACTACCTTTTTATGCATTTGAAAAAAAATCGGGACATGAAATTCTTTTAGAAGAGTAAATTTCGGACATTGTTATTTCACAATTTTGTTGAATTTTTCACAAGCCCGAGAAGCACCTTTCAAAGCAGCCGTAAAAATAACTAGCTTCTATATAACAGTTCTAATATGCTGTTTTGGTTACGCGATGTATTTGTCCGCGAGTTAGCCTCCTATTGTTTGTACATCGAAATATACATAATATAGATATACACGAATAGAATTCTTTTTTTTCATGTTTAAATATTTATTTTTATATTACGAATTTACACATGTATATATATATCACTATTGATGCTATATACATGCATACAAATGTAAACAAATGATTAGCCAAGCATACGACAGTGTTTGAATGCAGACTGCTTAAGACTTCCGAACGTATATACAAGCATTTTTCACCAACAAAATTTGTGAATTTTTTTCTCGCTCCAAACCAAAAAAGCCGGGATCAAACAAGTACTATTAAATAGGTATTTTGGTCCTCTATCAGCAAAAAAAATTTCAGCAAAAAAAAAATGGCTTTTTCGAGAAAAATGCATGTGCATAAAAAGTGCATTTTTTGGTAAAATGCATATATCTCAGTCATTTTTTAGTTTTTTTTTAAATTTCTTGCACGGAGTTGAAGAGGGCTCAAAACGAAATAAAATAAAAAAAGGTTTATCAAAATTCATTGGAAATTGGTAAAACGATAGCTCTCTAAAGTTATTCTCAACATTTTCAGTTTTAACATTTAGTTTTTGTATGCAATTTTCAAAAGTGCATATCTGATGCAATTTTGATATTTCAGCAAAATAAAAAAATACGTATACCCTTATTTTTAGGGTAGAATAACATACTCCATTAGCGCAGTAATTGGTGACTTGAGTGTATACTGACTGTTCGATTTGAAATGGAATCAGCCTTATATAAAAATTAAAGAAAAGCAACCCAATAAATATAAAGAAAAATTAAAAAATACTAAAATAACAAAAATGAAATCAAAGATAAAAAAGGGTACTGATAAAATGGAACAAATACGTACAAATGAAGCTATACGTGAGAAAAAAGCTTACATAAAAATGAAAGAAAAAGAACCAAATAAATATAAAAAAAATTGAAAATATGAAGATATGAAAAATAAAATCAATGAAAAATAGAGATACTAATAAATTGAAAAAATTGCATGAAAAAGAAAAAATACGCAAAAAAGAGACTTATAGAAAAGTTATTAGTGAACAATATAATGAATATGAGAGAATAGTACAAATTAAAAATCAAAAATTGGAAAATGCTGATATTATTAAGAAAACACAAGTAAAAAATGATTGTTACCAATCAAAAGAATCACGCATAAGGTGTAAACAAATAGGAATTAATGACAATAAACATGTTAATAATGATACTACAATAAATAAACCAATAGATGAAAAAAAGCGAAAACATAAATATGATTCTTATTAATTAAAGATATTATTTATTAAGTGTAAACGATTAAAAATTGAAGACAATAACTATAATGAAAATTACAATAATAATAACTATAATAACAATCATAATATTGTATTGAACAAAGTTATTGATAAGACAATAAAGGGCAAAGTAGTAGAAAAATTAAATTTCAACTGCGAGAATTACCGCATACGTATATGTTAGTAACAACTTACTCTTGGATAAAAATGATAAGTTTGATATTCCCGAAAAAGTTGATAAAATAATAAGTGCAGAAATCCCAAACAGAGATATTTATCCAAAATTATATAGTATTATGAAACAATTTATGATACGCGGTCCCTGTGGTATGCAAAATATAAGTTGTCAGTGTATGGATAAAAATACAAAACAATGTACTGAAAATTTTCCAAGAAAATTCAATAATACAACAACATTTAAGTCCAACGGATATTCACTATACAAATGTAAAAATGATAGCGTCAAAATAATTCTCAAAAATAAATTTACAGAAAGAATCGCAGATGATGGATTTGTTGTTCCTTATAATACTTACTTATTATTGAAATTTAATCCACACGTGAACGTAGAAGTTTGTTTCGCTGTACACTGCACTAAATATTTATTCAAATACTGTTATAAAGGTCATGATTGTGCATACATTAAAATACATCAAGTAAGTGTGGATTTTCAATCAGAAAATAAAGACACTTTTCAAAATGACAATCGTGAAAATGTTAAATATGAATACGACGAAATCCAACAATACATTAATACACGATATTTATGTCCACCTAAAGCAATGCACAGATTATTAGAATATCCCTTACATGTTATTTCACATACTATAGAACGTCTAAGTGTTCATCAAGAAAATCAACAAAACGTATTTTTTAAAGAAGAAAAAGAAGAAATGATCATGCAAAAAAATGTGGGAACAACATGAACAGCATATTTTGAATTGAATAGAGAAGATTTTAAAGCACGAAATTACTTGTATTCAGAAATACCAAATTTTTATACATTTTTGTAAAACTGAAAAAGTAGAAAAAAAAAAGAAAACCAATACTTACCAGGAGAGGCTATAAGCTTCGGGTCACAGATCTTGACGAAACTTTGGGATATATTTTTAGGTACCAAAATTTGAGTAAAGCCAGAGCGGTACGGTCTTACATTCGAAAAACTGAAATTATAGACGTTTCCAGTCTCATTTTAAGAAAAATGTAAAAAATAGCTCCTAATTGAAGTGTGAATAATCCAGTCTAGAAAAGTCTTTAATAAATCAACAGGAACTAAAATAAAAGTACAGAAAGCAAGCTTTAATTTGCCGTTTTGAGAATTGAAAAATAATAATTAGAACCAGAGATATGTTCGTTTAAAGTTAAGAAGCAAGAAAGTACCAAAAATCACAAAATCACTGTCCTTCAGAATTTAGATGATCTTCAATTAAGACTGGAAACGTCTATAATTTCAGTTTTTCGAAGCGTTAGACTGTTTACGTCACAACATATCCTTATATATTATTTTTTAACTTACAATTGTTAAAATATCTTTTTACTAACATGATATTGATGAACTAATCAAACAGTCATCGAACAATAAAAGAATGTGTTAACCTAAGCAGTAAAGAAATTTTAAGTTAATATTAAGCAACAAAACTCGTTGTTTCGAAATCACTGAATCATAAAACAAGCAAGACCCACTTATTATTTAATAAAATCATGTCAAGATAAATCTTATAAAAAGCCGACAGAAATGAATGACAGTGGGCACTACCCCAGGATCATCGTTGGTACCAAGTCGTAAATCCTGTAATTCAAATTTTAATTCAAATTCAGTTATTGTATTCAATATGAATTATTTTTACAAGTGTCAATAAATATCTCAAAAGTTTCTTATATTCGACTCGAGTCTTATTTTAAATCGTGCCTATATCTATTCTTTGTCTGTCTGTATCCAGCCTTCATCTACTTGAATCAATCAAGGTAAGAATATTCAATTTATATATTCTCTATTCAAGTACTCTAAATAAATATTCTTCAATACATTTCAATTGTGAGAACGGTTTACTCAATTAAATATTGGTGGAGTTCAATTCACCACTAGATTATACATATATTTATCTTTCATAATTATAATTTAATAATTAATTCAATTATTCCAAAATAATTCAAATTCATATTTAAAATCATACAAAAATATTTCAACATAATTAAATCAAACACTTTTATTTAGTCCTGGTGAAAGTCAGGACTTAACATTTTGGTTCCGGTACAAATTTTTTAATTGAGAAATCTTATTGAATATATTAAAGGATAATCAAAGAAAATTTATAATTATTTACCTATTTATATATAAAGTGCATAAAATATAAAGGGCTTATAATAAATACAGTGTTAAAAAGTGTGTTAATTAACCGCTAAGTGCGTCAAATAAAATATTATATATTAAAGGCACAAATCAAATAAATATACATAAAATTAAACGCGAAGTACATTATTAAAAGCGAATAGCGTCATTGAAAATAAAAATATTATACGCGAAGTATATTATCAAATACGAATAGCGTCATCGAAAATAAAAATATTAAACGCGAAGTGTATTATCAAATACGAATAGTGTCATTAAAAATATAATATTAAACGCGAAGTGTATTATCAAATACGAATAGTGTTATTAAAAATAAATTATTAAACACGAAGTGTATCATTAAATACGAATAGTGTAAAAAAATAAAATTAATATATTATACGCATGGTGCGTAATTGAAATAATTTTTATATACGCGAAATTGCGCGATTAAAAATCATATAATACAATTTACATAAAAAAATTGTTAATAAAAATAAATGTAATATCATTAAATCAATAAATAAATCTATATTTCAGCAAAAATAATTATAAATAAGAAATCAAGTAAAAATTACAAATTTTTTTATAAACTGATTTTAAATAATATCATTTATTTAGTGCATTGAGAAATTACAACAGATATCAATAATTTTTGCATAATAATTTAATTTTAAAATAAGTTTCAAGTTCACGATTAATAAAAGAAATAAAAAGGAAAGTTGACTAAGCAGTAAAAATTCAATATCATTTAAAATATTGAATTTTGAATTTTGAATTTTGAATTTTGAATTTGAATTTTGAATTTTGAAAAGGTGAGTTTTTTAAATACTAAAATATATTATTTGGTCATTTTCAATGAACAAATAATATGCGATACAATTAAGAAAGAACACTAATGAATTGAGAACTAATGTAAATAAAAAAATCCGAATTTGAATAAAACCTTTCAATTTACTTCTTGCCACTCATGTCTCGAAGTTTTGGCAGTGTAGATTTGGTTTCGTTCACTTTTCCAACAGTGAATCTTTTGAATACCTTTAATTTCTTTTGCATTTCCTAACCATTCCATTTTTTTTTGTCAGTCGAAAAACTTCTAACTCATCCTTGCGGATAACAAGAATGTTAATCGACGGAGTATATTTTGATACGTGAGTGGCGAAATTTTCAGCGTTTCTAATAAAATCTGCGCTCTTCTTGGACAGATTATGCGTGGTAGCATAATGTTTAACTAAACCACCAATACCGTCACAAGCGCCTTTACCATAAACTGTTGCAGAAAAAAGCCATTTTCTGTTTACTTTTGAGTTTTGAAGCTCATAGAATTGATATCTATTTTTAAAATGACTGGCAGCTCTATCGGAAATGGTTATGATTTCATCAAGATCTTGCGTAATATGTTTTTGTTTTAAATTATCGATAATTAAATTTATAGCTATTAGGGCATGAGACGAATCATGTTTAATATCGACAGAGTTTTATCATTTCCAAAATAGCATACCGACGTAAATATTGATATTTGGTTTTTACTCCAATGATAGCTTTGAATTTCATTTTGAAGCAGAACTGTCCAATTTTCTGCAAAATTGACATGAATAACTAATTGGAAGTCATTATTTTTCGCTAAAAGTTTAACTTCTTTAATTGCTATACGTTGAATTTCTTTGACCAATTTATGAGCTATTACAATGAGAGCGCGCTCTCTTAACTCTATTAAGAAATTTTCAATTGTGCTAGTTCTATTCAGTAAATTTGATTTTTCCCAAACACCATAAATTATTTCTTCATATAAATCTTCTTCTGTCAAAGAAATTACTTCTAAATCAATAGAATCTCCAATGGGACATTCTTTACATTCTCTTAGTACACATTTTATATAATCTTTTGAACAAAAAAGTGAAGAACATATTTTCAATTCCAAATCTGCAATGTCTTGTTTATTCTCTTTTTTATAATCATTCAAAGCATCTAACATAAGTTTAAGATTCTCGCAGTAAACGCAAAGACACGAATCGGTGGGTGGATGTGGTATAACCCACTTCGGTCTTAAAGCGTAGAATGTTGATTTACCAATTTTTGTTTTCATTTCAGGATTTTCGTCTTTAAAGAATTGATATATTTCTTTTATACTTCGCGTAAGAAAGCGTTTGACTTTTTTAGTTTTTATACCATTTTCTTTGATAGATACTGTGTCGCTTTTATTTGCACTTTGACGAGAACAATTAAAATCATCGTTCAGATAATAATCCTTTACTTTCATTACAATTTCACTATCCAAAGAATGGCCACAATAGTTCTCAGACTGCTTGTAAATTTTTTTATTATTTACCAATGATCGTGCTTGATCAATCATATAAATAGTTACATTTGGTAAAACTGATAATAAATAATCTTTGGAAATATCACTTGGTATAATACTCAACAATCGCACTTTCTCAAGAAAATTTGAACAATTATTTAATGCAATTTTAATATTCTCAAGCCATTTATCATTTGTTTTACATTTATTATTTTCATTCAATGCGGGCAAATCCGTTATATCGTAGACTTTCATCATTTTACTTGCTATTTGTGAATCAAATGTATCGTTTATTGTTTTTTCTTTTTTGGAGAGCATAAGATTCTCGCATCTTGATATTGATACTTTGAGGCATTTTAATTGGTGAAATGTTTAATTTCAAATTACTTGAAGTCTCGTTGAGCTGTTCTACCACAGCCTCACTATGAATAAAATCTTCCGAAGATTGTTGACTGCTCGAAGTTGATGGAATAGGCGCATTTTTCACTTCATCTAATAATATTTTGTAACACGAAGGGCATACTTTATCTTCTCTAGAGAAAGAAGTATTTGGATACAAGCGCTTCAAAGACTCCGTTAGATCACCTAATTCTCTAAGCGGACTTTTGGAGCAATCATAAACAACTTTTTCGTGCCTTTCTTTTAAACCCTTGCACTTCATTTTAACAATCAGTGATGCCATTATTGATATTCTGTTCAATGACAGATCGAAAAAAATAATTTTTCTTAAACAACTTCATTTTTCATCTTGCGATGTGAGAATTTAGTTATATTTAAATTTCAATAATTAATTTATCGAATAAGTTAATATAACCTTGCCCGTCCCCGCATGCAAAGTTCGGCCTGTCGAAAAGAAAGAATCTTTAATTTATTAAGAGCGCCAGACAGGCCACCGGCTTACTCGTCGGCAGCATGAATCTCGGGCTGTCTTGGCTGGGAGGTGGGCGACCTCTGGTGTCAAATTTTATTAGTTGAAGTTGGGAGAGGTATTACACACAAAAAAAAAAATTTTAATATTACTTGTTCAATTTATAACACTTGAATTAATTTATTCATAAAAATGTATCACAATAAAAAATTAAATTTGAACTTATTAACGCTCGGTCTCTGAACTTTAATTTCTTTTCTATTAAATTTATTAACTCTATTACTCGCGCACACTCATCACCCATACATCCCGGTCAATAGAAATTTATCAATTTAATTTAATTCGTTTTATTGAAATAATACTAATGTTCTAATCGTATCAAAAAAAAATTTAATTTACGGTCTGGTCGACTTAAGCGACCTCGCTCTTCCTTCGTTCCACAATATGGCTACCAAGAGCCCGCGCACTTATCTCTCACTCTCTCTCTCTCTCTCTCACACTCATCCCACGTGTCTACCAATTTGTCTAATCACCGGTCCAATTTAAGAAAAAAAACAAATATTTCTTTGAACTTCCGTGAAAAATACTAATTTAAATTTTTAATTTAAGTAAATTACCCGGTCAACGAAATCGTTAGACACGTGGTCGAACTTTAATTTTACTCTCTCAACTACAAATTTATTTTTATAATCAAATTTTCGCACCTTTAATTTCGTTTCGCTACAAAGAAATTTTTAATTCGCACTAACTACGTTGTCACAATCACTTTGAATTTAAAATTTAACGCCCGCACTGAATTTACACCTAGTCGGCGAGAGCCGCTAGTTTACAAAAAAAAATATTAGTCGATTCGGACTACAGTCCACTCACCGTTGTAGAAATCGTTGACGAGCAAAGAAATTGGTGGACGATGGCGGTGATGGGCCTCAGGATCGTATTATCTCTCTCTCTCTCTCTCTGCACAAAAGCAACTCCTGGTCGACGTTGGCTGTGGAAATGAGTTGATTGGAGGATCAGGTCAGCAAAAATCTCCCTCTGGAAATCCTTTCTGCTTTACTCTGCTCCGTAGTCTATCCAATAACTCCAATTTCTACACAGCTACAAAGCGCACGAAAATCTCTAAGTTGTACTTTTTCAAAGGAATGAGTTAAGCGAGTTTAGTTCCGATCAGGCACGAGGACAGTCATCGAATCAATTGCACGATGGCCGCTTCCTTCGTCTCAAGTCCTCTTCCTTCTTCTTTACTATCTTCTGTCTTCTTTTATGTTCTTCTTAGCCAATTAATAATTACTTCCTAATTTATTAATTTTTCATTGGCTGCTCTCGTTTCCGGTCTTCGAACGCAAGTCTTCGACCTGCGCGGCACCTTTAATAAGAGAGATTCAAGTCTTTTTGTATGTTCTTTCTTCGCTTCCTCTTTTATCTCTCTCGTATATATAAGTTTTGAGAGAGAGAGTACGTACATGTAGAGGCCTTATATGTATAGATATACTATATATATAGATATGCATGTCTACCGCGTGCCTCTTTAAGCAAAGAGAAGGAAGTGGTAATATCCCTCTCTGCTCTCTCCCCATCTCTTTCTGTTATCTCTTGTCTCTCTCTTTGTGCTGTGCGCGAGAAGACAGCGCGCTATCATTTCTAATTTCTTCTTCTAGCATGCTGATCTTCCTATCTCTTTTCTTCTTCTTGTCTCTTGGGTCTCCCTCTCTTTCTACATCTTCACTTTACCTACGGTCTACGTTAGCAGTACTGGAGCTCACACACACGGTCTGCGAATGTGTGCGTAATGGCTGTTGCGCGTCGTTCTCCTCGTGTGCCGGTAAATTTAAACAAACAAAAAAAATCTTTCTGTTAATAATTCATTATAAATTTTTTTTAAAGATGCGCCCGGGTCGGTGAGTGCACCGATGGTGTGTCTGAGTATGCTCGCATGGTTTGTAAAATTTTTAATTGTTACAAAAAAAAATTTTATTGGGACGAACCACGTCACAATCTTCCTTTTCTTATATTTTAAAACGCGTCAAGTCATTGATGAGAATGCGAAGAACGAATCATCGCCACCTAGTAATGACATGCGTCAACTCCCTACAAAATAAATTCAAATTCTATGCGCGAAATTCAAACTGATAAAAAAATTATATTCTTCAACAAAAAAATTTTTATTATAATAATGTACCATAAAAAGAGGATAAATGGTCATGTATTCTTTCATCAAAATAACTTTTTTTTTTAATTAAAAAATGTATATCTTCAGATTTTAATCTTTAACGAAAATTGCGTTTCCTCAATGTAAATATCATATTTATTTAAAGTTTCAGCATTTTTTTAAACTTTAAATCGTCATAACTTTGGTTCTAATTGATCAAAATATTCGATCCGGGGTTTATTTTAAAGATTATAGTTGATATTTTTGATATATTAATAAATAAAAACATAAAAATAGTTGTAAGAACACGGAAAGTTGGAAAAATAGTATAATGCGCCATGGTATCAATGTTTTAAAATCGATAATATAAAAAAAAACGTTTAAAAATCTGTTAAAAAAAAATAAGGCAAAATCGCATATTCTCACCTACCCTAAAAGTTAGTATTTTTTATGAATAAAATCATATAAAAATAAAAAAAAAAATATAGTTTTCGAGAATATCGTGTTTGAAAAAAATCGCCTTTTCTCGGTTTTTCATAAATAACTCCGTGAGATCAAATTGTATTACAAATATCGAGATTGCATTTAAAACTAAACAAAATTCTGCACACTTTCGTTAAAAGAACGCCCAAAAAGGTTGAAAATTGACAAAGCTATAGTCATTTAAAAGTAGAGGTTCATTTTCAATTTTTGAATTTTCGTTTTTACATCCAACACTAGAATTGCTGTAGTAAAAAAAAAATTTTTTTGAGCGTTTTACGAGGTAAATTTTATCTTTATATACATAATAGAAGGTATTTCTATAACTTGGAAGAAAAAAAAAATTCGATCAATGACGGCCTGCATGAATCTGAATGGAATCAGCCAGTTATAAAAACAATTAGTAAAACTTTTTAATTATGATTCGAAATAGGTTACATATACATAATATTCAAATATAATAAAAATTATGCATATTTCATTGTATTGTGTTACATAAAAAAATGAATAACACTATGCGCGTGTGTCATTCACCTAAACGTGTGAATATCAAATGACATCGTAAGCATATTTGATCTAACAATAAAAAAAAACAGCACATGATGGATGTACGATACACATCCATAGTAAAGCGATTATAAATTTTATTTTATTTATTTTTTTTGCGTGTCATTGATTTATATACTTTAGTACGCACATATTTCATTTAGATTTCTAGATATTATCCATTGAAATCTTAACCTTCTACGAATACATATAAGAAAGATCAGGTGGAAACTAAGATAATAAAAAATTCTTTTTTGTTAATTATCCTTCAAGTTACATTATTTAGCATATTATTGTTTGAGAAGTAATCTAACAAAAAATGTAGAGTAAAGTTATAATTTTATAAGAGATGACTCTTTTATGAAACTAGAATTTTGATACTTTAAGTTTATTAAGCCGTCATTTTTGAGTTCATTGTAAAACAATCCTTTTGTTTTATTTACTGAATCGTTTCCGATTCAACTTTGTGTGGTAAGGGGTGAATAACACTGATCATATGTCATTCATATATGTTCAAGTTTTATAAAACATAGCGTATTTCAGAAGTATATTTTTAAAATTAAACAAAAAAACCAAAGGATCGTTACAATTAAAATTATACAAATAGTTTAACGGCATGTCGGAGCTGCAGCAATCGAGTTTTGCTTTTTTTATTTTATCGATATATTTTTAAATTCTTAAATTGAACAAATATAATGACTTGTCCGCACTAAAGTTATATTAGTACAATAATTTATGTTAAAATAAAAAATCATTTGGACTTGTTATTTTTTTATGAGCTTGGATTGGAAATTAGATATCAAACTCGACAAACCTAACCTTAAAATACGATATATTGAAAGTTTTTATTATAACTTTGTATGTATAATATTTTGGTGGTTTTCTTGAGTTGTCCGCACTAGAGTTTAACCTTACAAATTTTTTCTTTATAGCAAAAAAACTCAATTGAACGCATTGTTTATTCATAAGTTAAGATTGGAAATATTATTAGAAGGTGGACAGCTTCGTCATGCTCTTAAGTAAAAAGTTTATAATTTATCAGATAACTTATCATTAAAAAAAATAATTATTTAAAAATATCTAATACACTTATTATTTTATTTTTTTTCTTTTTTGCAATATAAAAAAAAATTTTACGATTCATCAAATTTGAAATGAATGATAATAAAAAAAAACAAAATCTGAATTTAACATTAATATTACAATCTATGAAACTTATAAATTTTTCTCACTATTAAACAGTTAAAGGTTAAGGAATGTAAGGAAAAAGGAAAAAAAGAGACGACAAACAATTTATATTTATATATATAATAATTTATGTAACGAATAAAAAAAAAAGAAAGAAATGTGTACATGCGTAGAATAATTAATAAGTAATTGATAATGAAATTAATAACAAATAAAATATATATATATATATATATATATATATATATATTCGAACTTAGTCCTATGATTCTTCGGAGAGATTTTGAGGCTGGCAATCGATCGGGACCGATTCGGGTGTTCTTCTTACTGGCAAATCAGATGCAAGTTTACCGGTAGACACCAAATTTTCACCGACGTACATATAGAAATTATCCTGTATTACCCTCATTAACATACGTTTTCCTTGTACAATGGCAATCCGTTCTTCCCAACGGAAGAGGGAGCATAAATTCCAGCCATCAAACTCACTTTCTCCGTCCAACCACCATGCATCATTATGACGCCTATCCATTGAGCGAAATATACGTTTTAATTGCCAATCGACAAACTAAACATAAAAGTATAGGATAGATATAAATAACAAGAATTCAATAATAAATATAAATACTAATATTTCATAGAATAAAATAAAAAAAAAAAGAAAAAAAAACAAAATTTATATATATGTATATATGTTCAATTAGATTTTTCTGTTTTTTTACTTACACAAACGTGATGGTATTGTCTCCTCGGGAAATTCATTTTGACTATATTCGAATTAATGAATTTCGCACTTATATACCCATCAAAATTATAAAAAAAAAAGTTAAACTACGTTAAAATTTCTCTAAATTGCATATCTTTGCATTCCTACAAGTCATTCACTTATATTTTTATAAGACATATCTAACATTGCCATTTTCTTTAGCTGAATTGCATTAGCAATATGTTATTCACCTTTTGTTAAATACACCAAAATCATTGTAAAAAACATTTTACTACTTATTATGATGGTTTCTGTACAATCTTTGAGCCCTAAGGTGTACGAAATAAAACGTACCTTTGTGCATTAGTATTTATTTAAATATAAAAATATGTACATTTATCAATAAAGCTTGTAATAATTATCTGTAAATTGTTCGATGACTGTTTTGTTTTTCTTTTTCGATTGCCAATCCTTCCGATATGCAATCTCTTGAGCCCCAAGGTGTTACGTCACAATGTATCCTTATATATTATTTTTTAACTTACTATTGTTAAAATATCTTTTTACTAAAATGATATTGATGAACTAATTAAACAGTCATCGAACAATAAAAGAATGTGTTAACCTAAGCAGTAAAGAAATTTTAAGTTAATATTAAGCAACAAAATTCGTTGTTTCGAAATCACTAAATCATAAAACAAGCAAGACCCACTTATTATTATTTTTTAATTCTGAAAACAGCAAATTAAAGCTTGCTTTCTGTACTTTTATTTTAGTCCTTGTTGATTTATTAAACACTTTTCTAGACTGGATTATTCACACTTCAATTAGGAGCTATTTTTTACATTTTTCTTAGAATAAGACTAGAAACGTCTATAATTTTAGTTTTTCGAAGCGTTAGACCGTACCGCTCTAGCTTTACTCATATTTTGGTACCTAAAAACATATTCCAAAGTTTCATCAAGATCTGTGACCCGAAGCTCATAGCCTCTCCTGGTTAGTAAGTCCGAAGTATAGAGAACGTTATTTTATTAGGTCATTACTATTACATGTCAAAGGAGCCACATCTTTGGGAGCTTTGCGTACTGTTGATGATGTGATGTACAATTCATTTTATGAGGCAGCTGAGGCAAAACAATTAATTAATGAAGATGAAGAATGTGATAGATTTTTGTAAGAAGCATCTTCAACAGAATTTCCCACACAACATGAAAGATATCATTGGAATATTCCGAAATATTCCAATGGAATATTTCATTGAAATATGTATAGAAGCTTTATGGAAGAAAACAGAAATATTTCTGGAATATTGCAAAGAAAACTTTCTACGAAGAACTCCTGGAAGCCTTCGTAAACCTTCCAAGGAAGATTCCGTTGGAAGATTGATGAATCATTGCACCGAAAGATTTCATAGAAGCTTGAATGAAGGACCCCGTTTACCTTTCAGCGAAATATTGGAAATTGTCATTGAAACATTCCAGTGGAAGGCTCCTGAAAGCTTCCGTAAACCTTCCAAGGAAGATTCCGTTGGAAGATTGATGAATCATCGCACCGTAAGATTTCACGAAAGCTTAAATGGAAGACTTCGTTTACCTCTCAGCGAAATATTGGAAATTGTCATTGAAACATTCCAGTGGAAGGCTCCTGAAAGCTTCCGTAAATCTTCCAAGAAAGATTCCGTTGGGAGATTGATGAATCATTGCACCGAAAGATTTCATGGAAGCTTTATAGAAGATTCCGTTTTCCTTTCGAGAAAATGTTGGGAATTTTCACTAGAATATTCCGACTCAAGTCTCCTGGAAGATTCCGTAAACCTTCCAAGGAAGATTCCGTTGGAAGATTGATGAATCATTGCACCGAAAGATTTCATGGAAGCTTAAATGGAAGACTTCGTGTACCTTTCAGCAAAATATTGAAAATTGTCATTAAAACATTCCAGTGGAAGGCTCCTGAAAGCTTTCGTAAACCTTCCAAGGAAGATTCCGTTGGAAGATTGATAAATCATTGCACCGGAAGATTTCATGGAAGCTTGAATGGAAGACTTCGTTTACCTTTCAGCGAAATATTGGAAATTGTCATTGAAACATTGCGAGAGTTTGTCAACCGCATTTACGATCACATGAAAATATAATCAAGTAGCCACCTGCTGGCAAGATGAAAGAATTGCTGCTTACGCAAGATAACTATAAATATTTAAACAATAATTCTCTAATATTTTACTGTTATATTTATAAATTTTTTGAAATACTTCATGAAATATTTCTTGAAAAATTTGCGCATTATTGATTTACAATATTTTAAGAAATGGTGCAGTAATATTTCTTCAATATTTCAGTTTCATATTCAAACATGCAACGAGTTCCAATTGCATTTGAATTATTAAAATGAATAGAAAATTTTTTTATTAGATTCGGTCGGTAATGTAGAATAATATTAATATAGTTTGAAGAAAAAAAATATATACAGTAATTAGAAAAATTTATTTTTTATAAAAAAGTATTGAAAAATAGATAACGGAATTTTCCATAAAAAGATTTTCAATAAAATATTAAAATTTTTAAATTGTAACAATAATTCAAATCTAAACGAAAAGCCTGCCGTTGGCCGGTCCGCGTGTTCGAATCTCATTCGCCGAGGGGCCCGGTGTGAAGCGCAGCGCTCCTTGTCTTTCATAATGGGTAAGAGAGAGAGATCTCATAGAACCGCTGCGCATTGCACAAAAGCCTGATGGTGATGGGTGTAAAAGGGTGCTGTAAAGCTGCCCTTATCCAGTGGACACCACGAGCATTTTATGCCTTGTGATGCACAGGTTATCGTACACCAGGGATTAAGGCTATCTTGTTTGTTACAGGTTATGACCTCAGAAAACAATAATCACGACCTATTTATATTGAAATTTAGCGATATAGCCAATTAATCATAAAGCCAAGAAGAATCGAGAATGGTTTTTTTTTTCCTTCTTAAATACAATTAAAAGATATTAGTTTTTTTTTTATTTTTTCTTTCATTTTAAAGCTTTATTCATCCTTTTTTATTCAGTTTTAATATTTTATTTGAGATTTTTTTTTGTTTAGATCTTTGAGTTAAAGTTTCAAGTGATAAAATTTTTATATAACAAATCAGTAATAGAAATTTTTTGTTAGATTGATTGATAGATACACATATAAAACGACGAATTATGTATTAAAATAAAAATAAATGAGAACCATTTTTCAAAAGACGTCATACACATGACCATCTCAAAATAAAATCTAGTGTTGTTTATTTCACACACCGCCTTATGTCAATTTTATGTGGGTCTTAAATTAAATGTTATGTTGCATGCTAATATATGCTGTCTAAAATATAAAGTTATCAAAAGAAATTTTATGTAACTTCAAAAACGAACCCAACGGATATTGCTGAGTCGTAAAGTCGGCGAGTATACTAACTTTACCAGAAGAAGGCAAGATTGGTCTCATTATTTTGCTGCTTACTTAAAATTTATTGTTTAAAGAATAATCATTATACATATATATATATATATATTCTAGTAAGGAAGTAATAAGGTAAGATCGAGTAATAACACGAAAATTAACTATAAAATTCAACTTTGCCAATCTTGCTATTAAATTCTTAACATTTTGACGTTACAAACATTTTTTTAAATACTTCATGAAATATTTTTTGAATATAACATGAATATTTCATGACATGTTTCTTGAAAGATTTGAGAAGTATTAATTTGGAACATTTCAAGAAATAATGTAACAACTTACTTGAATATTTCAGTGTCGGATTCAAAAATTTTTTGTAATAAAACATGAAATGTTCCAGCAATTTCACAGAAATATTTCAATGAATTATTTAATATTCATAAACTGAAATATTTCAAAGTAATATTAGTTCATCACTTAATTAATATTTCACTGAAATATTTCATGAATAATTTAAGGAAGCTTTCAGTAAGCCCCTAATGAAGTATTTTATGAAAAATTTACAGAAGCTTCTAGTAAGCTTTCACTAAAATATTTTATGAATAATTTACGGAAGCTTCCAGTACGTTTCCACTGGAATATTTCATGAAAAATTTACGGAAGCTTCGGTAACCTTACAATGAAGTATTTCATGAAAAACTTAGGGAGGCTTCCAGTAAGCTTCCACTTAAATATTTCATTAATAATTTACGGAAACTGTTGGTAAGCTTCCATTAAAATATTCCATGAATAATTTACGGAAGCTTCCAGTAAGCTTCCACTGAAATATTCCATGAAGGACTTACGGAGGCTTCCAGTGAGCTTTCACTGAAATATTCCATGAAAGACTTACGGAAGACTCGTGATCGAGGACATATCCATCTTCCGGGAAGTTTCCACTGGAAACTTCCTGAAAGCTTCCAACCTTTCTTCCACATCTTCCGGGAAGCTTGCAGGAAGCTTCCAGGAAGCTTACATGCTGTGTGGGTTCTTTATGCTCTTTATGAATTATTTGCTTTCATTTGCATTTTTTATAATTCTATAAATGCACGAGATTTATATGAAAAATATAAAGATAAGTTATACTATCCTAAATACGAAAAAAATATAGGTGAAAATCTTGCATTAAATGTTATTAAAAATAATTTACAAATCAATGGATTTTTTTTAAACGATTTTAATTTACCTAACATTAGCACATTTATAGAAGAAGATAATAATCAAACAATTTTAAATCATAATAATAATATTCTTAATAAATTAGAAATGAAAATAAATTCTTTAAATGATAAACAAAGGCAAATATTCAACTCTACTATAAAAAGTTTAAACAACCAAAGTAAAGAAAAATATATTTTTATAGATGGACCAAGTGGAAGTGGAAAAAGTTATTTACTTAACGTTCTGATAGTTTATTTTAAATATCATACTATACATTATTTATGTGCAGTTTGGATAGCTATAGCAGTGAATTCATTAGTCTATGGAAAAATCATGCATACAACATTTAAACTAAGAGTCATTAAAAGGTCACTGGATTAAATTAATTAATTAATAATAAAATTAATTTTGATGCTTTGTTTTCAAAAAAAGTTTGACATACTTGCAAAATCTTAAGTGAGGCCAAAGAATTAATTTGTTCTCATTAGAAAAAATATTGTTTTTTACTGTATAAGTTGCGGACAACTATTGATTTCTAGTAATAACTACTAGTTTTTTCAAAAACTTACATTTTTCGATTGGAAAAGGATAGATACAACCTCCTCTTAAATATAACAGATTGAACAACTTGTAATGTTAAGCCTAATTCTGCAAAAAGCAAACAAAGGGAACACAAATAATTATTTGGGATAGAATATTCATGACTTCAAAATTTGCTTTTGAAGCAGTTGATCGTCTTTTTCAAGATTTATGCGATGTGAACCAACCTTTCGGTGGCAAAACTGTGATAACATCAGGAGATTTCAGGCAAACATTACCAATTGTACGACATGGAAGCCGTATGAATATTATTGAAAATTCAGTTAAATTTAGTTTATTATGGCAGAATTTAGAGCCTAAAATATAGAGCCAGAGTAAATATAAGAATCAAAAAAATATTGGGTTAAAAAAAATATAGAGACCAAGAAAATATAATGATAAAAAAAATATTAGGCCCAAAAAATGTTTTAAAAAAATATTGGGCACAGAAAAATATAGAGCCAAGAATACATAAAAATAAAAAAAATATAAGATTCACAGAAATATTGGGCCCAAAAAAATATAGAGCTCAAAAAAATATAAAAATCAAAAAAATATAGAGCTCAAGTAAAATAAGAATCAAAAAAATATTGGAATGAAAAAAATAAAAGAATCAGACAAATATTGGGCCCAAAAAATAATAATAAAAATATAATAATGAAAAAAATATTGCGCCTAAAAAAATATGAGATTAAAAAAATATAAACCCAAAAAAAAAGTTAACAAACACAATAGGGCACAGAAAAATAAACGTCCTAAAAATTAGAGGCCCAAGAAAAATAGAACTTGAAAAAAGTAAGTCCAAAAAAATATAAGGCTTAGAGAAATATAAATCCAAAAAAGATATGAAAGCCAAGAAATAAGAGGCTGAAAAAATATAAAGTCCAAGAAAATGTAAGGCCCCAAAAAATATAAGGCCCAAAGAAAATAGGGCTCAAAAAATGTAGGGCCTGAAAATATAAGGCCTAGAAAAATAGAGTTAAATAAAATATAGTACCCAAAAAAATTATAAAACTCAAGAAAATATTAATTTCGAAAAAATATTGGGCCCAAAAAAATTTTGGTCCTAAAAAAATATAGGGCCCAATAATATGTAAGGATCGAAAAAATATTGGTCCAAAAAAATATAGAACCTAAGAAAATATGAAGTCAAAAAAAACTATGGGGCCTAAAAAAATATTAGGCCCAAAAAATATAGGGGGCAAGAAAATATAAGGTCCAAAAAATATAGGGCGCAAGAAAATATAAGGCCCAAAAAAATATAAAGCCCAAAAAATATAGAAACCAAAAAAATATTGGGTCCAAAAAAAATAGGGCGCGAGAAAATATAAGGCCCAAAAAAATATTGGACCCAAAAAAATATAAAACCCAAAAAAATATGACCCAAAAAGATGCTTATGACTAATGAGGACTAATTATATAGGACCCAATAAAAAATTGCTACTCTTATTACTAAAAGATTAGACACATTGAATAAATGCGGAGAACTGGAGAACCGGAGAACCGGAGAAACGGAAAAAAAGTGGTTTCACTTTAATATAATATAGGATATTTAGTTTTCTTACAGTTATAATAAAAAAAATTTTTGGATACATATGAATTTATTACAAAGGGCGCGTACAGTGGGTACTTTACTCCCTTCTAGCAAACTGTGAAGTAACCACTGTGTGCTGTCTGTATAAAAAAATCGTATATTCACCGTGGGGGTAATAGTCTAGGTGCCCAGAGGGTTTCGTATGAAGTTAGAGGTTCCACCAAGCAAGTAGGTGATTTATATGTATTTTGAGCTGCTGAATCCGTATTTGCAACTTGCTTTTCGCGCAAGTGATCGAGTAATTTGTTATAAACAAATTGATTGTTTAAATGGCTATAGTTTATGAACTACAATAGATGCAGTGATTTTCTCTGCAAAAACTTGTTCTTTAATGAAAAAAAAAATAATCGTTTTTGTTACATATTAATTCGATAATTAGAACCAGAGATATGGCGAATATATTGCAAAAAAACATAGAGACGTAGCGCAAGCGTGGAACACCCTGGTAAAAAACCTTATAATTCGACTACTAATTAATATTTTTTGAAGTTCAACATGTGTTTAATAAATGTTAGAGTCTCAGCTTTAATGATAAATTGTTACATATTACTTTCAAATGTTAATAAGCTAGAATGATTTGAAGCAGAAAAAATTTTCAATTTTTCAGAATATTGTTTGTTTATAAAGAAATGATATAAGTTAGCGAACAAAAAATTTCTATATTTTTAATATAGAATGATAGGAAATTTGATCTAGTTTAAGAATCTGTCCAATTTTTCAAATTTAAGTAAGTAGAACCTGAGATATCGCAAATTTAAGCTGTAGCGCCAACTCCTTGCAATACGACACATGTGTACAATATGGCGATCGCTTTCCTTATTAAAAATTCTGTCATTATAAGGTAAGTAATTTCATTCTTCTGTAATAAAATTAATTTTAACTCTGTATTAGGAAATTAAATAAAAATTTAATAAAAAAGGATTCAGCTAAATATAGATGACCCTAATAAATCGGAAGGTTAAAACAAATTTTTTGAATAAAATAGATTGTTGTTCTTTTTGAAATTGCAAAAAAATAAATAAATGTAAAAATACTCCATAAGTTGAGTAAATTGTTTACTATTATAGTAGAAAAATCAATGATTATTAAAAACCCTAAATCTACTTCATCTAAATGTATTATACATCATTAATATTATGACAAAGTATATAAAATAGAGTCGAGTCAAAAGTGATTTTATTAGAAAAGAATGAGATTACTTACCTTATAATGAAAGAATTTTTCATAAGGAAAGCGATCGCTATATTGCAAACATATGTCGTATTGCAAGGAGTTGGCGCTACAGCTTAAATTTGTTATATCTCAGGTTCGACTTACATTAATTAAAAAAACTGGACAGATTCTTAAACTAGATGAAGTTTCCTATCATTCTATCTCAAAAATATAAAAATATTTTGTTCGCTAACCTATATTATTTCGTTATAAACAAACAAAATTCTGAAAACTTAAAAATTTTTTCTGCTTCAAATCATTCTAGCTTATTTATCAACATTTGAAAGTAATATGTAACAATTTATCATTAAAGCTGAGACTCTAACATTTTTCATACACATGTTGAACTTCAAAAAATATGAATTAGTAGTCGAATTATAAGGTTTTTTACCAGGGCGTTCCGCGCTCGCGCTACGTCTCTATGTTTTTTTTGTAATATATTTGCCATATCTCTGGTTTTAATTATCGGATTGACATGCAACAAAAACAATTTTTTTTTTTTCATTAAAGAACAAGTTTTTGCAGAGAAAATCACTGCATCTATTGTAGTTCATGAACTATAGCCATTTAAACAATCAATTTGTTTATAACAAATTACTCAATCACTTGCGTGGAAAGCAAGTTGAAAATTCGGATTCAGCGGCTCAAAATACATATTAATCACCTGCTTGCTTGGTGGGACCTCTAACTTCATACGAAACCATTTGGGCGCCTAGACTATAAATAAAGAATGCCACAGGGGACCGAATTATTTGTCTTTGTCTAATAGCGTTTTTCATCATTTATGTAAACATCATCCGTTGTAGTGAAAAAAAATAGTAGCCCCCGATAGATATTAGTATAATAAGTAAATATTCTAACAACAATCAAATTATTTTATCGCATAGTTTTTGAATAATATGAGACCTACCAAAAAAGATAAGTTATATTCTAGTTTGTTAGTAGGTCTCATATTATTCAAAAACTGCACAATAAAATCATTTTTTTGTTATTACAAAATTTACTTTTTATACTAATATCTAGCGGGGGCTATTATTTTTTTCTTGCTACAATGGATAGTTTTTATATAAATGATGAAAAACTCGAGTGAAAATTTATGTATGATTTCAGACATCTTTACTCCCTAAGTGAATAATATATTATTTCTTGTAAATATTTGCTTAGAGAACACATCTTTATAATAATCTAAGAACTTGAAATTTCAAAATTATTAATCAATTTGGTGGATTGACGGTAGTTTTACCCTTTTTTTTTATATATATACTTGTAAATATTATTACTACTTTAACTAGCTCGCCACAGCGGGCCGCTGTGGCTCGCACCTTGGTCCTTTCAGAGCTTCGCTTCGCTCAGCTTCGCTCCGCTCAGCTCTGAAATGCCCTCGGGCCTTGCATCGCGAAGCGATGCAAGGCATGCAAAAAGCTCCGCTTCTTGCATATAAGGCACGACCGAAAACGCTCGCGCTTCGCACTCGCTATTTGATATTTAAAAAATATTAAAACAAATCACTACTGCTTTTTTGATTTGAAATTCACACCAAAGCTTTATCTATACACATACTTTTGGAAAATCAAGAGCATGGGTGTGTGCCTGTTAACAAAAGTACTTTCTGAAAGGTTATTAAAATGTTACCAAAAATTTATATATTTTACTTTTTTCTGGAAAATACGATGCTGTAAAAAAGACTATTCAGCGGTGACATTTTAAACTACATCAAAAGGTAATATTTAGAATCACAAAGAGAAATTTTTTTATTAGGAACGTGTGCCTAGTGTAGATAAAGTTCTTTGTTCGTTTGAAATTATACTTAAAAAACGTGACTCACTTTTGAAAATAGGTTTTTATCCACTAATATGAAAACCTAAGCTTTGATTCACCTTTTCTCTGTTGTGAACTTTGTAATTTACTATTTTATAATACTCAATGTAATCTTTAAGTTGCTTTTGAAGTATTATTTCGAGTATTCTGGAAATCATTGAATTTTTCCCGGCTATTAAATTTTCCAAATTTACATCGATTACCTAGTTTCTATCAATGTTTTAATTCTAAAGAGTTTAAACTTTAAAAAGCTCAGTTTTAGTATGTATTTAATAGCTTACACCTAGAACATTAAGTTGAATCATCACTGAAATTTCTAGATTTAAAAACTGATTTTCTAATTTCGAGATTTTGTTTATATAACCGTGATTTTTCTATTATTCATAATGCTACGATGCTAAGATTATTTATCAAAATTTTTCGATTGTTATATTTTTTAATGTTTATTAAATAAACTAAAATGTTTGGTTAAAAGGAATATAAGTATTTTAATTCGAAAACATAAACTATACAAATCTATGTCAAATTTCATACCCTAAGATTGACAATTTTAGCAAAAATAAATTGATATTCCACTCACTTATGATTTGTAATCAGCAATCCCAAAAGCCATTGGGTAACTAATATCACTCAATTTTAATACCCGAATCGCCAAAAATGAATTTTCCAAAAAAATTGCCATTACTGGCATATTTTATTTATTACAAAAAATTTTGTAATTATTAATGTGAATTGCGTATTTAAATATTTTCTGTAACATATTAAACATGTAAAAATGAAAAAGCTCAATGGGAAATGATCTATTATAGCCCAAAATACTTAAAAAACTGATCTGAGATAGGTAAAATATTATACCTGGGTGTGATAATAATGAATATATTCAAATGTCTTATATTAAAAAAAGCTATCTTCAAAAGTGAGTAATGCGATTTTTTCTTTTATTATCATTTTAATATATCAACATTTAAAAAAAATAAATTTGATACATGTGTCTTCAATTTTTTTAAATTTATTGAAAGTAAATTTTAGCACTATGAAAAATTTACTCGAAAATCTGTCTTTTGATGTTTGTTAAAAAGACTACCCTTAAAAGTGAGTAACACGATTTTTTTCTTTCATTATAATACGTCAACATTCAGAGAAAATTAGTTTTATACGTGTGCCTGTATTTTTTTTTTTTTAATTATTTGCAGGTGAAATTTTAACATTATGAAAGATTTACCCATATATTTGACAGATAATTGTCAATAAAAAAACATACAATAATAATAATATGAATGATGATTATAATAATAATGATATAAATAATGATAGTGCTAAGAGTAATTGAAGGCATTGATGCAATAACGTCCTTAGCGCCGGCTGGCGGGTTATGGCGCAAAGGACATTATTGCTTCGATGCCTTCAATTGTAATAATATTGATAATGGTATTGATTATTTCAATTTTTTTACATTTGATCATAATTATGGAATAATATTCATATTGATAATATTTATGTGAAATAAAGAACGAAATTAAATACATGCACTCCCCTGCACATGTTTTTGTCATCCCTAAGTGAAAATCTGCTAAGATAAAAAGTTTTATAATTTTAAAATTAATAGTCGTAAAGTAAAAATTTTAACGAGATTTTGAATTTTAAATGAAAACCTTTAAAAACCCGTTCTATTTACCTTCTAAATCAATGAACATATTTATTAAACTGTATAATGAAAATGTAAAAAATTTTTTTAAATTTTCATAATTTTTACATTGATATAATTTAGTAGTGATAGTTGTAGAATAACAAACTAGAGACAGTTTAAAAGAGTATTTTTTCACCTTTAAAATGAGCGGTGCAAAGTCCAATTTGGTCCACTTACACCGCAGTTAGATCAATTTTCGTCAAAAAGTATGATGTTTTTTAAAACGCGTATATTTCAAAAATTAATCAAAATAGAAAGAAAGTGTAAATAGAAAAAAGACTTATTTTCGTATAAAGAACGCACACGGTGGTCCTTGAGTAAATTTAACCATGAAGTTTTTGATGGATCGGATTTTTCTTCTGGATTTGTTCCTGGGCATATTTAGGAACAAAGGCTATATCGGGATAAGGGGATCAAATCGGTTCTAGCCGGGATCGTAATGGTTTGTTGCTTATTCAATGGAGTATGTTGAAAATAAACCACCAAAAGTACATGCAGTGTTCCTATAGAATATTAATACACAGTATTTTATAATTACAATTATTTGAAATGACGTCTTCAATAGAGTATGTTAAAAGATGCCTCTGTGCAAAATTTCAGCCTCAATCTGACACGGGGACCCCAAAACTGTCTAAAACTTGTTTTTTCTTAAATAATTTTTACCGTACACAATTTGCTGCTAAAAAATCTGAAAATATGCAAATAGCTTTGTAATTATATTAAGAATCATTCAGATTTTTTTCAGATAGTTTGCAGATTTTTTCATCTTGAAATTCCAATTCTTAAAGATATTTGAGGTTTCTTATCATTCTTTAAACTATGAAGATAATATTTGGCTAAAACCTGAATAGCTTTTTCTTGTGTATTTTTTGTCGTGCTTCCCAACGCCGGGCTCGCAGAAATCATTTTCCCACTGAAATATGCTCAAAAATTGAAAAAACAGCGAAAAACGGGGTTCTTGCGTTTTTTCTCATCACAACTTCAGAAATACGTTAATATACTAACTTATTAGTAAGTTTCATGCCTTGGGACTTATAATCTAGTTGAATTACACCTTAGCGAGCCGTTTAGGCCCTAAAACCTCGAGAAAACACAGGTTTTGCGAAGTTTTCCCGTTTTCTTTGGAAAGTTTTGTAAAATCTTTATCAAAAGCCAATACATTAAAAAAATTCTGCTTATTTACAATTCCTACAATCCGACTGCTCATGCCTGCTATTCCTAGGAACCGACTGTGCACGTTTATAGCTTATAGAGACTTATTGCGCACGTTTATAGCCTATAGACACTTACTGTGCATACGCACAAGCTCTACGGACCATCTGTGCAGCCTATAACCAGTAAAGAATTACTGCACATAATTACAACCCCCAAAGGGAGAACTAAATGTACAGTATCACAGCTCCTACAAATCGATTACGTATTCCCATATATTGCTTTAACCTTCTGCGCATGCGCAAGCCCTCTTAAACTTCCCTTCATATGTTTATTATATTACAATCGACATTCTTCCTCTATATCCTTAGAAAACCTCGAATTTACCTGAATTTTCAGACAAAAAAATCCATTTTTAATCCACTTTAATCTAGCTCCATGTACAAACAAGTTCCACTACTTTAACAGGGCGTTACTTTATTATTTAACTTGTTTATTATGCTATTTTTTATCTCTCCATGGGATTTTGGCATAAAATCTGATGTATTCTTATATTTTATTTTTTTTAGTGGATTTTCGTTTGTGGAGTTTCATTAACGCTGAAGAAAGCTATGCTTGATTACTGGATCTTCGTGACTAGATGGTGGTGCAATCTTACAACTGCGTTAAGAGTCAAAATGTATTACGTACATGATGTTTAGTCGTGTCTTGACGTTGCAGCTTAAGAGGCGGTCGGAACCAAATCGGTGACTTAGTTCGGTGCTTGCAATAAATGCTTATAATAATTTATTCATTTATTCATATGGTAAAAATATAGTCATTTCCTCTAGTCATGTATATAAAGAATAATTTAAAATAGTTAAAGCCACAAAAATATACAAATTATTGTTAAAAAGCGAAAAATGCCACCTAACAATCGACACGACAGTTTTTTGCATGCGGTATATTTCAAGTCAGTTTGATATTTGTAAAAAATGTTTATAATAATTTATTTACTCATTCATATGGTAAAAATATAGTCATTTTCTCTAGTCATGTATATAAAGAATAATTTGAAATAATTTAAGCCATAAAAATATACAAAATATTATCGTAAAGCGAAAAATGCTGACTTGATATATACCGCAAGTCACCGATTCGGTTCCGACCGCCTCTTAAGAGGAGGTCACGTATCTCTATCCTTTTCTAATCAAAGAAATGATTTTTTTACAAAAACTTATAACTTTATCAAAAAATGAAGAGAAAGCCGCATCTTGTATCAAAAAAAGCAATATTTTCTTTGATAAGAAAAAATTAATTTTATTTCTTCGTTCTCAAGAAAACCTTGAAAAACCAAATTGTCCACCCTAACCTCTATGATTTAAGTTTTTCAAGGTTCTCTTGAAAACAAAGCAATCAAATTAATTCTTTCTTATCAAAGAAAATATTCCTTTTTTTATTACGAGATGCGGCTTTCTCTTCATTTTTTGCTAAAGTTATTAGTTTCTGTAAAAAAACTCAATTCTTTGATTAGAAAAGGACGGAGATACGTGACCTCCTCTTAAGAGAATAAGGTGGAGATAAGTGTTCTTATGTACGGCTTATTCTCTTTTATTTGCATCCCCTAGCGCTATTATTTTAGCCTGCAAAGCAATTAACTGCTATTACTCACTGTGCGTTATGTGGAACGTATTCCACACCAACGTTCATACCTTAACTTCCACATGTTCAATTAATTTTGAAATGTTTCCAAACGGAAGCCTTAAATAGTTTGATAAAAGCTAAAAAGATGCATATTTTGCACACACTTACTTTATATTTTGGAATATTCTGCGAAGTTTTGGAATATTTCGTAACTACTTTTCATAAAACTATACGTGCGTACGTATAGAATACGTCCACTACGCAATATTAACGTATATATCGTCAGGTGGGAGGAAAAGGGTTACGATTCGAAATTGGCCACAAAAAGTAACGATTCGGATAAAGCCACAAAAAGGTTCCGATTCGGGTTTAGTCACAAAACGGTGACGATTCGGGTTTGGTCACAAAAAAGTGCCGATTCGGATTTAGCCACAAAAAGGTTCCGGTTCGGCTGTTTATTTTTTCCTTTGATGTTTTGGATGAGGACCGCTGTTGAAAACATAAGAGTTTGTCTCCTATATCTAAGTACTCATAAATATTATAATTATGTTTTCATTTTTTTCTTGAAGAGGCAATTTTATAAATCTATAAAATTGCCTTTTTCAATTTAGTGAGTATAAATCATATATTGAAATATATTATTACTTTTTATAATCTTTTTAAATAAAGATTAATTGATTTATTTCATAAATTTAAAATCATTTTACTTTAATCAATGTAAGAATAAAAAATTCAAGGTAACATCGAGTGCCTTATTAGTATTGTTATAGTATTTGCTGATTCTTAATAAATGAATTAAATTGTTCGTCAAAAAATAAATAATAGTTATAATTCGATATTGTTATATACAACTATTTTTCTGAATACAATGGAAGATAATAATAATTTTATGTCAATTTTAATAAGTATGTTTGAATCATTTTTATAATATTTTCATGAAATATTTTAAAAGTAATTTTTGTTTTCTTTAAAAATTATTTTTAAATTAATTCAGTAAATAATTTAAAACAATTATTACAGTATTCTTTTAAATTCATCAAAAAAGCAGAGATAACATTATTATAGAAGGAATTTTATGATTGATTGCTTTTTTATGGAAAATATGAAAAAATAATTCTAATATTTATGAGTGCTTGGATATCGGAGATAAATTCTTATGTTTTCAACAGCGGTTCTCATCCAAAACATCAAAGGAATAAATAAGCAGCCAAATCGTAACTTTTTTGTGGCTAAACCCGAATCGGTACTTTTTTGTGGCCAAACCCGAATCGTCACTGTTTTGTGGCTAAACCCGAATCGGAACCTTTTTGTGGCTTTATCCGAATCGTTACTTTTTGTGGCCAATTTCGAATCGTAACCTTTTTCCTCTGCAACGAGTCCGAATTGCATTTGAATTATTAAAATGAATAGAAAAATTTTTCATTAGATTCGGTCGGTAATGTAGAACAATATTAATATATTTTTGAAAAAAAAAAATATATATAGTAATTAGAAAAATTTATTTTTTATAAAAAAAGCATTGAAAAATAGATAACGGAATTTTCCATAAAAAGATTTTCAATAAAATATTAAATTTTTTTAATTGTAACAATAATTCAAATTTAAACGAAAAACCCGCCGTTGGCTCGGTCCGCGTGTTCGAATCTCATTCGCCGAGGGGCCAAGTGTGAAACGCAGCTCTCCTTGTCTTTCATAATGGGTAAGAGAGAGAGGCAAAGAGACGCGATGCTAACGCATTGATACAACATTACACTTGATTCAATCAATTTTTCGAATATTTAACTCAATAAAAAAGGGGGTTATTAAAGAAACAATTCAATATGAACATTATTTTTAATCATTCGAGAATTTTAAGAACTCAAATTAATTGATTTATATAGGGCACGTTCCGTAAATGAGGTTCGGTTGGGGAGTGGCAGCACCGCTGGTGTGCGGCTGTTTCATGAGTAAAGAATATAGAAGAATTTCAAATTTAAGAAAACGCGCCGGTCAAAAAACTTAAGTTTATTAAGTTAAATATGGACGAAGTAAGTATAACAAGATTTTTTTACATAATTATTAATAAATTAAATTAATATCTTTTCATATTATAAATATAAAAATTATTCATAATTGTAAAATAATGAATTAAAATTAAATCCTACCAATTACAGCATTTGCGTTCATCACGATTAAACTAAACTTTATAAACTATAAATTTAATTAAAATTAATATATATATATTTATTAATATATATTAATATATATTTGAATGACTTTAATCAATAATTACTTATCAAATGTGTTTACAAATTTTCAAAATTTGAAATCAGCTGTTATGTTTTTTACTTTTGAAACGGCCGCCCATTGGCGGTGTTGCCGTTCTCTGGCTGAATTTCACTGAAATGATAAATTCTAACAAGGAAATAAGATAATTATATGATATAAATTTTTTTTATACAAGATAATGCATTTTTATGAATAAATTAACATCTTAAAATAAATTTCATAGTGAAATAGTGTAGTTATTATCTAATACACTATGTAGATGGGGGTATTCAGATACGCTAGGAACAAATACAAAGAGGTCTCTGCGCATATCTACATGACAGCCTAGATGAGTTAGATTATCTAGATAACCAATTGAGGAAGAGGGGATCAGTGAGCTCGGGCTCACGAAGCGCGAGGATCTCGCAGGCATTCTCTCTCGTGCCGCCTAAAGTATAAATCTTAATAGATTCAAACTAATTTTTTTTCTTGTCTGCTTATTCGCAGTATAAAGTAAGAAAGAGACGCGATTATTTTATTTGTTTTTCTTAAGATTCTTTTCTTTATTAAAAATAAAAGAGTAATATAATAAGTAATAAAGAATTAATAAAGATTTTAAGATTTTCTATTCGCGACAGAAATTGAATTTACATATATTTTTGATTTTGTTTTTGTAATAAGTAATCCTGCGTATAAGATATCTTTTTGCAGAATTACTTGCAATAATTAACAAATAAAAATAGAGTCAGTGTAGTTACAGTGATTGCGTACTAACCTACATAATAAATAAAATTATATTTATTTTACTAAAAAGGGGAAAGACTAGGCCTTCGGCCGAAAAGCCCCGAGTGGTCGTTCTATGATCTCATAGAACCGCTGCGCATTGCACAAAAGCCTGATGGTGATGGGTGTAAAAGGGTGCTGAAAAGCTGCCCTTGTCCAGTGGACACCACGAGCATTTTATGCCTGGTGATGCACAGGTTATCGTACACCAGGGATTAAGGCTATCTTGTTTGTTACAGGTTATGTCCTCAGAACCACATTATACGCACGACCTATTTATATTGGGATTTATCGATATAGCTAATTAATAAAAAAAAAAAAGCCAAGAAGAATCGAGAATGGTTTTTTCCTTCTTAAATGCAATTAAAAGATATTAGTTTTTTTTTATTTTTTCTTTCATTCTAAAGCTTTATTCATCTTTTTTTTATTCAGTTTTAATATTTCATTTCAGATTTTTTTGTTTAGATCTTTGAGTTAAAGTTTCAAGTGATAAAATTTTTATATAACAAATCAGTAATAGAAATTTTTTGTTAGATTGATTGATAGATACACATATAAAACGACGAATTATGTATTAAAATAAAAATAAATGAGAACCATTTTTCAAAAGACGTCATATACATGACCATCTCAAAATAAAATCTAGTGTTGTTTATTTCACACACCGCCTTATGTCAATTTTATGTGGGTCTTAAATTAAATGTTATGTTGCATGCTAATATGTGCTGTCTGAAATATAAAGTTATCAAAAGAAATTTTATGTAACTTCAAAAAACGAACCCAACGGATATTGCTGAGTCGTAAAGTCGGCGAGTATACTAACTTTACCAGAAGAAGGTAAGATTGGTCTCATTCTTTTGCTGCTTACTTAAAATTTATTGTTTAAAGAATAATCGTTATACATATATAGATTCTAGTAAGAAAGTAATAAAGTAAGATCGAGTAATAACACGAAAAATAACTATAAAATTCAACTTTGCCAATCTTGCTATTAATTCTTAACATTTTGACGTTACACCTCCCACCTGACGATATATACGTTAATATTGCGTAGTGGACGTATTCTATACGTACGCACGTATAGTTTTATGAAAAGTAGTTACGAAATATTCCAAAACTTGATCTAGTTTAAGAATCTGTCCAATTTTTCAAATTTAAGTAAGTAGAACCTGAGATATCGCAAATTTAAGCTGTAGCGACAATTCCTTGCAATACGACACATGTGTGCAATATGGCGATCGCTTTCCTTATTAAAAATTCTGTCATTATAAGGTAAGTAATTTCATTCTTTTGTAATAAAATTAATTTTAACTCTGTATTAGGAAATTAAATAAAAATTTAATAAAAAAGGATTCAGCTAAAAATAGATGACCCTAATAAATCGGAAGGTTAAAACAAATTTTTTGAATAAAATAGATTGTTGTTCTTTTTGCAATTGCAAAAAAATAAATAAATGTAAAAATACTCCATAAGTTGAGTAAATTGTTTACTATTATAGTAGAAAAATCAATGATTATTAAAAACCCTGAATCTACTTCATCTAAATGTATTATACATCATTAATATTATGACAAAGTATATAAAATAGAGTCGAGTCAAAAGTGATTTTATTAGAAAAGAATGAGATTACATACCTTATAATGAAAGAATTTTTCATAAGGAAAGCGATCGCTATATTGCAAACATATGTCGTATTGCAAGGAGTTGTCGCTACAGCTTAAATTTGTTATATCTCAGGTTCGACTTACATTAATTAAAAAAACTGGAACCCCTCTTAAACTAGATGAAGTTTCCTATCATTCTATCTCAAAAATATAGAAATATTTTGTTCGCTAACCTATATTATTTCGTTATAAACAAACAAAATTCTGAAAACTTAAAAATTTTTTCTGCTTTAAATCATTCTAGCTTATTTATCAACATTTGAAAGTAATATGTAACAATTTATCATTAAAGCTGAGACTCTAACATTTTTCATACACATGTTGAACTTCAAAAAATATGAATTAGTAGTCGAATTATAAGGTTTTTTACCAGGGCGTTCCGCGCTCGCGCTACGTCTCTATGTTTATTTGTAATATATTTGCCATATCTCTGGTTTTAATTATCGGATTGACATGCAACAAAAACGATTTTTTTTTTTCATTAAAGAACAAGTTTTTGCAGAGAAAATCACTGCATCTATTGTAGTTCATAAACTATAGCTATTTAAACAATCAATTTGTTTATAACAAATTACTCAATCACTTGCGTGGAAAGCAAGTTGAAAATTCGGATTCAGCGGCTCAAAATACATATAAATCACCTACTTGCTTGGTGGGACCTCTAACTTCATACGAAACCATTTGGGCGCCTAGACTATAAATAAAGAATCGTAACCTTTTTCCTCCCACCTGACGATATATAGTTTAAGTAGACTGTATGAAATCTATGCAGTACCACAAAGTAGCGTGTCAGGACCATTAAATGCTAAGAAGAGAACAGGAACAGATATAAAAATACATTCTTGCTTTTTTTTAGCATATACGTTAATGTCGTGTAGTGGACGTATTCTATGCGTACACACGTACGGTTTTATGAAAAGTAGTTACAAAACATCCTAAAACTTTGCAGAATATTCCAAAATGTAAAAAAGGTGTGTGCAAAATGTGCATTTTGTTAGCTTTCATCAAACTATTTAAGACTTTTGTTTTGAAATGTTCTAAGACTAACTGAACATTTGGAAGTTAAAGAACGAACGTTGGTGCAAAAGTGTGACTTACGGCATACATTCTCCATAACGCACAGCGAGTAACTGCTATTAAATGCTTTGCAGACTAGAAGAATAACGCGAGGAAATGGAAATCAAAGAGAATAAGCTGTATATAAAAACACTTATCTTACCTTATTCTCTAAAGCTAAAGCATCAAGACATGACTAAACTTCATGTAATACATTTTGACTCTTAACGCAGTTGTAAGATTGCACCACCATCTAGTCACGAAGATCCAGTAATCAAGCATAGCATTCTTCAGTGTTAATGAAACTCCACAAACGAATATCCACTAAAAAGAATAACATGAGAGAACGCATCAGATCTCATGCCGAAATCCAAAGTCTTTATAGACTATAAACGTACGCAGTCGGTTCGTAGAGATAGTAGGAACGTGCTGTTGGATTGTAGAGATTGTAAATAAGCAAAGTTTCAATAATGTATTGGCTTTCGATAAAGATTTTACAAAGCTTGGTCTGAAGTAAACTGGAAAACTCCGCAAAATCCGTGTTTTTTTAGTTTTTAGGGCCTATACGGCTCGCTGAGGTGTAATTTAACTAGATCATAAGTCCCAATGCATAAAACTCACTAATTACTTAGTATATAAACATGTTTTTAAATTTATGGTGAGAAAAAACCATGAAAAAAACGTAAAAACTCCGTTTTTTGCTGTTTTTTTAATTTTTGAGCATATTTCGGTGGAAAAATGATTTCGGCAACCCCAGCGTTGGAAAGTACAAAAAAAATACATTAGAAAAAGCTATTAAAGTTTTGGCTAAATATTATCTTCATAGTTAAAAGAATTATAAGATACTTAAAATATCATTAAAAATGGGAATTTCAGGCTAAAAAAATTTGCAAATTATCTGAAAAAAATCTGGATGATTCTTAATATAATTACCAACCTATTTGCATATTTCTAGATTCTTCGGCAACAAACTGCCTACGGTAAAAGTTATTTAAGAAAAAGCACGTTTTGGACATTTTTGGGCCCCCGTGGCAGCTTGGAGGCTGAAATTTTGCACAGAGGCATCTTTAAACATACGCTATTGAATAAGCAACAAGTCGTAAAGATCCCGGCTAGGGCCGATTTGCCCCTCTTATCCCACTATAACCTTTAAACAAAAACCAAAATCAAAGAATAAGCACTTTTTTATTTATTCAAATTTTATTTTTTATCTTTAAACAAAAATTCTTCCATTGATAATTTATGAGCTAAATTTCTAGAATAACGTTTTTAAACAGAATTATGAATTATTTACATGTTTAAAACAAATGTTATTGTTAATATATTTAGGAAAATCTGAAGTTATGTAACAATGTACACTTGGCGGAAAGGATATTTTTCCAAATGTTAACCTCAAATGGCAACATTGCATATTTTACCACAGGCATAAGACAATTTCAAATTGTAGAGCAAATTTCACATCATCGTTACTCATTATTTAATGACATAATTTTAGTAAACAAACAATATTACTTTCTTTTTTCATGATCCGAATTATTATTTTATTAAATAAAATTTTTATTTCTTTGTTCGATAATCACATAGAATCTAATATTGTGAATTTAAATTATATAGGCAATAATATTTAAGTTGTTATCATTTGAATTTTGCATGAATAACCTATAAGAAAAAACAAAATAATCATGATGCGGAACTCAATGCATAATTCGAAGTTTTTTTATGTCTGTAGTAAAATATGCAGCGCTGCCATTTGAGGTACACATTCGGAAAAATATCCTTTCCGCCAAGTGTACGTATAACGTTGGAAATAAGATTGTTTTGTAAAACATTATAGTAATAAAGACTATGACAAATGATACGTTTTTAAATTATTTAAAACGTCATTTGAAGTAATTGTAATAAGAAAATACGGTGTAATAATGTTCTATAAGAACACTGCTTGTACTTTTGGTATTGGAGTTGCACCAAAAGTACAATTTCCATATAAAAGATTGTATTGAAGAAAATCGAGGCCTAGGTTTTTACAGCAAACAGATTATGGAAGCAGTCTATTGTGATTTTTCTGCAATATGAACCAATACAAAGTATCATCGAATGATTTTAATTATGCAGATATATAAATAAATATATATATATAATATATATATATATATATATATATATATAATATATATATATATACACATAGATAATATATACATACACTGAAAAAAATAGAATCTAGAACCAATGAGAATCCGCTTGGTGGTAAAAGATTTTCGTTTTGTTTTAAGCCATAGTAGAATTTTGCCTGACTCAAGAGGAAAATCTGCTTCAATGATTTCGACTTCCTTCTAATAGATTCTGCTACCACCTAGCAGAAATATTTTTGAAGCAACTAAACTTTAAAAAAAATTAAATCTGCATCCACCAAGAGGAAAACTAGTATATATTATATAAATAATAATTTAAAAATTCCATTCGAAATTTTTTAATTTAATTTTTATTTCAAATAATTGAATTCGACGTGCCGTACGAAGACTATCACTCTTGAACAATTTTAAACGAAAAAAATTATATTTCAATGTATATAGACGAAAACTATTATTTCAATTTTTATGTAAACGAAGACTATCACTCCTGAAAAATTTAAAACGAAAAGAATTATATTTCAATGTATGTAGACGAAAATTATTATTTTAATTCTTATGTAAACGAAGACTATCACTCTTGAAAAATTTGAAACGAAAAGAATCATATTTCAATGTATGTAGACGAAAACTATTATTTTAATTTTTATGTAAACAAAAACAATCACTCCTCAACGAAAAAAAATATAAAAAATAACTTTTCTGCGCTCTTTGTTAGAAGTGATAGTCTTCGTTTACAAAAAAATTAAAATTATAGTTTTCGTCTGCATACATTGAAATATGATTCTTTTCGTTTCAAATTTTTCAGGACTGATAGTCTTCGTTTACATAAAAATTAAAATGATAGTTTTCGTCTACATACATTGAAATCCAATTCTTTTCGTCGCAAATAGTTCAGAAGTGATAGTCTTCGTTTACATAAAAATTAAAATGATAGTTTCCGTCGCAAATCTGAGGGTGATTGTCTTCGTAAGCACCGTCGATATATCTCTAACTACGTAAGCATTAGCTTAAATGTTCTTATTTATATGATTCAAGTAAAAAAATTAATCATTTTTAAGAAATTTATTATCACAATAATTAATAATATATATTTACATATAAAACATAATATAATTTTTTCTATCAACAAATTGAATCTTATGCATTATTTTCTCGCTGTACAATTCTTTAAAGCAGCATTTAACATATTCATTTTCCGTTTCCATCCAATGCGCATGAACATGCTCAATGAAACCTAAAGAATGCCATTTTTTACATATTAAATAAATATTTTTATTTTCATCATATTTCAATATATAAATTATTTCTACGAAAACAGGTAGAACATCAATATTTTCCCAACATAAAAAGAGACCTTGTTTAAATACGATTCCGTTTTCCTCAAACCATTTTAATATAAACGTCGATGTACGATAATTATTTCGAAAATTAAAAGTTGATTTGAATTTTTGAAATTCAGGTAAAGAACTCAAAGATTGTGTCTTTAAAGGTCCATAAACAATGTTTTTTTTTTAAATTGAATTCTTAACCAAAAAAGTATAAGCAAGAGATAATTGATTTTTTTACATAAAGATAGAGGTAAATTAACTTTATTTTTTGGGAATCTACCGTAAGAAATAAAAACTCTATGTTTTGCTTCGAAGCGCATACACCAAGTGTTAATTATTGGTCCTATCTTTATAAATAAATCTACGTAATATAAATAAATAATGGTGTTTCGGTTTCAAAGGATCGTTTGGAAATAATTCTAATCTTAAATCTAAATATTCTTTTATCAATGATTTAAATACGGTAGCAGCTCAATTTGACTTTGTTTTGAGAAAATTATATCTATGATTTCTCTCATTATTAAAAACCATTTCCAGCTTTCTGTATCTTCTGGTATAAGATCACCTATTAACAGCAGTAGATACAGAATTAAAGTAAGCATTTCCGAAGCGTACATATTTACACTATTGTTAATTAAATGAGCCTCTGTTATTGGACGAGGTCTGTCATTTTCATGCGTGTCGTAATTAAAATTGTTAATTCAAGAATTAATTGTTCCTAATATAATACCTGTTACTTCTATTATTTTTTTAAATAATAAAGACATATATCTGAGAACACCATTCAAAATGTCATGCATAATATCTGTACTCATATTCTCAGTAACATGATAATTATCTAAAATATTAAAAATACATTGTGATGTAACGAATTCTAGATGATGTAAATATCAAGGTAAATACATTCTGATATAAAAAATTTCTTTGTGGCTGTTATTAATAAATATATATCCTCTAAATTTTAATAGGATTCTTCTTGAAGATAGAGGATTTTCTGCTAGAACCTAGATTACTGCGATTTTGCAGGATGATTATAGTTATTAAGTACAACTGGATTTCTATTTGATTCAAGAACTAAGAATTAAATAGATTTTTCCTCTTACTCCTAGATTTTATTTTTTTCAGTGTAGTTTTGACTAAAGTTGCATGCACTAAATTATATTCGCAAACTGCTCTTAATAATTTATCTACATAATTCAAATCATTTTACGATACTTTGTATTAGCCCATGCTACAGAAAAATCAAAATGGACCGCTTCCATAGCCTGTTCAATGTGAAAACCTAGGCCTCAATCTTCTTCAATACAATCTTTTACATGGAAATTGTAGCCATTGTTGGAGGATACTTTGGGTTTCGACCGTGTAAGTTGTGCTTTAGGATACCGACGTTTAGTGAACATTACAACGATCGTTATCCTGAAGCGTTGTGATTTTCACAAAACGTCGGTATCCTAAACCGCAACTTCCACGGTCTAAATCCAAAAAAAAACCTTTAACAATGTCTAACATTCATCGTGAAAGCTTTTAATAAACCACCAACAGTACATGCAGTGTTCTTATAGAATATTAATACACAGTATTTTCTAATTACAATTATTTCAAATGATTTAAGAACGTATTGTTTGACATAGCCTTTATTTCTAGAATGTTTTACAAAAAAAATCTTAATTTTAACGTTATGCTCACATTGTTGCATAACTTTAGATTTTCCTAAATATATTTACAATGATATTTGCCTAAAATATGTGAATAATTCATAATTCTATTTGAAAACGGCACTCTAGAAATTGTGCTCATAAATTATCAATAAGAAAATATTTTTTATAAAAAACATATAAAAAATAAAATTTGAATGATTAAAAAAAAGCTCATTCTTCGATTTTGGTTTTTGTTGGAATTTGATCCCAAATATGCCTAGAATCATATACAAAAAGGAAATCTGAGGTGCAAAAACTTCAAGGTCAAAATTACTCGAGGATAACCGTACGCAGATATCAAGTTATAAGAACAATAATATAAAATTATTAAAAAAATAATGCAATGTTTTATTAGGAAATAAAAATTTGTTTTTCATTATTTTAAAACTATATATCTGCGTTTTTTATAAAAAAAATACATTTTTTTGCTTTCTCATAGAGAAAGCATTGTATCAACAGAAATTTTTTTTTCATTTTTCATTAATTTGTAAAAAAAATTTTATTTTCAATTTTTTTTTTATTTTACGTAAACTACTCAATAGATTTGCTCTAAAATTTGTATGGAAGTTATTTGCTACTGTCTTCATAGAACAAGCTTTTAAAAAAATAATTTTCTTTGTGTAGCTCTTTGATCAATTTTTTTGATTTCAGATTCAACGCTTTCACTAACTCTTCTCTTACTTTCTCATTTCCTCTCTGTTCGTCTATCTTAGATTGAGCTTCATTTTCACCCTATTTTTATTTATCCCTGTCTTATTTTAATAAAGTGGAGGCCTGCTTTAGGAGGCTTAAAAATCGGGTTCATTTAAGGATTGTTTTTGAATAGAAAAAAATAAGTTAGTCTAGCGAGATTTTCAGGATACATTAATATATATATTACAAGATTCAATATTTTTTCAAAATTTTCACATATTTTCCTTCGATATTTTTTTCTCTTATTTTTCATAACAGGGCAACCGTCGCTGTATGGATTCATTTTGAGAATACCAGCAAAAGTTTTCTAATCATTGTTACCGATATAATTCGTATACTTAACTCTGAATCGTTGCACACATCTCAAAAACATTTCCACGATTGAATCTACCTCCATCTTCCCTGCTGAACCTTCGTGATTTGACGAGCATGATTCTTTATGTTCTTCGTACCATTACTGAAATTCGCCATCGTCTCATGTGCTTTTTTGGCACATGATTGACAATATGCACCTTTAACCATGAGGTTGACTACTTTGCCAGAATAGTGTTCAATTAGAGTTGTTACACCAAATAATGAAGTAAAGCCACATTTTTTCCACGATCCATCGCCAGAAACTCTTAAACAATCTGCAGCTCTCTCATTTTCTACATTTTTTCCTGCTTTTTTTCACAGTTTTTATACAGGTAGTTTTAAACATTGATTTCGACGCTAAGTATAAATACTGCATTATTTTATCATGTTGATTTTGCTAAACCTTTACATGTATCCATAAGTCCACAAAACATACTGATGCCTTCTCGTCCAACACCAAGTATCAATCTCATAACAAACACAATTCGTCTATTTATTTCGTAACCGGTGTTTGTAATGATCTTGAATTAAGTTAACGTCGACCGCACTGACATAATAATATAATTTTGAAATCCAAGCCTCGATCTCCACTCTCTGCAAATGTTATGTTTTGCTTACAAGATCTGCCGATTACTATATCAGAAATCGTAAGAAACACCGTACAAAATTCGATTATTCAATAAAAGTGGGCTGGATTTACAGTAGCATTATCGATGCTTGCAGAGACCAATTTCTTCTCACTGCTACTTGTGTTTCTCTCTGGATCGTCAGCGTGAGATCCTCTTGTAAATTGATTTCCTTGGAATCTGCGTTTTCGTGACTTCGAACTACGTTCGCTGTTGGATGTACTGCCTTTAAGAGCATGACGAAGCTGTCCGCCTTTTAATAATATTTCCAATCTTAACTTATGAATAAACGATGCGTTTAATCGAGTTTCTTTGCTACAAAGAAAAAATTTGTAAGATTAAACTCTAGTGCGGACAACTCAAGAAATCCACCAAAATATTATACATACAAAGTTATAATAAAAACTTTCAATATGTCGTATTTTAAGGTTAGGTTTGTCGAGTTTGATATCTAATTTCCAATTCAAGCTCATAAAAAAATAACAAGTCCAAATGATTTTTTATTTTAACAAAAATTATTGTATAAATATAGTTTTAGTGCGGACAAGTCATTATATTTGTTTAATTTAAGAATTTAAAAAGATATTGATAAAATAAAAAAAGCAAAACTCGATTACTGCAGCTCCGACATGCCGTTAAGAAAGCTGGACATGATGTTATAGCGATTTTTATTCGACGATATTCAAAGCAAAACTAATCGTTGACGCAAGAAATATTTCCGTAGAAGCACGTGCGCAGAAAGGGGGTATTTATATTATCAACGAAGATAGACGCTTATAGAAGCGTACTTCTGGGTTAAATTTTTTCGTCCGATACGCTGGGTAACACTTTAACATTGTTTGTATATCTATACATATGAAAAATTTGATATATATATATAGATATAAAAATACATACATACTCAGTAGCTGGGTAACTCATTTTTGGCAAAAATTTCCCATTTAAGAGTACGCTTCTATAAGCGTCTATCTTCGTTGATATTATATACCATCACAATCCATACTATAGCTCGACGCGGCAGTTGTGCGAATTCAAAACATTGTGTGGAATGCCCTGTTAAAAAAATCCGGTGACAAATCACTTAATTGTTCAGGTGATTTATCATGCTAAAACCTCATGTAACGATTTTTTTTTGTTTTTACACGTTTCAAATCATGCTTAGTCAATTCAGAACAGTTTTTGAGAATTTTTGAAAATTTTGAACTTGGAAAATTTTTTACATAATTTCTCTTAGAAAAAATATTGACTAATTTTACGAAAAAATTCCTAAGTTCAAAAATTACAAAAATTTAAAGAAATTGTTCTGAATTGACTGAGCATTATTTGAAACGTGTAAAAACCAAAAAAATCGTTACATGATGTTTTAGCATGATAAATCACCTGAAAAATCTAGTGATTTGTCACCTGATTTTTTCCACTATGGTGACCATTGAACCTTTTCAAGTATATAGTTCGGAGCTATTAGACCGTGGGGAAGAGCTCATGCTCCAGCTGCTCGAGCGCTCGTATACCTGTTGTGAAGCTTCACGTACATATTCTTAGATATATTAGGAATAGATTTAAGCAATGAAAAAAATTCGATTTTTTTGAGTCTCCTAAAGCGGGCCTCCCCCTTAAAAAATGTGAATATTCAAGCAAATTAATCTTTTGAAGAAAAAAAATTTTCTAATGTATTTTTGTGTTTAGTTTTTAATGTAAATTTCGAACTTTTAAAGATTCTTTTTGCAGTCGCAATTAATGCAATTATTGAATTTCTTAAAAAATGAATTTGTTCAAATATTCATATCAAAAGACATCAATAAGTCATTTTTTTCTTGAAAATTTTTGTATCGGTAGCAGAAACCGAAATATTTGCGATTGTAGAAAAAGGCTTATTTTTTAGGAAAAATGACATCTTTTTTGAAAAAATAATCCTAAAGACTTGCACAATCCCTTGATTTGAAGAGGAATATAGTAGATATAAATACAAATTTATTTTATAGCACTGTTATGACTTTCATAGATTTGATTTAGTACATTACGATACAAGTGACCTAAGTGGCACTTTATTACACGGCCGGAGTTATCGCCCGAGCGCAGCGAGGGCGATAACGTAGTGCCGTGTAATAAAGTTCCACTAAGGTCACGAGTATCGTATACTATTTTGTAGCACGTGGGACATAAATCCGCCAAATTAAATCTGTACTCTTCAAAATCAGTAATAAACAAAAACTATGCACTCCACGAATTATAATTCAAAAAATAAAAGCGAAAACTATAAAAAACCAAACACTACGCATCCTGTGAATGATAAATCGAAAAAAAGAAAAGAAAACTATAAATAAACTAAAACTAAACACTCCATGAATAATAGATCGAAAAAGAAAAAAAAGAATATAATTTCAAGAATATACTCAAAATGTGTAATAATAATTAATTTTTATCAATATTATTGATATTATGTAAAATTGTTTGTTAAAATCATCTTCTATGAAGTCATAAATTGAAATTTTGTTTCACGTATGAATTAGCGTCGTAGGAGCGGTGAGGAGGTAACATGTTTAGTATAGCAATAGCAATCGTGTGTAGTAATAGGGGGTTCCCCGTAGCATTTTATAATACAACGCTGAAATGACTATACCTCTTCGCTTTACATGTTACGCTACTATCAATTTTAGTTTTACTCGTATCTTACTTGCTTATAATTGTTATTTAATTCGAAGAATGTTAATGTAAAAAAGTTTCAATATATTACAGCTTATTGTTATTTATGAAAATACTTTAAAAAATAATTTACATATAAAATTATTTCTTATTATATACGTACATTACCTAAGTAAATTCATTATTGTACCGTGTAAAAAAGTGCCGCCTAGGTAACAGAAAAGTGTTACCTAAGTGCGGATTTAGGTCCCGCAGTGCTATAAACAAATTTACGTAGACGAAAAAATTGGAATTTTTTTCACACTCTTTATCCCTTGTAAAAAATTCAATTTTAAGTTTTTTCATACTATATTTAGCTCATTTTGAAGATTTTTAGATGAACTGTAATTTCTAACAAGATTCTTGAAGCTCCCTACAGTTGCGTCAAAGATGTTGAAACTTTAGTCTTTCGTAATATTTTGATATCGAGTTGCATAAGGTCGCAATCTCTTCGTAAAGATTCAAATTTTCATATTCCATTAAAAACAAATGAGAAAGTTGTATTTCAATGTAGCGCAATTTCATATGTAGCGTTTAAAAAGAGTGATTTTTTACTTTTAATAAATGAAGCTGGAGCTTCGTTTATAACTTTTGTGAATTTCTAATTTAAATATTTTAAAAGCTGATATCAAAACTAAGATTTAAAAAAATAAGCTTTCTACGACCAATAGGAGACGAGATAAGATTTTTATTTTAAAAATTCATAATTGCTTTGTTAATAATAATTAAAAAATGAATATAATGGCATTTTGCTATGTGTTATTTTGTACGCTGGACCGTATTTTTAACTGCTATGACACTTCCATTCATACGAAAAATTCGTTCTGTGTACGAAATAACACTGAAGTTTGGTTTTTTTCGTAAGGGTTAGACTTATATTTTCAGAATCAAAAGGAAAGTAAGATGATAAACTAGCACTAAAAAAAAAGCCGAATGACGTAGTGGAGATACCACTGATAGGCTTACGAGAAGATTGTGTGTCGACATCCTCAAAGGAAAAACGGAAAAATGACCGTATCTCAGAAACTAATAAGCCAGTTAAGAGGAGGTCACGTATCTCTGTCCTTTTCTAATCAAAGAATTGAGTTTTTTACAAAAACTAATAACCTTAGCAAAAAATAAAAAGAAAGCCGCATCTCGTATCAAAAAAAGCAATATTTTCTTTGATAAGAAAAAATTAATTTTATTGCTTCGTTGTCAAGAAAACCTTGAAAAACCAAATTGTCCACCCTAACCTCTACGATTCAAGTTTTTCAAGGTTTTCTAGAAAACGAAGCAATAAAATTCATTTTTTCTTATCAAAGAAAATATTGCTTTTTTTGATACGAGATGCGGCTTTCTCTTTATTTTTTGCTAAGGTTATTAGTTTTTGTAAGAAACTCAATTCTTTGATTAGAAAAGGACAGAGATACGTGACCTCCTCTTAAGATGTTTTTTTAAAACCTGGAATACTTTAAAAATTATAAATGTTGGTGTAATTAGTTTTCATAAATCAAATAGTGGATTTACTTGATTTTAACAAGTATTGAATCAGATTACTCTGTAATTTTTATTAACTTTAGTACATATTTTGCTAAGTTATTTACTTAGCAAGACACGTATTTAAAACATGAGTTTGTTTAAGTATAAAGGATGATAACTCATACAAAAAATATTTTTCAAGAATATTAAATATTAATTTTAACATTATATTTCATTTGATTTAGTAAATATGTTATTAAATAATAACTGCTTGTTTCAATAAATATTTCATTAAGATAATCAAATAATTATTTAATCGATCTGATGAAGAAATTAATTAATACAACAAAATATTTAATTGGGACATAAATAATTAAATATTTAATTGTTAAAAATAATAATTAATTCAATTAATCACTGATTTTATAGACGCAATATAATTAAATAATAAAAGTAATAAAATAATTTTATAGAACAAAATAAATCAAATATTTGAATCAATTGAAAATTTAATTAATTTAATGCATCCAATTAATTATAATGTAGCAATGAAATTATTTGAGTAAAAGACAATGAGATATTTCATAGAATCAATCATATATTTCATAAAGAGAAAAAACGCATTCATCAAAGCAACTAAATATTGAATTAAAATGATTAGGTATTTCATTGGCCAGTGAAATAATTTAATATAAGTCATACAATATTTATTTAAAACAATGAAATATCTTTTTGTTATTATTCAAAATTTATTGAAAGAATAAAACAATAATCTTGACATTATTAAATATTTCATTAATATAATTAAATATATTATTGAACAGTAAAGTAATTTAATAAAGGTGATATAATAATTAATTAAATCAATGTAATATATTCTTCTTTTAATCAAAATTTGATAAAAATAATAGAATAAATACGTTAGAATTAGTAAACATTTTATTAAGATAATTAAATATATTATTAAACATCAAAGTAATTTAGTAGAAGTATTATAATATTTAAGAGGAGGTCACGTATCTCTGTCCTTTTCTAATCAAAGAAATGATTTTTTTACAAAAACTAATAACTTTATCAAAAAATGAAGAGAAAGCCGCATCTTGTATCAAAAAAAGCAATATTTTCCTTGATAAGAAAAAATTAATTTTATTGCTTCGTTCTTAAGAAAACCTTGAAAAACCAAATTGTCCACCCTAACCTCTATGATTTAAGTTTTTCAAGATTTTCTTGAAAACGAAGCAATAAAATTAATTCTTTCTTATCAAAGAAAATATTGCCTTTTTTATTACGAGATGCGGCTTTCTCTTCATTTTTTGCTAAAGTTATTAGTTGCTGTAAAAAAATTCAATTCTTTGATTAGAAAAGGACAGAGACACGTGACCTCCTCTTAATTGAAATAGTGAAATATATTCTTATGTCAATCAAAACTTGATCGAATTAATAAAATAAATATATTCGGTTTAATAAATATTTCATTAAGATAATCAAATATATTATTAAACATTAAAGTAATTCAATAGAAATGTTAATACAATATTTAATTAAATCAGTGACATATATTCTTGATTCAATAACAATTTGATAGAAATAATAAAATAAATATATTCGGTTTAATAAATATTTCTTTAAAAAAAATTTAATATCTGATTTTACGTTGCACCTTTCTTGACTTTAAAAAAATAATTTTTTGGTTTTCTTTTTGTGAATTCATTGAAATCGGAATTGTTGATTTTAAGGAAACTATTTCTTTAAATTAATTGTAATTTTTATTGAAATGCTGATCAAATTTTATGTGTTATATACAACAAAATATTTTTTTTATACAATCACATATTATTAATAATGACAATGTTATTAACTTAGTGAAGCATTTATTTACAATATAAGCTTCTTTAACTTAATCGGATGACCGTTAATTCAAGCCAATATTATATTGATGATTGACCAATATTTTTTTATTGTTAAGATTTTGTAAATTTAACAAACGATTTACCAAAATAAATATTTAATTATTGTAACAAAATATATAGATAATTTACAAACATATTCTATTGTTACAAATAAATATTTTATAAAATTTTATCAGCTGCCTTAATGAAATTGATTTGATTAAATCAATCAAATAATTTAACCGAAACAATAAATTTTTCTTTATTTTAAAAAAATATTTATTTTTTCAACTTAGGTATCAATTTTTTTTATCCCAACTAAATATTTCAGTGATTTAATAACCTTGCATATTACTTCAATCAAAATTAATTTTTATCAACAAAATATTTAATAACTAAATTTATCTCATTGACTCAACTAAATTTTTTTCTCAGTGCAGACTAGAAAGTAGATACAAAAATCAGTATTACAGAAATTTTTGAGATTTTTTTACCGGAATATCCATGTAGAAAACATTAATAGGACATTAATGACCCAAGTTACCTTCCAAGTCCCTAAATTCATGATATTCCACGGAGGGTGAAATTTTAGGTTTTTTGAATTTATTTTTAATGCTTTTCGACAAACCAGTAACATACGGTAGAACAAACTACATACTTCTAGTCTCAACATTAGTTTTCTTTTTCAAATTACTATTATAAATTTCATTTACTCTTTATTCAATCATTTTATTAACAAATTTAAGAGGAGATCGAGTATATCTGTCCTTTTCTAATCAATGAATTGATTTTTTTACAAAAACTAATAATCGTAGCAAAAAATAAGGAAATAGCCTCATCTTGTATCATAAAAAGCAATATTTCCTTTGATGGGGAAAGCTTATTTTTATCGATTTGTTTTGAAGAAAACCTTAAAAAACTTAAAAAATAGAGGTTAGGATGGACAATTCAGTTTTTCAAAGTTTTCTTAAAAACGAAGCAATACAAATAATTTTTCCTTATAAAAGAAAATATTGCTTTTTATTATACGAGATGGGACTGTTACGTCACGACGTATCTTCTAATTTCTTTCATTTATAATTTTAAAGTATCTTCTCACGTCATGAACTAATTAAAGCAGTTATTGAACAATAAAGGAATTTGACAAGCTAAACAGAAAAAGCGAAACAGTAAAGAAACTCGAAGTTTAATAAAACTCTTTAGTTAGCAAAATTATAAAATTAAGTAGTTCAAATCAACAACGAGTATTACGAAATTACCAAGCGAATTCTAAAATCTTTAAGAAAACATATTATTAAAATATAAGAAAATTTATAAATAAAATCGAATAAATCTCATAAACAAAATGAGTATAAAAACCAAATGAAACAAATGATATTCGGAATATTACCCCGGGTGTCTTATTGGTAATACGTTTTACACTGCCCGTCAAGTTGATATTTCAAAGCAATTGCTATTATTAAATATACATGTATCAATTATTAAAATATATACGCGCATAAAATCAATTATATTAAAAGTGTTAAAAAATATCAATAAACCTCGAGGATCTATTACATATTGTGCCTACTCATTTGTCTGCCCATACCTAGCACCAATCTACTGAGAAATACTACAAGGTAAGAATATATAATTATTTAATAAACTCTTTATTTCAAGAATTAAATTTATCCTTTAATAATATTCAATCGTGAGAGCGATTTCGTTCAATTAAATATTGGTGGAGTTTTCCACCACTAGATTCATACATCTCTATCTTTATATTTTAAACATACATAATTTATATATATATATATTTAATGCAATTAATTAAATAATTAAATAACATATACACATTTATTTATCCACTTTTATTTAGTCCTGGTGCAAGCCAGGACTTAACATTTTGGTTCCGGTACAAATTTTTTAATTGAGAAATCGTATTGAAAATATTGAAGGATAATCAAAGAAAATGTATAATTCTTTACCTATATATATATATAAAGTGCATAAAAATATATTCAAAGGGCTTATAATACAGTGTTCAAAAGTGTGTTAATTAACCGCCAAGTGCGTCAAATAAAATATTATATATTAAAGGCACAAATCAAACAAATATACATAAAATTAAACGCGAAGTGCATTATTAAAAGCGAATAGCTTCATTGAAAATAAAAATATTAAACGCGAAGTGTATTATCAAATACGAATAGTGTCATTAAAAATAAAATATTGAACGCGAAGTGTATCATTAAATACGAATAGTGTAAAAAAAATAAAATTAATATATTATACGCATGGTGCGTAATTGAAATAATTTTTATATACGCGAAATTGCGCGATTTAAAATCATATAATACAATTGACATAAAAAATTTTTTTAATAAAAATAAATGTAAAATCATCAAATCGATGAATAAATCTATATTTTAACAAGAATAATTATAAATAAGAAATCAAGTAAAAATTACAAATTCTTTTATAAACTGATTTCAAATAATATCATTTAATTAGTGCATTGAGAAATTACAACAGATATCAATAATTTTTTAATTTTAAAAGTGAAATAAGTTTCAAGTTCACGATTAATAAAAGAAATAAAAAGGAAAGTTGACTAAACAGTAAAAAGTTATATTAAGAGGCGGTCGGAACCATTTGCCGCTTGGTGGCGCTGCGGTCAGGTGAGAGAAAAATATAAAATATTTTTTATATAGCAATTTAAAATTTACTGAAACAATAATATACTTTTAATCTTGTCATTTCCTCTAGCCATATATATGTAGAATAATTATTAATATTAATTTTGTTTGAAAAGTCTAAAATATTGTTATAAAGCGAAAAATGCGGCGCGAGGTAGAGCCGACGTCAACATTAGCATACATCATTCTTTAGTATTGCTCTCTCTGTCGCACTAAGGGAAGGTGCACGCATGTTTACATCGGTCCTACGTTGCATCGCATTTTTCGCTTTATAACAATATTTCAGACTTTTCAAACAAGATAAGTATTAATAATTATTCTACATATAGATGGCTAGAGGAAATGACAACATTAAAAGTATATTGTCGTCTCAGAAAATTGTAAATAGCTGTATAAAAAATATTTAATAGATTTCTCTCACCTGACCGCAGCGCCACCCTATATGTAGCGGCGAATAGACCCGACCGCCTCTTAAATAATACTAAAAACATATAAATTTTTTTGAAAGGAATATAAAGTAAATTTAAAGATATCAAAATAAAGTAAACAAACGGCATAAACAGTTGTCATCAAAACGTTACAAGTGTATTGAACTTTGAAAATACAAGCTCAGCAAAATTTCTTTTTTTTACCGTGCGCTCTCGTATAGGTATAACAGCGGTGAGTTAATATCAAGTTTCAAAACATAGATCGGCAAAATTCTTTACTTTTATGTAAGAATAGTAGGTCAGTATCAAAGAATTGTTAATAACGTATGTTTACAAACGGTATTTAAAAAAAAAAAAGAGAGAAACACAGCAGTATTTATAATTTTTAAAACTTACAATTTTATGTACAAAATTTAATATTTTGAATAAATAAAATTTTTCATTGTTAAGTAAATAATGAAGATTTCAAATGAATAAAATAAATTTTGATCAGATAGCAAAATATATAAAAGAAGGAAAAACACAGTGGGTAATATCATACTCTAAATTACAATTATCTGAAATTTGTCAAAAATTTAATATACCTACTAAAAAAGACGAAAATATTAATGTTATTCGTGAAAGAATTAGAAATCATATTAGACAAGCAGTTTTAGGAGAACATATCTACGAAAATATTAATCCGTTTCGCAAAAGCACTAAAATTACACGCTCTCCGACTAAAAATCTAGATCAAACAATTGAAAGTAATAATTTAAATAAAACCTTAGACGAAACAGTTGATAATAATACGTCAAATACAACCTTAGAAGAAACATCGGAAAATAATCTCTCAAATATAATTACGGACGTTCAATCAAATCTTATACAGATAATTCAAGTGAACAAAATACGCTATTAAGTAAATATACAGGCACAATTCCAAAAACATTTCCACAAATTACTAAGACGAAACAAAGCCATAATAAAGAAGATAGTTTTACACAAAAATATACTTTAGCGACAAACGTGACGATTTTATCAGAAAATAATACATCACTTAACGATGCTCAGGAATTTTCATTTAAACAAACAGGATATCAAGAAATAAAAGGTATTGAAAACGAAAAAATATTACTTTAGCTGATAACACTAATACAACAGACAAAAACGTAACAATTTCATCAGAAAATAATACAACTATCGACGAAATATTAAACGACGACTTAAATCCCTCTATTAAACAGGAAAGTTTCCAAGAAATTGAGAGTATTAGAAACGGAGAAAAGATCATTATAAATAATCCTAATAATAACAGCAATATTAATAATAATAATACGATGGACGACTTAGTAAATTTTATTGAGAATATCAACATGGCGCAACCAGGATATTCATTAAAAGAAATTACAAGATTGGTTCCTGATTTTGATGGTAAAAACATATCTGTAGACAAATATACTGAAAAATTAGAATTTGCTAAAGAATTACTAGATGATGATCAACAAAAATCGTTTATGAACTATCAGAGATTTAAATTATCAGGGGCAATTGCTTCTGCAGTGAAACATACTACAATTAATACAATTGATGAATTTTTTAAAATTGTAAAAAAATTATATCCTGAAATTGATAATTTATATACTTTATATGGAAAATTAGAACAAATTCAACAAGAACTTAATGAACCAGTAGAAGAATATATAACAAGAATAAAAGAATTAACGGAGAAAATCAGAGATAAAAAGAAAAACGAGACTGGAATAGAAAGAGCAACCTTAGAACGATTTATTAATCAATTAAATCAAGATGAATTTAAATATTTTAAACAGGGGTTAGTTAACGAAATAAGATATGAAATGAAAGTAGCAGACAATTTCTCTGATGCAACTATAGAAACAATCAAAATAGAAAAACAGTTAGAAAAACAAAATGCTATAAGAGGGAATCCAAATAAACAGAAAATTATGTTTAGTAATATTTTTCAAGAAGAAATCAAACAAATACAGTATTGTCAAATATGCAAAAATACTGGTCACGAAGCATTATATTGCAATATAGCAGGTTGCGTATACTGTAAAGAACCAAATCATTCATCATTTGAATGCTCCAATACAAAAAATAAAATAAGATTGATATGTAAATTTTGTAATCAATTGGGTCATTCAAGAAGCACGTGTGATTTATTAAATGACAATGAATATTATTGTCAATACTGTCAAGAAAGTAATCATAAAATTAATCATTGCCCAATAATACGAAAATATGAGATATGTTGGAAATGTAATAAGAATGGACACAACCCAAATTTTTGCACTGATGTTATTGAAAAAAGTCTACACAAGTATGCGAGCTTTGTAACGATAAAAATCATATAACAAATGATTGTGAAAAAATAAAAATATTTATAAACCAAGCTAAGACAAGCAATCAAATACGATGTCAATTATGTGATAAATGGGGTCACTCAGGTAAAGAATGCAGAAATAATAACATCGGTCAAAATAATTTTAATCAGAATAAGATGTTTGTCGGAAATAACAGAAATAATAATTCATATGGACAACGAATTCAAATGAAATTTTGTAAATATTGCAAAAATAGAAGGCATAATATAGAGGAATGTAGAAGAATACAATACAAAAAACCTCAAAACGCAAATCAAAATTTACAATGCCCATATTGTAAAAAATTAGGACATTCAATCGATTCATGCTTTACATTAAAGAATATAGAAAGCAAGTTAAGTAAATTTTGCACATTTTGCAAAAGCATTAATCACACAGAGGAAGAATGTCAAGCTAAATTAAACACATCAGCTCATATACAGGGAAACGCATAAACTCGACTTGGAAAGAGCGTACAAGACGAGTTTCGCAACAAAAGTCGCTCAAAAATTATATTGACATTCAATTTTTTGCAAGAACACACGAAATCGATTATGACTTCGAAGTAGGCGATGAGTTTAATGAAAATGAAACTAATAATGAGTACGTTAAAATTATTGAACAAAAAGAAACTTTACATAATGCAATGGAATTTAAACCAGAAATAAAAAATGATTCAACAACAATAAAATTACATAATGAAGGAAATATAGCGAACAATGAATTGAAAAAAATTATACAATTTAAAACTGAAAACATTAATGATAATAATAATATACCAATTTATATATTTAAACTAGGTGACACATTACAATTTATCGAGATACGAAATCCGTATACAAATGATTTATGTAAATTATTAATAGATACAGGTGCTCAACTTAACATCATAAAAGAAAAATTAGTACCACAAAATTCTATTAATAATAATATTAAAATATATTTGTCAGGAATTACTGATATTCCGGTTAAAACATGTGGTTTAATCACTTTTCCTATTAGTAATTCGCATACAAATTTCCACGTAGCATCTGAAAAATTTTCAATACCTTACGATGGTATTTTAGGAATAGATGTATTGAGAAAAAATAAGTTAAGATTAGACAAGGGATATTTAGAAATAAATGGTAAAAAATTCTGTATTCAAACAGATTATAAAAACGATAAAAATTCATTGATAAATTTATGTACAGAAAACATCGAAATTAATGACACAGCAGTTAATAACGTTTTTCATTATATCATGCTAATGCAAGACAATAATCACATATTTTCGATTACACAATTTCTACAGAATAAGAATGAAAATATTAAAAATTTTATGAAAGAAATCGACTGTGTTTTAGAAAAAGATGAATGTAAAAATAAGAAGAATATAGAATATGAACAATTTCTATTAAAACTTGAAGAAAATACAAATTTCAACATTAATGATAAAGATAAACAATTTCTAACATATTTTATGGAAAAAGATATTTTAACAAATTTTATATTAAATAATCATGAAGAAGAATTTCATAAATTACAAGAAAATTTAAGGTATAAAAATGTAAATTATATTAGTGAAGAAAAAAATGATCGTAGAGAAGAATTATTAAGTAAAATAAGTTTAAATTATTTAAGTGAAGAGAAAGAACAAAATATAAAGAATTTAATTTTAAAAAATGATGACATATTTTGGTTAGAAGGAGAAAATATTGGAAAATGCAATTTAGAACAACATGAGATAAATTTAACAGATAACAGACCAGTATATGTTAAACAATTTCCATTGCCACATAAATCAAGAGAAATCGCTATTACAGAAACTCAAAAATTAATTGATAATAATTTAGTAAGGCCATCTAAAAGCGCATATAACGCTCCAGCATTTGTAGTTAAGAAGAAACCAGGTCCTAATGGAAAAGAAAAATGGCGATTAGTTATAGATTATAGAAAATTAAATGAGAAAACTATACCAGATCCTTATTTAATACCATCTATAACTGAAATTTTTGATGATTTAGGCGGAAATAAATATTTTACTACTGTAGACATGAGTTTCAGCTTTTCATTGGGTACCAATGAAAGAATCAGACATATATAAAACAGCTTTTAGTGTACATCCTTTAGGAAGATTTGAATTTACAGTATTACCTTTTGGCTTAACTAACTCACCACGAACATTTATGAGGGTAGCAAATACGGCTCTTGGTGAGCTAATAAATAAAAAAATATGTCATGTTTATATAGATGACATAATTATAGCTGCAAAATCAGAAGAAGAACATAATATTAAATTTAATCTAGTAGCTACAAAGTTAAGGGAAGCCGGATTAAAACTAGAACCAAGAAAATGCGATTTTATGAAAAATGAAGTGACATTTTTAGGTCATATTATAAGCAAAGAGGGTATCAAAGCAGATCCAAAAAAAATTGATGCAGTAAAATTATTTCCAACACCAAAAACGGTTAAAAACATTAGAGAATTTTTGGGTTTAGCAGGTTATTACAGAAAATTTATTAATGACTTTGCTAATATAACAAAACCTTTAACGTTATTATTACAAAAAGATGTAAAATTTACTTGGGATTCAGAGAAACAAAAGGCTTTTGATAAACTAAAAGACACACTATGCTCTGCACCTTTATTGCAATTTCCACAGTTAGATAAACCATTTATAATCACTACAGATGCATCAGGATATGCTTTAGGCGCTATATTATCACAAGGTGAAATCGGGAAAGATAAACCCATAGCATACGCTTCTAGAGTATTAAAAGGTCCTGAACTAAAATATCACACTTATGAAAAAGAAGCATTAGGTATATTGTTTGGAATAGAAACATTTAGAAATTACGTATATGGAAATAAATTTACAATAGTAACAGATCACAAGCCATTACTATCTTTTAGATCTGCAGATAAAAATAACAGAGTTCAAAGATGGCGACTTAAACTATCAGAATATGATTTTGATGTAATATATAAGAAGGGAAAAATGAATGTGAATAGTGATGCGTTATCTAGAAATCCTATAGATACGGTAGAAATCAATGTGATAACTAGAGCTCAAAAAGCAAAAGAAAATGAAGTAAATATTAAATTAACAAATATACCTTCGAATGAAATAAAAATACAAAAATTAAACGAAGAACGTACACGTATTAAAAATAAACGTGGTAGACCAAAAAAAGTAATCAAAGAAATAACCAACGAGGAAATTAAAAGTGTCGAAAACGAAGTCGAAAAACAAGAAGAAATTTACTTAAATAAATCTGATACTATTATATATTCTAAAAATTCTATACAAAGTAGGAAAGATAATATATTACATTTAATTACAAATGAAAAGATATCTTTGGATGAGATTCAAGATGAATATTTTTCACATAAGAATATTAATATAAATAACGATTTAAAAGATAATGAAATCAAAATAATAAATTATAAAAAGAGAAAAATTTTTATAATGTGCTTAAATATAAAAGAATCATCAATTCTAATAAAAGAAAAATTAATAAATAATTTAAACACGCTAAAAGATTTATTGATTGAAAATAATTGTACTATATTTAGTATATCAAAAAATATAAAAATATTAAATATAAAATGGAATGAAATCGAAGAAATATTATACAATATTTTTAATAATACAAGTATAAAAGTTATAGTTTGCTTAAATAATACAGAATATGTTGAAAAGGAAAAAAGAAATGAAATTTTTGAACTATATCATTCTTCAAGTTTAGGAGGTCATTCGGGAGTAAATAGAACATATAATCGAATTAAGAATAAATATTTCTGGGAAAATCTTAAAATTGATATACAAAATCGTATTAAAAACTGCGAAATATGTCAGAGAAATAAATTAAAAAGAAATAAAACAAAACAACCTATGATAATAACAGATACTCCAGAGAAAACATTCGATAAAATTTCACTAGATATAGTAGGACCTCTTAATATAACTAAAAATAATAATAAATATATATTAACTATTCAAGATCATTTATCAAAATTTTTAATAGCTGTCGCGCTGAAAGATCAAACAGCAGAAACTATAGCCGACGCATTTATAAAAAAATTTATTTGCATTTTTAGTTCACCAAAACTAGTACTTACAGATAAAGGTGCAAATTTTACAGGCAAATTAATAAAAGCTATTTCAAAAAGATTTAAATTTAAAAAAATAGAAACTACTGCCTTTCATCCACAATCTAATGGTTCATTAGAAAGGGCTCATCATCCTTTATGTGAATATTTAAAAAATTTTGCTGATAAAAAATTAGAATGGGATGATTGGCTTGAACTTGCACAATTCAACTATAATACTAGTGTTCATTCAAGTCATAAATTTACACCACATGAACTAGTTTTCGCCTACCCAGCTAGATTACCATCTAGTGAACCTTTAAAATCATCAGAAAAATTACAGACATTTAATGACTATATAGAAAAATTATTAATAAATATGAAAGATATTGCAAAAATAGCTCGTGAAAATTTAATACTATCAAAAGAAAAGTCTAAATTATATCACGATAGATTCATAAAACCTGTAGAATTTCAAATAGGTGATAAAGTATGGCTTATAAAAGAGCCAAAACCAGGTAAATTAGAAAAAAATCAAAACCTTGGACCTTTTGAAGTAATAAAAGTCCACGAAAATAGCAATATCTCTATAGATTTTAAGGGTGGCTCAAAATTAGTTCATGCAAATAAATTAATTTTACATGAACGAAAAAATTAATATTATTTTATGTTTCAGAAAGAAAAAGGAAAAGAGAAAGGAAAAAAAAAATGCTGTTAATTTTATTCATATTATTAGCTATTGTTAGAGAAAATGTTGCAATTATTGGATTCAATTGTGAATCCACGGACCCAATCATCACGACATATTCTCTACTAGACACAGGAGAATGTGATTTTCAACAAGATAATATTACAATAACCAACTCTACGATAGAATTATTACAAATAGCGGAATTTAAAAAAATTAAAGTTATACAGTGTAAAATAGAAATCCAAAGAACGATTTTTCATTGCGGGATGTTCAGTCACCTTGGATCCACTCCTCATGCTTTGCAAGAATATCTGTACGAAATTAGCCATGAAAAATGTAAATTCATTCACGATACAGGAATTTTTAAATATGATAATATACATACTATAGCAGACCTGAAAATAAATTCAACAAAAGCAGCTGGAATAGACCTTGCAGGCTCAGTAAAGGATAAAACTTGCACAGGAGCTTCATACACAGACAATTTTGGATCTTGGGACAACGTTTAGTACAGGGTCTTATAAGAATAACTTTATTAGAAGAATACGCTCAAGTAAGTCTAAAAAATGATAAATTAAGATTAAATTCAGGGACTGTATGTAAATTTTCGGATCAACATTGCATTGATTCGCAAGCAGGGTATACTTTTTGGGAAAATTTACCTACAGAAGAAGGTTTTAAAACAGAATATGAAACTTTATACAGAGGCCCTGCAACTATAATAAATTCACCTAATCAAAAACCCATATATACTGTAAACACAGAAACAATAACATTTTCTTTGTCCGCGTTAAATAATGTAAAAATTTGCGATAGAATATTAACTAAAACGGAACATCCGAAGCTATTTATTTTAGATATATCTTATAATAAAATATTATTTAACGATAATACAATAAAAAAAGATGTAACAAATTTAGATTTGTTTACATATATAAACTCAAAATTTGTATATATTGAAAAACATTTTAGAGCTGATCTTACAGATTTATATCTTAATATTTTAAAAGAAAAATGCGAGATAGAAAAAAAGGTAATTCGCGAATCCTTATCCCTTGCGTCCATAGCTCCCGATGAATTCGCTTATAACATCATGCAAAAACCAGGCTATATAGCTAAACTTGCCGGCGAAGTAGTACATGTTATTAAATGTACACCTGTAGCACACAGTTGCTGCATACAAACAAATGTTATATTCAATTGCCAGTATTAACGAAAAATCAAACATGGTTTTTGACACCAAAAACACATATATTATTAAAATCAGGATCGGAAATAAACTGTAATTCGATAATTCCTCAATATTATAAAATTGGAGAAAATTGGATAAATCTGCTACCAAAACCGCGACCAACAAAAAATATAGTAAAAGTCTTAAAACCAAACACTCAAAAGTCGTGGATACCAGAAAAAATATCTTCTTTAGCAACAAGCGGAATTTATTCTCAAGAGGATTTACAAGAATTACAGCAACACATCATGTTTCCTTTTGAAAAAGCAGCGCTACTTAATGCCATAGCAAGAGGCATACAGGGAGAACAAAACACACAAGTAGACTTATTAAATAATCTACTTACAGAAAATACATTGTCGCATATTGCAGAAAATACTTGGAATAAATTCATAAATAAATTGACAACTTTTGGATCTATAAGCTCAGCCATAATAATGATATTAATTATTATCCAAATAATTAAATTGACAATAGACACAATAATAAGGGGCTATACCCTTCACACTATTTATGGCTGGTCTATACATTTGTTAGGAGCAATTTTCAGCTCTCTAACACATTTAATGATTACATTAAATACCAATCAAGTTAAAAAAAAAACAAATTACGAAGAGATCCAACTAAGAGAAATAAGAATAGAAAAACCTTCTATATCAAAACCAACACCATTAAGAGAAACAACACAATCATGCATAGCGAAATCTACACCTCCACTTTTACCCTTAAAAGCACCATACACCAAACCACCAGTACCTACACCTTCTCCCAAACCTATTCAAGAAGAGCCTAGAGAATTACCACTCTTCTGCTCTCGCGTAGATTAATTAAATAATTATTACTATTACAGATTATTTTTTTATTTTTCTCTAAAATGATTTTCAAATTAAGAAACGATTTTAGCTATTTTATATTGTTACATCTAAGGTATTCAGTTAAAGCTTAAGTCTATCACGTTTTAGATTGCATAGTTACCTATACAATCATCTTGAGTCGGGAGGGAAGTGAATGAATATTCACTTATATATTCGCATTATATTTGAATGATTTTATACTATTTAAATAATTACTCTCACATAAGTTATAATAAAAATTTTTTTCATTTGTAAAGAAAATTTTGAAATGTATAAATTAAATTAATTTAAAAGTATTTATAAGCAAAATTACAAATAATTTAAGACAATCTATATTACAAGTTGGAAATAACAATATAATTTAAGAATTTTCTATTTTTCTTATATTTCATTACCAATAATCATACATTACTTAACAATTATATAATAGAAAAATACATCGAATATTTGTATGAAGACATTCAAATAAAATATTTTTATTAAATAGATTTAAGATATTTATGTGAATTGATCAATAACTGGAAAATTCTTATTACATTAAAAAATTTTTTTTTTTTCTCAAAAGTTATCATTCAAAAAAAAATATATGCAGTTATTGATCAATCAGCTAATTTACCTTAGCAAGCATATTGTAAAGTAAGTCGGTTGTTAAGAAACCAAGTGCAATGCGATTTTTTATGAAAAATGAAAAAGAAAACTATTTTTAAATATTATAAGTAAAAAAAAAAAAACTATATAATTTAATAATTATTATTATTATCATGAATAATTTGAAAAAGATTTTTATAAGTTTAAAATAACTATATAATTTAATCATTTTATCACTATCTATATAGTTTTTATTATCATGAATAATTTGAAAAAGATTTTTATAAGTTTAAAATAACTATATAATTTAATCATTTTTATCACTATCTATATAATTTTTTTATTTGAAAAAGATTTCTATAAGTTTAAATGAGACATAACAAAGAATTTTTACTATTTTTGGCATTAATTTTAAGGATGAGGCTTTAGAAAATTAGGTTAAAACATCAAAAGAAAAGACATATATATATATATATATATATATATATATATATATATATATATATATATATATATATATATATATATATATATATATATATATAATATAAGGAATTATATTATATTATTAAAAGCAAAAAGAAGAGATACATGTGTATAGAAAAAGTATGTACAATATACATATAATGGATGGATTCAATCCCATCTCTCATCATCTTCATTACGAACAGGATCGCAGTATATTGGAACCCATAAGGGTTGCCTTCTTCTTGTGGTATTATCAAATAAAATGGACCCAGTGGACACCAAATTATAGCCAATATACAGGAAGTAACTATACTGAATCAGCAACATCCGCATATATACCCCTTGAACGATGACTTCTCGTTGTTCCCAACGAAACAATGAAGCCAGGTCCCACACATCAAAACCATCAGCCACACTATCTCCGGACAACCATCTCTCTAAAGATAGTCTTCGGACACGTCGTTCAAGACGGGTGAAGTCCCAATCGTCAAACTAAAACACAAACAGAAGAAAATACATTTATTAAAACTTATTAGATTAAAAAAATTAAATATAAGTATATATATATAATTAGTATAAATACTCACACAGACGGTTTGATAGCGGCGACGTGGATAATAGAAACTCATGTTTTTGAATGTACTCATATCAAAAACAATCCAACCTTTTATACAAACTAATAACTGTCAAAACCAATCACATACTTTACTACATCAGCAGTATATAAATATTTTTGCAAACACATCAACAAAAACTATGTCACCCACTTACCATTGCAAAATATGCCGAAAATTCATTAAATTTTAAGAACTAAACATTTTATTTTTGTAATAGATCATAAGAGAACAAATTTTTTATGTAAATTGTTCAATAATTGTATTTTCAACCCTTGCTGTTTCTCGTACCGATAAACAACATCTTGAGCCCCAAGGTGTTACGTCACGACGTATCTTCTAATTTCTTTCATTTATAATTTTAAAGTATCTTCTCACGTCATGAACTAATTAAAGCAGTTATTGAACAATAAAGGAATTTGACAAGCTAAACAGAAAAAGCGAAACAGTAAAGAAACTCGAAGTTTAATAAAACTCTTTAGTTAGCAAAATTATAAAATTAAGTAGTTCAAATCAACAACGAGTATTACGAAATTACCAAGCGAATTCTAAAATCTTTAAGAAAACATATTATTAAAATATAAGAAAATTTATAAATAAAATCGAATAAATCTCATAAACAAAATGAGTATAAAAACCAAATGAAACAAATGATATTCGGAATATTACCCCGGGTGTCTTATTGGTAATACGTTTTACACTGCCCGTCAAGTTGATATTTCAAAGCAATTGCTATTATTAAATATACATGTATCAATTATTAAAATATATACGCGCATAAAATCAATTATATTAAAAGTGTTAAAAAATATCAATAAACCTCGAGGATCTATTACATATTGTGCCTACTCATTTGTCTGCCCATACCTAGCACCAATCTACTGAGAAATACTACAAGGTAAGAATATATAATTATTTAATAAACTCTTTATTTCAAGAATTAAATTTATCCTTTAATAATATTCAATCGTGAGAGCGATTTCGTTCAATTTAATATTGGTGGAGTTTCCCACCACTAGATTCATACATCTCTATCTTTATATTTTAAACATACATAATTTATATATATATATATTTAATGCAATTAATTAAATAATTAAATAACATATACACATTTATTTATCCACTTTTATTTAGTCCTGGTGCAAGCCAGGACTTAACAGGACTTTCTTCTTATTTTTTGCTACAATTATTAGGTTTTGCAGAAAAATGAATTTTTTGATTAAAAAAAGATAGAAATATACGACCTGCGCTTAGTTGAATAATTATTATTAACAAAAGTTTGTTCAATTAAGTTCAGGTTATCTTTTCTGAAATCTTTATGTAATAGTTTAATCACGCAGTCAATCACATCCTTTCATATACCTATTTCGTTTCTGAATCGGTGATGGAAATCAAAATTTAAAAATCTACCAGATCAAGTTGGCTTCCTGTACCAATTTAGTTCAACTTTATTATTACTGTCTCTAATTACTTTAATATCTAAAATAACTCAACTAATTATTAGACTCTACTTTTTTTGTAAATTTAGTTCAATCATGAATTGAATTAAAAACATCTACTATTTCATTTTCAAAAAATTCTGCCACCATCATAAAGATGTCATCAACATATCTCTTAAAAATTATTGGCTCAAAATTCAACTTTGACAAAGCAATATCCTTCAATTTTCTTATCACCAAATCAGCAATCACAGGTGACAATGGTGAACCCATTTAACAACCATACCTCTTTTCAAAAAAAATTCTTTTAAAAAAAAAACTGTATTATTAAAAACTAATTGACGTGCTTTGATAATTTCATTCTGAATTGAACTAATATAGAAACTAATATCGGACCATTTTTCATAAATAATTTCATTAACTATTTCTCAAAGTACATTTGTGAACAAAGAAACAACGTTCAATGAAATCATTTTATAATCATTTGGAATAACAGTATCTTTCATATTATCGTAAAAACTCAAACTATCCTTAACAAAAGAATTGATTTTTCTAACTACATTATTCGAAATATCAGACAAAAACCTTGCAAGCTTATAATCTTAGGAAGCCCATAACATTTTGCAATGGTACTAATTTCACATTTAAGATATTTGAAAGTTTTTTCATCTATAAAAGCCTTTTTTCCAATATGACAATAACTCTTTTATACTTTCTTACAATCTATTGATATGTGAATTCCTAATTTTCTAATAAATGGTGTCATCATCCAAGAGAAGTTTTATCATTAAAGCCAACAATATTACCCTCTACATCTGCAATAATTTCTTTAATCGGAAGATCATTGTTTGAATACGGCAATCCAAACAAGTAGATATTAAAAAAAAAGAATTTATCAACATAAATATAGTCTGAAAAATTTTAATGTTGTATCGGGTTTAAAGCAACATTGTTTGAGTTCTATTCATTCGTTTGATTTTGTAAATATTGAAATTTTGGAACATAATATTAGAAATGAATTTAAAAAAGAAAGTTTTGAGAATATTTACTATTTAAAAAAAACAATATGAATTTAATGTTAGAATCGAGTAAATTAAATAGTATTTATCTTCCTTTTCTGACTTAGCTTTAAATTGAGATGGATACGAGGTGCTTCTTGTTGAACGCATGCAGCTCATACAACATAATCTGCGATCACGATGCGGAGGCAGCTCGTATTTATTAGTTATTAAGTTTATTGATTGCACGTGTTTAGGGATGTGTGATTTGTACTGGTGGTAGGTGTATATTAATTGATGTTGGAGGTGGAAGTAGAGGGGATAATATATTAATATATTTTTAGGTATAAATAGGGGTTACATAGCAAATAAAATTTAGTTTCTGAGAATGAACAGTAGCGTGCTCGAAACGTCGGACAGTTTTGAGAAGAGTGGAGTTTGCAATCGAATCAATTTTCAGTGTCGGGGGCAGTCAGATTGTCTTTACTAATTTTATTTATTTTCAGACTGCAACACAGTTAAATTTCAGATTTTATTACAGATTATTTTTCGGGGGTGACTACAAACAAGGGCATTCTGACTGTCCGTCTTTGTTTATTTGTTATTATTATAAATTTTCATTTGACTGTAAGTTCGATAGAAATATTCTCCAACTTAACTGAAAGTAGTATTGGTGTAAGTATATAAAAATCCGTATCTTGGAGGAGAGCATTCGCCGAGGAAGTAAAATACCTCGCTGAGAATCAAAAATGCCTGGAAGCCACGATAATGAACATTAAAGGAAATGTAAAAAATCAAAGTATGATGCAAACTGTCACGCAAGCAAGTCAAGCGACTCTAAGAGACTCATTAAGCCCCTAGGAAGATTTAATGAATAAAAAATTAGAAGAAGCAAAATCTAATTGGCTAAAGAGATGAAAGAGACCAAAGATAAATGGCACAAACAAATGAGTGAGGCTAAAGATGAACGGAAAAAAGAAATAGATATTCTAAAAAATAAAGTCCAAGATTCAACAAATAAAAATGAATCATTAAGTAAATTGGTTCAGGAAAATGAAGATATCATTGCTGAACTTAGACATCAAGAAATAGCTAAACTTGATGATGTGATAAGAAAGAACGAAGATGCTACACAAAGTTTACAAGAACAGATGGAGAATTCTGCACTAAATCACACCTGTAATAAAAGTTTAATAGCATCAAGTGATGCAATTAAAAAATTACAGTTGAAAATCCCGAAGTTCAAAGGGACTTCGGAAGAAAGACCCATCAAGTTTTCAAATGATCTGAAAAGATACATTGAAGTAACTCATCTCGATGATAAGGAGATAAAGTATATCTTTTCTCAAAGTTTAGAGGGAATAGCTCAGAGCTGGTTTTATCTATACGAAAAATAAATCTCTTCAATAGGAGATTTCGAAAAAGAATTTAAATTGTAGTTCTGGAATGATAATACACAGAGGGCTATCAAACGAAAAGTAGAGTTTGGAAAATATCATTAAAAAAAATTCAACACGATTAGCTTATGTGATGGAAATATTTAATCTAGCTCAAGAACTATACTTACATAGAGATCATTGTGAAATAATCAATCAGCTGAATTGACATTTCGATAGAGAAATAAAAGTTGCGATACGTGGACAACGAATTCGATATAAAGCTGAACTTCTTGCAATTCTGTCTGAAATTCACTTTGTGAAGAAAGATGAAGAAGATAGTCAAAATTTTACAAACGAGAATAAGAATTATTCACAGAAAAATCCAAACTATCATAATAATGATCATAATAAAAAGTAATAATGATAACAATCAACATTATGATGATGCATATAAGGTGAATGAAATAAAAATGCTGAATGAAAATAAACCAAATCTAAAGAAGAAATCTACACACCAGTAAAAATTTGTGAAAGAAGCGTTTAAAAGGTATAAAAAAGGTAGATGTTACGAGCTTATTTCTACAAGCAGATATATCAAACTCGGAAAAAGGACAGTAGTTGAATTTTGTAACTCGGATCTAGAAAAAAGCAAAATTAATTAATAAAATGCTACTGATAAAAAGGTAGTTATGAGCTTAACACTATATTTAGTGATCCTTATAGTGATCTTTTATATGATATCGAACCACATGGAGTCAATTGATAGATTCAGGCAGTGAAATGACCTGTATCTCTGAAGAGTTTTATAAAAATAATTCTTATATCTTAAAAAATCGTTTCACTTTACTTATAGTCGGAAAAGCTGTTAACGGTGCAACTGACTTAAAATTGATAAAAATAACTAAGCAAATTATATTGATGATTAAGGTGGCAAGTATTGCATTCAATACCATTTTTATAGTATCAAAGCTAGTGACCCTATTAAAAAAAAACACGTATTTTTTACACGTGTTTTTTACATATAAATTTGCGTGTTTTTTCGCAATAGGAGAGAGAATGCATAATGGGCTACGATGTACAAAGTGGCTTAGAAATGATTTTCGATACTGATTATGAAAAAATATGAAGAGAGTGAATATCAGAGTTTGAGTATTAAGTACAGTGGAAGTATCTCAAAACCAAACAATAAAAATTTAAATTAATCTAAGTACGATTTAATGTATGGTGAGATCGGAGAAAAAATACTGCCAAATAAAAACCTTACTGATAAACAGAAACGAAAGCTGATTATATTAATATTTTAATACTGTGGAATATTAAATAAAAAACGAGGTTTGTTAGATGTTTATGAGCATGAATTAAAGGTAAACCATTTTTTCTTAAGCCTTATCCTATTCCTATCAACTATATATAGTTTATAGGAATAGGATATCTCTATAGAGAAAAGGTAGAAAAGGAGATATAAAGGATGCTTGATATTAACATTATTAGAAGTTCAACAAGCCCTTACATAAACCCTTTGGTTACTGTAATAAAGAAGGATGGCTCTGTTGGATTATGTTTAGATGCCAGAAAACTTAATAAGAAATTCATCAAGTGACATCTGGTATTGAGGAAATATTTAAAAGATGCCAAAATATAAAGTATATGTCAAATTTTGATTTTATAAGTAGCTTTTTGTAGATTGCTTTGGATGAGAACATTAAAAAATAAACTGCTTTCATGGTTAACAACAAAATTCATCAGTTTAATGTTGTACCTTTTGGTACATTTACTAGTGGTGCAGCTCTTATGAGAGGATTAGATCTAGCCATAGGAGATCTGCACAATTCAGTAATAGCTTTTGTTGATGATTAATTCTGCATATCCCAAAACTTTAAAGAACGCTTAGAGAATTTAGAAGAATTGTTCAAACGACTAGAAAAGCACAATTGAGGGACTATTCAGAATAAGTCACTTTTGAGATAATAAAAAAAAACTTAATAACTTAATACTGACATGAATAATTTTTATCTAACCTTATGAACTTTGAAAAATTATATAAATAAAGCAAATCTAAAAATAACTGCAGTTAATTAAATGTATAATTAAATAGTTATTGATTATTAAAAAAATCGAGTTAACCTCTTTATAAAAAGTAAACAAGAAATAACTTGAAAATGTACATAAATAACTTTATTATAATTATTTAACATCGTATAAAATAAGAAAACTCCTTATTTATCCAGCACGTATCTTTATGTATAATATTTATAAAAAAATAATTTTTCAATAAATGATGAGTTATGGTCAGTAGATTTCGTTTCCTTAATGGGCGGAAAAAAGGGTCAAGTCGACTTATACCTTATCTTACGCATCCCCTAAATTAAAGATTGAATTTAAAAAAAATCTAATTTTCTACAAAACGAAGTACAACTTTCAAGTCATGTACTATCGTTAGAGGGCACAAGACCCCGAATAAAAAATCTTTTCTTAGCATATAGAAAAGTAAAAAAAAAAAAATAGCTTTATTAAAAATGATAATGTACGTTACAAAATTTTTATATGGAAGAAAGAAGAGAGAAGAAAGAAGATCTTTCGTAATTTCAAGTAGTTAATATTAGTAACTTAATTTTAATATTCAACTTTATTATTTGAATGAAAAGTAGTAATTTTCTTCTATATTAGTGATTTAAAATAGATTTTATTTTCTCTAGAGAATTTGTTTAATACATATTGAATATTAAAAATTGTTCGTTGTTAATTCATTAAGATAGCATTTAAATAATTATTCTTTTCATGTGCATTATAAATAAATTATATTACATCTTGAGTTGGGGGCTATACATAGGTTAAGCTTGTCTATAAAAATTTCTTTATTAATAATTAAGAGCAGGTCGTATATCTCTGTCCTTTTCTAATCAAAGAATTTATTTTCTTGCAAGAACTAATAATTATAGCAAAAAATAAAGAGATAGCCCCATCTTGTATCATAAAAAGCAATATTTTCTTTGACGAGGAAAAATTATTTTTTTACACAGGGCGCGTACAGTGGATACTTTACTCCCTCCCAGCGAAAAGTAAAGTACCCACTGTACGCTGCCCGTGTAAAAAAATCGTATATTCACCACGGGAGTAAATGAAAAATGCCTTAAATCGTATGTTTGTCACCCTCGCCTCCGGCTCGGGTGACAATTTACATACGATTTCAGACGTTTTTCATTTTTACTCCCTAGGTGAATAATATACTATTTATCGATTCGTTTTGAAGAAAACCTTGAAAAACTTAACAAATATAGGTTAGGATGGACAATTCAGTTTTTCAAGGTGTTCTTAAAAACGAAGCGATAAAAATAATTTTTCCTTATAAAAGAAAATCTAGCTTTTTATTATACGAGATGGGGCTTTCTTCTTATTTTTTGCTACAATTATTAATTTTTATGAAAAAATCAATTCTTTGATTAGAAAAGGACAGATATACTCGACCTCCTCTTAAGAGGAGGTCACGTATCTCTGTCCTTTTCTAATCAAAGAAATGATTTTTTCACAAAAACTAATAACTTTATCAAAAGATGAAGAGAAAGCCGCATCTTGTATCAAAAAAAGAAACATTTTCTTTGATAAGAAAAAATTTATTTTATTGCTTCGTTTTCAAGAAAACCTTGAAAAACCAAATTGTCTACCCTAACCTCTATGATTTAAGTTTTTCAAGGTTTTCTTGAAAACGAAGCAATAAAATTAATTCTTTCTTATCAAAGAAAATATTGCTTTTTTTGATACGAGATGCGGCTTTCTCTTCATTTTTTGCTAAAGTTATTAGTTTCTGTAAAAAACTCAATTCTTTGATTAGAAAAGGACAGAGATACGTGACCTCCTCTTAAGGCAAATAATTAACAGGAGGTCACGTATCTCTGTCCTTTTCTAATCAAAGAAATTATTTTTTTACAAAAACTAATAACTTTAGCAAAAAATGAAGAGAAAGCCGCATCTTGTATCAAAAAAAGCAATATTTTCTTTGATAAGAAAAAATTAATTTTATTGCTTCATTCTCAAGAAAACCTTGAAAAACCAAATTGTTCAACCTAACCCCTATGATTTAAGTTTTTCAAGGTTTTCTTGAAAACAAAGCAATAAAATTAATTCTTTCTCATCAACGAAAATATTGCTTTTTTTGATACGAGATGCGGCTTTCTCTTCATTTTTTGCTAAAGTTATTAGTTTTTGTAAAAAACTCAATGCTTTGATTAGAAAAGGACAGAGATACGTGACCTCCTCTTAATAGAAAATGTGATTAAATATTCGTTTGATTGTTTATACATTATCAAAAGATAAAACTTAAAAGCCATCTTTTAGTGGGGGGCTATAAAACATTTTGGAGTAGTTTGAATAGCGATACCCTTATGAAAAAATCCTGTAGGATATCCAGTAAGACATCATGTAGGACATTTTGTAGGACATCGTCTAGGATATCCTGTAGGACATCCTGTAGAATATTCTGCAGGATGGCATACATTTTTAGTGATAATTCAAATTTATTAAAAAAATCGGTAAAAGTTTTAAATTTATTTTATTTTTGATATTTCCACAAGTTAATAACTTGGTTTAAGGAAATATTTCTTTGAGTAAAAAAATAATTCTTTGAATAAAAAAAGTTTAGGTAATTAAAAAAAAATTGAAATTTATATTGCAGAAAAAAAACTGAGATTTGTTGAAACATTTATTTGAACGAATATTTGATATTTACTTGTGAAAAATTATTTCTATGCTTAAAAGTGATGTTTCATATTTTCAAAATAATATATTCTTCCACAAAAAAATATTTTTTAGGCTTGAAAAATTCAGATATATTTTCAAAGAAAGATAATATTTATTCAATGAATAGTTACTTCTATTTGGTACGAAGAAATTAATTAATACGAAATATTTTTTAAATGCATAAAAATATTTTATTAAATGAAAAAAATTTTATTTCAATTATTTAATTTTTATTTTGATATTACGAGATATAAATTTAAAATAAAACCAATAATTTTTAGTATGAGATATTGTTAAGTTCAAGAAAAATCTTATGTATGTTGAAGAATATTTTATTGGTACTTAAAATTTTATTTTTACTGGGGGGTTATTCACTAACTTTTTAACGATAATGATTTACTTAACGTTTCGACGTCGAAAAGCGTTAAGTACTCTACTCTTTTAAGTAATCGATAAGCACATATAAAAAAATATTTCTGTTAATTTTTTACAACAAACATTTACAACATAAATATTCCAAAAATAATTCTAAATAATTATTACATTAAATTTAACATCATTACAGAAAAATATTATTTCTTTTTAATTTTTGACATATTTATACGCAAATAAATTACAATATTACTAGACTTTTTGTAGATTTATATTAGATCTTGTGTTTTCCACACATTCAGTATAAGGATTTAAAATGGACAGTTGATTGGAACATTATGAAAACTTAAGTAATATTTTATAACTTGTTTAATTTTATAAGTTAATAATTAGATATCCAAAATAATAATTAGAAAAAAAGGTCATGATCCATTAATTTGAAATTCCAATACAGCGAAAAAATGAATCTTAACAGTATTTGTCTTAAAACACACAACATCTAACATTTATATTGGAAATAAATCTGTATTTATGTTTCTATTATATATTCTTTTAACTCAACATTATCCAAGCGAACAATTTCATTTTGAAAGATGAAATTTTGAAAATCAAAATTTTTAAATTCTGCCGGAAAATTAACAATTCAATTGAAAAACTGTAGTTGTTGATATAGAATATAAAATGCAAATTTAGATTAATATATAATTTTATTTAAAAAAGTTTTTTTTATTGTTGATAAGATAAGTTTATTTAAAACAATATTTATATTATTTTTTTCTGTTCGTTTTTATTGAAGTACATACAAGTCACTTTAAAACCTGCAGATCCAATTGAATTTAAAATTATACACAATTTGTCATGTTATCACTAATGTAAAAAATAATAAAATAATGTTCGCTTTATTTATATATATAGGTATATACATCCGCTGATAGAAAAGATATCTCGATTCTCTTGGATATAACTTAAAATCTGTGAAGCAAGAAATTAATTAAAACATCTAGTTATCTAAGAAATGATTTTTCCATTTAAATGATCACATCAAATCGAAGTAATTCTTTTGATTCAGGAAATCTTTCCTGTCAATGTATATACATATGTCATGCATAATATAAAGCTTAACGTACGATTTACAACCAAGCTTCAAGTTTGTTGTAAAAGTTGTCGATAAAATCGACTTAGCGCTTCAGTTTAGAAGATTTTCGTCGTTGCGTGAACATGATCTCTGATAACGTTCGTGATATTCGATAGTATTTGCTGAAAAATGATTACTGCGCATGCGCGCGTTGGCGTTAAGCTTGACGCTAGACGTTACGGTATTACTGAATAAGCCCCCAGGGGGCTTATTCAGTAATACCGTAACGTCTAGCGCGCATGCGCAGTAATCATTTTTCAGCAAATACTATCGAATATCACGAACGTTATCAGAGATCATGTTCACGCAACGACGAAAATCTTCTAAACTGAAGCGCTAAGTCGATTTTATCGACAAATTTTACAACCAATTTGAAGCTCGGTTGTAAATCGTACGTTAAATTGTAAAACGTTATATTATGCATAACATATGTATATGCATTGACAGAAAAGATTTCTAGAAACAAAAGAATTACTCCGACTTGATTTGATCATTCAAATGGAATAATAATTTCTTAGATGTAGGTAACTAGATGTTTGAATTAATTTCTTGCTTCACAGATTTTAAGTTATATCTAAGAGAATCGAGATATCTTTTCTGTCAGTGTATGAAATAAAAAAAAAAAAATAAAATATATATATATATATATATATATATATATATATATATATATATATATATATATATATATATATATATATATAAAGGGAACATTATTTTATTATTATTTACATTAGTAATCATAAAAATTATTTGTAATCATACATGGTTAAATGGTAAGTTGTGTATAATTTAAAATTCAATTGGATCTGCAGGTTTTAAAGTGACTTATATGTACTTTAATAAAAACGAACAGAAAAAAATAATATAAATATTGTTTTAAATAAACTTATCTTATCACCAATAAAAAACGTTTTTCAATAAAATTATATATTAATCTAAATTTGTATTTTATATTCTATAGCATCAACTACAGTTTCTCGATTGAATTGTTAAGTTTGCTGCTGAACTTAAAAATATTAGTTTTTAAAATTTCGTCTTTCAAAATAAAAATGTTGGCTTGGATAATGTTGAGTTAGAAGAATATATAATAGAAACATGAATACAGATATATTTCTAATATGAATGTTACGTGTTGTGTGTTTTAAGGCAAATGTTGTTAAAATTCCTTTTTTTCTGTATTGGGATTTAAAATGAGTGGATCATGATATTTTTTCTAATTATTATTTTGGATATATAATTAGTAGCATATAAAATTAAATAAGTTATAAAATATTACTTAAGTTTTCATAATACAAGATCTAATATAAATCTACAAAAAAACTAGTAAAATTATAATTTATTTGCGTATAAATATGTCAAAAACTTAAACAATTTTTTTTGTAATCATGTTTATTTTGATGTAATAATTGTTTGAAATTCTTTTAATTTTGAATATTTATTTTGTAAATGTCTGTTGTAAAAGATTTAATAATAAGCTAAAACATTTTTTCATATGTGTTTATTGATTACTTGAAAAAGTAGAGTCCTTAACGCTTTTCGACGTCGAAACGTTAAGTCAATCGTTATCGTTAAAAAGTTAGTGAATAACCCCCCTGGCGGAATAAATGATATTGATTGTAACGGTATTCTACCGTGTTTGAATCTTGCGCGCTCAGGTATTAAAATAGGATGAACGCTCGGTCATATATCTTGTCTAAGACGAGTAAAGAAGTGAGTATCTTGACGACCAGCACGCGAGAGAAAAGCTTGCCGGCCGTGAGGCGCTTCAGAGATTTTCCGGCTACCGTTGCGTTAACACAAAACCTAAGCCGCGCTGTGCTCATTAGAGAATTTTGCCACGTGGTCTTATAATACGTTAGACTAAGCTCGCAATTGATAGCGCGAAACGTTGTCTTAAATAAAAGTCGTTAAATTATATCGACTAGCATATTATATTATATTGGCTAATTGCAACTCTCAGAAATTCTTTCTGTAGAGTTTTGCTTGACCGTTTTTCGCGCGTCTTAGCGGTCAGCCATTAAGTGCCAGCAAATACGTTGATCGGCGTGTATAGGATTCCACCGATCTACGACAAGGCAACCACGTTGGCAGAGCTCAGCGGAATTCAACGATCGGGAAGAGACATATTCCACCGATCTATTTCAGAGCATTTACGTATTGGTTACGTACAGGGGAGAAGCTAAGATAACGGGCGAGCGTCCTCTACGTGCACGTAGGTAATTAGTGTAAGCTGGCCAGTGCGTTATTGTAAGTATAATTATACTGTGCGATATCCAAGTGTCTCTTCCTCGAGAGATACTTGTTCGGGTATATTGTATCATTGGTTATATAACCGATCAGCGTCATAAGCGAGTTCTATTTAGTTCGCGACGCGTCCTCCCTTTTGCTCACTCTCTCATTAGACGCGTACATTACTTTTTATATATTATTCAATTTCATTCTCGTTTATTTAGTTCATACTTTATCTTTGTTATATTTATATTTTTCTTATAATAAATTAATTTTATTTTTCTATTAAAACGTGCTTTTAATTGATTCAAATTGCCTGACTATATTTAACATAAAAAATATATTTCCCGTTGCTTACTCCGACGCCTCCGCGGTCCTTGTGAGCAGTTATAAATTAATTAGTTACGTAATATCATATAATTTAATATAACGTATTTTGGAACCTGCTCCACGAAGGAAAACTGCGCTACCGGCAACGCGTCTCTCGATTAGGTAAGAGAGAGAGAGACGCAGTAAGTGCAGCAAGCGATAAGTATATCACATAAGATTTTGTCTCTCATCAATAGCTTTACTAGCTAGCACTATTGGAGTTCGTTGCATAATATTTAACATATTTAGTATAATTTTCAACAACTCCCTGTATAGTAAAATTTAAAGACTAAGCTAAAATTCACATTAAATTAAAAGCTAATTTTTTTTGTAACGGGCAAAATAACCGTTACATGATACAAAAAATATTTCACTGATTGCCTGAAAGAATATATTCAATACAATAAAATTTTTTCCAGAGTAGCTATTAGATCAAGTAACGGTTGTATCATTTGTCTTTTATTCTTATCATGGAGGGACAAAGACAGAATTGGGTTCAAGTAACCACCGCTACTTGAGTTAGGTCTATGAATAGGAGCCTAAGATCGTCTATGATAATAAAAATTTATATGGCTGGAATATATATTCAAAATAGATTAAATAACAAATATTATTTTCTTCATTAAAAAATAATAAGTTGATTAAAACAAATTTTTTCTTATTTATTTTTTAGTCTATTTTTAATTATAATAAATTTTATTAAAAACGGAGCAATTTATTTTAACTTATTTTAACAATGAAAATAATGCTTTTAATCATATTTAAATAATCAAAATAATTTTAATTTATAAAATTCACAGTAAAAGATTAAATATTTTTATCTTACCTGCGAAAAATGAAATGTTGGCTTTTGAATATTCGCCTTTGTGATTCGAAGGATTACAGTGAAATTGATATTTAAGGCGACTTCGCATTTTAGGTTAGGTTTTATTTTTGAGTTTACAAATTACTCTTTCAATATGTAAAATTTTTCAGATTTTTTAATTTTCCACCATTCTACGGATTATAATAAATGGTGGAAAATTAAAAAATTCAAAAAATTTTAGAAACTGAAAAAGTAATTTGTAAACTACAAAATGAAATCGAACCGAACTTCCATAGTCGCCTTAACGAAGTGAAATCCGTTATTATCAAAGTCCTGACAATCGTCCGGCACAAAAAACACAAGAATATATCTTTTTTTTGTACTCTCCTAATACAACGGATTTGTTTATTTATTTATTTGCAAAATTTATATATATATATATATATTGCATCGTATGGATGCGTTCACAGACTTTTCATTATCTTGCTTACGAAATTACGTTCGCATACGAATGGCTGTGTTCCACACGCTTTTCGAGATTGCGCACCAGTAATGCTTAGTATATTGCTGTATTCGAAAATCTACTGCACTTACTGGGGGTTTCTTTGTAGATAAGGTGTATCGACCAATCAGAAAGCTTCTTCAGAGCTATTTAACGCGTAATAAATTTTGTAAATACGTCGTGCGCAACCCCGAGAAGCATTTAGAACAAACCCAATAAACAATAAGGAGACTTGAAGTGTTCTAAAAGATATCTTTAAAATACAGAAGAAACCTTTCAAGAAATTCCGAAAGAAGACCAAAATAATGCTTAATGATTTCTTATGCCCAGCCAAAAGCAAACTTAACATAAATCTTAAAAGTTCACTCTAATAATACTTAAAGATTTCTTTGTGATAAATTTCTATAAAGTTTAAAGTTTTCTGAAAGATTCCTTAATGAATCCTTTATGATATATTTCTGTTATTTAAAAATTATAGTTTCCTTAAGAGGAGGTCACGTATCTCTGTCCTTTTCCAATCAAAGAATTGAGTTTTTTACAAAAACTAATAACTTTAGCAAAAAATGAAGAGAAAGCCGCATCTTGTATCAAAAAAAGCAATATTTTTTTTGATAAGAAAAAATTAATTTTATTGCTTCATTCTCAAGAAAACTTTGAAAAACCAAATTGTCCACCCTAACCTCTACGATTTAAGTTTTTCAAGGTTTTCTTAAAAACGAAGCAATAAAATTAATTTTTTCTTATTAAAAAAAATATTGCTTTTTTTGATACGAGATGCGGCTTTCTCTTCATTTTTTGCTAAAGTTATTAGTTTCTGTAAAAAACTCAATTCTTTGATTAGAAAAAGACAGAGATACGTGACCTCCTCTTAAAGGTTTTTATTCTATTACGAAAGAAAACATAGTTTTCTTAAAATTGTTTTATTTTTAATAATTTCACAAGTTAATAACTTGGAAATTATTTTCTTCCTAAGGGAAGATCCAAAAATATGATAAGCGTCGACTCTCCGTAAATCGAAGAGCTTTTGCAAACAAACACGGAATATTAAAACCTTTTATATCTGCGTCTCCGAAATTGGGATAAGGGATCACAAAATTAAGAAAAGCGCCACCTAACAGTTAAAAACTTAAGTACTGAAAAAACACTGCCAAGTGCTTTGGCGCAATGCTTTCTCATAGGGTACGTTGAGTTAGAGTAATTTGATTTTATTTTTTTAAATACGATTTTAATATAAATGTCCCTATTCTCTGTATTGAAAGCTGTCTTAAAATCTACGAAAACTATATGAATTTTATTCTTTCTTACTTTTGCCATTAGCATCATGTGATTTTATGACGCTCTAAAATTGAAACTGCATTTATAAAATTAATTTTCTCATGCTTGTCTTCTTCACACTATAGCCAATAACTTGCATACAAATTTTGGAACATTTTCATCGAATAGTTTACAAAAAATACCAAATAATTGAAAAATAAAAATTGTTTTAAAATTTTCAAAACGCTTTAACGTTACAACTACGCTAAGAAAACCAGTTTTAAAAAGTTCATTTTATTTAGGCAATCGTAAATAATTTCTATACATAATTTTAAGCTACTTCATCGAGCAGTTTACGTAAAATACCAAAAAATAAGTAAAATTCTATTCAAAATTTAGAAAATGCTCTAAAATTAAAACTGCGCTAAGAAAATAAGTTTTTCCAAGCTTGCTTTGATTAGGCAATAACAAATAATTTGTATGAAAATTTTCGAGCAAATCTATCAAATGGCTTTTATGTAATGGAAAAAAATGAAATATAAACATTTTTTCCAAAATTTTCAAAATGCTCTAAAATTAAAATTGCGCTAAGAAAATAAATTTTCTAAAGCTTGTTTTATTCAGATAATAGTGAATAATTCGCATAAAAATTTTTGAACAAGTTTATCGAATGATTTTTGTGTAATAAAAAAGAAATTAAAAATAAAAATTTTTTTCAAAATTTTCAAAATGCTCTAAAATTAAATGTGCGTTAAGAAAATTAAAGAAAATTAGTTTTCAAAAGTTCATTTTATTTTGACAATCATAAATAATTCCCATACATAATTTTAAGCTCCTTTATCGAGTAGTTTACGTAAAATATCAAAAAAATTAGAAAAATTTTATTCAAAATTTTTAAAATGCTCTAAAATTAAAACTGCACTGAGAAAATAAGTTTTTCAAATCTTGTTTTATTTAGGCCATTGCAAATGATTTCCATAAAAATTTTCGAGCAAATCTATCAAATACCCTGGTACAAATTTGAACATTAAAAATGGTGTAAACAACAATTTATGACCATTGTCAATAGTAATATTTTGTCATGTCAATATTGGCGAATGAATGGCAATTTTTTGCTGAATCTGCAGAACTCAAATTTTTTGGTATATTGATTAGCATCTTATAGACAAAAAATGCTAATATAAAAATGTTGTTCAAAATTTTTGTATTTAGCCAAAAAAATACGCATTTTAAGTAAACGGAGAGAAAAAATCAGTAACAGCTATCTAAAAATTAGGTAAACTGTGGACAACTTTTTTTGACTAGTTATATAACTTTTTAGTAATGAGTCCTTAATTTTTCAGATCATAGGTAAAATCATAACCTCACTTTTGCCACGTGGCGAGAAAATATAGATTAGTATTTATTCACATTCCTTCGTCAATGTTTATTTTTATTGGAATTTATAAAAATAAAAATAATATTAAATTTTATTAAAATAAAAATATGAAACGCAGTACGAAACGAGTATAAAAATATCGTTTTTTAAAATAATAAATGGAAAATTTTATTAATCGTTTAAAAATTACCTCTAACAATCCGATCACAACTCAAAATATACGCGCGAATATATTAACAAAAGTGATTCTATTAATGATTAATGATAACTTTCAAGAAAAAACCTTAAATGATTCTTAATAGTAATCAATTAGAGCACAATTTGATAGACTCTACTGTTAACTATCTATATTCAAATAATAGTGGATCAGACTCAACATTTTATTAGCATTTTTTAGCACTATGAAGGTTGAAAAAAACGTTTCATATTAGTTCAAATAATGGCCATAAAACATTCCCATTTTCTGCTCTTCACTTTAAAGAAATGGCCATAAAATGGTAGAAAAAGCGTTTCATTTTCTACCAGGGTAGTTTTTGTGTAATAGAAAAAAAATGAAAAATAGAGATTTTTTCCAAAATTTTCAAAATGCTCTAAAATTAAAACTACGCTAAGAAAATAAGTGTTCCAAAGCTTGTTTCCTTTAGACAATAGCGAATAACTTGCATACAAATTTTGGAGCAAATCTATCAAATGGTTGTTGTGAAATAAAAAAGAAATGAGAAAAAAAATTTTGTTCTAAATTTTCAAAATACTCTAAAATTAAATGTGCGCTAAGAAAATCAATTGGTAAAAGTTTTTCTTCTTTTAACATTCGCAAATAATGTCCATAGAAATTTTCAAGCAAATTCTTTGAGTAGTTTAGGTAAAATACCAAAAAAATGAAAAATCAAAATTTTTTTCAAATTCTTAAAATGGCTCTAAAAAAAATTAAGCTGAGAAAATCAATTTTCAATAGCTTCGCCCCCAGTTAGACAAAAAACTAAATTGCATGCAAAATTTGAAGCAAATCCATCGAGTAGTTCTCGAGATATTATTGGCGTACTTAAATCATACACACACCCACACACACACACACACACACATTTATACATACAGACATTTTTTGGAAACCACTTTTTTCGACTCCCTGAGTCTAAATATGTAAAAATTAATGAAAAAAGAGAAAAAAAATTTTTTTATCGATACAATGCTTTCTCCATGAGAAAGCAAAATGATTCGAATCGAAAATTGCTTTAATTTATCTTATAAAAGAGTTCACAGTAGAATTCTGACTGAAGATTTCTTTAAGATAACAACTTAAGATTTCTTTTAAATTTCCAATAAAAAGTTTACTTCAATTGATGTTTTTGAAAATGTCGCAATAGAATTCTTAATGCTAAAAGATATCTTATTTAAAAGGAGGTCACGTATTTCTGTCCTTTTCTAATAAAAGAAATGATTTTTTTACAAAAACTACTAACTTTAGCAAAAAATGTAGAGAAAGCCGCATCTTGTATCAAAAAAAGCAATATTTTCTTTGATGAGAAAGAATTAATTTTATTGCTTCGTTTTCAAGAAAACCTTGAAAAACGAAATTGTCCACCCTTACCTCTATGATTTAAGTTTTTCAAGGTTTTCTTGAAAACGAAGCAATAAAATTAATTCTTTCTTATCAAAAAAAATATTGCTTTTTTTGATATGAGATGCGGCTTTCTCTTCATTTTTTGCTAAAGCTATTAGTTTCTGTGAAAAACTCAATTCTATAATTAGAAAAGGACAGAGATACGTGACCTCCTCTTAATACTTTTAGATAATTCCCAAAGGAATCTCAAATAAGATTTCTTTAGAGATAACTTCAAGAACTTCGTGTTTATTGAGAAGCCGATGTATTAGAAGAGTACAAAAAAAAGATACTCTTGTGTCTTTTGTGCCAGACGATTGTGAGGACTTTAATAATAACGGATTTCACTTCGTTAAAATTAACCACTGTCAACTTCACTGTAATCCTTCGAGTCACAAAGGCGAATATTCGAAAGCCAACATTTTATTTCCTGCAAATAAGATAAAAATCGTTAATCCTTTACTATGAATTTTATAAATTGAAATTATTTTTATTATTTAAATAAGATAAAAAGTATTATTTCTAAATAAATTAAAAGTATTATTTTCATTTTCAAAATATATGAAAATAAATTGCTTCGTTTCTAATAAAATTTATTATAATTGGAAATAGACTAAAAAATAAATAGGAAAAAATTTTTTTTCCACTTATTATTTCTTAACGGTAGGCCGGAGTAGAACCTGATACCGACCGAGTAAAAATTGAGTTGTTTGTTATTTACTCAAGTTTTAATCGGTGTATCTTCAAATCAAAGGTTGAGCGCAATAGATATTATTATTATGAACATCTATGCACAAGAAAAAAATATCTACCGGTTTGCTTTTGAGAAAAGTAAGTAACGCGAAAATATTATAAACATAAACTTTTACTTTGGCGTTACTTACTTTTCTCAAAAACAAACCCGTAGATATTTTTTTTCTTGTGCATAGATGTTCATAATAATAATATCTATTGCGCTCGACCTTTAATTTGAAGATACACCGATTAAAACTTGAGTAAATAACAAAAATGCCAATTAGACAAGGACAGCGAATCCGGCCTCCTCTTAAGAGTCTGCCGTACACCGACACAGTTACCTGTTTTACCGAATCTCTTTGAAATTTATTTTTTATAAAAACTAATAACTCGAGGCAAAAATAAAGAGATAGTTTCGATTCGTATAATAGAAAGCAATATTTTCTCTGATAAGAATAATTTAATTCTACCGCCTTATTTTCAAAAAGTTTTTTTAACTTTAAAGAAGGTGTTTTTAAATAGAAGAGATACGGTGTAAAGAAATGAATTTCTTTAAGTCAAAGGAAAATCATTCTTAAATTAATGGAATATTTTTTAAACTAAAAAAAACCCTTGAAATATTTTTAAAGAAAATATAGAATTTAAAAAAAAAAAAATGTTTGAATTTCGAAAAATATTTTATTAATTTTAAGAAATTAGTTACTTCGGAAATAGTGTTGAAAGTCAATAAAACTTTCTTAAAAACAATGCAGTATTTTTTTATTAAAAAAATGTAATATTTATTTAAAATAATTTTTATATAAAAGTGAAATAAATATCTTACATCAAATAATTTTTTAATACAAAGACATAATTTTTAAATTAAACAAATTGGTTCATGACTTCGATAAACCTATCTCTTTTCAACAATAGAATGTTGGTGCAAAAAAGCGGTGTAATTCATTACATTTCCTTACATTAGAGAGGATTTTAAATTGAAAAAAAAAATGGTCAGAATCAAGAAAATATAACTGAAAAACTTAAAACATTTTCTTATTTCAATAAAGTAATTATTACTTTGATTCAAAACATACATTTCACTGAAAGAAAAATTTTTACAACAATTGTTTATAAACATAATCACAAAAAATAAATTTTAATTAAAATTAACATTTAACTGTTTTAAAGAAATAATTCTTTGAATCAAAAGAGTTTACGTAATTAAAAAAAAATTGGAATTTATATTGCAGAAAATAAACTTCAATTTTGAGAAACTTTTATTTGAACTAATATTTTAAATTTACTTGTAACAAATTATTTCTATGCTTAAAACTGATATTCAATGTTTTTAAATAATATATTCTTCTACAAAAAAATATTTCTTAGGCTTGAAAAATTTAGATATATTTTCAAAGAAAGATAATATTTATCAATAAATTGTTACTTCTATTTGGTACACTTAGCGGAAAGGATATTTTTCCGAATGTGTACGGCAAATGGCAACGTCGCACATTTTACCACAGACATAAGAATGTCTAATTTGCTACGTGAAGTTTCTATCTCCCTTACTTTTTAATTTCGTGACAGGATCAGTAGATAAAACAGTTTCTAATATTTATAATATCGTCAGATGGCGATATAATCGTTAATTTTATGAAAATATAATAAGATTTGAAAAAATAAATGTATAAGATAATTAAAAATGAGAAGAAAAAGTAAATGTAAATAGTAAATAAAAATGTTTTAATAAAATTCTTTTAAGAGTCCGCTGTATCTCTGTCCTTTTCTAATTAAAAAATTGATTTTTTTCCCAAAATTAGCAACAAGAGGCAAAAATAAAGAGATGGTTTCGATGTGTTTAATAAAATGTAATATTTTCTTTGATTAGTATGAATTAATTTTATTGCTTCGTTTTTAAGAAAAGTTAGAATAACTTAAAAAATTAGAAATTAGTGTCAAATAATGGGATTTTCAAGTTATTCCAACTTTTCTTGAAAATAAAGCGGTGGTTTTAAATTATTCTTATCAGAGAAAATATTGCTTTCTATTACACGAATCGAAACCATCTCTTTATTTCTGCCTGAAGCTATTAGTTTTTATAAAAAATAAATTTTAAATAGATTCGGTAAAACAGGCAACTGTGTCGGTATACAGCTGACTCCTAATTATAATTTATTATTTATTATTTACATAAAATTACATTTGAAATTTTTTAAAAAATCAAAAATTTTACAATCTGCATGAAAAGTTGTAAGGAAGTCTAAAGCTCGTTCTCGCACTTAGTGCATCGCTAAAAGAAATATAAATCTGTTTCAATTCATCAGCCCCTTCACTATGGTTCTATAACGTGATCACCACTGAGTAACTTAGCAATTCCTATTAAGAGCAGGTCGACTTTTTCTGTCCTTTTCTAATCGACGAACTTATTTTTTCACGAAAACTAATAATTTTAGCGAAAAATAAAGAGAAAGCCCCATCGCGTATTAAAAAAAGCTATATTTTTTTTAATAAGAAAGAATTGATTTTCCCTCTTCGTTTTCAAGAAAACCTTGAAAAACTTAAAACATAGAGGTTAGGGTGGACAATTTGGTTTTTCAAAGTTTTCTTGAGAACGAAGCAATAAAATTAATTCTTTTTTATTAAAGAAAATATAGCTTTTTTTAATATGCGATGGGGCTTTCTCTTCATTTTTTGATAAAGTTATCAGTTTTTGCAAAAACTTAATTCTTCGATTAGAAAAGGATGAAGATACGTGACCTCCTCTTAAGGCCTATAATTTGAAATATTTTATTAATATAATTTTAGAAAATAGTTTCTAAAATTTTTTTGATTTTTCAAATTTCCACCATTTGTTATAAGCCGTAGAATGGTGGAGAATTAAAAAATCTGAAAAATTTTACAAATTGAAAGAGTAATTTGTAAACTCAGAAATAAAACCTAACCTAAAATCCGAAGTCGCCTTAACATCAAAAGAAATATAATAAAAAATGAAGTTACTTTACTTTCTGAAGCAACTTTTCAACTGCCCGTTATGGGTGACTATTTTAAAAGAGGCTTGACTCCTTACGGATCTGTAGCAAGTAAAATTTTCTACTTTTCTACATCGGTTAAACAAAATGCAAATACTCCATCCAAAGATTAGCATACTGCTTATGGACCTTTCGTTGCATAAAGATGCATCAAAACTTCTACATCACATTTTGTTGAATATTAATGACAAGTGATGATAAATAATGACGTCTTTTTCTGCTGAAGTTTCTATCGAAAGACATTTTCTCAAAATTTATGGAATTGTATAATGAATTTTAGAATTCCTGATCCAATATTCCACACTTTAAATATGGTATAATATTAATTAGTTTTATATCATAAATTTTTATTTCAAGTAATATTAATACTCACCTAAATATTTTTCTACAAGTTGTGGCTAGTAACCTTGATCCACGAGGTGACCACTGAGTAAAACACAATCCTCCTACACCTACATGTTTCTAAGGAATTCTAGTTTCTTTTGCAACATCCCAAATTATCATATTCATATCTGATAATGAGCAGGATACTAGTAAATCACCCTATAGAAATTAATGATTTTTCTAATTATAAATTTAAAAATATACAATATATCAATTATATAAAAATTTTGAAATTTGTATAAAAAAAGTACAGAAGAATACATCGCATTTTATGATGTAACAACATTAAATTTAAATTGAAAGAATTACTTGTTGATTCAAAGAGACACTTGTAACAGCTGAATGATTTCGTTGTCTTAGCATAAATGCTATATCGTCCAAATCAATACACCATTTTTACACGCAGCAGCTAACTCTCTACCAGCATTAGGTCTGCAGCTCATGCAGCATACAGATTTTTGTGCACTATCTCTTATGACTGCTGTACCATTGAGATCAGTAGAAAATATTTCAATACGATCATCTCGTGTAGCAACAGCTAACCTTATACATTGTGGATGCCATGCTATACAGCCAATCTGAAAATAAATAATGAATATATATTATATTTTCACATTCGTAATAAAATAATTATATACAGAAAAGATATCTAATGCAGTTACCAACGCAGTTGTCTAATCTCTAGTTGTAGATACATTAGCTACAGAACCAGATCTAGAAGAAGATAAGATGCTGCTCCAAAAATTTCCTCCTTCAATTTAATCCAACATTCTTGTTAACCTAAAAATTTTATTCATTAGACAATGAACAGTGTATAAAATATAATAAAGTTAATTGTTCACCTGCTAACAACCCAATTAACAGGTCTTGTAATTTTATTTGGATCTTCAGCTGTTGCAGTTTGAATGGCTTCGACTAAACCTTTTTTTCGCCAAATGTTAGCTTTTTTTTTGTAAGCACTATCCTGTACTGATAAAAATAAATCTCTCGATCCAATTGTTCTTACAGTTCGACGCCTCCTAGCCATATAATTCTATTTGAAATAACAGTTCTATAAAATTCTTATTTAAAAATATTTCAATATAAGGCTATTTTAATGGGAATTTAATGTGATTATTATTGATGTCGACCGTGTAATATAATTCTAATTAAAAATGCGTTCCATATAATTCTAACTGAAAAAGTCATGTAATATAATTCTAACTATAGCAGTCGTGCATTATAATGCTGATTCATATATTAAAGCCTGATTTAAACGAATACTAATATAAAAAATGTTATTTTAACACATTACATATTTTGTGAAGTAATTTCATATAATTTTTGATTTTTGATTTTGAATATGATTGCATTTGATTTAATTTCAGTATTTCATTTAATATTTAAAAAAAAGAATTAAAAGAATGAGAATGAATTAATAAAATAAATATTACAAAACCTAAAACTTAATGATTTTACGATTAATTAATGTATATCATGAAATTGTTTAAATACAGGAATAGAATAATGATATCGACATTTCAATATAAATAAAATTTTCTATCCAGGTAATGTCGTATATAAACAATAGATTTAATTTCTACTCTTAATGAAAACAAAGTATTTCTCTTTGTCACTACAAATTTAGTTGCCATCGAAAGTTTAACGCAGCAAGATTTGATAATAATCATTCACGTATTTAAAATTATCTTTGTGAATTTTTCTTTTATAGATTGTTTTAAAATGGATGAAGGTAAGTTTCAATAATTTTTTACTTAGGATTGAATTTTCGCTTTTTAAAGCTTCATCAATTTAGGCAATATAATTTTTAATAATATAGGAAAATAATCTTTTATTTAAATAATTAATTATAATCAATATTTCGACTGTTTACCTCAGTTCGTTATATTTTACTTTTTGCTGAAAAATATATGAATAAAGAAAAAGAAACTTTAAATTCATTTAATATTAAATACGTATAGTATACGTCACTATCACGCTTAGGGCTTATAAAGTGCATTTTTACTATTTTAAAATTTCGAAAATAGGTATGGGTAATTACATATTTTTTTACAGATAAGTTGCAGCAAGATAATTATCTTCATAATTTTGATGAAAACTACACATTATTGCAAGTTGATGGATATAACATAGATAATTATACGAATTGCTACAAACATGTGGAATTCAACTCAGAAACTGCAACAGTATCTTTGAATCCTGTACCAGAGTTTTCTGATGATGTTCCTACTAATTTTAGTATACAAGAGCATTTTGATAATGATTCTGATAGCATTGAATCTTTAGATGATACAGTTATGGAGTGTGATGAAGTGTTCTCTACTTCAGAAGATGATAGCACTTATATGTCAAATGGTGATACTGTATTTCAAAGCAAATTTTCTAATGATGAGTCGACATCGTCCCAAAATGAAAGAAAGAGAAAACATATTATGAAAGATCAATTATCTCGTAAAAGATTATGTAATCCAGAAAAATGGGAGAAAAACATCCGTAAAAAGTCAGTAAATTTAGGGCTTGAATATACTTCATCTTCTACAAAAACCGTTATTCCAGCTCGATCAATGAGAGAAACTTGCGGACCAGGCTGCAAATTTAAATGTGAACAAAAAGTTTCTGAAGATGCACGAAAAAATTTTTTTTTACATTTTTGGAGCATACCGAATCACGTTGGAAAATACGAATTCATTACGAGGTATGTTTTTGAAAAATATAATAAGGATACTGTACATGAAATGTCAAGGAGGAATTATTCTAGAAAATACACGATAATTTGTGAAAATGAAAGTATTTCTGTGTGCCAAAAAATGTTTATAAATACTCTAGATATCAGCAAACAAATGGTTAACACTTCTTTTCATAAGATTAGAATTGGAGAACCATACTTTACTGACAACCGAGGTAAAGCACAAAGGAGCCGTAAGGCCATTGATGAAGAAAAAACTGCAAGTGTTATCGAACATATTAATATGTTTCAGAAAGTCGAATCTCACTATGTGCGAAAAGACTCAAACCGTCAATATCTAGAGGAAAATTTATCTTTGAGTCGTATGTTTTCTTTATACCTTGATTGGGCAAAAACAAATGAAAAAAAATAGCATCTAAACATCATTATTTCGATATTTTTAATACTCGATTCAATATTGGTTTTTTTAAACCAAAAAAAGATTTGTGTGACTTATGTGAAGCATATAAAAATATTGCTAACGATAAAAAAGAAGAGCTTGAAGCAAAATACAAAAGTCATATTGAAAATAAAGAAATAACTAGAAAACTTAAAGATGAACATAAAAATCAAGCCAAAAAAAGTGCCAATACAAGTATGATTTGTTTCGATTTCCAAAAGGTATTAGCTACGCCAAGAACCGAAGCAAATTGTTTATACTATAAACGTAAATTGTCCATTTATAATTTTACGATTTATGATGTCGTACGTCACGAAGCAGTTTGTTATATATGGAGTGAAAATGATGCAAAAAAGGGATCGAATGAAGTCGCAAGCTGTTTGTTCCATTACATACAAAAAAAGTTACAGAAGGTATAAATGAATTTCTTCTATGGTCAGATAATTGTGGTGGTCAAAACAGAAATAGAATCGTCTTCTCTATGTTTGCCTATGCCTCAGCGAGATATAATGTAAACATTTGTCACACATTTTTGGAAGTGGGTCATACCCAAAACGAAGGAGATTCTGTGCATGCAGCGATCGAAAGGCACGCAAAAGGAAGAAAAATTTATACACAAGATCAGTGGTGTCAAATAATTAAAGAATCCAAAATATCAGAACCAAAATATAAAGTTGTGAACATAACATATGATATGATATACGATTTTAAAGATCTATGTTCTTGATTGAATTGGAGTCGAACTTATATAAAGAAAAGTAAAACAGTATGCATACCAGTAAAAATTACGCAATTAAAACAAATATTAGCATCAAAAGAAAATTGTAATCAGTTAAAGTACAAGCACGCATTAAATGGAAATTATGAAATTCTTGTAACACGAAAAGAAAAAATTAATGCAATACGTTAAAAAATGCATATACACGGACGCAAGGACTTCCAGCCGCAAAGTTAAAAGATTTAGAATCTCTTTGCAAAAGTAATATAATACCCTCTGCTTATCACGAATACTATCGTTTATTTAAGGAAGAGTAGAAAATTCTACAGATATGATTGAAGAAGAAGATTAAATTTATATAATAATGTGTAGAAAATATTGTTTAATATTTGTTTGTAAAATAGTTAAATAATTGTGTTATGTACATATCTTGGTTTTTCTTGTTTAATACATGAAATATTCATAGTATTTATATTTATATTGGTTTTGAATAAACGCTGTTTTTGAAATAAAGTGGCATCTTTCATATTACATTCATAAATTCTGTAGGTTTACTCTTAAGGATTAGAGTTATAATTTATATAAATTAATTTATTAGGCTTTCTTTACACGCATTATGATTCTACTTGAGTATTTAAAAAAATTTTATGATATATATTGATCATCTAACATAATGAATCTACATATGTATTAGTTGTAAAAGCATTAAGTTTTATCGATATAATTTTAAAGTATTTATTCATAAAAATTTGCATTTTAAATAAAAGCACACATTTTAAATTTATTTTTATGAAAAAATCCATAATAAAAATACAGGAACTTTTAGAATGAAAAATCATATTTTATTTTAAAATAAAATTGATGTTAATTTTCGTTCAAATCAGGCTTTACTATATGAATTAGTATTATAATGCACGACTGCTACAGTTAGAATTATATTACACGGCTTTTTCAATTAGAATTATATTGAACGCATTTTTAATTAGAATTATTTAATACGTCGACATCAGTAAGAATTATATTGAATTTCCATTGAAATAACCGTATATTGAAATATTTTTAATAATAATTTTATGGAACTGATATTCCAAATAGAATTATATGGCTAGGAGGCGTCGAGTTTTTCTAGTTATAAGCTCGTACAAAATTCTAAAATTAAAATGTATAATAATTTATTCATAATTTTCAGTTAAAAAAATTAATTTAAAGCAAAAACATTCCTGCAACGTTGCCTTCCTTGTGTTTAAGCTTGATCAACTTGAGGTTGCAAAAATTTTTTAAATTATCAATAACGTTGAAAATAAACTTTCATATTGACCTTAGAAAGATCTGATTTACAACGACTGGTATTAAATTTCAATTGATTAAATTAAATTAAGTTATTACAGGCTCCAATACATCTAACCTCAAAGTAACCTTACAGTTATCACACAGAAATTACGTATGTTGCACAATTATTTTATTGACTTATAAAATATTGAAATATGAAAAAATTTATTTATTTCATTTCCTTGTGTAACTTATTTGTATCTATGTTTCAAAATAAATGGAGATATATAACGATGCATGGAACTGTTTGATCTGAACTAGTAAAATTTTTTTCGTAACTTTTGTGCTAAAGACGACCTCGGTCGCGCATGCGCAAAATAAAATAACACCAACATTTAAAAATAACTTTTGATTTATTAAAATATTATAAAAAATATAATTAATTCAAATGTAATATTTTACGTAGAAGAGGGGTAACGTCAATATTAATCTCCTCATGATGATGGGTATAATCATTCAAAAATTGAAGTTCTAACAATATATAAGCACGTCTTTTCCTCTGTATAGGTTCCTTTGAATCCTGGTATAGCTGTTTCTCAATTTTTTCCATATTTCTTTTACCTCTTCTCGTGTAAATAAATTAATTTCGTTTTCGTTAAAAATTTATAAATGTTAATATCAATTTTATTATAGATTACTTACCTGTAACCTCAACACCTAATTCAATCATAACTTGGTCCCGAATATTATTATACACCGCGATTCGTCTGTTGAGATTCTTATGAAATACGTGGGTAGTATTGAAAATGAGTTGATTCTCACGAATCATTCTAGAAATAATAATTTCCTTATTATTCATGATACTCTATAAATTTTTAACAATACTTCAGTACTCTATTACAATGACAAATGATGATTGTTTAATTGTAAAGACAGACGCTTTATGTAAAACAAAGCACCATCAAACTTGGCGCTTCAGCTTTTTGACTGGCTCAGAAGCGTACTTGACGGGGCTATAAAACTATCATAAAGTATCTGTAAATAAAAGATCTTTAATGTTTGTTAAAAAATTGTAGAAAATTCAAAAAATATTAAAATTGTAGCAAACTGTTATGTTTATTTATAACCGCGAAATTGCTATTAATATTTAAAAAAAAATACTCTATACATACTTAATCATACTTTATGACATTTTTAGGGCCCCGTCTACGGCCCTGTGCCGATCAGCTTGCAGAAGCGCCAGAAGCACCAAGTTTGATGATGATTCATTTTTCATAAAGCGTTAGTGCCATTATTAGTACTATTAAAGTATTGACAATAATTTATTCAATCTATAATTAATTTTTTTTTACAATATTAACAGTTTTAGACTATAATAAGCTTTTGCCTAGAGCGCAAAAAATAGCAGTGCTGTGTTCAGTGTTTAATTTCAATATTTTTAATTAACAAATTAAATAATATTTAACTATGGCTGGTAATTTCAGACCAACAGCAATTAATTTACAAATAATGCGTGATTTAATTATGGAAGAAATGCCTTTCAATTTAATTGCGTTGGAATTAAATTGCACGCAAAGAACCGTTGAAAATTTAAATTGGCGGTTCCAAGCCGATGAAAAAGGGTTTCTGGAGGCAGCAGATAGGCGAGCAAATAATCACGGGACATTTAAAATTACGGATGAACAACTTGATAGAGTTGTAAACGTACTTGAACAAGATCCGTTCCAACCAGTATGCAAGTTGCCGGATCAATTAAATTTAAATATTTGTGAAAAAACTTTAAGATATTCTTTGAAAAAGCGAAGAGGTATTCATAATAATAAAGCAGCAAAAAAGTGTGCGTTGACCGGACTTGATATGGAGCATCGTTTACAGTTCGCCAGGCTAAATATTGAGCGGACTAATGATGAGTGGAGAAAAACCGTATTTATGGACGAAAAGGTGTTTTCCACTGACAAAGATGGGCGTTGTAGGGTTTGGCGTCTACTAGGTGAACGATATCATCAACGAAATGTTATACAAAGCCATAGAAGTGGTCGTATCACGAAATCCTTTTGGGGTTGGGTAAACGCTGATGGTCCGGGGCGTTTGGTAGCAATCGAAAGGAGACTCGACGCTGAAGGATATGTTGGAATCCTTCAAAATGAGCTTCTTCCAAGCTTGAATGCATGATACCCAGACGATGGAAGCCCTATATACATACTAGAGGACAACAGCCCTATCCATACTGCGCGTATTGTTCGCAATTGGTACGCAGCCCAACCTCGCCTTCATAGACTAGATTGGCCGCCTCGTTCTCCGGATCTGAACATTATAGAAAATGTTTGGTCAACGATGGTCAGAGAATGGAGGCCAGGTATGGCCAGGACCGTAGAAGAACTTACTGATCTAGTGTATGAAGCATGGGCTGATTTAAACAATAAACCTGATTATTTCTCAACATTAAGCGACTCCGTTCACGATAGATTGCAAAAACTAATCGATAATGAAGGAGCTTTCCTCAACTATTAACATCAGTAAAACAAGTATACTATAAGTATTGTAAATAATTTTTGTTACATTAAATCAAAGCATTTTTATATAATTAAAGTTGTAACAATAGAAGTGTTTTATATTATTAAAATTTTGAAATGTAAATAGTTTAATTTATATTTTTCAAGTTTATAACAAGTTTATAAAATAAAAGAAAAATTCAAAGAATACAAATTCAAATTATTAAAAAAACTGTTTTGCACTTCGAAGTCGCCATTTATTTTAAACATAAATATTTAAATAAGTTACATGAGGAAATCAAAACGAAATCAAATCCGCGCTAAACATTACATTTAAATTAATTATATTTTTTATAATATTTTAATAAATCAAAAGTTATTTTTAAATGTTGGTGTTATTTTATTTTGCGCATGCGCGACCGAGGTCGTCTTTAGCACAAAAAAATTTTACTAGTTCAGATCAAACAGTTCCATGCATCGTTATATATCTCCATTTATTTTGAAACATAGATACAAATAAGTTACACAAGGAAATGAAATAAATAAATTTTTTCATATTTCAATATTTTATAAGTCAATAAAATAATTGTGCAACATACGTAATTTCTGTGTGATAACTGTAAGGTTACTTTGAGGTTAGATGTGTTGGAGCCTGTAATAACTTAATTTAATTTAATCAATTGAAATTTAATACCAGTCGTTGTAAATCAGATCTTTCTAAGGTCAATATGAAAGTTTATTTTCAACGTTATTGATAATTTAAAAAATTTTTGCAACCTCACGTTGATCAAGCTTAAACACAAAGAAGGCAACGTTGCAGGAATGTTTTTGCTTTAAATTAATTTTTTTAACTGAAAATTATGAATAAATTATTATACATTTTAATTTTAGAATTTTGTACGAGCTTATAACTAGAAAAACTGTAAGAACATTTGGATCGAGAGATTTATTTTTATCAGTACAGGATAGTGCTTACAAAAAAATAGCTAACATTTGGCGAAAAAAAAGGTTTACGCGAAGCCATTCAAACTGCAGCAGCTGAAGATCCAAATAAAATTACAAGATCTGTTAATTGGGTTGTTAGCAGGTGAACAATTAACTTTATTATATATTATACACTGTTCATTGTCTAATGAATAAAATTTTTAGATTAACAAGAATGTTGGATTAAATTGAAGGAGGAAATTTTTGGAACAGCATCTTATCTTCTTCTAGATCTAGTTCTGTAGCTAATGTATCTACAACTAGAGATTAGACAACTGTATTGGTAACTGCATTAGATATCTTTTCTGTATATAATTATTTTATTACGAATGTGAAAATATAATATATATGGCTGATTCCATTTCAAATCGAACAGTCAGTATTCTCTCAAGTCACCAATTACTGCGCTAATGGAGTATGTTGTTCTACCCTAAAAATAAGGGTATACGTATTTTTTTATTTTGCTGAAATATCAAAATTGCATCAGATATGCACTTTTGAAAATTGCATACAAAAACTAAATGTTAAAACTGAAAATGTTGAGAATAACTTTAGAGAGCTATCGTTTTACCAATTTCCGATGAATTTCGATAAACCTTTATTTATTTTATTTCGTTTTGAGCCCTCTTCAACTCCGTGCAAGAAATTTTAAAAAAAACTAAAAAATGACTGAGATATATGCATTTTACCAAAAAATGCACTTTTTATGCACATGCATTTTTCTCGAAAAGGCCATTTTTTTTTTTGTTGAAATTTTTTTTGCTGATAGAGGACCAAAATACCTATCTAATAGTACTTGTTTGATCCCGGGTTTTTTGGTTTGGAGCGAGAAAAAAATTCACAAATTTTGTTGGTGAAAAATGCTTGTATATACGTTCGGAAGTCTTAAGCAGTCTGCATTCAAACACTGTCGTATGCTTGGCTCATCATTTGTTTACATTTGTGTGCATGTATATAGCATCAATAGTGATATATATATATATATATATATATACTAGGGGGGGTACCCCCCTGCTCGCACTGCTCGCCAACCCCCAGTTGTGCTATAAATATAATTATATATTAAACATTTAAATCATTTTTAAATTTTTAAATCATTTTTTTTTAGTTTCGTTGATAATTTAGTATATTATTTGATATATCGTAATGATTTTGAGTTTTATAAGATTTATAGGATTATTTTGTTATAATTCCTTTTTTATATCTTTTTTCTCATTTTAAACATTTTATGAGATATATCAAAAATTCATACTAAAATTTATAAATTTATTATGATATTGTAAATGAAATTATTACATGATCATTATATCATATTTTATTTAAAATTTAGTTATTTATATAACAAATAAATAAATAAAATAATTTTAAATTATTTTATACTTACTTATATTACATTTACCTGTATAAAAGTTATGAATATGTTTTTTTTTATTTATTGTTGTTATAGTAGTTAAATTATTTATTTATTAAAATTTCGATTTATAAATTTTAAATAATCATAACTTTTAAATATTTTAGTTAATTTTTAAATATTTTATTTTTTTTTTATTTTTAATAATATTGATAATGTTTAAAAATTTTTTTTAAATTTATTATTATATATTGAAATATTTATGATTTATTTTAATTTTTCATATTTTATTAATAATGTTAGCTAATCTTAATAAATATTTAGAATAAATTTCATGACTTCGATTAAAGTAATATTCTGCTATTGGTTCGCGTATTATTGAAGCTATGCTTCTTACGCGACGTTACGGCAGGGGCACTAAATGTATAAAAATCGACAGTCCCAAATGTCACCCAGCGTGAATGAACGAATACGGCACAGGATGCCATTATTGCTATCAACATACAAACATTCTTTTTTCTCTTTCTTTCTTTCCCTCTCTCCCATTCCGCTTAAGAATATGCATGTATATACACAAGTGGATGTGTATAAGAAAGATAAAGAAAAAGAGACTGCTTGTTGTAACCGGCAAAGAAGGCTAGACATAGCCCCCTCCATTCGCGGCTACCTTTATTGTACATATAAGAGAAAGAAAGAGAGAGGGAGAGAGTCAATTCTTAAAGCCGGCGGACAGAGAAGGATAGACGCAACCCTCTCTATTCTTTATGAAAAAGAAAGAGAGAGGGAGAGAGTCAATTCTTAAAGCCGGCGGACAAAGAAGGATAGACGTAGAATACGATGATTAAATAAATAAATTATGTAAATAATATTTATTTAATTTAAATTTTAAAATTAGTATACGTATGAAAATATGCGTTTGTATTTATAATATTATAATCTTAATATATTTTTTTGGCAAGAAATTTTTTTTATTTTCTCTCATTATCTTCCTCCGTTTATTAATATGTGTATATTTATATAGTTGTTATTAATTACTACATTAATAACAAAAAATTAAAATTTAATAAAATTTAATAAAATTTTTGTATTTTTCTGTTTACAATGCACATGACGAAAATTACGTTTACCTAAATATATGTTTTTTTAATAATTGATATTAATATAAAACTACATTATTAATACATTTTTAAATACATAATACATCGAATGAAAAATAACGTTTTTTTGTATTTTTCTATTTATAATGCACATGACGAAAATTACGTTTACCTAAATATATGTTTTTTTAATAATTGATATTAATAAAAAACTACATTATTTATATATTTTTAAATACATAATACATCGAATGAAAAATAACGTTTTCACTAAAAAATTAATTATAATTTTGCAAATGTCACACTTCCTAATTTCTATGTATATATACTGGAAGCATAGCTTCTATCGGCCAGTCCCCACGACTGCCACTCCTGTTTTTTTTTAATATTTCTTTCTAAACTATGTTAGGTACAATATCTCTGTTTTTCGATTCATTTTGAATATATATTTTATTTACATTTTTACAACGTGAAAGAGTTATTTGTGCTTCTATGTTATATTTGAATAATTTAGTTATTTTTAATCGCGTTTCATTACATAATCCATTTTTTATACTTAAATTTCGAATTCACATAATTATGGTATTTACTTTTAATTTCAGTTCGTGTGGAGGTAATCCTTTTCTTATGTTATTTAACATTTCTATTGAATAATTCAAATGAATATTATCATCCGTTTGATCTACACCTTTGTAAAACAAATATAAATAGTTATTAATCTTGAAAGTTATATAAATTTAAACATAAATATTAATATCAATTAATTTTAAACGTTGTATAAATCAATACTATTAAAGGTTTATAATGTAAGGTGGTGTGGAAATCTGAATCCTCAACACTATATGCTTATTTTTATTTTAATACAATAAAATATTTATAATATGAACAAATTATTAAAAATCATTATGTTTTCAACAAATGAATTAATTATAGTGTTGAGGAATTGTAATAGAATTAATTTAAATTTATATTTATTAATTTCAGATAAACTATGTAAAAAATGGTAATAAGATATCTGATGAGGCACATGTTTTTCATTTTAAATATAATAAATTGTAATTTTATGCAACTACTTTCGAGTTTTCAACAAAAAAAAAATTAAAATTTTTATATTTTTATGTAATATTATACTTAAAATATAATAAAAAAATATAAAACTATATTATGCAATATTTGATGGTTCTAAAAGGTTGTTGGGGGATTGTGTGGGGGGACAAGAGGGGGTTAGTGGGGGGTCTATGGGGGGATGTGGGGGGGGGTGTAATGATCGATAACATAAAATAACGTAAATTTACGTTATTTAATTAATAAAAATCATGTGGGGGGGTTGTGGGGGGGCGTGGGGGGATGTGGGGGGCATTGACTGAATTTTGGTTCATATAACTATATAATATAGGGATATATATATATATATATATATATATATATATATATATATATATATATATATATGTGTAAATTCGTAATATAAAAATAAATATTTAAACATGAAAAAAAAGAATTCTATTCGTGTATATCTATATTATGTATGTTTCGATGTACAAACAATAGGAGGCTAACTCGCGGACAAATACATCGCGTAACCAAAACAGCATATTAGAACTGTTATATAGAAGCTAGTTATTTTTACGGCTGCTTTGAAAGGTGCTTCTCGGGCTTGTGAAAAATTTAACAAAATTGTGAAATAACAATGTCCGAAATTTACTCTTCTGAAAGAATTTCATGTCCCGATTTTTTTCAAATGCATAAAAAGGTAGTTTATATGAGCAGTAATTCACGTTTTAGATCGTTGGAAGATTTAGCCATTAATTTGGCACAGCTTCATCCAGATTTAAATATATTGCCATCTACTAATGTATGTGAAAATTGCCATAAACGCATATCAAAAATGATTTTAAGTAATCTGAAAATGAAATCACTGAACTTTTTAGCGGAAGAGATGATGATTTTATTCCGAAGACACCCGAACGAATAGAGGAATTAAACGAGAGTATTAATTCAGTTTTACCTGAATGCATCTCACCCCTAAAAAGAAAAACTGCAATACCTGAAAGTTTTAGAGGAAATTACGTATCTAAAAAGAAAAAATCCTTAATTTCAGCTTTTTCTGCTACTGTTGGAAGTAAATTAGAAGATGCGTATGGCATTTCAGTTGAATCAATAGAATTGGACGAAAATTCCACTGAAAACTATTGGAATGAATTTTCAGAAAATTTTAAATTGGCTTTAGAAAAATGCTCTTCTATTTCGGAGAAAATAAAACTTCTAACTCTACTACCTTCAAAATTAAGCAAAATAAAAGTTTGCTCACTATTCCCGAATATAAGCGAGTATATGATAAATAAATCAAGAAATCTCGTGAAAAATAAAGGAGTTTATTCGGAGCCAGATTTATATACTGGTCATCCTATTGATGAAAGCACAAAAAATATCGTTATGGAATATTTTTTAAATGATGATTTTAATTGTAGTAGACAAAGTCCAAATAAATCTGATGTCGTAACTGTTAAAATTAATAACACAAAAACTAAAAAAGTCAAACGGTTTCTTACTCGAAGCTTAAAAGAAACATATAGTCAATTAAGAAAAGAAAATCCAAACTTACAAATAGGAAAATCGAAATTCTATAGTCTAAGACCAAGTTTCGTCTTAACTAGCCCTGTGAAGGAAGCTTGTCTTTGTGTACATTGCGAAAATTTTGAACTGTTTCTTACAAGTTTGATTCGTTTTAGAGGCGATAAGAATTCCGAATTAGATTCAATTCGTTCAGAAATAACTAACACAATGTTGTGTTCTGAACCATCTGATTCATGTTTCTTGCAAGAATGCAAAGATTGTCCCGGTGGTGCGGGTATCACATTAGAATTGTTAAAACTGAAACAAAATTGTGAAGATGAAATTACGTTTGCTTTGTGGGATAATGGTAATCTTATTAAACAAACAATAAGCTTAACAGTTTTAAAAGAAAAACTTTCAATCTGCGCATTGAAAGCAAGTACTCATATATACATAAAAAATATTCAACGTGAAGCTATAAAAAAGAAAAAGAAGAAGGTAAAGCTGATCCTACTAAGTTAATCATCCACGTTGACTTTGCAGAAAATTGGTCTGTAATAAATAATAAAGCGGTTCAAGGAAATCATTGGGTAAATAACCAAATTTCTATTTTTACTGCAGTCTGTTACCAAGGAGAGATAACACAAAGTTTTGCGATAGTTAGTGACGACAAAAAGCATGATACTGCATATGCACTGCTAGCAATAAATAAAATTATCGATCTTATGAAAAAGAATTATTTAGTTACTAAAGTCACTATCATATCAGATGGAGCTCCAAGCCAATTTAAAAATCGTTTTCAACTACATGAATCCAAACATTGGTTTTATGAAATGAAATGGTTATTTTCTGCGACTGGTCATGGGAAAGGAGCCGTTGATGGAATAGGTGGGCTTCTAAAGCATTATGCTACTTCACATAACTTGAAAAGAGTTCATGAAGAATCGATACAAAATGCTGACGATTTTATAAATTGGGTTCAAAGTTACACCAATGCAATAAAAATCATTTTACTACCAATAAATGAGATTGAAAGATTTAGAAAAAGAAAAATATTGAATGGAGTGGGGTTTCTAAATATAATGGAATTCAAAAAAGTCATATGTGGTTAAAAAAACTTGGGGAATTAAAATCACATATATTTATTGGCAGGACAGCTATACATGCACTAAATGAAGTGAAAAACAAGAAAAAAAAAGCCAAGCGTCGTGAGACTACATTCAAAACTAAAAATAATAAGCGCAAAAATAAAAAAAAATAATTATCTATAATTATTTTTTTGACGCATCCCAACAGTGAGAGGCAAGGGGAACTCACTCTAAAAAAGCACCCCGAAGGGAACAGAATCCTTCTACGTCCACGTCGTTGTTCCTGGATAATGCTAAACGAAGGATAATATTTAAATGTCGACTGCTTAAGACTTCCGAACGTATATACAAGCATTTTTCACCAACAAAATTTATGAATTTTTTTCTCGCTCCAAACCAAAAAACCCGGGATCAAACAAGTACTATTAGATAGGTATTTTGGTCTTCTATCCGCAAAAAAAATTTCAGCAAAAAAAAAAATGGTCTTTTCGAGAAAAATGCATGTGCATAAAAAGTGCATTTTTTGGTAAAATGCATATATCTCAGTCATTTTTTAGTTTTTTTTAAAATTTCTTGCACAGAGTTGAAGAGGGCTCAAAACGAAATAAAATAAAAAAAGGTTTATCAAAATTCATTGGAAATTGGTAAAACGATAGCTCTCTAAAGTTATTCTCAACAGTTTCAGTTTTAACATTTAGTTTTTGTATGCAATTTTCAAACGTGCATATCTGATGCAATTTTGATATTTCAGCAAAATAAAAAAATACGTATACCCTTATTTTTAGGGTAGAATAACATACTCCATTAGCGCAGTAATTGGTGACTTGAGTGTATACTGACTGTTCGATTTGAAATGGAATCAGCCATATTCATTATTTATTTTCAGATTCGCTGTATAGCATGGCATCCACAATATATAAGCAACGAAGATAGACGCTTATAGAAGCGTACTCTTAAATGGGAAATTTCTGCCAAAAATGAGTTACCCAGCTACTGAGGGCGCCACTAGATCCCATGTATTTTTATATCTATATATATCAAATTTTTCATATGTATAGATAAACAAACAATGTTAAAGTGTTACCCAGCGTATCGGACGAAAAATTGAACCCAGAAGTACGCTTCTATAAGCGTCTATCTTCGTTGATATAAGGTTAGCTGTTGCTGCACGAGATGATCGTATTGGAACATTTTCTACTGATCTCAATGGTACAGCAGTCATAAGAGATAGTGCACAAAAATCTGTCTGCTGCATGAACTGGAGACCTAATCCTGGTAGAGAGTTAGCTGCGGCGTGTAAAAATGGTGTATTGATTTGGACGATATAGCATTTATGCTAAGACAACGAAATCATTCACCTGTTACAAGTGTCTCTTTAAATCAACAAGTAATTCTTTCAATTTATGATTTATTTACGAGTTACAAGTATATATGCACGAACACACAAGCAAGCACGTGTTTGTATCCCCAAAGAACTCGAGGCGACGAATCAGCGAATCTAATACAAGTATTCTCTATCTATGTGTTTAGGAAGAACGCAAAAATAGCAACTGCGGCACCGACGATTAATAGTATCAGCAGCAATAGTAAAATCCAGACTTGCGCGCGAGACGTCGTCGTCGACGTTAAAATCGTTTACGTTTGACATGGTATAGTATTATACGACGACGTGCTACAATTATGTTGAAAAGTGGTAAAACAAGAGGAGGATAAAACATAAAAAACGCTCTATGGCTATGACGTAGCTTTGAAAGAGGAGGAGGAGGACTATATACGCTAAAAGGAATCATCATTTATAATTATCCTTTTTTTTCTACGGGCTGGCCAATCTATCAACTACTCTACAAAAGCTGGATTGTTTATTTTTTTCGCCCTTTTATTATCTATGACGTATAACAAAAGAGTAAGGAGCTTATCATTTATTACCTACTACCTGAATTCTCTTACTATGTTGTTTTCATCGCGAGTGCGTGTGTGTTGTGTATATAGGCAAGGAATGTATTTTTCGAGTCTGCGGTGCTTCGCGCCAAGCTCAGGGGTTTTCTTAAAGGGCACGGTGTTTTTTTTGAACCTTTTAAGATATATTGTAGTTTAGCTTTTTCTTCAGAAACGTAAAATATTATAATGTTAAAAATTCTAAAATGTACGATTTAAATAATGAAATAACTATTATATTTAATTTATTTTCCAAATTTATAATTGAAAAAAAGTAAATATATTTTAGAGCTAGTTATGTGAAAACAGTTGTTTTAAGTGTTCAGTAATAATGTATGTTTTTATTGTTTATAAAGTATTTTTAATAAAATATTTTAATAAAATATTTATACTTCTTAAAAATTAACAGTTGATATGTTTTAGTAGATAGTGAATCAAGGAATTGATAATTATCTTAATAATTTTTTTATTTTAATATTCAACAATAACATTTTTTTATCTTATCAAATCAAAATATTGAATACATAAAAAAAAATAGAAAAATTGAAAGAAATTTAATGTAGATTTATACATTTTTTTATATCATTACTTTTATAATTAATATATTTTTGAATTTAATAATAAATATCAATTATATTTTTTAGCCACATGTCTTTTATGGATTTTTAATATTTTTATGAGATAAAATAAAATAATTTATAACCATGGAGGACGGGAACAAAATTTTGATTGGACCAGCAGAAATAATCAAAGGTAAGTGCATATACATTTTCAAATTTTTATAGTCATTTAATGTATTTTTTTAAAAATAAAACTTTCAATATTTTTTTAGATCGGTTATATTTTGTTACTGTTACATCACCAGATAAAGCCAAAAATACAGCGAATACACACTATTTTAGTGTTCACAATGAACTGGTGTATGAGAGCTTTTATGCAGATTTTGGACCACTTAATCTTGCAATGGTTTATCGTTACTGTCATAAAGTTGATAAAAAATTAAAAGCTATATCTCTAAGTAAGAAAAGAATTGTCCATTATACAACATTGGATCCTGAAAAAAGAGTGAATGCAGCATTTTTGATAGCTTGTTATGCAGTAAATATCTAATTTAAGAATTTTTAATTTATCATTAAAACAGTAAAATAATATCTTAAGAGCAGGCCGGATTCGCTGTCCTTGTCTAATTGAGATTTTCGTTATTTACTCAACTATTAATCGGTGTATCTGCAAATTGAAGGTTAAGCGCAATAGATATTATTATTACAAATATGTATGCACAAGAAAACAAAAATCTACCGATTTGTTTTTGAGAAAAGTAAGGAACGCGAAAATATTATAAACATAAACTTTCACCTCGGCGTTCCTTACTTTTCTCAAAAACAAAGCGGTAGAATTTTTTTTTCTTGTGCATAAATGTTTATTATAATAATATCTATTGCGCTTAACCTTTAATTTGAAGATGCACTGATTAATAGTTGAGTAAATAATAAAAAACTCAATTGCTACTCGGTCGGTATCAGGTTCTACTCCGGCCTGCTTCGAGATGCTTCAATGGGAGAACCCTATTATCAAATATCACTACAAGATTGTATTAATGCAATTTATAAGTGCCATCAATTGGGATTTTTTGATTTTCGTGACTTTAATCTTAAGATGAAGATCCAAATAAAATTACAAGACCTGTTCATTGTCTAATAAATAAAATTTTTAGGATAACAAGAATGTTAGATTAAATTGAAGGAGGAGATTTTTGGAGCAGCATCTTATCTTCTTCTAGATCTGGTTCTTTAGCTGATGTATCTACAACTAGAGATTAGACAACTGCATTGGTAACTGCATTAGATATCTTTTCTGTATATAATTATTTTATTACGAATGTGAAAATATAATATATATTCATTATTTATTTTCAGATTGGCTGTATAGCATGGCATCCACAATGTATAAGGTTAGCTGTTGCTACACGAGATGATCGTATTGAAATATTTTCTACTGATCTCAATGGTACAGCAGTCATAAGAGATAGTGCACAAAAATCTGTATGCTGCATGAGCTGCAGACCTAATGCTGGTAGAGAGTTAGCTGCTGCGTGTAAAAATGGTGTATTGATTTGGACGATATAGCATTTATGCTAAGACAACGAAATCATTCACCTGTTACAAGTGTCTCTTTGAATCAACAAGTAATTCTTTCAATTTGAATTTAATGTTGTTACACTATAAAATGCGATGTATTCTTCTGTACTTTTTTTATACAAATTTCAACATTTTTATATAATTGATATATTGTATATTTTTAAATTTATAATTAGAAAAATCATTAATTTCTATAGGGTGATTTACTAGTATCCTGCTCATTATCAGATATGAATATGATAATTTGGGATGTTGCAAAAGAAACTAGAATTCCTTAGAAACATGTAGGTGTAGGAGGATTGTGTTTTACTCAGTGGTCACCTCGTGGATCAAGGTTACTAGCCACAACTTGTAGAAAAATATTTAGGTGAGTATTAATATTACTTGAAATAAAAATTTATGATATAAAACTAATTGATATTATACCATATTTAAAGTGTGGAATATGGGATCGGGAATTTTAAAATTCATCATACAATTCCATAAATTTTGAGAAAATGTCTTTCGATAGAAACTTCAGCAAAAAAAGAAGTCATTATTTATCATCACTTGTCATTAATATTCAACAAAATGTGATGTAGAAGTTTTGATGCATCTTTATGCAACGAAAGGTCCATAAGCAGTATGCTTATCTTTGGATGGAGTATTTGCATTTTGTTTAACCGATGTAGAAAAGTAGAAAATTTTACTTGCTACAGATCCGTAAGGAGTCAAGCCTCTTTTAAAATAGTCACCCATAACGGGCAGTTGAAAAGTTGCTTCAGAAAGTAAAGTAACTTCATTTTTTATTATATTTCTTTTGATGTTAAGGCGACTTCGGATTTTAGGTTAGGTTTTATTTCTGAGTTCACAAATTACTCTTTCAATTTGTAAAATTTTTCAGATTTTTTAATTTTCCACCATTCTACGGCTTATAACAAATGGTGGAAATTTAAAAAATCAAAGAAATTTTGGAAACTGAAAGAGTAATTTGTAAATTACAAAATGAAATCCAACCGAACTTCCATAATCGCTTGCAATTTTGATATTTTCTTAAATTATATTAATAAAATATTTCAAATTATAGGCCTTAATAGGAATTGCTAAGTTACTCAGTGGTGATCACGTAGTAGAACCATAGTGAAGGGGCTAATGAATTGAAACAGATTTATATTTCTTTTAGCGATGCACTAAGTGCGAGAACGAGCTTTAGACTTCCTTACAACTTTTCATGCAGATTGTAAAATTTTTGATTTTTTAAAAAATTTCAAATGTAATTTTATGTAAATAATAAATAATAAATTATAATTAAAAGAATTTTATTAAAACATTTTTATTTACTATTTACATTTACTTTTTCTTCTCATTTTTAATTATCTTATACATTTATTTTTTCAAATCTTATTATATTTTCATAAAATTAACGATTATATCGCCATCTGACGATATTATAAATATTAGAAACTGTTTTATCTACTGATCCTGTCACGAAATTAAAAAGTAAGGGAGATAGAAACTTCACGTAGCAAATTAGACATTCTTATGTCTGTGGTAAAATGTGCGACGTTGCCATTTGCCGTACACATTCGGAAAAATATCCTTTCCGCTAAGTGTACCAAATAGAAGTAACAATTTATTGATAAATATTATCTTTCTTTGAAAATATTTCTAAATTTTTCAAGCCTAAGAAATATTTTTTTGTAGAAGAATATATTATTTAAAAACATTGAATATCAGTTTTAAGAGGAGGTCACGTATCTCCATCCTTTTCTAATCGAAGAATTAAGTTTTTGCAAAAACTAATAACTTTATCGAAAAATGAAGAGAAAGCCCCATCGCGTATTAAAAAAAGCTATATTTTCTTTAATGAAAAAAAATTAATTTTATTGCTTCGTTCTCAAGAAAACTTTGAAAAACCAAATTGTCCAACCTAATCTCTATGTTTTAAGTTTTTCAAGGTTTTCTTGAAAACGAAGCGAGAAAATCAATTCTTTCTTATTAAAAAAATATAGCTTTTTTTAATACGCGATTGGGCTTTCTCTTTATTTTTCGCTAAAATGATTAGTTTTCGTGAAAAAATCAGTTCGTCGATTAGAAAAGGACAGAAAAAGTCGACCTGCTCTTAAGCATAGAAATAATTTGTTACAAGTAAATTTAAAATATTAGTTCAAATAAAAGTTTCTCAAAATTGAAGTTAATTTTCTGCAATATAAATTCCAATTTTTTTTTAATTACGTAAACTCTTTTGATTCAAAGAATAATTTTTTTATTCAATGAATTATTTCTTTAAAACAGTTAAATGTTAATTCTAATTAAAATTTATTTTTTGTGATTATGTTTATAAACAATTGTTGTAAAAATTTTTCTTTCAGTGAAATGTATGTTTTGAATCAAAGTAATAATTACTTTATTGAAATAAGAAAATGTTTTAAGTTTTTCAGTTATATTTTCTTGATTCTGACCATTATTTTTTTTCAATTGAAAATCCTCTCTAATGTAAGGAAATGTAATGAATTACACCGCTTTTTTGCACCAACATTTTATTGTTGAAAAGAGGTAGGTTTATCGAAGTCATGAACCAATTTGTTTAATTTAAAAATTATGTCTTTGTATTAAAAAATTATTTGATGTAAGATATTTATTTCATTTTTATATAAAAACTATTTGAAATAAATATTACATTTTTTAAATAAAAAAATACAGCATTGTTTTTAAGAAAGTTTTATTGACTTTCAACACTATTTCCGAAGTAACTAATTTCTTAAAATTAATAAAATATTTTTCGAAATTCAAACATTTTTTTTCTTAAATTCTATATTTTCTTTAAGAATATTTCAAGGGTTTTTTTTTAGTTTAAAAAATATTTCAATAATTTAAAAATGATTTTTCTTTGACTCAAAGAAATTCATTCCTTTACACCGTATTTCTTCTATTCAAAAACACCTTCTTTAAAGTTAAAAAAACTTTTTTCTATGTATCGTCACAAATTTTGCGTGAAATTCAGTAATAAAAGGAACATTTTCACTCAATAATTTGGTATCATTTCATATCAATGTATAATAACTATTTTTGTGGTGAAAAATAAAGCTTACTTTTTTTAAAACATTCTGCAGTTAAAAATAAAATTTCATTTCTTTAATATGAAAGGACTAAGATATGCGACATGCTCTAGGATAAATTTAGAACAAACGTACTGGTTTTCTTTTAATACCTTACAAATAATACATGTTTTTGATTAACAAACATTGCTTATTTTATTACTCACTAATGTCAAATGATTTGTTTCTTTTATGCTATAATATTGAAAAAATCAATAATTTATAAAATAAATTATATCTTTTTATTACTATTTAGTTTTTGTATAACACTAATTTAAAAATTCGTTTCATGACACCATATATAAAAAAGTTGAGATTGAGATTAGAACAGGACAAAAATAAATGACCTGTTATAAAACAAAATTTTTAAGGGTTTGCTTTAGACCTATACTTTATCGATCAAAATTGTTTAAAAATAAATTCCGTTATTATTTATTTCGGTATTATTTTTTCATATGAATAAATATCAGAATTGTTTGTAATCCCTAGCGGAAATATAAAATGTTTAAAAATGTTTAAAACTGTTGAATCTGTTTGAAACAGCTCATAAAATTGAAATTTAGGACATTTGAAACAGTTATGAACAGTTTTAAACATTTTCAAACACTTTAAAAAATTTTTGAAAAGTTCGAAATGATTTCAAACGGTGTTTAATAGTTTTAAATTTTTTATGTTTTAAAGTTATAGATTATTTTAAATATTTAAAATATTTCGAAACAATTTCAAATCAATATAAACTATTTTTTATTAACTTGTACAGTTTTGAACGGTTTTAAACAGTTTTAAACACACGAAGACCCAGCAAAAAGAATGACTCATTATGCGAAGGATCAGCTTTCGACTAACTTTACTGATCGAAAATAACTAAAAAAAATATTTAGTTTTTTTTTTTTGGCTTATTCTTTGAATTTTAACAAATTTACACGCTTCTGTTTCCCATTTGTTAAAATGAATAGATATTTACAAGTGAAAGCAATTCCGATATATATTCTTATTAAAAATAAACGAAATTACTTCTTCCGCTACTTTCGATCAGTAAAAAGGGTCTTAAACCTCGTCTAAAACTGACGACCTTTAACATGACGAATGAAATAATAATAAAATATGTGTATTACCCTACTTTTAACGTTAAGACTTACATTGCATACAAATATAATTCTCATTATAAAAACTATTTGAATAGTCTGTATGAATATATTATGGTTTGAAATTGTATTCGAGCACGATTTAAAAATTTTTCAGATTACGTTAGATTTACGACTGAATAAAGAAAACAACCTATAAGATTGCGATAATACTCTAAAATAAAAGTAAAATCGATAATTCTTGAGTTATAAAAACCTATATTATTTAAATCTGTATGATGCAATTGTAAACGATATGCAAAAATAATTTATCAGTATGATAAGAAAAAGATATTAAGTACTAAGTTACTGTCGGATTATTGAAGATAGTTTGTCATAATGTTTTAAACTATAAATAAAGCTGCAACTGTTTTTATGGCGACATGCAAATTGTGTAACAATTGGTAAGACGTGTTATGCCGTAAATCTAATTTAGATGTAGCGTGCGTCATAGAACGACACTACCTATTGATTAGAAAAACTGTCATTAATCAGTGAATTGACCCCAAGCCTCGTATACATGTTTACGTCTGTGATATGAAATAAGTAACTCAATTTGTGAATACACAAATTCTGTACAAACCTTTGTATACGATCGGCATCGCTCCAGACCACACAAAAAGTGATAGCCTTCTCGAGTGTAAAAGACGATATGCATAATTGTAGTGTCTAGTATCTTAACTATTACTTGTAAATATTGTCTAAATCTTCGTTAAAAATTTGTTTGTTCTTATTATTATTCAATCGCCAAGTATAATTATACTTGAATATAGTTTGAAACTATAATCTATAATAGTATGCCTTAAATAACGATTATTTTCTAGATGTAGAGTAGAATTATTCAATCGTAATGTGAGAATTTATAAAAATTAATTGAATTATAGATCAAATTTCAGATTTGATGTTGTTGACATTAATTACAGCTATAAGTGTAGGATGAAATAAAATTTTTTTGCACATGAGATCTTACGTGCGATCTCATGTGCAGAAACTTTTTTTTTCACACGAGATCTCACGTGAGATCTCATGTGAGATCGAGTATCGGCAAAAATTAATTTTTTTGCACATGAGATCTTACCTGAGATCTCACGTAAGATCAGGTATCAGGAAAAATAAAATTTTTCGGCACATGAGATCTCACGTTAGATCTCGTGTCATTTTTTTCAGTAACGGTATTAAATTCCCTATTGAAAATAATGACGTCTTTTAAAGACGTCTTTTTTATCAAGATTTTAAAAATAATACCTACTAAAATGTTTTAAAAAAGAACGTACTTATGCTAAAGGGTATATAAAGACGTCTTTGAAAGATGTCATTGGATGTATGTTTACAAATCCCAATACAACAAAAGACATCTTGAAAAGCCGTTATTATTTTTAATAGGGTATCTTCCTAAAGAAAGATATAGAAACAAAATAAGCATCAGCTCTCTGTAGACCGAAAAGCTTGAGCGAACAAACTGGAAATAGTCCAGTCATTCTACGAAATTTCATGACTTAATTTATTACAGATATTTGAAGGTGGGAAATCATTGGGGGGGGGGGATTAGTAGATGATAAATAAATAAAAAGATACAGCTAGATTTGCCCTATTTTTTTATAAACAACGATCAAAGTCTGAAAATAATGATGTTTTGCCCTATAATTTTCAAATGACGTTTTAGAGAAAAATGTTATAAATAAAAGTTATAGGCATTAAGAAGACCTAAAATTTTATTATCGGGTACGTGAAAATCGGTCAACAACTTTTCCGGATAATCGCGAAAAACATCATTTTTACACTGTTTTATAAATGTTAATAACTTTTATAATAATTGCTATGAATGATTTATAGTACATTGTCGGTGAGGCCATTATGGGTCTTTATAAGCATAAAAAATTTCAGCCCGATCGATTCGATAGTTTATGAATAATTGCAATTGTTTATCCCAAAGAAGATTTATTTAAACAATCATAAGACAGAACATTGTGAATTTTCCGACATTTAACAAAGTGGAATGGATTCTTTAAAGTTTAAAGTATAAGTTAAGTCGAAGAAATTAATAATTTTTTTAAAAAATTATTGTTAAACAGTTAATGTAAAATTAGTCTATTTTTTTGCTTATAAATAAATGGAATAACTTTTTGGTTTTTTGTCATACGGACTTCTAATTAGTCTCATTTGATAGCTATTTTAAAAACGCATTTTTAAAAAAAAAAGTATTTTCTACGATCAATACTAACGGAGATAACATTTTTTTTTTAAATTCATATCTCCGTTATTTATAAACATTAAGAGTTGAAATTTTCAGGAAATTTCAATAAAGACTTATATTTTTGAATGCAATAAATAGTTATACAATTAATGCCATGAATATGATTTTCTACATCTTTAAAGTGATAGGTACATCTGCAAGATGGTCTTGGTGAGAGTGGCTTCAGCTTCGTTTTCCGCGCGGCGAGTATTAGGATATCGTTGCCTCGAGCGGGGACCGCGAAAAAAAATGCAACATCTCGGCTTCTAGACGACGTAGAACCTTCTTTTTTTTTAATCTGGGGCAACTCGAGAAAATATTAAGAATGGGCTTATTTTCAGCCCCCTGGAAAATTGGGAAATGCCGGAAAATCTTTAATTATGTAACCATATGAAAATTTTCAACATTAATACTTACATTTTCTTATTATTATAATTTCTTGTAGTGTTTTAATGCTTTTAAATAATATATTTTTAATAATTTAAATATTTATTAATTAATAAAACGGCCTTTTCTTTGTAAATAATATTATGTTTTTCAATCAAACATAAAAATGATTGATTTTTTTATGTATTTTTTATTATTATTCAATTATATTCTTGAAGTATTGAAAAATTGTTTGAAAAAAAAGATAATGCTTTAATTGAATTCAATGTACATATTGCAGAATAGCTTTGGTCTTTGTATTTCGATATGTATATGAATATCTATTAACGGTAGGCCGGAGTAGAACCTGATACCGACCGAGTAACAATTGAGTTGTTTGTTATTTACTCAAGTTTTAATCGGTGTATCTTCAAATTAAAGGTCGAGCGCAATAGATATTATTATTACAAACATCTATGCACAAGAAAAAAAATATCTACCGGTTTGTTTTTGAGAAAAGTAAGTAACGCGAAAATATTATAAACATAAACTTTTACTTTGGCGTTACTTACTTTTCTCAAAAACAAACCAGTAGATATTTTTTTTCTTATGCATAGATGTTCATAATAATAATATTTATTGCGCTCGACCTTTAATTTGAAGATGCACCGATTAAAACTTGAGTAAATAACAAAAATGCCAATTAGACAAGGACAGCGAATCCGGCCTGCTCTTAAAGCGTACTATTGTTTTCCATGAGAATATTAAATTGTTTTTTTTTTGTCAAATATATTTATTATATTATTGATTTTAAACATGTTTTAAATAAATAAATAAACGTTGTCAATTAAGTGAGCACTATACTTTTTGATAGAGATTCTTCAGTTAGAAATATTTTCTTATAAAGTATACTTTTATCATCAAATAAAATATATTTTCATAAATGATTTATAATTCAATTTAATAAACTACTCTATCATTATATTTTGATGTAGAGATCTATATTAAATAAAAGTTTGTGCAGGTAATATTTTATAAAATTTTTTAACAAAAAACAAAACCGACTTCAAAAAAAAATTTTTCAACAAAACCAAAACCGACTTCAAAAAAATGCACTAAAAAGTTACAAATAATTTTTGATCTTCAATAATTATACGCATACTACGCATCTAACTCAACACATGTGTAGCAAACATTTTATAGATTATATAATCATTTGTAAACAGCACCAACAAATTATATTTTTTTTTAATTCACAAAAAAATATAATTTGTTGGTGCTGTTTACAAATGATTATATAATCTATAAAATGTTTGCTACACATTTGTTGAGTTAGATGCGTAGTATGCGTATAATTATTGAAGATCAAAAATTATTTGTAACTTTTTAGTGCATTTTTTTGAAGTCGGTTTTGTTTTTTGTTAAAAAATTTTTTATTTTCTATCTCCTAGTGAATCCCCTTACTAAAAACGCAAATATAGGTAGACCCACTAATTACATTAAACTTTCATTATTAATTCATAACGCATGCATTAGTACACCACCAAGCAATATATAGCAGGAAAGAAAGAAGGCTCAACAGCACAGTGTCGTTATGTGTGCATGTATACATATTCAAGCTCAGGTAAGAGAGAGAGAGAGAGAGAGAGAGAGAGAGAGAGAGAGAGAGAGAGAGAGAGAGAGAGAGAGAGAGAGAGAGAGAGAGAGAGAGAGAGAGAGAGAGAGAGAGAGAGAGAGAAAACGAAACTCCCAGTTTTCTTAATTTGATAATTGGGTCATACAAACCGAATATTGGCCAAATAATTATAGGACACGTATGGGACCTTCCTGCAGACATTCTCTATCAGATAAGGAAAAGTTTTTTCGGAACGGTTAGGAAATGAAGGAGTTATAAGGTAACAGACATAAAAAAAAAAAAAAAAAAAATTAGTCGAATTGAGAACCTTCTCCTTTTTGAAGTCGGTTAAAAATATATTGTAACTATATTATAATTAGCGATGATCATTTTATTAAAATTGCATAAAATTATTAATAGGAAATTGATAATAAAAGATTGAAAAGAAGAAAGAATAAAGAATTGAAAACGACTGTAAATATTTAAAATTAACACATTAAAAATAATTAGTATCATTTACAAAACATGTTATACAAATAGAATTCACATTAATAAAAGAAAGAAAAAGAAAAAACATTTTTATATTTAATTAAAAAATAATAGTTTTATTGTAATACATGTTTTAATAATAATAATATCGAATAATAATTTGATATAAATAAAAAAAATACATATATATAAAGAATATTAATATAAAAAACATAAAAAAATCAGTCATTTTTATGTTTGATTGAAAAACATAATATTATTTACAAAGAAAAGGCCGTTTTATTAATTAATAAATATTTAAATTATTAAAAATATATTATTTAAAAGCATTAAAACACTACAAGAAATTATAATAATAAGAAAATGTAAGTATTAATGTTGAAAATTTTCATATGGTTACATAATTAAAGATTTTCCGGCATTTCCCAATTTTCCAGGGGGCTGAAAATAAGCCCATTCTTAATATTTTCTCGAGTTACCCCAGATTAAAAAAAAAGAAGGTTCTACGTCGTCTAGAAGCCGAGATATTGCATTTTTTTTCGCGGTCCCCGCTCGAGGCAACGATATCCTAATACTCGCCGCGCGGAAAACGAAGCTGAAGCCACTCTCACCAAGACCATCTTGCAGATGTACCTATCACTTTAAAGCTGTAGAAAATCATATCCATGGCATTAATTGTATAACTATTTATTGCATTCAAAAATATAAGTCTTTATTGAAATTTCCTGAAAATTTCAACTCTTAATGTTTATAAATAACGGAGATATGAATTTAAAAAAAAAATGTTATCTCCGTTAGTATTGATCGTAGAAAATACTTTTTTTTTTAAAATGCGTTTTTGAAATAGCTATCAAATGAGACTAATTAGAAGTCCGTATGACAAAAAACCAAAAAGTTATTCCATTTATTTATAAGCAAAAAAATAGACTAATTTTACATTAACTGTTTAACAATAATTTTTTAAAAAAATTATTAATTTCTTCGACTTAACTTATACTTTAAACTTTAAAGAATCCATTCCACTTTGTTAAATGTCGGAAAATTCACAATGTTCTGTCTTATGATTGTTTAAATAAATCTTCTTTGGGATAAACAATTGCAATTATTCATAAACTATCGAACCGATCGGGCTGAAATTTTTTATGCTTATAAAGACCCATAATGGCCTCACCGACAATGTACTATAAATCATTTATAGCAATTATTATAAAAGTTATTAACATTTATAAAACAGTGTAAAAATGAGTGTTTTTCGCGATTATCCGGAAAAGTTGTTGACCGATTTTCACATACCCAATAATGAAATTTTAGGTCTTCTTAATGCCTATAACTTTTATTTATAATATTTTTTTCTAAAACGTCATTTGAAAATTATAGGGCAAAACATCGTTATTTTCAGACTTTGATCGTTGTTTATAAAAAAATAGGGCAAATCTAGCTGTATCTTTTTATTTATTTATCATCTACTAACCCCCCCCCCTTAATGATTTCCCACCTTTAAATAAATAATTATTAAAATCTGTAATAAATTAAGTCATGAAATCGATGTTTTTTACGTAGAATGACTGGACTAAAATGTTATAACCTTATATACCCGCGTCACTAAAATTTTCGTAGGAGTTCGCGTATTAAGAAAACGCCACCTAACAGTCAAAGATAGAATTAATAGTCGATTTGAATAATTCTTTCAGTAGTTACATTTTTAACTGTGAGGTGTTGTTTTTCTTAACTTTGCAATCCCTTATCCGAATTTCAGAGATGCAGGTATATAAGGTTATAATTTTGCAGATTTATTCACAGTTGAAAATCAGTATACACTGCCGCCGAGACACTTTTGCCCCCCTTCTTCTAAAATCGACTTATCTAAAAAGTTTTATAACTCTGGAAAAAATGGTCGTAGCCTAAAAATTCCAACGGGATTCGAAAGATTGTTCAAAATTCTTCCAAAAACTATTAGTTTAATATAAAAAAAACATTTTTTTCGTATCTCTTATCCTTGTTTAAAAAGAAATTTTTATTAACTTTGTTTTGACTTTGTAAAATAGAGTTTAATTTTAGTAGAAATCGTTACATTAATACAAAATCAAATAGATTTTAAAGCTCATATTTCGACGATAAAAATGCAATGTCGAACGTCTAGATTCGACCTTTTAAGAGGAGGTCACGTATCTCTGTCCTTTTCTAATAAAAAAATTGAGTTTTTTACAGAAACTAATAACTTTAGCAAAAAATGGAGAGAAAGCCGCATCTCGTATGAAAAAAAGCAATATTTTTTTCGATAAGGAAAAATTAATTTTATTGCTTTGTTTCCAAGAAAACCTTGAAAAACTTAAATCATAGAGGTTAGGGTGGACAATTTGGTTTTTCAAGGTTTTCTTAAGAACGAAGCAATAAAATTAATTTTTTCTTATCAAAGAAAACATTGCTTTTTTCGATACAAGGTGCGGCTTTCTCTTCATTCTTTGCTAAAGTTATTAGTTTTTGTAAAAAAATCATTTCTTTGATTAGATAAGGACCGAGATACGCGATCTCCTCTTAAACCAGAATTATAAGATATTATATTTAAAAATAAGGTTTTTTCGATATATGAATATCTTTGAATTTAAGAGGAATAGAAAAATTTGTCAGAGAGAAAAAATGTTCCTTTTTGGTCAAATAATAATAATATATAATAAAAAATGGATTTCGGAAAAAATATTTTTTTTTTTGCCTTTTTTATCCACGTTGTTCAATATTTTAAGGATATCAAAATTTCATTACATTCCAACAAAAAAAACAAAATTTTTTTCGAAATCAATTTTTAATTATAAATTATTATTATTTGACAGTAGATAAGCTATATGCATACAGGATCATGTTCCTTCTGGATCACCCCCTCTCTCCTTAAAGTGATCTAGAATGTAATGTGTGTATAAGCCCATAAGAGTATCCCTTTATTCGAGTGATTTTTTGAATTTTGGTTTTTATTTACGCCCACCCTTCCCTACTCCATGTGATCGAGAATGTAATGTGTGTATAAGCCCATAAGAGTATCCCCTTCTTCGAGTGATTTTTTGAATTTTGGTTTTTATTTACGCCCACCCTTCCCTACTCCATGTGATCGAGAATCCGATGTGTGTATAAGCACATAAGAGTATCCCCTTCTCCGTGTGATTTTTTGAATTTCAGTATTTTGTTCACGCCCACCCTTCCCTACTCCATGTGATTTAGAATCCAATATGTGTATAAACCCATAAGAGTTACCTTTTTTTGTTTGATTTGTAGGTGTCCCCATACGGTAGGGAGTCCCAAGATGTTTTTTTCTTTTGAAAGATTAATGTTTACGATTGCATGTTTTCCTTTTTTCCATCTCTATGACTTTTTTTTTTAAGCCACCTTCTTTTGATCGATAGATATTTTTCCTTTGGTCAAGGAATATTTTTCCTTATCTTTTACAAATAAGAGTTCTCTTTTTTTTTTTTTTTAAACAGGATGAAAAAAGATAGCTGACCCTTATAATAAATTTTTTTCTCAAAAAAGATTTTCTTTCAAAAAGATAAAGACAGTATTATATCTTAAAGGTTGCATGATTCATTATTTTCATGCACCTGCGACTCAAAAAAGAACACACACACAGTGTACTGCATTAAGAGAAAAAACATTCTTTTCCTTCTTTCCTAAAAGCTGGTAGATTTTTTGTGCAACGTTCAAGAAAATGCATAGTGGGCAGCGCTATAAAAAAAGACTCTCCATCCGCCGAAAAAACTTTATGTTTGATAGTGACCCTTTCGCTTCCCCGCAGCGCCACTTAGTCGGCGCAATCAGTGTGCTGAAAACGGACTCTGATTACTCCGATAATCTTAATGCAAAGACTCTCCATCCGCCGAAAAAACTTTATGTTTGCTAGTGACCCTTTCGCTTCCCCGCAGCGCCACTTAGTCGGCGCAATCAGTGTGCTGAAAACGGACTCTGATTACTCCGATAATCTTAATGCAAAGACTCTCCATCCACAGAAAAATTTTACGTTTGCTAGTGACCCATTCTCTTTCGCTTCCCCGCAGCGCCACTTAGTCGGTACAGTCAGTGTGCCAAAAAACGGACTCTGATTGCTCCGATAATCTTAATGCAATCAGCGCTTTACGCAATGCTGAAGGATACATGCGGCGCCTAATGTCTTTGGGTGCAGGTATACACAGAAAACCCTCGGTCTCGTCATTGTTTTACCACTGCATGTTTTTTTCTTTTTCATCTTTATGACAGCTTCTTTAACCCACATGCTTCTGATCGATAGATATTTTCCCTTTAGTCACTTTCACATTACTTTACTATTTAAAGTCACTTGTTTTCATTTTGTTGGAAAGAGACTGTAAAGTCCAGCTGAAAATTTTAATTTTTTTTATATATATAAACTTTCTATTTTCATTTCTTTAAAAGTTTTAAGGAAAAATTTCATTTCAATCTTTTTTTTATCTCTTTCCTAAAAACTCTATATTTTAAAATTCTCAGCTAGATTTTTGTACGAGCCTGCAAGTCATAAAAAGATTAGACATAGCAAGGCATATAAAAAAAATGTATATATATATATATAAACCAGACCCTAGCATTGTGACCGGAAAACCGAAACCCTTGACCTGCCTAAAACAGTATGAATTCGAACTGCATACGCACAAAAAATTATCCATAGACTAAGGCAGACAAGCATGCTATTCCTATGTTTTTTTTTGAAACTGTCACATAAATTTCTAACTTTACGATTTTCAGATTTCTTACTCTTCCTTTCCTCTCATTTTCTTTCCTTTTCCCTCCCGCATAGATAGTTGAAGAAAGCATTAAGGAAAAAATATACTTTTCAAGATAAAACACAGACGTGCATCTTAAATATAACAAACAGTAAAAGCGAAAGTTTTCCCACCGATCCTTTTTTTTATATATATACATTTCTTTAAAACGTTAGAGAAATTGCTAGTAATTTTAATGTTGTATTTTTATTTTTCTTAATATTTTACATTTTAATCTAATAATACTTCGAATATTTTATTTAATCATAATAATAATTTTACTTAAAAATTACTTTAAATTTACTAGAATTCTCCGATGTTTTTCTAATTTTAGTTGATTTTTATAATTTCTTTTGTAATTTAGAATTATAGAATATTAAAATATTTAGAATTACGTAAATATCGTACGGTTAATTTCAATAAGAAGTAACCATATGATATAATAATTTTAAGCAACCCAAATAAATATATAATACTCTCCTTGTTATATGTTATTACAATAAGAAGATTAAAATAGAGAATAGCATATTTTATTAGTTTATTCATGTAATCCTCTTCGCTTAAGATTTTTCCAGCCTTTTTATTGCACTACGATTTAGTTTTATTACAAACAATTTCCATTTTTCCTACCTCGAAAAATAACATACATCAAACTACATGGGGAATCCCTCGAAAAGAATACCGTTAATACCTTAGGTATTAATTCATATATATTCAATAGTCTTTGTTTAATCTAGTAAATTTATTTTTTTTTGTAAAAGAAAATGAATCTGATTTCCAACACATTATTTCAATATTTATTTTTTAAATTCACAGACAATTATTATTAAGCTATTAATTTTATATGGACTTATAATTTGATGTAATGTTTGGAAATTAAATTCATACTATCTTATATTAGATTTTATAATTTTAACAGCGAATTTTAACTTTAATTTCTAGTTAAATCATTGTATTTTAAACACCTGTTAATTTTTCCTGATGTCACTTTTATGCAAAAAATTTTATTTAAGAAAATAATTAACAGCAGGCTGGAGTAGAACCTGATACCGACCGAGTAACAATTGAGTTGTTTGTTATTTACTCAAGTATTAATCGGTGTATCTTCAAAATAAAAGTTGATCGCAATAGATATTATTATTATAAATATCTATGCACAAGAAAAAAAAATCTACCGATTTGTTTTTGAGAAAAGTAAGGAACGCTGAAGTAAAAGATTATGTTTATAATATTTTCGCGTTCCTTACTTTTCTCAAAAACAAAGCGATAGATTTTTTTTTTCTTGTGCATAAATATTTTTAATAATAATATCTATTGCGCTTAACCTTCAATTTGCAGATACACCGATTAATACTTGAGTAAATAACAAAAATGTCAATTAGACAAGGACAGCGAATCCGGCCTGCTCTTAAATAGCAATATTAATGTTTAATAGTAATATTGAATATTCTTTAGCTTTAAGTGTTTCCTGTAAAAGATAAAGAAAGAAGAAATAGGGCCAATAGCAGTGTATATGCTCCTCCCACGTTAATCTTCTTTCTCTGTCTTACTTATTTCTCTAAAGGGGACAGTTTGAGGAAAATTAAGGGAAAACCATTGCTTGCACCAATACGAATGTAAGACCACATGCATGTATGCTCTCTCAAGAGTATATAAGCCAAGGGCAGCAATGAAAAGCGTCTCATTTCTTCTATTTTCAATTTACGTAGCACGACTTCGTCGACTACACAAATTCTTTTCAAACCTTTTGAAGGTCTTCTCTCAGTATTTTTTTAAAAAAAATTTTTTATCACAAGACTTTTAGTCTTTCTTTTTGTTTTCAACTTCAAATTTTTTAATCCTAAATTTCCTCAAATTGTCAGAGAATTGTATCTCAAAGAAATCTTTTTTCAATAAAAGTAAGTAAATAAAACAATTTCCTTCTTTTTAATTTTGAATGATACTAGCAGGTCGATCTTACCGCTAGTCCTTGCACAGGTCTTAATCACCCTGCGCAATTCACCACTAAATTAAAGGGTCGAAATCACCCTTTAGTTTCAGCACGAGGTCGCAGTTACCTAGTGCAACGACAAATAAGTTGAGGGTCCAAGTAACCCACTCCTCACTCGGATTGGGTCGATTCTATCCGATACAACCTTTTTTTTATTGCCAAGAGCGAATAAACTCTTCTTGATTGCTTAAGAAGTTAATCAACAATAGGTTGGTTAACCTCAGTAGTAGAGACAAAAGGGTCGAAATAACCTTCACGTCTGTACTGGGTCGAACCAACCCGGTACGAAATTATTATCACCAACAAAAATTTACATAAACAATCCCGTATAAATCATAAATTTTATTTATAAAAGTATTTTATTAATTTTTACGCGAAATTTTAATCGTGAACCTGAGTCCTTAAGCGAAAGCTTAGACTCGAATGCGCTAAGTAAAAGATTGTTTTTACTAACAAATCAGACATTACACATGGAGGCCCCGTGTGAGATTTGATTAAAAAAAACGCGTAAAATAAAATACATAAATTAAGAAATTTTACTAAAAAATCCTTTTTTTTTTACCGTATATATTTAAAAAAAAAAAATCTTCAAAAAATAATAATAAAGTAATAATAGTAATAACGAAAGGAATTTTTTTTTTCTTTATCTTTGCTTACAGTGGCATTTGAAGATCATAGCCCGCGTACTCAAGCGCGAATTAGGCAACGTCGCGAAAATAGGCGTGAGGGCAGGAAAGCCAAGAGGGCCGAAAAAAGAGAGAAAAAAGGAAAGCGTATTGCTAGAGATTACCATAAATTTATTGCTGAGGAAAGGGCGCGAACTTTTAAAGGAAAGTCGGCCCATTTAAGAATCCCTCGCTGGCCTTTAGCTCCGCCCCCACCATACACGCCTCCGCAGAGAGGATGGTCGAGTAAAGAGTTGTACCGACCGACTCCGTTAGCTGAACTAGCCCGGACAGAAGATACAGCGAGGCCCGAAAAGCCAGCCCCACTGAGGCCGGAAAATAGGCCTGCGCGGCCCCTTGCAAAAAGGTTCATCTTTAAGAATCCACCTCAGGGGCGGGAAAATCAGCCGTCCACAAGTAGGGGTGTAGAAGAAATCTCAAGCAGCACGTCTAGAGCGTTGCCTAAGATAAAGAAAATTGTGGTGTTGAAGAAACCACTAGTAATAAAAAAGAGGGAAAGATCTATCAGCCCTTTTAGAGAAGATCTTCTAAACGAACAAGGCTTGCCTCCTACGCCAAGGGATCCTGACGATAATAAGAAGAGGCGTAAATCAAATAAAAAAGAAAAAGCTAAAAAGTGATTATTTGAGAACGAAGAATAATAAAAAAAAAAACTCTTTCGATTAATTAAAAATATTTTCTTTTTGATCTTGTAAACTTTTCTCATTAAACAATTTTAAATAAATAAATAAATAACAACTTAAAATAAAATAAATATCTTATAATTTCCTTCTTACAAATATATGTATATATTTTACACATTTTCGGTTTAATCTTTTTTGTTATATATATATATATAAACTTAAACTTACAAATTCAATTAGTTTTATAATTTGAGTTTTCGTATTTTACATTTTAGAAATAAGTTTTTTTTACTTTCTTTTTTATTCACTTGCTTTTTATAATAATATACAAATACCTTTTTCTTTCATTAATTTTTAAGAATCATTTCTTTTTTTTTTCTTTTAAGTCAAATTTTCACAAAAATTAATAAAAACCTTTCAATATTATGTAAAAATCGCAATAACAATTTAAATCATTAAGAAAAATTATATAAAAATAAAAATAATTCATAAACAAATCGAAAATTAAATAGTTATATACAAAAATAGCGCAGAATTTCCCTCAAATGATACCAACGCATGACGCCAATCATTTCAGTTCGCATTCATATAATTGGTTGTGCAATTTAACTGAAAGAATTGAGCGTTTGGAATCATTCGACCAAGAGCGCTGGACAACAGTTGCATATACTGTTGACGAACTCGACTATTTGAAACAACAACATAGTATTTTGCGTCAAACAGTTAAACAACAGAATGCTCGCCTAGAAGAATTAATTGCGTCTCATAACGTAATAATAAATTCTATCAATAATTTAGTACAAAAGAAAGAGAAGGTAGTTGTCCATTTGGGGCTATTCACCAGCAACACTATTAAACAGTTTGCTGAAATAAAAGAACAGAACGACAGTTTAAAAGCGCAAATTGAAGAGTTGACAAGCGAAGTCAATAATTCAAAAACCAAAAACTCTGCGCTATCCTACAAAAATATTTTTTCCTTTTTATTCCGAAAAATTTTTCCTTAAATAAATTTGAAATTTTTGGGCTAAATTCATAAACTACACATAGCTGAAAGGCTAAGTTTATGAAATACTTAGAGTGCCGAAAGGTGCGAAGAGTTTATTAGTTTCAAAAATTTTTTAAATTTTCTTCCTTTTGAATCAACATTTATAGGATTTCTGGCTGCAAAGCTGAACTTATAAATCCCCTAATTGCCGCAAGGTAAGAAAGGGGTAGTGACTAAAAAGGAAGTTTCATATATTCCTCTTCTATCCTTCCTTATTAAAAAGAAATTAATATTTATTTTGAAAAAAATATATATATATACATAATAACAATACTTTCTGTTCTGTTCTAAATAGATGCCAAAATCGGGTCGTAACTTTAAAATTCGCCAGCTAGCAGACCGATTAGGGTTAATTGGTGAGAAGCGAGAGCGCTTCATAGCTCGTATTAAGGAGGAAAACGCAAGCTTGGAAAGGCGTATTCTTATACCAAGAGCACCAGTACCACCGCATAAGGTTAGCATAGTACGGCCCGTACAAGAAGTCCCACCGCTGCCGCCACCACCACCTCAGCCTCAGCAACAAGTAGTAAACACAATACCGGACCATATAATAGAAAGAGCAAGGCGAAATAATATTGAGATAATCACGCTAGATTAAAAAAAAACATATAACTGTTATCCTTTTTTTTTCAATAAAAAAAAATGTTTTAAAATATATTTTGTAAATTATTTTTAATATTCCTAACAACTATTACCGATCTTTTGCGATGAAATTCCAAATTTATGAATAAGATACATAATTAATTATAATTGATAAATAATTATGAAGTTAAGAATAAAATAAAATAATTAGTTAATAAGCATAATACTAACATAATAAAATAATTTAAAGCCTTATTTTAAAAAAAGGAATTTTTAAATTAATAAATAATTAATTATAAAATTAAAATTTTTTTATAAGGATAATATAAATGCGTTGCGTTAATTCTTTAATAAATATAAATAAATATATACTTAATTATTTTATATAATAAAAACAAAAATTTTAGTTTTAAATTAAAAACATATAAAGATAATCAATAGTATTAAAAATTAGCGAAATATTTAATACCTAAATTCAGATAATAATTATTAAACTTACCTTACATAAGGGAGTCCAAAAGGCCGTTATAAGAACATTAAGCTATAAGTATACAAGTACGCTGAGTTCGTACTAAGTACTTTTTATGATAGCGCCACCTAACGGATAAGCAATTAACTATTACCTGCCTCACTTCGAGCGCTAAATTCAAATAATTATTTGACTTAAATTGGTTTATAGAGGATTCAATTTACCTTGAATAGGTATATATAAAAAATACAAAAATATTTTGAATTTTTTCTAACCACTTTATTTTAAATTGTTGAAACTTGCATACAAGGACAACGTTAAATAACAATTTTTAGGAAGAAAATTTTGTTGAAGAATATTCGTAGATGCATCCCGCTATAAAAGAGTTTTTTAGATATAGAGCACTTATCAAGGCACAAAGACTGGTCGATAGGATCAGTAACAACTGTTTTTGGACAGCAAAAAACAAAAACACAAGTGACGTCTATAATTTTCATTATTTATTTAATAACGATCGTGGAATCGAGCCAACAGAGAGAGTACCTCCATTTTGTACGTGGAAAGATCGTAAATACCCAATTAACAGAAATTTAAAATTTTATTTTCTACATAAGAAAGAAGTAGCTCGAAGCCGCAAATTATATAGAAGGGAGTTAGAGGGACTAATCGATTGTGATTGGGACCTAAAAAACTTCTTTTCTATAAACGAAATAAGGTTACAGATCGGCAACCCTAAGAAGCTTATTACTGTCGAATACTGTAGAGCCTCAACAATCATAAAAATAGGCAACATCAGAATTTTCAAGGAATAAATGAGTTCTGACAAACCGCTAGGCCCCATCACAAGAAATCAATCAAAAAATAACGAAGAATTGCAGCAAATTGTAGAAAATTTTAACCCTTTCGCATCGAGAGACAAAATTCCTCGAGAAAGAAGCGAAAACAATTTATTAACTGATAACGAAGGCTCAATAAATGGTACATGTTCTGACGAGACGCTTGAAAATAGTAGTGTATTGAACATCACTGTTTTGGAGAGCTCAGACTCAGATATTAGTTCTAAGGTGGAAGGTATGCAAGGAAATAACGCAACGTCTGAAGGCACTAATAATTTGCCAGCTGTTCAAGTAGTTACCATGGCAGCACAAGTCGTGACTTTAAAAGACGCCTTAAGGGTTGTTCCCGAATATGACGGGAAGAATATTCCTTTAAGTGTGTTTTTTGAAGGCTGCGATGAAGCTAAAGAGATGGTAGGAGCAGAAAGTCAAGCTAGTTTGGCTAAATTACTTAGATCTAAAGCAATAGGTGAAGCGAAAAGTGCCATACATGGCCAAGCATTCACTTCGGTAGAAGCATTTAAGGATTACTTAAAATCAATATATGCACCAGCAAAGACTGTGCACCAATTGCAAGGCGAACTTGGCTCAGAGTTCCAAGCAGATGACGAGCCTGTTATTACGTTCGCAAATAGAATCAAAGAATTGGGTAGGCGTATTTTAGAAGCCAATAGAATAGCGAACGAAGAAAATCAGCCTGCTTTTGAAACAAGTATCAAGGCATCAATGATAGAATGCTTTAAGCAAGGCTTAAAACCGGAAATCGAACGCCGTCTAGATGACGCAAACGATATGACTGATATCGTCAAGAATGCAATCAAGGCTGAAAGAGCTTTAGAAGCTCAGCACGCCTTAAGAAATCCCAATAAAAGATATGCAAACCAAGCTATAAATAAAAAACATACATTTGCTTGCGAAATTTGTAGATCAACAAATCATGAAACAAGCAAATGTAATATCGAGTTAAGACCAGCAATCAGTTGTCAGATATGTAAGAAATCTGAACATACTGCTGAAAAATGTTTATCAAGACAAAATAATATACAGAAATGCCAAATATGCAACAACTTAGGGCATAGTGCAGCTAGCTGTAGAATATCTTTTCCTAACAAAAAATGCCAACTATGCGACAAAATTGGACACGAGGCAAGAGACTGTCAAGCTAAAGGTGCAGTTACTCAGAGTTGCCAATTATGCAACAAGTACGGCCATACAGCAAAAAGCTGTAATACTAACTTAAATGCTAGTATTACTTGTCAATTATGCAGCAAAGCTGGACATACAGCAAGACAATGCAAACCTCAATTCAACAAAAAAACATGCAATTATTGTAAGGCAGAGGGACATACGATTGAAGAATGCCGTAAGAGGCAATACAATCAGCAACAAACGGGAAACGTAACCGGTATCTCGAAAGTGAGCGCCAAGGAGATACCGCAGGATCGTATGCGCTCAACAAATGTAATAACGAACTGTATCGAGGAACCTATAGAGTTTCTACAATTACAGTAAAAATTCCGTGCCGACTCATTCCATTCCTCGCGTTTAGATGCGAGCACAGTATAGCAAATTTAATGCTAGATTCTGGGTCGCAGCGAAATATACTAAAGCTTGGTTTAATACCTGAAAATCATACAATAAATTATAGTAATGTAGTATGTTTAAAAGGTATTAATAACGAACTCGAATACACTATAGGTACTATAGATATTAAAATAGCTGGATCTATAGCAACCTTTCATGTTGTAAGAAACAACATCGCCATTCCGTATTGTGGAATTTTAGGCGCTAATTTTTTTAAACAAACCAAATCAATTATTGATTATGGAACAAAAACGATAGCGGTTAATGGCAAACTTATGAAATTTAACCAAGATAGAAGGAATAATCATGAATGGGCAATTTCTCGTATTGTTAATATAAATTTAGAACAAAATGAGAGCTTACCATTCATTGAGGTTAAAAATTATTGTGGAAATGACAATGGAATAATTTTGGTAGATACTGGATCAGAAGGGAGTGTCGTTAAGAAGAAGTTGATTCCAGAAAATTATAAAATAGACTATTCTGATATTGCTTATTTACAAGGAATAAACGGTAAAACTACTCCAACCTTAGGAGTAGCTCGCATCAAGGTTAATGGACACCTAACTGATTTTCAAGTTGTACCCGATGAGGTAGAACTTCCTTGTGATGGCATACTAGGTTCAGATTATTTTGATCAAACAGGTGCAATAATAAACTTTGAGACAATTACTCTTGAAGTTTTTGGCACATCGATACCTATGTTATATAAGGACGAGCTGAATGAGAAACGAACTCTCAAAAATAAAATAAACTCTGATATAGAAAATCTAGAAGAAGAACTGGACATACAAGAAGTTGATTTATCGAGTGGTCCTGAGATAGAAAATGATTATAATTTTATGATTAATAATATCAATATAGACGATAAAGAACTATCAAGTATTGGAGAAGCATTTAGTTTTGCTGATTCCGAACAAGATGTTTTTGAAGAACTAGGAATAAAAACAATCAAACATTTTAATGTTTACCTAGTAAATGACAAAATAGAAAAGGTTACTTTAAATGAAGAGAGATCTCGGGCAGAGCGAATACTAGAAATTATTCGCCTGGACCATTTAAGTAAAGAAGAGAGTGAACAAGCTAAAAACTTAATAGAAAAACACTCTGACAGATTTCACTTAGAAGGTGACGAATTAACAGTTACAAACGTAACTAAACATAAAATAAGAACGACTGATGATATACCAGTCAATAATAAACAGTATAGACTCCTTCATATGCTTAAAGAAGAAGTCGAAAGACAAATCCAAGACTTATTGGATAAAGGTATTATCAGGCCTTCAAGATCTGCATACAACACGAGTTTATGGGTTGTACCTAAAAAGGCTGGTCCTGATGGTAAGCCGAGATGGAGGGTCGTACTAGATTTTCGACCTCTTAATGAGAAAACCATACCAATGGTACACCCACTACCGAACATAACTGATATATTCGATCAAGTAGGGTCAGCAGCATACTTTACAGTACTTGACTGTGTTTCTGGTTTTCACCAAGTCCTTCTACATGAAGAAAGTGCGGAAAAAACCGCTTTCTCTACGCCATGTGGACACTACGAGTTCATTCGTATGCCGTTTGGCCTCAGAAATGCAGCTACTGAATATCAGCTAGCTATGCACACTACGTTCGATGGGATGATTGGAAAGGGCGTATTTGTGTATATGGACGATATTGTAATATATGCACGTTCACTAGAGGAACACGAAAAAGTCTTCGATCAAGTGATGGATCGATTACGGAAAGGAAATTGGAAATTAGAACCAACAAAGTGCGAATTATTGCGACAAGAGGTTGTATATCTGGGGCATATAGTGAGTAAAAGTGGCCTCAAGCCAGACCCAAAAAAAATTGAAGCTGTTAAAGAATTTCCACGACCTAAGACAGTTAAAAATGTTAGACAGTTCTTAGGATTAGCCGGTTATTATCGGAGATTTATTAAGGATTTCGCTAAAATATCAAAACCTCTAACCAAACTGCTAGAGAACGATCAAAACTTTGATTGGAATGAAGACGCTGAAAATGCATTTAATCTGCTTAAAAAGACATTGTGTACAGCACCTCTCCTACAATTTCCAGACATGACACAACCTTTTGTGATTACTACTGACGCATCAGGATATGCAGTAGGTGGTATATTATCACAAGGAAAAATTGGTAGTGACAAACCAATAGCATATACATCACGTGTGCTCCGAGGGCCTGAGTTACGTTATGATACGTATGAAAAGGAAGCTCTTGCAATGATACATGCTGTAAAAACGTTCAGACCTTACATTTTTGGTCGATCTTTTACAATTGTTACTGACCATCAACCATTAATTTGGTTCAAATCTGCCGATTTAAACACTAGAGTTCAAAAATGGCGATTCAAACTCTCTGAATATGACTACCAAGTTGTATATAAACCAGGGAAAATAAATCTAAATGCCGATGCACTCTCGAGAAATCCCATAGTAACAGAAACCGTCAACGTTATTACACGAAGACAAAAACAATTACAGGAAGTCAATGAACAAATTAAAAATATAAATGATCAGCAAACAAAAGAAAATACAAATATTGTCAATGAACCTGTTCAAAAGGAAACTAATAGTGATGCATCAATTGATATTAATGAAGAAAAGGAAATATCAGAAACAAGTTCAAAGAAAAACCGATTAGCAAAGAAGAAAAACATGAATTATGCTGAAAGTAGCGATAGCAGTGATTGCGAAGCATCAATCAAACCTCAGCCTATTGTAAAAAGACCTAGAGGTAGACCTCGGATAAAAAATCTTATTAATACTGAGCACGATATTGATTCAGACACGGGCTCAGTCAACGAATTTTCAGAGATACCCAACAACGAAAATCACGATATTAACATACCTAATGAAGGAAATTCTAAATCTGAACAAGAATCAGAAATATGTAAAACAAATGACGAGGTCACAGACCCTAACACGGATTTTTATATAATTAAAGAAAATATAGTAAAAACTAGAGAATCAATATCGCACCGGAACACAACGGTTGTATATTTTACTTCAACCATCGGTACACCGTGCGATAATGGTGCGAAAGAACTAATAAAAAGCAATAAAATACCAGAAAAGCAAGAATTAGAATATTGTAGCGTCAATGAGCTTAAAAGAGCAAGTAACAAGAATTTATATGGCTTATGCATTAGAGGTGAGGAACCCGAATCACAAGCCATTATAAAGACAAATGTCTGCGCGACTTTGAATAAATTAAAAGCAATATTATCAGAAAAGGGCATTAAGGAAATAAGTATTGCAAAAAGCACAGCCATAGAAAACATAGAATGGTTGACCATTCTAGAATTAATGAAATTCGTATTTAAAGATGCAGATACTAAAATAATTATTTGTTATGGAACACTGATATACGTTCCTCTAAATAAAAGAGACGATATTTTTTACGAACTTCATAAATCACCCATAGGAGGTCATAGAGGTGTATCAAAAACTTATAATCGAATTCGTCAAAAATATTTTTGGGAAAACTTAAAAGAAGATATTCAGAGACGAATACAACAGTGCCTTGAATGTCAATTAAAAAAATTGGTTAGGCTTAAAACTAAGCAACCAATGATGATTACTGATACACCTGGTACAGTATTTGATAAGATAGCATTGGATATTGTTGGGCCTTTACCTAAGACTAAAGATAATAACGAATATATCTTGACGATGCAAGATCAGTTATCAAAATTTTGTCTCGCAGTACCTTTACAGAATGCGTTAGCAACAACTATAGCAGACGCATTTGTAAAGAAATTTATATGCATGTTTGGTGCACCTCGAGTCATCTTAACAGATCAAGGAAGTAATTTCCTTAGTACTCTTATGAAAAGAGTTGCAAAAAGGTTTAAAATTAAAAAGGTTAAGACAACAGCTTTTCAGCCGCAATCAAATGGATCCTTAGAAAGGTCACATCATGCTCTTGGTGAATTTCTCAAGCAGTATGCTGATAAAGACAATGAATGGGATCAGTGGGTAGATATAGCTATGCTAAACTACAATACGTGCGTCCAAGAAAGCACAAAACATACACCATACGAGGTCATTTTTGGGTAATTAGCTAGATTACCTTCTAGTGAGCCTCTCCAAGACAATAATCTTCTACCAACATATCAGCGATACATCAAGGATCTAGTAGTTAGACTTAACGGCATTAGGAATTTAGTTTATAGCAATATAGTAGATTCAAAGAATAGAAATAAGAAATATTACGATAAAAATATTAATCCTAGGAATTTCAAAATAGGAGATTATGTATTTTTATTAAAAGGCCCCAAGCCTAATAAATTCGGAGACCACTATACTGACCCACATAAAATTTTAGAAATAATTAATAAAAATAATATTAGAATACAAGTAAATAAAGGTTCAAAAATTGTAAACGCAAATAGATTAAGAATATCGTATATTAATAACGAATTTAAGATTAAAAGAAAGAAAAGGAAACATTCAACTAGTAACTAATTCTTTTTTTTTCTTTTTGATTACAGATGTTCCTTATCGCGTTAGCATTATTGTTTCAACCCGCATGGGGAATAATAGGATATGACTGTGGTGCTAGAACACTAAACATTACAACCTTATCATTATTAGAAGTAGGATCTTGCGATATACCGAAGAATAACTTAAACCTATATAAACCGTATATACAACTGCTACAAGTAGATCAATTTACCGACACAACTGCGATCCAATGTAAAATTGAATATCGTAGAACTGTATACCATTGTGGTATGCACTCACACGTATCTATTGTAGATCAGGGACAAAACGAATATATTACAGAAATTAGTAGAAGGGCCTGTTCGCAATTATACAGCACGGGAACCCTTAGATTAGGACAGAGACACGAGTTTTACGGCATTAAAATAAACCAAACAACGACTAAGCCAATAACGTTTGCTGGTCATTTAACAAGTGACGGAGCTTGCAATGGCGAAGCGTATGCAGATCCCTATGGATCTTGGGACAGTGTAGTTGTCCAAGGAACCGTAAGAATTACCGTAAGGGAAGTTACAGTTAGAGTGAACTTAGAAGATAATAGAATTCACCTACCCTCAGGGACTAGCTGCAGACTATCCGACGGAGAATGTGTTGATTTTGAAGGGGGACAAACCTTTTGGAACCCTCTCCCAACAGATCAATGTAAATTTTCAAGCTACAGTATCTTATTCGAAGGATTCGTTGAAAAAGTAGTAGATTCCAATAAAAAGGAACATACGGTGTACTCAATCTCTTCGAGTGACGTCACTTTTGCGCTAGCAGCGAAATCTAAAGATTCGGTTTGCGGATATAGTGTAGTGATAACGGAACATCCTAAGCTGGTTATTTTTGAAACTACTCGTAATGGAGAATCCTTCGCTAATCGCAAAGGAAAAACGGTAGATAACCTCGACATATTCACGTACGTCGATTCGAAATTTGTATTTGTAGAAAGACACATTAGGACTCAGGTTAGGCAGTTGTATCGTGACGTGATGATGCAACAGTGTCGTATAGAAAGAGAGACGATAATGAACGCTCTCGCGATAGCAACACAAGCGCCAGATCAATTCGCGTATAATTTGATGAGAGGACCAGGGTACATGGTCATGACAGCAGGAGAAGTAGTTCATGTCATTAAGTGTATACCTGTTGAAGTAAAGGTAGAACATAGCGAAAATTGCTATGCCGAATCACAAGTGAGTCATAAGAACGAAACACGGTTCTTAACACCTAAGACTCACATACTTAAATCTAAAGGTATGCAAGTAACTTGCAATAGCTTGTTACCAGCATACTACCTCTTAGATGAAAATTGGTATAAAATCTTACCAAAACCTACTGACGCAAAGTCACCACACATTATCCAACCATTAACAAAGCCAACATGGAAATATATTGAACCTGCGTCATTAGCGACCAGTGGTATTTATACAGAAAAGGATTTAAATGAACTTAACGATCATATAATGTTCCCAATAGAAAAAGCAGCTTTACTAAACGAAGTTGCTAGGGAAATTCATGGACATCCAGCAACGGACCATGAAGGAACCATCGGTAAACTCCTTAATGAAGGTGTTATGGAACGAATAATGGAATCCACCTGGGCGAAAATGTGGAAAAAATTTACAGATTTTGGTATTGCTAGTGCAGGAATCATAGCAATATTTATTATCATACAGATAATCAAATCAATAGTTCAAATAATAGTGAATGGTTTTGCGTTACACCGCATATATGGATGGTCAGTTCACATGCTTGGAGCATTATGGACATCCATTGCACAATTACTCATATACATCAGCAATCCAGTACCAACTCAAAATTCAGACTCTTATAGAAGGTCACCTGATCCAGAACAAGACGTAGAGTTAATGCCAAGAACATCCAGTAATGATGATAACGAACAGCCATTAGCATCAGTTCGAAAACAGAAACCTCAAGGACCAGATTTTTTCACCCTACCCGCATAAATTGCGCGTGAATTGTCTCAACTTGTGTAATGCTATACGAATAACCATCATCATCAGAAAGGATAGTTATACAACCGAGCGTTCGATTGCTAGCTATTCCTTTTCAAATTACCTAGCAACCGTCTAACCGTGGGGGTGTAAAGTCCAGCTGAAAATTTTAATTTTTTTTATATATATAAACTTTCTATTTTCATTTCTTTAAAAGTTTTAAGGAAAAATTTTATTTCAATCTTTTTTTTTATACCTTTCCTAAGAACTCTATATTTTAAAATTCTCAGCTAGATTTTTGTACGAGCCTGCAAGTCATAAAAAGATTAGACATAGCAAGGCATATAAAAAAAATGTATATATATATATAAACCAGACCCTAGCATTGTGACCGGAAAACTGAAACCCTTGACCTGCCTAAAACAGTATGAATTCGAACTGCATACGCACAAAAAATTATCCATAGACTAAGGCAGACAAGCATGCTATTCCTATGTTTTTTTTTGAAACTGTCACATAAATTTCTAACTTTACGATTTTCAGATTTCTTACTCTTCCTTTCCTCTCATTTTCTTTCCTTTTCCCTCCCGCATAGATAGTTGAAGAAAGCATTAAGGAAAAAATATACTTTTCAAGATAAAACACAGACGTGCATCTTAAATATAACAAACAGTAAAAGCGAAAGTTTTCCCACCGATCCTTTTTTTTATATATATACATTTCTTTAAAACGTTAGAGAAATTGCTAGTAATTTTAATGTTGTATTTTTATTTTTCTTAATATTTTACATTTTAATCTAATAATACTTCGAATATTTTATTTAATCATAATAATAATTTTACTTAAAAATTACTTTAAATTTACTAGAATTCTCCGATGTTTTTCTAATTTTAGTTGATTTTTATAATTTCTTTTGTAATTTAGAATTATAGAATATTAAAATATTTAGAATTACGTAAATATCGTACGGTTAATTTCAATAAGAAGTAACCATATGATATAATAATTTTAAGCAACCCAAATAAATATATAATACTCTCCTTGTTATATGTTATTACAATAAGAAGATTAAAATAGAGAATAGCATATTTTATTAGTTTATTCATGTAATCCTCTTCGCTTAAGATTTTTCCAGCCTTTTTATTGCACTACGATTTAGTTTTATTACAAACAATTTCCATTTTTCCTACCTCGAAAAATAACATACATCAAACTACATGGGGAATCCCTCGAAAAGAATACCGTTAATACCTTAGGTATTAATTCATATATATTCAATAGCCTTTGTTTAATCTAGGAAATTTATTTTTTTTGAAAAAGAAAATGAATCTGATTTCCAACACATTATTTCAATATTTATTTTTTAAATTCACAGACAATTATTATTAAGCTATTAATTTTATATGGACTTATAATTTGATGTAATGTTTGGAAATTAAATTCATACTATCTTATATTAGATTTTATAATTTTAACAGCGAATTTTAACTTTAATTTCCAGTTAAATCATTGTATTTTAAACACCTGTTAATTTTTCCTGATGTCACTTTTATGCAAAAAATTTTATTTAAGAAAATAATTAAATAGCAATATTAATGTTTAATAGTAATATTGAATATTCTTTAGCTTTAAGTGTTTCCTGTAAAAGATAAAGAAAGAAGAAATAGGGCCAATAGCAGTGTATATGCTCCTCCCACGTTAATCTTCTTTCTCTGTCTTACTTATTTCTCTAAAGGGGACAGTTTGAGGAAAATTAAGGGAAAATCATTGCTTGCACCAATACGAATGTAAGACCACATGCATGTATGCTTTCTCAAGAGTATATAAGCCAAGGGCAGCAATGAAAAGCGTCTCATTTCTTCTATTTTCAATTTACGTAGCACGACTTCGTCGACTACACAAATTCTTTTCAAACCTTTTGAAGGTCTTCTCTCAGTATTTTTTTTAAAAAAATTTTTTATCACAAGACTTTTAGTCTTTCTTTTTGTTTTCAACTTCAAATTTTTTAATCCTAAATTTCCTCAAATTGTCAGAGAATCGTATCTCAAAGAAATCTTTTTTCAATAAAAGTAAGTAAATAAAACAATTTCCTTCTTTTTAATTTTGAATGATACTAGCAGGTCGATCTTACCGCTAGTCCTTGCACAGGTCTTAATCACCCTGCGCAATTCACCACTAAATTAAAGGGTCGAAATCACCCTTTAGTTTCAGCACGAGATCGCAGTTACCTAGTGCAACGACAAATAAGTTGAGGGTCCAAGTAACCCACTCCTTACTCATATTGGGTCGATTCTATCCGATACAACCTTTTTTTATTGCCAAGAGCGAATAAACTCTTCTTGATTGCTTAAGAAGTTAATCAACAATAGGTTGGTTAACCTCAGTAGTAGAGACAAAAGGGTCGAAATAACCTTTACGTCTGTACTGGGTCGAACCAACCTGGTACGAAATTATTATCACCAACAAAAATTTACATAAACAATCCCGTATAAATCATAAATTTTATTTATAAAAGTATTTTATTAATTTTTACGCGAAATTTTAATCGTGAACCTGAGTCCTTAAGCAAAAGCTTAGACTCGAATGCGCTAAGTAAAAGATTGTTTTTACTAACAAATCAGACATTACAAGACCTTTTTTTTTTCCTTTTCGTAAAAATATGTTTTTTTTTACTGAGAAAAGAAACCTTTTTTTTGGTTTTCATGTTTATAATCTTACAATCTTTTTTCTTTCAAAATTGAAACTCTTATCGTGCCCATTCTATATCCATGTATTGAGTTAAAAAAAAAAATAAGGTTATTGGTGAATTTTTTTCTTTTCAGAAAAGGTTTTCTTGACAGGTTTATATTTTTGAAAGTCACTTGTTATCTTATTTTATCTTTTTTTTTTTTTCTGAGAAAAAAGGTCTTTTACTCTTTTCCTAAAACGATATATCGGTCATTTAATTTTGAAAACGAAGCCCTTTGCGAATGCATTCTTTTTACATAGAAAAAAGGGCGTGGAAAATACTTGGAGGATTGTCAAAAAATTTTTTCCGCAGGTAGGTAATTTTTGTAAATTTTTTTGTATAAATACCGTGGTGCATGCGATGAAGAGCATTCAGTTTTCTCTTAAGTCTCATATAGTTGAGAATTCAATTTAAATTTAAATATTTAAAATGACGAATACGAGCAACAGCATTAGAGCAATGCGGGAACGCATTCAATGGATAATGAGGAATGGCTTATTTTTCCTACTAATGCTAGACCATTTAAGCTGGGCAATGGATGCAATTAATTCATGTAAGTTTTTATTAATAATACATTTTAATTATGTTTCTTCATAATTACGAAAATTTTTTTATATTTTTTTATAATTTAATTATTTTCTTGTTTCAGTACCACCTCCACCGGTAAGTGCGACGATGCAGCAGCTATTCGAGGAGATGGAAACCCCAAGGACGAGCCCCAGCCCGAATCGTAAGCGCACTACCAGGAACAGGTCATCGAGCTCGAGTTCGAGCTCCAGCTCAATTGGCACCTCATCAACGTGTTCTTCGTGTCACTCGGGGAAGTCGAAAAAACCGAGGACGCTGAATAACGTAGAAGGTAAATTTTATTCTCTTTACCACATAAGAATTAAATTTTCATATTAAATTTAATATATATGTATATTTTCTGTTTCAGAATCAAGGAAGGTTGCAGACACTCCTCTTCGGGAGAACTCGCCGCAACCAGGGCCCTCAGGTCTTCATATAAGTAAGTTTGAGAAATAAAAATATTTTATTAAAATAAAAAGAAAAAAATATTAAAATATTTATTTTTTTGTTTTAGCATCAATGAAGGATTCTACTCCTCTTCGGGAACCTTCACCGAAACCTTCATCTTCAGGATCTAACGTGGGTAAATAAAAAAAAATTAAATAATAATAATAATAATTTAATCCATATAGGTTTATTTAAATAACTAATTAAATTTTCTTCTTTTTTCAGAAATAAATGGCAGTACTTCTCATCAAGAAAATAGGCCTCCTCCTCCTCGAAGACGAATCTTGCGGCTCAAGCACACAGGAAAGCGTATCATCATGAGCACCGGACCCCCTAAAACATCTAAGAACGATAATGATGAAATATCAATTATTGGTCAAATAGAATCCGGATCAACTCAACAGGATGTGTCTTCATGCAGTGGTATTAAAATAATAGACGACGAATCATCTAAGAACGATAATGATGAAATATCAATTATTGGTCAAATAGAATCCGGATCAACTCAACAGGATGTGTCTTCATGCAGTGGTATTAAAATAACAGGCGACGAAACATGGATCGAACAAAAAAATAATTTTATAATAAATAAATTTATGTAAAAGTTTTGTGTTATGAAAAAAAAAAATTTGTATGTGAAGAAAAAGATTGTAATTTGTATGAAATAAAAAAAATTTTTAATGTAAAAAATTGTATGTATAAAAAAAAATTTTGTATGTATTAAAAATTTATATTAAATGAAAAGAAAATAAATAATATAAGTTAATGAAAAAAAAAATAAATGAAAGCTTAAACTCGCTCATTTTACCAAAAATCACCATCCTGACCTGCAAAAAAGAATATAATCTTCATTTATATAAGAATTCTTTTTATTAAATATATATATATATTTTTTTTTAAATACAATTCCTTAAAATATACATTAAATTAAAAAAAAAAAAAACAATTCAGGAGATAAAATAATAATAAATCATTTAAATCATAAAAAAACTTTATTTTTATTTCTTTTTAATACATTTTCAATTTTCAAAATTTTTATTTATTTGCGAAATACAAACATGTACATTTCATACTTTGATTTTGTTTCAAAAAACTATCAACTTCATCTATGTTATTAATATTTAAGTAATTGCGTAGCCATGCTCGTATAGCAACGGCATTATTAACTGCACACACGGGTCTTTTTCTTCTTATGCAGAAAACATGGTTCAAGCAGAAGTGTCGCTTATCATTTATTATTTCTTCTAATGCTGGACAGCCGAAATCTTCAACATTTGAAATTGACCTGCGAATAAAATAAACAGAATAATTAAACTATAATATAAAAGTATAAGAAAAGTATTAAGAAGTATGAAAAAAGTATTAAAAAGTATGAGAAAAGTAAAAAAACTTATGAAAAAAGTATGAAAAAGTATAAAAAGTATAAAAAAAAAGTATAAAAAAGTATAAAAAAGTATAAAAAAAGTATAAAAAAGTATAAAAAAAAGTATAATAAGTATAAAAAAGTATAAAAAAGTATGAAAAGTATTAAGAAAATGATTAATTTGAATATAAAAAGTTTAAATATATTTTTACTTACACACTTGGTAAAAGAGTTTTCAACCATTGCACTTTCTGCTCTCCTTTGACAAATAATTTTTTGATTCCTTGCGAGCAGATTTGGAAAACACGTTGTAGACGATGATATGGAATATCTCCGGAATTCCATGCTATACCGTGATTGAACCTTTCCACCCACTGAGCCATGCATTTTTCTTCTGTATTTAGTTCCTCCCATGTAATTGGAGATTTGAAAACATAGACTGTAGGTAAAGCTGTTTTTCTAAAATTGAGGAAACTAACTTCTTTGAAAATAAAAGAATCCTCTGATATTCTTTGAAATCCTTGAATATCACATATATAAATGCTTTCTTCTTCCGCAGACTGCATGATATAATTTTTGAACAGCATATCATAATCACGAGTTCTAGCCATCTCGTAGCGTTGGATGTTTCAGTATGAATTAATATCGGGAAATGAGAATAGAAAATTTTCAAATCGTAAGTTTATGTCAAGCAATTCCCCTCTTACTTTTTTAAGATTGGACGATGGAAAATAGGTCAGTTTTCACTGGTTAAACTAAAAGATGATAGTAACTCCGCCTCTAACTTTTTTAAGATTGGCCGATGGAAAATCGCTCAATCCTCATTGGTTAAAACTAAGAAATGATTCTGATAGGTTAAAAAAGGTAAAAAATTCATCCCTACCCGAGAAAACCTCTCTTTTTTCTGAAAAACGTGCACTCCGTTTTACTATTGGTTAGTTAATTGAATTTTCCATTTCCCCTTATGTTAACTTTACCTTTAAAAAGGTCTGGAGTTTTCTGGATGAGCATACTTCGTCAGAGGAGTCGTGAGTGTACATAGTCATCGGGACTAAACTTTACTAATCGTGAAAGTTTGTGTTTGTGAAAGGTTATTTTGAATAAAAGAAAAAAAATGTCTTCAATTAATTTCTTTGAACGTCTTGTGCAACTACTCCGTGTTACTTTACAAAATGTAAATGAACTGAACAATACCGATCTCCATTATTGGATAGATATGTGCAATGGTAGTTTAGAGAACTTGAATGAAAAAATTGTCAATTCTGATCTTACAAGAGGAGAAAAGCAGAGATGTCAAACTTGTGTGTTACATCTTTCGGGTATTCAAGTTCATTTTGAACATCATCTTCAACGAGGAGGTGGTCTGCAATCTGAAGAAACAGAAGCTTCTGTTGAATGGCGAGATGTGCAGTCAGCTTTCGAAAACAGAATTAGAACTGGCGTAGTGGTAAATATAAATCATGTGGATATTTTAAGTTTTTTAAACGACGCCCAAGAACTCTTTAAAGTACATGTACAGTCATGCTTAGAAGAATATAGTGCTCTGAAAGTGAATTCGGATTTCACCACAGAATTTTCCATACAGAAAAGTAGTGAAGAATTAAAGACAGATATTAAATATTTTACAACCACAAGTACTTCAATTTTCATGTCAACGAATCTAGAAGAATGGTTCAAAATAAATATCAAAGATTCTATTTTGACACAGATAGAAGAATTTCAGGAAAAAGATTCTGGCTGGGCTCTAAAAAGTATTATAAGTCTGAGTATAAATATGAAAAAATATTCTCCGATCAAGGGCAGTTCGTACATTCCTCTACCACCTTTTATACAAAAGAAAAAAGCATGTGTCAATGTTCGTAACAATGACAATCAATGTTTCAAGTATGCTATCCTCTCAGCAATATATCCAAGTGAAACTAATACTAATAGAGTTAATCAATATAGCATGCATGAGAACAAGTTGAAATTTAATAACATAGAATTTCCAGTGACACTTAAAAATGTTCCAAAATTTGATGAACTGAATAATATTTTAGTAAATGTGTACATGTTGAAGAAGTTTGGACAAAAGTTTGAAGTATCACCTTGCCACATTACATCGGATAAAAAGGAAAAGCATGTCAATCTACTCATCATCCAAGACTTTTACATCGATGAGTATGAAAAAGATAATCATTCTGATGATATTAGTTTACCCAAATACCACTACGTTTGGATAAAAAATATGTCTCGTCTTCTGAAATCTCAACTATCTAAGACACATGTAAAATCATTCCATTGTGAAAGATGTTTACAAGTCTTTCATAATGAAGAAAGATTGCAAGTTCATGAAAATGATTGTAAGAATTTGAATTATTGTCGAATTAATCTACCCGACTCGCAGAACAACATTCTGAAATTTAAAGATTATTATAAAAGCGAAAAAGTTCCTTTTATTATTTATGCTGATTTTGAATGTTTACTGAAGCCTACAATGAATGAGATTGCCTTCCAACTTCATAAAGCATATAGCATAGGATATTATATAAAATGTAGCTTTGATGACAGCCTATCTTTTTATAAGTCATATAGAAAAAATATCGAAGATGGACGGACTCCTGCACAATGGTTTGTTCAAGAATTAAAATCAATCAGTGAGGAAATTGATAAACTCTACAAGAATCCGAAACCATTAAAACTTACGGATTTAGAAGAATTATCTTTCCAGAGGTCAACCATTTGTCACATATGCCGAAAACTAATCCGTGATGAAGAACTCGCAGTACGAGATCACTGTCATCCCACAGGACGATAAGATATTAATTATAGTTATATTTCAATGAAAAAAAAATTTACTTTATCATGCAAATTTTTTTAAAATATCTATTTTTTTTTACATTAGTTTCAGAGGTGCAGCACATAATTCATGTAATTTGAATTATAAGTATTCAAAATTTATTCCTGTGGTTTTTCATAACCTCAATTACGATACACACTTCATTTTGAAAGAGATAGCCACATCTTCATTGATGGAAGGACGAGTTACGCTATTGCCACATAATAAGGAAAAATATATTTCTTTTACAAAATACATAGATGGCAGTGACCTAAGTTTTAGATTCATAGATTCTTGGCGTTTTCTTCCTTCGTCATTAGAAAAACTTGCATCATACTTGGAAAATGTGCCGATATTGATACAAGAGTTTCGAACTGATGGTTTTACAGATGAGAAAATTGATTTTCTCAAACGTAAAGGTATATTTCCATATGATTTTGTAGATGGATTGGATAAATTATTAGTTACAAAATTGCCAGAGAAAAATCAGTTTTATAACCAACTCACCGATTCTCATATTGCTGATGAAGACTATGAGCATGCTATTCAAGTCTGGAGTATGTTCAATATAAGGACATTAGGCGAGTATTCGGATTTATACTTAAAAACAGATGTTTTACTATTGGCGGATGTATTTGAAAGTTTTCGAGAAACATCTCTCAAAGCTTACGGTTTATGTCCAGCTCACTTTTATACATCTCCAGGCTTGACATTTTCAGCAGCGCTAAAAATGACGAAGGTAGAACTGGAGCTTCTTACAGATATAGATATGTTGATGTTCATTAAAGCAGGTATTCGGGGAGGAATAAGTCAATGCTGTAATCGCTATGCCAAGGCGAACAATCCATATATGGGCTCTTCGTATGATGAAAAACAGAAAATGAAAACACTTATGTACTTTGATATTAATAATCTTTATGGATGGGCAATGGTTCAATATTTGCCAGTCGGAAAATTCAAATGGGTAGAAAATGAGACAAATTTAAACTTTTACAACGCACCGACAGATTCAGTTATTGGATATATTGCTGAAGTAGATTTGGAGTATCCTGAGGAAATACACGATGCACATCGAGATTTTCCATTCTGCGCAGAGCATAGTGCGCCACATGGCTCGAAACAAAAGAAACTTCTCACTACTTTGAAGAACAAGGAGAGATATGTTATTTACTATCGAACACTCAGACAAGTGTTGGAAAATGAACTTCGACTAAAAAAAGTGCATAGAATTTTAAGTTTTGAGCAAAAGGCATAGCTCAAACCTTATGTGGAATTGAATACTCAAAAAAGAATGCAAGCTAAGAACGAATTTGAAAAACTTTTTTATAAATTATTAATCAATGCTGTCTATGGAAAGTGCATTGAGCGAGAGCGGTCTCGAGTTGATGTCCGATTGGTAAATAAATTTACTGGTAGATATGGAGCAGAAGCACGCATAGCTCTACCAAATTTTCACAGCTGTGCTATTTTTGATGAGAATTTAGTTGCCATTCAAATGAAAAGAACGAGCATCACAATCAAGAAACCAATTTATGTTGGATTTTGCATTTTAGAATTATCAAAAACATTAGTTTATGATTTTCATTATTCGTATATGAAAAAGCGAGTTGGAGACAAATGCAAACTTTTGTATACTGATACTGATAGTCTCATATACAAAGTTGAGGATGTTGACATGTACAAAATAATGAAAGAGGACATACATAAATTTGATACTTCCGATTATGAAAAAAATAATCCGTTCAAAATTCCTCGAGTTAATAAGAAAGTTCCAGGTTTGATGAAAGACGAATGTAATGGTAAGATAATGACAGAATTTATAGGATTACGAAGCAAAATGTATAGTATTTCAACCGATGGAGGAGAAGTTATAAAGAAAGCCAAAGGTATAAAGTCCAGTGTTGTTAAAAAATCAATTACTTTTGAGGATTACCGAAGCTGTCTTCAGGATCTCACTATTATATACCGTGAATAGTGCAATATCCGTTCAAAATTGCATACTGTGCATACTGAAAAACAGAGAAAAATTGCTCTAAGTCCTCACGATGATAAGAGATTTTTATTGCCTGATAGTACAGATACTTTACCTCGGGGACATTATAAAATTGAAGAAATACAGATGGCGCAAGCTGCACTTGAAGTAGAAAGGGAATATGCAAGAAAAATGGCTGCTGAAAAAAAAAAAGAGCGGGAGGTAGAAATGAGGAGGGGAGATACACAAGTGGAAATTGATGCTACAGAAAATGAAAGAGAGAGGGAAATCGAGAGAAGGGATGAAGCAACCAATGAAAATAGTGCAGAGCGAGTGGGGATGTCACTTTATGAAGGCGAGCAAATTATCATTGAGTATGATGTGTTAGAGGAGTTCATGAATGACTGGCATCCATCAATGGAGGGGGCAAGTTCCCAGGAAGGAGAAAAAAAGAATATATTACGAGTAGCAATGGAAAGGGCAGACATCGAAGTGGGGAATGGGCTATATCAACCAATGGACCACAATGAGGAGCGCATTTAAGTAATCGAAGAGCTTAAGGACGATCAACCTTGCACAAAGAAATCTAAAATCGACTAACTTTTTAAGTAAGTTACAATTTATTTTTTTTTTACCAAAAAACATTATTTTTTTTCATCAAAATTTTTTTCTAACAGAAATTTTTAATTTTTTTTTACTTTTTCTTGTTTTCAGAATGGATTTATCTGCACTAAACAAGATTGCTTGAAGCGACTTCCTGCCAAGGAAGAAAGTCACAGACTTAGAAAAAGACCAGCAGTACATGGTGACTGCACTGAAACAAGTCAAGACAAGATTTGGAACCAAGGTCGTAGCAGATTTCGACCAAAGCTTCCAAGTCTTCTTACCAGAGAAGATTTCATCTGCAATCTTAAAAGATGAAGAATTTTTCTACAATCTCTGTGATAATGCAAATAAAGTGCGTTTGATTGCAATATACCTGGGAGGATCTTCTTTTAAATTCGATCGGGCTTAAAATAAATAAAAATATACTCGTCAAATTATTTTTCAAACTATTTATTGTAAATTGTACATAATAAGAATACATGAATAAATGAAAATTATTAAACATTATATAATATTAACTTAAATTAATGAACATAATAAAATTAAATTTTTTTCTTTTTTATTTATTACACTGAAATACGTTGTAAAATACATCTTAGCTTATTTAAATAATCTCATTTTTATCTATCCAACTATTATGCTTGCTATTTAGACCTAACCACTTAACATATACACGTTTACCACTTTTCTTTAAAACTTTTTCTACCAAATAAATTTCTGGATACATAGTCTTTTGAATTTCCGTTTCATAAAAGCCGCCGGAGACTGGTTCATCATAATAATCTTTGACGTGGTAAGTTATGGGATTGGTTTTTACAACTCTTGTTATTGTGAAAATTTCAGTTGACCAATTTGGTGTATAACCTTTTTCAAAAACTTGTTTTATCTTACTTATTCGCACTTAATCTCCTACTTTGAATTTTGGTTTTTTTACGGGTCTTTTTTCAGTTGGGTAATTTTTCTTGATTTTTTTTTCATTTATCTTCGTAACGTTTTCAGGCTCGATTCCTATTGTCCGATGTTTTTTTGAATTGTATGCTTTCACTAACTCAGGCAGAATATCCAACCATTTATAACTTTCTTGTTTGCTGAATTCTAACCACATTGCATTTTTTAAAGTTTTATTAAAGCGCTCACATATGCTTGCATAAAGATTACTATGTGAAGAGTAGTGATGTATCTTGTACTTTTTCATAAGATTCTGAAAATTTGAATTGTAAATTCTCTTCCTTGGTCAGTTTGTAAATTCGATGGCACCCGTCCTTGTTTTAATATTGACTTCATAGCTAGAGTAACATCATTGCTACTCTTTGATTTGACTAGTACAGCCCATGAATACTTTCAAAATATATCTATAACAGTTGGTAAGTAGAGAAAACCTTTGTTTTCCTTAAAATAAGGTATCATTTCTACAAGGTCAACTTGCCAAGTCTCATCTAATCCGCGTATGTCATATTTTCTTCGCTTGTACCTGCGACGTGCTATCTTATGTAGCTCTTCAACTACTCTTTGACGTTCCATCTTAAACTTCAGCTGTAGCAATATCCGATTGTCTATTCATTTCTTGAATTATATATTCAATACTTGCAAAATTTCGTTGAGTCATATCATAGAGATAAGTTAATTTTTCGTCTATTTCTGCTTTATATATTTCAACTTTGTTCTCACATTCTTGTATAGCTTTAGCAACTTCTATAATTTTAGAAGATAAGTAATCAACTTCTTTCTGTAGGATATTATTCAGTGAATTCAAACTTATGGCATCATTTGGATCATTAGCCTCTCTAATATTGCAAAGCCGCTTATTTTCTAAATCAAAATGACCATCTGATGTAACATTGAATCCAATACCTCGAGGACCACGACTCACTTGCGAGCCCTTAAGTTTTCTTCCAAACACATCAAGACTCATGATACTACTATTGATTTGAAAATTGTGTCCGTCAATATATATACCCAGCTTCACGTAGTTCCTCTATGATTGATTGGATTTCATTGTTGTGATTATTATTTCCAGCAGATCGTTCGGCTATTAATAATCGCAGTCTTTCGACAAGCTCATTCGGATCATCCCAGTAGACTAGATCTATGGAAGTAATCTTTTTTGCTATTTTATATTTAGGTATGAGACCCCCTCCGCTGGTAGACATTCTACTACGATCACTGCGGAACATTGGTGCTATGATTTTTGAATATTTTCTACTCTTCGAAGAGCGTATTTTCTCACTTTTGCTATGTCTTTTTCTATGGGCATTTCTCGCTTCCAGGATAATGCGATAGTTCTTGCGATCTGTTGTACTCAAAAGATTATTATCTGGTTCTTTTTTGAAAAGCAATTCCATTAGACCACTGCTTTTAGGAAAACTTAAATCTTTCACTTTTATCATTTTATCATCAAATTGAATTTGTGAATCACCCATCATGTATACCCCACTGACTTTTCTCACTCCATATATGTTATCGATTTTGCTGCGGCTTCCATTTAGCATTGATGAAAAGTCTGTTGGTTCAGTTTCTTTATGCGCAGATACAAATGGTGAATAAATAGATTTGAATGATAAATTTGCAGAATTGAATGATGAATTCATCATTGTGCTATTTATCGGAGAAAAATCATAGCCATTAGAAGCATCATTATCAAACACCGAACCCGAGTTATTAATATCACTTACAATATAACTTGATTCATCAAATCTCAATCTTTTTTTTGCAGATTTTCTGTTACTGTCTATGGCCGAAATGTGATTAGAACGTGACACACTTTCAGTTGTCGAATCGACAAGCTTTTCAAGTGGTGTAATAACTGGTTTTAAAGTATCACCAATCACCTTTTCAAAATCATCTCTCTCCTTTTTTAACAAAGAGTATTTTTTTTAATAGCCTCGCGTGCTCGTAAGAGCTCGCTAAGAACACTTTTTTCTTTCTTAAAGTCAGGCATGCTGACAAGATGCTGTCTACAATCAAACTGCAAAGATTAAGATTTATACTTCCTTTTTAATGGCAAAACAGTCAAATCCTTTTCTATATCTACCATTATTTATTGCTCTATCTTTGTCAATAACAACAAATCCATACTTGTCATTCTTCCAGCATTTCGTACAAAGATTTCGAAATTCATTTAAAGTTAAGTCAGTATTTACTTGGTCTTCATAGATATGTTTAAGATTAACATCATCTTGACGATAAATTACCATCAAATTAATATTGTCCCTGATGAGATGTTTCGGTATATGAGCATATGACTGTCATAGATAAAAGCTATCTACACTTTTGTGTCTCCCCATACAGAAAAAAGCTCTGACGTTATCCTGCTTCTCACAAGCCACATCATCAAAAATCATAATTGAAATAGGTAGGGCTTCATCTGGAGACACTACAGATGCATGTTCACTGAACGGTAGATACGATATACCTTCAATTGGTTCTAAAACTTTTTGAAGAAATTGGTATTTCGGTTGATTTAAGGATTTAGAGTATACATACAAATTTTCAAATCTAAGACCATTAGGGTGTGTAATTAGAGCTAATAAACTATTAGTTTTGCCACAGTTCGATGGGCCACAAAATACTGCTCGTATATTATCTGGAAGTAACTCTCCATGTCGCTTTTTTCTTTTCGTTTTCTCAAAATTAAAGTTGCCGACGGGAAGTTTGACGTTCTGCTCAGTAAAATCCATGTTTACGTAACAAAGTCAAATCTAAGATTGACCTTTTCTAAATATGAACGCTTGTTTTATATTTTGATCATCAGTTGTAAATCAGCACTCGAAGAGAGATGCTCGTACACAAATCACAGAAGCGCCCTAAGGGTAAAGAGTTACTTGATAAAGTAATCAATAACTTACCTATTGAAATGCATATTCCTGAATATCAATATTGTGGTCCCGGAACAAAACTGAAAAAGCGTCTAAAAGAGGTGATACAGGTATCAATCCACTTGATCAAGCATGCAAAGAACATGACATATCTTATTCTGATAAAAATGCTGATCGAAAAGTAGCTTACATGAAGCTCGCTGATAAAGCTTGGCAGCGTGTTAGAGCCAAAAATGCAAGTCTTAGCGATAAAGCAACTGCTTTTGTTGTTGCAAATGCTATGAAATTAAAAGGAAAGACAGGAATGGGTGTAAAATTGAGTAAATTAGTAACTGCAAGTAAAAAATCATTAAAACCAAGTAAACATTCTCGCAAAGTTATACAGTCCGCTTTAAAAGGTGCACGTGAAGCTCTCAAGATCGTTGGCGGTAAGAAAAAAATTATCATTCCACGTATTCTACCTGTTCCATCAAAAATAGGTGGCGCTCTGCCTTTTCTCATACCATTGTTCGTAGCACTAAGTGCAACTGGTGCTCTGGCTGGAGGAGCTGCTGGAATAGCTAAAGCAGTAAATGAGGCTAAAGCTGCACAGAAAAATTATGAAGAAAGTAAGAGACATAATAAAACTATGGAAGCTATTGCTCTAGGAAAAGGTCTCTATCTTAAACCATATAAAACTGGAATGGGATTATTTATGAAACCTCATATCGGTAATGGTCAAGTTAAAAAAAAAAAACTTCGATTTAACTTTGCCAAATCATGCACTGACTGACTATGATCTTATAAAGTATGCTCGTATGATGCAAATCCCATATTTTCGAGGTTTTTTCATGAGAAATAATCTACCTTCTGATGGCCCATGGCATAACAAATCTGCTATAGTTAACTCAGATGATTTTCAAAACAAAGGCACTCACTGGGTATGTTATCGAAAACGAGGTTCTGAAGTGATTTATTTTGATAGTTTTGGTGATCTTAAACCCCCTATAGATCTCATGTTATATTTTAACGTGGAAGAAGTGAAACAGAACTATAAAAGATATCAAAATTTTGACTCATATTTTTGTGGACATCTTTGTCTTCAATTCTTGTGTGAAAGACTATAAAAGAAGAGTTTTCAGGCAAGCAGGATCATTCTTTTTCAAACAGTCATGGAAGATAGTTTCACTTTGAGTCTTTCAGGCAAATCTTCTATCTTAGAAGCGCAATATTTTCCTTCAATAGAACTACCACAGCATAAGAATTTTGTTTTGGGTTTAGTTGAACTTTTAACATTCAACTCGATTCCCAATTTTGACGATTCGAATAATAAACTTCATATAAACGGAGAGAAGATTATTATTATTCCTACTGGCAGTTATGAAATTGATGCTATTAATCAATTTTTGCAAAAAGATTTGAAATCTAAAGACATCGAGTTTTCCTTGAAAGCTAACAACAATACTCTCAGAAGTGAAATTTATTGCAGCCATCAGATAGATCTTAGACCTCGCGATTCAGTAGGCAGTCTTCTCGGTTTCACTCGTCGCGTTCTTCATGAAGACATTCATCACAGCTCTGATTTACCTGTGAAGATATTGAAAATAAACGCACTCAGAGTAGAGTGTAATGTTACTACAGGTGCTTACATCAACAACAAAAAAGTTCACACGATCCATGAGTTTTTCCCAAAAGTTCCTCCAGGATATAAAATCATAGAAGTTCCATCGCATGTCATATATTTACCACTCAATGTTAAAAGTATAGATTATCTTCAAATCCGAATCGTTGATCAAGACGGAAATTTAGTGAATTGCCGAGGAGAGGAAATTACTGTTAGACTTCACATAAAATCTGTATAATGGGAATCGTTTATAATTCAAGTGTGCATATAAGTCAGCCATCATGTCAACCCACCATCAGTCGTCCAAAGGTACTCAAACCGTTAACACGGAAGAGCATCCAGTTTCTCAAAAGCATAGGTCTCAAAGTACGTGGAAAAAGATAAATTGTGTCATTCTCTGCTGCTTTCAGAAAAATGGACGAAATTCTAAGCATTCAATCAGGTGTCGCATTCGATGAGTCTATTGCTCATTATGAGGTTCACGCACATCAACCATACTCCACATTAAGTTTCAATAACAGTGATGAAATCCGTATTTCTATTCAGCATCAAGATTTATGCCTCTTACCATCATGTAGTTACATCCATGTATGTGGAAAATTACAAAAACCGGATGGACAAGCACTAACTAAAACTAATTTCGTTAACAATGGCATTTGTCATCTGTTTGATGAAATTCGATATGAACTTAATGCTGTAGAGATAGATAAAAGTAAAAATGTTGGTCTGAGTAGTCTCATGAAGGGATGCACTTCATTTAATCCAAATCAGACTTTAACATTAGAAAATGCAGGCTGGCTTGGTGTTGAAGAAGCAAACAAAACAATTGTAGATGATCATGGAAATTTTGACGTTTCTATCCCTCCAAGTATGATTTTAGGCTTCGCAGAAGATTACAAGAAAATTGTTGTTAATATGAAGCATGAACTCATTCTCACAAGATCAAGAAATGACCTGAATGCTATAATACAGGAAGGTACTGTAGCCAACAATGCAACCACATATGAACCTTATCAAATAAAAATATCAAAGATAGAGTGATTAATGCCATATGTTATTGCATCAGATAAACAAAAAATCCAGCTGTTAAATTTCATTGGCAAAGATAATCCTATTTCTATGAGTTTTCGTTCATGGGAGTTATTTGAATATCCTCTTCTTCCAACAACAAATAAACATGTCTGGACGGTAAAAACTTCAAATCAATTGGAGAAACCACGTTTCGTGATTCTTGGATTACAATCGGGAAAAAAAGGTTCAAGATCTAAAAATGCCAGTCGCTTCGACCACTGTAATATTAGTAATGTGAGACTTTTCTTGAATTCGCAATATTATCCGTACAGCAATCTCAATCTTGACATATCTAAGAATCAATTTGCTATTCTCTATGATATGTATGCTAATTTTCAGAAAAGCTATTACGGAAGAGATTCACAGCCATTGTTGACAAAGTCTCAGTTTATCAACTTTGAACCCCTCATAGTTATTGACTGTTCACGACAAAACGAACCTCTAAAGAGCGCTCCTGTCGATGTACGTCTAGAATTTGAGTCTCAAACTGACTTTCCAGCTAATACTTCAGCTTATTGCATGATCTTACACGATCGCATCATTCAGTACAATCCTATTAGTGGAGATGTTCGGAAGCTTGTCTGAATTATCTTCACTTTTACGTAAAAAAATTAATATTTCGAAATGGAATATGCGGTAGACATGATTGGTTTTAAGCAAATGGGTGGTGAATATGTTCTAAAGGAAATAGGAATCGTTCCTCTCAACGACAGTGGTGATCCTATCGTTCATCTATTCAAAAAACCTTTTTCATGGAAAAGGCTCTCTGACGAATTACAAGAAGAAAACATTCGCCTCAAACATAATCACGGAATAGCTTGGAATACTGATGGGCTTGACTACTCTCAAATTGCAAACTTACTTCGTGAATATTTATATGATGCTACTAAAATTTTTGTTCTGAATGAATTCAAACGAAAATGGCTGTTACGATTCAAATTTCCTGCTTATAATATCAATCAATACGGCTATCCATCAAAACCATCTTTCAAGTGTGTTACCATATGCACAAACCATAATCCAATTTATAAAACTGTCTGTGCACTACACAATGTCAAACTCATGAAATCATTCTATCTCTCAGAAAATCATTTGTAAGAAAAAAAGACAAAAAAAAAAAAAAAAGTAGTAGAAAACGCTATAGGCGTTCTGGATCACTTTCGGATTCTAGATCACTGAGGTGATCTACAATGCGTACTTTCTGGATCACTTTGAGGAGAGAGGGGGTGATCCAGAAGGAACATGATCCAGTATGCCTATAGCTTATCTACTTTTGACCAAAAATGAACATTTTTTCTCTCTGACAAATTTTTCTATTCCTCTTAAATTCAGAGATATTTATATATCGAAAAAAACATTTTTAAATATAAAATCTTATAATTCTGGTTTAAAAGGTCGAATCTAGACGTTCGACATTGCATTTTCATCGTTGAAATATGAGCTTTAAAATCTATTTGGTTTTGTATTAATGTAACGATTTCTACTAAAATTAAACACTATTTTACAAAGTCAAAACAAAGTTAAAAAAAATTTCTTTTTAAACAAGGATAAGAGATACGAAAAAAATGTTTTTTTCCATATCAAACCAATAGTTTTTGAAAGAATTTCGAACAATCTTTCGGATCTCGTTGGAATTTTCAGGCTACGACCATTTCTTCCAGAGTTATAAAACTTTTTAGATAAGTCGATTTTAGACGAAGGGGGGCAAAAGTATCTCGGCGGCAGTGTACATACTTCAATTACGTACTTCAAGTATATACACTTTAGCTTAAGTACGTTCTTTTTTGAAACATTTTAGTAGGTATTATTTTTAAAATCTTGATAAAAAAGACGTCTTTAAAAGACGTCTTTTTTTGTTCCAAATCCAGATACGTCAAAAGACGTCATTATTTTCAATAGGGTTTCTTATATGTTCAAGTATATTTTTTTCATACTAACAATTGTCAATATCACATAATCTTATTATTTTTTTTTGTAAAAACTCTATCCATACTTGAGATGTTTGATCCTGTTTCAAAATCCATAAAAATCGCCCACTGGGCGCCACTACTATCCAAATTGCATTTTTGTGGATAGTTATCTTTTTGAAAGCATCTAGAAATAACTAAAAAAGTTTCCTAATAAAGTTTTATCGTTGAAATTAGATAAGTAAAGCTAAAAATCGTAAATAATAGTACTTATCGATACTAGTGGGTTAAATTATAAATAATCGTGCGATCGATATGCACAAAGGCCAAGAAAGCTGGCCTGAGCGTCATAGCGATCGCACGAGTATTTATAATTTAACGTTCTAGTAACAAGATAGTATATTTCGATACTAGTCCGTGAAAGTAATTTTTTCTTTGAGTGGCGGTTTGCACCCGAGCTAAGCCAGGGTGAAGAGGTCACACGAGGAAGAAATCACTTTCTCGCTCAAGTATCGAATTGTATTTTTTGACACAACGTATAAGAAGCTCAATTTTCGCACATGCCACTTTGTGAATCGTACACTGAAAAAAATAGAATCTAGAACCAATGAGAATCCGCTTGGTGGTAGAAGATTTTCGTTTTGTTTTAAGCCATAGTAGAATTCCGCTTGACTATAGAGGAAAATCTGCTTCAATGATATCGACTTCCTTCTAACAGATATTCTGCTACCACCTAGCAGAAATATTTTTGAAGCAACTAAACTTTAATATGATGAATATTCATCTTGATTATAGTTATTAGGTACAACTAGATTTCTATTTGATTCAAGAACTAAGAATCATATAGATTTTTCCTCTTACTCCTAGATTCTATTTTTTTCAGTGTATGCGAAATTTAGCTTCGCGCACGGAGTGTTAAAAAATATTTTTTGACACAGAGTGAGTACTCTCTAAATATAATTCAGTGGAATCTCACTGATTGGATCTGTGAAAATCACTGAACTTGAAGTTTAGCTAAAGTTTCAATGAAATTCGAGTGAAATATCTACTATTTGAAATCAGCGAGAAGATTGCACTTGATAATCAGAAGAAATATCAATGAATTTCAGTGAAAATATGGATATTTCACCATTTTATTCAGTCAAATTTCACTGATTCCTAGTAAAGCCATTTTCACTTGAATTTAGTGAAATTTTACTGGATTATATTAAGAGAGTAAAATTACACATAAAAATTTGTTTGCGTTTCATTATATGCAATTTTACACACACTATGTCAAAAAGTAAATATTACAATATTTAACGCACTTAATAATGTGTAAGAAAGTAAACAAAATCATAATTTCTGCGCTTTCTAAAAATGTCTACGAAAATTGACCATAATGAACTAAATAAATAAACATCTCTATCAATATTATTTGACAATGAAATATTTATTAACCGAGTGGCAAACGTCCATAGTTGCAGTGCTCTGGTTTGACATTATGATATTCGTAAAATTCTCAATGGATTTCAATAAAATTTCCCTGGTAGAGATCTTTAGTTTCCAACCAAAATCAACCAATATATTTGAGTCAAAAACAATAATTTGACAATAACTTAAACTACTATATATAAAAACATGCTATGGCTAACGTATTAATATCAAGCTGTCTATTCTTAAGATAATAATCATGTTTTAATAATTAATACATTATCAAAGAGTAAATATTAGTTAATTTTGCCTCCATTTGATTAACACGTTCATGATAAAATATCGTTAATTTTCTACCAGGGTTGGTTTCCTTTTATTTTTCGGTATACTCTTTCTAAAACTAACTGCAGATTTTTCGAAAAAATTACAGAAAAAAAATGGTCGATTTTTTTGGAAAAGGTCGAAATATTTTTCAATTTTTTCCAAGTAACATTGATATTAATATCTATTTTCATAAACATAAAGATTATTAATTACGTTTCCAATATATCATCTAATTTTTGTAAAAAAAGTAATACTGGCGTTTATTGTAAACTGTAGAATTACTTATTTTTTATACTATGCTGTTTTTAGTAAAAATAAAATTCAAATTTCTAAATTGATTATTTCTTTTTCAATAATTTTATCTCTTTGATAATTTTTATTTAATTAAAATATTTTTGTTTATAAAAAACGTATTTAATTAGTAATTTAATTTGTTTAAAACTCTTTATTATTTTTATTCAATATCATTTACAATTTAAGAGGCGGTCAGAACTATTTGCCGCGTGGGGGCGCTGCAGGTGAGAGGAAAATATAAAATATTTTTTATACACAGATTTACAATTTACTAAGACAATAATATACTTCTAATGTTGTCAATAACTCTTGCCATATATGTGTAGAATAATTATCGATGCTAATCTTGTTTGAAAAGTCTAAAATATTTTTGTAAAGCGAAAAATGCTGCGCGTGATAGAGCCGATGTAAACATGTGTATTTTTCTTTAGTGCGACAGAGAAAGTAATACTAAAGAATGATGAATATATATGTTCACACTGGCTCTATCTCGCACTGCATTTTTGCTTTACAACAATATTTTAGATTTTTCAAACAAGATTAGCATCAATAATCATTCTACATATATATAGCTAGAGTTATTGACAACATTAGAGGTATATTATTGTTTCAGTTAATTGTAAATCGTTGTGTAAAAATTATTCCACATTTTTCTCTCACCTGACCGCAGCGCCCCCATGCGACATATAGTCTTGACCGCCTCTTAATACAAAGTAATAAAACAGTAAATAGTGACGTCACAATAAGACTCACATTGTCATCTATTCTTTAAATATAACGTCCTTCGATTTTCAAAAAGTAACAATGGCAATAATCTATTTCCCAAGTAATTGAGTTATGTGCGATAACGATCAATATGACTTCTTTTGTTGATGACGGGGTAAGATAGTACATGCCTGTGCATACAGCACGAATTAAGAAGGGGCCGAACTATCTGTCTTTGTCTAATAGCGTTTTTCATCATTTATGTAAACACTATCCGGTATAACAAGAAAAAAATAGCAGCCCCCGCTAGATATTAATATAATAAGTAAATTTTGTAATAACAACCAAATTTTTTCACTGCGTAGTTTTTGAATAATTAGAGACCTACCGAAAAAAAAGATAGGTTATATTCTAGATTGCTAGTAGGTCTCTAATTAGTCAAAAACTATGCAGTAAAAAATTTGGTTGTTATTACAAAATTTACTAATTATACTAATATCCAGCGGGGGCTGCTATTTTTTTCTTGTTATACCGGATAGTGTTTACATAAATGATGAAAAACGCTATTAGACAAAGACAGATAGTTCGGCCCCTTCTTAATTTTGAACTTATTCTGAAATACTACATGGAAAAATGAAAATATTTCAGAATTAATTCAAGAATTAATACTATAATCATATTATATCCGCTCTGACAATTCATTTAATATTCAACTATTGATACGAACATAATTTTTTGCAATACTTCATAAAACATCTTTGACATCATTTATTTCTTTCAGAATTCTTTTAAAATCTATTCAATTAATTATTTCATGAAATATTTTAAGAATTGTTTTGTTTTCATTTCGAAATTATTTCAGAATTATTTCAATAAATCATTCCAATGAATTATTACAATATTATTTCGAAAAGAATAAAAAACGGACATAGGACTATTATAATGTAACGTTTCGACGTTATATATTATTATTGATTCAATTTAAAATATATACAAAATGAAGGGCCATAAATGTACAGGCCTAAACGCGCCGAGCGGATGCACGTTTTAGGCGCATGCGTGACTGATTATGAGGCGAAGGGAGCAACCTATTTTGCGGGCTCGTAAATCCGTGTTGAGATCACACAAAGAGAGAAAAGATAGCAATTGGTGAGTGTACTTACTTTTACTGGTAAACTGGAGTTGATTTGTTGGAGTTGTCCTTGGTTCTGCTGATTGCTGGTCCTATTGAAATTGAGCTAGTTTTTGAAATAATTAGATGGCTGGATGCTTTTATTAATTATTCATTCCCTTTCTATCAATCAACACTGTTTAATACGATTCACAGACACAAGTCGCACGCTATATTAAGAATTCTTTGATTGTTTTGTTAATAACACGAAATGTCAGAATTCAATATAATTCACAGACACAAGTCGCACTCTGTGTTAAAAATCCTTTTCTTTGATACACAGTTCAACAGTTTGAATTTTTAGAATTAATAACATGATATTCTGGATCCCTTGAACGAGTTTTAGTATGCGCACTTATTAATTTTCGGTATGAGAAAAATTGAATTGTACGTAAGATAGAGTACACTGTAAATTCATGTGTGTTAATTCGCACACTGATAGTGAGTACTTTTATACGTTATAGTGTGTAAATTCTATTATGTGTGTAAAAAAACACACTTATGTGCGTAAAAGTATCAGTATACACATTTTATGTGTAATTTTACACACATGATCAGTTAAGTGTGAAAATTTATACACATGAATGCGTAAATCTACACATCTATGTGTTTAAAATCTATATTTGTACATTAATACATTTACTGTGATTCATTTTTATTTTACATTAGTAAAGTAGATAAATTTTCAGTTAATTACAGTAAAACATTAATAATTTTTAATCAAAGTTTTTCTAAAAGTATATATTTTAATATTAAATTGTATTAGAACTACAATATTCATTATTTCAAATTTTATATAGTCTTTTATTTTAATTGCCTCAAGTAATTAATGATAATATTTTATTATTTAATAAGAAGTTAAATTAAAATTTTTCATATGAAAAAAAATAATTTTATTGAATCGAATGCATCTATTAAATTAATGATATGAAATTCAGTAATCAATATTAACCTTATTAAAAAAATTATTTAATAATAAATTTTTCATATACGTTTATTTTTTTGTAAAAAAATAATTATTTATTTACTTAAAAATTAAATTTTAATAAATAAGGAATTAGATATTCTTTTGATAAAAAATTATTTTAATCATACAAGAAAAATTATTCTATTGATCTTTATTTTTATTAATAACTCATAATTATTATTATTTATTTCATTTAAATTTAAAAGTGTTAAAAAATAATGAAATTTTTATATTAATAAACAATAAATATAAGAAATTATCATGATTCTTAACAAACGTTCCGTAGTGTAATAGGTAGCGTCGATGCCTCGCATCCCGTAGGTCGTGAGTTCGCGGTGTAAGCGGGTATGAGTTGATAAAGGTATAAACGTGTATGACTTTATAAAGGTATGAAGAGGGGATGATCAATAGATCATATTCATACATACATATTATTTTACATGCGATATATATATATATATATATATATATATATATATATATATATAAGAATATATTTCTTCTTTCAAAGTGGAAGAAAGAAGAGAAAGAGGGTTCATGGTGTTCGATAAACTTCATCTTTGGATTCTTCGTAAGGTTCTTCCTCGTCATATTCTTCTTCGTGAACATAGTAATGTGGCTGCAATTATGATAGTTTGATCGGGCTAAAATGCGTGGCTAGTAGTTTATATTGTCTTCTAGTAAGGCCTATAGTGGTGCCGATGTGGTAGTGAAATACATTTATTGGTATTTCATTGGCGGGTCCTTGAGATGTCTGGCACATATCTCCGCAAGGATGTGGTTCTCGTCCACGGCATTGTGATTGTTCTGGGTTCAATCCTAAGTGTATTAAGATATTCATCTGTATGTTTAGTCTCTTTATCTGTAAAATATAAGATGACTGTTGATAGTGTTATGGAATGAGAGGGGGGAGGGTAAAAAGAAATGTACATAATTAAAGATGTGGTTAGTTTGTTATTATACTATTACTCCTATTACAATAACTATAACTACTGTTATTATGAACATTACAGTTATAGTAACGTATATACATATGTATGTACGGCATTGCAATGATATAACGGGGTTGAGAGGAGAAGGAGAGGAGAGAGGAAAGGGGATATTAGGGAGGAGATTATTTTGCCCGTGGTCGATGGTACACGAAAGCTCCGCCTTGATCCTGAACTTGGTTGCATCTTCTAAAAGTAGTGCCGATGCAATCCTTGCATTTTCCGGCCCGTCGCACTCGTAAGAGATGGTGGTTACAGTAAGTGCATTTATTGTGTTGGGGCTCGGAAAGAGATATTCAGTGGAATTTCTTGTACCGTTGGTAGCTTTCCCTGGTCCTTACAGTGATCTTATAGCAGGTTCTGCAAATCACCTTTTGACTTATTTCGCTGAAGTATACTACTTACTTTGTTCCACTAGTGATACAATACGCTGCAGCGATGACTTCATATTCGTTCATCGGATTGGGTTGTATTGTGATATTTGGTGTAAGTGGAGGAGTTGGCTGTCTCTCGAATGTGCGAAGCCTTTCCTCTACTGCGTTGACTCTTGGATCTGGGATGAGATTACCTGCTAGGTCCCTGATCTCGTGTAGATTCTGGATGACGGTTGTAATGCAGATACTGGATACTGAGGCTAGCCTTACTTTTAATAAATTATTACCGCACCCATTACATTAATTGTATAAAGGCTCGGTGAACCGGAATCGATGAAAGGTGTCATGTCTTCTATAGTTTGGTGTAGCTTGTTTTATCAAAGCATCAGGTGCACAAGAGCTTGCGGCTGAATCGATTGTAGTACACATGATCCATCATTCCTGACTTCAGCATGACACATGTGCCTACGACCACGGTTTTTAAGCCGCAAAGATCATCACTCTGATCTTGGTTGACGTTAGCGATGTTGATTATCTCGTTGGCCATCTGCGGGAACAAAATAGTCATAAGAGGATACAAAAAAAGGAGGAGGAGATAGTTAAGAAGGAAAAACACACACACACACATACACACACACACACACAAAGTCAAGAGGGAGAGGGTAGTAAGTGTGAGAGAAGAAAAAAAAGGAGGAGGGGTAGTACATCTATTGGTGAACGACATGATAAATGTTACTTGAAACTAGTGCTGGATTCCTATCAATGTCATTACTTTTCTTGGGTTCTTGCTTATACGGAAATTTTCCTGCTGTAGATCATGCATGGATATTTTGATCATTATCATCTGATAGTTATGTTCACTATGCCATGTTCTTTGGCTTGTCCATTGCGGCTTCCTTTAACTGATTTTCGAGAAGCTGATTTGGTGGTACCTTCCTTAGAGAAGATTGATGATCGTAATGAAGTTTTTGAAAATATGCATATATATTCTTATATAATGAGGCTAATAATTGGGGGCTGGACGATGTCCGGCGGAAAGCAGTAAAGTTAGAGTAGATCCAAGGGTAAGGGTGGTCCAATGTCCAGGAGTAGTTTTGCTGGAAGTAGTGTTAAAAATTCCAATTCAGTTTGTTTTCGTTCTTTGTTTCTCTAAACCATAATCTTCCATGCTATCTACATGGTAATGCTTGTGATTGTGACTCCTATCAGTGATATAAAGTAATACAACGGTGGTATACTGATGACTCTCGTTGTGGTTAAGCGTAAGGTTGAATTCAAGTGGCGTTTTTCCTTGCGAACAGGTACTTTTCCCTTTAGATATATATATAGTGTAGTTATACTGCATGTTGGCATGATCCATATAATTCTGATCTCTGTTAGAGTTTCATTATAAGTCCGATTACAGATGATCCTAATTTTTTCTGCTGTGAGTGCTGAGAAAATCCATTTGCTCGTCGTTTTCAGTAAATGTTAAGTGGTCCTTGTTTCGTGGCAAGTTGATATGGTGCATAGGTTGAATTCAGTTGCTGAGGTGGCTGTTTGTAGCGTAGATTTACAACTTGGCTCGGTGTATATCCTTGTTTGTTGTGGACAGAAGCTGGTATTCGTGCTCTTAATACATTTGATGTTGTCTAGAAGTATGTGTTGTCCTATAGCGTTATTGGTTGCGATGAACGTAGATTTCAGTGAAATCGTGGCCACGGTATTATCGATCTGAGGCACGGGTATGCGGTGCATATTGTATAGCTGGAATTTGCTTATAGTATAGCCAGCGATCTTCAGCTAAATATTTATGCTAATTGCGAATTTTGATGTGCTAATTTGGGATATTTTTCCAAATTCCTTGGATGATAGGTCCAATGGCGGTAACGGTGACTTGGATTTATTTTGTCCAACTTTGCTGGAGATGGATCCTAGTTGATGTCGGTGGAGAAGGTTTGGGCTTATGACTGCCGACTCCAGCTTTGTTAATGAATTTTTGATCCTATGGTAAATCTCTGTATGGTCCTTTAATGTAGTTTTTGTGTTAGTGATCCATGATCGTATGGTGTCAGTCGAGTATCTGCCTGTTGGTGGGAGTTTCGGCCTCTTGAAATGTGTTTGTTCAATTTTTTCGGAAATTCTGTTTGATGGTATGGTTGGTTAGAAGGAGAACTGCTTGTATCCTTTTTCAACTCTCACCATGTTGAAAGTTTCTTGTCTGAGTTCTTCGGTGGTGTAGATTAGGTTATTATGATAGTAATAGGAGCAGAAGTTTTCTATGATTTCCATCACCTTTATTATGGTCCTTTCGTCGTCATATAATTGAAAAAGGTTTATTGTTGTATCGGCAGTCCAGAAATCATTATTGTAGCTGTATTTTCCAATGAATTCATAATAGATCCCTGGTTGATTTTCCAAAGGTGTGATAGAGTAAGGTATGGGCGTGTTTCAGGGTGGAACAATTGCTCTGATAAGAAAAAGTATGAAGGGGGTAGTAAAGGGAAACATCTGTAGAGAAAAAATATTTTATTAAGAAAAATTTTCTACTTATCGTGCAACAAAAAAAAATTTTTTTTTTAAAGTAAATGAATATGAAGAGGGATTAGCAATAAAAATAATTTTGTTTTTACTTATATATGTTAAATAATCAATAAAAGCAGAGCACAATTTATATTAAAAGAAAAGTATTTATTTAATCAATACAAGAGTAACTTAATTAAATGATCTCTCTATACAATAATGAAATACAAGCTCTGACTTTAACAGACGGACTTGAACTGAACTGAACGACGACGAGACGCAACTTGATTCTCTTCAACTGTCTACTAAAATATTCTCAATAGGTGGCGACACCTAGTATGAGTGTGTATATTTTCAACACTCCCTCCCACACTCATACATATTTTAATTAAAGGAGTTGTAGCATATCTCTCGTTTTTATTGTTTCTGTTCTGATCGTTCATTTAGTTCCTGTAATATAGAGAAAAAGTTTGTTAATAACTTAACTAAAATACATATCAGAAATATAATCAGTCAATGTTATCAGTCGTTAAATATTTGTTTGGTCAGTCGTTCATGTAATTCAAATGACAAAGGTTTTGTGAATACATCAGTTATCTGACTTTTAGAGGAAATTCAACTGACATTAATTAAACCTCTAGTTACACATTCCTTTACATAATGTTCTTTTATTTCGGTCATATGTCTTAATTTGTTTTCACCTCCAGTCTTAACGCTTGCTTCTGCTGCCTATTGGCCACCTGATTGATTACCATAGGTGTTTGTTGCGGTGGTAATTGATTAAAACTAAACTTCTTTAGTATTTTGTTTATTTATTGTTCTTGCTTAATGCTCAGTATCTTTTTTTTTCTGTCTTATTTTATTTCTGAGCCTAAAGAACTTTTAGTCTTGCCAGTTTCTGTCATTTTAAATACTTCCTTTACATTTGTTACAAACTAGCAGAATGTCATCTGCATACTAAATCAAGATAAGAAATCCGTCTTTTTCTTGCTGAGTAAATAGACAAGACTCATTGTTGAATGATCTAAGTCCACATTTCTTTACTGTCTTTTTAAGTCTTTCATTCCAACATTTTAAACTGACTTTCAGATCGTATAAAGCATTTTCCAATACACACATCTTGTTTTGTTTGATCCTTTCATAAGCAGTCATCCCTTCAGGTATTTCCATATATATCTCATTGCTTCAATATCCATTTACAAAAGCTGTCTTCACGTCCATCTGACATATTTTTAAATCCAATTTGTTTGCCATTGCCAGTATAGATCTGATTAAATGTAATCGTGAATCCGGTGCATATGTTTCTTGCATGTCATACTCATTTCTGTCTTTAAAACTACGAATTACTAGTCTCGCTTTATATCTTATTTTACTGTCTTCTTTCTTTTAGATACCCATCTTGAATGTATAATGTTTGATCTTTTTCTGTCATTCATTACTATTGAACTGTCAACTCTAATTTTCATACATTATTCTTATACATACATTCTAATTCTTCAATAATAGTTTTGGTCCATTTTTTTTTTTTGTTTTTTGTTTATCTTTTTGACTTCATGGCTTCCAAGTTTGTACTCAGGTCATTATTTATTTCTGCTAATAAAACATAAGTTTCTTCATTTATCTTATTTTCTGTACTTGTTTGTGTTTCCATTGGTAATTGAATCTGTCGTTTTGTTTTCTCTCCCTCCGATTCTTGCACTCCATATTCAGTATTTTTCTTAACTTTTGTCGGTCTTCCTACTAATTTTTTTTTTTTTTTTTCTCTCCCACCAATCCTTGTTACTTTTTATCAGTCTTATTATTTTCGTTTCTTGGTCGTCTAACTGATCTTTTGAATTTCTCTCCCTCCGGTTTTTGTATTCGTGTTTCATTTTCTCTGTCTTCGAATACAAAATTCACAAACAATGTATCTTTATCTTTTCATCAATTTGTTTCCAGTCTTGTATATCAGTTGTTGCATATCTGTCCTTGTAGACTAATTTTTCGTTGAATCGTACATCTCTGCTTTCTTATAGTTTACATAAAACCCATTGTGTCTAAATTCATTATTTGCAAAGGTTCAATTGTTCAATGCTTGACTGTCTTAAATGGCAATTTGTTAAACTTTGCAATCATACACACTTCACAGTCTTTCAACGTATCATCAAATACAGCTTGTTTTAAAGATTTGATATTAGGAAATTTTAATTGTAATTTTCTTAAATAATCAACTGATGAATGGCCCATTCGAAAATGCCACAACATAGCGTAGTTGTTTGTATTAATTTTGTATTTTCAATCTCACATTAAGATTCTTCACTGACTTTAAAATCATGCGATTTATAAATATTTCTGTCTGCAATCTAAATATTTTTCTTCTTTGACTGTCTGATTTTCTTGCTTTTCATTAAATTGATTATTTTCTTCAATATTCTGTTCTTCATTCATTCTACTTGTCGTTACATATACTAGAACCTGTCTTTGTTTTTAATTATTTTCTGTCGCTTCTGATTCAAAATCAGTCAATCAATATGGCTGATTATATATTGGTAAGGATGAAAAATTTTCATTTAAGTTTTCCATGCAGATTATTCTGTCTAAAATAATAAATTTTCCATCAGTCGTATTTGTTTGCACGCTTCCTTCTTCCTTAGATTTAAGATTTACGCTGCAGTCTTTATTTGCGCATTGGATTCCGTCTAGTTGTTCAATAAATGTCCTGAAAATCAACTTTGAATTTGTCAAACGTTCTGTCGCATCACTGTCAGCACTCGGTTCATTAGTCTTCTTATTTCTAGATTCTAATTGGTTAAAACTGCCTCATTTTTTTATATTTTCCTCTGTTATATTTTACATAATTTTCTTGTCTCCTTTTATTGACAGATTTTGCTCGTATTTAATTAACATTGTTAATTAGATTAGCTATCTTACTTGTGAATGATGTCCGACCTGTACTTTCTTTACTTTTATTATTATAATATTTTGATTCATACCTTTTTCTGTTTTTCTGTCTCGAGTGTCCCTGACGCTTTGGACATGTTGAGATCACATGATCACGGGTAAATATCTGACAAAAGTAACACTTCTTTATGCTATTTCCCTGTCGTGGGCAGTCGCTGGCACAGTACCCATAACTGTCGCACTTTCTGTATCGCCCTTGATTTGACCGTCATAGCTGTCGTTTGATGGCTTTCAACCTGTATAATAAGTAATTTTAGTTTATCATAAGATAACCCTTTCACTATAACACTTTCTGTCATAAAACTTATTCCTTCTACTTGATGTACTTTGCTTATGATAGTATTATAAAAGAAATCTCTTTCGTCTTCTTCAGACAACGATTTAACTTTTGGCATGTTATTATAACTTCTTACTATTTCTTCAAATCTGTCTATAAAATTAACTGCCTTTTTCTTTCGCTGGATTATACTGTATGTTGTATTTTTTTAATACTAGATGAAGTTACATTTACCTCGCTTCAATTTAATTATTTCGCTTTAATTTCTTTAATTCTGTTCAACAATTCAACTAAATCTTTAATTTTCATAACTCTAGCATGATAGTCTTTATCTATTCTATTTATTAAAATATCACGAACTTTCATTTGCTACAATAGTACTATCTACAACATACAATAAGTCCAGCGAACTTAATTCAGACATAAAATAATCCAAAGTTTTCAAATATGATTTGAGTCATTAATTTATAATAGCGTTTTACTGGTCCGTCTTTTCCAGTCAGTCCGGTTTTGATAATTTCTGTCAGCTGTTTAAAAAATGTCTAAAATATTGTCGTTTTCTTTAATAAATCTTTTATCAACCTTTATTTGTATTAAACGCGATATTTCCAATTTATTTAACGGTCCTAAGTGTTCGTCCAAGACTGTCGAGTTCCCGAAACCTTCTGCATTAAGTGTATAATTTTCAAAATCATTGTTTACCTTATATGTCGTTTTGCTGTCTTTGGATTTATCTGTCCTTTCTGCCTCATTACCTGTAGTCATCCTCCTTCCCCTGTTCAAATTCCTCCCTCATCGCATCCAGAGCCTGGCCGCCAAAGACCCACATGGCGCTTCTCTCCTTCACCATCAAAGCCATCAAATCGTCATCTTCTTTCTGCTCTATTCTTCTTTTCTTCGCCTCTCTTGCTCTTTGCCATTTCTGCCTTAACTGTATTGAGTTTATCCATTACCTTGTCCAATTTGTCAGATAGGTTTGCCAATTTTGCTTCAGTCATTTCATTGATTCTGTTTTCTGTCTCCGTCTTTATTTCTGCCGTTTCAGTCGTATTGTAATGCTTATCTGTCTCTTCTGTCTTTAGCTCCGTCTTCGTTCTTGTTTTCATCTGTTTTTCCGTCGTATACATATTTTTCCAATACATCATTCAATTTTGCTGTCAAACCTTTGATTTGTTTTTGTCTTTCCTTAACTGTCGCTATTTGACCTCCTGCAGCTACTTTAACTACAGTTTTCACAGAGCCGTCTTCAAAACCGTCACTTTATTCTACTTTCTGTTCTGTCTCGTTATATAGCCCCTCCGTCTTCTCAGTCTCATTGCTGTCGTTAATTCTGTCTTTTCTCTCTTTCTTATCAGTCATAGTGTGGCCACCTGTCGTACAATAGGGCATATATAATCTGTCTTCACTCTGTCTTCATCTCTGTGACTGTCCTTATCACCAGGTCAAATTCTTTACTCATAACGTACTTGTCAACTATAAAGGAATAGTAAACCAATATAAATAAAATTCATATCATTTTGCCGAACACAAGCAAAACTAGAAAATTTACGTTAGAGTTAATTATAATTATATATATATATATATATATATATATATATATATATATATATATTATGAGCTTAATAGACCAAACACAAGCCCTTCAAGCTCAATATATCTATAAAAATAAAGTGAATCAACCTAGTATGCCGAACACAAGCAATATTAGGTCATTCATATTTATGACAATTTAAGAGAATCAATCTAACATGCCGAACACAAGCAATGTTAAATCAATCAAATTTGCCAGTTATTTATGTATATTTTTATATTTATAATTATACATATGTGCTATTATTCCCATACACAATATACTGAACACAAGTATTATTATGTATGTGAAAGCAGCAACTATGATCGATCAATATTATTTTTAAAACCATGGATATATTTATTAAAAAATATTTTTATATACGTACGTTCAAGCTTAATAAAATAAAATTTTTAATTTGAAATAATCATTATTCATTACTTAATTTGTATTCAATTTGTCATAATTTTGAATACAATACTGCCTTCAACAACTGTCATATACATATTCTCATGAGGATGTTTTGTGAAGTTGCAATAAACTTCTTTCCTCTGTATAATGATAATTTCAATTAATTAAATATTCTTAAATATATTTTTCTTAAAGTCGTTCTTTTCTGTCTTTTCTTTTAATCGGTCTTTTGTATACATTTACATAAACTTTATTTTTGTCCGCTTTGATTTAGTTTGTTTCGCTTCACTAATTCTGTCTCTTTCTTAATCTGTCATTTTTATCGCGACGACGCGCACACTCCTATACATATACGATCACACTTATATACTGTCTCTTTTCTTTATGCTATAACCATGTTATACGTACATATGTATATGTATATACCTGCGAGTTTATTCTCGCCTTTTAGCAGTCAACGTCTTTCTGTCTTTTTCTAATTGCGCGCGCACGTCTTCACGGTCTTTTTATTGTACACGGCGTCGACGTCTTTTCATTAACTCGACTTGGGCCTATGGCCGCTATGTTTGTGTGCATTATTATCTTTCAGTTTGAAGAAGTTAGGCTAACGCCTTTCTTCCTTCAAGCAATAATAACTTAGTATTTCAACATAAAAACGCGTCCGTTTTTACATTCATTTTTAATTATAGCGAAATTTAACCAAATTCAAGCGGCACTTTTTGCAAATATTATTTTTTAACCGGTTTTCATTTATTTCTGTCTATGCCGTCATAAATCTGTTCAGACCTCGCGCGTGCATCCACCATACATACATATATATATATATATACACACACATACACATATATATATACGTATATACATACATATACATCTGCCTTAAACATGGATACGCGGCATACACAAACTCATATTTACACACACACATACATGTCAGCCATTTTCATTTTAATAATTTTATTAACAGTCATTCATACACATATATATATTTCAGTCTGTACTGTCATAAATTTATTCAGACTCTATGCGCGCATTTCTTTTATATATATACATGTACACACACGTATTTAATCAACAAAAATTTTCTTTTATTTATTGCCGTCGTTCATCATTTTTTTTTTTATTTTATTAATAATCATAATTATTTCGTGCGTGCACGGTCCTCTTCCTTCTATGTATATACATATACATACACATATACATATATATGCATGTATACAACATAAGAAGATCGCACAAACACGCACGAACCTGTCGCTTTCCGGCTTTACCTCGCATCATAGCACCCAACATGGCGACTCGTTTTATTTCTCTCTCACTCTCTCTCACTATAGACTAGCGCACGACGCTAGCTATCTCTGTCTTTAGCTTTCTTTTTACTAACGCGCATACGACGCCATTACTGCCGTATAGCATTGAGAGAGAACCAAAAAAACAAAACTCTTACCCGGAGTCAACTCCTTTCTTTCCCCCTGTTGTCCTTCGACCTGTCTTTTCGTTCCTTGACTCGTCATCTCTGTCGCTTTCACCAGGGGATAAAGAACAATACAACAATTCACTAAACAGACTGACGCACGCTCCAAACTACACAAATCCCTTTCTTAATTTTATTAAATAAAACGCGCAGTTAAAAGCACTCTGGGCCCATAACCTGTTAAATAATTAATAAAAGCAGAGCACAATTTATATTAAAAGAAAAGTATTTATTTAATCAATACAAGAGTAACTTAATTAAATGATCTCTCTATACAATAATGAAATACAAGCTCTGACTTTAACAGACGGACTTGAACTGAACTGAACGACGACGAGACGCAACTTGATTCTCTTCAACTGTCTACCAAAATATTCTCAATAGGTGGCGACACCTAGTATGAGTGTGTATATTTTCAACAATATATAATATGACTTTATTATCTTAATTACTCATTTTTAGTACATACTGCCCAACACGTCAGGCCCTTCCCACACAGCATGAAAGATATCATTCCATTAGAATATTCCGAAATATTCCAATGGAATATTTCATTGAAAAATGTATGGAAGTTTTATGGAAGAAAACAGAAATATTTCTGGAATATTGCAAAGAAAACTTTCTACGAAGAACCCCTGGAAGCCTCCGTAAACCTTCCAAGGAAGATTCCGTTGAAAGATTGATGAATCATTGCACCGAAACATTTCATAGAAGCTTTATAGAAGACTCCGTTTTCCTTTCAGAAAAATGTTGAGAATTTTCACTGGAATATTCCGACATAAGTCTCCTGAAAGCTTCCGTAAACCTTCCAAGGAAGATTCCGTTGGAAGATTGATGAATCATTGCACCAAAAGATTTCATGGAAACTTTATAGAAGACTCCGTTTTACTTTCGGGGAAATGTTGGGAAGTTTCAATGGAATATTCCGACTTAAGTCTCCTGGAAGATTCCGTAAACCTTCCAAGGAAGATTTCGTTGGAAGATTGATGAATCATTGCACCGAAAGATTTCATGGAAGCTTGAATGGAAGACTCCGTTTACCTTTCAGCGAAATATTAAAAATTGTCATTGAAACGTTCCAGTAGAAGGCTCCTGAAAGCTTCTGTAAATCTTCCAAGAAAGATTCCGTTGGAAGATTGATGAATTATTGCACCGAAAGATTTCATGGAAGCTTTATAGAAGACTCCGTTTTTCTTTTGGGAAAATGTTGGGAATTTTCACTGGAATATTCCGACTTAAGTCTCCTTGAAGATTCTGTAAACCTTCCAAGGAAGATTCCGTTAGAAGATTGATGAATCATTGCACCGAAAGACTTCATGGAAGCTTGAATGGAAAACTCCGTTTGCCTTTTAACGGAATATTGGAAATGTTCATTGAAACATTTCAGTGGAAGGCTCCTGAAAGCTTCCGTAAACCTTCCAAGAAAGATCCCGTTGGAAGATTGATGAATCATTGCACCGTAAGATTTCATGGAAGCTTAAATGGAAGACTTCGTTTACCTTTTAACGAAATATTGGAAATCGTCATTGAAACATTCCAGTAGAAGGCTCCTAAAAGCTTCCGTTAATCTTTCAAGAAAGATTCCGTTGGAAAATTAATGAATCATTGCACTGAAAGATTTCATGGAAGCTTTATAGAAGACTCCGTTTTCCTTTCGGGAAAATGTTGGGTATTTTTACTGGAATATTCTGATTTAAGTCTCCTGGAAGATTCCGTAAACGTTCCAAGGAAGATTCCGTAAACCTTCCAAGGAAGATTCCGTTGGAAGATTGATCAATCATTGCACCGTAAGATTTCATGGAAGCTTGAATAGAAAACTCCGTTTGCCTTTTAACGAAATATTGGAAATGGTCATTAAATCATTCCAGTGGAAGGCTCCTGAAAGCTTTCGTAAACCTTCCAAGGAAGATTCTGTTGGAAGATTGATGAATTATTGCACCGAAAGATTTCATGGGAGCTTGAATGGAAGACTTCGTTTACCTTTCAGCGAAATATTGGAAATTATCATTGAATCATTGCGAGAGTTTGTCAACCGCATGTACGATCACATGAAAATATAATCAAGTGGCTACCTGCTGGCAAGATGAAACAATTGCTGCGCACCCAAGATAACTACAAATATTTAAACAATATTTCTCCAATATTTTACTGTTATATATATAAATTTTTTGAAATACTTCATGAAATATTTCTGGAATATTAGAGAAAATATTTCATGAAATATTTCTTGAAAAATTTGCGCATTATTGATTTAAAATATTTTAAGAAATGGTGCAGTAATATTCCCTCAATATTTCAGTGTTATGTTCAAACATTCTTTCAAATACTTCATGGAATATTTTTTTAATATAACAGGAATATTTCATGACACATTTCTTGAAAGATTTGAGGAATATTAATTTGGAACATTTCAAGAAATAATGTAACAACTTACTTGAATATTTCAGTGTCGGATTCAAAAATTTTTTGAAATAAAACATAAAATGTTCCAGCAATATTACAGAAATATTCCAATGAATTATTTAATATTCATAAACTTAAATATTTCAAAGAAATATTAGTTCATCATTTATTTAATATTTCACTGAAATATTTCATGAATAATTTAAGGAAGCTTTCAGTAAGCTCCCAATGAAGTATTTTATGAAAAATTTACAGAAGCTTCTAGAAAGCTTTCACTGAAATATTTCATAAATAATTTACGAAAGCTTCCAGTATGTTTCCACTGGAATATTTCATGAAAAATTTACGGAAGCTTCGGTAACCTTACAATGAAGTATTTTATGAAAAACTTACGGAGGCTTCCAGTAAGCTTTCACTCAAATATTTCATTAATAATTTACGAAGGCTTCCAGTAAGCTTCCACTGAAATATTTCATTAATAATTTACAGGGGCTTCCAGTAAGCTTTCACTGAAATATTCCATAAAAAGTTTACGGAAGCTTCCGGTAAGCTTCTGCTGAAATGTTTCATGAACGACTTGCGGAAGACTCCTGATCGAGGACATATCCATCTTCCGGGAACTTTTCACTGGAATCTTCCTGGAAGCTTCCAATGTTTTTTCTGCAGTGAATTAAATCTTCCACGTTTTGTTCTAGGAAGCTTCCAGCAATATTCCACTGAAATATTCAACGAAAAACTTACCGAAGCTTCCTGGAAGCTTCCACTAAAATATTTCAGAAATGATGTACGGAAGCTTCGAGTAAGCTTTCACTGAAATATTCCATGAAAGATTTACGGAGGCTTCCAGTAAGTTTTCACTGAGATGTTTCATGAAAGACTTACGGAAGACTCCTGATCGAGGACATATCCATCTTCCGGGAAGTTTTCACTGGAAACTTCCTGAAAGCTTTCAACCTTTCTTCCACATCTTCCGGGAAGCTTCCAGGAATCTTCCAGAAAGCTTAAGTGCTGTGTGGGTTACGACTGATTATAAGCAACTAATTTAACTGTCGACTATACTATTACATTCTATAGTACATTTTAGCATATTCAGTCCGCGTACACATAATGCTCTATTCAGGCGCGTAATTTAAATCAAATTTACTCATATTCCAACACACACCCTTAAATTTGAACTTTAATTGAAATTAAAATTTATTTATCATAATACAATTAGTAAAATCTTTACCATTGCAAAAGTTTTAATTGATCTCGGAATTTTACAAATTTAGTGTTTCCTAAAGACTTTATTAGAATATCAGCCATGTTTTTTTCGGAATTAACTTTTACAATATCAATAATTCCATTCATATAATTTTTATTCCATAATGAAAGTGTGTTTCAATATATTTCGAGTTTTTTGTATTGTTACTGAATTTTGCAATACTAATGATACCTGAGTTGCCTTCATATAATTTTATCGCATTTTCACATATAATCTTAGTAAGTCTTTTATTATTAACACTTCACTCACTGATTCAGACAGTGCTACATACTCTGCAGCTGTCGACGATTTGGTTACACTACTTTGTTTCTTAGATTTCTCAATTTTTAGATTAGATAATCTGTTGTAGATTTTCTATCAACACTATCTCCAGCCCAGTGTGCATCAACAAACAATCTAAAGTATCAGTGTTTGAATTTCTTTCATAAGTTAATTTTTTATCTTTTGTTAAATGTAAATATTTTAAGATTCTTAATGCATATTTATAATGAGTATGATTTGAGTAGTTTTGAAAACGACTTAAATGATTAACACTATAACTAATATCAGGTCTCGTCCCTGTCTTATATACAAAAGTTCTTCTATCACATTCCTATAATTTGTATATTCTGATGCAGATTGTGCAGGCTCACATTTTAAATTATTTTTTTTATCATTTGGTTTTTCAACTAATTTAAAAGTTCTATTTTTATTAATTCATTCCATTTCTTTGTTCATGGCTTCTTGCCAATTTTAACTATCACAACTATTTATTGCTTGATAATAATTTGTGGATATTCAACGTTCACATAATTTACATAAATATAGTTAGTATAATTTTCAGGTCTATAAAACTCGGTTCGTTTTCTATTTCTAGTAGATCTTTTAACTGAAGTTATACCATTCATTCTTCTTCAATTTTGGTTCTCGTAACACTATTTTTATTTTCGTCACAATTAGATTCATTTTCACTTATATCATTTATTATCTTGAATCATCAATATTTTCATTTTCATTACTATTTTTAATCATATCATTTTCATTACCTTTAAAGCCTACTAAGTTAATATCTTCTTCAATAATATCTACACGTCTGGCAATTATTACTCTGTTATTAATCAATACCGTATAGCCCACATTTTCATAGCCTACTAAGATTCCTAAATCTGCTTTCCTATCCTATTTATTTTTCCTTATAATTTCTGGAATTCTTATAAGAACTTTACTACCGTACAATCTTAAATTGTTTAAATTCGGTTTTTCTCCCATGATAATTTCATAAGGAGTTTTTCTTTTCTATAGTATTTGCTAACGTTCTATTTTTCAAATAAACAGCTGTTTTTACAGCTTTAGGCCAAGAGGTTACATTAAATTCCGCATCAGCTAATAAAAATCTAGTTGTGTCCATTATTGACCTATTGCATCTTTCTGCTGTTCTATTTAACTCATGCATATAAGGTGAATATTGTTCTATAAAAATTCCTTTTTTTTGCAAAATTATACATTTCTTTGTTCAAAAATTCTAAGCGATTATCACATCTCATTTAAAAAATTTTTTTTCCAGTTAAATTTTCAACTTGATTAATATATTCTACTAAACAACTAAAAACTCCATTTTTAAATTTAATAGTATTGTTACGGATTCTATATCCTATAAAATGAATAAGAATTAATATCAGCAATATACAAAGAATGCGACGAATACACGTTCCAACAAGTAAAGACAGAAAACGCTGACTGTCATACTAACAAGTTATAACCTGCCTGGAAACAACGAAAAGCGTCGAGCACCATAGAAAAAGAGCTGACCACCCAGCAACAGGTTAAGACCAGAACGAAAAGTCACTGACGGACTGATCAGCAAATTCCAATCAATAACGAATATTCTAGAAGGATAGGCACGTGGAAACAACGAATTTGGCAAGTATAAATACAGCCGGACATCCCACGAGGAGTCAGTCGGTAGACCATCAATAGAGAGATGTAGAGAGAGTAAGCAACCAACCTTTAGCCACGAACGACGGGAGTACGCCCGATTGAAGCAAGCAACAAGGAACGTATTAGGCGACGAATTGATAATAGGACATATCTCTCTCGACGAAAGTATTAATAAACTTATATTTATATCATAACTACTGAGTATTTATTTAATTCTTCACGCAAACTGACTGCTTGGGTTTACCAAGATTAGTCGTGATAAAAAAGATACCCACCATCTTATAATTAAATATAAATATACATATACGTAAAAACGTAACATAAAACTGGTGCTAGGTGTGGGGTATCACTTGTGAAGAAACTATTTTATCTACATTGAAATCAATCGAGAGGATGTTCTACGCGTACATCGCCTTCATCACCATCATTGGGTAAGTAAAAACTTTTATTACCATATCATACGTCCTTCGAGGGGAATACGCGCCCGCTGCGAGCCTTCCAACAGTTAAAATTCCGCAACGCATTATCATTAGCAGACTGTGCACTCCAAGAAAGTGACAATAAGAGATTAATGAAATCTGCGCTAAGAAGATTAAATGACATCGTGGTCAATGATAAATGTAAAATGAACGAAGCAGAGGAATATTTCGTAAAACAGGCCCGAATATACATAACTCGCACGCTAAATGAAATAAGCAAGGCTGAAGAAAAACTAAACAAGGAAATAGCCCAAGGAGCCAGATCTAAAATACCCGCAACAACCAACGACGCAGCGGATCATACAAAAGATACCCACCATCTTATAATTAAATATAAATATACATATACGTAAAAACATAACAGTATAAACTTTTAGAATTTGGCTAAAATAGTCAACTATTACTAAAAAATATTTATCACCATTATAGCCTCTAGTATGAGGCCCATTTACATCTACATGTAATATTTCTGAAACTGATTTTGCTCTACTCCTATTATTTTCAAATTTAATATTATGGATTTTATTTTGCACACATGTGCCGCATTTTAAATAATCATTTCTAAGTTCATTTGGCATACCATAGAGTAGTTTATTTTGGCATAATATTCTTAAATAATTAAAGTTTACATGACCTAGCATTCTATGAAATTTTTCTTTCAATGTCATGTTACAGTTTATATTTTCAGTAATGTGAGATGGTTTATTATCAATGAAACTATGTATTTTATATATATTATTCACTTTTTGTGTTATTGCTATTAAATCATTCCTCTTATTATATATTTCAGCAGTGTTTTTTACTGATACAATTTTATTATAATTAGTGACTTTACCATAACTTATTAAATTTTTATTAATTTTGTCAACAAAGAATACATTATTCATTTCTACTTCCCTTTTTTGATTATTTACTATAAAATAATGTATAATATTACCAACTTTAGTAGCTTTTAAGATATAAACATCATCTATTTTCACATCAACTGGATTTTTTTGATTAATAAATTTAGAATAATAACTTACATTATTAATAATATGGTCTGTACAACCACTATCTAAAATCCATTCAATTTTATTTGCATAATAGCTATTTATTTCACTGTTATTTACCTAGATTACTTTATAACCTACTTCTGTACAAAATAAATCACGCTCGCAATCAGTTGCATTACTGTTGCCGTAATGTGCTCCTACATTTTGAATGTCTTGATATTGTTGTTACCACCAGCTGCCTCGTCTACGTTAAGTGAAACTACGACCTCCGCTTCGAATCCTACTGTTGAATTTTCGTTGATTAGGCTAACTTTTGCCGTCTTCTTGCATCTGCTGCATTCCTCTACCTGTGTAGTTGTTAGACGTTGTTTCATATTTATTTAAATTTAGACATTGTGATTGAAAATGTTTTTGTTTTCCACATTCAAAGCATCTTTTATCATTATTTTTTTCACATTTAAACACGTTTGTATTTCCAATTTGATTTTTATTGTTAGCGCTCAAATTTCTATCTTCATACATTTTTATTTTATTTATAACAAAATCAACAGTTTGAACTTCTGGTTTCAAAACATCAATTAAATCTTCAATATAATAAGTTTTTGAACTTAAATGCGTCTGGGAATTGCTCGCTCATGATATTTGAACAAATTAACACTTTAAACGCCATGTAAAGATTATTCTGATAGTACAGAAGCTTCAAGGATTTTGTCGCTTTAAAAATTTATGGTTGCTAGCACTATTAAATGATTTTTATACAAATTTTGTGATTTTCAAGCATCTGGGAATTTGTCGCTCTTGAGATTGTTAACCATCAGACCTTTAAAAACAATGAAAAGATATTTCTGATATCACAGAAGCTGCAAAGAATTTGCTGCTCCTTAATTAATAGCATCCAAGCACATAGGATAGGCTTTTATGCAAGTTTTTTGATTTGGAATGATTCAGAAAGTTAGTCGCTTCTGACATTTGTAACTATTAAGACTTTGAATGCAATTAAAGGATGTTTGTGACCTTACTGAAGCTTTAAGGATTTTGTCACTCTAGAAATTGTTTAATCAGCTCACTCTAAATATTTTTTTATATCAGTTCTTTAATTTACATGCGTCTGGGAATTTGTCGCTCATGATATTTGAACAAATCATAACTCTAATCGCAATAAAAATATGATTCAGATACAACAGAAGCTTCAAGGATTTTGTCGCACTAAAAATCTACAATTCCTAGAGCTATAGAATGATTTTCATACAAATTTTGTGATTTTCATGCATCTGGGAATTTGTCGCTCTTGAGATTGTTAACCATCAGACCTTTAAAAACAATAAAAAGATATTTATGATATTACAGTTACTGAAAAAATTTTGTTGCTCCTAAATTCATTAAATCCAAGCACATAGGAAATGCTTTTATGCAAGGTTTCTTAATTGGAATGAATTAAAGAGTTAGTCGCTTTTGACTTTTATAACTATCAAGACTTTGAATGCAAAGAAAAGATGTTTGTGATCTTACTGAAGCTTCAAGGATTTTGTCGCTCTAGTAATTCTTTAATAAGCTCACTCTTAATATTTTTTTTATATCAGTTCTTTAATTTACATGCGTCTGGCAATTTGTCGCTCATAATATTTGAATAAATTATAACTTCAAACGCAATAAAAATATGATTCCGATACAACAGAAGCTTCAAGGATTTTGTCGCTCTTAAAATCTACGGTTCCAAGCACGCTAAAATGATTTCTGTGAGAATTTTCGTGATTTTAATGCATCTGAAGATTTGTCGCTCTTGAGATTGAGAACCATTAATACTTTTAACGCAATAAAAAGATATTTCTGATATCACAGTATCTGAAAAGAATTGCTTGCTTGCAAAAATAATTGTTGCTCCTTAATTCATTAAATCTAAGCACATAGGAAATGTTTTTATGCAAGTTTTTTGAATTGGAATGAATTAGAGAGTTAGTCGCTTCTGACATTTGTAACTATTAAGACTTTGAATGCAATGTAAAGATTTTTGAGACCTTACTGGAGCTTAAGGAATTTTTCGCTCATCAGCTTAAAATTTATGAATCAATTAGTTTAAAATCGTAACCAAATAATCTTTATGGTATGTACAAGTTCATGCATTTCTTTTCCGAAAATTTTACAGTCAAATAAAAAAGTTTATATTTATGAGTACAGGTGCATGAAAACTTAAAAAAAAAATACTGAAGGCGAAAATAAGAATATGGTTTTAATTTGTAAAAAAAAATATTTTTTCTGAATAACAGAAATTTATTTAATCACTTCATTTTCAAGGAAAGTTGGAATAACTTGAAAAACGCATAATTATTCGCTATAACCTTTAGTTTTTAGATTATTTATATTTATTTATATTCATTTTTATTTATAAATAATTGTTGCTCCTTAATTCATTAAATCTAAGCACATAGGAAATGTTTTTATGCAAGTGTCTTGAATTGTAATGAATTAGAGAGTTTGTCGCTCTTGATATTTCAAACTATTAAGATCTTGAGTTCAGTTAAAAGAAGTTTTTGCACCCTACTAAGGCAACTTAACTATTTTTTCGATTTAGTATTCCCTTAATCAGCATAATCTTATTATTTTTTTGTTAGTTTTTTAATGAAGATGCGTCTAAGAATTGGTCGCTAATGATATTTGAATAAATTAAAACTTTGCACGCAATAAAAAGATGATTTGAATATAACAGATTAAGAATTTTGTCTCCCTAATAATCCATGGACCCTAGCACGCCAAAATGATTTTTTTACAAATTTTCGTGATTCTAATGCATTTGGTAATTTCTGGTTCTTGAGATTCTTAACCATTAATACTTTGAACGCAATAAAAAGATGATTTTGATACAACAAATTAACGATTCTGTCGCCCTAATAATCCATGGACCCTAGCACGCCAAAATGATTTTTATGCAAATTTTTGTGATTAATATGCATCTGGTAATTTGTTGCTCTTTAGTTTCTTAACCATTAATACTTGAAACGCGATAAAAAGATGTTTTCGATACTACAATAGCTACGAAGAATTTGCTGCTCTAAAAATCTTCAAATCCAAGCACATAGGAAATGTTTTATGCAAGTTTTTTTAATTAAAATGAATTAGAGAACTAGTCGATCTTGGTATTTAAAGCTATTAAGATTTTTAGTAAAATAAAAAAAATTTTTATCATGTTACTGAGGCTTTAAGTATTTTGTCGCTCCGAAAATTTTTCGAAGATTCGTAATGCATCTGGGAATTTTTCGCTCTTGGGATTCTCAACCATTAATACCCCAAACGCAATCTAAAGATGTTTCTGAGATACTACAGTAGTTGCAAGGAATTTGTAGTTCTACAAATCTTTAAATCCAAGCACATGGAAAATGTTTTAATGCAATTTTTTTTAATCAAATGAATTAAAGAATTAGTCGATCTTGGTATTTAAAGCTATTAAGACATTGAGTAAAATAAAAAAATGGTCCTAAAAATTTTTCACTCTCGATATTTGTAGCCATTTAGACTTTTACTGCAACTCTGCAACGTAATCTGCTTTTTTATACTGATAGTAGGAGACTGTTGTATCTCTCTGTCTTTATTTTATTAAAAAATTTATTATATTATAAAAACTAGCGACCGAAAACAATTGTAAGGAAGTAGTTTTGATTTATATAACAAAAAACAATATTTTCTCCAATGACAATTAATGAATTGTAAAAATCCTTTTGTTCTCCAGGAAAATATAAATAATCTAAAAACTAAAGGTTATAGCGAATAATTATGCGTTTTTCAAGTTATTCCAACTTTCCTTGAAAATGAAGTGATTAAATAAATTTCTGTTATTCAGAAAAAATATTTTTTTTTACAAATTAAAACCATATTCTTATTTTCGCCTTCAGTATTTTTTTTTTAAGTTTTCATGCACCTGTACTCATAAATATAAACTTTTTTATTTGACTGTAAAATTTTCGGAAAAGAAATGCATGAACTTGTACATACCATAAAGATTATTTGGTTACGATTTTAAACTAATTGATTCATAAATTTTAAGCTGATGAGCGAAAAATTCCTTAAGCTCCAGTAAGGTCTCAAAAATCTTTACATTGCATTCAAAGTCTTAATAGTTACAAATGTCAGAAGCGACTAACTCTCTAATTCATTCCAATTCAAAAAACTTGCATAAAAGCATTTCCTATGTGCTTGGATGCTATTAATTAAGAAACAAAGAATTCCTTGCAGCTTCTAAGATATCAAAAATATCTTTTTATTGTTTTCAAAGGTCTGATGGTTAACAATCTCAAGAGCAAAAAATTCCAAGATGCATGAAAATCACGAAATTTGCATAAAAATCATTTTATAGCTCTAGAAATTGTAGATTTTAAGAGCGACAAAATCCTTGAAGCTTCTGTTGTATCCGAATCATATTTTTATTGCGTTTAAAGTTATAATTGGTTCAAATATCATGAGCGACAAATTCCCAGGCGCATGTAAATTGAAGAACTGATATAAAAAAATATTTAGAGTGAGCTGATTAAGGAATTACTAGAGCAAAAAAATCCTTAAAGCTTCAGTAAGGTCACAAACATCTTTCCATTGCATTCAAAGTCTTAATAGTTACAAATGTCAGAAGCGACCAACTCTCTAATTCATTCCAATTTAAAAAACTTGCATAATAGTATTTCCTATGTGCTTGGATGCTATTAATTAGGGAGCAACAAATTTTTTGCAGCTTCCGTGATATTAGATATATCTTTCTATTGCTTTCAAAGGTCTGATGGTTAACAATCTCAAGAGCGAAAAATTCCCAGATGCATGAAAATCACAAAATTTGCATAAAAATCATTTTATAGCTCTAGGTATTGTAGATTTTAAGAGCGACAAAATCCTTGAAGCTTCTGTTGTATCCGAATCATATTTTTATTGCGATTAGAGTTATGATTTGTTCAAATATCATGAGCAACAAATTCCCAGACGCATGTAAATTGAAGAACTGATATAAAAATATTTAGAGTGAGCTGATTAAACAATTACTAGAGCGACAAAATCCTTAAAGCTACAGTAAGGTCACAAACATCCTTTAATTGCATTTGAAGTCTCAATAGTTACAAATGTTAGAAGCAACTAACTCTCTAATTCATTCCAATTAAAAAAACTTGCATAAAAGCATTTTCTATATGCTTGGATGCTATTAATTAGAAAGTAACGAATTCTTCCCAACTTCTGTGATATCAGAAATATCTTTTTATTGTTTTGAAAGGTCTGATAATTAACAATTTTAAGAGCGACTAATTCCCAGATGCATGATAATTACAAAATTTGCAGAAACATCATTTTATAGTGCTAGCAACCATAAATTTTTAGAGCGACAAAATCCTCGAAGCTTCTGTAGTATCAGAATCATCTTTATATTGCGTTCAAAGTGTTAATCTGTTTAAATATCAAGAGCGACAAATTTCTAGATGCATTGCAATCACGAAAAGTTGCATAAAAATTATTTTAGTGTGCTAGGAACCATAGATTTTTAGAGCATCAAAATCTTTGTAGCTTCTGTCAAATTAGAATCATATTTTTATTGCATTGAAAGTTTAAATTTATTTAAATATCATCAGCGACAAATTTCCAGACGTATCTTAATCCAGAAACTTAAAAAAAAGAATATATTTAGAGTGTCCAGTTTAAAGAATCACTAGAGCAACAAAATCCTTAAAGCCTCAGTAAGATCAAAAACATCTTCTAATTGCGCTTAAAGTCTCAATTGTTTTAATTATCAAGAGCGACTTATTCCTAAATGCATTCCAATTAGAATCAATTTCACATAAAAAATTTCCTTTGTGCTTGGATGTAAATATATTTAAGGTGACAAATTTTCTATAGCTACTTTAGTATCAGAAACATCGCATGACTTATTAAATGCATTAAAAAAAAAAGTTTTCATTTTCACTTAAGCCCAATGGCCATATTGGGGTCTGGGTCAGATTTTGGGATTTACGAACTATCCTTTCTTAGAGCGACAAAAAAGCGACAAATTATGCAACTAGAATGAAGTTGCTAGCCCTAGCCGTTCCTGAGTTAGTGTAGTGGATGCTGTAGCTTAATATTAAGCTACGGTAGCCATTGTTTCTCGGAAACGGCTGGAGCGACAAAATCCGGGATAGAGCAACAAATTAGCGACAAATTAGCGACAAAATATGGTACTATTCCAAATTTGGCCCTATGAAGTTGATTCCGTAACTTAATATACATTCAAAATACACCCTTTTACCTTAGAAATCTTCAATTATAATTTTTAACTATTAAAAATTAAAATTATTTATTCCTATGAGGACAATATGGTTTGGAAAAAACAAGAAATGAAAAACTTTCATTATATCAAATTTATTCTTATTATATTGTTATTAAAAAATTTTATCTACTTCATCCTTGCTAAATTTACCATCTGTATAGTTTCGTAACCACGCTCGTATTGCAAGAGCATTATCAACAGCACACATTCGTCTTTGACTCTTACAAAGAACATGGTTGGAGCAAAAAAATCGTCCATCATACTTTATTTTTTCTAGTGATGGACATCCAAAATCTTCAACATTTATGATTGACCTGAGACAAAGTACAGAAAATAATGCAAGAAAAAGTTAAGAAAAATTTTAACTAAAGTAACGAAAAATAAAATGAAATCATCAAAAAATTTTGTCATACTTTTTGATACTTTGGTTATACTGTTGTTATACTCTTGTTATACTTTCATCATACTTTTTGATACTTTGGCTATACTTTCTTTATGCTTTTTTGAGTTTAATCAAAATATCACAAGTATAAAGGCAGTATAATCAAAGTATCCTTTTGGATGACAAAAAAAAATATAAAAAGACTATTTGTTAAACTATAAATGTAATGCTTACATATTAGGTAAAAGATTGGCTAGCCACTCTGCTTTATGCTCTCCCTTGACAAATAATTTACCAACTCCTTGTGAACAGATATCGAAAATTCGTTTGAGGCGATGATATGGAATATCTCCCGAGTCCCATGATATTCCATGATGATACCTTTCTAACCAATAAATCATGCTTTTTTCTTCTTTATTAAGTTCTCCCCATGGCATTGGAGGCTCAAAGAGATAGGCTGTTGGAAAAGCTGTTTTTCTTATATTCAAGAAACTTATTTCTTTAAAAATGAAAGGATTCTCTGATATGCTCTGAAATCCTTGAATATCGCAAATATAAACATTTTCTTCTGGGAATTGTAATATCTCTTTTCTAACCATTAGATTATAATCATGTGTTCTAGCCATGTCACGATTCTAATTTCATTTAGTGAGAAGTAATCTTAGAGACTGAATAGGAAAAATTCCAAAATGATTGTTTTATTTGGTTGGTTCAAAAAATAAATTTATCCCTTCTCTTAAATTTACTTTTTTTCACTATTGGTTGAATCTTGAAATTTGTATCCCCTCTTATATTTTTATTGAATTATTTCTTTACAGAAGGGGCCGAACTATCTTTCTTTGTCTAATAGTGTTTTTCATCATTTATGTAAACAATATCCGGTATAACAAGAAAAAAATAGCAGCCCCCGCTAGATATTAGTATAATAAGTAAATTTTGTAATAACAACCAAATTTTTTCACTGCGTAGTTTTTGAATAATTAGAGACCTACCAAAAAAAGATAGGTTATATTCTAGATTGCTAGTAGGTCTCTAATTAGTCAAAAACTATGCTGTAAAAAATTTGGTTGTTATTACAAAATTTACTAATTATACTAATATCTAGCGGGGGCTGCTATTTTTTTCTTGTTATACCGGATAGTGTTTACATAAATGATGAAAAACGCTATTAGACAAAGACAGATAGTTCGGCCCCTTCTTAAGTCTTGAAAATTAGTATCCTCTCTTATGTTTTCACTAAATTGTCTCTTTACTTTAGGTCAAATCTCAAAATTTGTATCCCCTCTTATATTTTCATTAACTTATCTTTTTAATATTTGTCGAGCTTTGAAATTTGTATCTCCTCTTATATTTTCATTGTCTTTTTTTTTAACATTGGTCGAATCTTCAAGTTTGTATCCCCTCTTATATTTTTACTAACTTTTCTTTTTCTATTGGTTGAATAATATAATTTGTATTTCCATCTTTCATTTTCTTTGCCTATGAAAAGGGAAGCTATTTTTCGGACTAGTACAGTTCGTAAATCACAATCAATCAGATTTGTTCTCAATTATCGTGTAACATTGTAGTGATTACTCTAGTATTATTTCAGTGTTAAAAAAAAACAAAGTAAAGATGACTTCGAAGATTATATAAAAGTTAAAAAGTTCCTTTTGTTATTCATGCAGATTTCGAATGTTTATTGAAACCTACTGACAATGAAAAAGCTTTTCAACTTCATAAAGCATATGGCATTGGGTATTATATAAAATGCAGTTTTGATGAAAAATTATCTTATTATAAATCATATAGAAGAAATAATGAATGTGAAGAGACACCTGCAAAATGGTTTGTTAGAGAATTAAAATCGCTTAGTGAAAAGATTGATGAACTCTACAAGAATCCGAAACCAATGAAGCTTACCGATCTAGAAGAATTATCTTTTCAGAAGTCAACAGTTTGCCATATATGTCGAAAACCAATCCGTTCCGAAGAACTTGCAGTACGAGACCATTGTCATCTCACAGGACGGTAAGTTGTCTAATTAGTTATGATTGAATAAAGAAAATCAATTTGGTTATTTTACGTTTATTTCTTTTTAGTTTCAGAGGTGCAGTTCATAATTCATGTAATTTTAATTATAAGATTTCAAGATTCATTCCTGTTATTTTTCATAATCTCAATTATGACACTTATTTTATTCTGAAAGAGATTGGCACTTCTACATTGATGAAGGGGCGAATGACTCTAATACCTCATAATAAGGAAAAATACATTTCTTTTACAAAATATATGGAAAACAGTGACATCAATTTTAGATTTATAGATTCTTGGCGTTTTCTACCATTATCATTGGAGAAGCTTGCATCATATCTAGAAAACGTGCCAATAGCAATGGAAGAATTTCAAACAGATGAATTCACAGATATAAAGATAAATCTTCTTAGACGGAAAGGTGTATTCCCCCACGATTTTGTGGATGGATTAGATTAATTAACATCTATAAAGCTGCCAGAGAAAAATGAATTCTACAAAAAACTAATGGATTCTCATATAGCTGAAGAAGATTACGAGCATGCTGTTCAAGTTTGGAATGAATTTAATATAAAACCTTTGGGAGAGTACTCAGATTTATATTTAAAAACCGATGTTTTGCTACTGGCTCACGTCTCCAAAAGTTTTCGCGAGACCTCTCTTGAAGTCTATGGTTTATGTCCTGTTCACTCCTACACAACTCCAAGCCTAACGTTTTCAGCAGCTCTTAAAATGACGAAGGTAGAAATAGAACTTTTGACAGACATTGACGTGCTAATATTTATCGAAGCAGGCATCCGTGGAGAAATAAGCCAGTACTGTAACCGACATACGGAGGCGAAAAATCCATACATGGGTTTTTCATATGATGAAAATAAAAAAAAGAAGACCCTTCTTTACTTTGATATTAATAATCTTTATGGTTGGGCAATGATACAACATTTACTGATAGGAAAATTTAAATGGATTGAATATGAAACAGAACCAGATTTCATCAATACACTACCAGATTCAGATATAGGTTATATTGCTGAAGTGGATTTAGAATATTCTGTGGAAATCCATGATGAACATCGGGATATGCCTTTTTGCGCAGAACACCGTCCACCACTTGGTTTGAAGCAAAAAAAACTACTTACTACTTTGGACGATAAGGAAAGGTATGTCATTCATTATCGAACATTAAAGCAAGCGTTAGATAATGGACTTCGATTAAAGAAAGTACATAGAATTTCAAGTTTTGAACAGAAGGCTTGGCTGAAACCTTATGTTGAATTAAATACTGAGAAGAGAAAGCAAGCAAAGAATGAGTTTGAAAAACTCTTCTATAAATTATTAATTAACTCTGTCGATGGAAAGTGCATCATACGAGAGCGGTCACGTGTTAATGTACGATTAGCAAATAAATTCACTGGCAGATATGGAGCAGAAGCACGCATAGCTTAACCAAATTTTCATAGTTGCGCAATGTTTGATGAAAATTTGGTTGCTATTCAGCTAAAAAGAACTAGTATCACAATAAAAAAACCAATATACGCTGGTTTTTCAATCCTTGATTTATCTAAAACATTACTTTATGATTTTCATTACTCATATATGAAATAGCGTGTTGGACATAAATGCAAACTTCTATATACAAATACCGATAGTTTAATATATGAAGTTGAAGACATTGATATGTATGAAACAATGAAAAAAGACATTCATAGATTTGATACCTCTGATTATGGTGAAAATAATCAGTTTAATATTCCATGTGTTAATAAGAAAGTTCCTGGATTAATGAAAGTTGAATGTCGTGGCAAGATTATGATGGAATTCATAGGTTTGTGGAGTAAAATGTACAGTATTTTGGTTGATGGAGGAGACACAGTTAAAAAAGCTGAAGGAATCAAATCTAACGTTGTGAAGAAAACAATCACTTTCGAGGATTATCGAAGCTGCCTTCAAGATCTTGTCATTATACACCGTGAACAGTGCAACATTCGATCAAAATTGCATACAGTGTATACTGAAAAACAGAGAAAAATTGCACAAGTCCATACGATGATAAGAGATTTTTATTGCCTGATAGTACAGACTCTTTACGCAAGTAGGGATAAATGCTACAAAGCATGAGAGAGAGGGAGAAATTAAAAGAGGGGATGAACCATCCAATGAAAATAGTATAGCGCAAGTGGGGGTAACACTTTATTGCAACCAAGGCGAGAAAAGCATCATTGAGTATAACGTATTAGAGGAGTTCATGCATGATTGGGATCCCCCAATAGAGAGGATAAGTATTGAAGAAGGTAAGAGGAGGGATTTACAAGTAGCAATGAAAAGGGCAGAAATCTAGGTGAGGGATGGACTATATCAAGGGACGGAGCATAATGAGAAGCACATTTAAGTAATCGAAGAGCTTGAGAACGATCAACCTCCTAGAAAGAAACCAAGAGTCAACTAACTAATCATGTAAATTTACAGTACAATTTCTTTCCTAATAAAATATTATCTTTAACAGAAATTTTAATTTTGATTTCAGAATAGATTCATCAACTATTAATAAGATTGCTGAAAGCGACTTCTTGCCAAGGAAAAAAGTTACAGAATTGGAAAAAGATCACCAGTACATGGTGACAGCACTTAAAGAGGTGAAGACACAATATGGTGTAAAGAATTCGAGCAAAGTTTTCAAGTATTGCTAACAGAGAAGATTTTATCAGCAATTCTAAAAGATGAAGAATTTTTTACAAACTCTGCGATGATGCAAACAAACTACGTTTGTTTGCAATGTATTTGGAAGAAACTTCTTTCAAATTCGATCGGGTGTAAAAATATATCTACGAAATGATTTTTAAAAGTATTTATTGTAACTTCTACATAATAATACATGAATAAATAAAAATATGTTAACATTATATATTTGTTTTTTTATTTATCATCGCGGCCTATAGTAATAATTATATTGAATTACCATCATAAAATATATTACAATATTCTATTTAAATATATCTAAATAATATAAACAAAATACAATTCAATTTTTTATTTATTACACTATTATATTGAAAAATACATTTTAATTTTTTCAAACAATCTCATTTTTATCCATCCAACAATTATGCTTGTTATTTGGACCTAACCACTTAACATATACACGTTTACCACTTTTCTTTAAAACTTTTTCTACTAAATAAATTTCTGGATACATAGTCTTTTGAATTTCCGTTTCATAAAAGCCGCCGGATACTGGTTCATCATAATAATCTTTGACGTGGTATGTTATGGGATTGGTTTTTACAACTCTTATTATTGTGAAAATTTCAGTTGACCAATTTGGTGTATAACCTTTTTCAAAAACTTGTCTTATCTTACTTATTTGCACTTTATCTACTACTTTGAATTTTGGTTTTTTTACAGGTCTTTTTTCAGTTGGGTAATTTTTCTTGATTTCTTTTTTATTCATCTTCTTAACGTTTTCAGGCTCGATTCCTATTGTCCGGTGTTTTCTTGAATTGTATGCTTTCACTAAGTCAGGCAAAATATCCAACCATTTATAACTTCCTTGTTTGCTGAATTCTAACCACGTTGCATTTTTTAAAGTTTTATTAAAGCGCTCACATATGCTTGCATAAAGATTACTATGTGAAGAGTAGTGATGTATCTTGTACTTTTTCATAAGATTCTGAAAATTTGAATTGTAAATTCTCTTCCTTGGTCAGTTTGTAAATTCGATGGCACCCGTCCTTGTTTTAATATTGACTTCATAGCTAGAGTAACATCATTGCTACTCTTTGATTTGACTAGTACAGCCCATGAATACTTTCAAAATATATCTATAACAGTTGGTAAGTAGAGAAAACCTTTGTTTTCCTTAAAATAAGGTATCATTTCTACAAGGTCAACTTGCCAAGTCTCATCTAATCCGCGTATGTCATATTTTCTTCGCTTGTACCTGCGACGTGCTATCTTATGTAGCTCTTCAACTACTCTTTGACGTTCCATCTTAAACTTCAGCTGTAGCAATATCCGATTGTCTATTCATTTCTTGAATTATATATTCAATACTTGCAAAATTTCGTTGAGTCATATCATACAGATAAGCTAATTTTTCGTCTATTTCTGCTTTATATATTTCAACTTTGTTCTCACATTCTTGTATAGCTTTAGCAACTTCTATAATTTTAGAAGATAAGTAATCAACTCTTTCCTGTAGGATATTATTTAGTGAATTCAAACTCATCGCATCATTTGGATGATTAGCTTCTCCAATATTGCGAAGCCGCTTATTTTCTAAATCAAAATTAACATCTTATGTAAAATTGAATCCAATACCTCGAGGACGACGACTCACTTGCTAGCCCTCAAGTTTTCTTCCAAACACATCGAGACTCATGTTACTACTATTGATTTGAAAATTGTGTACGTCAATATATATGCCCGGCTTCACGTAGTTCCTCTATAATTGATTGGATTTCATTGTGGTGATTATTATTTCCAGCAGATCGTTCGGCTCTTAATAATCGCAGTCTTTCGACAAGCTCATTTGGATCATCTCAGTAAACTAGATCTATGGAAGTATTCTTTTTTGCTATTTTATATTTAGGTATGAGACCCCCTCCGCTGGTAGACATTCTTCTGCGATCACTGCAGAACATTGGTGCTATGATTTTTGAATATTTTCTACTCTTTAAAGAACGTATATTCTCATTTTTGCTATGTTTTTTCTATGGGCATTTGTTGCTTCCAGGATAATGCGATAGTTCTTGCGATCTGTTATACTTAAAAGATTATCATCTGGTTCTTTTTTGATAAGCAATTTCATTAGACCACTGCTTTTAGGAAAACTTAACGGCAGGCCGGAGTAGAACCTGATACCGACCGAGTAACAATTGAGTTGTTTGTTATTTACTCAAGTGTTAATCGGTGTATCTTCAAAATAAGGGTTGATCGCAATAGATATTATTATTATGAATATCTATGCACAAGAAAAAAAAAATCTACCGATTTGTTTTTGAGAAAAGTAAGGAACGCCAAAGTAAAAGATTATGTTTATAATATTTTCGCGTTCCTTACTTTTCTCAAAAACAAAGCGATAGATTTTTTCTTTCTTATGCATAAATATTTGTAATAATAATATCCATTGCGCTTAACCTTCAATTTGCAGATACATTGATTAATACTTGAGTAAATAACAAAAATGCCAATTAGACAAGGACAGCGAATCCGGCCTGCTCTTAAATCTTTTACTTTTATTATTTTATCATCAAATTGAATTTGTGAATCACCTATCATGTATGCCCCACTAACTTTTCTCACTCCGTATATGTTATCGATTTTGCTGCGGCTTCCATTTGGCATTGATAAAAAGTCTGTCGGTTCAGTTTCTTTATGCGCAGATACAAATGGTAAATATATAGATTTGAATGATGAATTTGCAGAATTGAATGATGAATTCATCATTGTGCTATTCGGAGAAAAATTATCGCCATTAGAAGCATCATTATCAAACGTCGAACCCAAGTCATTAATATCGTTTACAATATAACTTGATTCATCGAATCTCAATCTTTTTTATGCCGATTTTTTGTTACCGTCTATAGCCGAAATGTGATCAGAACATATCACACTTTCAGTTGTCGAATCGACAAGCTTTCCAAATGGTGTAATAACTGGTTTTAAAGTATCACCAATAACCTTTTCAAAATCATCTCTCTCCTTTTTTAACAAAGAGTATTTTCTTTAATAGTCTCACGTGCTCGTAAGAGCTCGCTAAGAAGATTTTTTTCTTTCTTACCCACCCACCCAGAACGCCATCATATCAGCATGGTTGCAAACACATTGGTAGTATAACTGCGGCACACGTGACGAGCACGCGTGACCGAAAATTGCTCAGTACGTGCTGCTATTGATGTGAAGTCAGGCATGCTGACAAGATGCTGTCTACAATCAAACTGCAAAGATTGAGATTTATACTTCCTTTTTAATGGCAAAACAGTCAAATCCTTTTCTGTATCTACCATCATTCATTGCTCTATCTTTGTCAATAACAACAAATCCATACTTGTCATTCTTCCAGCATTCAGTACAAAGATTTCGAAATTAATTTAAAGTTAAGTCAGTATTCACATGGTCTTCATAGATATGTTTAAGATTAACATCATCTTGACGATAAATTACCATCAAATTAATATTGTCCCTAATGAGATGTTTCGGTATGTGAGCATATGACTGACATAGATAAAAGCTATCTACACTTTTGTGTCTCCCCATACATAAAAAAGCTCTGACGTTATCCTGATTCTCACAAGCCACATCATCAAAAATCATAATTGAATTAGGTAGAGCTTCATCTAGAGACACTACAGATGCATGTTCACTAAATGGTAGATATGATATACCTTCAATTAGTTCTAAAACTTTTTGAAGAAATTGGTATTTCGGTTGATTTAAGGATTTAGAGTATACATACAAATTTTCGAATCTAAAACCAACAGGGTGTGTAATTCGAGCCAATAAACTATTAGTTTTTCCACAGTTTGATGGGCCACAGAATACTGCTCGTATATTATCTGAAAGTAACTCTCCGTGTCGCTTATTTCTTTTTGTTTTCTCGAAATCAAAGTTTGCGACGGGAAGTTTGACGTTTTGCTCAGTAAAATCGATGTTTACGTAACAAAGTCAAATCTAAGATTGATCTTTTCAAAACGTAAATGCTTGTTTTATATTTTGATCATCAGTTGTAAATCAGCACTCAAAGAGACATGCTTGTACACAAATCACAGAAGCACCCTAAGGGTAAAGGGTTTCTTGATAAAGTAATCAATAACTTACCTATAGAAATTCATATTCCTGGATATCAATATTGTGGTCTAAAAAGAGGTGATGCAACTATCAATCCACTTGATCAAGCATGCAAAGAACATGACATATCTTATTCTGATAAAAATGCTGATCGAAAAGTAGCTGACATAGCATAGAATCATAGAAGTTCTATCGCATGTCATATATTTACCACTCAATGTTCAGAGTATAGATTATCTTCAAATCCGAATCGTTGATCAAGACGAAAATTTAGTGGATTTCCAAGGAGAGGAAATTACTGTTAGACTTCACATAGAATCTGTATAATGGAAATTGTTTATAATTCAAGTGTGCATATAAGTCAGCCATCGTGTCAACCCACCATCAGTCGTCTAAAGGTACTCAAACCGTTAACACGGATGAGCATCCAGTTTCTCAAAAGCATAGGTCTCAAAGTACGTGGAAAAAGATAAATTGTATCATTCTCTGCTGCTTTCAGAAAAATGGACAAAATTCCAAGCATTCAATCAGGTGTCGCATTCTATGAGTCTAGTGCTCATTATAAGGTTCACGCACATCAACCATACTCCACATTAAGTTTTAATAACAGTGATGAAATTCGTATTTCTATTCAGCATCCAGATTTATGCCTCTTACCATCATGTAGTTACATCTATGTATGTGGAAAATTACAAAAATCAGATGGACAAGCACTAACTAAAACTAATTTTGTTAACAATGACGTTTGTCATCTGTTTGATGAAATTCGATATGAACTTAATGCTGTAGAGATAGATAAAAATAAAAATGTTGATTTGAGTAGTCTTATGAAGGCATGCACTTCATTTAATCCAAATCAGACTCTAACATTAGAAAATGCAGGCTGGCTTGGTGTTAAAGAAGGAAACAAAACAATTGTAGATGATGATGGAAATTTTGACGTTTCTATCCCTCTAAGTATGATTTTAGGCTTCGCAGAAGATTACAAGAAAATTGTTGTTAATATGAAGCATGAACTTATTCTCACAAGATCAAGAAATGACCTGAATGCTATAATACAGGAAGGTACTGTAGCCAACAATGTAACCACATATGAAAATTATCAAATAAAAATATCAAAGATAGAGTGATTAATGACATATGTTATTGCATCGGATAAACAAAAAATCCAGCTGTTAAATTTTATTGGCAAAGATAATCCTATTTCTATGAGTTTTTGTTCTTGGGAGTTATTTAAATATCCTCTTCTTCCAACAACAAATAAACATGTCTGGACGGTAAAAACTTCAAATCAATTGGAGAAACCACGTTTTGTCATTCTTGTATTACAATCGGGAAAAAACGATTCAAAAACTAAAAATGCCAGTCGCTTTGACCATTGTAATATTAGTAATGTGAGACCTTTCTTGAATTCGCAATATTATCCGTACAACAATCTCAATCTTGACATATCTAAGAATCAGTTTGCTATTCTCTATGATATGTATGCTAATTTTCAGAAAAGCTATTACGGAAGAGATTCACAGCCATCGATGACAAAGTCTCAGTTTATCAACTTCGAACCACTTATAGTTATTGACTGTTCACGATAAAACGAATCTCTAAAGAGCGCTCCTGACGATGTACGTCTAGAATTTGAGTTTGAAACTAACTTTTCTGCTAATACTTCAGCGTATTGTATGATCTTACATGATCGCATCGTTCAGTACAATCCTATTAGCGAAGATGTTCGAAAGCTTGTCTAAATAGCATATTATCTTTACTCTTAAAAAAAAAGTTCATGTTTTAAAATGGAGTATGCCGTAGACATGATTGGTTTTAAGCAAATGTGTGGTGAATATGTTCTAAAGGATATGAAGCATATAGCTGCAAAAGTAGTTATCTCCAAAAAAATTTTTTTCTATATGCACAAACCATAATTCAATTTATAAAACTGTCTGTGCACTACACAATGTCAAACTCGTGAAATTATTCTATCTCTCAAAAAATCCTTTGTAAAAAAAAGAAAAAAATTAAAGAAAAAAAAAAGTAGAAAACGATATAGGCATTCAAGATCATGAGCGGATTCTGGATTATTGAAATGATCTAGAATCCGAAGGCATACTGCATCACTTTGGAGAGAGAGGGGGTGATACAGAATGTCTATGATCTAGGATGTCTACAGCCTATTTATTACGATTTATTTATTGGTCGATAGCTTAAATAATTCTAATCGATTTTCATTACAATAAAGCGAATTAGCAGTGATTGTTTTTCATCAACTGTGATAAATTCTTATCGTATTTAATATAAATAAGTTTGATTAATGGTATTACATAAGGTCAATTTCAATAAATTCCTAACGCATTATATCACATTAAAAGTAATCTTTTTATAATGATTTCAATACATTATTATTGTTTTTCATAGGAATCATTTCGATTGGAAAACATAACAATTTTTATCAATCTATCGCATTCATCGTATTTAAAAGAATCTTTAAGGATTAGGAAAAAACATCTAAAATTTTGCAAGTGCACTTTGCTTTAAATTTTGTATGTGTTTATTTATGTTTTTTCTAAATAAATTATTCATTCAAGTGCTTTTTTCATGTGCTAACTTCATGTGTTTTTTCCATGTTTTTTTCAGATTTTTTTTTCTTGTTAGATAGTAAATAAGTAAATAAGTAATAAAATGTCTAAAAAATAGTATATGACTTTATTTATAAAAATACATGAAAAGAACACATCAAAATAATACATAAAAAAACACATGAAAGAAACGCGTGGAAGTAGAACACATGAAAATAGCACATAGAATTAAACACGTGTAATAAGGACATGTAAAAAGTAAAACATAGTGTACTTAAAAATTATAGGTGTTTTTCCACGTGTTTTTTAAACAGGGATCTTTAACAGAATAATTTTATAATATAATAGAAGTTTTTATATGCGTCATTTAGAAAAAGGAAAAATAAGGGACACGTATTTTTTCTTTTATCATAAAAATGAAAACTCAAAGAGATAGAATTAGTTAAAATTATGTGACATCACGATTGTTTATAGTATCATGGCATCATTTACATTGGTGCTATATTTACATATATCAAAATTGTATTAACTTATACCGGCCATAACTTTTGCAATTTATCATATTAAGAGCATGACGAAGCTGTCCGCCTTCTAATAATATTTCCAATCTTAACTTATGAATAAACGATGCGTTTAATTGAGTTTTTTTGCTATAAAGAAAAAATTTGTGAGATTAAACTCTAGTGCGGACAACTCAAGAAAACCACCAAAATATTATACATACAAAGTTATAATAAAAACTTTCAATATATCGTATTTTAAGGTTAGGTTTGTCGAGTCTGATATCTAATTTCCAATCCAAGCTCATAAAAAAATAACAGATCCAAATGATTTTTTATTTTAACAAAAATTATTGTACTAATATAACTTTAGTGCGGACAAGTCATTATATTTGTTTAATTTAAGAATTTAAAAAGATATCGATAAAATAAAAAAAGCAAAACTCGATTGCTGCAGCTCCGACATGCCGTTAAAAAAAAATACGGGTCTTTTATTTTTTCGTATTCTACCTGAAGGATATAATGCATGTTTTCATGCAAGAACTCAATTGTAAAGCATGTTGATTTACGCTTTAATACTGAATGAATTCATGATAAAATTTTGGCTATAGGAACTCATTAATTTCAATTTAAATTCGTAGTAAAAAAATTGCTTTGAATATCATTTAAACGCTTCACTATTTAAGTCTATTCAAATCCATGAAAGTGTAATGTTGATTGGAAACATTTGAATCAATATATCCATACGCAACGATAATATCCGATAGGAATTGATTCATTTTCCAATGTTCAATTCATGCATTTATACCATAAACTTTTTAGTACTAGGAATTTATTGGTGTTGATTAAAATTTATGATAAAAAATCTAAATCAATATAATTTAATATCATCCACGATTAGAATCAATTTAATTTGATCGAAGTTTAATGCTGGTTGGATATTTACATCGATATAATCTTATAATCATTAAATCCGATACGAGTCAATGCTTTTTCCAATGTTCAATTAAATTATTGAAACTTATAAACTTTTTAACATTAGCAGTCTATTTATTTAGATTCCAAATCACTGAAAAAATATAATAAAATCTTATTAAATATTCTTTGCCATGCATGTAAATTAAGTCTGATTGAAGTTTTACATTGATTGGAAAGTACAAAGTGAAAATTCCTATACGCAACGCTTAAATTGTATAGCATGTTTATTTCTGCTTTAATACACAATGAATTCATCCAAACCGATAATTTTTTGACAATAGGAACTTAATGTAGATTCAAATTGGTCGTAGAAATCACATTTAATCTCATTTAAACAATGTACTATTCAAGTGAATTCAAATTCATGAAAATTTTATGCTAATTGGAAATATTTAAATAGATAGATACATACGCTAGTATATTACTTAATACGAACTAATACACTTTCCAGAGCTCAATTCATGTATTTTTACCCCATGAACTCTTTGATAATAGGAACCTATTAATGTCAATTTAAATCTATGAGAAAAAACTCTAATTAATCTTATTTAATATTATTCACGATTTATGTTGATTCAATTCGATTAAAGTTTAATGCTTGTTGGATACATTTAGATGGATCATATGCAACAATGAAATGTAATTCAAGTTGATTGATTCTTCAATTCATATATTTGAATCTCATGAATTCTTTAGCGATAAAAATCTATTAATAGTCCAGTCATTGAAGCATTTCAGCTTGAAATTTTGTCGGTTAGGATGGATTAACATGAAAATTTGTCAGTAGGTAAAGAATAGTCCAAAAAACAAAAGTTATATAATGCCGATGTGCGCTTCTGCCCCTTCTCGGGGGCGGTGAGAAAACAAAAAACCATATAATTCGATGTAAAAATCAATTTAAAGCAAAAAGTTTTAGTAATGAGTTTTTTTGTTAAATGAATACTTTTCGAGTTATAGGTGATTGGAAACATAGATTTTTAGTGTAAAAAAGCATGTTTTCTGACGGTTTTTCATGAAATAACTTGAAAAGTTTTAATTTTATCAAAAAAACTCATGACAAACAAAAATAAAACTTGTAAAAAACGATTCCATTTTTAATCATTATTTTATATACAATACATAACGAATTATAAATTATTGAATATTAATATTGTTACGCTTGAAACTTTAAGAGCAATATTCAACGTTAAATAACAGAAAAATGGCATACTTTTTGAGGAAAATGTATGAAATATTTTTTGAAGGTATTGAGATTACCTTTTAAATCAATTTTGTTTTAAGTCAAAAGTATAAAAATTAAAGAAGTTACAAGGAAAATAAAATTATTTTATATAGTTTGACAATAAAATTTCAATATTAAAACCACTGTCATTAAGACAGGTTTTGAAATATAAAGAATCCTTTAGGGTTCATCTTATTTAGGTACCAACTATGTGTTCTAGGAGTTTCAGCAATTTAGGATGCTTATTTTTTTTAAAATCAAGTTTATATAAAAAAAAATTTTTTTTTATTTTTCAAAAATTTATCCTTTATTTAAAATATCTCAATAATTAACAGATGTACGTAAAAAGTACTAAAGTTAAAAAATATAGCTTTTTTCATGAATATTTTGCTATTTTTTTATTTTTGTCCAATAAAAATCAACTGAGATATTAGTGTTAGAATTCTGTAATCAGAGCCAACTACCACCTATTTTTGGCCCTTCAAACTAAAAAATCTCAAAAAATAAAACTTTTTAAAAATTGATATTTGCATGACTTAAAGATGATACAATTACCTACAAAATCCATTTCGGAGCAATAAAAAAGCTTAAAAATTAGCGGAGTTATCATAAAAAAACCAATTGTACTTTTTCGGTAAAATTTTCGGAGCGCATAGATTCGTTTATTTTCGAGTATTTTAGATACATACATATAAATATTTTATAGCTCCTTTGAGTCTGTACAGTAGATAGCTTCTATTCTTTTCAGTTCGTATATGTATATTTTGTAAGTGGACATATATATATATATATATATATATATATATATATATATATATATATATATATATATATATATATATATATATATCATATAAGTATAGACTCAGGTAGAAGAAAAGAAATGAGACTATGTAGTTTGCCGATTTGAAACAGCTGCCATGTGCGATAAATACGTCTATACAAATAAGAGTTCTATACCTTTTCTCTTCTTTTTCTTGTGTGTGTGTGTGTGTGTGTGTGTGTGTGTGTGTGTGTGTGTGTGTGTGTGTGTGTGTGTGTGTGTGTGTGTGTGTGTGTGTGTGTATGTATGTTTTTATATTTGAATGTATTGTACATGTAACGTAAATCTATTTTGCCGAGCGTCAGTATTTTTACAAAATTGAAAGTGTAAACACATTCTGTTTTGATAATATTAATAAAATAGTTAATATTATAATGTTTCTGATTTTTTTTGCAAACGTAAATATGGTTGGGAAATAAAAATATTCGTCCGACAAATTGGGGATGGATTCATAAAGATGGTTTTTTACAGCCTACAAGAATGTTAAACCATCCTGCACCAGAACAGCTTCTAAGAATGATTTTTTGCAACTGTAAGACTACTTGCGGTGCTGATTGCAGTTGCAGAAAATTAGGATTATTTTGTAACTCGACATGTGGAACATGCTCCGGTGACAATTGTCTAAACTGTCCTCCGATTACAGATCCACGAGAAGAAGAAGAAGTCGAAATTGATCATGAATAGAATTAAAAAAATTTGTTTAAAATTTAAGTGAAATATTTGTATTTTTTTATTTTGTTCTTATAATAATAATAATAATTTTTAAGTTATGATAGTCTTATAATTCTAACCATAAATAGTCATTTTTAAATGTAAAATACTTAAATATATTCTAAATTCTATAATAAGACATAAAAAATATATTATTAATAGAATAAAAGTTATTAAGAGGAGGTCACGTATCTCTGTCCTTTTCTAATCAAAGAAATGATTTTTTTACAAAAACTAATAACTTTATCAAAAAATGAAGAGAAAGCCGCATCTTGTATCGAAAAAGCAATATTTTCTTTGATAAGAAAAACTTAATTTCATTTCTTCGTTCTCAAGAAAACCTTGAAAAACCAAATCGTCCACCATAACCTCTATGATTTAAGTTTTTCAATGTTTTTTTGAAAACGAAGCAAAAAAATTAATTCTTTCTTATCAAAGAAAATATTGCTTTTTTGATTACGAGATGCGGCTTTTTCTTTATTTTTTGCTAAAGTTGTTAATTTGTGTAAAAAACTCAATTTTTTGATTAGAAAAGGACAGAGATACGTGACCTCCTCTTAAATTATTAAAAGTACTAAAGACTCGTTTTTTTGGCATTTTATCATCAAGGGTTGTTTTTAAGGGTTGAAATGTTACAATAAAATAAAAATCATTATAAACTGTGAAAAAATGTCTAATTTAATATAAATATGTCATTACAAAATAATTTACATGTTCAAAATTATTTTTTCCTATTTTTCATCATAAGGGGTAGTTTTTAAGGGTTGAAATAATGTAATAAATTAAAAGTTATATCATAAACTTGAAACGTTAATATTTTTCCATAATTGTATCATAAAAATATTTTTTAATGTTAAAAACTATATATGCTCTTTTTATTAAGTCAAAGGGGTGGTTTTTAAGGGTTGTAAAAATGCTTAATATCATTAATTATGTTCCACAATATTAAACAATACTTATTTTAGACATTCCAAGATTATTTTAATTATTTATAAGCGTAAATCAGCATTTTTACTATTTTTCAACTTTAAGGGTAGTTTTTACCCCTTTAAAGCAGAAAGCGCACCTCGCAGATATATAACTTTTGATCTGTAGGGTAATATAAGCTTAATCCTAAAGTTTTATGAAAATCGGTGCTAACCGAAAGAATTCCCAGGTTATACCCTATTTTTGCCTCCAATGACTGGACTATAATGTCCATTCAAATTTATAGGAAAAAATTTTAATCAATCTTATTTAATATTATCCACAATCCATGCTGACTCAATCGGATTAAAATTTGATGCCAATCGAGTCCATTGAGATCGATATTTTTACAATTGTTATCAGTTCATCATTCAATGTTCAATTGGTTCATTTAAATCACTAAACTATTTATCAATAAGAGCTCATTAATTTTGATTCGAATCTATCATCAACAATCTTATTGAATCTTATATAATTATTCTTACTATAAAAGTCGATTAGAATCGATTAATGGCAAGCATTTTTCATGAAAAAATCCATTATATTCATCAGTTGAAATACAAAAAAAAATTAAAGAACTGTATTTTTTTGTTTTTTAAAATATGCTGAATTGCAAAAGTTATAGTCGGTATGAGTTAATACGATTTCCATATATATATAGCACTATAATGCGTGAATCGAGAGCACGGTGGCGTAATGGATAGAGCTTTTGTCTTTAACGCGGTGGGCATGGATTCGAATCCTGGCCAGGTACCTCTAACTTTTTTTTTCGAAAGAAAATTAGTGTATGTGCCATTTATATCACGACTCTCAAAAAATCCGACCTCATTGGGTATCGGTTGATTTGTTGGTCACAAAAGTGGCTGACCATCCGTCCGTAGTCAAAGTTTTCGGTATGATGGGTCTAACAGTCTAGCCTGATGTAATGTGTTAAACGGGAACCGGGCTGGGCTCCCTCGACATCACCATAGAAAATGATTAATCATATAGACGATAATATCCTTTATATATTAACCTTTAAAAAAAAAAAATATGATGCGTGACGTCAAAGGTATATACATACCTTTGAGGTACACCGATTTCAATTGCCTCTATCTCTTTAAGGGGGCCAGATACTATTAGAAGCTGAAAAAAACGTGTATAATTTGATATAAATTGCTGATGTTTAAAAATAACTAATTTCATATAAAAATACAATTTCAAATATTTTTTGGTTTAAAACATTTTCTATATCTTGAGAATTAAAGTGGTGGTGCTCATTGAAAGTCTGGAATAAAAAACCCTTTACTGCAAGGTTTTTTCATGAGTTTTCATTGGATTCTCTTGAAATTTCATGGATATATTCAAAATTATAGTAGAATCCATATAAGTGCAGCAGATTTTGAATTAATTTATTCCTATTTATTTATTAACTTATTATTTATAATAATAATTAATAAAAAAAATTTTTTTAATTGTTTTTTTTTTTAAATTTTTTAATTATTTGAATTTTTCATGAATGTTTTACACTTATATGGTTCTACTATAATTTTGAATATCTCCATAAAATTTCAAGTAAATCCAATGAAAACTCAAGAAGAAACCTTATGGTAATGGGTTTTTTGTTCCAGACTTTCAACGAGCACCACCACTTCAATTCTCAAGATATAGAAAATGTTTTGGACCAAAAAATGTTTGGAATCGAATGTATATTCATATGAAATTACTTATTTTTAATCATCAGCAATTTATATCAAATTATACATGTTTTTTTACAGCTTCTAATAGTATCTGGCCCCCTTAAATTTTCATTTCCATGAAAAAAGAAAAAATAAGTATCTTTTATTTTTTTGCGTTCTACCTGATGGATGTAATGGATTTTTTCATGAAAAATACTAATTAAGAGCAGGCCGGATTCGCTGTCCTTGTCTAATTGAGATTTTTGTTATTTACTCAAGTATTAATCTGCAAATCGAAGGTTAAGCGCAATAGATATTATTATTACAAATATGTATGCACAAGAAAAAAAAATCTACCGCTTTGTTTTTGAGAAAAGTAAGGAGCGCGAAAATATTATAAACATAAACTTTTACTTCGGCGTTCCTTACTTTTCTCAAAAACAAAGTGGTAAAATTTTTTTTCTTGTGCATAGATGTCCATAATAATATCTGTTGCGCTCTACCTTTCATTTGAAGATACACTGATTAATACTTGAGTAAATAACGAAAAACTCAATTGTTACTCGGTCGATATCAGATTCTATTCCGGCCTGGTCTTAAAATCGATTGAGATTAAATTGACAAATTTTGGAAAGTCAATTAATCAGACTTCAGTCAATTATTCAGACTAATAATGTACTTCAATAGGTCTTTTTCAAGTTAAATCCGCATGCTATTTAATTATAAGAACCTCTTAATGTCCATTAAAATTTCTACACTGAAAAAAATAGAATCTAGGAGTGAGAGGAAAAATCTATTTGAATCTTAGTTCTTGAATCAAATAGAAATCTAGTTGTACTTAATAATTATAATCATCCTGCAAAATCGCAGTTATCTAGGTTCTAGCAGAAAATCCTCTATCTTCAAGAAGCATTCCATTAGAATTTAGAGAATATATATTTATTAATAAAAACCACAAAGAAATTTTTTACATCAGAATGTATTTATTTACATCATTTAAAATTCGTTACATCAGAATGTATTTTTAATATTTTAGATAATTATCATGTTACTGAGAATATGAGTGCAGATATTATGTATGACATTTTGAATGGTGTTCTTTGATATGATATGTCTTTATTATTTGAAAATATAATAGAAGCAACAGGTATTACATTAGAAACAAGAATTAACAATTTTAATTACGGCATGCATGAAAATGATAGACCTCGTCCAATAACAGAGGCTCATTTAATTAACAATAGTGTAAATATGTACGCTTCCAGAATGCTTACTTTAATTTTGTATTTACCGTTGTTAATAGGTGATCTTATACCAGAAGATAAAGAAAGCTAGAAATGGTTTTTAATAATAAGAGTTTTTAATTATAGATATAATTTTCTCAAAACAAATTCAAATTGAGCTGCTACCGTATTTAAAATCATTGATAAAAGACTATTCAGATTTGAGATTAGAATTATTTCCAAACGATCCTTTGAAACCGAAACACTATTATTTATTACATTGCGTAGATTTATTTATAAAGATAGGACCAATAATTAACACTTAGTGTATGCGCTTCAAATCAAAACATAGAGTTTTTATTCCTTACGGTAGATTCTCAAAAAATAAAGTTATTTAACCTCTATCTTTATGTAAAAAAAAAAATCAATTATCTCTTGCTTATACTTTTTCTTTAAGAATTCAATTAAAAAAAACATTATTTATGGACCTTTAAAGACACAATCTTTGAGTTCTTCACCTGAATTTTAAAAATTCAAATTAACTTTTAATTCTCGAGATAATTATCGTACATCGACGTTTATATTAAAATGGTTTGAGGAAAACGGAATTGTATTAAAACAAGATCTCTTTTTATGTTGGGAAAATATTGATGTTCTACCTGTTTTCGTAGAAATAATTTATATATTTAAATATGATGAAAATGAAAATATTTATTTAAGAGCAGGCCGGATTCGCTGTCCTTGTCTAATTGGCATTTTTGTTATTTACTCAAGTATTAATCGGTGTATCTGCAAATTGAAGGTTAAGCGCAATAGATATTATTATTACAAATATTTATGCACAAGAAAAAAAAAATCTATCGCTTTGTTTTTGAGAAAAGTAAGGAACGCGAAAATATTATAAACATAATCTTTTACTTCAGCGTTCCTTACTTTTCTCAAAAACAAATCGGTAGATTTTTTTTTTTCTTATGCATAGATATTCATAATAATAATATCTATTGCGATCAACCTTTATTTTGAAGATACACCGCTTAATACTTGAGTAAATAACATCAACTTAATTGTTACTCGGTCGGTATCAGGTTCTACTCCGGCCTGCTGTTAATATGTAAAAATGGCATTCTTTAGGTTTCAATGAGCATGCTCATGCGCATTGGATGGAAACGGAAAATGAATATGTTACATGCTGCTTTAAAGAATTGTACAACGAGAAAATATTGCATAAGATTCTATTTGTTGATGGAAAAAATTATATTATTGCTTTTTTTCATAGAAAATTTACTGTAGAATAAGCTAAAAAACTTTTTTTACCCTATCTCATTTAGTTTAGTTTTTATAAAGAAATTAGTAGGATAAACTTTTAATTGATTCAATTAAAAGTTTATCAACAGCATTATCAACAGCACACATTCGTCTTTGACTCTTACAAAGAACATGGTTGGAGCAAAAAAATCGTCCATCATACTTTATTTTTTCTAGTGATGGACATCCAAAATCTTCAACATTTATGATTGACCTGAGACAAAGTACAGAAAATAATGCAAGAAAAAGTTAAGAAAAATTTTAACTAAAGTAACGAAAAATAAAATGAAATCATCAAAAAATTTTGTCATACTTTTTGATACTTTGGTTATACTGTTGTTATACTCTTGTTATACTTTCATCATACTTTTTGATACTTTGGCTATACTTTCTTTATGCTTTTTTGAGTTTAATCAAAATATCACAAGTATAAAGGCAGTATAATCAAAGTATCCTTTTGGATGACAAAAAAAAATATAAAAAGACTATTTGTTAAACTATGAATGTAATGCTTACATATTAGGTAAAAGATTGGCTGGCCACTCTGCTTTATGCTCTCCCTTGACAAATAATTTACCAACTCCTTGTGAACAGATATCGAAAATTCGTTTGAGGCGATGATATGGAATATCTCCCGAGTCCCATGATATTCCATGATGATACCTTTCTAACCAATAAATCATGATTTTTTCTTCTTTATTAAGTTCTCCCCATGGCATTGGAGGCTCAAAGAGATAGGCTGTTGGAAAAGCTGTTTTTCTTATATTCAAGAAACTTATTTCTTTAAAAATGAAAGGATTCTCTGATATGCTCTGAAATCCTTGAATATCGCAAATATAAACATTTTCTTCTGGGAATTGTAATATCTCTTTTCTAACCATTAGATTATAATCATGTGTTCTAGCCATGTCACGATTCTAATTTCATTTAGTGAGAAGTAATCTTAGAGACTGAATAGGGAAAATTCCAAAATGATTGTTTTATTTGGTTGGTTCAAAAAATAAATTTATCCCTTCTCTTAAATTTACTTTTTTTCACTATTGGTTGAATCTTGAAATTCGTATCCCCTCTTATATTTTTATTGAATTATTTCTTTACAGAAGGGGCCGAACTATCTTTCTTTGTCTAATAGTGTTTTTCATCATTTATGTAAACAATATCCGGTATAACAAGAAAAAAATAGCAGCCCCCGCTAGATATTAGTATAATAAGTAAATTTTGTAATAACAACCAAATTTTTTACCGCATAGTTTTTGACTAATTAGAGACCTACTAGCAATCTAGAATATAACCTATCTTTTTTTGGTAGGTCTCTAATTATTCAAAAACTACGGAGTGAAAAAATTTGGTTGTTATTACAAAATTTACTTATTATACTAATATCTAGCGGGGGCTGCTATTTTTTTCTTGTTATACCGGATAGTGTTTACATAAATGATGAAAAACGCTATTAGACAAAGACAGATAGTTCGGCCCCTTCTTAAGAAACATTTATATGGAAAATTTCAAGAAAGTTACACTTTTTTAGTGGAAAAAATGCCGGCTGTCAGAAGGTTAAAACACTATAAGAAATTATTTTTAGAAGTTAGTTTGTTTATCTAAAGTGCATTTAAAAAATTATTAGTTGGTTTTGTGGTTTAATTTACATCAAATTATTAATTTTTATTAAATTACACGTTTGCTAGTTATTTCGTACTTTTTTATATGCACCTTAAATTTTACGTTTATTTAAATAAACAGTGTATTTAAAGCGTTAAAAGCTTAAATTGACATTAAGATTACTAACCTCAAAAATGTCAAATAATCAAAGAGATACAAGAGGCAGATTTGTTAACCAACATCAAGATAGAAAACGATCTACAGGAAGATCTAAAAAGAGGCCAAGGAAATTTCTTGGTAGGAGGGAAAAAAAATTTCCCGAAGCTAAGAGAAGTAGACCCTCTACTTCTAATTCTAAACTGAAAAGAACAGAATTTTTAAGTTCCAGGGCATAAAATAGAATTGTTGATATCAATATTCTATTTCCTGAGTTTAAAAAAATTATGTGCTGTAATATGTGCCATCATAAAATACAATTTATTGAATCTTCTTTCCAAGGACTAGGATTTAAAATTGTTGTGATTCGTAATTCTTGTGGTAAATTAGCATCTATAAACTCTAGAAAGAGAGTAGGTGTTATGAATAATGCATGTGAAGTGAATAGACGTAGTGTTCTTGCTGTTCATGCACTTCGAATGATAAAAGATGATTCAATGTACAGTGATCAACTAAGTCTCATTCGAAAGAAGCACATACTCTGAATAGAAAAAACGAATAACTATGGTGGATTTCCATGCACCGGATGCATATTAAATTCATGTGAGTGTATAATTCTTATTATTATTACATATTTGGATATAAATTCTATTTATAAATTTTAACATTAATCAAAATATAAATTTTAAATCTAAATTTTATTTCTTAATTTTGAATTTGAATTATAAAATAAAATATAAAATAATTATTCCATATTAAATATTATTTCTTAGTTTCCAGCTGATTCAAGGTTACTACGAGTAATTCTAACAATTATCAGAGTAACAAATAACTATGTATTTGTTGATTCTAACAACAAATACATAGTTTCATTGGCGAATAAGGGTAAGTACTGACAAAATATCTTATAATAAGAAAGATTGGTATTATTAATTATTTTAATAACTTATATCTTTTTGCATTTCAGCTTTATCGAGTCGATAACAAGATTCTCTTATCTGGTATCTCTTTTTTATATTGTTAGCTAATATAAATAAGAGATGCCAGGAAAAAATTATTTTATGAAAGATAAGTATAACATTGATAATTTTAAGATATAATAATTAAAATCTTTAAAACTGTTTTTCTCGAATATTTAATTTTTAAAATTTTAGGTGCTGCCCTGTAAAATTTGAGCTGAACCGCTGGATGGATCTGATTTTTCCAAACCGATTTAACTTCAGTATTAGCATCATTCTCGCGTGAGTGAAGGGTTTTGAAATCAAATGATTAGAAGTTATTAAAAAATCCAAAAATAAGGTAAAAATATTGAAATTTATTAAATAAATTGATATTTTTTGTTGATAAGTAAAAAAATTCCTGTGTTTTAGGAATTACCTCATTTACGCGAGAATGGCAAGAATACTGAAGCTAAATGTTATGTCCGGTCACCATTAAGTAGTTTACACGGACATGTGTTTGTTTGAGATATTTCTTGATGGTTTTGTTAATTATTTTTTGTTTTAAAAGAATGCAGGATAGAGGAGCTTAATCACTTACCTTGTCTTAACTGCTGGCTGCGTAGTCAAAAGCAAGGAGTCTGTTATGAAAAAAAAACTTATATTTGAAGAGCGTAGTGTTCCTCTCTGGTTGTCTGCTTGTTATCTGGGTTAGGTCTGAATCAATGATATTTATGTTCACAGAATTTAAAATTTTGGTTTTTTGTATTTATTTGTAAATAATGATATTTATTTAAATTTACTATAAACGTTGTACAAAAATCTTAACAAGTGAGTCGCGCGAGTTTACAGCGATAAATTGAAGAAACCTCGGTAGAACTTTATTTATTATTCGTTCGATTAAAAAAAAAAGGAATAAATTTTATTTTTATTGTTAACACACATTTTTTTTGTAGCAAGTTGTATAAAATTATGATTTATGTTGAAACGACTTGTTAAATTAAGCGCACAATTGAGTTAAGTTATTTTTCTTGTAATAGAGTTCTAGAGCAAATAAAATGCGAGTACAAGTGTTTTAATGTTACAACTCTATGCTTGGTTTATGTGCAAGAGAAAAAAACAAAAGGTGTTACCCTTGCGAAGTCTACCTGCGGACTAATAGACAATAAATCTTTTTCGCTGCAAGGTAGATGCGAATTATGAAGAAGAAAAGAGACAAAAAATATAACTTTCTAAAACTTTAAAAGAGTCCCATTGGCCAGTTCAGCCGTGAGAAGCTCTTCAAAGTCTCAGATTTTTTGACAGAGGATATCTTCTTATCGCGCCTAAAAATGCTGAATAGCATTCGCGCCTCGCTAACTGACTTGGTTTTACGAATATAAAGAGACTTAAAATTATTCCTTAATATTAACTATTTAATATAAAATTCATTCAATTTAATTCTTATTAATATATGTTTAAAAAAAAATATGTTACCGGGAGAATGAATTGCAAATGTTGCATGTTTATATGCATGCATAATGTATATGCCTATATATATTTTTATATATGTACGTACATATAACAAAAGATTAAAAAAAATGAAATTAGAATGAATAATAAAATTTTCAATTTATACATCCGGGATCATGCAGATGTGATACTAAATATGTTTGGAAAAGTCATTTTTATCCAGCGGTTCAGCTTAAACCTTACGGGAGAGCAATTATAAGAACAAGAATTGATCGAATGATTATGAGACTATGGCTACAGCAATATGAGCTTATAAAGGCTTAAAATAAAAGTATTTTAGTCCACTTTTAAATATTTTTTTCATTTTTAAAGAATCATGATACTTAATTAATCAGTATAACGTTTTCAAAACATTTCAGAAATATTTTATGAAATGTTTCAAGAAACATTTTGGAAAGGTTTTTTTCGAAACATCGCATGAACGGTTTTTATAATATTTTGTAATCGTTGAATAAAAGATTCATAAAATTGATAAATGTATTTCACGAAATAATTTTTAAATCTTTTGAAAACATTACGTAAAATGTTCCTTGAAATATATCAGAAACATTTCTAAACAAGATTTTTGGAAATAAATTTGAAATATTTCTCAAATCGCTTTTGAAAAACTTCTATGGTGGTGCTAAATTAATTAGTATAACATTCTCATAACATTTCAGAAATGTTCTATGGAATGTTTCAAGAAATTTTTCATATTGAAAATGAATTATACATGAAAATATATATTTGAAACTGTCATAACTCCTTATTGGTGGCTCTTTCTTACACAATCAAAAGTTTATTATAAAGTTAATAAAAAATAGAAGAAAAGAAGCCCTCGAAAAGCAATTTCTGATGTGGCAGACAATGAGTAATTTCAATTACCATGTAATACATGTAAGAACCACTAGAAAACTTTGAAATTCAGTTCTGTAAAAAATCATGCTGACTCCCTACTTCATTTACACCAAGAAGTATTTTTATGAATCTCTCTCTAAAACATCAGAATTTTCAGAAAAAAATCATAAATTTGGGACTTTTCCAAAAATTTTGAAAAATTTTCAAATCTCAAGGATCTATAGCTCTTGATTTTTTCAATCTATATCCTTGAAAATTTTTTTACATATTTTGGGTAACAAAAATAATATATTATCAAAGTTTCAGCGATTTTTATTTTTTTGCTCTCCGAGTTGGCGAGAAATGTCGCATATATATACACTATAAATATGTTTAACTTATTATTAATGTAAAACACAATTTTTTTTAATAATAATTAAAAGTTGATGCATGAAAAATATTATTGGTTATAAAATCTAGATAATATTTAGATTAAACAGTTGTCAGAGCCGGCCCAAGGGGGAGACGAGGTGGGGCCACGGCCGAGGGCGCCAAGTGTGATGGGGCGCGAAAGATCTCTTATTTTTTCAAAGAAAAATTTCTATTTTCAAGTTTTATAGGAACAGACTTTTTAAATTACATATTAAATAAGTAATTTTTATTTTTGAACTTCTAATGTTTTCAAGTTTTAATTAATTGATTAATTTAAAAAAAGACTTTCCACATAGTTATCAATTAAGATCTTCAAAAATTAAAATACAGTGAATAAAAATTATTAACTACATCGATCCCAATGCTATTTTGCGATATTGTATGATAAGATTGTTTTTAATTAAAATATACTTATTAAACCTTTTATTGAAGCATTTAATAAATATTTACATCGTTATTACATTGATAATATATCAAATTAATTAATATCTGTAATTTTTTTTCAATCAATATTAATTTCTTATAGTTAATAATACTTATTTTTATAAAAAAAAATCTAAAAGAATTTAAATTTTTCATATGATGAAAATATTTCTCAGAAATATTTAATCTTTATTTTAGAACCACAAAGTATTCTAACGTTTAAACATGTAAATTTTGATAGAAAAATTATTATAATAAGCAAAGCCTAAGAAATACTGGTTCTATTCATGCTCAAGAAAATTTTTCAACTCGTCAAGAGTTTTGCGTTATGGTACTCTGTAACTCAGTGACTAAATATTTAAAGTTGAAATCATAATAAATAAAATATGTTAAAAAGATTATGTGTTGAATTAAAAAGTGTTTTATTTTTTCAAAAAATTATGCTCTAACTTTACTATGCCCATTCATATGATTATAAAAATTACAAATTGATTGGGGATAGATAATGTACACCAGCGCATATTTTTCCAATGACTAACAAGGAAGTTACCTGAAGTGTCCTGCGCCGATTTCGTTCAAACTTTAATATGTTGTAAAACATCAAAAAATAAGAGACACGTATTTTTGTTTATCTGCGGAAAAACAATTAAACTTGTTGACTGTTTTTCCGTTTCAGACCTCACTCGAAAACTAATGAAAATTTTATACTTTTTTATAGAATAGGATCGTTTGTTCGTCCTGAAATCTATTGAGCTATGCCCTTACTTTTGTGTAACAATATTTAATTTATTCATAATAAAGAAAATTTGGATTAGACAAGGACAGAACTATACGGCCTCTTCTTAAAGTTCACCTCAATATACCGTTTTTTCTAAATATCTCGGCTTGAACTCTATATTTTCTTATAAAACAAAATGGAAATTATTTCTCGTGCAAAGGACAAGCAATCTGTAATGATTTGAGAAGTTGGGGCTGCTTAGCCTTAATCTTTAGGGGATAAAACCCCCTTTTTTCGTCATGATTATGTAATAAAACATTATAAAATCACTTTAAAAAAAAAGAAAAAAATTCTTTAAAACAAAAAATTGAAAAGTAAAGTTGACGTGTTTTCGTATTTTCATAAATTTTACCCTTAAAAGGGATAAACCACCCCTTGAAAAAAAAATAATGAAATACAAGTTCCAAGAGGTCTAATTCCATAAATACTCATATATAGGAGTTTTTTTAGGTCGCTGATTACAAATCCGTCTTCACATTTTGCAAATTCGGAAACAAATATCTTGAATCCGATATAAAATATTTTTTAAGAAAACTAAAAATATATGTTATGTACAAAACTACAAATAAATTTAACAGTATTATAAAATTAGACAAAGATGCGTTTGAAAAATAATTGCAAATGTTGTTTAAAAAATAAATTATTTAAATTGTAATCGTTGTTACGTTGGTGAGATACGCAGATTTGTGAAAAAGCGTATACATGAGCATAAGAAAGCATGTAATAATTATAATGGAAAATACTCCACAGCTGTTTATTGTAAAACTTATAATCATATTTTAGATTTCAAAAAATTATAAATTTTGGATAGAGAAACTGATGATGACAAAAAAATGATTAATGAAATGCTGTACACCCACCGTTAATGAATTCTTTCCGAATGTTTTGAAATCCTGAACTTTCATTGGACAATTCCCTTGTTTTCTTTGTTTCTATTGGAACATTTTAAAAAATTCGGAAAGAATCAATTAACGTTGGGTGTACATAGCAAATAATAATAGTTTTAATAAAATTACAAATACAAATAATTTAAAAAGTTGTTACAAGTTTACTCTGAAATTATTATAATAAAATTTTTCTACCGTTTGATATCCAAATTTTAAATTCTAAATATCCATCAAATATTCGAACTACAGAATAGATAAGGCTATTTTGTTTTTTCTCTTTCATTTTATTAACTTGAAGTCTAGTCACATTATTAAATACAAATAGTCGTTACGATGTTTTTCGACAGTGCCGTTTCACAAAAACGTGTACGATTCAAAATTTTCAGTGGCAAGTCTCATATTTTATTTACGCATTCTTTGACGTAAGAAAATTAATTTGTATTTTTTACCAAATTAACAATTTTATAGTCAATGAGTTTGTGATTTCCTGTATTAAAATTTATGTATCGAATTTCACATGTATTGTGTTACAGAGCGTTTTGCTTGATACGGCCTACTACATTAGGCGGAAAATTGTAAAGAAATTAAAATAAATTGTGCTAAAGTCATAAAATTCAAGTCATTTATTAATTTAAATTATATCGGCACTTTAAATTCTAACTTTAAGTTAAATGGTATCCAATAACTTAATATTAAAAATCAAGAAGCTTCAATAAATGAATAAGTGAATCAATGTAAATGGATTATAATTTTTATGTTTTGTTATTTTTTTTTTGACATGCAAAAAAGTGAAGTTCTTTTGATTCATTATTTACCACAAAGTCAAAAGTCACGTCAAATATGTTGGAAAAATAAGTTTTATCTGCATGATAAAAAAGATATGTAATGTAAATATACTTTTGGAGTTTTGGCGTCAAGTACGGAAAGATAGCAGTATTTTTTCGTTGATAAGACATATGACGATAAGCTAATCATTCATACTACATTTGATGCTACAGCCAGTCTAATGTAAGTGATGGCAGTGTCAACATTTAATGATCGTTAGACATATAAAACAGATGAATAATATATTATCACGTATAAATATAAAAACGTTTTGAAGTTCTTCACAGACGTTCTTGAGATTTAATTTTCCCAAAAACTTAAACCTAAAGAGAATTTTAATATTGAAATTATAAACGTACTTGAATAAAATTTTGAAAAGCTGCTTTCTAAAACAACTGAACATTTATAGTTATTAAATATTTTTGTATCACAATAAAAATCAATCCATTAAATGTAATTAATCTTTTACTTGCCTATTTTCAAACTTTAAACATAGAGGAAACTCCTTACAATGAACAAGAAATAGAGATAAAAGATCATTTTCAAACAATCCTCCTAGATTTAATGGAATCGTATAACAATCTTGATATTATACAAGAAAAATCACTACATTTTCAAAAAGAATTCAAAGAGGCTCATGCTCATATTGTAGGAGACGAAGAGTTACACACTCTTCCTGAAGATCCTGAAGCACCTACGGATGTGTACACAATAGACAACTAACCAATGAGTTTTAAATATAATAAAAATGCGGGGGAATATTGGAGAAGCAGAAAAAAAGGAATTTATCTTTGCAATCAGTTCAACAAAAATTCAGAAAAGTTACTTCCGATCGACAATTACGTTGCTGGGCCCATAAAATAAATCATTTGTTTAATTTTTTCCCATACCATAAAAAAATTGAACAAATTTGTAATTTTACAATAGAAAATTTTGAAACTGCTATAGAATCAGGAATGATAGTACACGACAATGATTTAAGAAAATGGGCCCTACAAGCACAAAAATAAATTGGAAATAAAGACATAAGATTCAAGGCTTCTAAACACTGGCTTTTCAAATTAAAACAAGCTCATAGAATTGTTTTCAGAAAAATCAATAAAGGGTACCCCCCATGAAGATAGTCAAAATTGCCCTGTCCCTGAAATTTTTGTTTGACTTAGTAACTTTGTTTTAGATAAAAAATAAATAGTTTTTGTCATATTTGCAGACCGCAATCCCCCTCCTCCTGTCCGCGGCATGAAAAAAATGACTTCTTCACTATTTACTTTTTTTTCCGAAAGAAAATAAATAGTTCCTTCTAGATGGTAAAAAAACCCCAAGAAAATCGTGCTTATAATTTAAATGCTTATAGATCTTGTAGAATTTTTTCATAAAGATTTGATGATGCTATATAACCTAAAAGGATGGAAAAAAATTAAAACCCTTCCTATTTTCACGGGAAATGCGGTACAGGGCCCATTCTTGCAAAAATACTTGTAATTTGTTTAAAAGTACTTGTCTCAATTTTTTCAGATATTTCCTGGAGGTGCGCCATAGTAAAAAATGCAAAAAAACTTTTTTTTTTGGACGTTTTTGGCGGCTTTGAGCTCATTTGCAGACTTTGTATTATTATTTATATCATGAAATTGTATTCTAGAACTTTATTTATGAATTTAATTATGCAATCAAGTCAGAAAAATAAGATTTACAAATATTCGCATCATATTTTTGGACGAATCTACATTTTAGATTAGGTATTTAAACACTTCTTTCATGATTTTGTTGATATTTCACTACTTTATACCGCGAAGGACGTAATTTCTGATCACTTAGGAGGTATTTCTGATCATATATTTACATGTAAAAAAGTAAAAGTATATTTCTTTTTCACACAAACGAAGCATTTCTTACGCTCAATCTATTTTTTCTCATAAATTAAAAAAAAGTTTTTCCTACTAAAATCTTATGGATTATAATTTATAATAAATAATGATCAGAAATTACGCCCTGATCAGGAACTACGTCCTTTACGGTATGTGATAAAATTTTTCAAATATTATATTACTCTAATAAAAGAAAATTTTTTTATAAATAAGACATTTCACAGGTACAGCTATATTAAGTACGGTCAAAATATCAACTTGAGATTATATATGAGTTAATTAATTTATATTTTGTAAGTAAAACTTATCAATACAAACATTAGAATCATGATTCAATAATATGAACCTTGACTTTGATATTTTTTAACACTATGTAATCTAAATCTGCACTTAAGTCACACTTTTGCGAGAGCTATGTGGTCTATTTTTACACTGTGTAAAAAAATGTGAGTATGCGAGTACATTGAAATCCTGTTTACATGTCTCATATTAATATTACAATATTAAATATATTTTTGTTAAAAAGCGCATATTATTCGTAATTATTTTATGACATATGCAATCATTTTAAAGATTATAAATAATGTTTGCACTTATGTCATGTATTGTATTATATTATCTCCATTGACATAGGTACGGATTCTTTAACGTAACTCAAGTAACAATTGTTAGGCTGGAAGTTATAGTCTTTACTCAGTTCTCAGATATTCTATCTATGTTTTTTTTACTCTATTTCCATAAGAAGAACGAGGATAGAATATTTGAGAACTGAGTAACAACCATAACTTCTAGCCTTAGACTTGAGTTGGGTCTATGAATTCGAGCCATAAAAAACATTATGCTAAACGCTATTTCATCACTAAAGAAAAGAAACATGTAAAATATTTTGTAAATAAAATAACGAATATCAGTATTGAAACGGTACTACGAATATAAGTATAGAAAATGAAATCCTATATTTATTAATTTTATATATTAGGTAAGGATTTATTTCTAACGAAATTGTAGTTTGAGACGATAATATTATTTTATGTGCTATATTACAATATTAGAATAACATTGTATAGTAACAATTAATTTGATATTAAATGGTTCATTATAATTATTACTGTAGATGTTTAAGAAGATCTTTCGATAAAACATTGGAGCGAAATATTCGAATTATAATTCGGACAAGATTAAGATAATAAATCCAAAACCTTTGATAATATATAGTCATTAATATCATCGATAACCTTAAAACTTGTTTAATTCTCACTGTTGGCAAAATATTATGTGATGTTCATTTTTTTATTATTAGTGGTATCTTAGTAAATTTATTTTTAGGTTTTAATTTTTTATTGCAAATATAAAAAGGTTAACATCATTATACTTTTAAAGTAAGAATAAAAATATATTTATAGAAAATAATCAATTTTTTAAAATTTCAATTTGCTTATGGCCTCTTTTTTCTATAAAATTTTAATCAGATTTTGTACTTTCATAAATTTATCTTAAGCTATTAAAAGGAGGTCGAGTATATCTGTCCTTTTCTAATCAAAGGATTGATTTTTTCACAAAAATTAATGATTGTATCAAAAATTAAGGAGATAGCCCCATCTTATATCATAAAAAGCAATATTTTCTTTGATGATGAAAAATTATTTTTATTCATTCGTTTTGAAGAAAACCTTGAAAAACTTAAAAAATAGAGGTTAGGATAGACAATTCAGTTTTTCAAAGTTCTCTTAAAAACGAAGCGATAAAAATAATTTTTTGCCATTCTAACCCCAAAATCTCAACTTCGTTGCTCTTTCCTGGCTCTCATGGCAAAAAATACGGTTTGCAACTGGTATGAAAAGGCTTTTTTACGAAACTCGTTACGACCCTCGCCTTCGGCTCGGGCCGTAAACTTCTCGTTTCGTAAATAAAGCCTTTTCATACCCGTTACAAAATGTACTATTACCTCATTAAAGAAAATATGGCTTTTTATTATATGCAATAGGGCTTTTGTCTTATTTTTTGCTACAATTATTAGGTGTTGCAGAAAAATGAATTTTTTGGTGAGAAAAGGATAGAGATATACGACCCGCTCTTAAATATAAATTTATATCAATAATTAAATGTTAAGAAAAATACTGATTTTTTAAAATATTAATTATATGTATACAAATATAGGTACATTTCAAACACATAAATTTATAAAATATCATATACTTAAGTTTCTATCTAGTGTATGTAAAGAAATAATTGTAAAGATTATTAACTAATTTTATCAAAGTAGAAAGGTCTACTATTATAAACTAATAAGACTACGTACTTGTAACAAGAAGGAATGTTATAGCCAACATTAATATATTAGTTGGAATATAAAAGTATTGTTACTGATTAATAGGATCATTTGATTAATAAGGAAGTGTATTAGAAATGTTGAATATTCATAGAAAGTAAATTATCATTTTATTTGTTGATTTTATTCGTTAGCAATAAATCTTTACCTAATATATAAAATTCATAAATATAGGATTTTATTTTTCATACTAATATTCGTAGCACTGTTTGAATATTAATATTCGTTATTTTATTTACAAAATATTTTACATGTTACTTTTCTTTAGTGATGAAATAGCGTTTAACATAATGTTTTTTTATGGCTCAAATTCATAGACCCAACTCAAGTCTAAGGCTAGAAGCTATATTCGTTACTCTATTCTCAAATATTTTATCCTCGTTCTTCTTATGGAAAAAGGGTAAAAAGAACATAGATAGAATATCTGAGAACTGAGTAAAGACTATAACTTCCAGCCTAACGATTGTTACTTGAGTTGTGTTAATGAATTCGTACCTATGTCAATGGAGATAATATGATACAATACATAACATGAGTGCAAACTTTATTTATAATTTTTTAAACGATTGCAAACGTCATAAAATAATTGCCAATAATATGCGCTTTTTAACAAAAATATATTTAATATTGTAATATTAATATGAGACATGTAAACAAGATTTCAATGTACTCGCATGCTCACATTTTTTTACACAGTGTAAAAATAGACCACATAGCTCTCGCAAAAGTGTGACTTAAGTACAGATTTAGATTACATAGTGTTAAAAAATACCAAAGTCATGGTTCATATTATTGAATCATGATTCTAATGTTTGTATTGATAAGTTTTACTTACAAAATATAAATTCATTAACTCATATATAATCTAAAGTTGATATTTTGACCGTACTTAATATAGCTGTACCTGTAAAATGTTTTATTTATAAAAAAATTTTCTTTTATTAGAGTAATATAATATTTGAAAGATTTTATCACATATAAAGTAGTGAAATATCAACAAAATCATGAAAGAAGTGTTTAAATACCTAATCTAAAATGTGGATTTGTGCAAAAATATGATGCGAATATTTGTAAATCTTATTTTTCTGAAGAAAAAAACAAATAGTGAAAAAGTAATTTTTTTCATGCTGTGGACAGGAGGAGGGGGTCGCAATCTGAAAATATGACAAAAACTATTTATTTTCGATCTAAAACAAAGTTACAAAGTCAAACAAAATTTTCAGGGACAGGGCAATTTTAAGTATCTTAACGGAGGGTACCCTTTATTACCAAGAAAAGTTTAGAAACAAAACAAGAATTAGAGGCGAAACAAAAGGCATTCGTTGAGATCGTCCAAAGATTAAGAGCATGACGAAGCTGTCCGCCTTCCAATAATATTTCCAATCCTAACTTATATATGAACGATGCGTTTAATCAAGTTTTTTTACTACAAAGAAAAAATTTGTAAGATTAAACTCTAGTGCGGACAACCCAAGAAATCCACCAAAATATTATACATACAAAGTTATAATAAAAACTTTCAATGTATCGTATTTTAAGGTTAGGTTTGTCGAGTTTAATATCTAATTTTCAATCAAAGCTCATAAAAAAATAACAAGTCCAAATGATTTTTTATTTTAACAAAAATTATTGTACTAATATAGCTTTAGTGCGGACAAGTCATTATATTTGTTTAATTTATGAATTTAAAAAGATATTAATAAAATAAAAAAAGCAAAACTCAATTGCTGCAGCTCCGACATGCCGTTAATGGACTCAATAGGAGTTGAAAATACATATAATTCTGATCAAAGTGGTTTTCAGTTGGAAATAGACTTCGGCCGAACATTGGCTACTGAAGGAAAGAAGAACGTTCAATGTCTCGTACTGTCTATATCGTCCACTACTCACAGTTATACAGTTCAGCCTACTATTTCAGCCGAGGGTAAATTACTATCACCCTTGTTTATGGTTTTAAAGAAGAAAAGTGGAGTTTTTGGGCCAGTAGTTTCATCTACTCTCTTCAAACCTACAAATGTGCATTTTACAGCTTTAAAATCTGTCAAATTAACTTCAGGTAATTTGACATTCATAAAAATAATTATTTTAACTTTCAACTCTCTCCGCGTATTTGTATCCAAACTTATGTTAATAGATTATAAATTTTTCAGAACATTTTAAAACATGGTTAAAGAAAATATACTTTCTTAATATTGGACCTAAAAGCTTTTTATTGATTGATTCTTGGAGCGGTCATTGCTTAACAGTTATAGAAGAAGCTACACGACATAATAAAGAAGTACATTATCAAATAATACCTACAGGAACAACTGGAAATATCCAACCTTTAGATGTTTATGGGTTTAGAATATGGAAAAACTTTGCTACTCATTTTTCAGACAGCGTAATTTTAATTAATGAAGATTTAAATTTGCATATGAGAAATAGTATTATCAAATTACAATCTTTGATTCACAATCAGTTTTCGTCGCTAAGATATCAAAATCTTTTCCGATATTCGTGATATAAGAGTGGATACATAATTGACAAACTAGCAGATTTCGAAAATTCTGTAAGTTTTAGTTTTAGAGATTCATATGGCACACATTGTGAGATTGATGGTTGTAAAAATATTGCAATAATTCGATGTTCTTGGTGCAAAAAATCTTTGTGTTTGAAACATTTTTTTGAATAATATCATTTTTGCTCTACATATAATCCATAATGTTTCATATTTTTATATTTTAAAAATTGAAAATAGACATTTAATTATAAAAATATAAAACATTTAGAAATGTATAAAAATTGTGTTACTTTTTCAATACTCTATAATATATATAATATATCTCTCGTTGCTGTTATTACTATCTTAAGAGGATATCGTAGTGATCCCCTCTTAATAATATTTTTATTCAAAGTTTATGAGTAAACGGTGCATGAAATCATATTCTTTCACTGTAGAAAGAAAATTTATAAGATTAATCCTGAGTGCGGAAAACTCAAGAAATTTATTAAAATATTACACATAAAAATTTATGAACAAACTTTCAATGTATAGTATTTTGAGGTTAGGTTTATCGAGCTTGATATCTAATTTTCATTCAAAGTTCATGAAAAAATAACAAGTTTAAATGTTTTTTTTTTAACAAGAATGATTAAATTAATGTAGCTTTAGCGCGGACAAGTCATTATATTTGTCTAAATAGTCAATTTAAAGAGATATAAATCAGATAAAAAAAGCAAAAATCGATTCTAACAACTACGACATCCCGTTAAGATGAAGCAGAACTAAATAATAAACTATATAATTAAAAGATTTTTATATGTGAAATTGCGAAAACAGTGTTTTTTTTCATTAAGCTTTACAATAGATGCATGCTGAATATTTTGATGAGAATTGTATTTAGGACTTACATTAAACTAACAATGAATAATCTGCAACGGATTCGTAATCAGCGACCTCAAAAACCGCAGTATACAATTTGTTATCGAAATTAAAACTTTTTTTACGTTTTCATCCACCATATTGGATCCGCCATATTGGATCCGCCATTCCGAATTTGCAAAATGTGATGACGGATTTGTAATCAGCGGCCTAAAAAACTGCTATATACGAGTATTTACCAAATTAGACCACTTGAAACTTGTATTTCCTGATTTTTTTTGTAAGGAGTGGTTTACGGGTGAAATCCATGAAAATGCGAAAACACGTCAACTTTACTTTTTAATTTTATGTTTTGAAGAATTTTTTTTTTTAAGTGATTTTATAATGTTTTATAAAATATATTATGTTTTACATAATCATGACAAAAAAAGGGGATTTCATTAAGATTAAGGGATGCAATCCTAACTTCTCAAATCATTATAGATTACTTGCCCTTTACACGAGAAATAATTTCCATTTTGTTTTATAAGAAAATATAGAGTTTAAGAGGAGGTCACGTATCTCTATCTTTTTCTAATCAAGGAATTGAGTTTTTTACAGAAACTAATAACTTTAGCAAAAAATGAAGAGAAAGCCACATCTCGTATCAAAGAAAGCAATATTTTCTTTGATAAGAAAGAATTAATTTTATTGCTTCGTTTTCAAGAAATCCTTGAAAAACTTAAATCATAGAGGTTAGGGTGGACAATTTGGTTTTTCAAGCTTTTCTTGAGAATGAAGCAATAAAATTAATTTTTTCTTATCAAAGAAAATATTGCTTTTTTTGATACAAGATGCGGCTTTCTCTTCATTTTTTGCTGAAGTTATTAGTTTTTGTAAAAAAGTCAATTCTTTGATTAGAAAAGGACAGAAATACGCGACCTCTTCTTAAGCCAAGATATTTAGAAAAAACGGTATTTTGGGGTGAACTTTAAGAGTGGTTTTCACCGCCTAAATATGTTTTTCCACAGATAAACAAAAATACGTGTCTCTTATTTTTTGATATTCTACAACATATTAAAGTTTGAACATAATCGGCGTTGGACACTTCGGATACCTTCCTTGTAAGTTACTAAATACTATGATATTAAACTGCAGTTGTGCTAAGGAATTTTTTCACTCTTGTGATAAAATATGCGATGCTGCTATTTGATGTACACATTCGGATTCTAAAAAATATAATTTTTCGAATTTCGGAAAAATATATTCAACTAAATGTGTATGTAGTCTGTTACTACTAACGAAGTAATTCTAATTTTTTCCAAGAATGTATGTGAGTATGATCACGCGAATTCGTTCTAAAAGAAAAAAAATCACCAATAATACATCAAAAAATTAAAATTATGAGCCATACAAAAGCTAACAAGATAAGTGTAGATATTATAGAAAACATTTTTAACTTAAATTTTTTTTTATAGAAATTATTTGGAGTGCATGCATTAGGTTTACTATCGACTTAGCGAGATGAGAATAATAACAAACACGGCGCGAACGGTATATGTTTTTCTTTTCATACACATTGTTTACATTGACAGTTCACGTTGTTATTGCTGCTTGCTTTTTTTCTTTCGATAAAAAGGTTTTTACTTGCTTTTAAGTCAACTACTAAAATCTGTAAAATTATACTACTGTAAGTATTTAGAAATAATAGTTCAGTTTTTATGTCGATCTTTTGTTTATTTGATAAAAATTTTTTTCATTTTTAATACAAAATGACATGAATTTATCTTAGAATATGCTTATAAAAATTACACACAAAAGTAAAATTATAATCATATAAAATAGTTCATTATTTACCTGGGGTGGAAAGGCTGGATTTACGAAACGAGAGGTTTGCAGCCCGAGCCGAAGGCGAGGGCTGTATCGAGTTTCGTAAAAAAGCCTTTACACCAGAGGTAAATAATGTAATTTAGCTCATAAGAGCCGAAAATAAGCAAAGAAGCGTGAGGTTAGAATGAGATAAAGATATTTATTTAATTCTTTGTCATTCGTGCAGCAGAAACATTTTCTATCGTATTCCATATTTTTTATGATTTAATGTCAAAATGTTATGTCTGATTTTATTAATTGTTTAGTGTTCTATATTTTTTATGAAAATTATTTTTCATGTAGGTAAATAGTTTTTAACAATATGCATAGAAATGTCTGACAATAATGTTAAACAAAATTATCTGGATCTGAATACAGAAAAAGAAAAGCGGAAAAAAAGAAATATTTTCAAGAAAACAAAAAATTATCCAACAAAAACAAAGTAATTCTCTTAATAATTTAAAAGTAGTGACTGCTGAAAATCCGATCAAAAATTTAACAAAAGATGATTCTGCATTAAGTCAAAATATAGAATCTGCAATAGTTGGAACTTCACAAACTAATGCCAAAGCAACTGATTTTCAGGAAACAAACGAAAAATGCGACAGTAATATGCGAGAAAAATTGGAATTTGAATTATCCAATTGTGGCACGTGGCCGAATCTTTTCAATGGCAGAACAATAGATTATATAATCAAAAACGGTGCAATACAAATAATGATAAATAATTATCCTGAAGATAAAGAAGGGCGACACTTTTCAAATTTATATTACACAAGAAAACTATCAAATGGTGAATCTTTTCGACGGCAATGACTGGTATATTCTATTTCAAGGAACTGCGTTTTTTTTTTATTTTTGCTGTCGACTTTTTGACAAAAAATTAAACTGTAACTCTATCAATAAAGGTATAATAAATGGAAACATTCATCTGAGGCTATAAAAGCCAAAAAAAAACGTGCCTCTCACGTGAAATGTTATCAACAATGAAAAAAAAATACTACTATTACATTAATATGAAGAATTAAGACTTTTTTTTCTAACGTGAATATCTTTTGCATTATTGTCGCATACTAAAATACACATACACAAGTGCAGCATTAATATATACATATACACATACACATGCATACATACACATCCACACATTCACACACATACACATATCCAAACACATACACATACTCATATACACACTCACACACACACATACACAATATCCGTCACTCCATCTGTCTGTCTCAGACTCTTCGTCTCCGTCTCTCCATCTCCCTCGCTCTATCTTCATCTCTCCGTTTCTCCGTCTTTGTCTTTCCGTGTCTGTCTCCGTCTCTCCATCTCTGTCTCTCTGTCTCCGTTTCTCCATCTCCGTCTCTCCATCACCGTCTCCATCTCCCCGTCTCCGTTGCTCCGTCTCCGTTGCTCCGTCACCGTTTCTTCGTCTCCGTCTCTCTGTCTCTCCGTCTCCCTCTCCGCCTTCGTCTCTCCATCTCCGTCTCTTTGTCTTCGTTCTTCCATTTTTGTCTCTTCGTCTCCATTTTTTCGTGTTTGTCTATTTGTCTCTATTTCTCTGTCTTTGTCTCTTTGTCTCTTTATTTCCGTCTGTCTCTTTGTCTATGTCTTCATCCTTCCGTCTAAGTCTCTCTGTCTACGTCTCACCTCTCCATTTTTCCGTTTTCGTCTCTCCGTCTCCACCTTTCCATCTCTCTGTCTCCGTTTGTTCATCTTTGTTCCTCTGTTCTGTGTCTCATTTTTTCGACTCTGTCTTTTTGTCTGCGTGCCAGTCTTCCTATCTTCCTTTCTATAAAATCGTTCCGTGACTCCGATGCCGCCCTTTGACTCTGTTTCTTTGGTTCTGTTCATACATACGTACGTCTACACATTGATGCTGATGTTTGAGTTGATGATGATGATGATGATGATAATCATGATATGTTTATTGTTTAATAAATTTCAAATTTTACTTTTCGTTCCAGATCTGTTTATAGGACTCATCAGTAAAGCTTAGTGAGAAAAGACAATCTAAATAAATAATCATTATTATAGTTTATTCTGATAAAAAAAAGAATTTCTAGATTAATATTTTTACTTCTGAACTTATATTTGTAATTAATTAGAACCATTTCGAAAAATCATAAGCTAAAGCTTTTATTGAGGACGCATCAAGGCTTGATTCTATAGTGATTATTTTTAATTATATTTTTTTGTATTATTTGATTTATTCAGATTGTCTTCTTCATTACAACAGATCCTGCTTCAAAAGTTACTTTTGATAATAATTTCAGTTCTTGTTTGCTTAGCACTAACATTAATATCCGCGTTTCTTTAATTACCCAGCGCTTACAATGGCAGTCGTGTTATTTTTATTATACAACGTTTACAATAAAAGACGCGTTTTATCAATAACACCGTACTCATATTGGCGGTCGAGTTCCTTTAACCACACAGCACTCAAAATAGCAGCCGCAAATTTGTAACTACACAGCGCTCAAAATAGCAGCCGCGAATTTTCAATTACACAGCGCTTACAATAGCAGCCGCGTTTTTTTAACTACACAGCGCTCAAGATAGCAGCCGCGAATTTGTTATTACACAGCGCTTACAATAGTTGTTGTGTTTTTTAACTACACAGCATTTACAATAGCAGCTGCGTTTTTTTAACCACACAGCGCTCAAAATAGCTGCCGTGAAGTTTTAATTACACAGCGCTTACCATAGTTGTTGCGTTTTCCATCTTTAGCTCTTACAATAGTAGCTGCGTTTTTCGAACCAGATAGTGTTCTGAAAAGCAATCGCGAATTTCTAATTACGCAGCGCTTACAATAGTTGTTGCGTTTTTCATCTTTAACTCTTAAAATAGCAGCCGCGTTTTTTAAACCAGATAGTGCTCTAAAAAGCAGTCGCGAATTTCTAATTACACAGCACTTACAGTAGTTTTAGCGTTATTCCCCATCAAAGCACTTACAATAGCAACCATTTTTTTTTTAGCTACACAGCATTTAAAAAAATAATCGCGTTTTTCAATGGCACAGAACTAATAATGGCAGTCGTGATTTTTAACTACACAGCGCTAAACTCTACTTCATAATTTTCAATTATTTTATATTTAATGTTATATCAGAGTTTCAAATATGTTTGATTTTATTTTCTTATTCATTATATTTAACTTTTGTATTGTGGTTTTATAATATTTCTTTGTAAACGATGTTTGTATAGACCATTTTATCTTTAACTTTTCTTAATTTTTCTGTTAATATTTTCAATTCTTTTTTATTAGTTGTCTTTGAAAGTGCCACGTATAACTGCCCATGACTGAAAATTGGTGATGGTAAATACACTCCTACTTTTTTAAATGATTGTCCTTGCGACTTATTAATAGTCATCGCATGTACAATTTTTACAGGAAATGGTTTTCTGATCATTTAGAATGGCAGTTCATCATTCGCTGATAAGGTCATACGTGGTAAGAATGTAGTGCTTCCTTTTTTACTCCCTGTTAATATTTGCGCAATAATAGTAAATTTTTTCAATTTCATTATTACTAATCAGGTTTCGTTACAAAGTCCTTCATTCAAATTAACATTTCTTAAAGGCATTACTATAGCTCCTTTTTTTATTTATAATCTATGTGGATGGGAATCGTTGGGCGTTAAAGAACTTCAAAATTCTGTTGGCAAAATTACGTATAAACTTTCGTCATTCACATCATTTGCAAAGTCAATGCTCAAGTACTCTATTACTGGTTCATTTATTTTTGATGAAATTTTTTCATTCACTTCTATTACATCTACGTTTTTCAGTGCTAATATAATATTTTCGTAATAGTCACAATTTTCTATATTCATATTATGCCCGTAAATTTCATCAATTAAATTGCGCTTTGACAATATTTCTTTTGGAATTTGTATAACTTCTTTTCCGTTTTCATATTTTGAATGAAAATTACCATTTCCTATATTAAGTAACCAATTTTAAAATTTATTATCCGATTCCGATAAACGTTTATTTTCTTATTAAGACATACATTAAAAATGTTCCCATCAATAGCTTTTTTTACACAATTCTCTACTATCTGTGTTCTATTTCCATGTTTTACTATTGGCAATGTTTGTCTAAAATCACCTGATACGATAAATGTTTAACCTCCAAACGGATAATTATTATCACATAAATCTTTAAACATGCGACCGACGGCTTCAAAAGCATATTTTAAAGTCATTGTAATTTTATTCCAGATAAAAATTGATGCATTTTTCATTTTTTTTACCTATTTCGTTGTTTGCACTAATATCACATATTGTGTCTTCAGATATGTTCAACGGTAATTCAAATGTTGTTCAAGTAACTTTTATTAAGTTCAAACCACGCTGTTAGGGTTGTATTTACATTTTTCTTATCAATTTCGTGTTCAGTTTCTACTTTAAAATACACATATTGTTCATTTCCATTATGAACGGCTAATCTATAAATTATATGAGAAAGTTCTATTATTTTATTATATTCCCATATGCGATGCATAGATTCTGGTAGGCAATTGTATCTTGTGTTTATATATTGTTTGATTTCATCATAAAACATATCCAAATCATTCGTTTCATCCGTTTCATCATTAGAATTACTTTCAGTATTTATTTCACTGGCTTTCATTTCGATAAATGCACAATCATGTCCTTTGAAGCAGTATTTAAATAAGTATTCTATAACTCCTATTGTTGAACATAATTCAATATTAATATGACAGTTAAACTTTAGTAATAAATACGGCTTATAAGAAACCACGAATCTATTGTCTGCCCACTTGTTTTTTGTGTATAATATTTCATTTTTATCATTTCTCCGTCGATAAATAGGATAACCATTTGTCATTTACAGGTAGAAAATTTGTCTAGTTTTATCGAGGTCTCGATTATTTAACATACAAAACTAGACAGATCTAGAGTAAATTTCTACCAGGGTTATTGTAGTTTTATTAAATCGTTTTGGAAAATTTTTTGGACACTTTCCTGATTCTTTATCCATACAAGGTGAGTTTTTATTCTGATCTTCACAAGGACCAAGAATCATAAATTGTTTAACTATTTCATATAATCTGGACTCCTCATTTTTATTTGGAATTTCAGCTACTATAAATTTATCAACGTCATCACTATTGGAAATTTTATCATCTTTACTTTAAAATATCAGCTTATAGGCATACCGTAATCCTCTCTTTTGAAATTCTACTACGTATGCATAGGCAATGCATTTTCCGAAAATATGTTTTTTAGAAATTTGCTCTATTAATAGTTTTAGTTTTTGATAAAATACTTCAACAACAATATCTGGTCTATCTGTTACTTCTTCACTTTGCCCTATATTATTTGTGATTTTTTCCCATTTCGGATCGCATCTCATAGTAATGAAAAAATCTGGTTTCCCAATTCTTCGTACTAATGTCATAAGATCAAGAAAATTTTGATATAAGGAACGCGGAATTCCTGTAAAAGTTGATGGTAGTATAAACATTTTTCTTATACTATAATTGTCAATAATAATTATTCACTTTTATTGAAGCTTATTAATTTACAAAAAATTAAAAAATTTTTTATTTCAATGCAGTACAATATAATGATATGAATAAGTTAAAAATAATTAAATACATATTTTATATTGAACTACTATTGTCAATGAAATTGGAAAATTTATATATAATAATATAATATATGAAAATGCAACCAAGCGACGTCAGGAGTAAGGTAAATTTTGCTCTTCATAAAATTAAACAAAATTCAATTATAATTAGAGGTTGAATGTGTCATTGGTGTGTGCGTGTGTGTGTGCGTATGTGTGTGCGTGTGTGCGTGTGCGCGCATGCGTGTAAGTGTATGTGCGTGTGTGCGCACATGTATGTGTGTGTATTTGTGTATGCATATATTATGTAGGTGTGTGTATTTATTTGTCTATGTACTATGTGAGTGTGTATTTATTTGTCTATGTACTATGTGAGTGTGTATTTATTTGTCTATGTACTATCTGAGTGTGTATGAGTGTGTGTTGTAAGTATGTATGGTATGTGTGTGTATGTATGTGCGTGCATATGTATGCGTAACTATCGTGTGTAAGTGTATTAGTAAAAGTGTTCACATCAGTTAAAAAGTGTATGTTTTTGTGTGTGTAAGCAAATTCGTCAATGTCAGTTAATATGTGTTCGTAGTAGAGTAAAAGTTTATGTTTGTTAAGTGCCTGTTTTTCTATGCTGTTAGTATGCATGTGTTCATTTAGGTTTTGGTGGTAGCGTATATATCGGTGTGTGTGTGTGTATGTTCACATGTGTGTATATGTATGTGTATTAGCTTTCATGTATGTGTTAAATGTATGGTGTAGAAGTGTGTATCTATAAAGTGTTCATCTCGGTTGAAAAGTGTCTTGTATAGTATTTGTAGCTCCAGGTGTATGTTTTTGTGTGTAAGTAGATTCGTCAATGTCAGAATATGTGTTTGTAGTAGAGTAAAAGTTTATGTTTGTCAAGTGCCTGTTTTTCTAAGTTAGTATGCATGTGTTCATTTAGGTTTTGGTGGTAGCGTATATATATAAACGTATGTAACGTAGAGATTGGGGACCTTGAGGTCATTTCACAGTACATTTTTTTTTACAAAAATTTTCTCACTTTTAACTAAAGAAATAATTCCTCCTTTCTTATAGAAATGTATGTAACCCTTAAAATAAAGGACCTTAATGTTATTTCACAACAAATTTTTCGAAACATACAAGAATTTTTTAATTTCACCTAAAGAAATAATTTTTCTTATTCCGTGTAAGAATCTTAATTCATTTATATAGATATACAAATAACATTGAGAGATTGAGGGCCTGCTCCTCATTCTCTCAAAAGGTCCCCAAAGTCTACGTTGTATCTATCAAAGGTCCTCAAAACCTATAATGTGTGTGTGTGTGTGTGCGTGCGTGCGTGTTTGTGTGTGTGTGTGTGTGTGTGTGCGTGCGTGCGTGCGTGCGTGCGTGCGTGCGTGTGTGCGTGTGTGCGTGTGTGTGTGTGTGCGTGCGTGCGTGCGTGTGTGTGTGTGTGTGTGTGTGTGTGTGTGTGTGTGTGTGTGTGTGTGTGTGTGTGTGTGTGTGTGTGTGTGTGTGTTGATAAGTATCTGAAATACGATAGGTGTGTAAATTTTATCATGAGTCTTTTATGTGTGTATGTGTATCAGTATATTTCTCTGTGCTTTATTCATATTTTAAGAGTAATTGTCGGTGCATCTATATTTATGTATGTATGTGTGTATGTTTATATATGTGTTTGTATATGGCTGTGTGTGTGTGCGCGCGCGCGTGTGTCTGTGTGTGTGTGTTTGTGTGTGTGTGTACGAGTGTGTGGAATAAAAAATATAATTTTAATTAATGGTTTTATTTCAGTTTTCTGAAACGCTTATAGTTCGCTTCAATTTATTTTTTTTCATATTTATACATTTACCTATAATTTTTCAGATCCTTTTTGATGGGAATATACATCTTTCAAAATAAGTGTAAAATAAATTTAAATGAGAACAATTATTATAAATTATAATTTAATACCAGTTTTTTAAGTGTTGACACATAACAAAATTTCATATTAAATATAATATTTCATATTTTTACATACAATATGATTCTATAAAAGGAAACTTATTTTATATACATATAGATAGTATCATTTTATCAGTGATTAACAAATGATTGTCAAATTTAGTACAACGAACAACATATTTATGATTCTAATTGTTAAAGTTAAAAAAAAAATTAAATACATATTTTATATTGAAATACTATTGTCAATGAAACTAGCAAATTTATATGGGATAATATAATATATGAAATTGTAACCGAGCGACGTTAGGAGCGAGGTAAATTTTGCTAGTTAAAATTAAAATGAAAACCGGAACAACTATTGACGAAACAGAACAGAAATTTATTGATAAAGAGAGTTTATGGTGGCAAAATGTTCTGAATCTATTAATGAATATTGTAGCGTATTTATCAGCTAATAATATAGCTTTTAGAGGTAATTCAGATAAACTTCATACTCGTAATAATGGCAAGTTCTTAGACTTAGTCGAATTATTAGCAAAGTTTGATCTAGTAATGCAAAATTACCTGACGTTGGCTATGAAAGATAATATTTCCAATTATTATTGCGGAAAAAGAATTCAAAATGAATTAATAGATTTGATGGCTAAGAAAGTTGATAAAACAATTATAATTAAAGTTTTTATGGCAAAATTCCCACATAGCACGAAAGATTCGGGAAGCTTCCATCGGAAGATTTGAGAAAGATTCAAATGTAAGCTTCTAGCAAGCTTTCCGGAAGCTAAATGAAAGTTTTGGGAAGCTTGCATTGGAATCTTTCATGTAAGCTTTACAGAAGGTTCGGAGAAGATAATATGTCATATTCCATGAGGGCCAAATGGAATATTACAAAATAGCTTCCAGTAAGCTTCAGGAAAGTTATATCCGAATGTTATTTGAAAGATTACTTTACATCTTGCGTGAAGCTTACAGTAACATTTTGCGGAAGATTCTATTCAAACTTCCTGCAGTCTTTCACAGAATCCCGCATAGCACGAAAGCTTTCAAGGAAGCTTCTCATGAAACTTTCACGTGATATTCCAGCGGAAGCTCCCATTAGCCTCTCTGTGAGCTTACTGAATCTTTTATTAATATTGCATTGTAATATTTCATGTAATCTAAAAGTAAGCTAAACGTAAGCATGAATAAATGGCTAATGAAAGCTTACGTGAAATATTCCACAAAATCTTTTTAAAATCTTATTGTAACCTTTCAGCCAAGCTTCCATGAATGGATCCAGAAAAGTTACATGTAAGATAGTGAGAAAGATTACTGTAAGCTTCCCGAAAGATTCATCGGTTAGGTAATCGTGAAAACTTACAGGAAGCTTACTAAAAAGATTTGTGTCATCTTTCATACAATATTCTGCTAACGTTTAATACAATCTTTCATGAAAGATAACTGCAAGCTTCCCGAAAGATTCATTTGTAAGCTTTCGCCTGAAGCTTTACTAAATCTTTCAAAAAAGGTTAATAAAAGCTTTCACGTAATCTTTCACGAAACATAAATAGGAGATTTAATGAAGGATCAATGTAAATGAAGATGGAAGATTACAGAAAGAATTTTCACCACCATAAATGTAAGCTTTCTAGAAAGCCTTACAGGAAAATTCCACTGAAAGATTTTATTAAAGTTTACAGTTAGCTAAATGTAATCTAGAAAAAAGGTTACTAAATAATTACGTGCAAGACTCCTTGAAATATTTTTACAATCTTACAGTAACCTTTCAGCAAATCTTCCATGAATGTATTCAGAAAGGTTACATGTAAGATAGTAAGAAAGATTACTGTAAGCTTCCATTACAGAAGCCTTCGGAAATTTTTCAAAAGAGATTAATAAAAGCTCTTACGCTTTTACGGAACATGAAAAAAAAAACTTTCATAGAAAATTATGTATGTGACAATGGAAGATTACTTGAAGAATTTCTACAACTGTTAAAAACAAGTCGTATTATCTGTTCTTTTGTAATCAAAGAATTGATTTTTTTTTAAATTATTAATTTTGACAAACAAAAGAGAAAGCCGCATCCCATGTTGAAAAAAGGAATACATTATTCGATGATAAAGAACTGATTCTATCGCCCACATAGCGCGAAGGCTTCCAAGGAAGCTTTCCGTAAAACGTTCACGTAATATTCCAGAGGAAGCTTCCATTAACCTTTCTGAAAGCTTACTGAATCTTTCATTAATATTTCATTGTAATATTTCATGTAATCTAAAAGGAAACTAAAAATTGGCATAAATAAATAAATAATAAAAGCTCATGTGCAATGTTTCCTTGAATCTTTTTGCAATTTTATAGTAACCTTACAGAAAAGCTTCCATGGATAAATACACGAAGGTTACATGGAAGATATTGAGAAAGATTACTGTAAGCTTCCTGAAAGATTCATCAGTTAGGTAATCGTGGAAGCCTACAGGAAGCTTTCTAAAAAGATTTATGCTTTAATAGAATATTCCGCTTACCTTAAATAGAATATTTCATAAAAGATAATTGCAAGCTTATCGAAAGATTCATTAGTAAGGTTACGTCGAAAGCTTTCGGGCATCTTACGAGAAAGGTTGATAAATGCTTTCACGTAATCTTTCATGGAACATTAATGGAACCTTTCACTGAAAATTAATGTAAGAATCGATGGAAGATTCCTGAAAGATATTTAACAACTCTGAATAAAAACTTTTTCAATAAATGTTACGGAAAAACTCAACTGAATGATTCCATGAAAGCTTACAGTAAGCTAAATGTAATTTAAAAAGAAGTTTACTGAATGCTCACGTGCAATATTTCCTAAAATCTTTATGAAATCTTACAGTGACCTTACAGAAAACCTTCTATAAATGAATACGCAAAGGTTACATGGAAGATATTGAAAAAGATTACTGTAAGCTTCCCGAAAAATTTATCAGTTAGGGAATCGTGGAAGCTTTCAGGAAGCTTTCTAAAAGGATTCATGCCTTCTTGCATGGAATATTTCGCTTACTTTAAATAAAATCTTTCACAGAAGATAACTGCAAGCTTACTGAAAGTTTCATTAGTAAGTTTACGTCGAAAGCTTTCGGGGATCTTCCGAGAAAGGTTAATAAAAGCTTCCACGTAAACTTTCATGAAACATTAATGGAACCTTTTATTGAAGATTCATGCAAAGACCACCCACATAGCAAAAAAGCTTACAAGGAAGCTTCCCATGAAACTTTTATATAATATTCCAGTGGAAGCTTCCATTCACCTTTTCGAAAATTAACATAAGCTTACATTAAACATAATATAAATCCAAAAAATGCTTCCTAAATACTTACATGTAATATTCCGTGGAATCTTTTTGCTATCTTCCTGTAACCTTACGCAAAAGTCTTAATAAATGGATTAGCAAAGGTTTCAAGTAAACTAACTAGAAAGATTGCAGTAAGCTTCCTGAAAAATTCACTGGTAAGGTTACTAAGAACACTTTCGGGAAGCTTTCGTGAAAGCTTCATGTAAATGTTTAAGAAATATTCCACGAAACGTTAATTAAATTTTGCATATAACATACCTGTAAGCTTCCTGTAAGGTTCATCAGGTAACACAGAAAGCTTCCAGTTAGCTTCCAAGAAAGGTATATGTTACTTTTCAACAACATTTTATGGGATATTTCTCGGAACGAAAAAGGAAATGTCGATAAAGTAGACATTTTCAATCTTCTTTTTGTATGGTTTTAAATAATTAATAAACATTTATATCAATAATAAATTGATTGATAATTAGTTTTATAATACAAAATTTTTTAACTAAAAATTATTCTTTATATACAAGAAAAATAATTCATAAATGCGCAATAAATTATTAATAATTTTTTCAATGAAAAATTATATAAAACTGTTTTTTGCAGTAATTGAAGTATTAATAATTAAGTAAATTAATTAGATATTATTTTCACAAAATATTTTCAGTTGTATAAAAGAATTAATTTTTAATACAAAAAAATAATTATACTGACCTCTAATTACTTTCAATGCTTCTTAATAATTTACTATTAATTAAGTGTTTCATTTAATTTTACAAATGCTGAAAAGGATATAAAAGACAAAGTTTATTTCACGTAATCTATATAAATAAGAAATGATGAGTGTTCGTAACAAGCATAACGTAGCGTAGTAGGTAGTGTTGATGCTTCGTAATCTGTAGGTCATGGGTTCGAGCCCCGATCATGTTAAAAATTTTTCTTGCGTTCTATGCGTTCTTATGCGTTTTATGAGTTATATGCGTAGTAATGTTAATTATTTACTGTATAAGATAATTTGTAAGTTAAATGAACGATAAAATAAATTTATAAAAATGTATCAGATTCTAGAAGCTTAGTAGTTATCTTATTAGAAACTATTATTAAGATTTCTTGAAAGCTTACTGTAATCCTTTCGTTAAAGCTTCCTTAAAGGTTCCCAAAAATATTAGGCGACAACTTTCCTTAAGAGGTGGTCGGAACCAAATCGGTGACTTGCGGTATATATCAAGTCAGCATTTTTCGCTTTACGATAATATTTTGTATATTTTTATGGTTTAAACTATTTCAAATCATTCTTCATATACATGACTAGAGGAAATGACTATATTTTTACCATATGAATAATTAAATAAATTATTATAAGCATTTATTACAAATATTAAACAGACTTGACATATACCGCATGCAAAAAACTGTCGTGTCGATTGTTGGGTGGCATTTTTCGCTTTATAACAATATTTTGTATATTTTTGTGGCTCTAACTATTTTAAATTATTCTTTATATACATGACTAGAGGAAATGACTATATTTTTACCATATTAATAAATGAATAAATTATTATAAGCATTTATTACAAGCACCGAACCAATTCACCGATTTGGTTCCGACCGCCTCTTAAAATATTTCTGACAATTAATTTTTTTCATACATTTTAATCTCACTCAAAGCTTCTATGAAATCTTTCTGTAAGATTTAAGGGAATCTATATGTAAGACTCACGAAAGCTTTATAAATATCTTACCGAAATTTATTAAGATTCCTTAGAAGCTTATCAACGTCTTACGAGAAAGCTTCTTAAAAGGTTCCCTAGAAGATTACAACAATCTTTCTCGGAATATTTCTGACAGCTAGTTTGTCCCAGACATTTTAAGCTTACTGGAAGCTTCCATGGAAGCTTTTTATAAGGTTTTAAGGAACGTATATGTAGGACTCTAGAAAGCTTTATAAATATTTTACTGTAATCTTTTATTCAGATCCCTTGGAAGCTTACTATCGTCTTTCGGGAAAGCTTCCTGAAAGATTCCTTAAAAGATTATAACAATCTTTCTCGGAATATTTCTGACAGCTAGTTTGTCTCAGACATTTTAAGCTTACTGGAAGGTTCCCATGAAAGCTTCCTGTAAGATTTCGAACCTGATAGGAAAGCTTCCTGGAAGCTTACAGGAAGCTTACGTACTATGTGGGATATTACAGGAAGGATATATTAATGTTCACGGAAAGTTATTGCAAAGTTTCAGAAAAAAATACATTAGCTTGTAGTAGATATCATGAAAATTATTCGGTTGAATTTTTAAATAAATCTATTCCTTTGTTTATAAGAATTTTGTATCCCTGGTACAAAATTGAACAATTTTAATGTATATCATTGGACTCCAACATTTTAAATAACTGACGAATGAATTAATTTAAAAATTTAATAATATAATCTTTATGGCACATACTATGCTAATGCATTTCTTTTTCTAAAATTTTACAATAAAATAAAAAGTCAGGCAATATTTATAAGTACAGGTGTAGTGTCTGCCTCACATCAATTTAATTTTATAGATTAAAAATATTATCTTTTTGCTTTCTCATAGAGAAAGCATTGTATTGATAAAAAAAGTTTTTTTCTATTTTTTCATTAATTTGTACATATTTGAATTCGGTGAGTCGAAAAAAGTGGTTTCCAGAAAATGTCTGTATGCATGTGTGTGTGTGTGTGTGTGTGTGTGGATGTATGAATTCAGTTAGTGAACTGTATCTCGAGAACTACTCTATGGATTTGCTTCCATTTTGCATGGAATTTAGTTTTGTGACTAACTTGCTGGGAAGCTATTGATAATTAGTTCTTCTAGCGTAGTTTTCATTTTAAAGTTTTTTTAAAAAAATTTCGATTCTCCTTTTCTTATTTTTTTTATTCTACGTAAAGTACTCGATAGATTTGTTCTAAAAATTGCAGGGGAATTATTCGCGACTGCCAAAAGAAGGGAAATTTTCAAAAATTGATTTTTATAGCGTAGTTTTAATTTTAGAGCATTTTTAAAATTTTGAAAAAGAAATTTTTAAAAGAAAATGTTATTTATTTAACCAGTTAGATCTCGAAAATTACTCGATGGATTTGCTTCAAATTTTGTATACCATGTTTTTGTATAACTAGGCGGGAAGCTATTGAAAATTTGTATTCATAGTGTATTTTTTTTTATAGAGCCATTTTAAGAATTTGAAAAAATTTTCGATTTTTAATTTTTTTTTGTATTTTACGTAAGTTAATTGATGAATTAGCTTTGAAATTTCCATAAGAATAATTTGCATCTGCCAAAAGAAGGATAACTTTTATAAACCGACCTTTTTAGCGTAGTTTTCATTTTAGAAAATTTTAAAAATTTTCTTAAAAAATTTTCATATTTCAGTTTTTTTCCATTTTACGTAAAGTACTCGATAGGATTGCTCTAAAATTTGTATACAAGTTATTTGCTACTGTCTTTATAAACCAAGTTTAGGAAAAATAATTTTCTTAGCGTAGCTTTATCATCAATTATTTAATTTTATATTTATTTCATAAAAATTTTTATTTTTTATTTATCTTTTTACTTAGTGTGGTTACGATTAAAAATTTCGTTGTCATCGTTCTTTTAAAGTACAAATTTATTGATAAATATTAATGTTAGACAATTTTTTTATATTAAATCACATTTAAATAAATATAATAAAAATAATGAAACTCAAAGAGCTCTATGAGAAAGCATTCTGCGAAAGCACTTGGCAGCGTTTTTCTATTAAATTAATGTCTTATGATCTTTAGAATTTACAAAATTTTTGGCAGATTATTTAAGTATGAAATAAAACATATTAAATTTTAAATGATTGAAAATTTTCTATAATAGTGTATAATTTTCGATAAAGAATTTTTATTATTATTGATTTTAATTAATAAAAAAGAACACAAAAAAATCTGTTATTTTTTAAGAGAAAGTCGTTAATTTAATAAAATCTTATAAATTAAATAAATCAATTACAAAGACTAAATATTTTTACAATGTTTTGAATTCATGAATTTTATCAAATAAAAGATTTTTCCTCAAAAAAGCATAATATTTTGTGTTCTTTTACTAACTAAAAATTAATAGTCATCTTTATAATTATACGTAAATTTTAATATATGTGAATATGTATTGACGTATAAATATGATATAATAGTATATAAAATAGTATGTTGTAAGTAAATATGTGTTTCTCACAGTAAATATTTATAAAATATAAAATAAAAAATAGAATGTTGAACAGAATCGTAACAAAATACCTGCCGAACGGTGAAAAAGGATAAAATTAACCAATTGATATTTGAATTTTTGACTTTCCCAAAGCCTCCGGGAACCTTACACTGAAATCTTCCTGGAAGCTTCTAGCATTTTTTTATAGAAGCTTTCATGAAGTATTTTCGGAACCTTATGGTAATCTTCCTTGAAAGCTTCTTGTATGATTCAAAAGGCCTTTATGCTAGCTTCCATGGAAGCTTACTGATTTCTTCCACGGAAACTTCCTGGAATCTTTCATTAAATCTTTCTGAAAGAAAAGTGTGCGGGACATTTGACGCTTCCAGGAAGCTTCCCGGAAGCTTCGGTGCTATGTGGGTTATAGCAGATTGCATTCCCGATATTTCTCATATTGAAAAGCTCTCTCTTACAGTTCCATTTGTTGATGTATCCAACGGTACGATAAAAATCGAAGAGCATTTTTGAAAATTTATTTCTATAAATGATTCTAATGGTTCAGGTTTAACAGAAATTTTAATTGAAGAGTTAACAAAACATGGACTTGAAATTATTAATAACAGAGGTCAAAGATATGATAACGGAGCCAACATGAAAGATAAAAATAATGGAGTACAAAAAGGATATTAAATTTGAATTCTTAGCTGCATCCCTAACAACACAAAACGTTTTAAAAACGTTTTTGAAACGTTTTGTGGTAAACTTATATACGTTTGTAAATTTCGACAAAAATGCGTATTTAAAACGTTTTTAAAACATAAAATATGTCCGCATATTTTAGATTTTCAAGAGTAATGTAACGTTTATGGAACGTTTAAGAAACGTTTAGAAAACGTTTTTTCGATGAAAATTTACGCAAGCTCAAATATCCAAACGTTTCCTTAACGTTTAAAAAATGTTTTATTTGGTATAATTTTTTTCTCTATATAATAATTTTTTAGAATGATAAAATAAAACGTTTAAAAAACGTTTAAGAAACGTTTGGACATATAACCCAACGTAAGTTTTCACTGCAAAAACGTTTTCTAAACGTTTCTTAAACGTTCCATAAACGTTATATTACTCTTGAGAATCTAAAATATGCGGACATATTTTACGTTTTAAAAACGTTTTAAATACGTATTTTTGTCGAAATTTATAAACGTATATAAGTTTACCAGAAAACATTTTTAAAACGTTTTTGAAACGTTTTGTGCTGTTAGGGATATGTACTTTGTGGTACCCATAACTTAAATCTTGAACTGTGTGATGCTGCAGCTTCTTCAATTAAGTCTGTAACTTTGTTTGGTATTCTTCAAAGATTATTTACATTGTCCTCAGCCTCTGTTGATCGATATAAGATTTTAAGCGATCATGTTAGTAATATGACATTAAAAAAGCTGAGTGATACACGTTGGAAGGCAAAAGTAAACAGTGTCAAAGCAGTATGTTACCAAATAAGTGAAATTTGTGATGCTCTTATTACTTTATTAAAAAACGAAAAATGCAATCCTAGTATATGTCATGAAGCAATCACACTAGCAGAGCAGTTGCAAGATTTTAGTTTTATTATATCTTTAATTGTATAGTACAATTTTCTCTTTTAAATAAATGACGCTAGCAAAATGTTTCTGTTGGGAATGGAGGTTTTATGTTCCGGGATAGGAAAGACTTCTATTAACCATATTAAATTCGTTGATATGTATTAGAAATGATCTTAAGTACAGTAATTATTAATCTATTTTGTTATAAATGGCTTAGCTTTACTTTACACAGACGATTGTAAAGAGCTTGTCTTTATCGCTACATGGCGCTTTCTAGACTTTGTTTAACAGTCTGTCTGTGCTGGACTAGAGCCTCTCTTTCTCAGCTGATTTGCTGTATCGTATGTATGGTCGATACGCATTTACCGACGGATGGCGATACGCATACAAATAAAAGACGAAACATTGACATATTACAACACACCTCCTTAAATTTTCGGCTTTTATTCAACTTTGCTTTTACATGCTTTTAAATTAATCTTAATTCTTTTCTGTTTTTAACAAATTTTTCTTCGCATGGACCTTTGGTTAGTATATCAACTATATTTTTATCAGTTGTAATTTTAACCATATCTATTACGCCATTTTCATAATTTTCATTAATATAGTGATATTGCACTTCAATGGGCTTCGAATTTTTTGTTCGATTACCAAATTTACCTATAGCTATCGCACCAAAATTAACTTTATAAATTTTAATTGGTCTATCTATATTTAATTAAAATACATCATTTAATGAATCTTTAATAAATAATATTTCTGTTACTGCTTCAGACATAGCGATGTATTTGGCAAAAGTTGAATTTTTTGTAAGTTTTTTGTTTATGAGTTTTTCAATAAACTACATTACTAAATACCCTAATGACAAATTCTGTTGTGGTTTTTCTGTCAATGTGATCATCTGCATAATCTGAATCGACCATACAATCTAATTTTTCTTTGTTTACATTATTATAATTAGTTAATTTTAAGTCTTTAGTTTTATATAAATATTTTAATATTCTTAAAGCATACTTAAAATGTGTTCCGTTGTAATACCTTTGATATCTACTTAAATAATTAACACTGTATGATATATCAGGTCTAGTCCTTGTACTAATCTATAAAAGTTCACTTATTATATTTCTATAACTAATTCTTTCGTCTATTTCAGTTGCTGGTCTATTTGTTTCTATTTGAGTTTCATAAAGTTTAGCATTTTTTAAATTGTATTTCACAACCAATGATTCAATATATTTTTGTTGACTGAAAGTCAGTACACCTTTTTCTTTATCAATTCCAATATATCCTGTTATTTTACCTAAGTCTTTCATTGCAAATCTTTGCATTAATTTAGTTTTTATTTAATTCATCTTATTTTTATCTTCACAGCAAATTAAAATATCATCAACAAATACCAACATCTATATAGGATCATTGCTTGTGTTATTTACATATAAAAAATAGTCATGATTGCTTCTAACAAAATTAAATTTTTTAACGTAGTTATTAAATGTTTTATACCATGCTCGTGGACTTTCTCAAAGACCGTAGAGTGCCTTTTGTAATTTACATACTTCATTTTCCCCAGTTTTATAACCTTTTGGTTCATAAATATAAGCTTCTGATTTGACTGTACCATTGAGAAATGCTGTCTCAACGTCCATTTGTTCTATATCTAAATTATTTATACAACAATAGCTTAACAAAATTTGTAAAGTTTGCATTTTCCTACTGGAGAGTATACGTTTTCTAAATATTCCTTTTGCTGAAAGCCTTTTACTACTAATCTAGCTTTATATAAATCATCCCCTTTTCTTATAAATATCCATCAATTATTTTCTTATCTTTTGATTTATCTACAATAGTCCATGTTTTATTTTTATTTAAACTTTTAATTTCAAAATCCATATCTTTTTGCCATTCTTTACTTTTTGAGGAGTCTATCACCTCCTCGAATGTATTCGGTACATTAGCGTTTACATAGTTTATATAAATATAATGCGTTATCGGGTTACCATATCTTTCTATAGGACTTGTCTTTTTCGTTGAAGTTCTTTTAACTTCTAAATTATCTTTACGTTTTTTAAATCTTTTATTTACTTTGCCAGAATCATTATTTATTTGATTATTAGAATTTGAATTTGCATTATCATTTATTTCATTTTCATCTACTTCATTTTCAGAATTGATTTTACTTTTACTATTCTCTTTCTCTAAATTTAATTCAATATAATTTTCATCATTTTGTTCAATACAAATTAATTCTGTATCTTCTTCAATTACTTTAACATGTCTGGCATTTATGACTTCATTATCAATTAAAACTCTATAACCATTATGTGTATAACCTACAAGTATACCTAATTTAGCTTTATCGTCCCATTTACTTTTTCTTAATACTTCTGGTACCCTTACAAAAACTTTGCTTCCATATATTTTCAAATGTTTTACATCAGGTTTTGATTTTAACCTTTTAAGAACGGGACTGGTCGATATTTCGACCACTCCAGTATCATAATATTTTTGAGTGATTTTGAGGATAATATTATGTTAAAACACTCAAAAATATTATGATACTTGAGTGGTCGAAATATCGACCAGTCCCGTCCTTAAAAGGTTAAAAGTATTTCGTATGCAGTTTTATTTTCATGTGTGTTGGCTATTGTATGGTTTTTTTAAAATAAGAAACTGTCTTCATTACTTCTGGCCAATACCTTAAAGGTATTTTGGCTTCTCTTACTAAACATCTGCCTATATCCATGGCTGATCCATCAAATCTTTCCGCTACTTCATTTAATTCATGGAGGTAGGGTGGACAAGGTAATAATTCAATTTCTTTATATTTAATGAATGTATAAATTTCTTGATTTAAATATTCCTCACCATTATCATATTGTAGCTTTCTTACTCTTGTATTTTTAAATTGATTTTCAACTAAATTTACGTATTCTATAAAACATCCTGCTGTTTCAGCTTTACTTTTAATACAATAAAGTCTACTGCATTTATTATAATTATCTATAAATGTTAAAAAATATCTTTCTCCACTATAACCAGCTGTGCTGTGTGGACCATTTCAATCTGTGGGAATTAATTCTACAATCTCAGTAGATCTAGTTTTCTTATTTTCGAACGGTATATTAGCCATTTTACTTTGAATACAATTTGCACATTTCACATTATTATTTTCTAATTTATCTAGTTAACCATTCAATAATTTTTCATTAACTAATTTATTCAAATATTGAAAATTTACATGGCTCAATGCTCTGTATCATTTTTCTTTGTCCGTTAATTTTGCCATATTTGCATAAACATTTTTATTATATTTATCTATAAAACTTTTCATTAAATATAAATTATTTATTTTTTCTGCTACAGCTAATTCTCTATTTTTTTTTTTTTTTTTTTTTTTTATTATATCCACGGGCATTACTGCCCTTTTTTAACATATAGAAATTAATTTTCAATACAACACAAAAATTTTTTCATAAATTTTTGCTGTTTTATTTCTCGACACAGTTGTGTTATTTACATTTATTTTAGAAAAACTTACCAAATTTCTACTCAATTCTTTTACATAGTAAACATTCTTAAGATCAACTTTCATTTCATTATAATTAGTTTTAAAATACGTTATAATGTTACCTATTTTAGTAGCTTTTAATATTTTTCGATCTGGCAATTTTAGATTAACCGGTTTTTTTAATACAATAAATTTTTCAAAATAACTATTTTTGTTAACTATATGATCAGTACAACGACTATCTAAAAGCCAGTTTATTTTGTTTTTATTTTTACAGTCAGAATGTTCTATTTCTTTTACCTCATTATGGTTTACCATTGTTACCCATGTTTCTGCATTACGGTTGTCGTTATGCTGACTGGATCTGTTCTGTCCAGAGCCTCGTTGTGAATACCCCCTTGAATTGAATCATGGAAATCCTCGTTGAAATCCTCGTTGACCATGACCTTAGCTGTAGTAGGCTCCTCTACCTTGATTGGTAAACGTTTTTCTGCCTTGGTTGAATTGTGGTGCTTTCCAACAATCTTCCTTGTTGTGGCCTTCTTTCTCACAGTTGTAACATTGTCTGTTTGTTTTTAGTGCTGTCATTTCTTTTACTTTCACTTTCAGGTCTTGTCATATTTTTCTCTTGGATTCTAGACTTTACATATTCTACCATCCTTTGCTCTTCTGATATGATATCTATAAAGTCACCAATAAAGCTATAACTGGGTGGCCGTGCTTTTATTATATATCTTATGTTTTCTTGTTCATTTAAAGTTCGACCAGCTGCTTTACCCTTATTACAGGCTTGTTCAAAATCTACAAAAAAGTCTTTAACTTTCCCATAATTCTTAAATTTTACATATTTTAATTTACTTCTACATATTATCTGCAGAGCTGTAGATTTTGTAGAGTACATGCTGTCTAGCTTTTTTAACATTCCAAATGATGTTCTGCATTCTCTAATATACTCTAATTGTTTATCTGATATCGAGCTTATCAGTATATTTTTTGCCTTTAAATCTGACTCTTTTCAAGCATTTTGATTATCTGCTGCAGTTAATTCTCTTGCTGCCTGCTCTTTACACTCTTTATATTCTAATATGTTTAATAATCTGAATTCCCAGCTAGAATAACAACATCCATCAAAAATGGGAATATAAACATCATCAATTTTCACTTGCTTAGTCATTTCTCTTTCTTTTTTAATTTTATATTTTTATTAATTTCTTTTACTGCACTTAAGGGGAATCCTCATACCGACATAGAGTTCTAGCTTATCTACATTTAAATTATAAATTTTTATGAAAAATTAACTATTCAAGACTGAAATTCGTAGAAGAGGCACATTCTTAACATGCCCAAGAATTTATTGCAACGTTAAAAGACAATATAAGGATAAAAATAAAGGCGAAAACTGCTTAATACGATTAACTTTTCAATGTTGTTATGAATAATCGTATTATGCAGTTTTTGTCTTCATTTTCACTTTTATTCTGTCTTTTAAAGTTGCAATACATTCTTTAGAATGTTAAGAATGTGCCTCTTCTATGAATTTTAGTCAAAAATAGTTGAATTTTTATTGAAATGCATAATTCAAATGTAGATAAGGTAGATCTCTTTACCGGTATGAGGACACCCCTTAACACTTTTTTCAATTCTTTAAGGAAAACTTTTCTATATTTTCAGCTTTTGTTTCTTTCATTAAACGTTCTTTAATTTTCTTATTAAGAGCAGGTCGATTATATTTGTCCTTTTCTAATCAAAGAATTGATTTTTTTTCAAAAACTAATAATTTTAGCAAAAAATAAAGAGAAGGCCTCATCTTGTACCAGAAAAAGCAAAATTCTTTTTAATAAGAAAGAATCAATTTTATTGCTTCGTTTTCAAGAAAACCTTGAAAAATCAAATTGTTTACCCTAACCTCTATGTTTTAAGTTTTTCAAGGTTTTCTTGAAAACGAAGCAATGAAATTGATTCTTTCTTATTAAAGAGAATTTTGCTTTTTCTGATACGAGATGGGGCTTTCTCTTCATTTTTCGTTAAAATTATTAGTTTTTCTAAAAAAATTAATTTTTTGATTAGAAAAAGACAGATATACCCGACCTGCTCTTAATTATCTTATTGAATTCACTTTTTAATTTTCTCAGTAAATTCAAGTTTTTAATCTTTTTTATTTTGTCACTTTTTCAACTTTCTCGTACAGTCAATTTTTTTAAAATTATTATTCACTATCTTCTTTTTATTATTTATTATTTTTTATCTTTTTATTCACTTGTCTTCTTTTCCTTTCCTTTTATCTTTCAAACACGTGCTCTGACCAAACCTCAAAATAATTTTTTTCTAACTTTGTTTTCGGCGACCACGTGGCTTTAATTTCTTATTTCTTTCTTATTTCTGTCGATTTATAATATTTTTTACTTTACTTTTGCCTTTTAGTTATCTTTTTTGACCTATATAATCTACCACTTTTTTATTTTGTCAAACACGTTTTTCTATTTTATTATCCATGTTTTTCATTTATCAAACCACTTTCAATTATTTTATTTTTATCTTGACTCCCTTTTTAATTATTTTTTTCTCAACCACGTTTTTTTATTTTTTCTTAAACTTTCTTTTTGATAAGCACGTTTCTTGTTTTATCAACCACTTTCTTTCCTTTTTTTCTTTAGCACGCTCTGCTACCATGTTGGGAATAGAGGTTTTATGTTCTGATATCGGAAAGAAAACACTTTTATAAACCATATTAAAGTGGTTAATATGTATTATAAATTATTTAAGTACAGTAATTATTAATCTATTTTGTTATAAATGGTTTAGCTTTACTTTACACAGACCATTGTAGAGAGCTTGTCTTTATCACTACATGGTGCTTGCTAGACTCTGTTCAACAGACTGTCTGTGCTCGACTAGAGCCTCTCTTTCTCAGCTAATTCGCTGTATCGTATGTATGATCGAGTACGCATTTACCGACGGATGGCGATACGCATACAAATGAAAGACGCAACATTTACATATTACAAAAGTTTCAAACAATAGACATGGATATTGCTAAATGCACTGAAATCATGGGAAATCACAATCAATATTTAAAAAATTATAGAATAAATGGACTGCAATAAGCTATAGTTGTAGCTAAAGATTTAGCATAGCAGTTAAATGTTGAGCCTGTATTTAAATCAACAAAAAGAGTAAGACGAGTTAAACGTCACTATGATGATATTGCTGAAGATGACCCTATAATTTCCCCAGAGAAAAAGTTTGAAATAGAGTTTTTTAATTGCTTTTTAGATACAGTTATAGCATCAATGACAAAAATATTTCAACAATTAAGTGCTTATTCGCAAACACGGTGATTTTTATACAATTTAAGCAATTTGCCAGAAAGAGAAGAACTTTTAAAACTATGTACCATTTTACAAACCGCAATGACAATAAATTCAAACTCAGACATCAATGGAACTCTGCTCTGCGACGAATTGATTAGTATTCAATCTTTTATTGACATAAAGGATCAGAATAAAATTACTCCGATATTTATTTTAAATTTTGTAAAAAACAGATTTGTTAAATCTATACCCTTATGTATGGATTGCTATGCAAATTTTATTGACTATATCAGTGACTGTTGCCAGAGGCGGCGACTGGCCATTTTACTGGGTATGGAGTTAGTATGCGTCAAATGTGAATAAGAGTGTTTAGTGTACAAATAGATTTTCTTTTTTAAATTTTGTTAATATAATAACTTATTTATTCATTGATTTTAAACTCATCAATAGATTATTCTCAAAATGCTCATATTACGTATATTTAATTTTGTTATGAGCATATAATACCTATTTTGTATTATTTAATCTGAAGATATTACGTATTATACAATTTTTTGTTTTTCTATATACCAACAAACGGAACATTTGGTTGTGACAATTACATATTTAATTACTCACCAGAGTCATTTTAAAAGAGATAAAGAAAAACAAGTTTGCAAAAAATTTTGTTGGTTGGCTATATCATCCATACCAATAATAAATTTACCATTATTTATATTAGTCATATACGATCCATAAAATCGAATAGAATCTAATAATAATCTTTCTATAATTTGTGTTTGTTGTCCATTTAAATGTAATGTTACATCCGTTGTTGCCTTTGCTAAGGAATTAATATCATGGTTATTTTGTATCATTGATAATAATTTAGTTGTTAAAAATTTATCTCTTATCTAATCATAATTTACTCCTACCAAAAGACTACTTTTCTTTAATATTATTGTTATACATCGTTTCACAATGTTTGTAACATATGTATATAGATCAGTATTACATAAACACCACGATAATCCTGAAAAATTGAAAAAATAATAAACGAAATTTTAATTTTACTAACTTATTGAAATTTTACCATAATTAACTACTTTTGTGCCCATCAGCAATTACATCAAAAAATATTTTTATGCAGGAGATAGGCTTAAAATATGAAAGATTATTATTTAAAATACGAAATGTATTATAAAGAAATGTATCATATTAGTATTCATTATTTGCATATATTTCGTATATCATGTTTTATCCAGAGCATATAATAAATATTTCACATTATTTGTTAGTGATATAAGAAAATTGTATAAGGCGCCCCAAAAATCGCTGATATAGAACTGCTTTCGACATAATATGATAAACAGAATCAGTGCATTTTGTAAAAGATTGATAAATCAACATTGATTAATCTTATGTCATGGTTTTTTAAAATTAAGACATAAAAATTAGCAAGTCATTTAACAGATTTTGATATATGAACAAAGTTCACATAAAATAATATATATGATTTTTTAGAAAGAAATAAAAAAAGGTTTTGCAATTATTTTGAATAAAAAAAAATGAAATAAAACTTTTCTATTAAAGTAATTATAAAAAAAAAAAATTAACGCTGTGACACGTTGGCACGCTATATTATCGCGCCCCCCCCCCCTCCTCTGATTGTTCTTCATCAAATCATTTTTTAAATATAAAATTATTATAATAGTATTGACTACATTTTATTATTAATCTTATTCATTTCAAAAATGATTATAAAATTATGCAATATTATATTACAAAATTTTATGGCATAAAATTATTACTGCGGCAGTAATAATTTTATGCCATAAAATTAAATTATTAATTTGGCTGCCAGAGGCGGTGACTGGCCATTTTACTGGGTATGGAGTTAGTATGAGTCAAATGAGAATAAGAGTGTTTAGTGTACAAATAGATTGTCTTTTTTAATTTTTGTTAATATAATAACTTATTTATTCATTGATTTTAAACTCATCAATAGATTATTCTCAAAATGCTCATATTACGTATATTTAATTTTGTTATGAGCATATAATACCTATTTTGTATAATTTAATCTGAAGATATTACGTATTATACAATTTTTTGTTTTTCTATATACCAACGAACGTAATATTAGGTTGTGACAACTACATATTTAATTACTTATTAGAGTCATTTAAAATTTGTTTTTAAATTTTCAAAAAGTTTGTTTGTAAATGTGATACTTATTGATATTTAGGTACGAGCAATCTTAACTAGATAAACCTTTATGACATAGTTTATGATTGAATATTATTAAAAAATATTTTTATACAAGAGATTAGCTTAAGATATGAAAGTTGATTGATTAAAATACGAAACGTCTATTAGTATAAAATATTTGAATATATTACGTATATCGTAATATTTCATAAGAAAATAATACTGAATTATTATTCCAAATATATACATATTACGTTTATCGTATTTTATCCCAAACACATAATACAAATATCGCATTGTTTCTTGATGATATAAGAAAATTGTAGAGGGAGCCTCAAAAATCGCATGTATAGAAGCGGTTTCGAAAGATTCGGTTCAATTTGGTAGGGTGGGGGAAGCCTCTAGACCAATCAGCGAACGTCATTTGAAAAGTGGTGGGATAGAAAAATTTCGCTGTCCTTGTCTAAATCTTATACATATTACGTATATCGTATTTTATCCCGAACACATAATACAAATATTGCATCATTTGTTGGTTATATAAAAAAATTACAGAGAGCTATATTAGTCATATGCAGTTGGAACATTAGTGGTTAAGAACTCTATGACTAAATTTGTAAATAAATATTATTGAAAAATAATATCAAGCAAGCGGTCGTCTTAAAATATTCGAAATTATCATGTAGAATACGAATTTCCCTTTAATATTAATTAATCTCAAAATGCACATATTACGTTTATATTCCTTTTGTTTCGGGCATATAACACAAATTTAGTATTATTTCATCAAAAGATATTACGTATAATAGAATTTATTGTTTTTCTTTAAATCAACTAACAGAATATTCGGTTACGACAATTATCTTATTAAATAGTTATAAGAGTAATTTTAAAGTGTTTTTTGAACTTACAAAAATTTTCTAGGTATGGAGTTTGCATGAATTTAATGGGAATCAGAGTTGTTTTAGGGTGGGCCAAATAAAACTACAAATTTAAAAAACAATTTTCATTTTAATCATAATGTTTAAAATAAAAAATATATACTAATAATTATGGCATTTAAAATCAATATAAAGAGATGGTTTAACAGAAAATATGAACAGAATTATATGTTTAGAGAGCTGTGACAAAAAACCTTATATTAAATTGTGATTATATGATGAAATAATTAAATAAATTAACATTAAATATTTTTATTATACCAGTGCAAATATAGATTGTCTTTTTGAATTTTTTGTAATAAAACAATTTATTAATTCATCGATATTCAATGCATTAATTAAATCTTGATGAATATGGATTATTGCGAGATCGTTTAATCTTTTTTGAAGCATCGTTGATCTTAAATAACTTTTAAGACGTCGCAAAGTTGAAAATGATCTCTCATTTGAGCATGATGACCCCGGTATTGTAAGTAAAAGTTTTACGAATTTAGTATATTCATCAAGAATATCTCTAAGAGCATCGTTCTGCTTTAGGTAAGTAATTACATCCTTTAGCGACTTGATATTAATATTTTTTCTTATTGCTGTATTTATAAATACGTCCTTTTGCTTCTCCAATTTTTCACCATCTATTTCAATGACAGCAGAATTCTTACCTTCCGTATAAATGTTATAAAAAGATTCAATCACGGACACATTGACATTTGTCTTACCAATGACAAAATTTTCAAATTTGTTTAAAATTTTCATTGTATCGGTATTAAATCTTTCAGAAAAGGACATTAATGTCTGATCGATAATTTCGTAAAACTGTTTCCTATGATAATCTTCTGGTTTATTAAATATATGGTCACTGGTTGAGCTACAATCCAATCGTTTAGGAATTTTTCTAGGTCGGGCTACAACAGGTTCATCTATTTGTAAAGCTTTAGCGTTGTCAATACATTTCGACCAAATAGAATCAAATTTTGAGCGTCGCATTTCCTGCAGATGTTCAATTATTATTTCAATTTTATTGTGAGATTCGTTTATACATAAATCTGATTTTTGAAGTTGTAGGTTTAGAGTTTCAATTTGTGAAAATATTTCAATTATTATCGTTAGAAGATAATAATATTGGAAAGAATACATGTTATGTAAGAACCCAATTGCTTTTGTTGAATGACTTGGATCTGAAGTACGATCGGTACTGAGCATTTCAAAAAATTCAATAGCAGCTTTATAATTAGCATTCACGAATATTGATTTCAATGACTTTATTCTTATTACCCATCTGCAAAATATATGACATAGTTATGTTTAAATATGTAATTTTAATAGATAAATTTATTTATATCATTAATAATTAAAAACATTATTATATTAATATAATATGGCATATCAAAATTTTTATTAAGCGTAATTTATTTTTTCGATTGTACAAAGTAAAAAAAATTTTTTTTTTTTTTTTTTTTTTTTAACTTACCTTGTGGGACAATATGGAGATAACATAATCGTACGATCTTCTGATTGGAAATCTTGGATAATTTTATAATTATATAAACGTTTTGGAGAATCACGTAAAAAGTTGATAATTTCTTTAATTATGCCTATAAAATTTCTAACAAACGTGATATTTTCAAGAGCGTCCTGCACAACCAAATTTAGAGAATGAGCTGAGCAATGTACAAAAATAGCACGTGGTTCGAGTTCGCGAATTCTAGTCTGAAGACCTGTAATTTTACCAGCTACGTTGCTGGCTCCATCATAGCATTGACCTCTCAAGTCATGTATATCTAATGATATTTTAGCTAAATATTCAGTAATGATTGACATAAGTGCCTCAGATTTTGTGCTGCCTGTATTGCAAAATTTCATAAAAAATTCATTAATTATTAAATCATCATTAACTGTCCTAATACAAATTGAAACTTGTTCAAGTCGTGAAATATCCAATGTCTCATCTATCATAATGGAATAGTATTTATTCGTTTTGATTTTGTTTACAATTATATTTGAAAGATTATCTGAAATAAGGCTAATTATCTCATCTGTAATATTATGGTGAAGCCATTTATTTCCTTTTCGTAGTAACCAAGTTTTCAATTCGGGTACGTCTTCTGCTCTCAAATTCAAAATCTGAAATAAATTTGAACGAATCTCGTCATGCCCTCTTAAAGCGAGACCTTGTTTTGCCAATATAAGTATTGTCGTGAAAATTTTAGATAATGCTATTCTTGATTCTACCATTTCTCTTTTCTTTGCTATACTTAAATGATCTAATATATTATGTTTTTCGTTAGCGCTTAAAACTACTTGAATTGCATGGATGTGTAATTCACTTTTTTCGTGTGTTTTAAATGCAGTAGTAGCATTTTTCCAGCAAGAAAATCCTTCCTCTACATAAGCTTTTCTTGAAATGCCTATATTTTCATTGTTTACAATTAATAAACGTTTATTAACAGCCTCTGTACAAATCACGCAGATGGCTTTACTTCATTCATTCAATTTTAGCCATTTATAAGTATTTTTCCACTTTTTAAATGATTTAGGCACTGATTGTTTTTGTTTTGAAAATAATAAAAAAAAAAATGATTTGAATGGAATTTTAATTATAGGATCAAATTATTCATGTCTATATAAATAAACAAAAATGCAATTGTTTAGGTTTTTAATTTTGAATAATCTTGTACATTATATCGATATTTTTTAAACAAAAATAATGCTTTGAAATATTAAATTTTGCAAATATCTATTACGAGTATTTAAAATATTTAGATAATTTTTTAGGCATATTATATAATAATGAAAAAAAAAAATGTTAACCAATTCGTATATATTTACGTTTATAAAAAAATTCATGAAATGATTTAATAACCTCTAATCATACAAATCTTTTGTTTTAAATTTTTTTAATTAATTTTTAATACTTACGATCACTATATTTATTTATTTCTTTGTTAACATTTTTTTCAGGAATAATATTTGTTGTTGAATTATCTACCGCTCGCGGTTCTTTTTGTTCATTAATTTCAAACGGATTTAATTTTATTAAAAATTTTTTCATATTTAATTTTTTTAATATTTACAATCTGATTAATTCTAATAATAAATGTATTAGCTCAATGATATTAAAATCTTTGCAAAATAAACAAGGCTGAAAACGTGTTTATAATTTTTACTTTATCAAGATTTCCTACAAGTTTTATACACCATGACAGAACTAATAACAATAATAAGTAAGGTTACTTTTGATCGGATGTCACGTTTAGCCTATTATTAACCTATTAGAATACGCTGAATGTATCACAGCTGACATAAGAAAGAACTTTAACATTAGTCTGTAAGAGTTTATATTAACACTGAACGTTTAATAACTAGTGACTAAAATATTAAATATTATAATTCTAACATTAATTTTCCATTAGTATTGATTATTTTCAAAATGCACATATTACGTATATTATATTTTTTTCAAAGCATATATTGCATATATTGTATTGATTCATAGAAAGATAATACGTATAATGTAATATCTTATATTTGTTTAAATTCACAATTAGAAAATTTGGTTGTGACAATTACATATTTAATTAATTATCAGTCATGTTTATAATTATATATTATTAAAAAATATTTTAAGGCAACAAATTTGCTTGAAATAATTAATATTAGCATTTAAAATACGAAATTTCTATTAAGATTAAATATTAACAAAATGCACATATTAGGTATATTATATTTTGTCCTCGGCATATAATAAATATATCCTATTATTTTATCGGGAAATATTATGTTATATGAATTATTATATTTTTCTTTTGATTTTGAAAATATTCGACAAATCACTGAAGGTTTTGGGGTGAGATGTGAGACCCAAAAATTAATTATAATCATTTAAAATACGAATTTTCCATTAGCATTGATTATTTTCAAAATTCACATATTGCGTTATTGTATTGTTTTCCTAGCCTATATTGCATATATTATATTATTTCATAGGAACATAATACGTATTATATAATTTCTTGTTTTAATTTAAATTCACAATCTATTAATTCACAATTAGTCTTAAAATGAATTGTATGTATGGAATTCCATACCATAACAAATCCTAGGTATGGAGTAACTCCATACCTTCCATTACGGCAACGTCGCCACTGACTGTTGCAAATGATGAACGGAGTTTCTCAAAATTTAATTTAATAAAAACTTATTTAAGATCAATAATGTTTCAAGAAAGGCTTTCGAGTTTGGCAATACTTTCGTTTGAAAATGATATTGTGGAAAATCTAGACAAAAGAATTTTCTAACAAAAAAACTCGAAAAGTTCATTTTGGATATTAATAAAATTTCAAATGAAATTGCCAATATTGTTGATTATAAATAAAACATATGCAAAACATTTACTGAAATCATAAGATATAAAATATTTAGATATATTTTCTTATTAAGCACGGAAAATATTAACATCAATAAAATGTTAAAACAAAATGAAAATAAAAAAATTTATATCTAAAATTGTCTTTTGGCGCTTTTTTAATTAGCGAAATATTTTATCACATAATATTTTATTATCTAATATTTTTTTATTATGTATTTATGATAAAATTAAATTCTTTTAATATTTCCCTACTTTTCATTAATGGTGAATTATCTTAATTGGTTGTTATTAATTATTCCAGCCAATTTGTAAATTTGGAGCATTTTGATTTTCTTAGGGGCGCTATTAATAATTTTGCCCTAGGGCGTCTGTGAGACTAAGGCTAGTGTTGACAGTTGAACTATTACTGTTGCAAGCTATATCAGAATCAGGTTAAAAAAAGGCCAACAAATTCTATCAATTTTTTGACGATTTATTTTTTTTCAAAGTTTTTGCAATAAATAAACTTAAAAAAAGCCCATAACTATGAATTTTCAATGTAAGTTATATATGGTTACATGAAAACAAAATTTTTCATACATTTTCGAAATAATATCCATCTTGATCTCTATACAATAATAATATTACAGTAATGCCCATATGATTTATGAAAACATGATAATGAAAAAGGTATCTTGTTTTTTATTTAAAGTACGAAAAAAATCAGCGCTAAGGAATTAAGAATTAGATACTCGATACGCCAAATATTGCTGCTGAACTCAGAAGGTCGAAATATTATTTGTAAAACCGAAAAAACAAGTACTATGTATCAAAATTTTACGGACTTGATTCATAATATAGCGGTACCAACATTAGTAGCTGAAATTTGATAGAGGCACTTATTAAAATTATACGCATTCTTTTTTTAATACTTCATCACAGAAATGAAACATTCTACGTGTTGTATTGATTTTATTGGTGAAGACTTTTTCCTGTGTATCGTGATACTAAATTAATCAATATCACGTTTCCAAAACATTTCAGAAATGTTTTTGAAAAGTTTCTGAAATGTCTCTCTCGAGAATTTTACATTCTAATACTAAATTAATTAATATAATGTTTCTAAAACATTTTGGAAATGTTTCATGAAATGTTTTACGAAATATTTCGGAAAGGTTTTTTAGAAACATTTTATGAAAGGTTTCTATGATATTTTGTAAGTATTGCTTGAAATGTTTCATATTATCGTTTTGTAATATTTTTTTGATATTTTTAGGTTTAAAAAACTTTTTATGAAATTTTTCTTTAAAATATTTTTAAAACATTCTTTCTTCTCAGAAAAACATTTCTGAAATATTTCATAAACATATTTCATGATTTTTTTTTCAGAAATGTTTCATGCTGTGTGAGTAGTCATAATTAAATGCACGTTATATACAAACTACAATTCAATTTATTTTGGAGGCACAGCCGTAGCTCACATGAAATTTCACATAAAATTAAAAACAGATGATGAATATAGAAATGAACTAATGATAGATGTAAATTTTTAATAGCAAAAGTTAAAATTTGAATACAAGTGAATTTAAAAAAGCAAAAATTAAATCACACAAATAGAATAAAAATGAATAGAAATCCAAATTGTAATTTAAATGAACAATTAATTATTTCTTTATTCACGTAAATTAAAATGAGGTATATTGTAAAAATTAAATGCATTTTGAACTTAAAATTTCATTATATTTTGAGGACGATATGGCACCCTACTCTGATATACGACCAAAAGATACGTTTATTAGTCTAATCATATTGATTGTAATAAGCGCCAACGATATGCGCAGATACACGCCTATACACACTTATATACTTGCCCGTATCATCATACAGTGGGGTGCAATAAAAAAGAGCCACCCTTGAGAAAAAAAGTACTAATTAAAAAATGTTGTATCTTAACAAATAAGGGTCATACAGAACTCTACGACCACTCATTTTAAACGTATTTGTAAGGACTTTTTAATGGTGTATTGGCAATTTAATTTTGAGTACTTTTCTGGGAAATATTACGACTTAAAAATAGAAAGAAAAAATTTTTTATTCGCCTGTGTTTAAATTTGAATCATTTTTCGGAAAATGTTGGTAGAAAAATTTTACACGGCTAGTTTTAGCGGTATTTTGCTTAACTTGAAATTGATATTTTAGTTTTTTTTCTAGCTTCAAAATTGACCGAGAGTAGTATATGGGGCGCTATAGCAAGACATATCGATTTTTCCCCCCTTCCCCTCTCCCTCAGGGGTATTATAGCGAGACATATGGATTTCCCCCTCCTTCCGGGGTGGTATAGCGAGACGATTTTTCCTCCCCCCGTCTCCCTCCCCTGTCTGGGTGTTATAGCGTACAAGGGTTGGTATAACGTAATCCTTTATCGATTTCTCCACTACCCGTCTCCCCTCGCTATCTCACATATTTCTCCCGGGGCTGTTGAAACATATATAGAAAGGTATAGTAAGAACAATTGTTATTTCCTATGTGTAAGAATATTTGTTGGTCCTAAAAAGGACCGTATGTATATATATATATATATATATATATATATATATATATATGGAAATTTTTTTAAATTAAAATTTTTTGTATCCTTTTCTGGGTGTTATAGCACGAAACTTCGAGAATGATTCGAATATAATTTTTAAAAGTTACTGATTTTTTTAATGAATATTATTAGTATATTAAAAGTATAGGTATTATAGAGTATCATTGATTTATCGATTGTTATTTTTTACGTAATAATATTAAAGGTGCGTATGTTATGGTTAATATTTATTTATTAAAAAAACAAGACATTTATAACATTAATGAAAATTTATTTATATAATTTTCATTTTCATATTTATTTTTATTCGATATTATCTTTAAATAAGTAGGATGATGTTGGCGGTTGCGACATCTTCCTGTTAAACAAATCTCTTTGGACTTTTTTCCTGTACATTATTTCCAAATAATAATCTTCGGGGATGATTGTTCTAAAACCTTCATCTCCGTATGGGTGTTCCAAGAGCTCCCGGTCTGTTTGCCCAGTGGATGGTTCTCGAGCAGCAATGTGTACTGCTTTTACACGCCAAGCATAATTGAGGATGTTCTGCCTCAATGCCTTATCCATCATGGGTGAAGCGTGTATTTGTGCGCTGTAAAAGAAACAAATTATGATTAACATTTGGATACTGAAATTTAATATAATTTTATTTGATCAAAAATTTATTTGGCTGATTCCATTCAGATTCATGCAGGCCGTCACTGATCGAATTTTTTTTTTCTTCTAAGTAATAAAAATACCTTCTATTATGTATATAAAGATAAAATTTACCTCGTAGAACGCTCAAAAAAATTTTTTTTTTTTACTACAGCAATTCTAGTGTTGGATGTAAAAACAAAAATTCAAAAATTGAAAATGAACCTCTACTTTTAAATGACTATAGCTCCGTCAATTTTTAATCTTTTTGAGCGTTCTTTTGACAAAAGTGTGCGGAATTTTGTCTAGTTTTAAATGCAATCTCGATTTTTGTAATACAATTTGATCTCACTGAGTTATTTACGAAAAACCGAAAAAAGCGATTTTTTTCAAACACGATTTTCTCAAAAACTATATTTTTTTCTTTTTGAAATTTTTATATGATTTTATACATAAAAAATACTAACTTTTAGGGTAGGTGAGAATATGCGATTTTGCCTTATTTTTTTTAAACAGATTTTTAAACGTTTTTTTTATATTTTCTATGTTAAAACATTGATACCATGGCGCATTGTACTATTTTTCCAACTTTACGTGTTCTTACAACTATTTTTATGCTTTTATTTATTAATATATCAAAAATATCAACAATAATCTTTAAAATAAACCCCGGATCGAATATTTTGATCAATTAGAACCAAAGTTATGACGATTTAAAGTTTAAAAAAAAAATGCTGAAACTTTATATAAATATGATATTTACATTGAGGAAACGCAATTTTCGTTAAAGATTAAAATCTGAAGATATAAATTTTTGAATTTAAAAAAAAAGTTATTTTGATGAAAGAATATATAACCATTCATCCTCTTTTTATGGTACATTATTATAATAAAAATTTTTTTTGTTGAAGAAGATAATTTTTTTACCAGTTTGAATTTCGCGCCTAGAATTTGAATTTATTTTGTAGGGAGTTGACGCATGTCACTACTAGGTGTCGATGATTCGTTCTTTGCATTCTCATCAACGACTTGACGCGTTTAAAAATATAAGAAAAGGAAGATAAAAAATAAAATTGTTTAAGAAAAATTATTTTTTTCGATCTGTCATTGAACAGAATATCAATAATGGCATCACTGATTGTTAAAATGAAGTGCAAGGATTTAAAAGAAAGGCACAAAAAAGTTGTTTATGATTGCTCCAAAAGTCCGCTTAGAGAATTAGGTGATGTAACGGAGTCTTTGAAGCGCTTGTATCCAAATACTTCTTTCTCTAGAAAAGATGACTGGCAGCACCATCGGAAATGGTTATGATTTCATCAAGATCTTGCGCAATATGTTTTTGTTTTAAGTTATCGATGATTAAATTTATAGCCATTAGGGCATGAGACGAATCATGTTTAATATCGTCAGAGACGGTGACATAACTGACTGTTTTATCATTTCCAAAATAGCATATCGACGTAAATATTGATATTTGGTTTTCACTCCAATGATAGCTTTGAATTTCATTTTGAAGCAGAACTGTCCAATTTTCTGCAAAATCGACATGAATAACTAATTGGAAGTCATTATTTTTCACTAAAAGTTTAACCTCTTTAATTGCTATACGTTGAATTTTTTTGACCAATTTATGAGCTCTTTTAGTGAGAGCGCGCTCTCTTAACTCTATTAAGAAATTTTCAATTGTGCTAGTTTTATTTAGTAAATTTGATTTTTCCCAAACACCATAAATTATTTCTTCATATAAATCTTCTTCTGTCAAAGAAATTACTTGTAAATCAATAGAATCTCCAATGAGACATTCATTACATTCTCTTAGTACACATTTCATATCAACTTTTGAACAAAAAAGTGAAGAGCATATTTTCAATTCCAAATCTGCAATGTCTTGTTTATTCTCTTTTTTATAATTATTCAAAGCATCTAACATAAGTATAAGATTCTCGCAGTAAACGCAAAGACACGAATCGGTGGGTGGATGTGGTATAACCCACTTCGGTCTTAAAGCGTAGAATGTTGATTTACCAATTTTTGTTTTCATTTCAGGATTTTCGTCTTTAAATAATTGATATATTTCTTTTATACTTCGCGTAAGAAAGCGTTTGACTTCTTTAGTTTTTATACCATTTTCTTTGATAGATACTGTGTCGCTTTTATTCGCACTTTGACGAGAACAATTAAAATCATCGTTCAAATAATAATCCTTTACTTTCATTACAATTTCACTATCCAGAGAATGGCCACAATAGTTCTCAGACTGCTTGTAAATTTTTTTATTATTTACCAATAATCGTGCTTGATCAATCATATAAATAGTTACATTTGGTAAAACTGATAATAAATAATCTTTGGAAATATCACTGGGTATAATACTTAACAATCGCACTTACTCAAGAAAATTTGAACAATTATCTAATGTAATTTTAATATTCTCAAGCCATTTATCATTTGTTTTACATTCATTATTTTCATTCAATGCGGGCAAATCCGTTATATCGTAGACTTTCATCATTTTACTTGCTATTTGTGAATCAAATGCATCGTTTATTTGTTTTCTTTTTCGGAGAGCATAAGATTCTCGCATCTTGATATTGATACTTTGAAGCATTTTAATTGGTGAAATGTTTAATTTCAAATTACTTGAAGTCTCGTTGAGCTGTTCTACCACAGCCTCACTATGAATAAAATCTTCCGAAAATTGTTGACTGCTTGAAGTCGATAAAATAGGCGCATTTTTCACTTCATCTAATAATATTTTGTAACACGAAGGGCATACTTTATCTTTTCTAGAGAAAGAAGTATTTGGATACAAGCGCTTCAAAGACTCCGTTACATCACCTAATTCTCTAAGCGGACTTTTGGAGCAATCATAAACAACTTTTTTGTGCCTTTCTTTTAAATCCTTGCACTTCATTTTAACAATCAGTGATGCCATTATTGATATTCTGTTCAATGACAGATCGAAAAAAATAATTTTTCTTAAACAACTTTATTTTTTATCTTCCTTTTCTTATATTTTTAAACGCGTCAAGTCGTTGATGAGAATGCAAAGAACGAATCATCGACACCTAGTAGTGACATGCGTCAACTCCCTACAAAATAAATTCAAATTCTAGGCGCGAAATTCAAACTGATAAAAAATTTATCTTCTTCAACAAAAAAAAATTTTTATTATAATAATGTACCATAAAAAAGAGGATGAATGATTATATATTCTTTCATCAAAATAACTTTTTTTTTAAATTCAAAAATTTATATCTTCAGATTTTAATCTTTAACGAAAATTGCGTTTCCTCAATGTAAATATCATATTTATTTAAAGTTTCAGCATTTTTTTTTTAAACTTTAAATCGTCATAACTTTGGTTCTAATTGATCAAAATATTCGATCCGGGGTTTATTTTAAAGATTATTGTTGATATTTTTGATATATTAATAAATAAAAGCATAAAAATAGTTGTAAGAACACGTAAAGTTGGAAAAATAGTACAATGCGCCATGGTATCAATGTTTTAACATAGAAAATATAAAAAAAAACGTTTAAAAATCTGTTTAAAAAAAATAAGGCAAAATCGCATATTCTCACCTACCCTAAAAGTTAGTATTTTTTATGTATAAAATCATATAAAAATTTCAAAAAGAAAAAAATATAGTTTTTGAGAAAATCGTGTTTGAAAAAAATCGCTTTTTTCGGTTTTTCGTAAATAACTTAGTGAGATCAAATTGTATTACAAAAATCGAGATTGCATTTAAAACTAGACAAAATTCCGCACACTTTTGTCAAAAGAACGCTCAAAAAGATTAAAAATTGACGGAGCTATAGTCATTTAAAAGTAGAGGTTCATTTTCAATTTTTGAATTTTTGTTTTTACATCCAACACTAGAATTGCTGTAGTAAAAAAAAAAAATTTTTTTGAGCGTTCTACGAAGTAAATTTTATCTTTATATACATAATAGAAGGTATTTTTATTACTTAGAAGAAAAAAAAAATTCGATCAGTGACGGCCTGCATGAATCTGAATGGAATCAGCCAAATAAATTTTTGATCAAATAAAATTATATTAAATTTCAGTATCCAAATGTTAATCATAATTTGTTTCTTTTACAGCGCACAAATACACGCTTCACCCATGATGGATTAGGCATTGAGGCAGAACATCCTCAATTATGCTTGGCGTGTAAAAGCAGTACACATTGCTGCTCGAGAACCATCCACTGGGCAAACAGACCGGGAGCTCTTGGAACACCCATACGGAGATGAAGGTTTTAGAACAATCATCCCCGAAGATTATTATTTGGAAATAATGTACAGGAAAAAAGTCCAAAGAGATTTGTTTAACAGGAAGATGTCGCTACCGCCAACATCATCCTACTTATTTAAAGATAATATCGAATAAAAATAAATATGAAAATGAAAATTATATAAATAAATTTTTATTAATGTTATAAATGTCTTGTTTTTTTAATAAATAAATATTAACCATAACATACGCACCTTTAATATTATTACGTAAAAAATAACAATCGATAAATCAATGATACTCTATAATACCTATACTTTTAATATACTAATAATATTCATTAAAAAAATCAGTAACTTTTAAAAATTATATTCGAATCATTCTCGAAGTTTCGTGCTATAACACCCAGAAAAGGATACAAAAAATTTTAATTTAAAAAAATTTCCATATATATATATATATATATATATATATATATATATAGCGTTCTACGAGGTAAATTTTATCTTTATATACATAATAGAAGGTATTTTTATTACTTAGAAAAAAAAAAAAAAATTCGATCAGTGACGGCCTGCATGAATCTGAATGGAATCAGCCATTTGTAATATGAATAATTTTATTATTATTTAAAACACGAAAATTATGTATGAATTAAAAATTATATCTCAACAAGTTTTTTGATTATTTTTTATTCAGAATATATTTTAACAACAAAAATTTCATTTAAAATTCGGTCATAATTTTATATGTGATATTTGAAAAATATTTCGAAATACAGAATAAAATTTCTAAAGTAAAAAATAATTTATAATTAAAAATTTACTTAGAAATATGTTTAAAAATTTTTGTACTTACTAGCCTATTATCCTTGCTTGTAGTTGTGATAATTTTAATATTTTATTATTTATATCCGGGGTGGTTATCTTCTTCTTAAAATCTGTGAAATTTATTGGTCTTGGCACCGGTGTTAATGCCTCCAAAAATTTTTCTTGTTCCAAAGTGAATGGTTTTGCGTCTATTATAAAATGGTTAATACTTAATATTAACCGTGCCCAATAAAAAGCAAGGGCTTTATCTGTATACACTTGCTTCAACGTGGTTTTATATAGAGCAAGCTCTAATTCTTCCTTGCACTCTGAAATAATTGTGCCTATGGTGCCGATTTTTTAAAAATATTTCAGAGGTTCTGATAACTTTGTTTCCCGTTTTCTTACGAATTGTTTGAATACTTTGTCATTTGTCTTCACTCTACTAAATCTGTTTTCTAATAGAGAAGAACCCCCTTCAGGGGTTTTCCTTTTCTTGTTTGCCAAGTTTTTATATTTCTCTTGCCATTCTGTATTATTTACAATCACGATTTCTTCACCGTGATTAGCACTGTTCTCTGCGGCACTATTTTTGTTTTCAAAATCTCGGGCACTTGTTTCAATATAAGTTTTTAATTCATCTACTTTCACTTTTGACTCTTCTTCTTTTGATGGGTTTAATTTTTCTAAAAATTCTTCCACCCACTCCATGTCAGTTGGTATTTGAACATTTTGCACTTCTTCTTCTTCTGATAGCACTTGAACTTGTTACACTTCTTCTTCTCGCACTTGTTCCGATAGCACTTGTACTTTTTTCATGTTTTCCGATGGCACTTGGATTTGTACTAATTGGTTCAACCACAGTAAATCATTGTCTAATTGGTAAGAGGCCATATTTATTATTTTTTCAAATAAGAAGAAGAGAGCAAGTTAAATGATACGCACGATTTGATTTTCGAACTGTAACTGAAAATGTTGTAAAAAAGAAAAAGAAGATGTTGCAAAGGAAATTTGTAGAAGTAGTAATGGATGGGGCATTTTTTTGTAAAATTATCTACAAATTCGAGGTAGGTACTACTATTTACAAGACGGTTGTAAAAATTGGAAAAGAACGCTGATGTTAAAGATATTGTAGAAAATTTTATAACAAAAACATCTGGTTTGAGTGAAAAGTTTAAAAAATCTAGAAAAGAATCAGTTGATGAATTTCATTGCAAGAGAATGCACTTATGGAAAGATAGAAAGAAAGTAATCGATACGTATACGCTGCGGGAGTGTTAAAGGGACAAAACTAAAAAAAAGGATGTTCCGTAGCTTGCTTATGAGAAGGTATATAGTCAACATGTCTTAGGTGTTTTTTTTGCGCTTACACTTCTTACTAGATGTATTCTCTTATAGTAGTAGTAGTAGTGCTAAGCATTTAAGATAAGTAAGGTAAAAGGTATACGTTCGCTATGTATTCTGACCAGCTCTATACGAATAATATTGTTTCCTCTTTTTTTTAGCCGTCAATCGATTTTCTTTAAAAATTTTTCTTACAGCTTGTGCAGACCATCTATTTTATATTTATAATATTGTTCTCTCTCTCTCTCTCTTTCTCTCTCTCGCAAATCGATTTTGACTCAAATTTTTCTTTTCCTATATGGCTGATTCCATTTCAAATCGAACAGTCAGTATACACTCAAGTCACCAATTACTGCGCTAATGGAGTATGTTATTCTACCCTAAAAATAAGGGTATACGTATTTTTTTATTTTGCTGAAATATCAAAATTGCATCAGATATGCACTTTTGAAAATTGCATACAAAAACTAAATGTTAAAACTGAAAATGTTGAGAATAACTTTAGAGGGCTATCGTTTCACCAATTTTCAATGAATTTTGGTAAACCTTATTTTGTTTTATTATGTTTTAAGCCCTCTTTAATTCAGTGCAAGAAATTTCAAAAAAGACTAAAAAATGACTAAGATATGTGCATTTTACCAAAAAATGCACTTTTTATGCACATGCATTTTTCTCGAAAAACCCATTTTTTTTTTGCTGAAATTTTTCGTGCTCAAAGAGGACCAAATTACCTATCTAATGGTACTTGGTTGATCCCGTACTTATTTGTTTGAAGCGAGAAAAAAAATTCACAAATTTTATTGGTGAAAAATTTTTGTATATACGTTCGGAAATTTTAAGCAATGTAGATTTAAACACTATCCTTCTTTTAGCATTACCCAGGAACAACGACGTGGACGTAGAAGGTCTCTGTTCCCTTCGGGGTGCTTTTTTGAAGTGAGTTTCCCTTGCCTCTCACTGTTGGGATGCGTCAAAAATATAATTATAAATAATTACTTTTTTTTATTTTTGCACTTATTATTTTTAGTTCTAAGTGTAGCCTTACGACGTTTGACTTTTTTTTCTTGTCTTTCACTTTAGTCAGTGCATGTATAGCTGTTCTGCCAACAAATATATGCGATTTCAATTCCCCAAGTTGTTTTAACCACATATGACTTTTTTGAATCCCATTATATTTAGGAACTGTACTCCATTCAATATTTTTTTCTTTTCTAAATTTTTCAATCTCATTTATTGGTAATAATATGATTTTGATTGCACTGGTGTACTTTTGAACCCAATTTATAAAATCGTCAGCATTTTGTATCGATTCTTCATGAACTCTTTTTAAGTTATGTGAAGTAGCATAATGCTTTAGAAGCCCACCTATTCCATCAACGGCTCCTTTCCCATGACCAGTCGCAGAAAATAACCATTTCATTCGATAAGAAAAATGTTTGAATTCATGTAGCTGAAAACGATTTTTAAATTGGCTTGCAGCTCCATCTGATATAATAGTGACTTTAGTAACTTAATCATTTTTCATAAGATCGATAATTTTATTTATTGCTAATAGCGCATATGCAGTATCATGCTTTTTGTCGTCACTAACGATCGCAAAGCTTTGCGTTATCTCTCCTTGGTAACAGACTGTAGTAAAAATAGAAATTTGGTTATTTACCCAATTATTTCCCTGAACCGCTTTATTATTTATTACAGACCAATTTTCTGCAAAATCAACGTAGATAATTAACTTAGTAGGATCAGCTTTACCTTCTTCTTTTTCTTTTTTTATAGCTTCACGTTGAATATTTTTTATGTATACGTGAGTACTTGCTTTTAGTGCGCAGATTGAAAATTTTTCTTTAAAAAGTGATAAGCTTACTGTTTGTTTGATAAGATTACCATTATCCCACAAAGCAAACGTAATTTTATCTTCACAATTTTCTTTCAGTTTTAACAATTTTAATGTGATACCCTCACTACCGGGGCAATAATTGCATTCTTGCAAGAAACACGAATCAGATGGTTCAGAACATAACATTGCGTTAGTTATTTCTGAACGAATTAAATCTAATTCAGAATTATTATCGCCTTTAAAACGAATTAAACTTGTAAGAAACAGTTCAAAATTTTCGCAATGTACACAAAGACAAGTTTCCTTCACAGGGCTTCTTAAGACGAAACTTGGTCTTAGACTATAGAATTTCGATTTTCCTATTTGTAAGTTTGGATTTTCTTGTCTTAATTGACTATATGTTTTTTTTAAGCTTCGAATAAGAAACCGTCTAACTTTTTTAGTTTTTGTATTATTAACTTTAACAGTAACAACATCAGATTTATTTGGACTTTGTCTACTACAATTAAAATCATCATTTAAAAAATATTCCATAGCGATATTTTTTGTATTTTCATCAATAGGATGACCAGTATATGAATCTGGCTCCGAATAAACTCCTTTATTTTTCACGAGATTTCTTGATTTATTTATCATATACTCGCTTATATTCGGGAATAGTGAGCAAATTTTTATTTTGCTTAATTTTGAAGGTAGTAGAGTTAGAAGTTTTATTTTCTCCGAAACAGAAGAACATTTTTCTAAAGCCGATTTAAAATTTTCTACAAATTCGTTCCAATAGTTTTCAGTCGAACTTTTGTCCGATCCTATTGATTCAACTGAAATGCCATACGCATCTTCTAATTTACTTCCGACAGTAGCAGAAAAAGCTGAAATTAAAGATTTTTTCTTTTTAGATACGTAATTTTCTGTTAAATTTTTAGGTATTGCAGTTTTTCTTTTTAGCGGCGAGACGCATTGAGGTAAAATTGTATTAATACTCTCGTTTAATTCCTGTATTCGTTCGGGTTTTTTGGGGATAAAATCATCATGTTTTCTGCTAAAAAGTTCAGTGATTTCATTTTCAGATGTAGATTCAAGATCACTTAAAATCATTTTTGATATGCGTTCATGGCGATTTTTGCATACATTAGTAGAGGGCAGTATCTTTAAATCTGGATAAAGCTGTGCCAAATTAATGGCCAAATCATCCAACGGTCTAAAACGTAAATTTCTGCTTTTATAAACTACCTTCTTATGCATTTGAAAAAAATCGGGACATCGAATTCTTGTAGAAGAGTGAATTTCATCGTAATTGCAGAGTTTTGTTTACTTTTTCACAAGTCCGAGAAGTACCTTTCAAAGCAGACGTAAGAATAACTAGCTTGTATATAACAATTTTAATATGCTGTTTTGGTTACGCGAGGTATTTGTCCGCGAATGAGCCTCCTATTGTCTGTACATCGAAACATACATAATGTAGATATACACGAATAGAATTATTATTTTCCATTTTTCAATATTTATTTTTATATTACGAATTTATATACAATATATATATATATATATATATATATATATATATATCACTATTAATGATATATATATACATACAAAGGTAAACAAATAATGAGCGAAGCATGCGACAACGTTGGAATGAACATTGCTTAAGACTTTCGAACGTATATACAAAAATTTTTCACCAATAAAATTTGTGAATTTTTTTTCTCGCATCAAACAAATAAGTACGGGATCAACCAAGTACCATTAGATGGGTAATTTGGTCCTCTATGAGCAAAAAAATTTCAGCAAAAAAAAAATTGGGTTTTTCGAGAAAAATGCATGTGCATAAAAAGTGCATTTTTTGGTAAAATGCACATATCTTAGTCATTTTTTAGTCTTTTTTGAAATTTCTTGCACTGAATTAAAGAGGGCTTAAAACATAATAAAACAAAATAAGGTTTACCAAAATTCATTGAAAATTGGTAAAACGATAGCCCTCTAAAGTTATTCTCAACATTTTCAGTTTTAACATTTAGTTTTTGTATGCAATTTTCAAAAGTGCATATCTGATGCAATTTTGATATTTCAGCAAAAAAAAAATACGTATACCCTTATTTTTAGGGTAGAATAACATACTCCATTAGCGCAGTAATTGGTGACTTGAGAGTATACTGACTGTTCGATTTGAAATGGAATCAGCCATATATAAAAAAACGGTATATAAGGATAGTAGTGAAACTATTATTCGTACACATAATATTTTGTCTTCACAGTGAATAGAAGTTTTAAGTGCTATTTTAAATACTAAGTGATTTTTTATAGAGGAAGAAAGAGAGAGGAATCATGAGAAATATTGCTGAAGACAAATTTCGTGCGATTATTGTTCGGATAGTTAATTATTTAACTTGTGCAAGATTGTGTTACCCTATAAAACGTAAATTTAATTCTACGTGGCGCAGAAAAGTTCAGCGTATACCTTGTTTTTATCTGAAGAGACAATTCAATTCTATATCATCATATGTGTCATTGCGTATGATAGCACGTTTGTACAATCTATTTTTTAACCTTTTAAGGACGGGGATTTTGACGTTGAAATTCGACTTTTTTTTTAAACAATATTTGTGCATAAAATGAAAAAATATATCACGTGGAGTGCCTGATAAAATTGGTGGTCGATATATCGACCAGTCCCGTCCTTAAAAGGTTAAAAAAAATCAGCCTGCTGTATTAACAGCAGGAAAATACTTGATATCAAAAAATCTACATGATGTCTATGTAATGCAGGATCTGATGAATGAATATAACGAAAATCGTTGTAAGTATAGAAATTTTTTAAATTGCTTATCGAATTAAATTTTTTATTAAAAATAAATTTCAAAAATATCAAGTTGACTTCGAAACTTAGGGGACTCCGTATATAACGGGGTTCGCAGGAAAAGCCGAAATATTTACTATATTTTTGTATTATTCGAGAAAACCGTAATTGTAATTTACATTAATTAACGTTCTATTTCTTTAATATTAATAATTTTAGTTGTATTCAAATATCTTTCTTACCTAATCACTTACATAAAATTTTTTCGACTTATTTCTTTGTGTATAAAAACTATATTCGTAAATTTATCATTTTTAGCAATTTCAAATGAGAATTTTTTATGTGTTTTTTTAAATAAAAGACATTTTTTTGTAAATTACTTAAAATGTTACTATTTAATCAATTTTTTGTTGATTTTATATTTTATTTATTATTATTATTAGTATTATAATAAATATTAAAATTATTAAAAATGATAGCTTAAATTTTTTCATATTTGAATAATTTTTAATAATTTTAAGTAGAAATTTTTAAAAATAAAATCCGTTTTTTAAAATAACTTTGAATGTTACTTAATAAAAAAAGATTAAGATATGAATATGAAAATTATTATTATTTTTATTGTTTATAATAATAATAAAACAATAATTTTTATAAGTTGGAACTAAAATTTATTTGATATATGTAAATAAATATGAGGATTATTTCTACAGCTCTCGAAATATTACTAAAAAGCTGGGAGACGGACAGCGATGACAGCGATAAGGAAACTTTTTTCGAACAATCGATTGTCAGTATCCGAGTACATCGAAAAATACTGCTCGGCGTCGTTTATTTGATGATGATGATGATGAAGTTGCCTGTAATGAAGAAGAAGAAGAAGAAGAAAGTGTTCAAAGTGTACAAGAACATCAACACGATGAAGTAATTGTAGACAGTGATGCTGATACTGTCAATAATGACCCCATTCGAGTCGAACAGCAACAGCAGCAGCAGCAGCAGATGCAACAAGACTTCAGAGCAAATATTGCATCAGAGTCTTAAGAGTACGAATTTGAAGATGATGAAGAGCCTAACGAGGAAGTGATACGACCAACAGGTCAATTGGCGCGTACGATGATTGTAAATTATCCGGAGCTATTCAGCGCAGTCTTAAGAGAATTAAACCATAATAGCCCTGAAAATGCATCACCTAATGACATTGAAACCGAGCCAGCAAACACGGCAGGCCCTTCAGAAAACACGCAAGAACGGACGGTTCTTTTACATAGTTTTTATACTTAAAGACCACCGCAAAGGGAGAGGGAATTTCACATAGTAAATCGCACACGCATGACCTATCACTTTTTTGTCGGAAGCATACTAGATCGTCGTATTAATGAATGTTAGTTTTCTTTATTATTATTATTATTATTATTATTATCGTAATCATTATTGCTATTATTATTTTATTGTTATTATATTCATTATATTATTATTTTATTCATTTTTATTAACATTATTATAAGATCATTATTTAAAAAAAAAATATTACTATTTTCATCTAAAGTGATCCGAAGGGAAGAAAACAGACACGATAGCGTCTCAAATTTGAATTCAACATCTCTGGAAATATATGCCCAGAGAATTAGGCCCGTTCGATGGGCTCGAGAATTAAGATGGTTTCATACAATGGCTGAGGATACTGAATCAGCCTTGTATACAGATTCTACCCCTGATTTGGCCGATCTACTAGACCGCGTACATGATAGTTTTAATGGACCTTCAAAGGATTAAATTTTTAGAAAATTATATTATATTTATTGTTTTTTATATTTTAAATGTTGTAAATTTAAAATTAATAATAATAATAATAGTAATTATAATAACATAAATAATAATAATAATAACAATAATAATAATATTAATGAACATGTAATAAAACAATTCTCAAAAAATTAAATTTTTAAATGAATTTTTGAAAATTATTATTTAAAATAATTCCTAATTATGAAATTTTTATAGCCTCATCATCATCATCCTTCGTTGAAACATCAAGAGTGCGAGAAAGCCTTTCTGCGCTTCTACCTGCTGTAGAAAGTAAGGGAGGAGAAGAAGAAGAAAAAGATGGAGAGCGGGGAGTCGCAAATGCATCAGAGAGAGAGAGAGAGAGAGCCAGCTTGAGTCTATCTCCAATAGCAGCGTAAGTCATGGGTATGGTAATAGCAGTGAGAGGGAGTTCAATGCGTATACAAGCGAGAATGCGGACAGGTATGAGCGTGCGCATGAGAGTGAATCGACCTTAAGTGAGGGTGAGAATTTTCAAATAGGTGGCGGTAGAGGCGCTAGTGCGGAGGAATTTTCAATAAGACCCCCGGGCGTAAGATTCGATATTAATCAACAAAGGAATCATTACATAAGAAAATTTCAAATGAATGCGACAAGATTAGTACTTTGCATGCGTCCCCCTACGGAAAATTTTAATCCTGTTTTATGGTTAGAATTGGTTATGCGGGATATTCACGCGTATTTGATATCATTAGGAGAAGAAAATGAATTAGTAGGAATTACTGTAAAAAGTATTCACTTTAGTCATGGCCCAGCCGGAATGTCACTTAGACCGAATTTTAATTTTAATTACGATGATTTGTGGAAACTTATAAGTAATTTAACTTAAAGTAACGAAAATTTTCAGATAGACGAGAGTTTTATTCTAGCGGTAACGTATATCAATTTACCTCGAGGTACCGGTCGGAAAAATAAATTAAATTTCAACATATTGCATAAAAAATCAATAGTTTGTATACAGAATAAAGATAATTTGTGTTTGCCACGAGCCTTAGTTGTGGGAGAAATGTATGTAAATTATAAAAAAAATGATTCAATCGATATGAAAAAAAAGTGGGCTGTCATTCGCGATGGACGTAGATCTATGCAAAAAGAGAACGCTTTGCAGTTAATAAAAAATGCTAGCCTGAATATTCCAACGGAAGGCTGGGGGTTCCGCGAAAAAGATAAATTTCAGAAGTACTATACTATACTTGGCATTGCAATACAAGTATATGATAAAAGTAATTTTGGAAGCGGTGAACCGCCATTCTTTAATGGTCGTGCGTTAATTGAACAATTCCATAATAATGTGGATTTGCAAGGTGTTATAAATTTATATTATGATTCTGATGAACATCATTATCATACTATCTTAAATGTAACCGGAGCAGCTGGTAATAATTTTTTCTGTGAATATTGTAATAAATGTTACAAATATCCCGACCAACATCGGTGTTCAAATGTATGTCCAAACTGTTTTGTATCGCCATCATGTGAAAAAGAAAACGGTATAATCTTGAAGTGTAACGAATGTCATAGAACATTTTTCAATAATGCTTGCTACAAAAATCACCAAACAAATGGAAGCTATAAAGCCAATAATAAAAAAATTTGCAAACTTGTTAAAATTTGTCAAGTTTGTAATAAAGTTATTCATGTTCACAGAGACGACAAGCATGTATGCGGAGTTAATTGGTGTAAGCTTTGTCGAGGAAAACATTCTGTTAGCGAGTTATGTTACATGCGTCCTCTGTCCACGAATGACGCTGACAATGGAAGCGACTTGGATAAGAGAAAGAAAACTCTATTTGTATTCTACGATTTAGAAACACAGCAAGATACAGAATTTAGATGTCACATTACCACGTGATTACACGTTCTTAACCTCTGCGTTGTTCAGCAAACGTGTGATGATTGTTTGGAGAAAAATGATTTTTCTCAAAGATGCGATACTTGTGGTATTCGAGAACATGTTTTTCAAGAAAACCCAATTAGACAATTTTTAGATATGTATATTCGCGAGAGAACAGTTTTTAAGCAAATCATATGCATTGCACACAATGCTGGTGGTTTTGACGCGCAATTTATGCTGAAAGAATCAGTGGAAAAATATAATCAGACATCACCCCAGGTGATTCTTAACGGATAAAATATAATTTTGTTACAATGCGGTTGAACAAAATTCATCGATAGTTTAAATTATTTCCACATGAAACTAAGCGCGTTAACAGAAACTTTTGGCTTGCCGCCCAGTGCGAAAAAGGGCTACTTTCCTCATTTATTTAATATCGTTGAGAATGAAAATTATGTAGGTCTGCTGCCAGAACCGCATTTTTACGCGCCTGATTCTATGTCGCATGAGGAAAGAGAGAAATTTTTCACGTAGTTCGATTCCAAAACTTTGAGCGGAAGCGTATTCGATTTTAAAAACGAAATCGTAGAATATTGTCGCATGGACGTTGAAATTTTAAGACGCGCATGTTTGGCCTTTAGAAAAATTTTCTTAGACGTAGGACGAATCTGTCCATTTACAAGTGCGACTACCATCGCAAGCGCATGTTCTCTCGTTTATAGAAAGAATTTCTTACTACCCAAAACCATTGGCATTATACCTCCTACAGGCTATCGTCGTGCTGATGAACATTCTCAGAAGTCGATTGAATGGTTATTAGCCTGTGAAAGAGAAATCGGTCGTGAAATAATTCATGCTGGCAGAACGAGAGGATTTATCTTGCCCGAAGGTTTTCTCGCAGACAGATTTTTACCTCCTGCTGCATCGGGAAATCGGGATGAAAAGGGTATAGTTTTCGAATATGAAGGTTGTTACACGCATGGTTGTCCAAAATGTTTTAATAGAAATCGGGATACACGCATCGCTTTTGGACGTACGTTTAACGAAGTTTATGAAAATACATTCGTAAAAATAAATTAAATTCAACAACACGGATACGAGGTTCGCTGTATATGGGAATGCGAGTTCGATAAAATTAAACTTAAGAATCCGGAATTAGCTGAATACGTGCGTAATCACCCTGTAACGAGTAGAATAACGTTGAACCCTCGAGAAGCATTTTTCGGCGGAAGAACTGAAAATATAATTCCGTATTATAAAATTAAAGAGGGTGAGAAAATCAAATACACAGATATATGCTCCTTGTATCCTTACGTATGTAAACGCGGGCAATTTCCCACTGGACATCCAAAAATTTTCATAGGGAGTAAGTGTCGTGAACTAATCGGTGAAAATAATAATGATTTGCAACGTGTCGAGGGACTGATTAAGTGTAAAGTTTTACCACCCAGAAACTTGTACTTACCTTTGTTACCCGTTAAAATGCATGGTCGTTTGTTATTTGCACTTTGTCGTTCTTGTTGCGAGGAGATGCGAGAAAGCGACTGTAATCACGAAAATGTTGGCGAACGAGAATTCACGGGTACTTGGGTAGTTGACGAATTACGTAAATCTGTCGAACTTGGCTACCGTATAACGAAAATATATATTATATGGCAATACGAAATGACACGCTTTGACGGTATTAACGGAGGACTCTTTGCAGGATACGTAAATACGTTTTTGAAAATAAAACAAGAAGCAACTGGATGGCCTACTTGGTGTACAAATGACGACGAAGCGAAATTGCGCTACTTGGATGAGTATGAGCGAAACGAAGGTATTCGATTGGATCGTGACGAAATAGAAAAAAATAGTGGTCTGAGAGCTGTAGCTAAACTTTGCTTAAATTCTTTTTGGGAAAAGTTTGGACAATGCAGTAATTTAAAGCAAACGGAAATCGTGAAATCGCGCAAAAGTCTCTTACGAACATTAAACCTGTCCTGACAAAAAAGTTCTCAGTATTTTACCTGTAAACGATGATATTTTATACGTTCATTGGCAGCTTAGAGAAGATGCTGTTGAAGCATCATCCAATACAAATGTGGTAATAGCAGCATTCACAACTGCACAAGCTAGGCTGAAATTGTACAAACATATGGAAAAGCTTGATAGACGTACTCTGTACTGTGATATTTATTCGTGTATTTTTGTTAAAAAGGACGATTCGGATGAATACGAGCCAGCCTTGGGAAACTTATTGGGTGATATGACGGATGAATTAAAATGTTACGCTCTGTGTACGTATATAGATACTATGATGTCTGCAGCACCAAAGTTTTACGCTTATCGTGCTGTGACACCGTCAGGAAATACTTATGAATGTTGCAAAGTTAGGGGAATAACTTTAAATTTCAAAAATTCATTAAAAATGAATTTTAATAGTATTAAAACGCTCATAGACGAGGTATTTGCGAGAAAGCTCAGAAAAGAGAAAGAGACGACGAATAAAAGCGAGATATGGTTGAATTTTAAATCTATACAACGCACACCTTATCACGAAGTCATAACAAGAGAAGAATTCAAAACCTGTAGCGTCGTTTTGAAAAAAGACGCTATGTTTCCCTATCGCTTTCTCTTCCTTTTGGTTATAAGAGTGAATGCGAACAACGAGTAAACGATAGAAATATTGAATAAAAAAAAAAGGAAAAGTGTCTTTATGAAATCTATTATTATTTTACAAGCAATCATCAATAATTCATAGAAGATAACAATACGCTAACACCTCGCGTGGTTATAAGCTTATACATTTCTTAATTAGCTGATTGACGCGGAAAATAAGCTTATTCCCGCACACGTGTTGAATAAGCTAATAAAAACAAGTGTTCCCGCGCCGCCATCGCCGCCGCCGCCCCCCCAACTTAAAAAATAAAGAAGGGTTAAAAGTATAAAACATATGTCTTCTGTATTCAGTATTCAAAATGGATACACGATGGAAACATCCCTTTGCATGCATAATTTCGGGGCCTACTATGTGTGGAAAAACTGTTTTTGTCAAGCGATTTCTCTCCAGTTTGCCTCAGATGTGCGATGTAAATTTCGATCGTATTCTCTTTTATTACGCCGAGTGGCAAGAAGCATACCGTAGCGAGTTTAAAGTAGGCGGAAACCAAAGCATCGAATTTCGAGAAGGCTTACCGCAAGCTAGTGACTATTCCAATGACAATGATAAGAAAAAATTACTCATACTCGACGACCTGATGCGCGAATCATCGAATAATACAGTTCTTGATTTATTCACAAAAGGTTGTCACCATAAAAATATCAGTGTCATTTTCATTACGCAAAATATTTTTCATAGGGGGCCAAATTAGCGTGATTTATCGTTAAATTCAAATTATATCGTATTGTTTAAAAATCCGAGAGATCGTGCGCAAATACAATTTCTTGCTCGGCAAGTTTACTCGGAGGACGCAAAATTCTTGCAAGAAGCCTACATCGATTCCTGGAGTCGACCATTTAGCTATCTTTTATTAGATTTGAAACAATATACTCCGGATGAGTTTCGCTTTCGTACCGACATATTTCCCGATGACAAGCTGCACTATGCTTACGTGCCTAAATTTTCATTGAGATTCCGGTAAAAACACAAGTAAATAAAAAGAAAGAAGCATCTGAAGTCAAGATGCAGTCTTCACATAGCGATGGCTGGGACAACATCGATGCTCCCATTTGTAACAAAAAGAAAACAAGGAGGAGGAAAGAAAAAAGTTCAATCAAGTTTAGCTTCTGCTGTTCGCCTGGAAAATTATATTTAAAAAAGCACGTTGCACTTTTAAATGCTCTGAGTCACGCTGATAGTCAACAGCGCTCAGCTTTGATTCGAACAGCCGATAAAAATCTCATAAAGTGTATTTGCGAGTATGCCCTAAACGTATTGCAAGGTGTTGTAAAATTAAAAACTCCTGAACAAAACCGCTTGAGAAAACACAGAACTATTTTAAGAAAATTAGTAAGGAGTGGAAGAAGAAGAAGCAATGGCGCTGGTGGCGATGCGTAGAAAGCTAAAAAACGTACTATAATTCAGAGTGGTGGCTCTTTTCTACCAATTCTATTGGCTCCACTGATAAGTACAATTTTTTCAAAAATTTTAGGAACCAAAAATTAATTTTCATTTAAGACAAAAAATAAGTCATGGAACGCGCTCGAAAAATGGTCATTGTCCCCGAAAAAACTCGGGAACAAATACAAGGTTTTTCGCAGCAGCAGCAGCAACAACAGGGAGGAGCTGTTTCTACTACAGATAGCACAACTGCAAATGCTGAAAAAACCGTGCAGACACCTGGTGATAATTTAACACGACTTGATTCGGAAATGTACAAAATTCTCAATTCTAAAAGTTTTAACAGCGAGCGAGAAAAGTGTAAAAATTATTTACAAGTTTTGAGGCGTTATTTATTTTTCAAAGATAATGAACGTACGGATGATGGTAAAATTTGTCGAGATATTGACGAAATCAAAGCTACACTGGCGCCTTTAACAGAAGAAAAAAATACTCGATAACGTGCCTAAAATTTATGCTAGAAAAGCACGGCTTTTACTAAAACATTGGCGTACTTTTGAGCCAGATCGATTAAAATGGGATAGTACTGGAAGCGTTATCATAGATGGCAAACTTATACCACGATACAACATAGTCGAATTACTCAACGATGTTTTGCAAAAAAAAAAGAAAAAGATAGAGGAGGATGACGAAGCGCCTATTGGTAGATTTGAATTGGCAAAATTTATTGGAAGTTCAGAAACCCCTAATAATTTAATTGGAAACACGGAAATTTTAAAAATTGCTAATAGGCTGACGTCTCCTTTAAATACTGCGAAACAAAAAATGTTATCACCAGTATTTACACCACCCGTAACGAGACATGCTGCTAAGAAAAAGTGGCTGAAAGCGAACTTTTGAAGAGAGAGAGAGAGAGAGAGAGAGAGAGAGAGAGAGAGAATGTCTTTGGAGAATCAGTATTACGACCCTTCGCACGAAGCAGGTTATGCAGGAGCGCGAAATTTAATACGCGTAAATATAAAGGGTAAATCATTGAAAAACAGAGAAAAAGAGCAAAAACGAATACACGAATGGTTGAATAATCAAGATGCTTATACTTTTCACCGTCCTATGAGAAAAAACTTTCCTAGATTACACTATAACGTAACTAACGTGGATGACGTTTGGAAGGCAGATTTGTGTAAGCTAACAAGTCTTAAACAAGAAAACGATGGTTATTCGTACTTGCTAGTGGTCATTAACGTGCTCAGTAAGTATGCATGGGTAGAACCACTGCGGGATAAAACAGCGCATACTGTGTCAGCTACATTCGAGAAAATTCTTAAACGAGCCAATGATCGTACACCTGTTTACTTACAAACTGACAGAGGTGAAGAATTTGTTGGTGCAGGTTTGCAAAATACTCTTAAAAAATATGACATACAGTTTTGAGTGGCGAGAAATCCGGACATTAAGGCGGCAGTGGTGGAACGTCTTAATCGAACTCTCAAAGAACGTGTTTGGAGATATTTGACTCATCGCAATACACATAGGTACATCGATGTAATAGAAAAAATAGTTTATGCATACAACAATACAGTACATTCAAGTATAAAAATGAAACCTTCGGGGGTTAATTTGTATAACGTGGCTGAGGTACGACCGAATCTACAGAGCCGCGCTCTTTGGCAAAGAAAAAATCAAAGACAAATAAAAGAGCGTAAATACGAGGTTGGTGACTGCGTGAGGATCAGTCGCTCTAAGGGAACCTTTGCGAAAAGATTCGAGAAGAATTATAGCGAGGAAGTATTCAAAGTCAAACGCTTTTCTACCAGGCAAAATCTTTATACCTACGAGTAACAAGATTTACAAGGAGAAGACATTGACGGATTTTTTTATACAGAAGAATTGGCTCCTGTAGGATCACAACGACTGCTGGAAGATCAAAATTTCAAAATTGAACGCGTTCTTCGGACCAGAGGAAGCAGAAATAAAAAACAGCTATTTGTAAAGTGGGAAGGATATCTGGATAAATTTAATTCTTGGATAAAAGCATCAGACGTTAAAAGAGTTTGAAAATAATGGATAATCTAGATGATTTTTATTTAGTATTACCAAGTAACAGTAGTATGCGTTATTTTCCCGACAATACGACTACTTGTTTTACCACTTACTTATGTCGTGAAATTAGATTAATCGGTAACTGGTCGGTCTGGCTGAAATACACGTACCCTGTACTATTATGCATATTCAAGAACCTGAAGCTTATTATACTTTCAAATTACGAAGCGCTAAACCCAAAATTCAAAAAAATAATGGGTTTTGTCATTTTCCTCACGGCGTATACAGTAGCATCGAACAACTTGCGGAAGAAATAAATGAAGTACACAAGGCGCGTGAACATCAGAGGCTTGAACCGACTGAGTTTCAGAAAGGTTATTACAGCTTAAAAAGGATTTGCATTTGCGAAGAGCCGCACTACACGACTTTCAACGAAAAAATTCGTCGAATTTTTGGTTTTGAAGATATTGTCCACAGAGAAACAGGAACTTTTGTCACTTCCAGCTCGGGAACAAGTATAAATATGGGTAATAGACCGGCTAGTTTAGCACGGGCCATACCTGATCAGCTTTACGTTTACACAGACATATGCGAACCTCATGCAGTCTGTGATACGAAAACGGCACTTTTACGCATTGTAGCCCTGGAAAATTCATAGTACAAATTCGGATCAACCGTTGTCAAACAGTTTGTACCGATGTAATACATACCTCTACTACATCATACCTTTCGTAATATTATTATCGATATAAGAGATCAACACAAGCGTAAAATACCATTTGAGTATGGGACGCTGACGATTACGCTTCATTTCAAGCGTAGTCGTTAATTGCATAGCGATATGAGTTATTATATTCATTACTACGAGGCAGGCTGGTGATGGGAGCGGTATTAAAAACGTTTACTCTGGTTTAACGTTTCAGAGAGGCTCCGGAATTGGTAGCTTTCTCGGAGGATTATTTAGAAAAATTGTGCCATATCTTGCCAGTGGGGCCAAAGCAGTAGGCAAAGAAGCCGTCCGAACAGGCTTGAACGTGCTAGACGACGTGTCGAATAAGAGAGCGAATTTTAAAGAGTCTCTCAATACGCGTGTTCGAGAATCGGGTCGAAATTTAAAAATAAAAGCTGCTTATAAAATTTCCGATATTATAAAAGGTAGTGGATATAAAGCTGTTACTGCTAAGCGCAAACGACAGTCAACGCGAGCTCGTGTTCCCGCACACAACGCATCGAGCAAGAAAAGAAAGACAAAGAGAAATCAAATAAGCGTGGTATAGGCAAGAAAAAGAAAACATCAAGGCAAAAGAAAAAGAAAGTATTGAGAAGCGTATCCGACATTTTTGGACCTAAATAAATCATTTTAAAAAAGATGGCTTTCCTGCACGCGTGCAGTGGTGAAGGTATGAAGAGCGAACTAGATATTTTTACTCTTCCTCTGACGCAATCATCGATTGAAAGCAGTTCTTTTCTTCACTACAAACTTGTATCATCTCTCAGCAATGAAAGCGATTCACCTTTAGAATTTTTGGTTCCTAGTTCGACCGAGCATTACATCGATCTAGCGCATACAATGTTACAACTCAGCGTGGAAATTACACCCGTGGGAACCAACGCCGAGAATGCAAAAGTTGCTCCTATTAACAATTTTTTACATTCGTTGTTCGAGAAAACGGACATCTTTTTCAATTCAAAGCTAGTTTCACCCTGAAACAACGCTTATCCTTACAGAGCTTACATAGAAACGTTCTTAAATTATGCTTCTCCTGCCTTAACATCACACCTAACCTCCGCGGTTTGGTACGCGGACACAGCAGGATGTATGGATGCATCACCAGAAATTGCTACTGGAACAGTTGGGGCCAATGTCGGTTCTCGGAGTCGTCAATACTTTGCAGCTGGCGGTAAAGTTGTCGATATGATTGGCTACCTCCATTGCGATGTATTTAATCAAGGTAAATTTTTGGTAAACGGTGTTGAGATGCGAGTGAGACTCGTTCGTAGCAAGGACGCGTTTTGTTTGATGGATTTCACCGATGACGGAAAATTTTTAGTACGCATCAGAGAAGCGACGCTAATCGTCCGTCGAGCTAAAATAAGTCAAGCCGTACTATTAGCTCATGCTAATGCTTTGGCCAAAACTACTGCAAAATATCCAATAACAAGAGTGGAAGTCAAATTATTCACTCTACATAGCGGAATTTTAGGAGATACTCTTGATAATGTTATATTGGGCCAGTTGCCAAAAAGGATCATCATAGGTTTTGTGAGTAACCGAGCCTTCAACGGCAATCGACAATTGAATCCTTTCAACTTTCAACATTATTCTATCAATTTTTTCTCTCTTTAAGTCGATGGAGTGCAAATACCAAGCAAACCCCTACAGCCAAAATACACAGGGAATAATAAACTCTATATAGACGCTCATCTCACGCTATTCTCCGGTACTGGTATACATTTTTTCAACGAGGGCAGCAATGTCAGTCGAACCTCTTATCCAGAAGGTTACTGTCTCTTTGCATTCGACTTGACGCCTAATTTATCGGCTCATTTTTCATCACATTGGAATCTCGTGCGCTCGGGTGCTCTACGCATAGAAGTTCGCTTCGAGCAGGCGCTTAGGGAAACAATCAATTGCATCGTTTACGCTGAATTTGATAACGTACTAGAAATAGACTCGAACAGACAAATTATAATGGATTTTAATGCCTAAGGTGGGGAGAGAGAAAATGATGGGAGAAATATTATAATACCATTTGGCTCATCCCCCATTGCTTCAGTTGCTTCTCACTCTGAACTGTAGCACACACGCACTCGACACACGTTCTCGACAGAATGGATTACATAATAGATATTCAAGGCTTAAGAGATAAAGATAATAAATTTTAACCCAAGGAAGTGGCAGTATTTTCTCTACAAGAACAAGTTATTGGTCATTGGATAATAGCGCTACCCTACGAATTTGATAATTTACCAGAAGATATAAAAACTAGTAACGATTACGTGTCGTCACGTCTACAGGGTTTACAGTGGTTCCATGGTGATGTTATTCTACGCAAGTTACGGTATCATTTTTACAACATAGCGAGAAATGCTGTAAGAATTTACGTCAGAGGTGCTGAAAAGGCTGGATACATAGAATCCATTATAGCACGTAACGTTATAAAAATAGAGGATTACACTACCACAGGCTTTACTGACTTATAAAGACAGTTTTCTTCCCAGAAAGTATATGCTGTTTTCACGCTTGCCAAGAAAACCTCTATAAAAAGGAGTACTGTGCCATGCGAAGATCACATTTATTGAGAGAGTGGCTTTATTCACTACTCCCTCAAGAATCTCAACAAAATTTGCCTAAAAGAAGCAGTGAACTATTTTATGACTCTCTTCAAAAACTTGCTTACAAGAAAAATAGCATCGTAAGATTTGGATCGAGTGTGACTTTCACGGGAATCGACGAAGTAGACGATAACGACATCGACGATAAAACCATAGAATACGCGAGTGATGATGATAAGAATTGTAGTTTAACACATGAAAATAATACAAATGAACACCAGTCAGATAATGAGGGCCCTGGAAGGGCTGAAAGCCAAAACAATTAGCGTATACGCAGCAGATCGAATTCCAAATGTAATGATGACTCTAATCGCCATAGTGTGTAATATCGATGATCATACAAAACGCATTGGGTGGCCATGCATATCGATAAAAATGGATACGGAACGTATTTCGATAGTCACGGTTTCCCACCAGTCTCAAAATACTATCTTGAAAGACTCAGAAGAAACTGTAAAGTTTTTCGATGGAGCACCATGAAACTGCAAAGCATCGATTCGACGTGTTGCGGCCAGTATACTATTATGTTTCTATATTATATGTGTAGCGGTGTTAGTTTACGTACGTTTTGTAGCTTCTTTTCAAATAGCACGAAAAAAAATGATAAAATAGCTGAAAATTTTTATAAAATAATTTTAAATAAAATTAAACGCAAAAGATGTAAGCAAGTGATTACATTCGCCAGAGAACGTTCTCGAGGTTCAGGCTTTTGTAATCAAACATGTACTCCTAGGTTAAGTTACTCATAATAATATCGTAATCAAATGTATGTTTTAGATTTAAGTATAATCAATGTCAATTTTTGGAATTTATATATTTTTTTTTTTTTTTTTTAATTATATCTACGGGCATTACTGCCCTTTTTAACACATAGAAATTCATTTTTTAAAATAACACAATTTGACGTATTATTTAACGTGGTGTCAGCCTACCGCAGAGACAGCGAAAAACCGACCAGACGGGGAATCGATCCCGCGCGAACGGGAATACAAGTCACGCGCCTTAGCCACTACTCCATTGTACTCTACAATATATTTGAAGAAAATTTAATCTTGTGTGTGCATAAAAATATGTTTATAATTATTTACTTCATTCTATTTTCTTCCCCCCCCCCTCCCATCCTACTCATCCATAATAGTATATATTTTCCCGTGAACACCTGGTCTACAGATACAAATAGATAAGCTATAGGCATACTGGATCAGGTTCATTCTGGATCACCCCCTCTCTCCTCAAAGTGATCTAGAATCCGAACGTGATCCAGAATGCCTATAGCGTTTTCTACTATTTTTTTTTCTTTAATTTTTTTTTTTTTTTCTTTTTTTCTTACAAATGATTTTGTGAGAGATAGAATAATTTCATGAGTTTGACATTGTGTAGTGCACAGACAATTTTATAAATTGGATTATGGTTTGTGCATATGGTAACACACTTGAAAGATAGTTTTGATGGATAGCCGTATTAATTGATGTTATGAGCAGGAAACTTGAATCGTAACAGCCATTTACGTTTGAATTCATTCAGAACAAAAATTTTAGTAGCATCATGTAAATATTCACGAAGTAAGTTTGCAATTTGAGAGTAATCAAGCCCATCAGTATTCCAAACTATTCCGTGATTATGTTTGAGGCGAATGTTTTCTTCTTGTAATTCGTCACAGAGCCTTTTCCATGAAAAAGTTTTATTGAATAGATGAATGATAGGATCACCACTGTCGTTGAGAGGAATGATTGCAATTTTCTTTAGAACATATTCACCACCCATTTGCTTAAAACCAATCATGTCTACCGCATATTCCATTTCAAAATATTAATTTTTTTACGTAAAAGTGAAGATAATTCAGACAAGCTTCCGAACATCTCCACTAATAGGATTGTACTGAATGATGCGATCGTGTAAGATCATGCAATAAGCTGAAGTATCAGCTGGGAAGTCAGTTTGAGACTCAAATTCTAGACGTACATCGACAGGAGCGCTCTTTAAAGTTTCGTTTTGTCGTAAACAGTCAATAACTATGAGTGGTTCAAAGTTGATAAACTGAGACTTTGTCAACAATGGCTGTGAATCTCTTCCGTAATAGCTTTTCTGAAAATTAGCATACATATCATAGAGAATAGCAAATTGATTCTTAGATATGTCAAGATTAAGATTGCTGTACGGATAATATTGCGAATTCAAGAAAAGTCTCACAATACTAATATTACAGTGGTCGAAGCGACTGGCATTTTTAGATCTTGAACCTTTTTTTCCCGATTGTAATCCAAGAATCACGAAATGTGGTTTCTCCATTTGATTTGAAGTTTTTACCGTCCAGACGTGTTTATTTGTTGTTGGAAGAAGAGGATATTCAAATAACTCCCATGAATGAAAACTCATAGAAATAGGATTATCTTTGCCAATGAAATTTAACAGCTGGATTTTTTGTTTATCTGATGCAATAACATATGGCATTAACCACTCTATCTTTGATATTTTTATTTGATAAGGTTCATATGTGGTTGCATTGTTGGCTACAGTACCTTCCTGTATTATAGCATTCAGGTCATTTCTTGATCTTGTGAAAATGAGTTCATGCTTCATATTAACAACAATTTTCTTGTAATCTTCTGCAAAGCCTAAAATCATAATTAGAGGGATAGCAACGTCAAAATTTCCATGATCATCTACACTTGTTTTGTTTGCTTATTCAACACCAAGCCAGCCTGCATTTTCTGAAGTTAAAGTCTGATTTGGATTAAATGAAGTGCATCCCTTCATGAGACTACTCAGACCAACATTTTTAATTTATCTATCTCTACAGCATTAAGTCCATATTAAATTTCATCAAATAGATGAAAAATGCCATTGTTAACGAAATTAGTTTTAGTTAGTGCTTGTCCATCCGGTTTTTGTAATTTTCCACATACATGGATGTAACTACATGATGGTAAGAGGCATAAATCTTGATGCTGAATAGGAATACGGATTTTATCACTGTTATTGAAACTTAATGTGGAGTATGGTTGATGTGCGTGAACCTCATAATGAACAATAGACTCATCGAATGCGACACCTGATTGAATGCTTAGAATTTCGTCCATTTTTCTGAAAGCAGCAGAGAATGATACAATTTATCCTTTTCCACGTACTTTGAAACCTATGCTTTTGAGAAACTGGATGCTCTTCCGTGTTAATGGTTTGAGTACCTTTGGACGACTGATGGTGGGTTGACATGATGGCTGACTTATATGCACACTTGAATTATAAACGATTCCCATTATACAGATTTTATGTGAAGTCTAACAGTAATTTCCTCTCCTCGGAAATTCACTAAATTTCCGGCTTGATCAACGATTCGGATTTGAAGATGAACTATACTCTTAGCATTAAGTAGTAAATATATGACATGCGATGGAACTTCTATGATTTTATATCCTGGAGAAACTTTTGGAAAAAACTCATGGATTGTGTGAACTTTTTTGTCGTTGATGTAAGCACCTGTAGTAATATTACACTCTACTCTAAGTGCGTTTATTTTCAATATCTTCACAGGTAAATCAGAGCTGTGATGAATGTCTTCATGAAGAACGCGACGAGTGAAACCGAGAAGACTGCCTATTGAATCGCGAGGTCTAAGATCTATCTGATGGCTGCAATAAATTTCACTTCTGAGAGTATTGTTGTTAGCTTTCAAGGAAAACTCGATGTTTTTAGATTTCAAATCTTTTTGCAAAAATTGATTAATAGCATCAATTTCATAACTGCCAGTAGGAATAGTAATAATCTTCTCTCCGTTTATATGAAGTTTATTATTCGAATCGTCAACATTAGGAATCAAGTTGAATGTTAAAAGTTCAACTAAACCCAAATTAAAATTCTTATGCTGTGGTAGTTCTATTGAAGGAAAATATTGCGCTTCTAAGATAAAAGATTTGCCTGAAAGAATCAAAGTGAAACTATCTTTCATGACTGTTTGAAAAAAAATGATCCTGCTTGTCTGAAAACTCTTCTTTTATAGTCTTTTACACAAGAATTGAAGACAAAGATGTCCACAAATAAATGAGTCAAAATTTTGATATCTTTTATAGTTGTATTTCTCTTCTTTCACGTTAAAATATAACATGAGATCTATAGGAGGTTTAAGATCACCAAAACTATCAAAATAAATCACTTCCGAACCTCGTTTTCGATAACATACGCAGTGAGTGCCTTCGTTTCAAAAATCATTTAAGTCAACTATAGCAGATTCGTTATGCCATGGGCCATCAGAAGGTAGATTATTTCTCATGAAAACACCTCGAAAATATGGGATTCGCATCATACGAGCATACTTTATAAGATCATAGTCAGTCAGTGCACGGTTTGGCAAAGTTAAATTCAAGTTTTTTTTTTAACTTGGCCATGACCGATATGAGGTTTCATAAATAATCCCATTCCAGTTTTATATGGTTTAAGATAGAGACCTTTTCCTAGAGCAATAGCTTCCATAGTTTTATCATGTCTCTTACTTTCTTTATAATTTTTCTGTGCATCTTTAGCCTTATTTACTGCTTTAGCTACTCCAGCAGCTCCTCCAGCCAGAGCACCAGTTGCACTTAGTGCTGCGAACAATGGTATGAGAAAAGGCAGAGCGCCACCTATTTTTGATGGAACAGGTAGAATACGTGGGATGATAATTTTTTTCTTACCGCCAACGATCTTGAGAGCTTCACGTGCACCTTTTAAAGACGACTGAATAACTTTGCGGGAATGTTTACTTGGTTTTAATGATTTTTTACTTTCAGTTACTAATTTACTCAATTTTACACCCATTCCTGTCTTTCCTTTTAATTTCATAGCATTCGCAACAACAAAAGCAGTTGCTTTTTCGCTAAGACTTGCATTTTTGGCTCTAACACGCTGCCAAGCTTTATCAGCGAGCTTCATGTCAGCTACTTTTCGATCAGCATTTTTATCAGAATAAGATATGTCATGTTCTTTGCATGCTTGATCAAGTGGATTGATACCTGTATCACCTCTTTTTAGACGCTTTTCCAGTTTTGTTCCGGGACCACAATATTGATATCCAGAAATATGCATTTCAATAGGTAAGTTATTGATTACCTTATCAAGTAACCCTTTACCCTTAGGGTGCTTCTGTGATTTGTGTACGAGCATCTCTCTTCGAGTGTTGATTTACAACTGATGATCAAAATATAAAACAAGCGTTTATATTTAGAAAAGGTCAATCTTAGGTTTGACTTTGTTACGTAAACATGGATTTTACTGAGCAGAACGTCAAACTTCCCGTCGCCAACTTTGATTTTGAGAAAACGAAAAAAAAAGTGACATGGAGAGTTACTTCCAGATAATATACGAGCAGTATTTTGTGGTTCATCGAACTGTGGAAAAACTAATAGTTTATTAGCTCTAATTACACACCCTAATGGTCTTGAATTTGAAAATTTGTATGTATACTCTAAATCCTTAAATTAACCGTAATACCAATTTCTTCAAAAAGTTTTAGAACCAATTGAAGGTATATCATATCTACCGTTCAGTGAACATGCATCTGTAGTGTCTCCAGATGAAGCCTATACCTAATTCAATTATGATTTTTGATGATGTGGCTTGTGAGAAGCAGGATAACGTCAGAGCTTTTTTCTATATGGGGAGACACAAAAGTGTAGATAGCTTTTATCTATGTCAGTCATGTGCTCATATACCGAGACATCTCATCAGGGACAATATTAATTTGATGGTAATTTATCGTCAAGATGATGTTAATCTTAAACATATCTATGAAGACCATGTGAATACTGACTTGACTTCAAATGAATTTCGAAATTTTTGTACAGAATGCAGGAAGAATGACAAGTATGGATTTGTTGTTATTGACAAAGATAGAGCAATGAATGATGGTAGATATAGAAAAGGATTTGACTGTTTTGCCATTAAAAAGGAAGTATAAATCTCAATCTTTGCAGTTTGATTGTAGACAGCATCTTGTCAGCATGCCTGACTTTAGGAAAGAATAAAATGTTCTTAGCGAGCTCTTATGAGCACTTGAGGCTATTAAAAATCTCATACCTAAATATAAAATAGCAAAAAAGAATAGTTTCATAGATCTAGTCTACTGGGATGATCCGAATGAGCTTGTCGAAAGACTGCGATTATTAATAGCCGAACGATCTGCTGGAAATAATAATCACAACAATGAAATCCAATCAATCATAGAGGAACTACGTGAAGCTGGGCATATACATTGACGTACACAATTTTCAAATCAATAGTAGTAACATGAGTCTCGATGTGTTTGGAAGAAAACTTGAGGGCTCGCAAGTGAGTCGTGGTCCTCGAGGTGTTGGATTCAATGTTACATCAGATGGTGATTTTGATTTAGGTAATAAGCGGCTTTGCAATATTCGAGAGGCTAATGATGCAAATGATGCCATTAGTTTGAATTCACTAAATAATATCCTACAAAAAGAAGTTGATTACTTATCTTCTAAAATTATAGAAGTTGCTAAAGCTGTACAAGAATATGAGAACAAAGTTGAAATATATAAAGCAGAAATAGACGAAAAATTAACTTATGTCTATGATATGACTCAACGAAATTTTGCAAGTATTGAATTTATAATTAAAGAAATGAATAGACAATCGGATATTGCTAAAGCTGAAGTTTAAGATGGAACGTTAAAGAGTAGTTGAAGAGCTACACAAGCCAGCACGTTGAAGGTACAAGCGAAGAAATTATGACATACGTGGATTAGATGAGACTTGGCAAGCTGACCTTGTAGAAATGATACCTTATTTCAAGGAAAACAAAGGTTTTCGCTACTTACTAACTATCATAGATATATTTTCAAAGTATGCATGGGCTGTACCAGTCCAATTGAAGAGTGGCAATGATATTACTCTAGCTATGAAGTCAATATTAAAACAAGGGCGGGTGCCATCGAATTTACGAACTGACCAAGGAAAAGAATTCTACAATTCAAACTTTCAGAATCTTATGAAAAAGTACAAGATAAATCACTACTCTTCACATAGTAATTTTCATGCAAGCATATGTGAACGCTTCAATAGAACTTTAAAAAATGCAATGTGGTTAGAATTGAGCAAACAAGGAAGTTATAAATGGTTGGAAATTCTGCCTGAGCTAGTGAAAGCATACGATTCAAGAAAACATCGGACAATAGGAATCGAGCCTGAAAACGTTACGAAGGTAAATGAAAAAGAAATCAAGAAGAATTACCCAACTGAAAAAAGACCTGTGAAAAAACCAAAATTCAAAGTAGGAGATAAAGTGCGAATAAGTAAGATAAAACAAGTTTTTGAAAAAGGTTATACACCAAATTGGTCAACTGAAATTTCCACAATAACAAGAGTTGTAAAAACCAATCCCATAACTTACCACGTCAAAAACTATCATGATGAACCCGTCTGTGGCGGCTTTTATGAAACGGAAATTCAAAAAACTATGTATCCAGAAATTTATTTGGTAGAAAAAGTTTTAAAGAAAAGTGGTAAACGTGTATATGTTAAGTGGTTAGGTCTAAATAGCAAGCATAATAGTTGGATAGATAAAAATGAGATTATTTGAATAAGCTAAGATGTATTTTATAACGTATTTCAGTGTAATAAATAAAAAAGAAAAAAAATTCAATTTTATTATGTTCATTAAGAGTCAGCTGTATACCGACACAGTTACCTGTTTTACCGAATCTATTTAAAATTTATTTTTTATAAAAACTAATAGCTTCAGGCAGAAATAAAGAGATGGTTTCGATTCGTGTAATAGAAGGCAATATTTTCTCTGATAAGAATAATTTAATTCTACCGCTTTATTTTCAAGAAAAGTTGGAATAACTTGAAAATCCCAATATTTGACACTAATTTCTAATTTTTTAAGTTATTCCAACTTTTCTTAAAAACGAAGCAATAAAATTAATTTATACTAATCAAACTAAATATTACATTTAATTAAACACATCGAAACCATCTCTTTATTTTTGCCTCTTGTTGCTAATTTTGGGAAAAAAGTCAATTTTTTAATTAGAAAAGGACAGAGATACAGCGGACTCTTAATTTAAGTTATATATATAAAATATTTTTATTATTGAAATTTTCTTTTTATGATTCAATATAAATATAATAATTATAAGTGGTGGTGATAAATAAAAACAATTATATAATGTTTAATAATTTTCATTTATTCATGTATTCTTATTATGTACAATTCACAATAAATAGTTTGAAAAATAATTTGACAAGTATATTTTTATTTATTTTAAGCCTGATCGAATTTAAAAGAAGATCCTCCCAGGTATATTGCAATCAAACGCAGTTTATTTGCATTATCACAGAGATTGTAGAAAAATTCTTTAGCTTTTAAGATTGCAGATGAAATCTTCTCTGGTAAGAAGACTTGGAAGCTTTGGTCGAAATCGGCTACGACCTTGGTTCCAAATCTTGTCTTGACTTGTTTCAGTGCAGTCACCATGTACTGCTGGTCTTTTTCTAAGTCTGTGACTTTCTTCCTTGGCAGGAAGTCGCTTCCAGCAATCTTGTTTAGTGTAGATAAATCCATTCTGAAAACAAGAAAAAGTAAAAAAAATTAAAAATTTCTGTTGGAGAAAAATTTTGATGAAAAAAAATAATGTTTTTTGGTAAAAAATAGATTGTAACTTACTTAGAAAGTTAGTCGATTTTAGATTTCTTTGTGCAAGGTTGATCGTCCTCAAGCTCTTCGATTACTTGAATGCGCTCCTCATTGTGGTCTATTGGTTGATATAGCCCATTCCCTACTTCGATGTCTGCCCTTTCCATTGCTACTCGTAATATATCCTTTTTTTCTCCTTCCTGGGAACTTGCCCCCTCCATTGATGGATGCCAGTCATTCATGAACTCCTCTAACACATCATACTCAATGATAATTTGCTCGCCTTCATAAAGTGACATCCCCACTCGCTCTGCACTATTTTCATTGGTTGCTTCATCCCTTCTCTCGATTTCCCTCTCTCTTTCATTCTCTGTAGCATCAATTTCCACTCGTGTATCTCCCCTCCTCATTTCTACCTCCCGCTTTTTTTCTTTTTTTTCAGCAGCCATTTTTCTTGCATGTTCCCTCTCTACTTCAAGTGCAGCTTGCGCCATCTGTATTTCTTCAATTTAATAATGTCCCCAAGGTAAAGTATCTGTACTATCAGGCAATAAAAATCTCTTATCATCGTGAGGACTTAGAGCAATTTTTCTCTGTTTTTCAGTATGCACAGTATGCAATTTTGAACGGATATTGCACTGTTCACGGTATATAATAGTGAGATCCTAAAGACAGCTTCGGTAATCCTCAAAAGTAATTAATTTTTTAACAACACTGGACTTTATACCTTTAGCTTTCTTTATAACTTCTTCTCCATCGATTGAAATACTATACATTTTGCTTCGTAATCCTATAAATTCTGTCATTATCTCACCATTACATTCGTTTTTCATCAAACCCGGAACTTTCTTATTAACTCGAGGAATTTCAAACGGATTATTTTCTTCATAATCGGAAGTATCAAATTTATGTATGTCCTCTTTCATTATTTTGTACATGTCAACATCCTCAACTTCGTATATGAGACTATCAGTATCAGTATACAAAAGTTTGCATTTGTCTCCAACTCGCTTTTTCATATACGAATAATGAAAATCATGAACTAATGTTTTTGATAATTCTAAAATGCAAAATCCAACATAAATTGGTTTCTTGATTGTGATGCTCGTTCTCTTCATTTAAATGGCAACTAAATTCTCATCAAAAATAGCACAGCTGTGAAAATTTGGTAGAGCTATGCGTGCTTCTGCTCCATATCTACCAGTAAATTTATTTACCAATCGGACATCAACTCAAGACCGCTCTCGCTCAATGCACTTTCCATAGACAGCATTGATCAACAATTTATAAAAAAGTTTTTCAAATTCGTTCTTAGCCTGCATTATTTTTTGAGTATTCAATTCCACATAAGGTTTAAGCCATGCCTTTTGCTCAAAACTTAAAATTTTATGCACTTTTTTCAGTCGAAGTCCATTTTCCAACACTTGTCTGAGTGTTCGATAGTAAATAACATATCTCTTCTTGTTCTTCAAAGTAGTGAGAAGTTTCTTTTGTTTCGAGCCATGTGGCGCACTATGCTCTGCGCAGAATGGAAGATCTCGATGTGCATCGTGTATTTCCTCAGGATACTCCAAATCTACTTTAGCAATATATCCAATAACTGAATCTGGCGGTGCGTTGTAAAAGTTTGAATTCGTCTCATATTCTACCCATTTGAATTTTCCGACTGGCAAATATTGAACCATTGCCCATCCATAAAGATTATTAATATCAAAGTACATAAGTGTTTTCATTTTCTGTTTTTCATTATACGAAGAGCCCATATATGAATTGTTCGCCTTGGCATAGCGATTACAGCATTGACTTATTCCTCCCCGAATACCTTCTTCAATGAACATCAACATATCTATATCTGTAAGAAGCTCCAGTTCTACCTTCGTCATTTTTAGCGCTGCTGAAAATGTCAAGCCTGGAGACGTATAAAAGTGAACTGGACATAAAGCGTAAGCTTTGAGAGATGTTTCTCGAAAACTTTCAAATACATCCGCCAATAGTAAAACATCTGTTTTTAAGTATAAATCCAAATACTCGCCTAATGTCCTTATATTGAACTTACTCCAGACTTGAATAGCATGCTCATAGTCTTCATCAGCAATATGAGAATCGGTGAGTTGGTTATAAAACTGATTTTTCTCTGGCAATTTTGTAACTAATAATTTATCCAATCCATTTACAAAATCATATGGAAATATACCTTTACGTTTGAGAAAATCAATTTTCTCATCTGTAAAACCATCAGTTCGAAACTCTTTTATCAATATCGGTACATTTTCCAAGTATGATGCAAGTTTTTCTTATGACGAAGGAAGAAAACGCCAAGAATCCATGAATCTAAAACTAAAGTCACTGCCATCTATGTATTTTGTAAAAGAAATATATTTTTCCTTATTATGTGGCAATAGCGTAACTCGTCCTCCCATCAATGAAGTTGTGGCTATCTCTTTCAAAATGAAGTGTGTATCGTAATTGAGGTTATGAAAAACCGCAGAAATAAATTTTGAATACTTGTAATTCAAATTACATGAATTATGCGCTGCACCTCTGAAACTAATGTAAAAAAATAGATATTTTAAAAAAATTTGTATGATAAAGTAAATTTTTTTCATTGAAGTATAACTATAATTAATATCTTACCGTCCTGTGAGATGACAATGATCTCGTACTGCGAGTTGTTCATCACGGATTAGTTTTCGGCATATGTGACAAATGGTTGACCTCTGGAAAGATAATTCTTCTAAATCTGTAAGTTTTAATGGTTTCGGATTCTTGTAGAGTTTATTAATTTCCTCACTGATTCATTTTAATTCTTGAACAAACCATTGTGCAGGAGTCTGTCCATCTTCGATATTTTTTCTATATGACTTATAAGCAGATAAGCTGTCATCAAAGCTACATTTTATATAATATCCTATGCTATATGCTTCATGAAGTTGGAAGGCAGTCTCATTCATTGTAGGCTTAAGTAAACATTCAAAATCAGCATAAATAATAAAAGTAACTTTTTCGCTTTTATAATAATCTTCAAATTTTAGAATGTTGTTTTGAGAGTCAGGTAGATTTATTCGACAATAATTTAAATTTTTACAATCATTTTCATGAACTTGCAATCTTTCTTCATTATAAAAGACTTGTAAACATCTTTCACAATGAAATGATTTTACATGTGTCTTAGATAGTTGAGATCTCAGAAGACGAGACATATTTTTTATCCAAACGTAGTGGTATTTGGGTAAACTAATATCATCGGAATGATTATCTTTTTCATACTCATCGATGTAAAAGTCTTGTATGATGAGTAGATTGACATGCTTTTCCTTTTTATCCGATGTAATGTGGCAAGGTGATACTTCAAACTTTTGTCCAAACTTCTTTAACATGTACACATTTACTGAAATATTATTTAGTTCTTCAAATTTTGGAACATTTTTAAGTGTCACTGGAAATTCTATGTTATTAAATTTCAACTTGTTCTTATGCATGCTATATTGATTAACTCTATTAATATTAGTTTCACTTGATATATTGCTGAGAGGATAGCATACTTGAAACATTGATTGTCATTATTACGAACATTGACACATGCTTTTTTCTTTTGTATAAATGGTGGTAGAGGAATGTACGAGCTGCCCTTGATCGGAGAATATTTTTTCATATTTATATTCAGACTTATAATACTTTTTAGTGCCCAGCCAGAATCTTTTTCCTGAAATTCTTCTATTTGTATTAAAATAGAATCTTTGATATTTATTTTGAATCATTTTTCTAGATTCGTTGATATAAAAATTAAAGTACTTGTAGTTGTAAAATATTGAATATCTGTCAATTCTTCACTACTTTTCTGTATGGAAAATTGTGCGGTGAAATCCGAATTCACTTTCAGAGCACTATATTCTTCTAAGCATAACTGTACATGTACTTTAAAGAGTTCTTGAGCGTCGTTTAAAAAACTTAAAATATCCACATGATTTATATTTACCATTACGCCAGTTCTAATTCTGTTTTCGAAAGCTGACTGCACATCTCGCCATTCAACAGAAGCTTCTGTTTCTTCAGATTGCAGACCACCTCCTCGTTGAAGATGATGTTCAAATTGAACTTGAATACCCGAAAGATGTAATACACAAGTTTGACATCTCTGCTTTTCTCCTCTTGTAAGATCAGAATTGACAATTTTTTCATTTAATTTCTCTAAACTACCATTGCACATATCTATCCAATAATGGAGATCGGTATTGTTCAGTTCATTTACATTTTGTAAAGTATCACGGAGTAGTTGCACAAGTCGTTCAAAGAAATTAATTGAAGACTTTTTTTTTATTTAAAATAACCTTTCACAAACACAAACTTTCACGATTAGTAAAGTTTAGTCCCAATGACTATGTACACTCACGACTCCTCTGACGAAGTATGCTCATCCAGAAAACTCCAGTCCTTTTTAAAGGTAAAGTTAACATTAAGGGGAAATGGAAAATTCAATTAACTAACCAATAGTAAAACGGAGTGAAAGTTTTTCAGAAAAAAGAGAGGTTTTCACGGGCAGGGATGAATTTTTCACCTTTTTCAACCTATCAGGATCATTTCTTAGTTTTAACCAATGAGGATAGAGCGATTTTCCATCGTCCAATCTTAAAAAAGTTAGAGGCGGAGTTACTATCATCTTTTAGTTTAACCAGTGAAAACTGAGCTATTTTCCATCGTCCAATCTTAAAAAAGTAAGAGGGGAATTGCTTAACATAAACTTATGATTTCAAAATTTTCTATTCTCATTTCCCGATATTAATTCACACTGAAACATCCAACGCTACGAGATGGCTAGAACTCGTGATTACGATATGCTGTTCAAAAATTATATCATGCAGTCTGCGGAAGAAGAAAGCATTTATATATGTGATATTCAAGGATTTCAAAGAATATCAGAGGATTCTTTTATTTTCAAAGAAGTTAGTTTCCTCAATTTGAGAAAAACAGCTTTACCTACAGTCTATGTTTTCAAATCTCCAATTACATGGGAGGAACTAAATTCAGAAGAAAAATGCATGGCTCAGTGGGTGGAAAGGTTCAATCACGGTATAGCATGGGATTCCGGAGATATTCCATATCATCGTCTACAACGTGTTTTCCAAATCTGCTCGCAAGGAATCAGAAAATCATTTGTTAAAGGAGAGCAGAAAGTGCAATGGTTGAAAAATCTTTTACCAAGTGTGTAAGTAAAAATATATTTAAATTTTTTATATTCAAATTAATCATTTTCTTAATACTTTTCATACTTTTTTATACTTTTTTATACTTTTTTATACTTTTTTTATACTTTTTTATACTTTTTTTATACTTTTTTTATACTTTTTTATACTTTTTTATACTTTTTTTTATACTTTTTATACTTTTTCGTACTTATTTCATAAGTTTTTTTTACTTTTTTCACACTTTTTAATACTTTTTTCATACTTTTTAATACTTTTTTCATACTTTTATATTATAGTTTAATTATTCTGTTTATTTTATTCGCAGGTCAATTTCAAATGTTGAAGATTTCGGCTGTCCAGTATTAGAAGAAATAATAGGTGATAAGCGCCACTTCTGCTTGAACCACGTTTTCTATATAAGAAGAAAAACACCCGTGTGTGCAGTCAATAATACGATTGCTATACGAGCATGGCTACGAAATTACTTAAATATTAATGATAAAGATGAGGTTGATAATTATTTTAAACAAAACAAAAAAATGAAATGCACATGTTTATATTTTGCAAATGAATAAAATTTAAAAAAATTTTTTATTATTATCTTATTAAAATACTATAATAATTGTATTTCTAAAATGAAAAAAATAATTGTATTTCTAAAATGAAAAAAATAATTATATGTGATTTTAATAAAATAAAAATTTTATCAATGATTATTATAATTTAATTGAATATTCCCAAACCAACTACTATTTTTAATTATAATAATTTATTTAAGTAAAAAAAAAATTTTTTTATAAAATAGATTATTGTATAGGAAGGCTCATGAAATAAGCGAGATTAAGATTTTATGAACTATTATTATTTTTTTTTCATTGAATTAAAATTTTTATTACATATTTTTCCGCCAGTTACAAAAATTCTTTTTTACATTTACATAAAAAATACATATACATAAAATCTATTTTACAATACAATTTTTTAATCAAGCCATGTGATATCTTCTGTTATCACGGGACCACTGCATGACGAAACTGTTCCCTCATCCTCCTGCGTTAATTTAGGGAATCTGGCATTCTCATCCTCCTGGTTAGACTTAGGAAGCCTTGTATTCATCATAATTTTTTTTCCTGAATTTTTAAGCTGCAAGATTCGTCTTGCAGGAGGAGGTCTATTCTCCTGGATAGTAGCGCTGCCATTCACCTCTGAAAAAAGGAAAAAAAAATTAATCAGTTATTTTGATAAAATTATTATTTTCAAAAAAAATTAATATTTTAAACTTTTTTATTTTTTTATTTTTTTTTAATAAAAATTTTTTGTTTTTTTTAACTTGTACCCGAGGGTCCTGGTTGCGGAGACTTCTCCCGAAGTTGTGATCCTGAAACAGAAAAAAATAAATATTTTAATCTTCTTTCTTTTTTAATGAAATATTTGTTTTTTTAACTTACTTGTACCCGAGGGTCCTGATTGCGGAGACTTCTCCTGAAGTTGAGATCCTGAAACAGAAAAAATAAATATTTTAATCTTTGTTCTTTTTATATTTTAATGAAATATTTTTTTTTTTTTAACTTACTTGTGCCCGAGGGCCCTGGTTGCGGCGAGTTCTCTCGAAGTTTTCTCGGAGTTCTTACATCCTCGTTTTTGACTCTGGGAACTTTCTTGGGCGTTGATCTGCACGAAGAGCAACTCGATGAAGTTCCACTGGAACTCGAACTTGAACTCGAACTCGAGCTCGATGATCTTTTTCTCGAGCGCTTCGGGCTTGCCCTCGGAGTTTCCATATTTTCGAAGCCTTGATATAATTGCTGCATTGAAGCAGACTGCGGCATCGGTGGCACTAAACAAAGAAAACAAAAATAATTAATTATTGGAAAAATATATAAAAAAACTATTAATTATGAAAAAAGAAAAAAAATTATCAAATATTACTTACACGATGTTATTGCATCCCTCGCCCATGTTACGTGATCAAGCATCAACAAGATCAACGACCCGTTCCTCATTATCCATTTGATTCTATCCCTCATTATTTTGAGGCTCGCACTAGTTTTGTTTTCTTGGTTTTTTTTTCCGTTTGCCATTTTTTATTTTTTTAAATATGATTAAAATCGAAACTTAAATTTTTCAATCTTGCTTTAGGAAGCTTGAGAGACTGAATACTGAACATTGCATGCAGCACAGATTTATACAAAAAAATTTACAAAAATTACCTACCTGCGGAAAAAATTTTTTGACAATCCTCCAAGTATTTTCCACGCCCTCTTTTCTATCTAAAAAGAATGCATTCGCAAAGGGCTTCGTTTTCAAAATTAAATGACCGATATATCGTTTTAGGAAAAGAGTAAAAGTCCTTTTTTCTAAAAAAAAAGATGAAATTAGATAACAGGTGACTTTCAAAAATATAAACCTGTCAAGAAAACCTTTTCTGAAAAGAAAAAAATTCACCAATAACCTTATTTTTTTTAAATTAATACATGGATATAGAATGGGCACAATAAGAGTTTCAATTTTGAAAGAAAAAAGATTGAAGATTATAAACATAAACCAAAAAAAAGTTTCTTTTCTCAGTAAAAGAAAACATATTTTTACGAAAAGGAAAAAAAAAGGTCTCTTTTCAGCAAAATGAAAACAAGTGACTTTAAATAGTAAAGTAATGTGAAAGTGACCAAAGGGAAAATATCTATTGATCAGAAACATGTGGGTTAAAGAAACTGTCATAAAGATGAAAAAGAAAAAAAACATGCAGTGGTAAAACAATGACGAGACCGAGGGTTTTCTGTGTATACCTGCACTCAAAGACATTAGGCGCCGCATGTATCCTTCAATGTTGCGTAAAGCGCCGATTGCATTAAGATTATCGGAACAAGCAGAAAGTGACTTCGAATAGTAAAGTAATGTGAAAGTGACCAAAGGGAAAATATCTATCGATCAGAAGCATGTGGGTTAAAGAAACTGTCATAGAGATGAAAAAGAAAAAACATGCAGTGGTAAACAATGACGAGACCGAGGATTTTCTGTGTATACCTGCACTCAAAGACATTGGGCGCCGCATGTATCCTTCAGCATTGCGTAAAGCGCCGATTGCATTAAGATTATCGGAGCAATCAGAGTCCGTTTTTGGCACACTGACTGTACCGACTAAGTGACGCTGCGGGGAAGCGAAAGGGTCACTAGCAAACATAAAGTTTTTTCGGCGGATAGAGAGTCTTTTTTGTAGCGCTGCCCACTATGCGTTTTCTTGAACGTTGCACAAAAATTTACCTGCTTTTAGGAGAGAAGAAAAAGAATGTCCTTTCTCTTAATGCAGTACACTGTGTGTGTTCTTATTTGAGTCGCAGGTGCATGAAAATAATGAATCATGCAACCTTTAAGATATAATACTGTCTTTATCTTTTTGAAAGAAAATCTTTTTTGAGAAAAAAATTTATTATAAGGATCAGCTATCTTTTTTCATATTGTTTTAAAAAAAAGAGAACTCTTATTTGTAAAAGATAAGGAAAAATATCTATCGATCAAAAGAAGGTGGCTTAAAGAAAAAAAGTCATAGAGATGAAAAAAAGGAAAACATGCAATCGTAAACATTAATCTTTCAAAAGAAAAAAACATCTTGGGACTCCCTACCGTATGGGGTCACCTACAAATCAAACAAAAAAAGGTAACTCTTATGGGTTTATACACATATTGGATTCTAAATCACATAGAGTTGGGAAGGGTGGCCGTGAACAAAATACTGAAATTCAAAAAATCACACGGAGAAGGGGATACTCATATGTGCTTATACACACATCGGATTCTCGATCACATGGAGTAGGGAAGGGTGGGCGTAAATGAAAACCAAAATTCAAAAAATCACTCGAAGAAGAGGATACTCTTATGGGCTTATACACACATTACATTCTCGATCACATGGAGTAGGGAAGGGTGGGCGTAAATAAAAACCAAAATTCAAAAAATCACTCGAAGAAGGGGATACTCTTATGGGCTTATACACACATTACATTCTCGATCACTTTGAGGAGAGAGGGGGTGATCCAGAATTAACCTGAGCCAGTATGCCTATAGCTTATCTACTGATACCATTTTATCTATATATATTTTCCAAAGAACACGGTCTACGAGTACCAACTTATCTACCCTCCCCCTATATGATAATGGTTTATATATCTCTCTATATAATAAAGATATATCGCCTACGCCGCCGCCGCCGCCGCCGTGTATAAAAATTTTATGTGCCCTCAGTTAGCTGAAATGCAGCTAAAATTTAGCTGAAAGTTAGCTTAAAGTTAGCTGAAATTCAGATAAAATTTAGCTGAAAGTTAGCTGAGAGATAGCTGAAATTCAGATAAAATTTAGCTGAAAGTAAGCTGAGAGATAGCTGAAATTCAGATAAAAGAGTACCCCCCGTTAAGATAGGTAAAATGCCCTCCCTCATATATTTTAAAACTAATATTTTTTCTTGTTTTTATAGTAATTAAGATTAGGTTTTGTTATATTTATAGTTTCCTAACACATACCCTAACCTCAACATAACCTAAAAATCACTTTTTTTATAAAATTTTTTTTTTATCTGGAAGGATGAATGATATTAATACCGCGAAAATCATATGACTAGGACTTAGCACTCTCTTTTACTGTGATTTTTTGCGAGTCCTAGAAATCAGTTTTTCTAACCTAAAAATAACATTTAAATCATAAAATCTCCGTAACTTTGCTCAGGGAGGGGCTACAAGCAATTTTCTGGGCTTAAAATTGGTATTTTTAAAAAACAAATACAATTTATAATGACCAAAAATTCGATTCTGGCATGGCGCCATGGCGAAAAACTCGAAAAACCATTTTTTCATAGGTTTTCTGTCGGTTATTGGTCTCTAGCAACTCACAAATCATTTTTAGAAAAAAATATAGCTTTATTGGATTCTACGTGAAAAAATACATCGAAAATGTGCATGATTACTTTAGGAATACTTGGATGCTGTTACAAAACAATTAAAAAAATAAAATAATTCTAAAATTATTACATAGCTACTTTGCGTCGTTGCTGCATTTTATGTTTTTATGACCTTGGTCATCTCTTTAGAGTCTCAAAGCTACTATTCAATGTATCCATAGGCAAATTATGTCCACTACACCCGAAAAACAGAGACAAATACTAGACAGATAACTCCTATATGTACATATATATATGTGTGGAATAACTTGCTCTACCTCGTATATACATAAGGAATAGTGAGTTGTTCTTAGGAAACGCAAATTATTTTTCTTATACATAGATAAAAAACCAATGTTTATCTATTCCTGTAACTATTCTTTTTAGTGTTCTTTTTTAGCTTGTAAGAGACCTAACATGTTTTCTGTCCTCCATAAATCACGAACTCGGTAGATTTGAACAATTAAATGATTCTAATTAGGTTCCAAATTCAAAAATTAAAAGATCATCATCTCTTTAGAGTCATAAAGCTACTATTCGATGTATTTACAGCCAAATTACGCCTATTACACGCTAAAATAAGATTTTTAAACATAACTGAAGTAACGATCGTATCATCTGTCTTTTTGTATTACAGTAGACTCTGGATACAAGAGAATCAACGGGCCTTCAGGAGAGGAATTTTCTTGAAAATTCTCTCATACAAAGAGTCCCCATCTCGCTCGAGTCAAAAGTGATACCCACACCTACTGTTTTGTTGTGTGAGTTGTATCCAACATGCGTGTATATTCTGTCTCTCTCACTTTCATAGTGGTGGAATAACGCAAATACTTAGGCTCACGCCCATATTTAGGAGAAAGAGCTCGAAATCTCTTATATCACAATCTCTTGTATCGAGAGATCACTGAATCATTAGAGAGACAAAGACGGAATAAGGTTTTAGTAACAATATATATATATATATACAAAGAATAGTGAGCTATTGCTAGGAACTCTAGGAGCTATTGCTTCTCATATATATATATATATATATATATATACAAAGAATAGTGAGCTGTTGCTAGAAACAACGCGCTTGATTCTCATATATGTAGAAGCAATGTATTTCTTATATCGGTTGCTACTCTATTTTTTGCGTATGATGACCTGAAAACAAATCATAATTGTGGCAGTTCTAACAAAGAATATAAATACTTACATAGAAGTGTACTTTCAGGCTCGAATTTATAGACCCAACACGATTGTTACTAAAACCTTATTCCGTCTTTGTCTCTCTAGTGATTCAGTGATCTCTCGATACAAGAGATTGCGATATAAGAGATTTCGAGCTCTTTCTTCTAAATATGGGCGTGAGCCTAAGTATTTGCGTTATCCCACCACTATGAAAGTGAGAGAGACAGAATATACACGCATGTTGGATACAACTCACACAACAAAACAGTAGGTGTGGGTATCACTCTTGACTCAAGCGTGTTAGGGACTTTTGGTATGAAAGAATTTTCAAGAAAATTCCTCACCTGAAGGCCCGTTGATTCTCTTGTATCCAGAGTCTATTGTAATACAAAAAGACAGATGATACGACCGTTACTTCAGTTATGTTTAAAAATCTTATTTTAGCGTGTAATAGGCGTAATTTGGCTGTAAATACATCGAATAGTAGCTTTATGACTCTAAAGAGATGATGATCTTTTAATTTTTGAATTTGGAACCTAATTAGAATCATTTAATTGTTCAAATCTACCGAGTTTGTGATTTATGGAGGACAGAAAACATGTTAGGTCTCTTACAAGCTAAAAAAGAACACTAAAAAGAATAGTTACAGGAATAGATAAACATTGGTTTTTTATCTATGTATAAGAAAAATAATTTGCGTTTCCTAAGAACAACTCACTATTCCTTATGTATATACGAGGGATAGCAAGTTATTCCACACATATATATATGTACATATAGGAGTTAACGTTATCTGTCTAGTATTTGTCTCTGTTTTTCGGGTGTAGTGGACATAATTTGCCTATGGATACATTGAATAGTAGCTTTGAGACTCTAAAGAGATGACCAAGGTCATAAAAACATAAAATGCAGCAACGACGCAAAGTAGCTATGTAATAATTTTAGAATTATTTTATTTTTTTAATTGTTTTGTAACAGCATCCAAGTATTCCTAAAGTAATCATGCACATTTTCGATGTATTTTTTCACGTAGAATCCAATAAAGCTATATTTTTTTCTAAAAATGATTTGTGAGTTGCTAGAGACCAATAACCGACAGAAAACCTATGAAAAAATGGTTTTTCGAGTTTTTCGCCATGGCGCCATGCCAGCATCGAATTTTTGGTCATTATAAATTGTATTTGTTTTTTAAAAATACCAATTTTAAGCCCAGAAAATTGCTTGTAGCCCCTCCCTGAGCAAAGTTACGGAGATTTTATGATTTAAATGTTATTTTTAGGTTAGAAAAACTGCTTTCTAGGACTCGCAAAAAATCACAGTTAAAGAGAGTGCTAAGACCTAGTCATATGTTTTTTCGCGGGATTAATATCATTCATCCTTCCAGATAAAAAAAAATTTTATAAAAAAGTGATTTTTAGGTTATGTTGAGGTTAGGGTATGTGTTAGGAAACTATAAATATAACAAAACCTAATCTTAATTACTATAAAAACAAGAAAAAATATTAGTTTTAAAATATATGAGGGAGGGCATTTTACCTATCTTAACGGGGGGTACTCTTTAGCTGAAAGTTAGCTGAGAGATAGCTGAAAGGTAGTTAATTGTTAGCTAATTTAATTAATTGTTATCAAAGAATGAACAAAATTAGGAAGAGAAAAGAACATTGGGCTGAGCTCGAGGTAAATACGTTGAATGGTTGTGCTCCTATCGTAAAGCGATTGAATATTATTATAGATATCTTCAACATATTTAAAGTATTAAACTATCATAAAACGTTTTATTATACTTAACTTCATATACCTTAATAAGTGTATTTAACTTCTAATAAATACTAATCTTCGATGACCAAAAAAAAAAAAAAAAAAAAAATAATAATTTTAAATTAATATAAATTTAAAAATTATATGTATAAAAGTTTATATTTGTAGAAGGTGATGCAATGGGGGTTGGAGCAGAAGTGAGCAGGGGAAACCCCCTATTATATATATATATATATATATATATATATATATATATATATATATTTTCCCTAAGTGCAGCTGGTATGCGGGTATTATTTCATTATAAAAGTATTTACTTGCTCTACATTCTGATTTGTTATATGCGTGGTAGGGTGAAATGTTCTTTTCCAGCTTTCAGTAAGAGTTTAGCTTCGGACAGAGCAACACGTAAAAATGGCTCGTTGTAAATTAAGTGTGCCGGTAAAACCGGAGTTGCCGAACCTTTTATTATCCACTACTTATGCGCTCAATAAGTCTAACTCGAAGAGAATTTGTGTTGGTCTTGAATATAGTGGTGGATATTATCACGAAGTTATTAAACTAGTTTCTTCAGGTGGCTTACACAAAAGTGTCTCTCTTGATCGATAGCTGGGATATTCTTAAAGATCAATTTGACGCCATAACAGCTTATTTTCACAATTCTTATTCTTTTTATCAAGATTTCGGAAGACCAACTAAACTGTTTCTAACGAATCATGATTTAAATTTTACCACATCGTACGGCACCAGATCTATCAGCATTGATGAAAGACCACAACCAAACGAGATTCACGACTCCGAGGAAGAAGAAGAAACACCCGGGCAATCGCTTTGCAAAAAGAGAAAAACTTTTAATCATCCACCAGGTATAGTCATGCAACAGTCAACATTCGAAGGTCTTCGTCAGCAAAGCCTTGGTCGATCTTCTTCTCAACGATTTAAGCGAGCGTGTCGGTAAGGTCAACCGTACTACTGATCATATTCTAGACTTTTTAAAAAATAAACTTGGACAAGAAGGACTGGACAATGCAAAAGTAATTCTTAATGACTTTAAATCATTTAAACAATATTATTCTATTTTTAATAACGAATTAAAAGGGTATGTCATGGAAAATATGGTAGACGATACTTATCATTATAAAAGTTTATATTTAAAATTTGTTTTACATGAAATTTTCGCATTTAGTTTACCTATGATTGCAAAAGATTTACGAGATATAATGATTCCTGTATAAAAATATTTGTATTTAAAATTTGTTCAATCTGAATTTACGTTATATAACGCGATACCTGTATAAAAATATGTGTTAATATCAATAAATTGCTTTAACGCTATAATTGACTTCTTTTTTTTTACTATAAATACAATCACCCTTTCCAATCATCTTTCATTTATTATATAAGAATTGCTTAAAACAGACATGGGACAATGTGCAGGTAAGATTGCTTCATTACGTTCTACAGACAGCGGAATAAAGAGAGAACGATACAAAGAATATTATAAAAAAGAAACGGAAAAATTAGAACGTTTTCAAAGGTGTAACAAAAAAGACAATACTCTTGAAAATATTAATTTAAATAATAACTTTTTGCAATAAATACTTTTCACGCAAAGTCTCTTATCATATTCGTCTAACGCATACTTAACACGATGGGTCAACAGAGCCCCAGTAACGCCAAAACACCTTTATTATAGCCTGACGAAAAGAAAAACAAAGAAAATCAACCATCATCTATCTGAAAACAATATTCTGAAAAATTTCCAACCAATACTTACTCTATTCCTGAAAGAAAAGGATACAAAAAATTTTAAAAAATTTTTATACATATATACATACGGTCCTTTTCAGGACCAACAAAATATTTTTACACGTAGAAAATAAAAATTGTTCTTACTATACCTTTCCATATATGTTACAACAGCCCCGGGAGAAATATGGGAGATAGCGAGGGGAGACGGGTAGTGGAGAAATCGATAAAGGGTTACGCTATAACACCCAGACAGGGGAGGGAGACGGGGGGAGGAAAAATCGTCTCGCTATACCATCCCGGAAGGAGGGGGAAATCCATATGTCGCGCTATACCACCCCCAGAGGGAGAGGGGAGAAATCGATATGTCTCGCTATAATACCCCAGAGGGAGGGAGGAGGAGGGGGGGAATCGATATGTCTCGCTATAGCGCCCCATATACTACTACCGAGATTCAGCGATTTTTGTTAAAAAAAGGTCCTTTTTTATTTTTCCAATATCTGCTTAATGAGAGGAGATATAGAAAAATGCCAAATAAAAAAAGTGTATTTTTGTATGTAGAAAAACCTTAAATTTTCTTAAAATTTTTTGTGCATTTTAATTTTTTTGATATTGTTGCGGTACTCTTATAAGAGTACGGTATACATGTATATAAGAATACCGTAACAATATCAAAAAAATTAAAATGCACAAAAAGTTTTGAGAAAATTAAAGGTTATTCTACATACAAAAATACACTTTTTTTTATTTGGCATTTTTCTATATCTCCTCTCATTAAGCAGATATTGAAAAAATAAAAAAGACCTTTTTTTTAAACAAAAATCGCTAATTCTCAATCAATTTTGAACCTAGAAAAAAAACTAAAATATCAATTTCAAGTTAAGCAACTTACCTCTAAAACTATCCGTGTAAAATTTTTCTACCATCATTTCCCAAAAAATAATTCAAATTTAAATACAGGCGAATAAAAATTTTTTTTTTTCATTCTTAAGTCGTAATATTTCCCAGGCAAGTACTCAAAATTAAATTGCCAATACACCATTAAAAAGTCCTTACAAATACGTTTAAAATGAGTGGTCGTAGAGTTCTGTACGACCTTTATTTGTTGAGATACAAAATTTTTTAATTAGTACTTTTTTTCTCAAGAGTGACTCTTTTTTATTGGACCCCACTGTATATGCGTAGAATATTATACAGAAAATGTATTAACGTATCCCCTCTGCGTAGCGTAAGAGAAAGAGAATAACGGTGGCGGTTTGATGAACGGGCAGCCAGTTCAAGTCAAAATCAATGTGACCCATACAGCATGAATTAATTCTGAAAGGATTTTGAAAGGATACATGTAAGGATAAGTATCTTTCAAAAATGTTTCATTGTAAGGATTCTTAAATACTTCTATATCCGGGGTATTATTCTTTAAAAAAATTATACAATAAATTCTTTCATAAAGAATTCACACAATATTACAAAATCCTTTCAATGAAAGAATTCTATTAGGATTCAGTAATTCCGCACGGATTTATGAATTATTTTGGTAATGATTCATAAATCTTTTTATGTATCTTCCATTGAAAGGATTCTGTAAGAATGATATGAATTATTTCCAAAATATTTCATTGTGTTATTTCTAAAAGGAATGCACTCCGGACATAGAATTATTACAGAATCCTTTTAATGGAAGAATTTTGAAAGGATTCTGTAGAAACTTTATTCTTCCATGTATTATTTAAGAAACAATTTAGAATTAATACGTATATATATATATATATCTTTATTATATATATATATATATATATATATATATAATAAAGATATATCGCCTACGCCGCCGCCGCCGCCGCCGTGTATAAGAATTTTATGTGCCCTCAGTTAGCTGAAATTCAGCTAAAATTTAGCTGAGAGTTAGCTAAAAGTTAGCTGAAATTCAGATAAAATTTAGCTGAAAGTTAGCTGAGAGATAGCTGAAATTCAGATAAAATTTAGCTGAAAGTTAGCTGAGAGATAGCTAAAAGGTAGTTAATTGTTAGCTAATTTAATTAATTGTTATCTAATTTAAGAACGTTCTCTTGGAAATTGATATTGATTTGATAATTGATATTGACAATGGGGGTTATGAGCAGAAGCGAGCAGCAGGGGAACCCCCTAGTATATATATATATATATATATATATATATATATGTAATTATTTATAAGATTACAAATAATGGTTACACAGTTATCAAAAACGCAATTATTATAACAGAGACATTGCACGCATAACAATTTAGTTGCTATTTTAGATTCTTATTTTCCTTATATATGAAACGGAAAGCACTCTTACCGCTTGCGAGAGTAAGAGAGTAAGCGCTAAGAGAAAAGTAAAGAACGTAAAATTCAACAACTGCCATCAAGCGGATATAAATTATAAACTAATCCTGAAAATATTTTGAAATGATTCTGTTATGTTTCACGTTTTTTTTCAAAAAGTTCTTTCAAAAAGTCCTTTTAGCATGGATCCATATAATATTTTATGTTCTGACTTTATTTTTTTTTCGTAATCTTTGTGAAGTCATTATTAATTTTTTCATGTGTTATTTTATAAACTGATTTGGAAATAAGTTTGGTTTATTTTAAAGTTCTTTTCCAATTATTTCAATGCATTATTTTATAAAATATTTCTTGAAATTATTTCAAGATTCATTCATGCTGTGGGATTAGATCAGTAAATCGTCAGTTCAAGATTTGAATTTTTAATCTTGATATAATTTCAAATGAATAATTTTATTTTCATTACCAAAAGTTTTTATGAAATATTGCATAAAAGCTTTCCGAATGAACCTTGAAATGATTGGGTGGGGCTCAAACATTAGAATGTTTTTTATTTAATTAACATTTATTTAGAAGTTTATATAAATTATGTGCATATCGAGAACATTTCTATAATATTCCTTGTTTCCTTACAAAAAGTCCTTTTAAAGTGTTTCCAGAGGGGTTGCTCCAGAGTGATAAATTATATAGTGCTATCTTTGTTCGGCAAATTGATTTTATATCTTTTGTCTTTGTGATACAGCGTTGTGCAGTTTGCTAGAGCAACCCCCTGCAAGAATTCATGTAGTTTGCGTAGTTTCAGTTATTATATGAATAATTTCCAAAAAATTTTTAAATTATTTCATGCAATATTTCGCGAGAGTTTATCAAAAGATTTTATGAAATATTGCATGAAAGCATTCCAAAAGAACCTTGAAATCATTTTGTAAAAGAATACTTTAAATAATACTCAAAGTCTTTCTAAATAATTCTATGATTGGAATCGGGGGAAGATTTCTGAGTTGTTTTTTGTTTCCTTATGAAAAGTCCTTTCAAAGTCCTTTTAGCAAGAATTCATGTAATATTTCATATTATGACTTTTGTTTCTTTTCTGGAAATATTTTTTGAACCACTTTGTGATGTTTTTATGTATTATTTCATAAATTCTTAAAATAATTTCGTTGTTTTAAAGTTCTTTTTTGAATCATTTCAACGTATTATTTCATGAAATATTTCATGAAGTTATTTCGACATTAATTCATCCTGTATGGGTGCGACTTTACCAAAACATTGCATGAGTTATTACATGAATGCTTTTTAAAAGTATTTTGAAATAATTTGGTGAAAGAATACCTTAGATCATCCCGAAAATGTTTCTAAATTATTTTGTGTTTGGAATCGTTGGAAGATTTCGGAATTGTTTCTTGTAAGAATAAGAAGTATTTCAAAGTCCTTTCAGTAAGGATTCATGTAATAACTTTTATTCTCATCATAAGTTATTTCATGAAAAATTCAAAAAGATTTCAAAATTGATTCATCTAAGATTTCCTAAGACTTTACTAAAACATTGCATGAGTTATTACATGAATGCTTTTTAAAAGTATTTTGAAATAATTTGGTGAAAGAATACCCTTAGATCATCCCGAAAATGTTTCTAAATTATTTTGTGTTTGGAATCGTTGGAAGATTTCGGAATTGTTTCTTGTTCTCTTTCAAAAAGTCTTTTCAAAGTCCTTTCAGTAAGGATTCATGTAATAACTTTTCCTTCATACCCGTGCCGGAACTTCCCCTAAAAGTGCCTCTCGTGTGGCAGGAAACGGGCAAATCACATTCGCGTTTTTCTTTATATTCACATGCTCAGAAGTCACTACACAGCTCCATACTACAACAGTTCTGGTCGCTTCACTGTCTGCTGTATGTTCCGTGTATATCTATATATACTAACTAGGAGAGTGTCACACCTCCGGATCATGGATTTTGCTCAAACTTCGGGATAAGTTTTCAGATGATTAAATATGGAAAAAGCTAAAGTTATAGTCAGGAACACTCAATATTTCCCTAGTTACAGGTAATTAAAGAAAATCACTAAAAAAGTTACTAGATTTTTAAACGCATATAGTTCTTTAGCATTGATAGCTAAAAGCTTGAAACTTTTTCTAAATTAAAGTTGAGCTCAAATCCTTTTGAAACAGTAGTTACAGCATATCAAAATATTATTTTTTCCCAAAATTAGAGCGTAATAAGGATTGGGCCTGAATTTTCTTTTTAAAACATTAATTAATAATAAAAGCTAAAATTAAGTCCAATCTTTATTACGCTCTAACTTTGGGAAAAAATAATATTTTGATATGCTGTAATCACTGTTTCGAAAGGATTTGAGCTCAGCTTTAATTTAGAAAAAGTTTCAAGCTTCTAGCTATCAATGCTAAAGAACTATATGCGTTTAAAAATCTAGTAACTTTTTTAGTGATTTTCTTTAATTGCCTGTAACTAGGGAAATATTGAGTGTTCGTGACTATAACTTTAGCTTTTTCCATATTTAATCATCTGAAAACTTATCCCGAAGTTTGAGCAAAATCCATGATCCGGAGGTGTGACACTCTCCTAGTAAGTATGTCTAACCTCTGTTATTATACATCTAACATTGTTAGACTTATAAAAGTTAAAATTATCAAATACATACAGACATCATAATTGCACATTTTATTTTTTATACGAATTATCATTTTAATATTTACTGTATATCCTATGTTAGCAGCTATAGGATACACATATTCGGTTTTCTCACATTTCTTTCATATACACACAATTTTTCTTAACACATAATATTTTTTTTCACAACACACAGCACGCTTTTAGACACTTTAGAAATAAAAATACAAATAAAATACTTAAATATTCATGTTCTTACACGTATTTTTTTGTTTTTTTTACACGTTTTATTTATTTGAAGTATTAAATAAAACGAATTATTTATTTTTGATTCTATCTTTCTTTCTGTCTTTCTCTCTCCCTTTTACACTCTCAACATATGCTATAGTTACTTGCGCATGGGTGCTACAACAAACTAAAGCATTAATAGTATATTACACACCAAGGGAGGTAAAGTACTGGCGAGTCCATAGCACATATAATTGCCACCTCGAGCTGAAGGCGAGGGTGGCAAATATGTGCTATGGGCTCGCCATTTTACCTCCCGTGGTGTGTATACTATTTTTCGCCATACCCGGGCCGAAAACACAACTTTTGTTTTTCGGTGCCGGGACGAAAGTTGTACTTTCGGGCAGGATATGGCGAAAATGGCTTTTCACTCAAAGTCGTTCTCGATGTATTTTTTTATTTAAAAATGAATTTTTATCTTTTTAGGATGGCGGAATCCCGTCCGGGCATGAAGAAAAATCGTATACGCTCCTTGGCACGAAAAAAGGCTCATCATATGCGCGCGTTTTGTTTTGCGAGGCTGATACGAAGGGCTATTCACTTAAAAAAAAGTGTCAAAATGATTACAGATTTCATATGATTTCAAATGATTTCAAGCAAATTTTTTATGATTTCAAATAATTCCGAAATCATTCCAAGATAATTAAAATTAATATAAAAATTAAAATAATACCTATATTTTAAAAAATTCAATTAAGAATAACTAAATCTTACATTTATTTATTCCGAAAAATTCTTTATTTTTTTATACAGCTCATCATTAACTACAATCCCACTTTCAGTTGTTGTAGGTGTTGATATAGTCGATACATAATTTTCAATATTTATGTATCCATGCTTTTCCATGGGGACTAACGAGAAGTTTTTAGTTTTATTGTCTGGTTCATACCAATGACATAAAACTCCTATATCTTTAGTGTTATTCTTGACACATGCATAGGAAGCTGAGTATTCCAAACTTTCATTCGTTGGCCCTTTTAAATATCCAAAATTAAGTACATGTCCAAGATAGCATTTTTTTCTATTTAATCTTCTAAAGAGACACCATTCGCCAATGTGAATTTCGGAGCATTTTTTGTTATGAGCTATTTCCGTTGTGGTATTTAGTTTACTGATATTTTTATATTTTTGCAACTCGGAGTCTCTTACTCTCTGTAATCTATCACTACTGAGATCGAATTTATTCTTACTTAGAAGCCAACATATTGAGGATTTTCTAACAATACATTCTTTTCCAATTTTATCTTCAATTAATATAAACTCACTCTTGGAATCAATTTTATTTTTATATTTATCATATTTTTTCAATTCGATCTCACCAGTTACACTAAAAAGAATATTTAAGTCTTTTATTAATTCACTATTTTGGTCGTAAGATAAATCATCTTCATTTTCTATGATTTCAATGATTTCAAATGATTTCAATGATTTCAAATGATTTCAATGATTTCAAATGATTTCAATAATGATTTCAAATGATTTCATCTGAAGGTGGTCAATGATTTCTTATAGTGAATAGCCCCTCGGGCTGATGCCTTGCAAAACAAACTAACACGCGCATGTAATAAGCCTGTTCCGTACCTTGGAACGTAATATACTATTATTCTCATCATAAATTATTTCATGAGATATTTCAAAAAGATTACAAAATTGATTCATGTAAGATTTTCTGTGACTTTACTAAAATATTGCATGAATTATTATATAAATGATTTTTGACAATATCTCGAAATGATTTGGTGAAAAAATACCTTAGATCATCCCGAAAATGTTTCTAAGTTATTTTATGTTTGGAATCGTTGAAAGATTTCTGAGTCATTTCTTGTTTACTTTTAAGAAGTCCTTTCAAAGTTCTTTTAGTAAGAATTCATCATGTAATAACTTTTATTCTCATCAAAAGTTATTTCATGAAATATTTCAAAAAGATTTCAAAATTGATTCATGTAAGATTTCGTGCGACTTTACTAAAACATTGCATGAGTTATTACATGAAAGCTTTTTGAATGAATCTTGAAATGATTTGGTGAACGAATACCTTAGATCATCCCGAAAATCTTTCTGAATTATTTTATGATTGGAATCGTCGGAAGATTTCTGAGTTGATTCTTGTTCCCTTTCAAAAAATATTTTCAAAGTCTTTTCAATAAGGATTCATGTAATATTTTATATCAAACTTTCGATTTCTTTTCGGTATTATTTTTGTAATGACTTTATAATCTTTCTGTGTATTATTTTATAAATTCTTTTTAAAAGAATACGGTTATCTTTTCAATTTCTTTTTGAATAATTTCAACGTATTATTTCTTGAAATATTTTATGAAATTATTTCAAAATTCTTTCATGCTGTGTGGGGAATCACTCATATACCATTCGCAAGTCAGTAAAGGTTTTCTAATATAAAATCAAAGTTAACTTAGTATTCCATTTCGGTAAACGAACAATAAGACGGCAAAAGAGATTGGCATAGTATTCGATCTCTTTACCCGTTAGTTCATTCACTATTATATTTGTGAATTTTATCTGTATTATGTTTTGTATTTTTCACATGAAATGCACGTTTAAATATATTTATAATATTTATGCAAAGCATTTGAAGATAAAATTGCGCATTCGTGGCTGATCATTCGTGAGTGTTTGACTTTACGCCATGCCTCCGCAAGAATCTTAAAAGTTATTAGTGTTTTTTAATGATACTTTTTCGCTAAAAGCAGTATTTTAATTCATGAATTTATGCACACAATTTTGTAACTTAATCACTTATTGAATGTTAGTTGTTTAAGGTATAAGAAACAATAGACATCCCATGTACCTAAACCCTTATCCTTCCTTCTTTTATCTTATAGGTGATTCTTCTGAGCTCATGATCCAGAAACGATCGGGCAAGGTATTCTAATTGCGTATGGATTTCTCATCGTTAAACACATTATATTCTTACACAAGACATTGAAATCAAATATAGATTTAAATTGGATTTTCAAAGGTTTTTTTCCACTTATTTGCATCCAATAAGCTCTGTAATCTAATTCCCAATCCAATCTAATTTACGCATCGCTTTCAACAATCTTTATATGCGACCCCCGACTATAACGTGTACTTTTCGTATACACAAAATTTTCGTAGCTCTTGTGATTAAGTATACACGTGCATATATAAAAAAAACTTACATAATATTAACGCAACATTCTGCCACCAATTAAGATGGAAACTAAAACATAAAAACAATATAGTTTTTCTTTATCTTAATTCTACATACGAAAGATAACACGACAATTACGATACATACATCAAGGTTTTTATCGCACTAAAAAATCTTAAAAAATTACGTTTTTCAGCATCAACACTTATTTGATCCATAGCAAGAAAACCACGTCGATAGCTTATTAATAGCAGATATTATTGGTGAATTGTATATAAGTCGTATAGTGGATTTACCTTGCGGCTTAGATGTAATGAAAACACATCTTGGCTAGATATTTTTCAGGAAGGTGCCACACAGTACTTAGCGTACTGACACTATTACCGTAGCCACGTCTTTTTTGTAAATAACAACAAAGTAACTGATTTATGAAATTTCGATACACTTTTAGATTAATGTTAATGTAAGCCTTTCGGAACTCTTCACGCCAAATCCCTTTACGTGACGGTTTAATATTATTACATATATTTTGACCCATAGCAAGAAAATTATGCCGATAATTATTATCTAACGAACACAGACACACTCTACATTTACAATGTTTTAAAGTCTTTGTGCGTTATCTACTGAATAGCAAATAAGACATATGATATTCAGTCACAGGATCATATTGCATATGGATAGCCATTTGATTCGTGATATAAGAGTTTTGCGAGCTGCTGTCGATGAAGTCGTGAATCATAATTTCAGAAACTCTTTTACTAATTTGACTGCAATTGTCTTCATAAACACTTCTCGACATTCACTAAGATTTGCTACATTACAATGAACGTATGATTTTTCAGTATTTTTAGAAGATGCACTGATGAATGCATCTTTGCTTTTCTGTGAATCACGACATATCAATAATACATGAGGACGCGAACATTCGAAAAACATAATTTTACTTTACACTTCATGTTAAGACAGTTTAAGTATTTTTAAGCAGTTTTCTAAGCCAGTTTTTTCTTAACAAGTTCTTGTCTTTCTTGTGACGGTATTCTACCGTTTTTTAATCTTGCGCGCTTAGGTATTAAAATAGGATAGACGCTCGGTCATATATCTCGTCTAAGATGAGTAAAAATGTACGTACCTTGACGACCGGTACGCGAGCGAGAAGTAAGCCGGCCGCGAGGCGCTTCAGAGAGTTTCCGACTACCGTTGCGTTAACACGAAACCTAAGCCGCGCTGTGCTCATTAGAGGATTTCGCTACGTGATCTTATAATACGTTAGACTAAGTTCAAAATTGATAGCGCTCAACATCATCTTAGATAAAAGTCGTTAGTTTGTATCGACTAGCGTATTATATTATATTGGCTAATTGCAACTCTCAGAAATTCTTTCTGTAGAGATTTGCTTGACCGCTTTTCGCGCGTTTTAGCGGTCAGCCATTAAGTGCCAGCAAATAAGTTGATCGACGTGTATAGGATTCCACTGATCTATGCCAAGGCAACCATGTCGGCAGAGCTCAGCGGAATTCAAGGATCGGGAAGAGACGAGGGAAGAGACGTCTTCCACCGACCTACTCTGGAGCATTTACGTATTGGTTACGTACAGGGAAGAAGCTACGGTAACGGGCGAGCGTCGTCTACGTGCACGTAGGTAATTAGTGAAAGCTGGCCAGTGCATTACTGTAAGTATAATTATACTTGCGATATCCAAGTGTCTCTTCCTCGAGAGATACTTGTTCGGGTAAATTGTATCTTCGGTTATATAACCGCACGGAGAGACCGGAGTACCATAAAAACACCCACTCAGTGTAGTACGGTAAATTTCTATACTTAGTCACCAGAAAGACATAGGGTAGGCTGATTTAAACAGATACTAGTAGTGATATTTAAGCGACTCACATTAGTACTAATATTTATACACTTAAGCTCGGGATTTCACCAGACTAGTACTAGAAATTTAGATACTACTATAAGTACTTTTATTTTTACGACTATGTGCACTTGGCGGAAAGGATATTTTTCCGAATGTTAACCTCAAATGGCAACATCGCATATTTTACCGCAGACATAAGACAATTCTAAATTATGAAACAAATTTTGCATCATCGTTACTTATTACTTAATGACATAACTGTAGTAAACAAACAATATTACTTTCTTTTTTCATTATCCAAATTATAATTTTATGAAATAAAATTTTTATTTCTCAGTTTAATAATCATATAGAATCTAATATTCTTAATTTAAATTATATTTTTAATAAAATTTTTGTTGTTATAATTATATATATATATATATATATATATATATGTATAAATAACCTATATGAAAAAAAACAAATAACCATGATGCGAACTCAATGCATGATTTGAAGTTTTCTTACGCCTGTGGTAAAATATTATTTAATTACTAACATGATTTTAAAACATTATAATTGTTTATAGAAAATGACGAAAAATGAATAAAATTTATGTTTTTGTGTACAAATCCAATAAAAGATTCTTCAAATAAGCAATCTAATGTTACTCTCAAAATAAAATGTTTTCAATATTTTTATGATATCTAGACATTTCTTGTGTTGCTAATCTTGGCTCTAATCTAGGACTTTTTAAATGAAGATAATTGATGCAATATATGCTATTTTTATTTTCTACCAAACAAATAGAAATTTTAAATTTATAATTTAATGAACTCTAATTTATATATAAGTAGATGTCTTAATATTTTCATTGCAAAATAGATACATTTAGATAATATGGCAATTTTAAGTTTTTATTTGACCATTGAAAATGTAACATTACTTATGTACAAAACTATAAAAGAAATTAATTTTTAGATGATTTCTACTAATCATTCTTACATTATGTTAAATCACAAATATTATAAAAAGTAATTAAAAAATTTTAGAAACTAGATTACTATTAGATCAGTTGTGATTAAATGTAATTTTTTTTCTCTAATCTAACATAACCTCTTTTTCTACTGCAAGATTATTATATTTATATTTTTCTTATAATAAATTAATTTTGTTTTCTATTAACACGTGCTTCCTATTGATTTATATTGCCTGACTATATATAGCATTAAATATATTTCCCGCTGCTTACTCCGACGCCTCCGCGGTCCTCGTGAGCAGTTATAAATTAATCAGTTTAATATAACGTATTTTTGAACCTGCCTCACGAAGGAAAACTGCGCTACCGGCAACGCGTCTCTCGATTAGGTAAGAGAGACGGAGAGAGATGCAGTGAGTGCGGCAAGTAACAAGTATATTATATAAGATTTTGTCGCTCATCAATAATTTTATTAGCTAGCACAATCGGAGTTTGCTGTGTAGAATTCAGTAAAATTCTTGTAATTTTCAGCGACTCCACACATAATAAAATTTATAGACTTAGCTAATATTTAATTGAAAGCTAATTCTTTTTTTTTGTAACGTGTGCAAAATAACCGTTACATTCTAAAAAACTAAGCTATTCAGCTGTCTGAGTGATTGTCGTTACAAAATATATACTATACTGTTTAACTTTATTTACAGTCATTAATTCAATAGCACTAGGTACATTTTTCTTTTTACTTTTATGTGAAATCTTAGACTTTTAAATTTTCTAAGAATTGCTGTACGATACTAAAGTTTTTGCGCGCCATCGATACACGCGTTTCTCTTTGAACTTCTAATTCTTGGAATTTTATAAGTTGTGTGAGCCTTTCTTTAGAATTGGAACGGTACGAAAAGTAGCTCCGATTATTAAACACGCGTGTAATATGTAATTTTGTTTGAAATTTGAATGTTTTTAAAGCTACAATAAAATATACGCGTTTTTATCAAGATCTCCTCTTTTTGATACAATTAAAATAAAAGATTCACTCAATTCAATTCTATGTATTTTGACCCCCTGAACACAAAAAACAAGGGTGGATCACTTGAACTGTTGCCAAATTTTTGATATTAACAAATTCCTGCAACAAATAAGAAAATTCAATTTTTCGCTAAAAAAAGGTATATTTTAAAATAAAAAAAGATTTACAAGCCTGTTACCATTTGTAGTTGTCCTATAAATAATAAACGAATACATGTTTTTAATACGCCTGCGTAGCAACGATGTTGGTCTGAGCGCTTTGGAGTTAACTACTTACAAGGAGAACATCACAGCTTTGGAAAAAGGATTCGGCTAAAACTGCAGGGTATGATTTTTAGATAAAAAAAAATGAACCCGTGTTTTTTCTTTTCATCAAATATGGTCCTCTAAACAAATATATGAACATTTTTACGAAAATGTTGCAAAAAGAAATGTTTATAAGAACTTGAATCACCAAGTAATTAAAACTTAAAAAAAATATATTTAAAAGATAAAATAAAGTACAGGTTTAATACTTGAATCTAAACTTTGTCTCATTAAGTTGGTTATCAAGTAAATCGAGTTGTGTCAGATTACATTGAAATTTTCTGTTTATAACAACTATCATATGTTTATAATAACATTATATACCTGCCATTAAATTTTTAGAAGCTTTAGCGGTACCGTTTTTGATACATAAACTTATAAAGTTTCAACTTTCAATAAAAGCAACAATCAAAGCATGTGAAATGAACAAAGAGTAGTGATGGGGTAATTACGACTAATTTGTACGTGTACATATATAACGTGCCACGTGTGTAAGCACAGCTGAAATCAAAAGTTAAAACTATAGCGCATGCGCACAGACGCTTTATTTGATACTTCGAGCAATAAAACTTTAGTTTTCGACCAGTATTTGACAACCTCTTTAAAAAAGCTGTTCTGGTTCAAAAGTTGGGCCTAATTGAAACATTTTTTTCGAAAATATAGTAAAAAGAAGGATTTATAAAAACTTGAATAACCAAACAACTGAGACTCTTACAAAAAATGTATAAATGATGAAACAAAGTAAAAGTTAAATACATCAATTTAAGCTTTATTGTATTAAAAAATCTCATCTGCTTCGAAAGATAAATGTGATTAAAATATGCTAATGAAATAGCGTGAAAAATTCAATATATATTACATGCTAAAAATATGAATAAATACGGAGTAATTTTCAATTTGGCGCAACTTTTGAACCGCAAAAGCTTTTTTGGTGAAACAAAGCCTAAATGAAAGTATTTAATATATAATAATATATAATAATTCAAAGTCTTATAAACAGTTCTTTTTGCAACATTTTCGTAAAAATGTCCATATCCTTGTCAAGAGGGTCTATTAAATGAAAATAAAAAACCCGGGTTAATTTTTTTCATCTAAAAGTCATACCCTGCAATTTCAGCCGAATCCTGTTCCCAAAGCTGTGGTGTTCTCCTTGTAAGTAGTAAACTCCAAAGCGCTCAGACTAATATCGTCGTTACACATGAGTAATAAAAACATGTATTCATTTTTTATTTACAGGACAATTACAAATAATAGCAGGCTCATAAATATTTTTTACCTTAATATATACGTTTGAAAAAACAGTTAAAACTATGATAGGTAATAATAAAATTAAAAATGTCCCTATGATGCTAAGTCAAAATTTCGAAAAATTATTAGATATTGCATTAATTAAAAATTTTAAAAAGTACTTATTCTACAGGAAAAAGTGCACCCGATGAGCTACCACAGTATTCTATTTCATGTGATTTATTCATTCATACTTTGGGTTAAAAAAATTGTCAAAAATCGTTGCATAATAGGCTACTTTACCTTATCTTCTTTAACACGCACTATTGTACCATTTGTTATTAAATTATTATTCAAATAACACTAAAGCCGTTGTAATGTTTGGCTTTTTCGGTAAGCTGCAGTTCTTCCAATGCATCAGATTTTGAGGGTGTCGATGATGTTTGGTGGTTCGAAATAAGTCAAAGTTCAAATCTTACAAACTGAATTGAATATGCTGAATTTAATAAAAGAAAAAAAATGAATAACGAAATAAATAAAAGAAGCGAACAAAAGATAATTCCACTTTTATTGAACTGTAATAAATGATAATTGAACTAAAATAAAAAGATAGAAAGAATTAACTATTGCATTCAAATTGTACTTAAATCAATTATAAAGCAGACTTAAAACTAAAATGATAAACGACAGGGTGGATTACAGAATAGGTTTAGCGGAACTAGTAAATAAGTATGAGTCGAGCATTTTATATTTTTCACAATAAATATTCTTTACATTTATTGAGTGGACTTAAAAACTGATACAAGGTTTAATCAATTTACGATCTCGAATAGAGACCGGAAACGACAGCACGCACTTTTTAATCTTTATTTAAAGTGTTATCAGCCGGTAAACAAAAATAAAAGAGAACCATTTTCTGAAATAAACTAACAATTAATTGGTTAAGCCGAAAGTTAATAAATAAATACTAATAGGGTAATGACACCAGTTATCACGATTCTCGGTAGACTTTGTCAGTTCAATCGATTAAATCTTAGATATAAATACAATTTTTAATCAGAAAATGTTTGAAACGTATTATTCATAACATAATTAAAAATTGTATAACAAAAAAGTATACTAAAATAGTAAATTATTCAACTAATATTAAATTTAAAATAATATTTTTTTTAACCTATTGTTACGAACTCAATTCAATTTTTACGACCCAGTTTATTACGAACACACCAGTTATTACAACCCAAACATTACGACAATTTCACTGACAGTTTCGAGGTTATGTTCCAATAACAGTACTATTATTTACGACTCTATTTAGATTTCAGGCAATCTTTCACTTATTTGTAAATGTCGATTTAAGAATGACTGAAACGCTTTTCTTCCAGGTCTGTTATTTACAAACGGAATTATCTTTTTCAATTCATCACAAATTTTCTTGACGCTGTCACAGAGCATCCACGTGTAACCTAACCTAAGTTTCTTTTGTATATATGCTAATATATATATACACGTGTGAACGATAAATGTATATTTTTTCTTTTCTAGATTTCAATATCTTTAAAATTGATTATTGATTTTTCAAAATTAATGTATTTGTAGTTTAAAAAAGAAAATGCAGGCACTTTTGCTTTCTCATAGAGAAAGCATTGTATCGGTAAAAAAAATTTTTTTCTATTTTTTCATTAATTTGTACATATTTGAACTCAGTGAGTCGAAAAAAGTGGTTTCCAGAAAATGTCTGTATGTATGTGTGTGTGTGTGTGTGTGTGTGTGGATGTATGAATTCAGTTAGTAAGCTGTATCTCGAGAACTACTCGATGGATTTGCTTCTAATTTTGCATGGAATTTAGTTTTGTGATTAACTTGCTGGGAAGCTATTGATAATTTGGTTCTTCCACCGTAGTTTTCATTTTAAAGTTTTTTTAAAAAATAAAAAAAAAATTCGATTTTTCGTTTTTTGGTTTTTTTTTTGTTTACTACTCGATGAATTTGCTTCAAAATTTGCATGGAATTTATTTCTGATTACCCGGATAAAATAAATTTTTAAAAACTGATTTTCTTAGCTCAGTTTTAATTTTAGAGCATTTTGAAATTTTTGAAAAAAATGTTTCTATTTATTAAGCCAATAAAATCTTAAAAACTACTCGATGGATTTACTTCAAATTTTCCATACAATTCAATTTTTTGATGAACTGGTGCGGAAGCTATTGGGAATTGGTTTTCTTAGCGCAGTTTTTTTTTTAGAATCATTTTAAGAATTTTTAAAAAATTTCGATTTTTCATTTTTTTTGTATTTTACGTAAACTACTCGAAGAATTTGTTCGAAAATTTGTATGAAACTTTATTTCGACTGCCAAAATTATTAAAAATTTTGTAAACTAATTTTCTTAGCGCACTTTTAACTTTAGAGCATTTTAAAAATTTTTTAAAAAATTTTTATTTTTAATTTTTTTTTATTTTACGAAAACCATTCGATTGATTTGCTCCAAAATTCGTATGCAATTAATTCGCTACTATCTGAATAAAACAAGCTTTGGAATACTAATTTTCTCAGCGCAGTTTTAATTTTAGAACACTTTGAAAATTTTCAAAAAAATTTTTATTTTTCATTTATTTTCTTTTTGCGTTAACCATACTATAAATTTTCTCCAAAATTTTCATACAATTAATTCGCTATTGTCTGAAAAAAATTAGCTTTTGGAAACTAATTTTCTTAGAGTGGTTACAATTTTAGAGAATTTTAAAGATTTAAAAAAAAATTTTGATTCTTCTTTTCTTATTTTTTTTTATTCTTCGTAAAGTACTCGATAGATTTGTTCTAAAAATTACAGGGAAATTATTTGCGACTGCCAAAAGAAGGGAAATTTCCAAAAATTGATTTTCATAGCGTAGTTTTAATTTTAGAGCATTTTTAAAATTTTTAAAAAGAAATTTTGAAAAGAAAATGTTATTTATTTAACCAGTTAGATCTCGAAAATTACTCTATGGATTTGCTTCAAATTTTGTATACCATCTATGTTTTTGTATAACTAGGCGGGAAGCTATAGAAAATTTGTATTCATAGTGTATTTTTTTTATTATAGAGCCATTTTAAGAATTTGAAAAAATTTTCGATTTTTAATTTTTTTTTTTGTATTTTACGTAAGTTAATTGATGAGTTTGCTTTGAGATTTCCATGGGAATAATTTGCATCTGCCAAAAGAAGGATAACTTTTATAAACCGATCTTTTTAGCGTAGTTTTCTTTTTAGAAAATTTTAAAAATTTTCTTAAAAAATTTTCATATTTCAGTATTTTTCCATTTTACGTAAAGTACTTGATAGAATTACTCTAAAATTTGTATACAAGTTATTTGCTACTGTCTTTATAAACCAAGTTTTAAATAAATAATTTTATTAGCGTAGCTTTTTGATCACTTCTTTTGTTTTCTGAGTTACTCTTGAAAATTTATAATAGTACTACTGAATTTAATTACCGTTACTAAAATTGACTACTTGGATTTACCAAGCTTAGTCGTGATAAAAAGATATCCACAAGATAACAAAAATAATAAATTCGAACCTATGTATAAGGCTAGCTAAAGTCAACAAAATTAAACACTTTAAAAGCTAACATTTAACCCAAACAAAATGTTGAAAAGGCAATCAACTAGCATATATATATTCAAAATTTATAAAGTACAAAATGAATAAATATTAATGATGGACAATTTTTTTATATTAAAATCACATTTAAATAAATATAAAAAAATAATGAAACTCAAAGAGCTCTATGAGAAAGCATTCCGCCAAAGCACTTGGCAGCGTTTTTTATTATCAATAAATAACGTCGGTCAGACGATACTATAATCTCACATTTTTAACTTTAACAAAATTTTCTTTTGTATTTAATTCATCCTGCCTTTTTCTCTTTATTTTAATTTAATTAATATCTCATTTAAGAGTATTTAAATACTTAAGTATGTACAGCGCTTGTTGCTTCAATAATTTCACCAGTAGCACTGATATACACGCAATCTTTTAGGTTAAATGACCTCGTTCAGGATTCGTAAGAACTGGGTTTAGATGCGTACAAGTGTACCAGTCATTACTTTCTTAATTACATTTTTTAAAATTATTATTATTCAAATTTAAAGGTATTTTCAAAATCGGCATGTGGAGGCCTTTTTAACAGGTATTGTTTATATTAAATTTGTTAATAAAATATAAATCAAAATATGAATTTCAAAATAACAAAAATATGCGAAAATGAAATTTTTATACGCGAATCGTTCATTCTATCATAGGGACAATTTTTAAATTGAATTATTTATTTTATAATTTAAATATGAAGCTATTTGTAGATGGAATATAATAACTAATGGCTGATTCCATTTCAAATCGAACAGTCAGTATACACTCAAGTCACCAATTACTGCGCTAATGGAGTATGTTATTCTACCCTAAAAATAAGGGTATACGTATTTTTTTATTTTGCTGAAATATCAAAATTGCATCAGATATGCACTTTTGAAAATTGCATACAAAAACTAAATGTTAAAACTGAAAATGTTGAGAATAACTTTAGAGAGCTATCGTTTTACCAATTTCCAATGAATTTTGATAAACCTTTTTTTATTTTATTTCGTTTTGAGCCCTCTTCAACTCCGTGCAAGAAATTTAAAAAAAAACTAAAAAATGACTGAGATATATGCATTTTACCAAAAAATGCACTTTTTATGCACATGCATTTTTCTCGAAAAGGCCATTTTTTTTTTTGCTGAAATTTTTTTTGCTGATAGAGGACCAAAATACCTATCTAATAGTACTTGTTTGATCCCGGCTTTTTTGGTTTGGAGCAGAGAAAAAATTCACAAATTTTGTTGGTGAAAAATGCTTGTATATACGTTCGGAAGTCTTAAGCAGTCTGCATTCAAACACTGTCGTATGCTTGGCTCATCATTTGTTTACATTTGTATGCATGTATATAGCATCAATAGTGATATATATATATATATATATATATATATATATATATATATATATATATATGTGTAAATTCGTAATATAAAAATAAATATTTAAACATGAAAAAAAGAATTCTATTCGTGTATATCTATATTATGTATGTTTCGATGTACAAACAATAGGAGGCTAACTCGCGGACAAATACATCGCGTAACCAAAACAGCATATTAGAACTGTTATATAGAAGCTAGTTATTTTTACGGCTGCTTTGAAAGGTGCTTCTCGGGCTTGTGAAAAATTCAACAAAATTGTGAAATAACAATGTCCGAAATTTACTCTACTAAAAGAATTTCATGTCCTGATTTTTTTTCAAATGCATAAAAAGGTAGTTTATATGAGCAGTAATTCACGTTTTAGACCGTTGGAAGATTTAGCCATTAATTTGTCACAGCTTCATCCAGATTTAAATATATTGCCATCTACTAATGTATGTAAAAATTGCCATAAACGCATATCAAAAATGATTTTAAGTGATCTTGAGTCTATATCTGAAAATGAAATCACTGAACTTTTTAGCGGAAGAGATGATGATTTTATTCCGAAGACACCCGAACGAATAGAGGAATTAAACGAGAGTATTAATTCAGTTTTACCTGAATGCATCTCACCCCTAAAAAGAAAAACTGCAATACCTGAAAATTTTAGAGGAAATTACGTATCTAAAAAGAAAAAATCCTTAATTTCAGCTTTTTCTGCTACTGTTGGAAGTAAATTAGAAGATGCGTATGGCATTTCAGTTGAATCAATAGAATCGGACGAAAATTCCACTGAAAACTATTGGAATGAATTTTTAGAAAATTTTAAATTGGCTTTAGAAAAATGCTCTTCTATTTCGGAGAAAATAAAACTTCTAACTCTACTACCTTCAAAATCGAACCGTGAAAAACAAGAAAAAAAAAAGCCAAGCGTCGTGAGACTACATTTAAAACTAAAAATAATAAGCGCAAAAAAAAAAAAAATAATTATCTATAATTATTTTTTTGACGCATCCCAACAGTGAGAGGCAAGGGGAACTCACTCTAAAAAAGCACCCCGAAGGGAACAGAATCCTTCTACGTCCACGTCGTTGTTCCTGGATAATGCTAAACGAAGGATAATATTTAAATGTCGACTGCTTAAGATTTCCGAACGTATATACAAGCATTTTTCACCAACAAAATTTGTGAATTTTTTTCTCGCTCCAAACCAAAAAAGCCGGGATCAAACAAGTACTATTAGATAGGTATTTTGGTCCTCTATCAGCAAAAAAAATTTCAGCAAAAAAAAAATGGCCTTTTCGAGAAAAATGCATGTGCATAAAAAGTGCATTTTTTGGTAAAATGCATATATCTCAGTCATTTTTTAGTTTTTTTTTAAATTTCTTGCACGGAGTTGAAGAGGGCTCAAAACGAAATAAAATAAAAAAAGGTTTATCAAAATTCATTGGAAATTGGTAAAACGATAGCTCTCTAAAGTTATTCTCAACATTTTCAGTTTTAACATTTAGTTTTTGTATGCAATTTTCAAAAGTGCATATCTGATGCAATTTTGATATTTCAGCAAAATAAAAAAATACGTATACCCTTATTTTTAGGGTAGAATAACATACTCCATTAGCGCAGTAATTGGTGACTTGAGTGTATACTGACTGTTCGATTTGAAATGGAATCAGCCTAATACATTAAATTAATTGAAATTATTTATTAGAGATCTGCATGTCATAAAATAAATTTTATATTGCAATATATAATTCGATTTCGTCATAAGTGGATCACTCGTAACAACTGGTGTCACTACCCTATATATGAGTTATAAACTAAGGCATTACGGACGGTCGATACAGTCGGGAACTATCTTACCGACGGCTTGTAATCGGAAAAGTGTCTCGTTGACTCTTGGTACAGGTTAAAGGTACGGGTTTATGTCACAGGAAAGACAGGTAACCTTTAAGCCTCGTGTTAACTCAGCGAAAACATGGAAGGGGTGTACTAATCGTGGTACTCATATCGACTAGCGGAGGACCTACCTCGACCGAGAAGGTGGAGGTAAAAGAGAGACCATCTTAAGAGGAGGTAGGAACCATTTGCCGCTTGGCGGCGCTGCGGTCAGATGAGCGAAAAATATAAAATATTTTTTATTCAGCGATTTATAATTTATCGAGACAATAATATACTTCTAACGTTGTCAAAGGCAATAGCCATATATATGTAGAATAATTATTGATGATAATCTTGTTTGACAAGTCTAAGCTATTGTTATAAAACGAAAAATGCAGTGCGAAGTAGAGCCGGCGTGAGCATGTGCATACTTCGTTATTTACTATTACTTTCTCTGTCGCACTTAGGAAACATACCCATATGCTTACATCGGTTCTACCACGCGCCGCATTTTTCGTTTTATGATAATATTTTAGACTTTTCAAACAATATTAGCTTCAATAATAATTCTACCTATATATGGCTAGTGCCTTTGACAACGTTAGAAGTATATTATTGTCTCGATAAATCATAAATCGCTGAATAAAAAATATTTTCTATATTTCTTTCATCTGACCGCAGCGCCACCCTGTATAGAGCGGCGAATGGTTACGACCCCCTCTTAAGTTATTGCCTTGTACACAGTAGTATAGGCTGGAAAGGAACCTCAACTCTAAGTTAATTCTTCGAGAGTCAAGGTGAAAATTGGATCATTGTGAAACATGTATAGTTTTCCCCCTAGTACATGTTCACAGAGGAGGGACAGGATAAGCTCTGATTCGAATAAATCAGCAACGGCTCTTATATGCCCTGAGGCTCTCTATATCCGCTGTTGTAGTAACGCTGCCTAGCGGTTAAGCAAAGGTACTATGCTTTTAGCGCGATGCTTAAAATTACATCGTAGCATATTGGTTTCTGTATTCCTCGGCTTTATCACATTCTTTCCGTAAATCTTCATCGGTTGTAGACAAAGCATTAAGTGAAAGATTAATAATTTTTTCTGTGATATCTGATAAATTATTCATTTTTTGCTCCTGTATACGAAACAACACTTTCACGTCATGAGCCTCAACAAAAACATTTTTAAAGGCTTAATTAAAATTATTCAAGGCTTTTGTAAATGCTGCGCGCAGCACTGTCCTTTCTTTCTTAGCTTCATCCATCTTGAAAATGAAAGTTCAATAATTACAAACACTAGTCCTCTCACGCTGTCGCTAATTTGTTGAGTACAAGTAAATTTTATAATTATTAAATTTAAAATATTCATTTAAATAAAGCAAGAAGGAATATAAAGTTATGAGAACACACAAATATAAAAAAATTGCGCACGCATTTACTTATTCAAACCTTCTTTGTTACACAAAGAGTGAGTTTCGCTCAACGTCTAAAATCACAAATTGAATCAAAAATCGATTCTTATCTGACTTACGCTTCGCTTTCGACAGTCTTTATATGTGGCCCTCCATTATTACAGGTGGTTCTTTCCGCATACACGAAATTTGTACGGCTCTTACGATTAAGTGTGCGCGTGCATACATAAAAAACATATAATATTAACGCGACATCCTGACACCAATTAAGATGAAAACAAAATCATAAAAACAATATAATTTTTCTTCATCTCAATTCTAAGGATATTACAAACATAAAGAAATAAAATACAAATATACCAGGAATCAAAGCTTTTACGCGTTCAAAGGGCTAATAATCTTTTTTTATATTATATTATTATGATAATCATGTACCGCGCTATAAAACATCCTATCAGTACCCTTCAAAAAAGCAGAACATTTTTACTACTGTTCATTTGACTTCACGTCATTATTTATCAAACGTACCGACCCTATATTTATTTAATCGACAATCATTGTGGAAAATGACTTCAATGATATTGTAATTTTTGAAAATTCAAAGGGTATTATTTTTACTTCGAGAGCAGTATAATTATTTATCTCATTTCTGCTTTCTCATAGAGAAAGCATTGCATCAATAAAAAAAATTTTTTATAATTTTTTATTTTATTTTTTAAATAACAATGTATAAGAACATATTTTTACTCAAGAATTCAAAAAAAGTGGTTCCCAAAAAATATCTGTCTATATGTATGTGTGTGCGTGCATACGTGTGTGTGTGTGTGTGTGTGTGTGTGTGTGTATGAATTCAGTACGCTAGTTAGATCTCGAAAATTACTCGATGGATTTGCTTCAAATTTTGCACACAATCTATTTTTTTGTCTTACTAGTGCGGAAGCTATTAAAAACTGATTTTCTTAGTGTAGTTTTAATTTTAGAACCATTTAAAAAATTAAAAATAAATTTTGATTTTTCAATTTTTTTCTTTTATTTTACGTAAATTACTTGATGAATTTGCTTTGAAGTTTCCATGAGAATTATTTGTATCTGTCAAAGTATTACTTTTGAAAACCGATTTTCTTAGCATAGTTTCAATTGTAGAAAATTATTTAAATTAAAAAAAAAATTATAATTTTTTATTTTTTCCATTTTACCTAAACTACTTGGTAGATTTGCTCTAAAATTTGTATATAAGTTATTTGCTATTGTCTTCATAAAACAAGGATTTAGAAAATAATTTTCTTAGTGTAATTCTTTGATCACTTCTTTTGATTTCTGATTCAACGCTTTTACTAACTCTTTTCTTACTTTCTCACTTCCTCTTTGTCTTACTATCTTAGATTGATCCTCATTTTTACCCCATTTTTATCCATTCCTGATTCTCTCTTCCAATTTCCTAATCATTCTCTCACACTCACTAATTTTTCTTGAATTGAAATAATGTTTTTTATATCGAAATCAAATTTAAAAGTATAAAATCAAATTACTCTAACTCAACGAGTTCTATGAGAAAGCATTGCGTCAAAGCATTTGTCGAAACTGTTAAAAATAGTTTCATTAATTGCATTTTACATTGAATTAATCTTTTACTTAATTTCATTGCTAACGATTAGATTTGGCAGCGTTTTTTAAGTCAGTGTTATTTTTTTAAATTTTTTTAGTTTAAAATTTTTAACTTTGACAGTCAATATAGAAAGCTATTGAAATTTAGAAGATTGAAAGTCAATATTTTATAATGCATTCAGGACTTAATTTAAATTCAATTCAATTTCATCATATATTAACATTGAAAGTAATTTTTTTCAAAATGAGTATCTTAGAATATCTTTTATATAATATGCTCGAAATTAAGACTGGATTTTTTTCTAGTAATAATAATCTTTCATTTTTCAAAAAAACTATAAAATTAAAATTATAATATGGAGAAAAATTTTGATTCTCTGCAAAAGTTTATATATTTTATATAGCTCATATTAAAAAAATAATTGTAACTAACATCATAAGAAGGCGAAGACATTATTTTATTCAACTTTATCATATGTAAAATGTTCTTACGTCAGAGGAATAAAAAATCATTGGTTTTGGTATAATCGTCAATAATTTTTTATCCAACATGTACTGATCTTGAAGAATTTCTGTAACACGAAACTCTTTTTTGCTAACAACGATAACTATTTATAATATAAAAAAATCATTGGATACTTCAATTATTATTATTATTTACACTCATAAGGATAAATATTAAGTTTGGAAATGAAGTAAGCTTATAAAATACACGTTTCTGTGTCTTTGTGTGAACAAATTGTTTACTAACTTAATTTAAACTAAGCTACGTATCTAAAAATAGAACACAAAGTATAAAACTAAACATTAAAATGTATGTGAAATGTTAACATTAAATTTATTGATGAAGACGTTAAGATAAAGTTTAATGTTGATAAATTCTCTCCATATAACTGGAAACTTATTTATAATTTTACAGATGGAGTAGTTCTGAGGGAAGGAAATTACTTAAGTGCTACGGCCGATATAGGAATATTTGAACATTCCTTAACAACCGATCTTTTAAATCATCTAGTATTTGTTCAAAAGGTTTTTATGAAGGAGGTAAATGAAGTTGTTCAAAAAGTTTACGGTGGAGAGAAGCCAGTGCTTTTGTGGTTCGAAGATGAAGAGCCCACTTCTAATTCTAATTTAAAAAGAATCCTTTTTTCGCTTATTATTCGTATAAAAGTAAGTTATGTTATTTACTTTTTTATATTTCAAACTTCTACTTTTTCTGTAAAAATGAGTTCTATTTTTTTTATTATTCATTTTTCAAAGTACTTCCATTTATATACTAGTAAATTCTATTATTTACTTTTATTATTTAAAAATACTATTATGCATTGATAGCGATCATATAGCTCTTCATATTTGTCGAAACTGTTAAAAATAGTTTCATTAATTGCATTTTACATTGAATTAATCTTTTACTTAATTTCATAGCTAACGATTAGATTTTCAGAAAGCACAAGATAACCTTTTTTTTAAATTTGTAATTCTTTTTGAAAATCCAACACGAAATGCTATGACATTGACTAGGTGAATGTATATATATATATATATATATATATATATATATATATATATAGCCCAAAAAAAAGATCTGCATATCTGTTAGTCCCTTAAAATGACTTTTAGCAGAGATTAGTAGAGATCGCCAATGAGCATAGGCGAGAGCGTGCCTGTTAAAATTCGAAGTGAACTACTGCCGCCACATGGACAAATGCCCGAACTATACGCGCAAAGCCCCTCCACGTCTACACGCGCGTAGAGAAGCAAGGGAGAGTGGAGGAGATAAACCCACGGAACACGAGACTTCCAGTGACGTAGGTAACCTTACGGCAAACTCGCTTTAGCTCGTTTTCGCCGCGGTACGTTAATAGCTTTATTTAAATGTGATTAACTGTCCCCAAAATTCGTTGATTAATCACATATTTTTATTTGAAACATAAATATATTTTTTAATAATAAAAATCGTTAAGGTGGAATTAAATGAATATAATAATAAATGAAATCTTTTGGGGGCGATGAACATATGTAACTTTTCACCTAGATCAAATAACATATGCGATGGCTGTGGTCACTAAGTTTTTACGCTGCTCGCTGAACTCCTAATTTTGCCAAGTTCAATCCCGATGTTCCACCAATTTTTTTTTCATGTTTTATTTTTAAATATTATATATTTTTATAATCAATTTTTATAGCGTAAAAAATAAAATTAAAAATTTATTTAACATCTTAAATTCTATTTTATTTCAAAAATAAAAAAAAAAATATTTACAGATAGGGATAGAAAAAAGTTTTAATGTCAATATTACATGGATATATAACGTATATCAATATGAAATAAAAACGTAGCTAGTTCTGTAATTTTTTCCTGCTAATTAAAATATATTAAAGATTGAAAAAAATTATTATAAATTATAGTTGTTTTTTATTCTCACTCAATTTCGAATAATACAACCTTTTTTGTTCTTTAAAAAAAGGACCCTTTGATAAAATTAGAAAATAAATATGAATAATTCTAATTTTATTTTAGATAAGTAAAGACTGATTCCATCTCAAATCATGCAGACCGACTGCACCTATCTCTCCGAACTGCTTAAAAATTTTTTATATTATTCTACTTTGAGAATAAGCGTATACGTTGTTATGTCCGGTCACCTTAAATAGGTTTACTCGGACATGTGTTTGTTTGGGATATTTCTTGTTGGTATTGTTAAATATTTTCTGGTTTTTAAAAGACTGCGGGATAGAGGAGCTTAATCGCTTACCTTGTCTTAACTGCTGGCTGCGTGGTCGAAAGCAAAGGAGTTTATCTACTTAATAAACTTTACACTGAAGGGCGCAGTGCTCCTCTCTGGTTGCCCGTTTGTTAATTATTTAGGAACTGGATTAATGGCACTTATGTTCGCAGAGATTATTTTTGTATATTTTTGTAAATGATATTTATTTTATTTTATTACAAATGTTGTACAAGCTATTGATAAGTGAATCGCGCAGATTTACAATAATAAATCGGAAGAAACCTCGTTAGTATTTTTATTTATTCTTATTTGAAAATAAAATAGGAAATATTCTTTTTATTAACACACTTTTTCCCCTAGCAGTAAGTTGTATAAAAATCGCGTTTTTATTGGACTGACTTGTTAAAATAAGCGCGCGACTAAATTAAGTTATTTCGCTTGTAATTAAATTTAAGAAGGAAATAAAGCGCGAGTTACAAGTTTTTATTGACACGATTTTACACTTGATTTATGTGCAAGTCGAAAAAGGTGTTACCCTTGCGAGGTCTAACTGCGGACTGACTTATTAAAATTATTTTTCTCTGCAAGAAAGGTACAAATCTAGAAATAAAATGCAAGTTTGTCAAAATTTAATAGAGTCCCATTGGTCAGTTCGGCCGTGAGAAACTCTTTAGAATCTCACATTCGGTGACAGAAGATATCTTCTTATCACGCCTAAAAATGCTGAGGTAGCGTATACGGCGCGCGAACTTACTGCTTTTCTCTTAAGACTAATACAAGAAATTAAATTTATTTTTTTAATACAGTATATTCCTTATTACTAAAAGATTCATTTATTTATCTACTTATATGTATTTATTAATGTTATTTAGGGAGAGAACTGCAAATAAATATGTTTATATGCATACATAATGTATATGCGTATATATAATTATATATACGTACGCACATTTATATGTATAATAAAAGGTTAAAAAAATTAAAACGAAAAATGATTTTTCGTACGTCCGTGATTATGCGGATGTAACACCCCCACCGTGAAAACAAAGCAATAAGATTTTAATTGTTTTGCTTTGGGGTTCCCAACAGTTTGAGCTCGATGTCTCGGATGGTTTTTCTTGATGGTGGCATAGAGTTAGATCTGCTGAGTCTTCTTCTTGGCGGATTCAATGATTCCGTTGACCCAGTGGCTGTTCCGTGTTCTGATGTTTTATCCTTCTCTGTACGTTCGGGCTTAGCCAGGCTCGTAAGCAAATGTGTTATCGAGCCGAAAATGGCTCCCAGGAGTCTTGTACTCCATCCATATACCGTGTATAGAGTGTATCCGCGGATTATGGTGTCGAAGATTAGTTTGATTACTTGGCATAACAGGATAATCATTAATATTCCTGCCGAGATTTGGCCAAATTTTTGAAACCCATTCCACATTTTGTTAAGTGTGGATTCCATCATTGTTTCCATTTCTTCTGGTGTCAACAGGTTGTTAAACTTTACAGAGCGCGTCCTTGCTTCTCTGTCGTTAAGCCGTCTCGCTATTGCTTCTAGCATTGCAGGCTTTTCGGCTGGAAAGATCGAATGTTCGCGTAGATTTTGCAGGTCTTCCGGTGTGTATATTCCATTTTCCAAGACTTCTGAGATGCTGGCGTGTTTCCAGGTCGGTTGGACAAATGGTTTTAGGGTTTGTGGTAGGTTTACCTCCGTTGCTGTAAGGTGAATCTTAAACCATTTCTCGCTGATTTTGAAGATACTTGGTATAAGTGTGTTGCAATCTCTAATCGTTCCTATTTGTGCTAGCACCTTGCTGATAGGTTTGGCGAAGTACGCTTCGTCATCGCAAGTCACTGGTACTTCGTAGTAGCATTGTTCTGTTTTTCTTATTTTGCAGGATCGTGGTACACATTGTATTATGTGGGCGACTTCTCCTGCTGCTATGGCTAAATAACCTTGCTTCTTCATAACTTTCATGGCAAAAAGGTCTGGATTTGAGAACGCCAGAGGTAGAGCATTTTCTATGATTTGCTTCTCCAATATACATCGGTGCAGGACTATGTCACGATATAGTGATCCTAGTTGTTTATCGAGATGTCTTCCGAGATTCATTATTTTTGCGTTAAAATATGTAGTAAGGATGATATCTGGTACCTCTAAGCTTTTTCGGGTGGTGAATGATTTGCCTCTTGTGGTTTCCAAAATGAATAGTTCTGTTTGATCCGTTTTAATTAATTTATATCCGCATAGCATTTCTTCTCCAGTTTTGGTTAGACCAAAATTTATCTTCCCAGTTGAATTACCAAAGTAGATAACAGGAGCGTTCGAATTGTTATCAACCATACGTGTCCCTATACCTTCATATAGGATGGTGAATTCATCGAACTTACATGTGGATCCCATTACTGGAGTCCAGAAAATGCAGCTTTCTTCCTCATCAATGCATCTACCGCTGGTGTAGCTGCATCGAGTTCCGGTGCTTAGGATCACCATATTCTTTTTTTTATCTACGGTGACCTCGTAGCCTGTTGCTTTGATCTCCAGCTTCGCAGTTACGACTACCTTTTCGTATTCATATCCATTATCATTGTAAGTTGTACCCTCACAATATCCGTTTGCATCCAATCTTCCGGCGACTGTGACAGTCCTTCTATTGGTCGCGTTCACCAATAGATTATTTATTACGGAGCGTCCATATTTATATTGGCCATATCTAACGAGATCTTCGCATGCTTCTCTCGTTGCCAACTCCATGAATGTGGTAGAGCCTCCTTTTACTTTTGAGTTGTGCGAATGCATACCGCAATACCTAATTTCCTGCTCTACCTTTATTCTACATTGGTAAGCTCGGACCTTGAAATATTGAGTATGTTGTAGCAGCTGGAGGTATATTTCTTCTTCAGCAGGTGCTGCGTCGGATAGCACGCAGTCTCCGACTTCTGTAAGTGCTATAGTCGTTATGTTGGGGGTGGCAGATCCGCATTCATATGTCGTAAAAGTGACGGCGACTCGAATATAAGTGTACAAAAAGAACATTAATTTGCAGTTCATCCTCCTATAACAAAAAAAAATAACTTAAGATTATTCGTAGACTCATTATGCTGATACAGGTATGGTTATTATGTTGCGTAGTTACAGTTGATTGAGGTTATAAGCATTTTTACCCAATTACTAAGATAAATTTTTAAAGATGCGTGATTAGGTAAAGTGAATTCACCAACTTGCTTAAGTTTCTTTATTCGTTATTACATCCAAAGAAAAGAAAAATTTGGATATGCATACGTATCACAAAGCAAAGAAATCGAATGATAAAAAATAAATAATACGCAGATTTACGTTAATTATCGTTATGTGTATTCACTTTAAGAAATCTTTAGTCAAATGTAGAGTTCTGATCATTATCGATCGAGCTTTCAGATCTTAGTTTCGTTAAGCGCAATTTATTTGGGTGTAAAATTTTCGTAGTATTTTTAAAAGAAATTTTAATATTTCTACCATTTTCTAATATCTCAAGAATTCTATGTGGCCCGGTATACTGCGGTTGAAACTTTCCTTTTCTAGGTTCTATTAATAGCATTACGTGATCATTAACCTTAAAATTACACGGGTTTAACTTCCTATCGTAATATTCCTTGGAACGTCTTTTTGCGTTATTTAGATTTTCTTTAGCTAATTCGTGTATTTCTAACAATTTTGATCTTAATCTAGTCAAATAGTCATAATAAGTATCGGTAGTATTTTCCCCCAATACCGCCCTCGTTGATGGAACGCGAGCTATCTTCCCATATACGCATTCGTATGGGGTGAGCTTCGTCCCTTCATGAACGCTGGTATTGTAGGAAAATGTCGCACATTCACACCATTCATCCCATTGTCGTATATTTGATACATAGTTCATTAACCATTCCTTTAACGAGTGATGCATTCGCTCAATAGATCCATTGGATTGAGGGTGAAATGCGGTGGTAGTACATGTTTTAATTTTACACATTTTCGCGACGTTTTTCATTAATGAACTGATAAAATTTGCACCTTGATCCGTCAGGACTATCCTTGGTGACCCATGAATAAAAACAAGTCGTTTTAGAAAAGCATCGGCAATTGCCGTTGACGTAGTGGAATCTAAAGGGACAGCTATACAAAATTTTGTTAGCAAATCTTGCATCGTCAAAATGTACATGTTCCCATTTCTGATCCTGTCCAATGGACCTACGATATCTAACGAAATTTTTTCGAAGCTAGAACCCGGTGTGTCTGTTAACACCATAGGTTGCCTAACCTTATTTCTAACTAGTTTATTTAGTTGACAAGTGCGACAAGCGTTGACAAAATTTTGGATTCCCGCTTTCATATTTGGCCAAAAATAGTGTTGTCTAACTCGGTTATATGTCTTTGTTATACCTTTATGACCGTTTATTGGTGATTCGTGAATTTCGCGTATAATTTGTTCACGCAGATCTACTTCTGGTATTTGTATCAAGTTTTTACAGATTATTATCTTAGTTTGAGAATCTGAAAATATATCCTTCAACAGATCGACAATTTCACTCCACGTGATATCGTCTATCTGTTCTGTTTTTGAAATTCTCAAGGATAACAGAGATGTTGTTTGGCATACGTCTAGCAGTGAAAAAATAGCATCCTTGAAAATTTCTCTATCTGTTTGTATATGCAGATTTTCTTCAACTGGCAAAGCTATCAGAATCTTTTTGTCATTTTCAATGACTTTTGCTCTTGCAAGGACAATATCTTGCAGGGGCGGAAGTCTTTGTTCTTGTTGCAGAAAAAGTGCTCCTGAGTCGAGAGGTTGATTTTTTTGTGTTATGAAATAGGTCAGATTGTCTTTTGTCATGAGAAAGTTATCTCTCGTTTCGATTATATTTCGTGATGGTCGAGGTCGATTTGATTTGTCTCGACCTATCTCATACTCAACAGATAGAGGAGCTTCATTCGCCCTGGACGGATTTGAATGTAATTCGTCCCTGAGCGATTAATGATCCTCGGAAATATTTATATTTTCATTCATAGCATCGTCAGTCACGTGAGCGTCTTCGGGTGGTTTATTTGCTGTGGCTTCTAAAGATTCCTTAAGGATGTCTAGCGTCCGTGACAGTTCGTCGGCTGGCAGTTGATATCTGTCTTGCTCGATTTTAGTCAATTTTACGCTTGTTAGTATGCTGTCGAAGGGTATCTTATCGTCATAGTCAAAAGAATATATATGTTCGTCTCCGTCTTGACGCGTTAACCATCGTATAGATATTACTTTATTATTTGATTTAATGTACTGTTTGCTTTGGCATAAATAAAAACTGTCCTTACTGTTTCTTACTGCTAGGAAGTCATTCTTTTTAAACAGTGTCTCGGTTGCGATTGACTCTAAAGCGTTTATTTTATAGACCGGTTTACACGTATTTTCCTCGGAAGTTATCTTAACGATTTCTTTAGTTTCCGATTCGCGTATATTTTGCACTTCGTTATCCGGAGGGTTACGTGATAGCGCGTCGGCGACGAAATTAATTTTTCCTGGAAGATATCTGATTGTAAAGTCAAATTTGTCTCTTAATTCAAAATACCATTTTTTTAATTTAGATGTACAGTCCTTTATTTTGTGCAGCCAAACGAGAGGTTGGTGGTCAGATATAAAGGTGAAATGTCGGCCAATCAGACAATAGTCGAATTGATCGCCGCAAAATCGCATTGCGAGTAGTTCCTTTTTGATAATGCTATAATTCATCTCGGTTTTTGTAAGCAATCGGCTTGCGTAAGCTACAGGTAAATCTGAATTTTCCTTCTTTTGAGATAGGACACCACCGACTGCGTAGTCTGAGGCGTCTGTTGTTACGAAGAATTCCTCTTCGAAGTTTGGATGTTGCAAAATTGGTTCATTAATTAGGCAGTTTTTGAGCGTCTCAAAAGCTATTTCCTGTTCATCTGACCAATTGAAAGCTACTGCTTTCTTCAAAAGGTTTGTCAATGGCTTTGCGATCGTTGCAAAATTTGGGATGAAACGTCGATAATATCCGCACAGACCAAGAAATTGGCGTATTCCCTTGACATTTCGTGGACGAGGGAATTTTTCGACAGCTTGGGTCTTATTTGGGTCTGGTCTCATGCCTTTATGACTAATCTCGTGACCAAGAAATGTCACTGATGTTTCGTAAAATTGGCACTTTAAGGGATTTAATTTTAGGTTAGATTTCCTTAAAGTCTCTGTGAATTCCAGAAATAATTCGTCTAGATCGTTTAGATTTTCCGCAAATAGTATGACGTCATCAATATATCCTAGCTTTCCTTTTCCTTTCGAGCTTAGATCTAACGGTTTATGCCCTAATATTTTATTGGTTAATTCTTGAAAAGTACTTGCCGCTGTTCGAATTCCGAAAGGCATTCTTTTGAAGTGAAAGTGACCATAAGGAGTAGAAAAGGCTGTTTTCTCTCGGTCTTCTTCTCTAATCATCACCTGATGGAAACCTGAATACATATCCACGACGATTAAATAGCAAGCCCTGCCGAGCTGCTCGACTAAATGCGTAATATATGGGATTGGATGTGGATATGGCTTGATTTTTTCATTTAATTTTCGGAAATCGACTACAACTCTCCACTGTGGCTTCCCTTCAATATCGTCTTTCTTTTTGACAACCCAGAGAGGACTGTTAAAAGGCGATTCACTTCTTTTGACTATATCTGATTCTAACAATTTACTTATTTGCTCGTAAACAACTTCTTGCAATTTTTGAGGTATTGGATACTGTTTTACGTTCACTGGTTCTTCGTCGTAGGTTTCGATTTTATGTTCGATTATGTTAGTGGCAGAAAGGGATTCTCCTTTCAAATGAAAAACATCAGCAGTTTTTTCAATGAGCTTCTGCAGCCTTGCTTCGTTTTCTTCCGCTATATGGTTTTTAGGTATGTCGTTTAATATACATTCTGTTCTGTTTTTGACATTAGCATTGTATATTCGCTCAAAATTTTTGTGTTTTGAACTTCGATTATCCTTTTTATATGGCTTGACGTAGAATTCAGTGACAGTATTTATGTCTAAGATAGTTCTGTTGATGCATGGTTCTATATCAGAGTAATTTACATAAGTTTCTATTGGTTGATTCACCTGATTTATTTCGATATAGTCCAGCCAATTTGCACCTGGAAGGAAATCTCGAATTATTATATCTTCTTTAGTGGTTTCTGTGCTTTCGTTATCTGATATTTCAATTTTCCCTTTTGTTAGACTTGTGCTTACCGTGTTGCGCGGAGCTTTTTCGGGCTTAGCATAAGTCTTGTAGGTGCTATGTCGCACATTGTCATCGTCGCTTACCGTGTTGCGCGGGGCGTTTTCGGGCTTTGCGTACGATGGTTTTGGATTTCGGCCGGGGGATTCGATTAAATTTGTGATAGAGTTCGGAGCGTCATCGTCTACCGTGTCGCGCGAAGCATTTTCGGACTCAACGCATGACGTTGCAGAATTGGGTAACATCTGCACAGGAACCTTAGATTTAGGAATTATATTTTCTTGAATTTGAAGGTCTTCTTCGGAAGATGAGCAAATAGTACTGTCTGAGTAGCGTCTCTGAAAGACTCGATCGTATTCTTCACCATATTCGAAAGTAATTAAGTCATTGATTAGTTCATCGGCTGACCTCGTATCATCTACATTGGCCTGCATAGAAATAAGAGAAGGCGCTTGGTTCGTGACGTTAACTTCTTTTATATCTCCTATATCCATGAAGAGAGTGCTATCTTTGTCTATAAAAATTTTCTCGTTACGATGCTGATAATATTTCTGTGTTGGTTCTAGAGTTAGCGGTGTTATTTTTAGGTCGATATCAAAGATATTGATATTGAATACCTCTATGTCAACGTAGCCTTGGTCGTTGATTGCCATGATGTTTCCTGCCACTATGCCTTTTTCGTTAAATTTTATTTTCCTAATATAGCCATATTCATCTTCTGGGTTATTCAACGGGAAACGTACAGTTGCGGTTGCTAGAGCAGGTATTCTTTTAACGTCTTTTAAATTTACGAAAGGCAAGGTTTTGTCCTCGAAAATTAGTGCCTTTCGATAGAAATCGAGGCTTGCACCGTGCTGCTCACAGAAGTTTGAACCTATAATTGCTTCTGTTTTCATCGGACAATCATTGGCGACTATAATGACCTCTGTTGGGGATCCATATATGTCAATGACGCATGTACCAATCGAAGGTATATCGGTTCCCGATATTCCTCTTAACAATGGTCGGTTAAAGTTCTGTTACAATCGCGTTCACTGGACGCGTTTTCTCGGTTGCCACTCCAGGAGCGCCCTTCGCTGGAGCGTTCGTCTCGTTTTTTTGTTGATTCTCTTTGACCCATTTTAATTTACGGCACTCTTCCTTTACATGACCTCTGTTTTTGCAATAGGCACATATTTTTATCTGGTAATTGTTATTATGACTTTTGTTTCTGTCACTTGATTGGTTGTTAGTCTGGTTGTATCTCCCCTGATTAGATGTGGTTGCTCGTGGCACATCCGGTTTTGCAGCTGTTGCTTCGTTCATATCTCGTCTGTTTTCATAAAGATTTTTATTTCTTTCGTTGATCTTATATCCATGCTTCAAGTTGTCCCTATCAATCTGCTTATCTACCGCGATTGCGTCGTCGAATACTTCGTTCAGAGTTAAGTTTGCTGGGTTTTTAAGCCTTTGCCTAAATTCCGGCGGTAAGCCGTCTCGAAATCCTTCGATTATATCTCCTTCGATTTCAGAAAGTTCGTCACGAGTTAATTCATTGCTGATATCGAAACGTTTTCGATCGATAATAGCTTCTTTAAGGTCAACGATTCGTGTAATAAAATTAAGCAGTGACTCGTTTCTTCCCTTATAAATTTGATCAAGTTTACCTCTTAGATTGTTTAGAGTTTCTGTGGGGGCAAAAACGGATTTTAGTCTATCGACGAATTCGTCCAATGTTCCGAAATTATTGTGCTCGAACGCGATATACGCTTTGTCTTCGAGTTTATTTTTCACTAACTTTATTAACTCTCTCTCAAGGTGCTGAGGAACTATTTGAGTTGCGCGTTTGCATGCTCTGACAAAAGGTATTAAGTTTGTTCCGTCAAATTTTGGTATGCTGTTCAAGGCCTCCTTTATGTAAATGCTTGGTGGCACAGTCCAGGAATTCTGTGGTTCTGCTAGGTTATTATGAGGTCTTGATGCTGGGTCTGGTGGTAATGTCTGCTGTGCTTGCGGTACGGGGGACGTTGAGCGAGTTGCACGCATTCGATCTATGTCACGGCGCATTTTTGCTAATTGAGTTATCACGTCCTTTGTCGACTCCTCGGTTTCGTCTATTGGCTTTAACCTCAAATTCGTTTTATTTTGAGATCCCAAATCTATTTTATTAGTTTGTGCTAAGGGAAAATTTGATACACTAGAGGCAGTGTCCGATATGGTAATTTCAAGATTTTCGCGGCGTTTTCTTTCTTTTTCGAGTTCCTTTTCAAGCATTTGAACGCGTTCCTTTTCTACATTTAACGAGTCCATCGCGTCCTGCTTTAACCGTTCTGCCTCACTTAGGACTTTCTTCTCACGATTCCCTAGCGCTTGTTCTAAATCCTTAATTCTTTGTTCGCGTTCTTTTAAGTTGTTAGCGTATAGTCTCAACTCCTCTTCGGTGAGCGGCAAATCTTTGTCGTTAATTCCTCCGGTAGCCATTTTATAAGAATTTTAAAATCTAGGCTATTTAAAAAAAAATAGACTATCGCTTGTGCAATTATTATTATAAATTGTTATTTATATAAATAAAGATTGATTTCTTAGGTAAATTTTGAGAAAAAGGAGAAGAAAAAGAAATTTTAAATAAAATGCTCCTTACTTATAGAAGAAAAGGAAACGCAATATAAGAAAATTTTTTTTTTAATCGATAGTAATTAGATTATTTTCCGACTGCATATGTTGACCGGCTTGGTCAACTTGCAAGGGCGATAGCGGAGCTGGTGCGGGTTGTAGTTCTTCGAGACTCAAATCGATTACAACGCGCTCTTGTTGCGGTTGTCGTATCCGGGGGGGAGTTATTAAATATTTAGCTGGCGTGTCGATTACGTATGGGTTAACGACTAGACCTCTTTTTGGGCCGATTTTTTTTCTCGGTAGTAGAAATTGTGGCTCTAGATCAATATCGTTTTCTTTGACCCACCCTATGAACCGCTCTCTGGCCTCTCCTTGCAGACTTAGCTTATCTGCTGTTTGCCTTATCTTAGGGCCAAGGCCTCTCCTTTTATTATCTGTCATTTACTGGAGAAATAAAGGGGAAAGCAGAAAAAATAAAAAAAAAAAAAACAAAACCAAAAAGAAAAAAAAATGATTATTTGAAGAGAGGAAGAAAAGAAAAAAGAAGAGGAGAAAGAAAAAAATATTTATTAGAAAAAGTTGCTCCAACACCTAATTGTCTCTTTTTTCTTTCCAAGTCTTTTGCCGCTGTTAAGCGATAAAAGAGAACTAGCACTATATGCCGTGAGGCTCAATAGATACAAGCCCAAAATTGAAAATAAACTTTCAGATATAGGGTCAACTTGTTTCTTCCCTTTTTTATTTTCTTCAGGTTGAGCCCTTCGTGCTGTTAAGCACAAACGGCGAATTGCAAGTCTTATGCCGTGAGGCTCAAGACCTACAAGACCCTCAAGAAATAAAACGTTATGATTAAAAAAAAAATTCTTTCTTTACTCTCCACCAGAAATTTTTAAATGCTGTTAAGCATGAAAAAATAATTTACGAGCTTTATGCCGTGAGGCTCAAAAACTGTAAACCCTGTCAGAGAGAGAGAGAGAGAGAAAAAAAAAGAAAGAAGAGAAACAGAAAACAAAAAAAAAATGAAAAAAAGAAAAAAAAACAACGAAAAAAAAACAGTAATTTTTAACTTATTTAGTGCAGAATTATATTTGCAAAAAAAAATAAAAATGGTTCACTTCATATTAACATAAGAAAAAAAAGTAGCAAAGGAAAAATTAAAAGTAAATGTATAAGCGTTAGTTTAATCTTACGCCTTGCGTTAGATAAGCTGATTGACTGAGTTTTTATTTTAGCTATTTGTAAGGTAGAGTTTGTTACTTCAGAAAAATGTTAGTTATAGAAACAGGAAAAAGTAAAGTATTTACTTTTACTTAATGTTAGATTTATTGATTTGTTTGTTAATTTATGTATAAATAAATAAGAATTGAAATAAATGTTCTATGCTCATCTAAAGCAAGTATTTTGTCTAGTTATCTAGCGTTTCCCTGCGATAGAGAACGTTTTGAACAATTTATTTAGTATTCTTTCTTTTTCTTTATTCATCCTTTTCCAAATTATTGATTTATAAATAAATTAATATCTTAAACACTGGTTCTGCGCTCATCTAAGACAAGTATTTTGTCTTGCGTTTCCCTGTGATAGAGAGCGCTTCGAATATTTGGTTTTCGAGTAATTAATTTATAAACAAATCAAGAATTGAAAATATTAGTTCTACGTTCATCTAAAGCAAGTATTTTGTCTAGTTACCTAGCGTTTCCCTGCGATAGAGAACGTTTTGAACAATGTATTTCAAATAAGAAAGGCGTTATTAGATTTTATTTTTGATTTATCAACTTATAAATAAGTTAACAGATCGAAAAATCTTTACTCTATGCTCATCTAAAACAAGTATTTTGTCTAATATTATTTAGCGTTTCCCTGTGATAGAGAGCATTTCGAGTGTAATTAATTAGTATAAAAAGCAGTAATAAAAAAATTTGTTAGTGTTTATTAGTTATTTGACAAGAAATATCCTACCGTCGCTGTCACCATTTGTTATGTCCGGTCACCTTAAATAGGTTCACTCGGACATGTGTTTGTTTGGGATATTTCTTGTTGGTATTGTTAAATATTTTCTGGTTTTTAAAAGACTGCGGGATAGAGGAGCTTAATCGCTTACCTTGTCTTAACTGCTGGCTGCGTGGTCGAAAGCAAAGGAGTTTATCTACTTAATAAACTTTACACTGAAGGGCGCAGTGCTCCTCTCTGGTTGCCCGTTTGTTAATTATTTAGGAACTGGATTAATGGCACTTATGTTCGCAGAGATTATTTTTGTATATTTTTGTAAATGATATTTATTTTATTTTATTACAAATGTTGTACAAGCTATTGATAAGTGAATCGCGCAGATTTACAATAATAAATCGGAAGAAACCTCGTTAGTATTTTTATTTATTCTTATTTGAAAATAAAATAGGAAATATTCTTTTTATTAACACACTTTTTCCCCTAGCAGTAAGTTGTATAAAAATCGCGTTTTTATTGGACTGACTTGTTAAAATAAGCGCGCGACTAAATTAAGTTATTTCGCTTGTAATTAAATTTAAGAAGGAAATAAAGCGCGAGTTACAAGTTTTTATTGATACGATTTTACACTTGATTTATGTGCAAGTCGAAAAAGGTGTTACCCTTGCGAGGTCTAACTGCGGACTGACTTATTAAAATTATTTTTCTCTGCAAGAAAGGTACAAATCTAGAAATAAAATGCAAGTTTGTCAAAATTTAATAGAGTCCCATTGGTCAGTTCGGCCGTGAGAAACTCTTTAGAATCTCACATTCGGTGACAGAAGATATCTTCTTATCACGCCTAAAAATGCTGAGGTAGCGTATACGGCGCGCGAAATTACTGCTTTTCTCTTAAGACTAATACAAGAAATTAAATTTATTTTTTTAATACAGTATATTCCTTATTACTAAAAGATTCATTTATTTATCTACTTATATGTATTTATTAATGTTATTTAGGGAGAGAACTGCAAATAAATATGTTTATATGCATACATAATGTATATGCGTATATATAATTATATATACGTACGCACATTTATATGTATAATAAAAGGTTAAAAAAATTAAAACGAAAAATGATTTTTCGTACGTCCGTGATTATGCGGATGTAACAACGTATTTTTTTATTTTTCAATATCATCAAAAATGCAGTTTTTATGCACTTTTTAAAAATGACTTATAAATTTTCAATTCTCAAAAATCGAAACTTTTTTTTTTTTTTTAATCGTTTTTATCCCTGTAGTGATCTTTATAAATAAATTTAGGCTCGTTCAATGCTACAGAGGATGCTCTTTTAATTCCACCGTCTTTTATTTTTTTTAACAAAAAAACGGAAGTGCAATTGCACTTTTTGTAAAAAATGAAAAATGCATTTTTCTCAAAAAAACCATTTTTTTTTGTCTCAAATTTTTTTTATGGATAGGTGGCCTTAAGACCTATATTTTCATCGGTGTGGAATTTGGAATATTTTGGTTTAGTAAGAGATATAAAAAAAATTGAAAAAAATTTTCATATTTACATAAATGTAAATACGTCATAGATACAACAAATATTTCAGGAGTAAGCGCATTTCAGATATATATATATATATATATATATATATATATATATATATATATATATATATATATATATATATGTATATATATATATATATATATTTGTACGTACATAGCTTTTATGCAACTCATAGGTGTTGTGCTGTATGTATATATATATATATATATATATAGTGCATAAATTTTTCGTTAAGTATAAGAAATTATGTAAAAAAAAAGTTCTATTTTTTTTTTCCTTTCTTATGAGTTTTGGACTTTTTCTTATTGCGCACATTCTTCTTTGACGTAATTTTTCTTTTCTTTTTTTTTCTCTTTATTTAATAATTTTGTGAAAGGATGAGCAGCAGTTCGAGCCATATACAATTTTTTCTTTGTCCCTACTTTTACTTTCCATACGTGGGTTTTTTGAATGCCGGCCAATTTAGGGGTCTTAAGCCACTCTTTTATTTTGCTTTGCCTAAAAACTTCAATATCTTCTTTTGGCAGTAAGATTAATTTAATAGCGTCAGTGTTAGGTTGAACTTCTTTTACAAAAGCATTTACATCTTGTATTGATTCAACATGACAATTTTGAAGATTATGTCTGGTTGCATAGTGTTTTACTAATCCACCGACGCCATCAACCGCACCTTTCCCATGCCCCGTAGCTGAAAACAACCATTTTTGATTGTTAGAAGCTTTTTTCATTTCATGTTTACATCAAAATTCATGTTTATCAAAAATGGTTGTTTTCAGCTACGGGGCATGGGAAAGGTGCGGTTGATGGCGTCGGTGGATCAGTAAAACACTATGCAACCAGACATAATCTTCAAAATTGTCATGTTGAATCAATACAAGATGTAAATGCTTTTGTAAAAAAAGTTCAACCTAACACTGACGCTATTAAATCAATCTTACTGCCAAAAGAAGATATTGAAGTTTTTAGGCAAAGCAAAATAAAAGAGTGGCTTAAGACCTCTAAATTGGCCGGCATTCAAAAAACCTACGTATAGAAAGTAAAAGTAGGGACAAAGAAAAAATTGTATATGGCTCGAACTGCTGCTCATCCTTTCACAAAATTATTAAATAAAGAGAAAAAAAAGAAAAGAAAAATTACGTCAAAGAAGAATGTGCGCAATAAGAAAAAGTCCAAAACTCATAAGGAAGGAAAAAAAAAATAGAACTGTTTTTTTACATAATTTCTTATACTTAACGCAAAATTTATGCACTATATATATATATGTACAGCACAACACCTATGAGTTGCATAAAAGCTATGTACGTACAAATATATATATATCTGAAATGCGCTTAGTCCTGAAATATTTGTTGTATCTATGACGTATTTACATTTACACTGGGACCGGGATAACTGGCCGCTGTATAACTTGCCACAAGAGTCTTTTCTTCTCCGTACGCAAACAAACATCGGCCCCCACTACCTCTTATACGTATATATCTTGACCACGCCTCTTCGCCTAAAGTATAAGAGAGAAAGAGAAAGATATAGCGCGCTTGCCAATAAAGGGGTTTCACAGTAACTGGCCTTTTCTGAGAATTTTGTTCCCCTACAGCCCCGTGCGCGGCAGGTTATCGAGGTCCCACTGTATGTGAATATGAAAATTTTTTTCTCAATTTTTTTTATATCTCTTACTAAACCATAATATTCCAAATTCTACACCGATGAAAATATAGGTCTTAAGGCCACCTATCCATAAAAAAAATTTGAGACAAAAAAAATGGCTTTTTTTGAGAAAAATGCATTTTTCATTTTTTACAAAAAGTGCAATTGCACTTCCGTTTTTTTGTTAAAAAAGATAAAAGACGGTGGAATTAAAAGAGCATCCTCTGTAGCATTGAACGAGCCTAAATTTATTTATAAAGATCACTACAGGGATAAAAACGATTAAAAAAAAAAAAAATTTCGATTTTGGAGAATTGAAAATTTATAAGTCATTTTTAAAAAGTGCATAAAAACTGTATTTTTGATGATATTGAAAAATAAAAAAATACGTATACGCTTATTTTCAAAGTAGAATAATATAAAAAATTTTTAAGCAGTTCGGAGAGATAGGTGCAGTCGGTCTGCATGATTTGAGATGGAATCGGTCTAAAATAATAAATTTACATGAAAAAATAAATAATTTTACGAATTTAAAATTTATTAAAGCGCATTTTAAATAAAAATTATATTGAATATCATTAATATTTTTAAAAATTGGACTTTTTTATCTTTCTTTGATTAAATATCATATTTTTATAATATCATTAATTTTTATTTCCAAAACAAAAAAATTGATAATAACGTAATAATTTTCAGTTTTTACTAAACAAAATTTTGACTAAATTTTGAATAGTAAACTTTGAATAGTTGAATTATTTCTGTCCGTTAAAAAGTGACATTTTCTAAAGCTATATAGGGGCATGATAACATTCTTTTTAATTAATTTTTAAAAAATAACATTTTATTTTAACAGTTACAAAATTCAAAAGATGAAAAATCTCAATTTTTCAAAAATTACATAAACACTTTAAAAATTTAAGTTACACAAAGATTAATTATTAAGAAAAATTAAAATTTCTTTCAGATAAATAACTATTTTGCATCTTATCTGACTGCTCGTTCTGTTAATTACTATTTTGCAATTAAATTACTTTAAAAAATTTAAGATGTCATGCAAATTAGTATTTTAATAATAAAGAGCTGAACGGTTCTTCAAGCTGCAATTATATGAATTTTAAACAAACATACAATACTGGTTTTATTAATTAACAGTTTTTTAGACCCAAAGTGGTCATTCTTTAGATGAGATTATCTGAAAGAAATGATCGGCGAGGCTATTTTAAAATTTACAGTAATAACATATGAAATAAAAACCCATTTAAAGTTTCAAAAGATTATCCGCCTTTTTGATAAACAACAAATTATAGCTGATGGAGGAGCTATCTGACTATTAACAAAATGTATATAATTTTTAAATCTTTGAAACTTCATGAGAAAAATATTGAGAATGACAGATAAAGAGAAACATTTCTCCCAATTCAAAAACATTAAGGAGATGCAAAACGGACACTACACCTGTACTTATAGATATTAGCTTTTTTTCCATTTTATTGCTGAATTTCCAGAAAAGAAATGCATTAGCTTGTAGTATGTACCATGATGATTATTTAGATAAATTTTCAAATAAATTCATTAATTAGTTTTTAAGATATTTGGATTCCTGTACAAAATTGAAAAATGTTAAGAGGCCGCCGTATCTCTGTCCTTTTCTAATTAAAAAATTGACTTTTTTCCCATAATTAGCAACTAGAGGCAAAAATAAAGAGATGGTTTCGATGTGTTTAATAAAATGTAATATTTTCTCTGATTAGGATAAATTAATTTTATCGCTTCGTTTTTAAGAAAAGTTCGAATAACTTAGAAAATTAAAAATTAGTGTCAAATTATGGGATTTTCAAGTTATTCCAACTTTTCTTGAAAATAAAGCGGTGGAATTAAATTATTCTTATCAGAGAAAATATTGTTTTCTATTATATGAATCGAAACTATCTCTTTATTTTTGTCTCGAGTTATTAGTTTTTATAAAAAATAAATTTTAAACAGATTCGGTAAAACAGGTAACTGTGTCGGTATACGGCTGACTCTTAATAAATAATTTTGGAACCCAAAATTCTCAATAACTAATGAATGAATTTATTTAAAAATTTAACCGAATAATCTTCATGGTACATACTACAAGCTAATCCATTGTTTTATTAAAAATTTTACAATAAAATGTAAAGATAGTGAATATTTATGATTACAGGTGTAGTGTCCATTTTACATCCCCTTAAAGAATTATGAAATATATCTTAAAAAATCAATTTCGAATTGTTTATTATATGTTTAAATGGTTTATTATGGTTATGTAAATTAAATATTTTTATTATTATATTTTTTATTGATTTAAAAAAAATTTAACTTAAAATGAATAAAAGAATAAATAAAAGAATTAAGGAATGTGCTCTGATAAAGCATATTTTTTAGAAAGTGTTGTTAACTTTATCAAAGTGCATTAAATAAAAATCACGCTAAATACCATTGGTGTTAGAAAAACGTTTATTAAAAATAGTATATTATGCTACGTAGGATAAAAATGCCGGCCTAAAGTGTCGCATTTTTATCCCAAGTGGCATATACGATTTTTTCCCATGCCGGCCTAAACACACGTACAACTTAAAGTTCGTGATAATTCATTTATCGACGAAAAATCAATAAATAAAAAAGTATCGCGAAGAATCATCTAATACTCTTCACCGAGCATGCGCACTCTCTGTCTGCCCCACTGGCACTGATGATAATTCATTTAAATAATCCATAAATATATCACTCTTATTATAATACACTACAGATTATAATTCATAAAAATAAAACTAATCAAACAGCACAATCAACCGTTCATTTTATATTTTAATACTTTAAAACAAATAAATATTGTTTGTACACTATTTTGTAACACATATCAGACAGAGAGAATCGATACATGTGACTTGTAAACAAAAAAGGATAAACTATATCAACGAATATAGGCGGTGTCTATCTTCTTTGACTATAGTATGCACATGAAAGAGAGAGAGAGAGTTCATGCTTATAACTTAGAACAGGTGAATAGAAAAAGATAAACGTATATCTCCTCAACTCTCAACACGCACAAACGAGACTTGAAAACACAGCAGTATACGGGTCTGCGCTGGCGCCAAGCTTACTGCGCAATTCGAGTAAGCATATTCGCCGGCGGAGAACGCTATGTTTTTGCAGCATGCGTTTCACGAATAACAATGTGTTTTTGGCCGAGGTATGGGAAAAAATGGTTTAATTTTTATAAATACAGTAAAATTTAATTATAATACTGCTTATAAATTTGCTATGTGTAATCGAACTAAATGAAAATCTAAAAAAAAACCTGATGCAAAAAAGTTATCGTATATTTAGAAAGAAATATCGTAAGGAAATCCAAAAAAGTAGGTATTTAAAAGTATTCACTAAATAGAATGCATTACATTTTTTCGAAGCTTCTTATCATATTATAAAGTTAACTGAAAAATAAAACATATTCGTTTAATTTTTTAACCTTTTAAGGACGGGACTGGTCGATATATCGACCACTTAAGTATCATAATATTTTTGAGTGATTTTGAGGATAATATTATGTTAAAACACTCAAAAATATTATGATACTTGAGTGGTCGATATATCGACCAGTCCCGTCCTTAAAAGGTTAAAGATGGATTTGTTTAGTGATTTTTCAAGTATGATTTAATAAAATTTGAAAATAATATATTTGATATTGCACTGTTTTGTGTGATTTGCGGAAATTATTTTTATAGTAAATCGTATCAGAAGTACGTAAAATTATTCATCAAATTTACATCAAATATATGTACTTCATTATTCAAATTGTCTCATTACATAAAATTATACATTCCATTATTCAAAAAATTTATATTCTTAATAAATTTTTTTATTAAAATTCTAATTTTAAAATTTACTCAAAAACTTTTTTGAAGTAGCTGAATTGTAATCCAAGCCGACGATATGTAAAAAAAATAGTTTACTGATAATTTTATTATTAAAACAGTTTAAAATGTATGTGGTAAACGTTATTTTGTTGTATTTTTTAAAAATAAAATGTTAATTGGGTCTTTGCATGAAAAAATTTTTTTGAATCCATTATATCCGTTATTTAGAAAAAGAAAAAATAAAAGACACGTATTTTTTCTTATATCATAAAAATGAAAACTCAAAGAGATAGAGGCAGTTGAAATTGTGTGACGTCACGATTGTTTTAGCAATCGTGACGTCATATACATTGGCGTTATATCTATATATATCAAAATTGTATTAATTTCTACTGGCTATAACTTTTGCAATTCATCATATTTTAAAAAGCAAAAAAATACGGGTCTTTTATTTTTTCGTATTCTACCTGACGGATCCCTGGTAGAAAATGAAACGCTTTTTCTACCATTTTATGGCCATTTCTTTAAAGTGAAGAGCAGAAAATGGGAATGTTTTATGGCCATTATTTGAACTAATATGAAACGTTTTTTTTCAACCTTCATAGTGCTAAAAATGCTAATAAAATGTTGAGTCTGATCCACTATTATTTGAATATAGATAGTTAACAGTAGAGTCTATCAAATTGTGCTCTAATTGATTACTATTAAGAATCATTTAAGGTTTTTTCTTGAAAGTTATCATTAATCATTAATAGAATCACTTTTGTTAATATATTCGCGCGTATATTTTGAGTTGTGATCGGATTGTTAGAGGTTATTTTTAAACGATTAATAAAATTTTCCATTTATTATTTTAAAAAACGATATTTTTATACTCGTTTCGTACTGCGTTTCATATTTTTATTTTAATAAAATTTAATATTATTTTTATTTTTATAAATACCAATAAAAATAAACATTGACGAAGGAATGTGAATAAATACTAATCTATATTTTCTCACCACGTGGCAAAAGTGAGGTTATGATTTTACCTATGATCTGAAAAATTAAGGACTCATTACTAAAAAGTTATATAACTAGTCAAAAAAAGTTGTCCACAGTTTACCTAATTTTTAGATAGCTGTTACTGATTTTTTCTCTCCGTTTACTTAAAATGCGTATTTTTTTGGCTAAATACAAAAATTTTGAACAACATTTTTATATTAGCATTTTTTGCCTATAAGATGCTAACCAATATACCAAAAAATTTGAGCTCTGCAGATTCAGCAAAAAATTGCCATTTATTCGCCAATATTGACATGACAAAATATTACTATTGAAAATGGTCATAAATTGTTGTTTACACCATTTTTAATGTTCAAATTTCTACCAGGGATATAATACATTTTTTCATGCAAGGACCCAATTATATTGATATTGCACCTAAACATTTACTAAATTTGAAATTTTTCCAATACAAAAACTTTTTGCTTACAAATATAATACCAAAAAAAACTTTTCAAATTTTAAATTCAAAGTTCATTCAAAGTACTTGTAATAATTAATTAGGCAATCATATGTTGAATAATTAAAATTAATTAAATTAAGTTAATTTAAAATTTATATAATGTTTATTCAAAACATTATATCTTTCGTTAAAAAATGCTAAATTTTGAACTCATTCAAGAATATTTATTTATTTTATGATATTTTAGATTTATTATTAATGTCTTAAACATTTTTATTTCATTATTATGTTTTAATACTTTTTATTTAACATTTTCTATTATGAAATATTTTTCTCATAAGGTTTTAAACAATTTTCAAATTATATACTCTCTTTAAGTACATTATTAATTTATTTATGTTTAGAGTTTAATTAATATTTTATAAATTCTTTTTAAATGTTATGCATGAATTTATTTGATCTATTTATAAATTATATTTATAAACGTTATCTATATCATATTTATAAACGTATTATCTTTAAAATATATGAAATACAATAATATTATTATTACTTCATAAAAATCAAAATAAATGAGCTATGGGTACAATTATAAAAGCAAATCTGTCAGAATAATTAATTCCACAAATTACTTATATAAAATGGATCTATAAAATAAAGAAGAATTTAAAAAGAGAAGATTAAATAAATATCAAATAAAAATTTTCATTACATTCAAATTAAGAAAATAAACTATATTAAAAAAAAAACGTTTTTAAAATTTTTATTGGTAATATTTCTTATTAAAAAAATTTTTTTATTTCAATTTTTTCTTTGTATCCAAATTCTGCATTTAACAGCGTTTGGGGATTTGGAAAAAGCTTTAATTTTTTTATACTAACGATGCAAAGAGCAGTAAGTCTGAATTAAAAATTTTATGTTTAAAAATGCGATAATTAGCACATGCTTAGAAAATGCTTGCAGTTAACAGTTATTTGATTTTAAACGGCTGTATTGTAGGTCAATATTTTTTGTCAAAAATGTTTCTTATTGTATTGTAACAAATTTTATTTGTAAGCATATTATTAATTTTTTTTAATAAAAAAGGCAAATCATAAGATTTCAACTTTGAAAAATTTGTAATTGTTGCAACGTACCCTAAAACTTAGCCAACACAGTTATTGTACATTTTTTATTGAAACCAAATAACATATTTTGATCGCTTTCTCGCCTTAAACTTAATTTTTTTCAATTACCTAAACTGTTTTCATTTTCAAATAACAAGATTAGTTAAGGTGGCTCCAGCGTTTGGTGCCGTATCAAGCTGGGGCCCCGACAAAAAGGACAAAATAAATTTTTTTTCTTTTAGTTAAATTTAAAAAAAAATGTTTTTAATCAATTCCTATATTTATAATTTGTATTAAATTTTATTAGTTGACAACAAATATTGGAAATTCATGCCCGACAACGTTGTAATCATATCAATTTTCATCAATTTTTCAAATATCTTTTTTATTTCACCGATGACATGACGTATTCTTAATTTATTTAAATTTGTAATAAAAAAATCTACAATTTCATGTTTGGTTCATAAAAAAATATAATTTTATTAATGAGTTATAAGCATAAATGCTATTTTTGCCGTAAGAGCACGTGTTAAATTTCTAAATTTCAATAATTTTTTTCTCTCAAATTTGGGTGTTGACCTTATATTTTCAAAATTGCTTTGAAATCGTAATGACTTCTACTTTTCATAGTATTTTTTTACTGAACATTCTATTTTTTATCAAAAATCGCTGGAGCCACCTTAAATGAGCATTTTAAAGACAAACATCCCACATAGCACGAAAGATTCGGGAAGCTTCTATCGAAAGATTCGAGAAGGATTCCAATGTAAGCTTCTAGCGAGCTTCCCGGAAGCTAAATGAAAGTTTTAAGAAGCTTCCATTGGAATCTTTCATGTAAGGTTTACGGAAGGTTCAGGGAAGCTTACATGTAATATTCCATGAAGGATAAATAGAACATTACAAAATAGCTTCCAGTAAGCTTCCAAAAAGATTACATGCAATATTACAGAAACGTTATTTGAAAGATTGCAATATATCTTGCAAGAAGCTTCCAGTAATATTTTGTGGAAGATTCCATTCAAACTTCCTGCAGCTTTCAACGGAATGTTATAGGAAGAATATTTTAATGTTCACGGGAGGTTACAAGTAACTTGTCAGGAAGATTCCTTGTAAGCTTCCCAAAAGCTAAATAAAAGTTTCGGGAAGCTTCCATTGGAATCTTTCATATAAGCTTTACGGAAGGTTCAGGAAAGCTAACATGTGATATTCCATGAGAGCTAAATGTAACATTACAAAATAGCTTCCAGTAAGCTTCCAGAAAGATTACATGTAACACTACAGAAGCGTTATTCGAAAGATTACATTATGTCTTGCAGGAAGCTTCGAGTAATATTTTGTGAAAGATTCCATTCAAACTTCCTGCAGCCTTCCACGGCATGTTACAAGAAAAATATTTCAATGTTTACAGAAGGTTACCAGTAACTTGTCAGGAAGATTCCCTGTAAGCTTCTCGAAAGCTAAATGAATGTTTCGGGAAGCTTCCATTGGAATCTTTCATGTAAGCTTTACGGAAGGTTCAAAGAAGCTAACATGTAATATTCCATGAGGGCGAAATAAAACATTACAAAATAACTTCCAGTAAGCTTTCTGAAAGATTACATGCAATATTATAGAAACGTTATTCAGAAGATTATATTAAATCTTGCAGGAAGCTTCCGGTAATATTTTGTGCAAGATTCCATTCAAACTTCCTACAGCCTTCCGTGGAATGTTATAGGAAAAATATTTTATTGTTTACGAAGGGTTACCAGTAATTTATCAGGGAGATTTCCTGTAATCTTTTCGGAAGCTGAATAAAAGTTTCAGGAAGATTTCATTGGAATCTTTTATGTGAGCCTCACGGAAGGTTCAGGGAAGTTTACATGTAATATTCCACGAGGGCCAAATGGAATATTACAAGATAGCTTCCAGTAAGCTTCCGAAAAGTTATATCCAAATGTTATTTGGAAGATTACTTTACATTTTGCAGGAAGCTTGCAGTAACATTTAGCGGAAAATTCTATTCAAACTTTTTGCAGCCTTTCACAGAATATTACAGGAAGGATATATTGATGTTCACGGAAAGTTATTGCAAAGATTAAAAAAAAAATACATTAGTTTGTAGTAAATATCATGAAAATTATTCAGTTGAATTTTTAAATAAATCTATTTCTTTGTTTATAGGAATTTTGTATTCCTGGTACAAAATCGAATAATTTTTATATATATCATTGGACTTCAACATTTTAAATAACTAATGAATGAATTTATTTAAAAAATTCATAGAATAATCTTCATGGTACATACTATAAGCTAATGCATTTTTTTCTAAAATTTTACAATAAAATGAAAATTCAGGCAATATTTATGAGTACAGTTGTAGTGTCTGCCTTACATTAATTTAATCTTATAGATAAAAAATATTGTCTTTTTTTCTATTAAATTAATGTCTCATATTCTTTTTAATTTACAAAATTCATGGTAGATTATTTAAATATGAAGTAAAACATATTAAATTTTGAATGATTACAAATTTTTTATAATTGTGTAGAACTTTTAATAAAGAATTATTATTATTATTGATTTTATTTAATAAAAAAGAAGACAAACAAATGTTTTTTTTAAAGAGAAAGTCATTAAATTAATAGAATTTTATAAATTAAATAAATTAATTACAAAGTCTAAATATCTTTACAATGTTTTGAATACATGACTTTTATCAAATAAAAGATTTTTCCTCAAAAAGCATATTTTGTGTTCTTTTACTAACTAAAAATTAATAGTAATAAAAAATTTTTACCCAAAGTTTCATAATTATAAAAATTAATTAATTCAATTTGTAATCTGCTTTTTCCGTATTTATATAATAATCCCCCATTAATTTTATAAATTAAAAGTATAGTATTTTTTGTTAAATTAATGTATAAAGATATTCTTTTTAATATTAAAAATTAATATCGGATTATTATATGAATACGAATAAAACAGATTACAAATTAAATGATTAAAAGTTTCTATAATTGTATAACTTTGGATAAAAAATTTCTTTTAATATCAATTTAAGGCGACTTCGGATTTTAGGTTATGTTTTATTTTTGAGTTTACAAATTACTCTTTCAATATGTAAAATTATTCAGATTTTTTAATTTTCCACCATTCTACGGATTATAATAAATGGTGGAAAATTAAAAAATTCAAAAAATTTTAGAAACTGAAAGAGTAATTTGTAAACTACAAAATGAAATCGAACCGAACTTCCGTAGTCACCTTAAGTTAGTAAATAAGCACACAAAACATTTTGTTGCTTTTTTAAAGAAAAGTCTTTAATTGAATAAAGTTTTAAGAAAGAGTATTGTATTATTTATTTAAGTTTTTTAAAATAAATTTATTTTAAAATCTATATAAAATGAATTTTTCGACTTCAGATAGCATGAAAATGTTTGTGTGTGAATAATACGTAGGTACATGTACATATACATTTATCTGTATACATAAAAAATATTTAAATTAAACAAAATAGTGAAATATATACATGTGCAACATAATATATAAAAAAGAAAAATTATGTTTAGTCGGGAATTGAACTACCGACAGATATCATACAAGTCCGTCACCTTCGATACGCAGTTTCGCCTACAGGGGGATACGCGTTAAATGGGCGTTTTCTCCCTAAGTGGTGAGATGATACCACACTTACTATATAAGGTTGTTTTGACTATGTACCCAGAGCGCCTGCCCTAGAAATGTAAATGCGTCTTTATAATTATACGTAAATCCTAATATATGTGAATATGTATTAAGAAGGGGCCGAACTATCTGTCTTTGTCTAATAGCGTTTTTCATCATTTATGTAAACACTACCCGGTATAACAAGAAAAAAATAGCAGCCCCCGCTAGATATTAGTATAATTAGTAAATTTTGTAATAACAACCAAATTTTTTACCGCATAGTTTTTGACTAATTAGAGATCTACTAGCAATCTAGAATATAACCTATCTTCTTTTGGTAGGTTTCTAATTATTCAAAAACTACGCAGTGAAAAAATTTAGTTATTATTACAAAATTTACTTATTATATTAACATCTAGCGGGGGCTGCTATTTTTTTCTTGTTATACCGGATAGTGTTTACATAAATGATGAAAAACGCTATTAGACAAAGACAGATAGTTCGGCCCCTTCTTAAAGTATAAATATGATATAATAGTATATAAAATAGTATGTTGTAAGTAAATATGTGTTTTGCACAGCAAATATTTATAAAATATAAAATGAAAAATAGAATGTTGAACAGAATCGTAAAACAATACCTTTCGAACGGTAAAAAAGGATAAAATTAACCAAATCATATTTGAATTGTTGACTTTCCCAAAGCCTCCGGAAACCTCACACTGGAATCATCCTGGAAGCTCCTAGCATTTTTTTAGGAAGCTCCCATGAAGTATTTTTAGAACCTTACGGCAATCCTCCTTGAAAGCTTTCCTGTAAGATTCAAAAGGCTTTTATACTAGCTTCCATGGAAGCTTACTGATTTCTTCCATGGAAGCTTTCTGGAATCTTCCATTGAATCTTTCTGAAAGAAAAGTGCGCGGAACATTTTACGCTTCCAGGAAGTTTTAGTTGAAGCTTTCACAAAAGCTCGCATGTAAGCTTTTTGCATTATCCCGTAGAAGCTTCCATGAAGTACTTTTGGAACCTTGCGGCAATCTTCCTCAAAAGCTTCTTGTAAGATTCAAAAGGCTTTTATACTAGCTTCCATGGAAGCTTACTGATTTCTTCCATGGAAGCTTCCTGGAATCTCCCATTGAATCTTTCTGAAAAAAAGTGCATGGGACATTTTACGCTTCCAGAAAGCTTTAATTGAAGCTTTCACGGAAGCTTGCATGTAAGCTTTTAGCATTATTCTGTGGAAGCTCCCATGAAGTACTTTTGGAACCTTACGGCAATCTTCCTTGGAAACTTCTTGTAAGATTCAAAAAGACCTTTATGCTAGCTACCATGGAAGCTTACTGATTTCTTCCACGGAAGCTTCCGGGAAGTTTCCGAACCTTTTATAGAAGCTTCCAGGAAGCTTCCTGGAAGCTTTGGTCCTATGTGGGATGTTGCATGCTGTACATAGTTTTTATGATTGCATTTTTTTTATTTGAATAATTAATTTCTCCATTCTTTTTTGGGATGGGGCTCGAACATTAGAATGTTTTTTATTTAATGAATATTTATTTAGAGTGCCACAATTACGAATAGCGTATTTCATAATTTAGAATAAAGTATAATAATGAATTTTCATGATTTCAAAAAGCAGTAGTGATAATCTCAAATTATTCGATTAAAATATTTAGAATTCTTTCGAAATTTTGATATAGTTTATTCTAAATTTAGAAGTACATTTATTTTGCTACTTCTTATTTCGATAAAGTGAATATTCTAAAATGCTTTACTCGCATTAGTTATTTTCGTTACTTCAGTCGCTGAAAAAATGAAAATTCTAAAATAAATAAATGAACAGTCTCGATATGCACATAATTTATGTGAACTTCTAAATAAATGTTAATTGAATAAAAAACATTCTAATGTTCGAGCCCCACCCCTTTTTTGGAATATTGTATTTAAATACATTTTTTATGATATAATAAAGTATTCACGCATTTTATTACATTTATCCGGGTGGGGTCCGAACTTAAGAATGTTTTTTATTTAATTAACATTTATCTAGAAGTTCATATAAATTATGTGCATATCGAGACTGTTCATTTATTCATTTTAGAATTTTCATTTTTTCAGCGACTGAAGTAACGAAAATAACTAATGCGAGTAAAGCATTTTAGAATATTCACTTTATCGAAATAAGAAGTAGCAAAATAAATGTACTTCTAAATTTAGAATAAACTATATCAAGATTTCGAAAGAATTCTAAATATTTTAATCCAATAATTTGAGATTATCACTACTGCTTTTTGAAATCATGAAAATTCCTCATTACTTTATTCTAAATTATGAAATACGCTATTCGTAATTGTGGCACTCTAAATAAATATTCATTAAATAAAAAATATTCTAATGTTCGGACCCCCCCCCCCCCCATTTATCCAAAATATACTTTTAAAAGATATTAATAAACGTCAAAACATAAAAAAATATGTATTTTTTAAAATTAACAGCATAGATATAATTTTTTCCTAATTAATTGTCAAACTGAAAAAAATTGTAAATGCTCTTCACATCATGCTTCAAAGTTTGAAATCATTGTAATAATTACAAAAAAAAACATTGCAATCTATTTTCTTAACTTTTGGAAATGTTAAAATTCGATTGATAATCTTAAAATTCATTAGTAGTATATGGACTGGTATAGCGAGACATATCGATTTTTTTGCACCTGTCTCTCTTCCCCATTGTTTCGCTCCCCCTGTCTCGACCCCTTGTCTCGCTCCCCTTTACATGTCTGGCAGGTATAAAGGGGTTGCATAATTGTGAATTGATTTTACCCACATTCCCCTCGCTTACCTGTCTGGGTGTTCTGGTGAATAAGGTGTTCTCTCTCCCGCACCTGTCTGAGGGTGATATAGCTTCTATGGTGACCTTGAAACCCGAAATGATTTGCACCTTCTGTCTTTTTTCTTCACAGCCGGAAGTATAGTACATATATGTATGTGTGTATGTATATATTTTTTAATGCGAGTAAAATTATAAAAATTCTATGAATTAAATAAATAATTAATAAAAAACATTTAACATTCTATTATAATAGATTAAATGAATGGATAGAGAAAATTAATAGTAGTTAAAAATAATTAAATTTTAAAATAAGTTCTAAAATATTATAAATATATTTATTAAAATATATATTATTAAAAATTAAGGAAATGGGTAAAAAAATAGAATAGAATAAAAATAAATACGTTTTAATTTTTATTGATTACCTTAACATACATATGTAGTCGTACTTTATTTTATTGACAATAAGGCTTTTTTTTCGGTCTTTGATTTAAGTACATTTTATTGTATATCTTCATATACTTCTTTTGATGTTGACGGATATGGTCTCTTCCTGTCGAGTAAAGTTTTCCTCAATCCCTTTCTCTTCATTATATTTGAATAGTCTTGTTGTGAGATGATATTCAGAAAGCCTTCTTCGCCGTATAGAAAAGCGAGAAGGTCTCTATCTGATTGTATTGTACAAGGTTCTTTCCGGGCGATTTGGACCGATTTCACGCGCCAGGCGTAATTTATCACATTCTGCCTCAGCGCCTTGCCCATCATCGGAGAACAGTGTATTTCAGCGCTGAAAAGTAAAAAAAAAGAAATGAAATATAATTTCAATTTAAAATTTTTATTATTTAAAAATAAAATTTTTTAAATAAAATAAAACAGGAAAAGAATTATTATTATTTTAAGAAAAAACTATTTGAAAATTAATTATTTAAAAAACAAAAATATGTTAACTGTTACATTATGATTATTGATAAAAAATTATCAAAATATTTTATTTTTTTAATAAAATAATTTTAAAAAAATAATATATGAATATATATTAAAAAGTTTTACTCACTATCCTATTATCCTCGATTCCAGCTTTGATAATTCTAATATTTTTTCGTATGGATCTCCTTGTCCGATGTTCTCGTTGTAATTATCATAACTCGTTGGTTTTGGCACGGGGGTCACATAGTTGAAAAATTCATCATTTGACAATTTAAACAGCGGCGTTTTCATAATTATAGCGTTTATACTGAGGATCAGTCGCGCCCAGTAAAACACGAGTATTTTATCTGTATACACTTGGTGTAAATTTGTCTTATAAGCTGCAAATTCCAAATCTCTTTTACACCGAGATATGTTGATTCCCACTGAACCCAATTCCTGCATATTAACGAACGGGGTCATCAGCGTTATTTCTCGTTCTCTTGAAAATTTATGAAAAACCTCATCATTGAGAGCTGCTCTTTGTTTTCTATCTTCTGATAAGAGAACGATCACTTCGTTTGGCTTGCGTTTTCTGTACGCACTCTTTCGTCCAGCTGTTGATTGAGGTATTTCATGTATTACCTCTATCTCTGCTCTCTCGTCATTTTTATTTTTTTTCAGCACTGACACTTACACTTTCTGTGCATTCTCTTTGATTATTTAATGCGGCTATATTTTCTTTTTCGATACTCATTTCTAATTGATTTTTTGCTCGTTGCACTTCTGCTTCATCCACTCTTTCTTCAATTAGTTGATCTAACCATGACATTACACTTTTTGCGCATTCTCTTTGATTATTTAATGCGTCTGTATTTTCTTTTTCGATACTCATTTCTAATTGATTTTTTGCTCGTTGCACTTCTGCTTTATCCACTCTTTCTTCAATTAGTTGATCTAACCACGACATATCCGCAGATATTTGTATTTCAAAATTCATTTTTTAAAAAAATTGTTTTTTAAACTGTAACTTTTTAATTTTTATAATACCACGGGAAAACAAAAGAAAACGTTGTGCATAACTCGGTTCTCTAAAATAAAATGAAAATATTTGAAGAAGTCAAAGCGCAGAAAGGTAGTTTTCTTCTAGTTTTGTAAGCTGGACATAGAAATCGAGAAAACGTTGTGGACATTTCATCTGATATAGAAAATTTTAGAACAAAATCATCTGGTCCAAGTGAAAGGTACAAAGAAAAAATTAAAGAAAAAACATTTAATAGGTTTTACTGCAAGAGAATGCACTTAAGAAAAGATAGAAGGAAGTAATCGACATGTATACTCTGCAGGAGTGTTAAAGGGACAAAAAAAAGGGGACGTCCGGTGGTATAGCGATGAGTAGATTAGTAGGCATCATGTTTAGATGTTTTTTTTTTGCACTGACACTACTAACCAGATGTTTTTTTATAGTAGTTGCCTTTCGGAAAAGATATTTTTGGAGTCGCAAGGCAACAGGTAAACATCCGTTATGTATTTCGATCATTTCTATACGTATAGTATTGTTTTCCTTTTTTGCCCGATGACCGATTTTCTTTTAAAATTTTTCTTGCAGCTTGTTCGTAGACAATATTTTTTTTAGACGCGTAATATTGTTTTTCCTAGTTCCCTAAAAATCGATCTTCCCTTTCAGGAAAAGCAGTATATAAATAAATGACGAAACTATTATTGCCACAGATAGTATTTTGTCTTAGTGACGAATAGAAGTATAAATTTTAAGTGTTAAGTGATTTTATTGAGAGAGAAATCATGAGGAATATTGATGAAAATGAATTTTGTAAAATTATATTTCGGATTGTTGATTATTTAATTAACGCGAGATTGTGTTACGTTATACAGCGTAAATGCGATTCTGCATGGCGCCTGAAAGTACAGCGTATGTCTATTTTACAGTTGAAAAAACAATTTGGTTGTATATTATCGTGTGTGTCATTGCGCATGATTGCGCGATTGTTCAATATTATTTTTAAAGAAAACGATCTTGCTGTAATAGCAGCAGGGGAATCTGTAATATCGAAAAATCTACATGATGCCTACGTACTCCAGGGTCTGATAAACGAATATAACGAGAAACGTTGTAAGTATAAAAAAAAATGTTTAAATTACTAATTTTATTAAACTTCTTACCGAATTTATATAATTTTTGTAGCAATTTCAAAATGAAAATTTTTATACATTTCCTTTTTTTTAAAAAAAATGATAGACATTTTTGTATATAACTTTAAATATTACTATTAAATGATTTCTTGGTCTTATATTTTATATAACACGATTTTGAGTTGTAAATACTTAAAATATTATATTTTAAGGAATGTAAAATATCGTGATTACAGTTTTCAAAAAAAAAATTTTTTTCTAATCCATAAGTTTTTAAAATATCTCTTTATTACAATCTTCGATTTCAAATTTATGTTGAGTCGATTATAAAGATATTTCGAGAAATTTTTGAATAAAAAAGATTACAAATCTGTGAAACTGTAATGTTGGTAGCTACTTATAAATCATATATCCTATTATATCATCTTAACCACTATTATTATCAAAACCAATAGTTTACATTTTTCATATTAGAATAATTTTGTCTAATTTTACTAATTTTTCATGCGAATACTTTTTAAAAATAAAAGCTATTTTTTAAATAATTTAAAATATCATTTAATAAACATTAAGATGTATTAAAATTTTTATTTTTATTGTATATAATAATAAATCATTGATGCTTATAAGTTGAAATTGAAAATTATGCAACGTGTATATATATATAATTAATATATGATTCATTTTTACAGCTCTTGAAATATTACTAGCTAGTAGTAGTAGTAGCGAGAGCGATGACAGCAATGCAAGCGATGTGGAAACATTATTTGAACAATCAGTCAACAATCCCGATTTGCCGAGTACATCTAGAAATACCGTTCGACGGCGTTTGTTTTACGATAACAATGAAGTAACTCGTAACGAAGAAGAAGAAGAAGAAGAAAGTGTGCGAATTGTACATGATAATGAGATGATTATAGACAGCGATGCTGAAACAGTCATCAACGATCGAATCGTCCCGCAAGAACGGATACAAGAGGAATTCGGAAGAGATTTCGAATCAGGATCCGAGGACTTCGAGTTTGATGATGAAGAGCCGAACCCAGAAATAATTAGGCAGGGTGGTCAATTGACGCATGCGGTGATAAACAATTATCCCGAGCCATTCAGTGCGGTTATAAGAAGTCTAAACCATAATGGCCCGGAAAATGCATCAGAGTCAGCAGCTAACGCGCCAGGCCGTTCGGAAAACCATGAAGAACGGTTTGCTACTTTACACAGTTTTTATACGCAAACGGCACCATTAAGAGAGAGAGAATTTCACATAGCGAATGGCTCGTGTATGAGTTATCACTTTTTTGATGGAGGAGTACTAGATCGGCGTCTTAATGAATGTAAGTTTTCTTTATTATTATTATTATTATTATTATTATTATTATTATTATTATTATTATTATTATTATTATAATTATTATTATTATTATTATTATTATTATTATTATTATTATTATTATTATTATTATTATTATTATTATTATTATTATTATTATTATTATTATTATTATTGGTATTGCTGTTATTATAATAGTATTGTTAATATATTTATTCTTTTATTTATTTTATTAACATTATCTTTATTATTATTTTATTATTATTATTATTTTTAAAATATTTTTTATTTTAATCTAAAGTGATTCGGAGGGAAGAAAACGGAACTGACAGCGTATCGAATTTGAATTCAACGACTCTGCAAATTTATGCCCAGAGAATTAGGCCCGTTCGACGGGTACAAGAATTGCGTTGGTTCCATATAATGTCTGAGGATCTTACATCAGCATTGTATACAGATTCGACCAGCGATTTAACCGATCTACTAGATCGGGTACACGATAGTTTCAATGGGCCTTCGGAAGAATAAAAAATTTGAAAACATTGTCTCATTCGTAAAGTTCGATATATAATGAAAAAAAATACCAATAATAATAATGATGTTTTTTTAATGTTAAAGTATAATAATGTTAATAATAATTTTGTTAAATAAAACATTTTTTAATCAAAATTTTAAATAAATAAAGAAAATATTTTAAAACAATTTTCGAATTATTTATATAATATCATCCTAAATTTTTCATAGCATCATCATCATTCTTCGTAGAAGGATCAAGCGCACTGGAAAACCTTTCCACGCATCTACCTGCTACCCCTCCTCCTACTGATGCTGCTGCTGTTGCTGGTGGTGTTGAAAGCGAAGAAAAAGAAGAAGAAGAAGAGTGGGGAGACAAAAATGCATCGGAGGCAGAGATCGAGCCCGAGTCTATTTCCAATAGCTACGACAGTCATGAACGTAGTGACGACACTGAGAGGGATTTTCATACCTACTTAACGGCATGTCGGAGCTGCAGCAATCGAGTTTTGCTTTTTTTATTTTATCAATATCTTTTTAAATTCTTAAATTAAACAAATATAATGACTTGTCCGCACTAAAGCTATGTTTATACAATAATTTTTGTTAAAATAAAAAATCATTTGGACTTGTTATTTTTTTATGAGCTTGAATTGGAAATTAGATATCAAACTCGACAAACCTAACCTTAAAATACGACATATTGAAAGTTTGTATTATAACTTTGTATGTATAATATTTTGGTGAATTTCTTGAGTTGTCCGCACTAGAGTTTAATCTTACAAATTTTTTCTTTGTAGCAAAGAAACTCGATTAAATGCATCGATTATTCATAAGTTAAGATTGGAAATATTATTAGAAGGTGGACAGCTTCGTCATGCTCTTAAGCGGGAATTTAGACAGGTATGAGAATGCGAGTGAGAGAGAATCGAGTGTGAGTGAGGCTGGTAATATTCAAATAGGTCTCGGTAGAGGCGCTAGTGCGGGAGAATTTTCGATAAGACCACCAGGCGTAAGATTTCGTATTAATCAAAGAGGTAATCATTATATCAGAAAATTCCAATTAAATGCAACAAGATTAATTCTTAGCATGCAACCCCCTGCGGAAAATTTTAATCCAATTGTATGGTTAGAATTGATTATGCGGGATATACATGCATATTTAATATCATTAGGGGAAGAAAATGACTTAATAGGAATCAGTGTAAAAAGTATTCGCTTTAGCCAATCCAAAAATAATGTAAATTTACAAGGTGTCATAAATTTATATTATGATTCTGATGAACGTCATTATCATACTATTTTAAATATAACCGGAGCAGCGGGTAAAAGATTTTTCTGTGAATATTGTAATAAATGTTACAGATATATTGACCAACATAGGTGTTTAAATACATGCCCAAACTGTTTTCTATCCCCATCATGTGAAAAAGAAAATGGTATTATCTTGAAATGTAATGAATGCAATAGAACTTTTTTCAATAACGCTTGCTACAAAAATCACCAAACAAATGGAAACTATAAGGTGAAAAATAAAAAAATTTGCGAACTTATTAAAATTTGCCAAGTTTGTAATAAAGTTATTCATGTTCATAGGGGCAAGCACGAATGTGGGGTTAATTGGTGTAAGCTTTGTCGCGGAAAACATTCTGTTAACGATGTTATATGCGCACTCTAGCCGCGAATGACGATGCAGACAATGTTCAAAAAAATACAAAGAAAACTCTGTTTGTATTTTACGATTTAGAAACACAACAAGATAGAGAGTACAGAAGTCACACCAGCACGCGATTGCACGTTCCCAACCTCTGCGTTGTACAGCAAACATGTGATGATTGTTTGCAGAATGATGATTATTCTCAAAGATGCGATACTTGTGGTATTCGCGAGCATGTTTTTCAAACAAACCCCATTAAGCAATTTTTAGATATGTATATACGCGATAGAACAGATTTTAAGCAAATTATATGCATTGCACACAATGCTGGTGGTTTTGACGCACAATTTATGCTGAAAGAGTTAGTAGAAAAATATAGTCAAACATCACCCCAGGTGATTCTTAACGGACAAAATATAATTTTGCTACAATGCGGAAGAACAAAATTCATCGATAGTTTAAATTATTTCAATATGAAATTAAGCGCATTAACGGAAACATTCGGCTTACCGGCTAGCGCGAAAAAGGGCTACTTTCCTCATCTGTTTAATAAAGTTGAGAACGAAAATTACGTAGGTCCATTGCCCAATACGCATTTTTACGCGCCTGATTCCATGTCGTGCACGGAAAGAGATACCTTTTTTACGTGGTACGATTCCGAAACATTGAGCGGACGCGTATTCGATTTTAAAAATGAAATCGTAGAATATTGTCGTATGGATGTTGAAATTTTAAGACGCGCATGTTTGGCCTTTAGAAAAATTTTCTTAGACGTAGGACAAATCTGTCCGTTTACATCTGCAACTACTATCGCAAGTGCGTGTTCTCTCGTTTATAGAAAAAATTTCTTATTACCTAAGAGTATTGGAATTATACCTCCTGCAGGCTATCGACGCTGTGATAAACATTCTCAGAAATCAATTGAATGGTTATCAGCATGTGAACGAGAAATCGGTCGTGAAATTATTCATGCTGGTAGGGCGAGAGAATTCAGGTTACCTGAAGGTTTCCTCGTAGATGGATTTTTGCCACCTTCATCGGAAAATCAGAATGCAAAGGGTATAGTTTTTGAATACGAAGGTTGTTACACTCACGGTTGTCCCAAATGCTTTGATAAAAATTGAGATACACCCATCGCTTTTGGACGTACGTTTAATGAAGTTTATGAAAATACATGGATAAAAATAAATAAAATTCGAAAATGCGGATATGAGGTTCGCTGCATATGTGAATGCGAATTCGATAAAATTAAACTTGAGAATCCGGAAATAGCTGAATACGCGCGTAATCACCCTTTAATGAGTAATATTACTTTAAATCCTCGAGAAGCATTTTTTGGCGGAAGAACTGAAAATATAATTCCATATTATAAAATTAAGGAAGGTGAAAAAATTAAATACACAGATATATGCTCCTTGTATCCTTACGTTTGCAAACGTGGACGATATCCCGTTGGACATCCAAAAATTTACATTGGAAATGAGTGTCGTGAACTAACTGGAGAAAATAATAATGATTTGCAACGCGTTGAGGGACTGGTCAAGTGTAAAGTCTTACCACCGCGAAACCTGTACTTACCTTTGTTACCCGTTAAAATGCACGGTCGTTTGTTATTTGCTCTTTGTCGATCTTGTTGCGAAGAAATGCGAGGAAGCGACTGTAATCATGAAAATGCTGGTGAACGAGAATTTACGGGTACTTGGGTAGCCGACGAATTACGTAAAGCTGTCGAACTTGGCTACCGTATAACGAAAATATACGTTATATGGAAATACGAAATGACACGCTTTAACGGTATTAACGGGGGTCTTTTTGCTGGATACGTAAATACGTTTTTGAAAATAAAACAAGAAGCAAGCAGATGGCCCGCCTGGTGTGTAAATGACGACGATGAGAAATTGCGGTACTTGGATGAGTATGAAAAAAACGAAGGTATTCGATTAGATCGCGAGAAAATAGAAAAAAATGCTGGTCTAAGAGCTGTAGCAAAACTTTATTTAAATTCTTTTTGGGGAAAGTTTGGACAACGCAGCAACTTAAAACAAACGGAAATCGTGAAATCGCGCGAAAATCTCTTGCGATTATTAACCTCTCCTGACAAAGAAGTTCTAAGTATTTTACCTGTAAACGACGATATTTTATACGTTCATTGGCAGCTTAGAGAAGAAGCCGTTGAAGCATCATCCAATACAAATGTGGTAATAGCAGCATTCACAACTGCGCAAGCCAGGCTAGAATTGTACAAACACATGGAAAAGCTTGATAGACGTACTCTGTACTGTGATACCGATTCGTGTATTTTTGTAAAAAGGACGATTCAGATGAATACGAGCCAGCCTTGGGAAACTTATTGGGTGATATGACGGATGAATTAAGATCTTACGGTCCTGGTACTTACATAGATACCATGATGTCTGCAGCACCAAAGTTTTACGCTTATCGTGCTGTGACACCGTCAGGAAATACTTATGAATGTTGCAAGGTTAGGGGAATAACTCTAAATTTCAAAAATTCATTAAAAATAAATTTTGATAGTATTAAAACGCTCATAGACGAGGTATTTGCGAGAAAGCTTAGAGAAGAGAATGAGAAAGAGACGAATGAAAGCGAAATACGATTGAATTTTAAATCTATACGACGCACACCTTACCACGAGGTCATAACAAGAGAAGAATTCAAAACCTGTAGCGTTGTTTAGAAAAAAAGACGATATGTTTCCTTATCGCTTTCTCTTCCTTTTGGTTACAAGAGTGAATGAACAAAATATGAATGATGAAAAAACGATAAAAAAATTCCATGAAATCTATTTTATTTTAGAAAATAACACAGGCCGACAAAAAATTTTACCAAGAACCCCAGTATACTTTCCCGAAGGTTTTTTGCACGCTGAATCCGAATCCGAGGTCAGAATTGCTCTAGTGGTTCCAGTTTTTGAGATATCCTAACCTCAAAGTGCAAAAAACAACATTTTTGATGATATTTGAGGTTATGTAGCAATAAAAATAACTCTTATTAAGAAAAACTGTATACAACAAATTAAGGTATGTTTCTTCTTCTTTCAAATGCCGTTGAGTTTGCTCGGATATCTTTTTTTTTCACAAAGTTACACCAATTTGAAAATTTCATGTTTAATGAATTTATGAAGCATCACACTATTCCGCTCAAGCTATCGAACAAGTAACTATATTGAAGAGCCACTTGTCAATTCAAAGCAAACTTTGTAAATTGTAAGAATACTAACAAGTATTGTGAGCTTTTTGTTTATATTTATAAAATCCCCGTTTAAGGGGTAGAAACCACCCCTATCAACCCCAAGCAGGCCGACTCACCCAACCCTGGGTAGAGCAAGTTTAATCAAGTGCTTTTAGAAGAAGATATTATGCTTTTTATCACAGATAGGTGTCTGAACTTTATTTTTAATATGCATTAGTTTCATATACCTGTATAACTCTTAATAACCACCCCTATAAATGCCTAAGTACGCTAGCCGAGGTATCCCTGGGTAAATCAAGTTTATACTACACATTTTATACGATACACCTCTACAACCCTCTACAAATCATCCCTATCGACCCTTAAGGAAGCTGTCCTACGTATCTTTGTAGGAATCTAGCTTTTGCAACTGCTTTTTAATGGGAAAACTTAATTTTTAACCACAGATAGGCTTACTAATTACATTCTTAATATGTCTCATCACCATACACCGTTACAACCGCTAGACTACCTCTTTGAATGCCTAATATACCCGACCACTCTTCACCTGTATCTTGGTAAAAAGGAGATCAGGTATGCTGCCGCGTAGCCTCTTTCATCCTGCCAATCACGTTCTCATCCAAATCGCCTCCATATTGATTTCTTAAACTTAGCCTGTACCCCCTAAAATGTAATACTGTGAGCCTTCTTTCTTGAATATTCACCCTCTCACCCCGAAATTTACACACACAAAGAATCGATCAGTGACTGTGTGTGTATTTAGGGCCGGGAATGTAAGCGTAAATTTTGTTGGCTCGGGGAGTGTAAAATTAAAGTGGTAAGTATTACTTTTGTAAGAAAGTTGAGGATCTGTGAATTCAGATGAGGTGTATTAGTTTGTGGTGGTGAATTTTACTATGTTTTGGACTTGGGTGTGTACGTGTAGGGATGTATGGGCAAACTCTAGCTACGTGAGTTTAGGTGTATGTGGGGACCAAATAAGATACTGTTTTGTAAGAATTTTTATTTGAACTTTTGAAAATTAAAAATGGTTTATTACCGCTCTCAGCCGAACCCAGAGTCACGAAACGTGGACGTGGCGGTATTGACTCCTTCGTTTTTTTTTTTTTTTTTTCATTTTTTATCTTTTTTTTAATTTTTTGAGGATTTTAATTTTTTTTTTATGATTTTTTATTTTTTTTTGTTTTATTTATGCTTATTTCTTCTTATGGAAGCGTTTACGTGACCATTCAAACGATCGTTTAAGAGACTTGCGTCTATGGTGAGGTGAGTTGTTATTTCTTTTAAGAGACCAGGCATAATCTGCCATCATTCTCACAGTTAATTTACCTTGATAACGACGCTCTTGTTGTTTAATGTCCTGATGAAAGCGTTCACCCATCTCTTCGCTGAATGCCCCTACGTTTTCAGGAAAGTTTTCCAAGTGAGAAAATAAAAAATGCAATTTCATGCTCATCTTACAGCCTAATTTATGAAAATCCTTTAACATTTTTGTGACTATAGTTGCGTATTTAGGATCTCGATAGTTTCCCAAAAAGTTTTCTGTAACTTTTTTGAAACTCAACCAAGCATTTTTTTCATCAATTTTCATACACTTCACAAAATCTTCATCCTTCATTAGAGCTCTAATATCAGGACCAACAAAAACACCTTCTTTTATTTTAGCATCTGATAAATGGGAAAATTTAGATGTAATATACTGAAAACAATCACCATCTGTATCTAGAGCTTTTACAAATTGCTTTATTAGTCCCAATTTTATGTGAAGAGGTGGTAGTAAAATTTTGCTTCTGTTAACAAGGCTCTCATACACAACATTTTCAGATCCTACTTCCCATTTCGATCTTTTTCCCACTCCTTTTTGATGTAATGTTGATCTCGATCCCGGCTATCCCAAAGACAAATATAACAAGGGTATTTAATGTTCCCAGATTGTAAACCTAGTAAAATATTTATCATCTTAAAGTCACCGCATATCAACCATTGGTGCAAATTGTAGTTAACTTTTTCCAGGAGAAGTCGAAATGTTTCATACGATTCTTTTAGCGTACTAGAATGAGCAATAGGAATTGACGCATATTCATTTCCGTTATGAAGCAATACTGCTTTGAGGCTCTCTGTAGAAGAATCAATGAACAGCCGCCAGTCATCTGGCTTATAAGAATAAGATGCTGTTTTATATTCGTTAACAAGTCCTTTAATATCATGGCAATATACTAAGGTATCTTCACTCGTAAAGTACTTTATAAAGTTCTGTTCTCTGTTTCTGTAAGCAGTTATTTTTGTACCAGGCAATAGCAAATTTCTCTCCTTTAACCTAGAAGCTAACAACTCAGCTGAATCTTTGGAAAGACCTAGATCACGGATTAGATCGTCTAAGTCGTCTTGATTATAAAATATGGGTTTTTCATCATCAGAAAAATATTCTTTGTCACTACTGTGCTCACTTTCTATAGCATCAATTTGCTCAAGACTACGTGGTCCCGAGACTTTTTTTTGTGAACTATCAATTTTTCCTCTTTTAGGAGGTGTTACGCTATCTACAGAAGGAGTCTTAACTTTTTTTCCTTTTTTTTATTGATTCCTGTTATATCATAAGCGCAAAAGTAACAGTCTTTATCATGATTTAATGGCTCGCGCCAAATGACCGGCTCAACGATGACATCATTTTTAATATCATTCCATCTATTTAATGTGTTTCGACAAGAACTACAAATGATTGTTGGTACCCACGTTTTATCTAAATTTGTTATAGCTGTTCCATAACATTCTAAAAATTTTTGTTTAATAGTTTCATTAATAGATCTGCGGTTATTTTCTGTCTCAAAATTTCCGCAAACGTAACAAAATTTATCTTTTTTGCTTGTACAAGGGCATCTCAAAGACATGTTGATAGAATAAATTTTATGTTTTAAATTAAATTTAACAGTAAAATGTAATTTAATATGTTGGGGGTTTTCTCATTAAAGTTACAAAAGTTGAAAACTTAACAGCTAAAGATTTGTTCTGAATAAGATGTAAAGATGCCTTTACGGAGTTATAAGAAAGTGATGTTCGATTTCAAGCTATATCAATGTAATGTTAAAATAAATCAGAGTAATTAAGTGATATTATAATTAAGTAGAAAAATCAAGTGATGTTAAAATTAAGTAAAATAAAAATAAAGTGATCATAAAATTATGGTGATGTTGATCTTATCATTAACAGAAACTATTTTATCTTTAAAAATTTATCTTTGGACTCTAAATTAGAAAATTGATAAGTAAGTAATGTTAAATTACATTAGATCTGATTTAGTAAAAATGATAAACTGATATATTTATCTTTCTAAACAATTATATTGACAAAGACACAGAAAGTTTAAAAAGTATTAATCGCATGTACCGGAATATTCACTAAAAAAAAGTTAAAGTAAAGAAAACGTTTCAAATTTATATATTGATTTTTTTAAACGAATGTTGTAAAATATATACAATTTACCTTGTTAACATTTAAATATAGCTATAATATTCTACAAGTACAATTTAGCCACATCTATATTAAAATTAACCTTAAACGTTTATTATAAATTTGTTTAAAAACAAATTCTTTCAATTAAGTTTTAGACATTAGCAAAATTCAGGTTTATCTCTCCTTAAAAAAATATGAGGTTAAAGTTAAAGCCTTTATACAGCTGTTTTGATTGGTCGAGACCAATGACAGACAACACGCGTGCGGAAGAAGAGAAAAAAACAATTAGCGTAGAGAGTCGAGAGAGGCGAAACGGCGAGACAGAGTGCGCGCGAGGTGCGCTGGGAGATCAGTCTATGTTAAAAAAAATGAATTTAGAGAGGATGGATCTGACATACCCAATTTAACAATACATTAGTATTGCTACAACATACTTAATGAATTTCACAGAATTAAAGTTTAAGTATGAGTTGAATATAATATTTGATGCCGGCTGGCTTGAGCTTTGAGTCTTTTGGTTGAAAGAACTTACGTTGATTGGATATACAAAATGTCTACGTAATACAATAAGGTTGGAATATAAAGAATAAGCTGCATTTGTCTATATGAGATTAATTTCTTCACCGAATTTCACATGATTAAAATAGCTCTACCCAGAATTACATGATTAACCTACCCAAGGGTTTTTTAGGGTTATACATGTATACAGGGATGAGGCATACCCAGGTTAAGATCTGTATGCCTATTTTTGATTAAAGAATTAATTTTTTTATCAAAAAGCATTTAATTGAACGTGCTGTAATTAGGGTTACGTAGTTTAGCCAGCAAGGGGCAGAAAGAGGTGGTTTTTGAAAGAGGTTGAGTTATATAGCAATGAGGCATATGGAGGTGATATGTATTGAAAAATTAGTTTCTTTTGTATCGAAAAGCAGTTAATGAAACTTGCTCTTCCCACGGTTATGTGGGTAAGCCTGCTTAGGGGTTGGTAGGGGTAGTTTTTAAGAGTTGTGGAGGTGTATGGGGATGAGGCCTTTCTAGATAAAGATTAGTACGCCTATCGGTGGTTAAAAAATTAGTTTTTTCTTTGAAAAGCACTTGATTAAACTTGCTCTTCCCAGGGTTATGTGGGTGAGCCTGCTTAGGGGTTGGAAGGGGTGGTTTTTAAGAGTTGTGGAGGTACATGGGGAGGTTTATAGGATAAGGCCTATCTAGGCTAAGTTTTAAAGGGCTAGCTGTGGTAGAACATTTAGTTTATTTATCGAAAAGCAATTGATTAAACTTGCTCTACCCAGGGTTGGGTGAGTCAGCCTGCTTGGGGGTTGATAGGGGTGGTTTCTACCCCTTAAACGGGGATTTTATAAATATAAACAAGATGCTCACAATACTTTTTAGTATTCTTACAATTTACCAAGTTTGCTTTAAATTGACAAGTGGCTCTTCAATATAGTTACTTGTTCGATAGCTTGAGCGGAATAGTGTGATGCTTCATAAATTCATTAAACATGAAATTTTCAAATTGGTGTAACTTTGTGAAAAAAAAAGATATCCGAGCAAACTCAACGGCATTTGAAAAAAGAAGAAACATACTTTAATTTGGTGTATACAGTTTTTCTTAATAAAAGTTATTTGCTTTGCTACATAACCTCAAATAACGTCAAAAACGGTGTTTTTTGCACTTTGAGGTTAGGATATCTCAAAAACTGGAGCCACTAGAGCAATTCTGACCTCGTATTCGGATTCAGCGTGCAAAAAACCTTCGGAAAAGTATACTGGGGTTCTTGGTAAAATATTTTTGTCAAATTCTGTTGGCCTGTGTAATTATCAATAATTCATAAACGCTAACAATACGCTAACACCCCGCGCGGTGATAAGCTTATACTTTTCTTATTTAGCTAATTAACGCGGAAAATGAGCTTATCCCCGCACACGTGTTGAATAAGCTAATAAAAAACACGTGTGCCCACGCCGCCGCCACCGCCCTCCCTACATCACAACTACTTAACTTGAAAAAAAAAATAAAATAAAGAGGGGTTTCAACATAAAAGTATTAAACTTATGCCTCCTGTATTCAGTATTCGAAATGGATACACGATGGAAACATCCCTTTACGTGTATGATTTCGGGGCCTACTATGTGTGGGAAAACTGTTTTTGTAAAGCGATTTCTCTGTAATTTGCCACAAATGTGCGATGTGAATTTTGATCGTATTCTCTTTTATTACGCCGAGTGGCAAGAAGCATACCGTAGCGAGTTTAAAGTAGGTGGTAATCAACGCATCGAATTTCGAGAAGGCTTACCGCAAGCTACAGACTATTCCAATGACAATGATAAGAGAAAATTACTCATACTCGACGATCTGATGCGCGAATCATCGAATAATACAGTACTTGATTTATTCACAAAAGGTTGTCATCATAAAAATATCAGTGTAATTTTCATCACGCAAAATATTTTTCATAGGGGGCCAAATCAGCGCGATTTATCGTTGAATTCAAATTATATTATGTTGTTCAAAAATCCGAGAGATCGCGCGCAAATACAATTTCTCGCTCGACAAGTTTACCCTGAGGATCCAAAGTTCTTGCAAGAAGCCTACATCGATGCCTGTAGTAGGCCATTTAGCTATCTTTTATTGGATTTGAAACAAGATACTCCAGATGAGTTTCGCTTTCGCACCGACATATTTCCCGATGACAAGTTGCACTATGCTTACGTGCCTAAATTTTCATCGAGATTCAGGTGAGCATGAAGAAATAAAAAGAAAGAAGCATCCGTAGCGGAGAAGCAGTCTTCAAATAGCGATGGCTGAGACAACATCAATGGCCCCATCTGAAACAAAAAGAAAACCAGGAGGAGGAGGAAAGAGAAAAAGTTCCATCAAGTCTAGCACCTGCTGCACGCCTGGGAAATTATATTCAAAAAAGCACGTTGCACTTTTAAATGCTCTGAGCCACGCTGATAGTCAACAGCGCTCAGCTTTGATTCGTACAGCCGATAAAAATCTCATAAAGTGTATTTGCGAGTGTGCACTCAATGTATTGCAAGGTGTTGTAAAATTAAAAACTCATGAACAAAACTGTTTAAAAAAACACAAAACTATATTAAGACAATTAGTAAAAAGTGGAAGAAAAACAGCTGGTGGTGCTGGTGCTTGGAAAGCTAAAAAACGTACTATAATTCAGAGTGGTGGTTCTTTTTTACCACTACTATTGGCTCCACTGATAAGTACAATTTTTTCCAAATTTTTAGGAAACGAAAATTAATTTTCTTTCAAGGCAAAACAAAAAAATTATGGAACGCGCTCAAAAATGGTCATTGTCCCCGAAAAAACTCTGGAACAAATACAAGGTTTTTCGCAGCAGCAGCAGCAGGGAGGAGCTGTGCCTATAATTAATTCTTCGACAAATAGCACAACTGAAAATATTGAAAAAACTATACAGACACCTGGTGATAATTTAACACGGCTTGATTCGGAAATGTATAAAATTATTAATTCTAAAAGTTTTAGCAGTGAGCGAGAAAAGTGTAAAAATTATTTGCAAGTTTTGAGGCGTTATTTATTTTTCAAAGATAACGAACGTATGGATGATGGTGAAATTGGTCGAGATATTGACGAAATCGAAGCTACACTGACACCTCTAACAGAAGAAAAAATACTCAATAACGTGCCTAAAATTTATGCTAGAAAAGCACGACTTTTACTAAAACATTGGCGAACTTTTGAGCCAGATCGATTAAAATGGGATAGTACTGGAAGCGTTATCGTAGATGGAAAACTTATACCACGGTCTAACATAGCAGAATTGCTTAACGATGTTTTGCACAAGAAAGAGAAAAAGATCGAGGATGATGACGAAGCGCCTATTGGTAGATTTGAATTTGCAAAGTTTATCGGGAGTTCAGAAACGCCTAATGATCTGATCGGAAACACGGAAATTCTAAAAATTGCTAATAGGCTAACGTCTCCTTTAAATACTACTAAACGAAAAATGTTATCACCAGTATTTACTCCACCCGTAACGAGACATGCTGCTAAGAAAAAGTGGCTCAAAGCGGACCTATGAAGAGAATGTCTTTGGAAAATCAGTATTACGACCCTTCGCACAAAGCAGGTTATGCAGGAGCGCGAAATTTAATACGTGTAAATATAAAGGGTAAATCATTGATAAACAGAGAAAAAGAACAAAAACGAATACACGACTGGTTGAATAATCAAGATGCTTATACTCTTCACCGTCCTGTAAGAAAAAAATTTCCTAGATTACACTATAACGTAACTAACGTGGATGACGTTTGGGAAGCAGATTTGTGTCAACTAACAAGTCTTAAAAAAGAAAATGACGGTTATTCGTATTTACTAGTAGTCATTGACGTGCTCAGTAAGTATGCATGGGTAGAACCACTGAGGGATAAAACAGCGCATACTGTATCAGCTGCATTAGAGAAGATTCTTAAGCGACCCAATGGTCGTACACCTGTTTACTTACAAACTGACAAAGGTAAAGAATTTGTTGGTGCATGTTTGCAAAATACTCTTAAAAAATATGACATACAGTTTAGAGCGGCAAGAAATCCGGACATTAAGGCGGCAGTGGTAGAACGTCTTAATCGAACTCTCAAAGAACGTGTTTGGAGATATTTCACACATCGCAATACACATAGGTACATCGATGTAATACAAAAGATAGTTTATGCATACAACAATACAGTACATTCAGGTATAAAGATGAAACCTTCAGAGGTTAATTTATATAACGCAGCTGAGGCACGAGCGAATTTACAGAGGCGCGCTCTTCAACAAAGAAAAAATCAAAGGCAAATAAAAGACCGTAAATACGAGGTTGGTGACTACGTGAGGATCAGTCGCTCCATGGGAACCTTTGCGAAAGGATTCGAGAAGAATTATAGCGAGGAAGTATTTAAAGTTAAACGCTTTTCTATCAGGCAAAATCTTTATACCTACGAGTTACAAGATTTACAAGGAGAGGACATTGACGGTTTCTTTTATACAGAAGAATTGGCTCCTGTAGGATCACAACGACTACTGGAAGATCAAAATTTTAAAATTGAACGAGTTCTTCGGACCAAAGGAAGCGGAAATAAAAAACAGCCATTTGTAAAGTGGAAAGGATATCCGGATAAATTTAATTCTTGGATAAAAGCATCGGACGTTGAAAGAATTTAAAAATAATGGATAATCTAGATGATTTTTATTTAGTACTACCGAGTAACAGTAGTATGCGCTATTTTCCCGACGATACGACTACTTGTTTTACCACTTATTTATGTCGTGAAATTAGATTAATCGGTAACTGGCAGGTCGGTATAGCCGAAATACACATACCTTGTACTATTATGCATATTCAAGAACCTGAAGCTTATTATACTTTCAAATTAGGAAGTGCTAAGCCCAAAGTTTCGAAAAATAATGGGTTTTGTAATTTCCCTCATGGCGTATACAGTAGCATTGAACAACTTGCGGAAGAAATAAATAAAGTACACGAGGCGCGTGAACATCAGAAGCTTGAACCGACTGAATTTCAGAAAGGTTATTACACCTTAAAAAGGATTTGCATTTGCGAAGAGCCGCACTACACGACTTTCAACGAAAAAATTCGTCGTATTTTTGGTTTTGAAGATATTGTCCACAGAGAAACAGGAACTTTTGTCACTTCCAACTCAGGAACAAGTATAAATGTGGGCAATAGACCAGCTAGTTTAGCACGGGCCATACCCGATCAGCTCTACGTTTACACAGACATATGCGAACCTTATGCAGTTGGTAATACGGAAACGGCACTTTTACGCATTGTAGCCCTGAAAAATTCAAAGTACAAATTCGGATCAACCGTTGTCAAACAGTTTGCACCGATTCAATACATACCTCTACTACATCATACCTTTCGAAATATTGTTATCGATATAAGAGATCAGCATGGGCGTAAAATACCATTTGAGTATGGAACGCTGACGGTTACGCTTCATTTCAAGCGTAGTCGTTAAATACGTAGCGATATGAGTTATTATATTCATTACTACAACGAGCAGGCTGGTGGTGGTGGAAGCGGTATTAAAAACGTTTACTCTGGTTCAACGTTTCAAAGATGCTCTGGAATTGGTAGTCTTCTCGGAGGATTATTTAGAAAAATTGTGCCATATCTTGCCAGTGGGGCCAAGGCAGTAGGCAAAGAAGCCGTCCGAACAGGCTTGAACGTGCTAGACGACGTGACGAATAAGAGAGCGAATTTTAAAGAGTCTCTCAACACGCGTGCTCGAGAGTCGGGTCGAAATTTAAAAAGAAAAGCAGCTAATAAAATTTCCGATATTATGAAAGGTAGTGGATATAAAGCTGTTACTGCTAAGCGCAAACGACAGTCAACGCGAGCTCGTGTTTCCGCACACAACGCATCGAGCCAGAAAAGAAAGACAGAGAGAAAGACAAATAAGCGTGGTATAGGCTAGAAAAAGAAAACATCAAGGCGAAAGAAGAAGAAAGTATTGAGAAGTGTATCTGACATTTTTGGACCTAAATAAATCATTAAAAAAAAAAATGGCTTTTCTACACGCGTGCAGTGGTGAAGGTACGAAGAGCGAACTAGATATTTTTACTCTTCCCCTGACGCAAACTTCAATTGAAAGCAGTTCTTTTCTCTACTACAAACCTGTATCATCTCTCAGCAATGAAAGCGATTCACCTTTAGAATTTTTGGTTCCTGGTTCGACCGAGCATTACATCGATCTAGCGCATACAATGCTGCAAGTAAGCGTGGAAATTACACCCGTGGGAACCGATGCCGAGAATGCAAAAGTTGCTCCTATTAACAATTTTTTACATTCGTTGTTCGAGCAAACGGACATCTTTTTCAATTCAAAGCTAGTTTCACCCCCAAACAACGCCTATCCTTACAGAGCTTACATAGAAACGCTCTTAAATTACGCTTCTCCTGCCTTAACATCACACCTCACCTCCGCACTTTGGTATGCGGACACAGCAGGATGTATGGATGCATCACCAGCAATTGCTACCGGAACAGTTGGGGCCAATGTCAGTTCTCGGAATCGTCAATACTTTACAGCTGGCGGTAAAGTTGTCGATATGATTGGCCACCTCCATTGCGATGTATTTAATCAAGGTAAATTTTTGGTAAACGGTGTTGAGATGCGAGTGAGACTTGTTCGTAGCAAGGACGCGTTTTGTTTGATGGATTTCACCGATGACGGAAAATTTTTAGTGCGCATCAGAGAAGCGACGCTAATCGTCCGTCGAGCTAAAATAAGTCCAGCCATACTATTGGCTCATGCTAATGCTTTGAACAAAACTACTGCAAAATACCCAATAACAAGAGTGGAAGTGAAATCATTCACTTTACATAGCGGAATTTTAGGAGATACTCTTGATAATGTTATATTGGGCCAGTTGCCAAAAAGGATCATCATAGGTTTTATGAGTAACCGAGCCTTCAACGGCAATCGTCAATTGAATCCTTTCAACTTTCAACATTATTCTATCAATTTTCTCTCTCTTTACGTCGATGGAGTACAAATACCAAGCAAACCCCTGCAGCCAAAATACACAGGAAATAATAAACTCTATGTAGACGCTTATCACACGCTATTCTCCGGTACTGGTTTACATTTTCTCAACGAGGGTATCGATGTTAGCCGAACCTCTTATCCAGAAGGTTACTGTGTCTTTGCATTCGACTTGACGCCTGATTTGTCGGCTCATTTTTCATCACATTGGAATCTCGTGCGCTCGGGTGCTCTGCGCATTGAAGTTCGCTTTGAGCAGGCTCTTAGGGAAACAATAAATTGCATCGTTTACGCCGAATTCGATAACGTGCTAGAAATCGATTCAAACAGACAAATTATTACGGATTTTAATGCCTAAGGTGGAAGGGGTGAAGAAAATAATGGGAGAAACATTATAAGACCATTCGTTTCATTTCTCATTGCTCTAGTTGCTTCTTACACTCAGTCGTAGTAGTACACACGAGCTCGCGTTTTCACCACGATGGATTACGTAATAGATATTCAAGGCTTAAGAGATAAAGATAATAAATTTTTACCCAAAGAAGTGGCAGTAGTTTCTCTGCAAGAACAAGTAATCGGTCATTGGATAATAGCACCACCCTACAAATTTGATAATTTACCAGAAGATATAAAAACTAGTAACGATTACGTGTCGTCACGTCTACACGGTTTACAGTGGTTCGATGGTGACGTTATTCTACGCAAATTACGGTATCATTTTTACAACATAGCGAGAAATGCTGCAAGAATTTACGTCAGAGGTGCTGAAAAGGCTAGATACATAGAATCTATTATGGCACGTAACGTTATAAATATAGAGGATTACACCACCACAGGCTTTACCGACTTACAAAGACAGTTTCCTTCCCAGAAAATATGCTGTTTTCACGCTTGCCAAGAAAACCTCTATAAAAAGGAGTACTGTGCCATGCAGAGATCACATCTGTTGAGAGAGTGGCTTTATTCACTACTCCCTCAAGAATCTCAACAAAAACTGCCTAAAAGAAGTTGTGAACTATTCTATGACTCTCTTCAAAAACTTGCTTACAAGAAAAATAGCATCGTAAGATTTGGATCAAGTGTGACTTTTACGGGAATCGACGAAGTAGACGATGACGACGACGACTACGATAAAACCATAGAATACGCGAGTGATGATGATCAGAATTGTAGTTTAACACAGGAAAATAATACAAATGAACACCAGTCAGATAATGAGGGCCCTGGAAGGGCTGAAAGCCAAAACAATTGGCGTATACGCAGCAGATCGAATTCCGAATGTAATGATAACACCGGTCGCTGTTGTGTGTAATACCGATGATCATACCAAACCTGGTACGCATTGGGTGGCCATGCATATCAATAAAAATGGATACGGAACGTATTTCGATAGTTACGGTTTCCCACCAGTCTCAAAATACCATCTTGAAAGACTCAGAAGAAACTGTAAAGTTTTTCGATGGAACACCAAGAAACTGCAAAGCATCGATTCGACGTGTTGCGGCCAGTATACTATTATGTTTCTATATTATATGTGTAGCGGTGCTAGTTTACGCGCGTTTTGTAGCTTCTTTTTAAATAACACGAAAAAAAATGATAAAATAGCTGAAAATTTTTATAAAAGAATTTTAAACAAAATTAAACGCAAAAGATGTAAGCGGGCGAGTACATTCGCCGGAGAACGTTCTCGAGGTTCAGGCCTTTATAATCAAACATGTACTTCTAGGTTAAGATATTAAGATAAACATAATAATATTCATAATTTTACTTCAAAATATTGTAATCAAACGTGTGTTTTATATTTAACCGTAATCAATGTCAATTTTGAAATTTATATGTGAATAAATCTTCTTTTGTGTGCATAAAAATTAATTTGTAATTATTTACTGACCTTTACTCCACCCTCCCATCCTACCTATAATAGTTTTTTTGTACGTAGTTTGTACTTATATATATATATATATATTTGTATTGTACACCTGGTCTACAGACCAGGTGTTATTATTCTATTATAAAATTTATCCACCCCTAGTAATATTTCTTTTTATTTAATTTGTAACTATATATATTTTGTATTGCACACCTAATATACAGACCAGGTGTTACTACCCTATTATAAAAGTATTTACCGCCCTCTACATTCTGACTTGTCATATGCGCAGTAAGGTAAAATGTTCTTTTCAAATTTCAGTACAAAATCAACTTCGGATAGAGCAACACATAAAAATGGCTCCTTGTGAATTACGCGATCCGGTAAAACCGGAATTGCCAAACCTTTTATTATCTACTACCTATGCGCTCAATAAGTCAAACTCAAAGAGAATTTGTGTCGGTCTTGAATATAGCGGCGGATACTATCACGAAGTTATTAAACTAGTTTCATCAGGCGGCTCGCACAAAAGTATCTCTCTTGATCGCCGTAGCTGGGATTTTCTCAAAGATCAATTTGACGCCATTACAGCTTATTTTCATAATTCTTATTCTTTTTATCAAGATTTCGGAAGACCGACTAAATTGTTTCTAACCAATCATGATTTAAATTTCACCACATCATACGGCACCAAATCTATCAGCATTGACGAAAGACCTCACCCAAACGAGATACACGTCTCCGAGGAAGAAGAAGAGACTCCAGGACAATCGCTCTGCAAAAAGAGAAAGACTTTCAATCATCCATCAGGTATAGTCATGCAACAGTCAACATTCGAAGGTCTTCGTCAACAAAGTGTCTTGGTAGATCTTCTTCTCAACGATTTAAGCGAGCGTGTCGGTAAGGTCAACCGTACTACTGATCACATACTAGACTTTTTAAAAAATAAACTTGGACAAGAAGGACTGGACAACGCAAAAGTAATTCTTAACGACTACAAATCATTTAAACAATACTATTCTATTCTTAATTCCGAATTAGAAGGTTACGTCACAGAAAATATGGTAGATGATACGGATCATTATAAAAGCTTATATTTAAAATTTGTTTTATCTGAAATATCCGCATTTAGTTTACCGATGATTGTAAAAGATTTGAGGGATGTAATGATTCCTGTATAAAAATATATATTAATATTAATAAATTGCTTTAATTGTGTAAATGACTTGTTTTTTTTCAACTATAAAAGCAACCACCCTTCCCAATAATCCTTCATTTATTTTATAACGATTGCTCGAAACAGACATGGGGCACTGCACAGGTAAGATCGCTTCATTACGTTCTACAGACAGTGCTATAAAAAGAGAAAAATATAAGGAACATTATAAAAAAGAAACAGTAAAATTTGAACGTTCTCAAAAACATAATAAAAAAAATAACACAAATGAAAATATTCATTTAAATAATAACTTTTTACAATAAATAATCTGTCTCTTATCATATCTGTATATCACGCGTTTAACACTATGGGTCAAAATAGTTCCAACACCGCCAAAACACCTTTAGTACAAGGTGACGATAAGAAAAAGAAGGAAAATCAATCATCATCAACCTGGAAACAATATTCTGATAAATTCTCAACAAACACTTATTCTATTCCTGAAAGGAAAGGATACAAAAAATTTTAATTTAAAAAAAATTCATATACTTACATACGGTCCTTTTTAGGACCAACAAAAGTTCATACATAAGAAATAACAATCAATAGATAAAAAGTACTATATAACATTCAGACCTTTAATATTATAAAATATATTTTTTATATTAATATTTTTTCATAACAATGTTATATGATTTTTTAATTACTTATTTATTTAATTTTTATAATGTTACTCACATTAAAAAATATACACATACATATATACTATACTTACGGCTGTGAAGAAAAAAGAAAATGCAAATCATTAAGGGTTTTAAGGTCACCATAGAACCTATAACACCCTCAGACAGGTGCGGGAGAAAGGACACCTTATTCACCCATACAGGTGGGGGAAAGTGGGTCAAATCAATTCACGACTACACCACCACACCTGCCAGACATGTAAAGGGGAGCGAGACAAGGGGTCGAGACAGGGGGAGTGAAACAATGGAGGAGAGAGACGGGTGCAAAAAAATCGATATGTCTCGCTATACCAGTCCATATACTACTTCTGTATTATGCATACAATGAAACTATGATCAAGAGTTATAATTTGGAGGCGAATTTCCTCTGCAGATTCGTTTTAAAGAATATTTATACCATAAATTATTTGCGCGTTTGTTTCCGGGACTTGCTGGACGTCCAGCTAAGGATAGTAACGTCGCAATTTATACTTCAAAAATATTTTTATGACAGAGATTTTTTTTAACAGTTGCAATAATTTATTTTTATTGTCTACAATAATGATTATTTTTAAAATCTAATTTCATTGCACCTCTATTTCTAATTCAATTAATAAAATATAAATCCATAATATAAGGACGCAAACTCATTCTAAATTTTCAGATCAATAAAAGATTAATATAAAACACATAATTATATAACTTTAAACATTATTTTAACATTTCATTATTAACATTACTAGATTAAATATGTGATTTTGTGTTTTATTTTTTTGGATTTTATGCATCACGTTAAATAGATCATGAGTTTATCTTCTTTTTATATAAAATAATAAAATTTTTTTATTATTATACTAAAATGAATAGTAATAGAAAAAAAAAGATTCGATTTGCAGATACATTTACATTCTACTTTAAAAATTCTATAAAAAATTTAACGTTTTTATTTTATTTTAATATCCACGTTTTAGCATCGTTAACCGATTCACTGGTACGGCTTTATTTAGCTTTCGTCCCAATACTGGTAGACCATTTTTTTTTGACGAAAATGCACAATATTTGGCCTATTATACAAAGTTTGGATTCAAACCGCTGTCAAAATCAGACAAAAATCTAATTTGTACATATATGATACAATACCAGTGAATCGGTTAAACTTTTTTGAAATCTTAAGCTTTAACAATTGGTAAAAAAATCTTAGATACGTGATCTACTTAACTTCTATTTGTGCCTTGGATCTAAAATAATACTATATTATGCTATATAAAACGAAAGTAGAAAAATAACTATAATTATGTATAGGCTGGTATAGCTATACATATAATAGAATAATAATAATATAATAGACAATAATAGAATTTAAAATGTCCCCATGATGCTAACTAGGAGAGTATCAGACCTCCGGATCACGGATTTTGCTCAAACTTTGTGATAAGTTTTAAGATGTCAAAATATGAAAGGAAACAGAATTTTCGACCCCAACGCTCAATATTTCCCTAGTTACAGGCAATTAAAGAATATCACTAAAAAAGTTACTAGATTTTCAAACGCATATAGTTCCTTAGCATTGATAGCTAGAAGCTTATACCTTTTTTTCAAATGAAAGCTGAGCTCAAATCCTTTCGAAATAGTAGTTATAGCATGTGAAAATATTATTTTTTCCCAAAGTTATAGCGTGATAAACATTGGACCTGATTTTTCTTTTTAAAACATTAATTAATAAAAAAAGCTGAAATTGGGTCTAATGTTTATAACTTTGGGAAAAAATAATATTTTGACATGCTATAACTATTATTTCGAAAGGATTTGAGCTTAGCTTTCATTTTAAAAAAAGGTATAAGCTTCTAGCTATCAATGCTAAGGAACTATATGCGTTTGAAAATCTAGTAACTTTTTTAGTGATATTCTTTAATTGCCTGTAACTAGGGAAATATTGAGCGTTGGGGTCGAAAATTCTGTTTCCTTTCATATTTTGACATCTTAAAACTTATCATAAAGTTTGAGCAAAATCCGTGATCCGGAGGTCTGATACTCTCCTAGTAAGTCAAAATTTCGAAAAATCCCAATTTTTCAAACTTTCTTAATTTTTATCTCTAAACCTAAGGAGCTTAGGTATGGGCTTGATAAAAAAAAATTCGTTAAAAATTAATAAAAAAATATGAAAAAAATTTTTTTGGAGCAGAAATGGAATTTTTTTATTTGTTGCAAAAGTTTGTTGATATCAAAAAATTGGCGACGACTCTCTTGTTTTTCGCGGTCAGAGGGTTAATATACATGGAATTAAATTGGGTGGATTTATGGATCTTGATCGGTGACGGGCACATAGGAGAAACAACATAGACTATATAGAAAAGAAGATTAAAAGTGGGAAATTATAACCTCAAATATATAGATAATTATTATCCTTGTTTTGATTTATTTTGTTTTGATAAATATATTTTAAGATCTGAATATTTTTAACAAGTGTTTTAAGGTGGATCATCCGCTAGCTATAGTTTGTTGTTCATAAAAATTAAAAGTTAAAAGAATTCTTCAATATTTTGAAAATAATTAATTTATACCAAGAAAAAAATCCCCGTAAATTTTCAGCTAGCCTTAACGACTGATTTTATTATTTATGCTCACTTAAAGTTTATCTTTTTACTACTATAAGATACAAAACACGCAAACTTTGAGTGAGCATATATAAAAAAATTAATCGTTAAGGCCACTTGAAATTTTACGGGGATTTTTTTCTTGGTATAAATTAATTATTTTCAAAATATTGAAGAATTTTTTTAACTTTTAATTTTTATGAACAACAAACTATAGCTAGCGGATGATCCACCTTAAGGAAGTCGTATTTTCACTTTTAAAAAGTAAAAGTTTTCAAATAATCAAACTGAAGTCAATATTTCATTTGATACCAGTTTGGCATCTAAGGTATAAGCCTATTAGTGCCTTATAAAAGTCCACACTGATGGGTTAGGACAAAACGCTTATTGTAAAATTTATTTTTCATCTTCATTTTTAAATTAAATTTTTTTAATAACTTCTAAGGAAAGTTCAGTAATGCATCACTGACGAGTCCACATTAATGCATCAGGATTAAATAATCTAAAAATAAGAACAATCAACTCTTTTTCATAAAATCATAAAATATTGAAATAAGAGAATAACAATAAAGAAAACAGTATTGAAGGAGGTGCCTTATATGCAAAAAGCAAAGCTTTTTCATGCTTTGCATCACGTAGCGATGCAAGGCCCGCAAAGCGAGCCACAGGGCCGCTGTGATAAGCTAGTTTACTTTACAACTATTGCAACTTTAGTTAGAATAACGTAAAGTTTATCAATATTTTTTTCTATTTTTACTTTCTTATTATACAGTTTAAAAAATAAACTCGATAATATATTTAAAATTTCATCGGAAATTTCACTCCATAACCATTTGTTTTGAAGTTGTTCAACTTTTTATGTTCTCAGATTTTCACTAGGAAATGCCAAAAACAGGTACAGGGGAGTGAAAATTGTAAGATCACATAAATTCATTAACATATTGAACTTTCTAAACTATTATCATTGAAAATATCATGAAAAGCGCTTCTTTTATCAGGTTAAATGATTCATACAAAATAATATTATTAAAAATAATACGGCATGGCTTTTGATTACGGGTGAACAATTTTTCTTATCGTTTATGCAGCTGTAACGTACTTTCTGATTACCACATGACCAAAAATCGAAGAGCATAATTATTGTTTAAGAGGCGGCCGTATAGCTCTATCCTTGTCTAATCTAAATTTTCGTTATTATTAATAAATTAAATATTGTTATAAAAAGTAAGGGTATAGCCCAATAGATTTCAGGATGAACCAACGATCTTATTTGGACTATATCCTTACTTTTGTATAAAAATATTTAATTTATTAATAATAACGAAAATTTAGATTAGACAAGGACAGAGCTATACGGCCTCCTCTTAAATGTGACCATAGAAAACAAAATTATAATGCACATGAGATCTGAATTTTTTCAATATTTTCATTAAAATAATATCATTATTCTAATTATTTCTTTTTATAATGTTATAGAGAATTCAATTAACTGCAACAACTCCAACAAATTCAGCTGTGCGACTTGAAACCGGAGCCTTCGAATTTCAACTTTCAAATCGGGTTCAGAATGTTTCTGGTTCCACACAACCTAATACTTATATGAAATTATTTGGTAAAGCTCAAGTTGATATTAACCTTAGCCTTGGCCAATTACTTAAAAATATCATGTTTGAAGAAGCAGAACCAGAGTTTCAGCAATTTGCTTTCTTCAATACGCGTATTGCTTTAAGAAATGCATTTCAAGAAGAGATGGCTCAAAAAGAAGATAAAGAAGTCGTCTTGATAACCTTAAAGCGACCTTTAATTTATATACAACCGATGGCGGTTGACAAGGCTATACTTGTTTGGCTAAATTACAAAAATGCCTACGAATATTGGAATGAGAAAAGGTTAAATCTGAATAAAGAAGTTCTTACAGCTACTCAACAAGTATTTGAAAAAGTGCCTTTTGGACAAATTACAAGTCAATTAAGTTCACCTCACTTGGGTACTTTATTTTTACAGTTAACAGTAGATGATATGGGTATTTGTATACCTTTAAATCCGTTACCACCTAAAAATTGGGCTTTAAGTCGAAACATTTATGAAAGTGAATCTCATGGAGCTGTTGTTATTACATTAGAAAATACAAGTATATCAGCATGTAGTAGCGGAAGTCTTGTTAGTAAAGGAAGGTATTTAAATATTTCTTAATATAAAGTATTTATTATACATATATATATATATATATATATATATATATATATATATATACAGGGTGTCCCATTTTAACTTGGACACGTCAATAACTCTGAAAATATAGACTTTTGAAAAAAATGTTTCAAATGAAAGTTGTACGGTTTCAAGGGGGGCATTTAATGGTGACCTTGATCGTGACCTTGACCATGACCTTCAAGGTTATTTGAAGGTCAATTCGGTTTTCTTAAATGGAAAGTCATAATTTTGATACCGAAAATGGAAAGAGCGGAAAATTTTACGTCCAAATATGACCTTGACCATGACCTTCAAGGTCATTAGAACGTCGAGTCGATTTTTTAAATGGAAACCCACGATCTTCAAGGTCATCTTAAGTTTAAGGCGAATTTTTAAGTGGAACCCTAGATTTTTGACTCCGCTATGAAAGGTACTGAAAATATTAAATCTGAATAAGTCCTTGACCATTTACAAAATTTGACCTTCTAAGGTCATGATTGACGTTAAATAACTTATTAAATTTGATAATTAATTTCGGTAAGAAATAGCACGATACCAACTAGTAAGAGTAAGGACTAAGCGTTCCCAACCAGTTAAGGTCAGGAATAAGGTTCCCAACCAGTTAAGGTAAGGAATAAAGGTTCCCAACCAGTTAAGGTAAGGAATAAAGGTTCCCAACCAGTTAAGGTAAGGAATAAAGGTTCCCAACCAGTTAAGGTAAGAAATAATGGTTCCTAACCAGTTAAGGTAAGGACTAAGCGTTCCCAACCAGTTAAGGTAAGGACTAAGCGTTCCCAACCAGTTAAGGTCAGGAATAAGGTTCCCAACCAGTTAAGGTAAGGAATAAAGGTTCCCAACCAGTTAAGGTAAGAAATAAAGGTTCCTAACCAGTTAAGGTAAGGACTAAGCGTTCCCAACCAGTTAAGGTCAGGAATAAGGTTCCCAACCAGTTAAGGTAAGGAATAAAGGTTCCCAACCAGTTAAGGTAAGAAATAAAGGTTCCTAACCAGTTAAGGTAAGGACTAAGCGTTCCCAACCAGTTAAGGTCAGGAATAAGGTTCCCAACCAGTTAAGGTAAGGAATAAAGGTTCCCAACCAGTTAAGGTCAGGAATAAAGGTTCCCAACCAGTTAAGGTAAGGACTAAGCGTTCCCAACCAGTTAAGGTCAGGAATAAAGGTTCCCAACGCTTTTATGTACATTTGATAAAATAAATATTTATCTTACTTAATCGTCATTGGCGTTACCTCTTGGTATGAGGTGTTCAAAGTGTTCACCCTGATTTTCTAAACATAATGTTAGTCTCCTCCTAAAGTTACGCATAACACGTTGCAAAGTTTCTTGCGTTACCGATTGACAAGCTTCTATTATTCTCTGCATCATGTTTTCTCTCGTTGTTGGAGCTTCCTGGTAGACAGCATCTTTAGCAAATCCCCAAAAGTATGAGTCAAGAGGATTCAAGTCCGGAGATCTTGGAGGCCATGGCACTGGACCATTGCGGATGATAAGTCGTTCATGATATTGTTGCCGAAGAAACGTTGTCACAATTCCAGCGTGGTGAGCAGGAGCGCCATCTTGTTGAAACCACATTCTTTGTCGAACATCTAATGGGATGTCTTCCAAATAACCAGGTAGATGATTTTGAAGAAAATCTAAATACATCATACCATTAATAGTTCTTTCAAAGAAATGTGGTCCAATCATAGATCCATTAACTATCCCTGCCCATACATGTAAACTCCATCGATGCTGATTTAATACCTCTCTATACCAGTGAGGATTAACTGGCGACCAATAGTGACTGTTATGGCGATTAAGGCTGCCATTACTATGAAATGTGGCTTCATCACAGAAACAAACAGACCAGAAGAAATCTGGATCTTGATCTAATTCATTAAGTGCCCATGTGCAAAAGTTTACTCTTAATATACAATCATTGTCATTTAATTCTTGAACAAGAGTAATATGGTAAGGATGATATCTGACTAATTGGAGCAGTCGATGTGCTGTTGCTCTAGGAATACCCAATTCTCGTTCAATCTGACGGAGACTGATATGGGGATTTATATGAATCATACCCAATATAGCGAGTAGACGAGGGTCGTTATTGTTCAGGACTCGATTTTGTCGCCTATGACGATGTAGTGCATTTGAACGCGATCTTCTTTCAATGTTTATAATTTGTTGTGGTCCTGGATGTCGACGATCAGGATAACGTTGACGGTAAAGCTGAGAAGCATTTCTGTAATTTCTGTGACATTCCCCAAGAACTAAAAGAATATCAACCACATCATTTGCTAAATAATTAGCCATTTTTTATGAAACTTTTAAAACAACTTTCGATAATTTTCTAATTTTAAGAGAAATAATTTTAGAAGTAAAGCTTTAAACTAATAAGTATTTAGTAGTCTTATTATTGAATAAATTTTGGAATCACAGGCAAATCTACAGCGACAAAGTATCTCAATTCTGAGACGCAGAAAAATATCTGAAATGTATAATAATATCTGAAAGCTCAAATTTGTAGAAATGAACGATGTGACTTTTTTTTTAATTACTATTTTTTATTTATTTAGCACGTCGCCGCGACTACTGCACATCTCGCCTAAAATGCTGAGTTGCGGCTATCGCTGCTTCGTTCTTTGTGCTTCGACTATGCGTGCGAAGCTATCACCCGTAACACATTTAATTTAATGGGTTTTTGAGGTTGCTTATTAAGAATTGGAAATGTTTCGCTTGGACAAGATTTTCAAAAAATCAAAAACTTACGGCCATGGTTGAGGCTGAAGTTAATTACCGTTAGATATTTTGAAAAAACCTTACAATTATTCTAGACACATTTATAATAATTTTTATTTAGTTATTCTACCGTTCCGATGTTCAAAGTGTAGGTTTCCATTAAAAATTTGACTTGACCTCAAGGTCACCTTAAAGGTCATGGTCAAGGTCATTGTCAACGTCATATGTGGATGTAAAATTTTCCGCACTTTCCATTTACGGGATCAAAATTATGGCTTTCCATTTAAGAAAATCGACTTGACCTTGAAATGACCTTGAAGGTCATAATAAAGATTATGGCCAAGGTCATATTTGGACGTAAAATTTTCCGCTCTTTCCATTTTCGGTATCAAAATTATGACTTTCCATTTAAGAAAACCGAATTGACCTTCAAATAACCTTGAAGGTCATAGTCAAGGTCACGATCAAGGTCACCATTGGATGCCCCCCTTGAAACCCTACAACTTTCATTTAAAACATTTTTTTCAAAAGTCTATATTTCCAGAGTTATTGACGTGTCCAAGTTAAAATGGGACACCCTGTATATATATATATATATATATATATATGTATTATAGTACGAGCGCTGTAGCATTAAATATTATTTTATCATCTTTCAGATTTATTGGATTATGTTTGCGATTTGCTGAGGACTTTGAAACTTCTTTGGACGACTGGAAGCCGGATATGAATGACAATAGCATTATGAATTTGTGCATAGTATCGGAAGGCACGTATGAAGTATGCAGTAGGACTATAGCTCAGAAACAAGATAAGTCTGGTATAGTATTATTTTACTAATAATTAAGTTTAAATTTTCTAAATATATATTTTACTAATAATTAAGCCTGAGTTTTGTCAATACTTTGTATTTTGTTTTAAAGTCAAAATTACGGAAAATGCAAAATGGATATTGAATGTGCAGTGGCAAATGGAAGGCGTTGATATACATTTAGATGTGAGTGTTGGTCAACAACTATCGGCGCTTGGCCATACGCTAACGATGTTGACAGGTTCTGAAGAAGATGATACTCATACTTCATTTGATTATGATAGTGATGATATTGATCAACCTGATAATAGCACTAGTCAAGAAAGTATTTTAATTAAAAGGTCAAGAAATTGGGTTGATACTTTACCAGCCTTTGTTTTTGATCCATCTCTCGATGCTAAGAAACGTTCGAAATTAATAGAAAAAGAAATGAATGAACAAGCGAAAATCATAAATGATTTAAGATCTCTTGGCGCATCTCATGGAACGATTCAACAAGAAATGAAGAGATTACATGAATTAGAAGTCATGGTTTTCAAGGATTTCAGACGGTAAACAGTTGTAAAAGAATATTTACATTAAAGAAATAAATAATTTGCATACTTAGGGTATCAGGCCTGACCTAATGCACCGAAAAAAAATCAAATTTAAATGTAATGTTAATTTTTTTTTCTCATAATATAATTTAATAAGACTTCTTTTACCTTAAATATATATGAAATACAAGAGTTTGATACATGATGAATAATTTAAAAAACCTCATCCGATGACTGAAATCCTTTCCTTTATTCAAACACTTGATTTTAGTGTTTGCTGCAGGCTTTCCTAGACAATTTTCAACGAATTGACTTCAAAATTTTTAGATATTCTCAATTTATATATCTTCACAAAAAAACAGTTTTAGTTTTGTAAAAAAAAATTTGTGTCTAGTTTAGAAGACTATATTTTTATGAATTTTATGTATGTAATTCAATTCAAAATTCACTAAAACTTATCTTACAAAAATTCCAACACTGTTATTTTGTGAAAATACATTAACTGAAGATCTCTGTGACAAGCCAAAAAATAAACAAAATAAATTAATCTTCGGATCGAGATCAGTCTTCGAATAATCAAAAGAATTTAAAGCATCGAATTAAATTTTTCAAAATTATTCATATATCAAAGTCTACATATTTGAGGTAAAAAGATGTTTTATTAACGGAATGCTGAAATTGCTAAAATCGATCTTTGCTTTTTTTTATTTTATTTATATCTTTTTGGATTCATTATTTAACTAAATGTAATGACTTGTCCGCACTAAAGCTATGCTGATATAATAATATTTGATAAAATAATAATTCAATTGAACTCTTTATTTTTTTATGAACTTTGAATGAAAATTAGATATCAAGTTCGATAAACTTTACTTCAAAATACTATACATCAAAAGGTTGCTTATAACTTTTTACGTATAATGTTTTGGTGATTTTTTTTATTTGTGAACACTTGGGATTAATGTTACAAATTTTCTTACTGTTGTGAAAAAGATTAATTTGATGCATCGTTTATTCATAAACTTTGAATGAAAATATTATTGAGAGGAGAGAAACTCCGACATGCCGTTAATTAATATTTCAAGGAAAAAAATTATCATCACATTGAAATTCAATTGGTTTTCAGCTTGATATCTAAAATGGAAAGATGGCGGGGGTGCAAAAAAGCAATATGGCGACAGCCAGTAAACGTTTTCACAATAAGTTATATGAGAACTTGAATGTTTTTTTCATTAAAAAGTATTTTAAAAATATTAAATTTACGCAATATTCTGGATTATGCTGGAAAAAATAGCGGACGACGAAATATCATAGAAAGTGAAAGAATTCTACAAGCTAAATACATGATGCTATGTGATAAATTAGTTAATGATCAAATCAGTATAGGCTCTACGCATGCAATCCTCAAACTTGAGAGACAAACCTTATAAAATCACAGAAAACATTTCAAAAGATGGAATCATAAATTATTTTAAATGTTCTTTTAAAGCCAATTTATTTGGAAAATGTGAACATGTTATGACAATTTTTCTGCACTGTTATTTTTAAGTTTAAAATTGATTATATATTTTTTATTCAGTTTTGTAAAGTTTTTTATCTTTACTCAAATCAATTTTCTAGAGCAGGGAACACTTTACAAGATAATACGTTTCAATCTATTTTTGATACTATCACATTTCCTCTTATTCGGAAAGAAGAAATTTTCGAATAAAAAAAATCAACTTCAAATTTCTTGAATAATGAGCCAGAATGTATTTGATATTTTAAATGTACAACGTTTCAAGCACTTTAACTGTACTCTTCTTCAGGTTTACAATCAAAATAGAACAAAAAATACGTTATGATATAATAAAACAAATTGTCCAACAATAGGCGGATAAGGACATTGGTAATTAAAATTACCTAAATTTATGCCAGATAGCAAGTCAACAATTAAAAATTAATTACACCCTAATGGGTCCCTAAAAAATTATAAATAAATAATTAACAAAGATTATTTAACTGTCGTAGAAGTAAAGTAATTTGAATATAACTATCACAGCAATTAAACACTAAACTTACATAGTGACATGTAAATCTACAAATGACCGATAATCTTTAATAATATTTTTTTAATAATCCAAGAAATAAAAAGTTGATTTTCTATATAAAATTCACTGCAAGCATTAATTTTTACCATTTTAAAATGCATAATTTAAATCTATAATAACTCTATGTTTTCTATTGGTACCGGATCATACATTCTTACTATGAACTCTTTTCCGTGAACAAGTATCAACTGTGCAAGATATATTTCGTAAAGTATTTCCTGCTCAAGAAATTCAATTTAAGTTAAGATTTAAAATATTTTGAAAGACTAAATAAAATATATATGATAAATTCTAAACTTATAAATTACAGTGCGAAAAAGTTGCCTATATTCACATTTTTCAGATAAACCAACTTTACAGAAACATTTGAAATAATTTATAACTCTATGTTTTAAATTGTTTTCTGTGGTTTTATTGAATTTGTTTCTCAAATTTGAGGTGTGTAAGCACAGAGCTTTAAAACGGGTTTGATCGTTAACTAATTTACCACATAAAATTATGTGTTTAACGTGTAGCATTCTTTCACCTTCAATGAAATTTCTTTAATCAGTATTTTCTTCAGCATATTCCAGAATATTGCATAAATTTAACATCTTCAAATGCTTTATAATAAATAAATACTCAAGCTTCTATATGACCTATTGTAAAATCGTAAACACGCTGTCGCCATATTGTCTCAGCACCCTCCGCCATCTTTCCATTTTAAATCCCACTACATTTTTACACTCTTACTGAACAAATGTTCTTATAAGTGTCCATATATATATATATATATATTCATTGATTTAGATGATAGATAATTATAAATCCTAAATTTTTAATACGATCATTTCGTTAATTTTGTTATTTATTATATTATTAGCGATATGATACAAAAATTAAGACGACAATCTGTAAAGACTTCTGGAATACGAAGAAAATTAGGATTGGAAAGTAAATCAAGTTATAGATCTAGATCATTTATTGTACCCTCACCTACACCTGAACAATATTTGGAAAGTCCGAAAGGTGGAGCTGCAGAAATAAATTCCGCTAATTCTACCAGTTACGAAAGTAGCCCTAGAAGTGGTTCAAATCGGTAAGAATCGGATAATACTTTAATAATCATATCAATTCTTACGTGATATTAACTTTCTGTTTTATAATAAATAATTTGTATTGCAAAAATATTTTTTAATTTTCTGAACTAATCCGGTCGCTGACAACATATGAGTATAAAGTCTGAGGTCCCCTCGGTAACTTTGCATTTCTTAGTAGTTTTTTTATGAGTAAAATTAGAATTTCTTGGTTACCAAGCTCAACTAGTGGTCGTTTTTTTTTTGTTATAAACAATTCAATTGTTTATAACGCTATGAAACATTAACCATTGAAATCACAAAGACGTTTTTAAGAGCGAAATTCTCCCTAATTAACATGAAAGTCTGCTCGATTTCGAATTTTTATGATATCGCATTTTTAACTTGAGATATCACAATTTATATGTTTATTTATAACAAAATGTGCTTCACTTACGCAAAACCCTTACTATAATCGATATATCTCCGGTCCTACGGAACTCAATTGAGCCTAACAGGGCTTATTTTAAAGCTTATGCATTTAGTAATTATATCGTAGTAGAAAAATATCAGAAAAGTTTATTTCATTATTATTAATATTAACAAAAAATTAAAATATTTTATAAAAAAAGCTCTCTGCATCTGTTTATAATGGTTTTCCACCTATTTCTATGTAAAATAATGCATACAAAATACCCTAAATTTATAGTCTTACTTGTGAATAATTACTGCTATTTCGAATTTTTACAATATCTTTTTTATAACTTAAAATATTGCAATTATAGGATTTTTTATAACAATGTACTCCATTCACGTTGATCTCTTCCTATAATCAATATATTTCCGGTTCCACTGAACTTAATGGAGTTTAACAAGGCTCATTTTAAAATTTATGCATAGAATAATAATACTGTAATGAAAAAATATTTAAAAATTTTATTTAACCATTATTTCAAGAAAAGCGTAAATAATTTGATAAAAGAAGGCCTTATGCATTTGTTTATAATGGTTTCCTACCTACTCTAACATGAATAATAATAGTAATACATGAAAAATAACCTGAATTTATAGTCTTACTTGTAAATAATTAGTACGATATGTAATTTGTATATCTCATTTTGAACCTGATAAAATATGTTATGTTCACACCGGCCACTTACTAGTTACCCGAGGAGCTTCTCACTAAAATACTCTTGCAAAAAGTGGTAAGAGTTTTGTAAGAGTATTGTGAGTACGCAAGAGTTTTATAGGAGTATTGGAGTTTAAAAATTGATCAGAGTATGAGAAGAGTAAGAGGAGTATTCGAAAAAATCAAAGAGTATGCAAAGAGTAAGATGAGTATTTGAAAAAATCAGAGAGTATGCAAAGAGTAAGTTGAGTATTTGAAAAATCAGAGAGTATGCAAAGAGTAAGATGAGTATTCAAAATAATTAAAGAGCATGCAAAGAATACAATGAGTATTCAAAAAAATTATTGAATATTCAAAAGTTTAAGGAGTACGGAAATTTTAGATAGAGTATTCATTTAAAAATCGATGTTTCAAGTTCTTTCTTTTTAATATATATATATATATATATATATATATATATATATATGTGTGTGTGTGTGTGTGTGTGTGTGTGTGTGTGTGTGTGTGTGTGTTAGAAGAAAGAACTTAAAACATCGATTTTTTAAATTTTTTATATATATATATATATATATATATATATATATATATATATATATATATATATATATATAATAAAAATGGAATTAATTATTTACAAAATTACGAAATTAATAAAGAAAATAAATATGTTTTTTAATAAAGGACTCAGCTGAGTGAGATATTCAAAGGGTCGACGGATGTATTGGTCGATGAATTGATAGATTAATACGTTTAAAGAGGAAAAAGTTGATTGGTTCGTTGATGGACCGTTGGATTAATGAAATGATAGGTCAATAAGTTGATAAATAATTGAGTTGAATATAAATCTATGTTACTTTGGGTTGTTATATTTATAAATTAATCGGTCGATGGGTTGATAAATCAATGAGTTGATGGGTGGATATATGAATCTATCGATAGCTTGATCGGTCGATGAGTCAATAGGCTGATAATAATCAATCAATAATTAATTAATAATAATTAATTATTAAATTGTGAAATAAGGTAAAAAATTATTTCAAGTAACATTTCAATTATTTTAAAATTGAATGTTATTATAAAAAATTTTTACTCAAAATAAGTGATTATTACATTAATTTTTAATAAAATAAATCCAGCTATCAAGTCACTTAGAATATAGCGAATAAAAAGGAAATTTAAATTATAAGCTGATACATTATTATTTTGTATGTTACTGGTTACATTTCATATACATATTTTATGTAATATTTTAAAATAATTGAAATAATAGTAATAATTAATTTTCTACATTGTAAATATCAAACTAAATAAAAATAATTGATGAATCGACCATTTTAGTTAGCAAAATTTCTATTAGGGCTATTTTTAAATTATAAAATACACAAATATATAAAAATGCATTTTTATATATTTAATAAAGTAGTTTAGTCCAATAAAAACACATATCTTTTTATGATAACAATTTTTTATATTTTTCTTTATTACTTTATTCATTTTATATAATTATTTACCGACATATTACCGGTTATACACGATAAGATTTTTTTTTTAATTTTGATAAGGTATTCAATATTGCTTATACCAAACATAATAGCATAATAAGTAACTTTTTCTTATGCACGGTGGCAAAATCTATTAACTATTCGTAGCTTAAATTTAACTATCGCTAAACAGAGGTATGTTTTACGTGAAATTTTAAACAAAAAATGTTACAATTTATTTTATTTAAAAATAAATACTTTTCAGAAAATAAAATCAGAAATTTAACTATTAAAAATAATATTTGGCAAAAAATAAGTTGAATATTACATGTCAATCCCAACAAAAAATATTCTTATTACCAAAAGTTAATTACTAGTGAAAAATGGATTTAAAATTTGATCTATGAAAGGGATAAAGTTGAATTTAAACAGTTGAGAAAAATAAAATTTTGGCAAAATGAAAAAATATAACCTTTAGAATTACTATTTTACAAAAATATTATAAAAACCAGTTATTTATCCTCACTAGATTGAAATATAATAATATTTCATAAAATGGACGAAAATTTTTATTGTCTCCTGTTTACCTACGAAAGTTTTACCTACGAAAATTTCATAAATTGATATAAGTACATCAACAATCGTTTCATAGGTACATTTTTTTAAAAAACTATATTTCTCTTATTAAATAAATTTTTTTTTAATTATAACTATTTTGTTTGTTATAATTAATAATTTTAACGTAAACTTAACTATTAGTAATAAAGAGATAGGTTGTTAGATAAAGACTCAGAATTCAGCGTTATATTAATAAGATCTATTACGATCTGTTCTATTTATCAAACATGATATAAAATGAGTTATCGTCGAAATCAATAAAATAATAAAATCAATAAAATAATAAAATCAATGTTACTAAAATTCTATTTGTTAAATATTTAAATTAATTGCATTAAATCAATTTAACTGTAAATATTATGTTCCGGTTTTTATAGACTCGGCATATACTCTTCTTTTCATTCGTACTCATGTATACTCATTCGTACTTATATATACTCACTCGTACTCATGCATACTCATTTAAACTTACGTAAACTCATTCACACTCTTAAAAATTTCTGAATATTCATCCATATAATTAAATACTTATTTGTACTCTTGCGTACTCTTGAATACTCATTGATACTCTTGCATACTTTTCAACATTCATTCGTATTCTACAAATACTCATTCTTACTCTTGCATACTCACTAAATCTCTTTTAAACTTTTTCGTATTCATTTACTTAAAGCGTTCACCAAAAGAGTATTGGAGAGTACGCATGAGAACTAAAGAATGCTTGAGAGTACGGAAGAGTTTTTCTATGAGTATTTTAGTGAGAAACCCCTCGTAGTTACCGATTTTGAGAAACAGTCAGTATTATATTATTCGTGATTTTAAATCAAGAAGAGCGATTTTTTTTATTACAATACAAACATGGAAAATATATTGACAGGTAACAATATTAAGAAAATAAGATTAATGTTGTAAATATTTGTAAATTTGTTTATAAAAAATTGTATTTGATGTTTATTATAACAATTAAAAATTAATATTAAAAAATTTTAGTGAAAAAAGAATTTTAATCTAATAACATAAAAAATTAAATATAGAATTATATTTCTTAATAATTAGTAATTTATTTACCATTATTCATTTTTTAAATTATAAATGATAGAGTAGATACTTTATACAATTTATCGTGAGTAGCCTTAAGTGTCCTCATACCGGCACAGAGATCTACCTTATCTACATTTAAATTATGCATTTTAATAAAAATTTAACTATTTTTGACTAAAATTCATAGAAGAGGCACATTCTTAACATTCTAAAGAATTTATTGCAACGTCAAAAGACAAAATAAAAGTGAAAATGAAGCCAAAACTGCATAATATGATTATTCATAACCACATTGAAAAGTTAATCGTATTAAGAAGGGGCCGAACTATCTGTCTCTGTCTAATAGCGTTTTTCATCATTTATAAAAACACTATCCCTTATAAAAAGAAAAAAATAGCAGCCCCCGCTAGATATTAGTATAATTAGTAAATTTTGTAATAACAAACAAATTTTTTTACTGCGTAGTTTTTGAATAATTAGAGATCTACCAAAAAAAGATAGGTTATATTCTAGATTGCTAGTAGGTCTCTAATTAGTCAAAAACTATGCGGTAAAAAATTTGATTTTTATTACAAAATTTACTTATTATACTAATATCTAGCGGGGGCTGCTATTTTTTTCTTGCGATACCGAATAGTGTTTATATAAATGATGAAAAACGCTATTAGACAAAGACAGATAGTTTGGCCCCTTCTTAAGCAGTTTTCGCCTTTATTTTTACCCTTATATTGGTTTTTAACGTTGCAATAAATTTTTTGGCATGTTAAGAATGTGCCTCTCCTACAAATTTCAGTCATGAATAGTTAAATTTTTATTAAAATTCATAATTTAAATGAAGATTAGGTAGAACTCTATGTCGGTATGAGGATTCCCCTTAATAAATTTCATTCGGTTCGGAGAAAGAAGGGTAATGTAATAAAAAAGGCATATATTTGCAAAATCTCAAATTAAAAATGAGATATCATAAAAATTCAAAATTGTAATTATTATTTATAGAAGAAACTATAAATCCAGTGTATATTTTATGAATTATTTTATGTTAGAGTAGGTATAAAACCAATATATACAAATGCATAACGCATTCTTCGTAAAATGTTTTAACTTTTTGTTAATTTTAATAATAATTAAGAGGCGGTCGGAACCAAATCGGTGACTTAATTCAGTGCTTACTATAAATGCTTATAATGATTTATTTATTCATTTGCATGGCAAAAATATAGTCATTTCCTCTAACCATAATCATAATAAATAATTTTAAACGGTTACAGCAACAAAAAAATATAATTATTGTCATGAAGCGAAAAATGCTAAATTAAAATTTATTGCATGCAAATAACAGCCGCATTGACTGTTAGATGGCATTTTTCGCTTCATGACAATATTTTATATTTTTTGTCATTGAAACTGTTTTAAATTATTCTTTATGTACATGGTTAGAGGAAATGACTTTATTTTTGTCGTGCAAATGAATAAATAAATCATTATAAGCATTTATTGTAAGCATTGAACTAAGTCACCGATTTGGTTCCGACCACCTCTTAAAGACATTTTTTAAATTTTGTGATTAAAATATCATTATTTAAGAACAGGTCGTATATCTCTATCCTTTTCTAACCAAAAAATTCATTTTTCTGCAAAACCTAATAATTGTAGCAAAAAATAAGAAGAAAGCCCCATCTCGTATAATAAAAAGCAATATTTTCTTTGATAAAAAAAAATTATTTTTATCGCTTCGTTTTTAAGAAAACTTTGAAAAACTGAATTGTCCATCCTAACCTCTATTTTTTAAGTTTTTCAAGGTTTTCTTCGAAACGAATCAATAAAAATAATTTTTTTACATCAAAGAAAATATTGCTTTTTATAATACAAGATGGGGCTATCTCCTTATTTTTTGCTACAATTAATAATTTTTGTAAAAAAATCAATTCATTAATTAGAAAAGGACAGATATACTCGACCTCCTCTTAAGAAGGGGCCGAACTATCTGTCTTTGTCTAATAGCGTTTTTCATCATTTATGTAAACACTATCCGGTATAACAAGAAAAAAATAGCAGCCCCCGCTAGATATTAGTATAATTAGTAAATTTTGTAATAACAACCAAATTTTTTACCGCATAGTTTTTGACTAATTAGAGACCTACTAGCAATCTAGAATATAACCTATCTTCTTTTGGTAGGTTTCTAATTATTCAAAAACTACGCAGTGAAAAAATTTGGTTATTATTACAAAATTTACTTATTATACTAACATCTAGCGGGGGCTGCTATTTTTTTCTTGTTATACCGGATAGTGTTTACATAAATGATGAAAAACGCTATTAGACAAAGACAGATAGTTCGGCTCCTTCTTAAAGTATAAACATGATATAATAGTATATAAAATAGTATGTTGTAGGTAAATATGTGTTTTGCACAGCAAATATTTATAAAATATAAAATGAAAAATAGAATGTTGAACAGAATCGTAAAACAATACCTTTCGAACGGTAAAAAAGGATAAAATTAACCAAATCATATTTGAATTGTTGACTTTCCCAAAGCCTCCGGAAACCTCACACTGGAATCATCCTGGAAGCTCCTAGCATTTTTTTATGGAAGCTCCCATGAAGTATTTTTAGAACCTTACGGCAATCCTCCTTGAAAGCTTTCCTGTAAGATTCAAAAGGCTTTTATACTAGCTTCCATGGAAGCTTACTGATTTCTTCCATGGAAGCTTTCTGGAATCTTCCATTGAATCTTTCTGAAAGAAAAGTGCGCGGAACATTTTACGCTTCCAGGAAGTTTTAGTTGAAGCTTTCACAAAAGCTCGCATGTAAGCTTTTTGCATTATCCCGTAGAAGCTTCCATGAAGTACTTTTGGAACCTTGCGGCAATCTTCCTCAAAAGCTTCTTGTAAGATTCAAAAGGCTTTTATACTAGCTTCCATGGAAGCTTACTGATTTCTTCCATGGAAGCTTCCTGGAATCTCCCATTGAATCTTTCTGAAAAAAAAGTGCGCGGGACATTTTACGCTTCCAGAAAGCTTTAATTGAAGCTTTCACGGAAGCTTGCATGTAAGCTTTTAGCATTATTCTGTGGAAGCTCCCATGAAGTACTTTTGGAACCTTACGGCAATCTTCCTTGGAAACTTCTTGTAAGATTCAAAAAGACCTTTATGCTAGCTACCATGGAAGCTTACTGATTTCTTCCACGGAAGCTACCGGATAGTGCTTACATAAATGATGAAAAACGCTATTAGACAAAGACAGATAGTTCGGCCCCTTCTTAATGCATAAGTTTTAAAATGAGCTGTGTTAGGCTTTATTAAGTTTAATAGAACCGCCTATATAACAGAGCAGCCTATTCCATTATAAAAAAAACATATAAATTGTTATATCTTAAGTTAGAAATGAGATATAATAAAAATTCAAAATCGTATCAATTATATACAAGTGAAGTTTTTAATTCAATGTATATGAGATGCCTTATTTCATGTATAAGAAGGTAAAAAATCAATATAAACAAATGCATAAAGCCTTTTGCATAAAATTTTTTTTTCATTAAGGCTTTAGAAGTTTTATGATGGAAACTTATTAGCCATACATAATATGTACATTTAGTATTACATGTTTAATTAAAATATAAACACAATATTACACTGTTATAATCATTACATAATATTTAAATAAAGAGTTCACATTTCTTAAAGAAATCACACATATATTTGCATGCTTGTAAATTTGGTTCGAAGATCAAACACTTGACTTGTAAAGGAGGCTGAAGATTGATTTTTTTAAAGTTTTTTAATGAGTTGAGTCTATTATTATCATGTTGAGGGCACTGCGAGAGTATGTGATTTAAATCCTGAGAGCTGCAGCCACATTGGCACTTTGCATCATCAATAATACCTATTCTTTGTAGTGAAGCAGCAAGCTTATAGTGATTAGCCCGGCACCTGTCAATTGTAACAGTGCTACGGCGATCAAGAGTCTTGTTGGCATACCATGCTCTGTTGTTTGGCTTGTAGTAGCTTCGAAAGTAGTTTAAGCCTTTCACAATTGCTTGCGTGATTCAGAAATTTTCTGTTTCTATAGAGCAATCTTTTCTGTATTTACTGAAATAGTCCGTATATGGCAATACAGCAAACCTGGCTGTATCTTTTTGCGCCGCTATCTTGGCGTCTTCTTCAGCAAGTTCGTTACCTTTCATGCCGATGTGCGATGGTATCCAGAAAAATTTAATGTAGTCACCATTCTCATTTTGATTAAAAGCATTGTATTCCGCCTTGATGTCCAGTATATGAGGATTAGTAGTAACTTTGAAACTTGGAGTTTGCAGACTTTGTAGTACACTTAGAGAGTCCGTAAATATTAAGTAATTTTGACTGATGTGTTCTATTATGTAGCTTAAGGCATTCGAAAGAGCAATGCATTCGGCAGAAAAGATGGAAGCTGAGCAGCAGATTGTCTCACTCTGTTCAATATTCATATCAGGGCATACGAAGGCAGTGCCAACATTATCTGAATCAGTCATTTTACTGGCATCAGTATATATGGCGAGAGCATTATGATCCTGAATAATTCCATTGATGTAAGCATTGGGATTGTCAAAGTTGTAACTGTTTGCCCAACTTTAGTATTAACAGGTATTGAAGTAACAAGAGTTTCATACGTATGTGTAAATATGTTCCTTCTGTATTGTTGTTGAAGTTAAGTACTAGGTCGATACATTTGTCGACTATTCTTTGTTTGGAGACATTGACTTGCTTTTTAATTGTTATATTATTGTAATGACTGATATTTTGTTTTGTGAGGCTTATGTTGAAAAGTGTGGCTTTTCTTATGAAACATTTGCCCAGGAATATAGTTCGTTCCTTAATGGTTGAAACCTTGGATTCACCAAGTATAACATTGTTTGGTGTAGTTCTCCTATATCTCATTGCGCTTCTGAGAGCCGCATATTGTAACTTTTCTAATTTCTCTTCGTATAAGTTAATGCTAGGAAAATATATAAAGCTGGCATAATCAATAATAGATCGTATATAGCTCTTATACAGTCTGACTAGGGTATCTGGATGAGAGCCCCACCAAGTGCCACACAGGTACCTAATAATATTATTTGCTTTTGTACATTTTGCAATTACGCTTTTCATATGAGGGGTAAATGTGAATTTGTAATTAAAAATTACACCGAGAAAACGCGTTGTTTCGGTGGATTCTATAGTATGACCGTCCACAGTTATGCGTGTAATTTCAGGATCAATTGTTTTGTGATTAAAATGTACCAGGATAGTTTTTTGAGGTTCAAGTTCTAGATCAAGAGACATGAAGTTTTTTCTGACAACACTAACTACTCTTTTAATTGTTGAGACGCACTTTTTAAATAATGAGAATTTAGAGTAGACAGCAAGGTTATCTACAAATTCCGAAGTTTTGACGCTCTTGGGTATACCTTTTGTAACATTCCTGACATAAATTATGTACAGAAGCGGGCTGAGTACGCCACCTTGTGGAACTCCTTTGTTGGCAATATGATGATCTTCTCCTAAATAATCTGTGTATATGCGGCGATCTCTGGTGATAAAACCGATAAATTTGACAGTGCTTAATGGGCACCCAATGGCAGCAAGTTCATTCAGTAAGATGTCGCAATTGACGTTGTCAAAGGCTCCTCGTATATCCAAAAAAGCAGACAACAATTCCTTATTTTTCAGCATGGCTTCTTCCACCTCCAAGGAGAAGTTCATCAAGTTGTCGATGCATGATTTGCCCTTCCTAAAGCCAGATTGGGATTTAGATAATATATCATTGTGCTCGCATCACAAAGAAAGCCTGTTCTTGATCATAGATTCATAGATTTCCATTCATTTATTTTTTTTCAAACAGGATGTTAGTGCAATTGGACGTACGCCTTTTCCCTGTAGTTTGTCTATAAAATGAACATAAGATTCTTTCCAGCTCTTCATATATTCATCAGAATTGTTCATCTCGTTGTAAATATCGAGAAGTAGCAGATGATATTTGAGCAGTAATTTTTGTATGATTGTGTAATCAATGCCATCCATTCCTGGTGAAGATTTAAAGTTGGCTGCTTTTAAAACAACGTTAAACTCAGCGTAGCTGTAGAAACTGTCAAAAAACGGATTATTTTGACATTTGGGAAGTGTATCCGGGTCTGCAGGGACCCAAGGTGAGCAGATCTTTTGGATGGCCTCTCTAATCTCATTTTTGCAAGTTTTGTGTGCTATCTGTTTTCGTTGTTTTAGTCCATTTGTTTTTTAGTTATTTGCATTTTTCCCATACATATTTATGACTATGTTGAAAGTTTATAGTTTCAGCGAATTTTTTAAAATATTCTTTTTTGTGTTTATTGAAGGATTTAGTGGCTATGGCAGTATTTCTTTTGTATGTTATTAAATCTTTGAGTTTACCACTGTATTCCCATTTTTTGTATGAAGCTCTCCTGAGCCTTTTTACCTTGTCACATTCGGCGTTCCACCATGCGACTGGATTTTTAACAAATTGCTGGCTTTTATAATTTTTTCTAGGAGTGTTTTGATAATATCTCTAATTTTATCCACTAAAAGCTGGTATTTTTCATTGGCAGGTAGGGCCTCATAGTTATTTGTCAAAAATTGCTCGTAAAAATAATCCATATCCTTGGTAAATTGAATCCAGTTGGTACGTATGTATGATATCTTGTGTGTTTTTTTGTAGTAATTGTGTTGAATATCCGAGGAGCAAAAAATTGGAAAGTGGTCAGAGCCATATGTTTCGTCACATGCTTGTACTTCCATATTGTCGACTAAGTTCATAGTGGATATGATAAGATCGATGTTTGATTTCTTAGCAGTGTGAGCGTTTATGTGTGAATGTGTATCATGATTGAGTATATAAAGGTTACTGTTATCAATAGCGTGAACTAATCTGTCGCCGTTGCAATCAGCATCTTCACAGTTCCATAAGAAATTGTGGGCGTTAAAGTCCCCAAGTAGAATTTTGTGCTCGTTGTTGTTTGCAGGAAGTAAAATGTCATCATATTGCTCTTGGCTGAGAGTTACGCCGGGACTTCTATAACATGCGTATATATTAAGAGAGGGGATTGAGTTAGTAATCCTGATACCACACATTTCCACTGATCTGTCATGCGTTCTTATACCGTTTATTTTAATAAACGCAATATTTTTTTTAATATACATGACAATTCCTCCACCTCTTGAATAACATCTGTCTTCACGCACTGTAATGAAACCAGGAAAACAGATGCTGTCGTCTGCAGTAAGCCAAGATTCAACGCATATGAGAATGTCCGATTTAGCTAGCAACTGTTGAACATCATGTTTACGCTTGTGTATACTTCTAACGTTCTAAAATATTATATTAAACAATTTGTTATTTAGTCTATTGTTATAATACATATTAGTAGTTTTGACTAGACTCTGAATCTTCAGAGGAGATTGATTGCAATTTCGTCCGGCAGAAGCTTTTTCTTTATTCGTGTAAATTTAGATTTGATTTGTCGTTATATTAAGTGCGGGTATATCTCTGTTAGCATATTATGAAGCAATGTGTTGTCTGCTGTATATTTAGTTGCTGTAATCAAGATGTTCTCTTTTACGTGGCTTTCTAGAATGAATTCAACAAATCGTTTATAGTTAATAGTGAAACGCGTAACATTGTCATCTATAAAACTTTTAGCTGGAGCAAGCATGGTTTCGACCTCTTGTTTAGTGATGTTGGAAGTGTCTGCTTTGAATTTTTTATTTGTTTTATTATTTGTTTTCTACTTTATTTCTTTTAAGGAAGTTGGAGGAGTTTCTAAATCATTTAGACTGATGGATGTGCTTAAAGAAGAGATCGCTCTCTTAGTCGGTGGAGGAAGAGGCAGAATGATTTCCATTGCATCGTTGTTATCGGGCACTGTTGTATTCACTGGTGTATTATTGAATTGAGGCTTAAGTAGTATTGCTTGAAGAGAGAGCGCATTTGCTTTTTCTGATTGTGTAGACTCGTTGTTTTGAATGGTTGAGAGAACTGTATTATTAGTGTTAGAGAGGGATGAGACGTCTTGTGCCTTGCAATGTCGTGCTAAATGGCCCTCCTCTTTACAGAGAAAGCAGGTCAATTTGTCTGACGAGAAATAAATCCAGTAGAGAGTTTTATTGACATTTACTTGTATAGAGGCTGGTATTTTTTTACGTCTTCGGGATTAACGTACATTTGTCTTCGAAAACTTAAAATGTGTGTAAGGCCAGGCTCTGTAAGTCCTGCTCTTAGAGAGGTTATGGTAGAGACTGGCTTAATGTTAACTTTCTTTAATTCGTTTTCTATGTATGCATTAAATATAGTAAGCCTCACATTAAAAATTATAATACGTTGAGCTCTGGAGATAAGCGGGCAAATGTTTAACGTGTTGGAGCCAATGTTTACAATTTTATTCTCGTCAATAATTTGATGAACCCAATGCGCGGAACTAAGATATACACAGATACGCCCCTGCGAAATACATGATATACATCTTATATCAGAAGGATTAACTATTTTACTCAATGCAACTGCGTATTCTTTTATGGTGCAACCATCTATAGAGTCCAATACGATACCTTGCTCGTCAGTAGAAAGGTTTTCCTGTTGTGTAGCTGCAGAGTATGCGTTCTTTTATAACGACATTTTCTTTCTTTCTGTGATGTTCTAAAACGTTGAGTTGTTATTTTTTTTTTTTTTTTTTGCAAATGCCCCTGTAGTCAGAGACACAAGCGATGAAAAGCTTTTTAAAGTGGTTTTATAAACCAAGCACTACACTTATATAAGGCACAGCACTTTATAATTATAAATCCACGATTAATACCAATGTATAAAAGCACACACATTGGCACTCGCTAGCTCAAGCTTATAAACACGCCCTACTCGTAAGACGGCTTGAACGAGACTCGCATAAAATTTTTTAATTTTTTGTTGGTTTTAATAATAGTTAAATTTATTTTTTTAAATTTTTTTCAATCACAATCTAATTATTTAATGCATAAGCTTCAAAATAAGCCGTATTAAGGGGTGTCCTCATACCGGCACAGAAATCTACCTTATCTACATTTAAATTATGTATTTTAATGAAAATTTAACTATTTTTGATTAAAATTCATAGAAAAGGCACATTCTTAACATTCGAAAGAATTTATTGCAACGTCAAAAGACAGAATAAAAGTGAAAATGAAGACAAAAACTGCATAATACGATTATTCATAACTACATTGAAAAGTTAATCGTATTATATATCTCAAGTTACAAATAAGATATCGTAAAAATTCAAAATCAAGTAGATTTTTATGTTAATAAGGAACAATTTTGCTCTTAAAAATTTTTCTGTATTTTAAATATTTAATGTTTGACAGCGTTATAAACAATTAAATTGTTTACAACAAAAGAACGACCACTAGTTGGGCTCGGTAACCAAGAAATTATAATTTTACTCATAAAAAACTACTTAAAAATGCAAAGTTACCGAGGGGACCTAAAACTTTATACTCATATGTTATCAGCGACCGGACTAAACGTATTTCTCAATTGAAAAATGTAATGAAAGCAAAATTTTCCACTACAATACACAATTTTTCACCCATACGATTTTTTGTGATTATAGAAAAAAGAAATAAATGAAGAGATTTGTATAAATATAATTATTTGATTAATATAATATAAATATTTTCTATTTTTATTTAATTATATGTGTATAGTATGTCATATAGGTTTTATGAATGTGGTTTTAAATTCAGCACTACCAGCGCTACTTCATAAAATTTTAAGAATAAGTTACGATAACTTTCCTTTTTCTCTATAAAAAATTCTAAGACCATAAGCTCATATGCAGTAGTTTAACAGTTATTGTGGTTATATTAATGTGCTTGTGATTAAAATTTCAACAAGATTTACTTCACGATCAATGAAAACAGAAACATGAAATGTTAAAATTGACTTGTACTGAATTTGATATTAATAGGTAAGCTGCATATTTCTGACCTACCACTACTCCCTCCACTTTCTTGTACTGTTAGCCAGATTGGTTCAAATCATAATACGCAAACGGAATTGCTCTTTTGTAGAATGATATAATAGGCAAGCTTCTAAAATTCAAACTTTAAAAATTATATGTCGATGCACTGTCGTATGTTAACGCCCAGCACTAAATCCTTGATCAGTTAAGGAGATGTAAAGCAGATACTATACCTGTACTCATAAATCTCGACTATCTTTTCATTTTATTACAAAATTAAAAAAAAAGAAATTCATTAGCTTGTAGTATGCACCATGAAAATCATTTAGTTAAATTTTTAAATAAATTCATTCATTAGTTTTTCAAAATTTCAGATTTTTTATACAAAATCTAAAAATTTTAATATATAATATTGGAACCCAAAATTCTGAAAAACTAATAAATGAATTCATTTGAAAATTTAACTGAATAATCTTCATGGTAAATACTACGATATAAAGCACTTCTTTTCCTCAAGTTTTGCAATATAATGAAAAGATAGACCAAATTCATGAATAGAGGTGTAGTGTCCGTCTTACATCCTCTTAAGCTAAGAGATTAGGGTACAATGTTTATTAAAGGAATAATTTAAAGTAAGCAATGCAGGGAATAATAAAAATGAATATAGAGATTAGTATCATTGTTTGTTTGATAACAATAGAACGATATATAATTTTGTAATTAAAATAGTTGAATTTTTTATTAGAAAATAACGACATATTTTATTTTTTTACTAAAATTAAAGAAAAAAATTGAGAAATAAAAAAGATGATTTTTTATATACATTTTTATTTTATTTAAAAATAATCGATAAGTATTCTTATTACTGCGCAGAATTTTTGTCTTTATTTTACAAATACAAAAATAAAGTTCAATAGTAACATAATCCACTCTGTTTAATTGTGTGACGTGGTATTTTCACGCCACAATAATTTTTTTTGTGTTTTATTTAAATAAAATCATTATCTATTAAAAATCTATTAAAAAGAAAAATCATTCATAATTCCCCGAGCGTGTGAATTTATAAAATAATAATCACCACACTCGTGACAGCAACCAAGGCCACCGTAAGAAACCAACAGAGAAATAATTCTGTTGTGTTCTTGTTTTCGGTGCTGAGCCCTGGATGTACACAGCTGATCACATAACCTATTGCCAAGTAGCCATGTACGTTGGACTACCGGCTGACGGCACTGACGAAGAAACAACTATGCACATATACACTCACGAGACACACAGATAGCCCCGAGCAGACGATTCTCATAATCAACCGTCCAGGAGGTGGCGAAACGGCGCCGACAGCACAAAATATATACAAACACGTGCTCGCGCGAACATGCTATTGTGGCGCTCGCGTAGAATTAATTACAAAGTAGAAAGAGAGAGAGATATATAGAAATAGACTGCGAGAATGATTAAAGTCGATAAAGAAGGACAAACACAGATGGTAAAAAGAAAGTATACGTATAAAAAAAACTTAATTATAATAGAAAGAGATGCTAGATTAATAGATAGGTATTGAAATGAGTCATATTATAGGTGACGCGCAAATACTAAAGATATTTAAACATAACTTTAATAATAACTTCTGTTTGCTCGTTATAAAAATCTTTTTGTATATTTTTATAGATGGCGCTACAGTACAAATAAATAAAATAACTTTGTAATTGTACTAAATAATTAAAAATAAAAATCGTTAACAGAATAAAGACTCAAGCGAACCTAAAATAATGAATAATCAGAAATTATTGTTTATATTATTAACTAATGTTTGTTTATATTATTTGATGAAAAAAATGAAACTTTTATTTTAATGAGATAAAGAATTAATGTAATCAAATTAAGCGCGCAGATGGCGTAACCTGTAAAGCGTAATAATACTACACTAGTAACAGGAAATAGCCTGTTATTTGACTAGCGAGTAGCGAACTACACCAGAATAAGGTGATGAAAAGAATTTTACTTGATTAGTGAGTCGCGAAATAGAAAAAGATAGTAGATAGGAAATAACAAGAGTAATAAAGAGAGCAATAGAGAAGAAGAAGCCACTGATGCTCAGCGTTCGCTTCCTTCTTCTTCGTGCCTCATTATCGTTTCGCTAGCCTAACTGCATAGTTGCCTTATAATATTTTCTTTTTTCTAAAAGCTACTTTGTTATTTGTTACTTATTAAAGTTATTGTTATTTAGTTATCATTGTTGAATTTCTATCGGTTGTTGTTAAAGGTTTAAAGAGTATTGTTATTCAGTTTCTTTTGTTATTTGGTAATTAATCGGGTGCGCGTGGATACTTATATCAGTCACCAAAGCCGGCCATTCCTACCAAGGGTTCGTCGCAGCGATTACCAGCCATCTTGATAGCTTATCCACATAGATTTTTGGGGTTTTTGCTGTTGTTGTTTTTTTGGATCGAGAGATTATTAAATGATGGCCGAGGTAGAGCGTAGCAACGAACAGAAAAAGGTATAAGTTGTATTAAAAATTTATTTTTCTTTAATTAAAATTGTGATAAACGAAATTAATAGTGCGCGGAATTGAAACATAAATTCTCTCTCTCTCGTGGCGAATTAATAGCAGCGTATAAATTAATCGAATTTGCTGCTATTATTTAATAACCAAGAAATTAGAAATTTACTCAATTTAATTTTTTTTTTGTCGTAATACTTGAAAATTTGTGCGGAGAAATCACGGCAGGCTATATAAATAGCCACGTGGTTCCCTAACCTAAAAGTAATTCGTGGCATCATTGTGAATTAGCGAAAATTTAAATTGTTGTTTTATTTAAATATTGAGGAGAAATTTGTTATTAAATTGAATAGAGAAAATTAATTGTGAGATTTCCTTTTATATTCCTAACCTAAAATATTGAAGTGTAAGAGAAGTTTAACAACTTAATAAGTGATCGTGAATAAATGCTATTTCTTTCTAGTGGATTATATTCGTTGTAAATGAAATCTTAAACTATTTATAAATTAAAAATAGTAGTTCATAATTAATTCTAGAAACTTTTCTTTTTCTTTGATTTCTTTTACTTAGTTTTTGATCTGATTGAATTTATATCAAGTAGTTTAAGTTATATTAGAATCAAAAATCATTTAGTTTCTGGATATATATATATATGAAATATTCATATTACGTTACTACAAAATATATAACCTCGCTTCTACGAAACGCATACTGAAGATTAAAGAGAGAAAGACTCAGAAGAAACTCGATACTAGCGCCACCAATTGGAGAATTGCGTAGTCTGGGATACGCACTGCTGTTCGAGCCCTACCCTTACATAACCTAAAATAGATATTGAGCACGTATTGCTCCATTACTCAATTTTGTTTTAATATTAAAGAGATTCAGATTATTATTATTGCTTAATAGCTTAAATTAATAATTTTCTTTACGGTAATTTAGTATATTTTAATTGATCTTCTATATTTTATTATTATTTCAACTTAATTTAGAGAAATCGTCCATAACTTAACCTATATTCTTTTAATTAAATTAATTAAAGTCTATTTAGTAAATTTTGCTCCCTATAATTGGATGTTTGTTAACTTATTTATTGAAGTGATCTTATAATTGATTAGAATATTAAAGGTAGAGTATTTAATTCCCTGGTTATATTATTATTATTAATTTTGTAGGTTGGTAAATTTCAGAATTTGGGAGTTATAAGCCAATTATTATTTCGTATTTAATTAGATATATTTATAATATCCCAAATAAAAACCACCCTTACAATTGATATTCATGAAATGAGTTAAAGAGTCGACTCGTGCTACCTTACAAGAGATATGCTAAGCGTGTATATTTCTAAATCTCCCTCCCACGCTCAGATTAAAAATAAAATGAACTAAAATAAATTAGCTATCGTCTCAATAAACGAAATAAGTATTTTCATTAATGAATATGATCAATCTTATGCCTTGGTAGATTTTGTCATCGTTTCTATATTATTTCACTCAGAATATAAAATATACACCATGAATAGAATAAATAGATAAATGCAATAAAAATATATTCAGACATATCAATCATATAGTGTTAATTTTGACAGTCGTTTATGCAATTAGAATATAAATTACCTCGTGGACACATTGCCAATTTGATTTTAGATAAGATTTAGCTGACATTTATTTTAAGCGAGCGGTAAGAGCCCGAAAAGTGGCTTCGAAAGAGGAGATATCGATCAGGTCGTTTTAGTGTCCAATTTTAATGAATTTCAATGTATTATTAGTGGTCGAGTACAGTTTACAATTTTATTTTACCCTAAAGTTATAGCAAAATTGTCGAAAATGCCCTTTTCATCGAAATTCGTAAAATTTAATTCTAATACATTTTTAACTTTGATTTGCTGTAACTTTTGAAGTTTCTAATATTATTATTTAAAATTTTCATTGTATAATCGATTTAAAAGAAAATGAGACCCGTTTGAAGTCTTCGCACAAATTCTAGTCCGAGACATAACTTTTTAAACATTTAGGTTGTGATTTTGTGGTCTATAAACTTCCAAAGACAATGTTAAGCGACAAATTTTCGAATTTCAAATTTTAATCGGCCCAACATTAAAATATAAGATAAAAAGCAGTTTTTGGTAAGGTTTCAGTCATAAATATTCAGAAAAAAGCAGATGGTTAGGGTTTAAAAATGATACGCAAGGCGTCGCACTATGTACTCTTTTGATTTTTTTTTCTAAATCATAAAACTTTAGAAAGGAAAGTTATAAGGATCTGAATCTTTCTGTATTTATAATTTCATGTGATTACAAATATAGAAAAAATAATCTAAATCTGTAGGAAAACTCTCTGACTCTAAAAAACAAATTTAAACATCCTATTTAAAAAAATATATCATTTTTGCTTTCTCATAGCATTCTATCGATAAGAAAAAATATTTTTCTATTTTTTCACTAATTCGTGCATATTTCTACTCAGGGAGTTGAAAAAAATGGTTTTTAGAAAATGTCTGTATGTATGTGTGTGTGTGTGTGTATTCATTTACCTAATTGGATCTCGAAAACTACTCGATGAATATGCTTCAAATTTTGCATACAATTTATTTTTTTGTCTAACTCGTGCGGAAAATATTTAAAATTAGTTTTTTTAGTGTTGTTTTAATTTCAGAGCCATTTTGAAAATTAAAAAAAATTTTGTTTTCTCATTTTTTTTAATTTTACGCAAACTACTCGATGAATTCGCTCTAAAATTTGCATGGAAATTATTTGCGATTGCCAAAAAAAAGAGAATTTTTAAAAACTAATTTTCTTAGCTTAGTTTTAATCATAGAGCATTTTTAAATTTTAAAAAAAATTATTTGTATTTAGTTAGTAAATTAGATCTCGTGAACTACTCGATGGATTCGCTTCTAGTTTTGCATACAATTTATTTTTTTGTCTGACTGAGGGGGAAGCTATTGAAAATTGGTTTTCTTAGCATAGTTTTAATTTTAGAGCCATTTAAAAAATTTATTAATAATTTGGATTTTGAATTTTTTTGGTATTTTACGTAAACTGGTCGATGAATTAGCTTGAAAATTTGTATGGAAATTATTTTTGACTGCCAAAAGAAGGAAAACTTTTAAAAACTGATTTTCTTAGCGCACTATGAATTTTAAAGCATTTTTAAAATTGTTTTAAAAATTCTCATTTTTTTTCCTATTTTACGAAAACCATACGATAGATTAGCTCCAATATTTGTATGCAAGTTATTCGCTACTGTCTAAAGAAAACAAGCTTTGGAAAACTAATTTTCTCAGCGCAGTTTTAATTTCAGAGCATTTTGAAAATTTTCAAAAAAATTTTCATTTTTCATTTATCTTTTATTTTGCGTAAACCATACGATAAATTTTCTCTAAAATTTTTATACAGTCAATTCGCTATTGTCTAAAGAAAATCAGCTTTTGAAAACTAATTTTCCTAGAGTGATTACAATTTTAGAGAATTTTAAAGATTTAAAAAAAATTCGATTCTTCTTTTTTTATTTTTTATAATTTTATGTGAAGTACTCGATAGATTTGCCCTAAAATTTTCAGGGAAATTTTAAAAAATTAATTTTTCTAGCTTAGTTTTTATTTTAGAGTATTTTGAAAATTTTGAAAAAGAAATTTTGAAAAGAAAATTGTATTTATTTAGCCAATTAGATCTCGAAAATTACTCAATGGATTTGCTTCAAATTTTGCATAATATCTATTATTTCGTATAAGTAGTCGAGAAGCTATTGTAAATTGGTTTTTATAGCGTAGTTTTTTTTATAGAGCCATTTTAAGAATTTTAAAAAAATTTTCGCTTTTTCATCTTGCAAAAAATAATTTTTTTAGCGTAGCTCTTTGATCACTCCTTTTGATTTCTGATTTAACGCTTTCACTAACTCTTTTCTTACTTCCTTACTTTCTCTCTGTCCTTTTATCTCAGATTAATCCTCATTTTTACCCTATTTTCATCCATCTCTGTCTCTTTTTCTTTTCCTATTTCCTAATCACTCTCTCACATTCACTAATTTTTCTTGAATAGAAATTTTGTATTTTACATTGAAATCACATTTTAAAAAATAAACTCAAATTACTCTAACTCAATGAGCTTTATCAGAAAGCATTGCGCCAAAGCACTTGGCAGCGTTTTTTTTATTTCCTGGTGGCATAATAAGTTTTGTAATCTTACTTGACTGATTTTCTTATAGTTTTTCATGCAAAAATTCCGAAAACAACCTATGATAGTCAATTTAAAATTTATTAGATTTGTTCACTAACAATGAAAGACTACGTTCTTCAGAAAACAGGTTTGGCTGAAACTGCAGGATATGATTCTTAGATGAAAAACAACGGACCTGTTCAATTTCTCTTGTACGAATAGCTCCTAAAGACAGTCGATGTAAACATTTTTTTGAAAATATAGTTTAAAGAAGTACCTATAAGAACTTGAATAAACAAACGATTCTATTACCAAAAGATGTATAGAGAATCAAAGAAAGTACAGGTTAAGAGTCCGCTGTATCTCTGTCCTTTTCTAATTAAAAAATTGACTTTTTTCCCAAAATTAGCAACAAGAGGCAAAAGTAAAGAGATGGTTTCGATGTGTTTAATAAAATGTAATATTTTCTTTGATTAGTATAAATTAATTTTATTGCTTCGTTTTTAAGAAAAGTTGGAATAACTTAAAAAATTAGAAATTAGTGTCAAATAATGGGATTTTCAAGTTATTCCAACTTTTCTTGAAAATAAAGCGGTGGAATTAAATTATTCTTATCAGAGAAAATATTGCTTTCTATTACACGAATCGAAACCATCTCTTTATTTCTGCCTGAAGCTATTAGTTTTTATAAAAAATAAATTTTAAATAGATTCGGTAAAACAGGTAACTGTGTCGGTATACAGCTGACTCTTAAACTTTAATTTATACTTCATTGCATTAGAAAAGCTTATATGGCTCAAAAGTTATGTTCGATTAAAAATTACAAGATATTCGCTAATATTTTTGTAAAAAATGTTTATACAATTATCTCTAGTAGCTATTCGTATAAAAGGAGAAAAAACAGGTTCTTTCTGTTTTATTAAAGAATAATATCTCAGATTAGCTAAATATGTTTCCAGGTGAATTTGCCCGATGACATTCCGCCCGCGGAACAGAACCACCAGTGCTACCACAACATTATACTAAAATTTTGAATCGCAACATAAAAATTTTATAATTCATTCGCACGATCGGTAAAACAGACAACTATATTTATTGTCGTGAATTTTCTCAAACCTTAACGCTAGATAGCGACAGTGTTGCTCGAGTTTAATCGCGATTAGAAAAAAGTAATATTACTGAAATAGAATAATACGGTTTCATCTCTAAGAACTTGTAGGTATTTTTTATTGATTTAATAATGAAAATTTTTCAATAGTTAATTAAACAAAACAACGAAGACAAACAAACTCTGGACTTACGATAAATATATGGATTCCTCTCACCTATTATATTTTTATAATCTGTTTGAATTTTTGGAAAATAAAATTTCTTTTATTTTTTGTACATTCAAATTTTATTTAATTTTTATTTGTTACACTTATAACGATATATAAAATTTGGAAAATGATATAAAATATTTCAAAATAGTTAGAAATTTTAAATGAATGTTTAAAATAATAAAGATGGAGACAAGGGCCACATAAAGCAACAAATATTTTAAGTAGAATAACATTTATTCACTTTCATTTCTCAAGTATAAAAGTATGAAATTGTTATAATAAAATAAATGATTTTCACTTGATGAAAAAAAAAATAAAATATGTATCATGACAAATATTAGAAAACGATGTTAATATGAATCATAAAAATTGAATTGGTTTTTTTACTAATTCATAAGTTGTCAAAACACATGCTTTTTCTAACAATTTATTAGTTTTATAGAAACTTGTAATGTTGAAACGATGACATTTTGAAAAAAAATTGTCATGTTAAAATACTTCATTTTATTAATTGATATTAATATTTTATTTTTCTTATAATCTAATAAATATTCTAATAATACTAAAGAATAATTGTAGAAAACAATAAATATTTGTGTGCCTATATAGTTCATGAGCACTTTTCTTATCACAAGTCCCTGTAGAGACAGAGAGAAAGAGAGAGAGAGAGATCTGTTACAAGTGTATATATATATATATATATATATGGGACATTTCACGCCAACTGATAGAGCAAAAAAATAAAAATCGTTGAAACTCAAAGAATTTATTCTTTTTGTTACCCAAAATATGTAAAAAAATTTTCAAGGATCTAGATTGAAAGGATCAAGAGTTACAGGACCTGGAAATTTGAAAATTTTTCAAAATTTTTGGAAAAGTCCCAACTTTATCATTTTTTTTCTGAAAATCCTGATGTTTTAGAGAAAAATGCATAATAACACTTCTTGTTGTAAATGAAGAAGAGAGTTAGCAGGATTTTTTACAGACCTGAATTTCGCAGTTTTCTGATTGGCTCTTATATGTAAAACATGGTTATTGAAATTATTTAATGTTTGCCACTGCCAAAATTGTCTTTCGAAGGCTTATTTTCTTCTATCACAGTTTCAAGTATACATTTTCATGTAAAATTTATTTTTCTTATTGAAAATAGCCTGTCACATACGAAACATGATCATCTGGTTTTAATACTCAAAAACTATTAAAATAAGTTTAAAAATCATTTAGTTAAATGTCATATATCAATTATAAGCCTAATTATTAATTAAACAACGCTCCTTATTATTATAATTACAATTAATTCCAAAGGAAAATTAGACTCTGAATTATCCCAAAATCAAATAATTATTTTTCAATAAAAATTTACTTATTTCAAAGAATTGATTCATCAATAAAAAAGAATAATTAAATAATTACTATTTTCCTTGCCTTAACTTTCTAGAAAAAGTATCTGTTCAATAGAAAATGATGATAGAATTTTGGAACACACACTAAATGAATTTTTTGGGGATGATTATAAACAAAAACTTTCTGACTACCCATCTTTATTTATTTAAATATACATTTTTATTTTTATTTAACAGATAGACGTATTCTTTGACTCAAAATACTATATATTGAATGTTAGTTTATAACTTTTTATGCATAGTATTTTAATGGATCTTTTGAGTTATCCACACTTAAGTTTAATCTCATAAATTTTTTTACTGTAGCGAAAAACTAGATTAAACGCACCGTTCATTGATAGACTTGGATTGGAAATATTGTTTAAAGGAGGAGTTTTGGTATGCCCTTAAGAAGGGGCCGAACTATCTGTCTTTGTCTAATAGCGTTTTTCATCATTTATGTAAGCACTATCCGGTATAACATGAAAAAAATAGCAGCCCCCGCTAGATATTAGTATAATAAGTAAATTCTGTAATAACAACCATTTTCACTGCGTAGTTTTTGAATAATTAGAGACCTACCAAAAAAGATAGGTTATATTCTAGATTGCTAGTAGGTCTCTAATTAGTCAAAAACTATGCGGTAAAAAATTTGGTTGTTATTACAAAATTTACTAATTATACTAATATCTAGCGGGGGCTGCTATTTTTTTCTTGTTATACCGGATAGTGTTTACATAAATGATGAAAAACGCTATTAGACAAAGACAGATAGTTCGGTCCCTTCTTAAGACCGTTACATATGAAAAGTAAATAAGAAGTTAATTACCAAAAAATTCTCTTAGTTTTATAAATTGTTTTTTTTTCAGAATATTATGAAGAACAAATAATAGAAATATAGTTCAAATTATATTCATTGGATGGAAAAAGAAAAATGGATTTTGATCCATGAACAGCTGTAGATACAGCTGTTAAAATTGCTGAAACTGGATACACGCAAAGAAGAATGGTAAGAGTTTAGAAGATCTTAGTTTACATTATGATATGACGGTTGAAAATTCTTTTGTTGATATTGTTTAAATTCTTTATCGTGTAGATTCTATGGATCCAACGTATATGGAAGGCAAAGACTGTCTTATTGATTATAAAAGAGTTCTTGATGATATATTAAATTTACATCAACGTACAAAATTGAAAATCCATTAAACAGCCCTAGTATTATTAAAGTAACCCCTGAACTTTTGATGTTAGAGAAATATTCTTGTGTAAGTTAAGAATTTAAGCAAGAATCAGCTCAATTTTTGAAAACAGTTGCAATTATAATTGATAGGATTATACAACATATTAAACCAGATGTCCCAGTTTACAGGAATATTATACGTTTAACTGTGTCACAACTTCTTGAATTTATTCATACAAGCAAGAAAAAATATATGAAAGCAAAAATTGAACCAGTCACTGCAGTTGGTGCTTCAGCTGCACAAAGTATTAGAGGACCTGGTACTTGAATAACCTTGAAAACTTTTCATTTTGTTCGTGTAGCACCTATGAACATTACTCAAGATGTACCTTGTATTAATGAAATTATTAATGTTAATCTAAAAATCAGTATTCTAATTATAACAGCTTATTTAATGTAATGCATTGTAATAAAAGCCTCTATCATTTCTTTTAAGCGTGTGTTCCAAAATGATATCATCATTTTCCATTTTACTGATACTTTTTATAGAAAGTTAAGGCAAGGAAAATAGTGATTATTTAATTATTCTTTTTTATTGATAAATCAATTCTTTGAAATAAGTAAATTCTTATTGAAAAATAATTATTTAATTTTGGGATAACTCTTATTTTCCTTTGAAATTATTTGTAATTATAATAATAAGGAGTGTTGTTTAATTAATAATTGGGCTTATAATTGATATATGACATTTAACTAAATGATTTTTAAACTTATTTTAATAGTTTTTGAGTATTAAAACCAGATGATCATGTTTAGTATGTGACAGGCTATTTTCAATAAGAAAAATAAATTTTACATGAAAATGTATATTTAAAACTGTGATAACTCGTTATTAGTGACTTTTGCTTACACAAACCAAAATTTATTTTAAATGAGAAATAGAAAAAAAATAAGCTTTCAAAAGCCACTTTTGGCAGTGGCAAACATTAAATAATTTCAATAACCATGTTTTACATATAAGAGCCAATCAGAAAACTGCAAGATTCAGGTCTATAAAGAATCCTGCTAACTCTCTTCTTCATTTACAACAAGAAGTATGATTATGCATTTTTCTCTAAAACATCAGGATTTTCAGAAAAAAAATGATAAAGTTGGGACTTTTCCAAAAATTTTGGAAAATTTTCAAATTTCCAGGTCCTGTAACTCTTGATCCTTTCAATCTAGATCCTTGAAAATTTTTTTACATATTTTGGGTAACAAAAAGAATAAATTCTTTGAGTTTCAACGATTTTTATTTTTTTGCTCTATCAGTTGGCGTGAAATGTCCCATATATATGTATATATATATATACACACTTGTAACAGATCTCTCTCTCTCTCTCTCTCTCTCTCTCTCTCTCTCTCTCTATATAAAATGTTCTCATCTAATGAGCCTACATATCTCTACTCTGGTTACATGTGGAACCAGTCGGTGAGAACGTTGAGGGGTGCTGTAAGACCATTAACTGTTCCTCCTGCTTCTACGGAATATTATAACGGATCCTTCTTGGTTACATCATCGTTTCTGTGGAATGAGCTTCCCGTTTCTATCCGTAACTCTCAATCGCTTTACTCATTTAAATCATTAGCATTTTCACACTACCTTTCCTTGGAGAATGGACCGCTGTCACTTCGATAACTATTAATATTAATATTGTTAACTGTAATTGTAATTATTGTGATTTCTTATATAATCTATTTTTAAACATATTCTATTTTTATTTTACTATATTGTTAAAATTTTTACTTTTTTCTGTTTATATTGAAACCTTATATTTATTTACTATATTGTAAAATTGTACAACATATTGTACATAAAATAAACACCTACCTATACCTATCTATCTATCTCTCTCTCTCTCTCTCTCTCTCTCTCTCTCTCTCTCTCTCTCTCTCTCTCTCTCTCTCCCTCTCTCTCTCTCTCTCTCTCTCTCTCTCTCTCTCTCTCTCTCTCTCTCTCTCTCTCTCTCTCTCTCTCTCTCTCTCTCTCTCTCTCTCTCTCTCTCTCTCTCCTTCTCTCCTTCTCTCCTTTCTCTCTCTCTCTCTCTCTCTCTCTCTCTCTCTCTCTCTCTCTCTCTCTCTCTCTCGCAGAAAAGTGCTCATGAACAATATAAACACTCAAATATTTATTGTTTCGTACAATTATTCTTTAGTATTATTAGAATATTTATTAGATTATAAGAAAAGTAAAATATTTATAATACATTATTTATGTTCGATTATTCGTTCAAGATGACAATTAATAAAATGAAGTATTTTAACATGACAATTTTTTTCAAAATGTCATCGTTTCAACTTTAAAAGTTTCTATAAAACTAATAAATTGTTAGAAAAAGCATGTGTTCTGATAACCTATGAATTAGTAAAAAATCCAATTCAATTTTTATGATTCATATTAACATCGTTTTCTAATATTTGTCATGATACATATTTTATTTTTTTTTTCATCAAGTGAAAATCATTTGTTTTATTATAACAATTTCATACTTTTATACTTGAGAAATGAAAGTGAATAAATGTTATTCTACTTAAAATATTTGTTGCTTTATGTGGCCCTTGTCTCCATCTTTATTATTTTAAACATTCATTTAAAATTTCTAACTATTTTGAAATATTTTATATCATTTTCCAAATTTTATATATCGTTATAAGTGTAACAAATAAAAATTAAATAAAATTTGAATGTACAAAAAATAAAAGAAATTTTATTTTCCAAAAATTCAAACAGATTATAAAAATATAATAGGTCAGAGGAATCCATATATTTATCGTAAGTCCAGAGTTTGTTTGTCTTCGTTGTTTTGTTTAATTAACTATTAAAAAATTTTCATTATTAAATCAATAAAAAATACCTGCAAGTTCTTAGAGATGAAACCGTATTATTCTATTTCAGTAATATTACTTTTTTCTAATCGCGATTAAACTCGAGCAACACTGTCGCTATCTAGCGTTAAGGTTTATGAAAATTCACGACAATAAATATAGTTGTCTGTTTTACCGATCGTGCGAATGAATTATAAAATTTTTATGTTGCGATTCAAAATTTTAGTATAATGTTGTGGTAGCACTGGTGGTTCTGTTCCGCGGGCGGAATGTCATCGGGCAAATTGCCGCCTATTCTTCCAGTCGGTGGTAACCTCTTCTTGTTAGTAAACTATTTAAAAATATTTTTTGTGGTTTCAAAGCTTCTAATCGAATTTCATATCAAAGATTATGAGAAAATCTGTTAACAGCAGGCCGGAGTAGAACCTGATACCGACCGAGTAACAATTGAGTTGTTTATTATTTACTCAAGTATTAATCTGTGTACCTTCAAAATAAAGGTTGATTGCAATAGATATTATTATTATGAATATCTATGCACAAGAAAAAAAAAATCTACCGATTTGTTTTTGAGAAAAGTAAGGAACGCCGAAGTAAAAGATTATGTTTATAATATTTTCGCGTTCCTTACTTTTCTCAAAAACAAAGCGATAGATTTTTTTTTTCTTGTGCATAAATATTTGTAATAATAATATCTATTGCGCTTAACCTTCAATTTGCAGGTACACCGATTAATACTTGAGTAAATAACAAAAATGCCAATTAGACAAGGACAGCGAATCCGGCCTGCTCTTAAGCAAGATTTAAAAAAATTATTATGCAACTAAAAATAAGAAAAAATGATTCATTTCTTAGAAACGAAAAGTTCAACTTTATTTTTTAAGGTTAAACAGTTTTCCCGCAGATTGAAATTATTATCCTTATGTTGATTATTACATAAACTTAAGAATGTAGAAAGATTCACATCTTTATCACTTTTTTTTTTAAAGTTCTATGATTTTGAAAAAAGCATCGAAAAAGTACATAGTGAAGCGCCTTGCGCATTATCTTACAACTTTCACCATTTTCTTCCTTTGTAATATTCACGGTTGATACATTAACAAAAACTTCTTTTCACCTTATATTTTAATGTTGGGCGGATTAATATTCGAAATCCCAAAATTCTTCACTTAACATTTTTTTTTAAAGTTTATAAACCACAAAATCACATCCTAAATATTTAAAAAATCATATTTTGGACTAGAATTTGTTTAAGACTTTAAGAAGGGGCTGAACTATCTGTCTTTGTCTAATAGCGTTTTTCATCATTTATGTAAACACTATCCGGTATAACAAGAAAAAAATAGCAGCCCCCGCTAGATATTAGTATAATTAGTAAATTTTGTAATAACAACCAAATTTTTTACCGCATAGTTTTTGACTAATTAGAGACTTACTAGCAATCTAGAATATAACCTATCTTTTTTTGGTAGGTCTCTAATTATTCAAAAACTACGCAGTGAAAAAATTTGGTTGTTATTACAAAATTTACTTATTATACTAATATCTAGCGGGGGCTGCTATTTTTTTCTTGTTATACCGGATAGTGCTTACATAAATGATGAAAAACGCTATTAGACAAAGACAGATAGTTTGGCCCCTTCTTAACGGGTTGTCGGAGCTGCAGCAATCGAGTTTTCCTTTTTTTATTTTATCAATATCTTTTTAAATTCATAAATTAAACAAATAGAATGACTTGTCCGCACTAAAGCTATATTAATACAATAATTTTTGTTAAAATAAAAAATCATTTGGACTTGTTATTTTTTTATGAGTTTGGATTAGAAATTTGATATCAAACTTGACAAACCTAACCTTAAATATTAAAAATAAAAAAAAAACTTTTTAATGTATTACGTTTTTATAATGAACCAAAAAGTATAAAATAATGTGTAAAAAAATGAAAAATGAATAATTATTTGAAATAAAAAAAACGTGGGGCGCATGTTTATTATTATGTATTGTATGCGCCCCACGTTTTTTTTATTTCAAATCATTATTCATTTTTCATTTTATTACACATTATTTTATACTTTTTGGTTCATTATAAAAACGTAATACATTAAAAAGTTTTTTTTTTATTTTTAATATTATTTTATACTTTTTAGTTCAATTAAAAAACGTGGTAGATTGAAAATTTTTTTTTTATTTAGATATTATCTTATACATTTTGGTATTATTATTATTATTAATATTATTTATCGTGTTGTCTAACAGTGCATATTATATAGCATATATATTGTTGTCAAGGGACTAAAACGTGTTTCATCTATTTTTTTTAGAGAACACGTAATCGCATGGTGAGTTTCCCGCCGTTTTGACGATAATGACGCCATTAGAAATTCAACCAAGATTTATTGTTTTATGCATTGTTAGACCATAAAATGAATAAAATACAGTCTCAAATTTTATATGTAGAATACAAAATGCTGTAATTTATGTCTGATTGCAATATATGACAAGTTGAAGAATTTTAAAAATTTTCGAAAATGGTTAGACACTAATGTTAAAAGTATATCTATATATAAAATCTTCTAATCTTCAATTTTGCCAATATCTCCGTGTATAATTAAATGTATTAATATATTTTTCGGTGGGAATATATATTTTTAATTATATTATCCAACAATGCGTGCAAAAATATAATATTGAATATATTAATATATTAATATATCAAAAAAGGATTTTTAAAATTTTCGAAGATGTATAGACACTAATGTTAAAAGTGTATCTATATATAAAATCTTCAAATCTTTAATTTTGCCAACATCTCCGTATATGATTGAATATATTAATATATTGTTCGGTAGATATATATTTTTTTATAATATTGCATTGTCATCCAGTTCTGAGCTATATTTGAAATTTCAAGTCTCTAGCTCATCGGGAAGTTAGTTTACAATCGGTTGCAAAATTTGTACCGAACAGACAGACAGACAGACACCAAAGCGAGTTAATAAAAACGTAGTAAAAAAACGTAGTAAAATACGAAACATAGAAAGTTTTTATTATAATTTTGTATGTTTAATATTTTGGTGGATTTATTGAGTTGTCCGCACTAGAGTTTAATCTTACGAATTTTTTCTTTGTAGCAAAAAAACTCGATTAAACGCATCGTTTATTCATAAGTTAGGATTGGAAATATTATTAAAAGGCGGGCAGCTTTGTCATGCTCTTAAATAAGTCTTATCCTTCTTTGAATTGCTCAAAGAAAATTCAATAAAAATTTCAAATAATAATATTCAAACCTTCAAAAGTTATGAAAATTTTAAGAAATGTATTAAAATTTGATTATACAAATTTTGATGAAAATGGCATTAATCGCAATGTTATCATAGTTTCAAGGTAAAATAAACTTTATATTTGTATTCAGTGACCGAAATTACATGAAAATCCATTAAAATTAAACACTAGGGCGACCGTGGTGGAATACTATTTTCTTCATCCTCTTGCCTCGGGTTTACTTGTTACAGATTCTTTTACATAATATTCTTTGATTTCTGACATGTGTTACCAGGAGAGTGTATGGCCTTTAGGTCACAGATCTTCATGAAACTTCAGGATATATTTTTAGATAACAAAATATGAGTCAAAGCCACAGTGATACGGTCTGACGCTCCGATAAACTAAAGTTATGGACGTTCATAGTCTCATTTAAAAATAATATATAAAAAATCAACTCCTAATTGAACTGTTAATAATCAATCTAGAAATATCTCTAATTAATTTAATTTAATTTTAGTTATTGTAAATTTATTGAAGGAATTTCTAGACTGAATTATTTACAGTTTAATGAGGAACTGTTTTTTCACATTACTACACCAAATCTTCATTAGTAAAAACCATCGTTGCAGCAACTTTTTTATTATTAAATACAATGATATTGATTCTTAAAAACACTCATTCATTGCAACATATTCTGCCTGACAGGCAGATAATATCATATATATCTGCCTATAAATTTTGCAGGTTGTAGGGTCTCCATATAATTTAATCTTATAGCTACTCGTTGTAAGAAAAACCATAGCAATCTCCGAAGTTTGTGTCTAAAAATTGTTATAAGATGTCGTTTTGGCCACAATACTTAAGTTCAAGGTGTTTGATCCCTTTTGAATATCTGAAAACTCATTCAACCATTCGCTAGTCACTTTCTGTCAAATATATTTATTGTCTTCTCCAAATATTCACAGCATGAACGATGTATAGTCTGCTTGCGTTTGCCAAATACAATAGTGTGCCCACTGCTTCTCTATAAGGTTGATTGCAATGGTTTTCTGTAATAAATCTCTTGTTTATCTTTTCAATCTCATCTCTCTGTTTTATTTCTCGATTAGTCACCTGGCTTTTTGCTGTAATTGTTCGTTGAGGATGTGCATTATTATAACCAAATTTTGCTAGCATTCTATTATTAAATTTTTCTTGTTTCATACTAAATAGTCCTTTCTGCGTCTCTTTTAATTTCCAATCCTAAGAACGCTCTTAGACATTCCAATATTTGTTATTTAAAATTTTTATTTTAGGTTGGATTTTATTCTTTTGTGACGTCTGAGGGATGCACCACCGTAATTATTTTTATTATGGCGTCGATTGAGGGCTTATATTGGCAGTCGCTAGGTTTTTCGCTAAATAACTCTTTTATTAATGTCAAATTATTTTGTTTTATTGAGAAAAATGATAGGAAGGAAGGATTGGTTTAAGCATAGATGAATCCATAAGCTAGAGAATTCAATCTATGCTGTCGAGACCCTATGCAACTTTGCGGAAAGGGTGGGAAATAACATATGAGTATTTTTTTAATTTAATATTAGCTATAAATATATTTAGGATTATATATATATATATATATATATATATATATATATACTTAAAAATATATTTATAGCTAATATTAAATTGAAAACTACTTATATGTTATTTCTCACCCTTTCCGCAAAGTTGCATAGAGTCTCGACCCTATGCATATATATATATATATATATATATATATATATATATATATATATATACACATACATACATATATGGGGAAATCCACGGTAACGTTAAATTTTATGTGACTTTTTCAATACAATTTTCAAACAGCTACCATTATGTTACATAAAAGCGCACACACCTCTATAAGGTCTCAAATTTTTCGTTTTCGATCTAAAAAACTAATCTCAGTTTTTTATGGAGTTATTTTAGATGCTGTCTCCCAAATTTCTATTAAAGTATTAAATTTTCACATAAAATCACGATTTTCATGAATATTCCATAAAAAAGTGCAAAATTTTTTAAGTCTTCGGGAAATATTAATTGTAGCGTTCAAGTAATCTCCAAAAAAACTATTAGATTATTTTTTTAACCTAAAAACAAAGAATTTGAGCCCAATTAGAGTCATGTGCAACTTCAAACGAATGAGTAATAACTATTGGAAGTTTATATTTTGTTTTTACACATAATTGCTAATAGCAAAGCTATTTAAAGTCGCACATAACTCTAATTAGGCTGAAATTATTAGTTTTTAGGCCAAGATAATAGTCTATTAGTTTTTTTTTGAGATTATTTGAATGCTACAATCAATATTTCCTGAAGACTTAAAAAATTTTGCACTTTTTTATGAAATATTCACGAAAATCGTGGTTTAATGTGAAAATTTAATACTTTAATAGAAATTTTGGAGTCAGCGTCTAAAATAGCTCCATAAAAAATTGAGATTTGTTTTTTAGATCAAAAACGAAAAATTTGAGACCTTATAGAGGTGTGTGCGCTTTTATGTAACAAAATGGTAACTGTTTGAAAATTGTATTGAAAAAGTCACATAAAATTTAACGTTACCGTGGATTTCCCCATATATATGGGTCAATCCACGTCAAACGGATAATGGCTCTGTCCAAAATTATAGATCACCAAAAAAATCGTGTATGGGCTCAAAATTTTCGTCTTAAACTCTACTTTCTTTTGCAATCTGGTGATTTAAAAAAATCCAAAATGGCGGCTCCAATATGGCGGCTTAAACCTAGAAATTTCATAAAAAATTTTCGGAAATTGATTTTAATTTATTCAAATGTGATTATACGTATTTTTTATATCAGAAATCATTTCAGCATTCAATTTTACATAGGAATATAGTATTGCACTCAAGGTAAAAAAAATTTACAATGTCATCGGAAGGTCATATCGGGAAATAATAGTTATTTCTCAAATTACTCATTGATCAATGTTGATTAGTGAGGAAATGAAGATACTGATGGATAACTCGAGTCACTGAATCCAAATCTAATGTCCGCTTAACCTACAAGATCTCCATCAAGGTCATTTGAAGGTCTAATCGCGAATATCTTTTATTATTTAATAAGATTAGGACACCTTCAAGTTTTACGTGCTGCTGAATCCGAATCCGGGGTCTGTTGGAGTGTCAAACGACGTAATTATGTAAAAATTAATTAAATATTGACTAACAGAAAATTTTTATTTTCCAAGAAACCACAGTTTAAAACGAATTTTTCTGTAATTACGACGTTTGACACTCCAACGGGCCCCGGATTCGGATTCAGCATTACGTAAAACTTATAGGAGTCTTAATCTTATCAAATAATGAAAGATATTCGCGATTTGACCTTCAAATAACCTTAATGGCGATCTTTTAGGATTAAGCGGACATCAGATTTGGATTCAGTGACTCGAGTTACCTATTAGTATCCTCATTTCCTTACTAATCAAGGTTTATCAATGATTAATTCGAGAACGAACTATTGTCTCCCGATATGACCTTCAGATGATATTGTAAAATTTTTTTAACTCTAGTGCAATACTATATTCCCATGTAAAATTAAACGCTGAATTGATTTCTGATATAAAAAAATATGTAGAATCAGATTTAAATGAATTAAAATCAATTTTCGAAAATTTTTTATGAAATTTCTAGGTTTGAATCGCCATGCTAGGGCCGCCATTTTGGATTTTTCGAAATCGCCACATTGCAAAAGAAAGTAGAGGGTAAGACAAAAATTTTGAGCCCATACACGATTTTTTTGGTGATCTACAATTTTGGACAGAGCCATTATCCGTTTGACGTGGATTGATCCATATATATATATATATATATATATATATATATATATATATATATATATATATATATATATATGAGACATTTCACGCCAACTGAGAGAGAATAAGAATAAAAGTCGCTGAAACTCTGAGAATATTTTCTTTCTGTTACCCAAAATATGTAAAAAAATTTTCAATGATCTAGATTGAAAGGATCAAGAGCTATAGATTCTTGAGATTTGAAAATTTTTCAAAATTTTTGAAAAAGTCCCAACTTCATGATTTTTTTCTGAAAATTTTGATGTTTTACAGAGAAATTCATAGGAATACTTCTTGTTGAAAATGAAGAGGGGAGTCAGCATGATTTTTTACAGACCTGAATTTTGAAGTTTTCTATTGGTTCTTACATGTATTACATGGTAATTGAAATTACTCATTGTTTGCCACTTCAGAAATTGCTTTTCGAGGGCTAATTTTTTCTATTTTTTATTAATTTCGAAATAAATTTTTGATTGTGTAAGAAAGAGCCACCAATAAGGAGTTATGATAGTTTGAAATATATATTTTCATGTATAATTTATTTTCAATATGAAAAATAAATCATACATGAAAATATATATTTCAAACTGTCATAACTCCTTATTGGTGGCTCTTTCTTACACAGTCAAAAATTTATCTAGAAGTTAATAAGAAATAGAAAAAAATAAGCCCTCGAAAAGCAATTTTTGAAATGGCAAACACAGTGCCGGATTTACCTATGGGCACTTGGAGCACAGGCCCCAGGGCCTCCACCAGTCAAGAGCCCCCACAAAATATATCTTTTTTTAATACTCTGAATCTACTATTCGCGAATTATTATATATGTTTATTAAAGATTTTACTGGTTATACGAACAAATCTCGAAGAAAAATTATTTTCAAATTATTTCAAAATTATTAATTGTTGCCTTGTCAACTAGAGAAAGTATAGCATCTTGCATGCTACTTTTACAATCTATAATGATAAATATAACCATTTCCCCGACTAAAATGTACCGTTTGGTACTAGTATATTTCGATTATAACATCTAATGTGTTTAAGATAGAGCTGTCTACATCTTACTGATAATGAGCTAACAGCTCTCGTGCTCGAAACATATACTTTTTTGATCTTTTCGAAGTTATTTTTTTTTCTCTGGTTTTGATTCAGTTCTGTAAAAAAAAACAGAATAGTCATTATATCAGGAGATTCTTTAAAAATAATTTTTCTTCGAGATTTGTTCGTAAAATCTTTAATAAATATCTGATTTTTTCTTTACTCATTGAATTTAAAGATTGAAACTTTTGAGAATAGCATATGCTACACTAAAAAATTACTAAAAATGAGAATACCTATATAAAAATTTATATGTATATCTTGTACCTTGTAAGAATATGTTTCACATCATACTGATTTTTTATCATAGTTAAAATATTTCAGGAAATTTACGTACATCAAATAAATAATTTTTAATTGGGTAAAGTTAAGAGTTATAAATAAAAATATTCTATTTACTAACTAGTACAATTTATTTTCCAATTTTGAATTCCTTAAATAGGGCCCCCACATCAATTGTGCGCCAGGGTCCAACAAATCTAAATCCGTCACTGGGCAAACAATGAGTAATTTCAATTACCACGTAATACATGTAAGAACCAATAGAAAACTTCAAAATTCAGGTCTGTAAAAATTCATGCTAACTCTCCTTTTCATTTACAACAAGAAGTATTGTTATGAATTTCCCTCTAAAAAATCAGGATTTTCAGAAAAAAAATAATAAAGTTGTTAATTTCCAAAAATTTAAAAAATTTTTTAATTTTTAAGGATCTATAGCTCTTGATCCTCTCAATTTAGATCATTCAAATTTTTTTTTACATATTTTGGGTAACAGAAAGAATATATTCTCAGAGTTTCAGCGATTTTTATATTTTAGCTCTCTCAGTTGGCGTGAAATGTCCCATATATATCAAGATTAAACTGTAATTAATGTAAATGAATATTTAATCTTATATTTAGAATCAAAGAATTAAGTATAAAAGAAAAGTAAAAGTAAATATAAAATACTATAGGGGTAATCGAGGCTAATCGGACCTTCGAGGAAAAACGAACCAGCATCACTTCATATAAATATATATACTACATATTTATTTTACCACTGAGATTTTAATATTGTTACATTAAATTACTTTCTTTGTTAAAGTTTATTTATAGTTATTTCAATCTTCTAATATTTACTTGTACTCTTATCCAGTGGTGCCAGCCCGATTTGCCCTAGGGGTTCGATTTACCTCGGTTTCCCCTACTATTAATACTTCAATAATAAATTTAGTATTTTAAATTTGTATAATATTTAATAAAGAAAATTTGATAGAATTGAATTTTGAAAAAATAACAATATTTAGATGGTTTAAAATTAATAAATTTAGTATATGAAAAATTTGAAAATTTTGTAAAAATTGAAACTCTTAGAATATGCATAAAATTCTAGGTAAAAAGAAATTAAAAAACAGAAATTTTAATTTAATGTGATTTATTTTAAGAATAATAAAATTTATGCTTGAAATTATAAAAAGAGAAGCTACCAAAAAAATAGGATGTTAATCTCTAAAATTATTTAGTTTATATTTTAAGAGGTGCTTGTATAGCACTGTCGTTGTCTAATCTAAATTTTTATTATTAATAAATTAAATATTTTTATACAAAAGTAAAGGCAGAGCCTAATAGATTTAAGGACAAGCAAACGCTTCTATTCTATGAAAAAATGTAAAATTTTTCTTAATTTTCGAGTAAAGTCTGAAAACTAATAAAAATTTTATATTTTTTCATTGAATAGAATCGTTTACTCTTCCTTAAATCTATTGAGCTCTGCCTTTACTTTTGTATAAAAATATTTAATTTATTAATAATAATAAAAATTTAGATTAGACAAGGACAGAGCTGTACGCCGGCCTCTTAAGAGCAGGCCGAACTATCTGTCTTTTTCTAAAAGTGTTTTTCATCATTTATATAAACACCATTGGCTGTAACACGAAAAAAATGACAGCCCCCGCTAGATACTAGTATAAATAATAAATTTTATAATAAGAACAAGTTAATTTAATTACGTAGCTTTTGAATAATATAAGACCTACTAACAATCTATTATATAACCTATCTTTTTTGGTAGGTCTCATATTGTTCAAAAGCTACGTAATTAAATTATTTTGTTGTTATTACAAAATTTACTTATTACACTAATATCTAGCGGGGTCTGCTATTTTTTTCTTGTTACAACTGATGGTGTCTAGTTAGATGATAAAAAACACTATTAGACAAAGACAGATAGTTCGGCCTCTTCTTAACAACTGTTTTAAATGTAAAAAAAAGGTTAAAATAAATTTAATTGTTAACCATTTGAACTAGTGTTTCTTTTCAAATGTAAATTCCTTGTCAAATAAATTAAATATACTAAATAATTTTCATTTTGTACATAAGTTTGTATAATATCACAATAATAAGTAGTAATAGATCACAATAGTATTTTGATAATAATATAAAAAGTTTATTAATAAATTAGAAAAAGAAGCTGATATTATTTCAACATGTGATTTTACTAGATAAAATAAAAAATAATGTGTCATAGACTCGTTATTCGCATATGTTTCTACAATTGTCTAAAATTTTTTGTTTGTTGTACTATTTATTCAAATATTATTTTGTTTAGTTTTAAGGAAATTTTTTTAATTAATTTTGAAAATATTCCCGTGCAGTTATACAATGTGTCTGCAGCCTACAGTTGTAAAGATCGGCGCTTGTTTTCATTGGAGCTTATCCTTTTTGTTTTGAAAATATATTTTTAACCGACTTCAAAAAGGAGGAGGTTCTCAATTCGACTGAATTTTTTTTTTTTTATGTCTGTTACATTGTAACTCCGTTCTTAACCGATTCGAAAAAACTTTTTCTTATCTGATAGAGAATGTCTGCAGGAAGGTCCCATACGTGTCCTATAATTATTGGGCCAATATTCGGTTTGTATGATCCAATTATCAAATTAAGAAAACTTGGAGTTTTGTTTTCTCTCTCTCTCGCTCTCGCTCTCCCTCTATCTCTCTCTCTCCCTCTCTCTCTCTCTCTTTCTCCCTCTCTCTCTCGCTCTCCCTCTCTTACCTAAGCTTCAATATGTATACATGCACACACAACGACACGGTGCCGTTGGGCCTTCTCTCTTTTCTCCTATACATTGCTTGGTATAATGTACTAATGCATGCGTTATGAATTGATAATGGAAGTTAGGCATAATTAGTGAGTCTACCTATATTTGCGCTTTTAGTAGGGGGATACACTAGAAAATTTTTAACAAAAAACAAAACCAATTTCAAAAAAATGCACTAAACAGTTACAAAAAAAAATTTTTTTAACAAAAAACAAAACCGACTTCAAAAAAATGCACTAAAAAGTTACAAATAATTTATAATCTTTAATAATTATACGCATAGTACGCATCTAACTCAACACATGTGTTGCAAACATATTATAGATTATCTAATTATTTGTAAACAGCACAAACAAATTATATTATTGTTTAATTCACGAAAAAATATTATTGAAGTCGGCGTCAAATTCTACATCTGTACAGAACGATTCAACAACTTGACGCTGACTTCGAAAATATTTTTTCGTGAATTAAACAATAATATAATTTGTTTGTGATGTTTACAAATAATTAGATAATCTATAATATGTTTGCAACACATGTGTCGAGTTAGATGCGTACTATGCGTATAATTATTAAAGATTATAAATTATTTGTAACTTTTTAGTGCATTTTTTTGAAGTCGGTTTTGTTTTTTGTTAAAAAAATTTTTTTTTTATTTCCTAATGGTCAACATTATTTCTTTTATTCAAAATATCAATATTTATTATTTTAAAAATGTAAAACAATTTATACAAAATGTTTGTTAATTTTTTAATCGATTTTATGCAGGCGAAACGTTTAGTAATTTATAATTTATAATAAAAAGATTGTATATTATATATTGGTGCGGCATATGAGATGAATAAAGTTGAATATGGTATGCTTACAGTTATTAATAATTATTAGTAAAAATTACATCGATAGCTTATAAACTTGCACGAAAATAAAGAATTATGAAATTTAAAAACATTAAAAGTGTAAAGTTTTTTAATTGTTAATTATTTTGCAGAAAAATATAAAAATCAAAGATATAATGTTGCACATGTTTGGTTTTTAGCATGATATTTCCTACACGTTTAACTATGAAAATAATATAAGGCTACCCTGGTAACACAATCTGTTGCAAGCACGATTGCGCAGAACTTGCGTGGTCTGTTTCCACATTTTAATGCATATATGCTGAAATTTAATTGCGACTGAAACGTGCGTCAGATTTGTAACAGATTGCCAATCGAAACTTGCAGCAGCACAGTTTATAGAATTCCAAAGTTAATTAATAGTTCAAAAATTGAAGTCACTTTATAGAATAAAGATAATACATTGTATTTTAATAAAAAATTTTCATTGTGAATATTAACATTCAACTAACGAGAACATGTTCATAAGAGTTGTTGACAGATTTTAAGAAAGCAAATGTTGAATTTAAAAATTATAATTTATAATTTGATGAAAATATAATAATTTATAATTGCGATACATTTAATGCATTTCTTTAAACTTTATGTGTTCTTACTACCAATGCCTACATCTATAGGCACATATTGGCTAAGAGAAAAAAGAAGAAACGCAAAAAACAATCAACATATATACACAAAGGGGTGGGCGCTGATGCTATAGTATAAAATTATATATATGTAGACATTGGGGAGAAGAGAGGAGACCATTGCAGCCAACTGTCAAATATAAAAAGCGTGGATAAAAAATTTTCATAATATCTAAGAAAAGTTTTAAATAAATTTCTATCAGTAAAAGATGATAAATATTTTAGTTCTACATTCATACGTAATTCTGTAGTAAAGTTTTGTCGCAAGATTCTTATGCGAGATAGCTTCAAGTATGCTAGATGCTCGCATGATTATTCTTATGATATGATTGCATTTAACTTTTGTCTTTCTGATGTAATTTTAGCGCAAATCTGCTGTATGATTCTCACATAAAACTGCTTCAATTCTGCTGTACATTTGCGTGTTTCTTCTCATCATTAAATTACACTTAACTTTTGTCATATTTATGTAATTCGGGGGTAAAGTACTGCTGCAAGATTCTTACGGAAGACTGCTTCGATTTTGCTGCAAGTTTGCATGTTTATTCTCGTCATATAATTGCACTTAACTTTTGTCATTCTTATGTAAATCTGAGGTAAAGTGCTGCTGCAAGTTTCTGATGCAAGACTGTTTCGATTCTGTTATATGCTTGTGTACTTATTACGATTCGCAGAACAGCACTTGACAATTTGCAATTCTTACGTAATTGTGCTGCAAAACTTTGTCGGGAATTATTTACTCAATTTTGTTGCTAGTGTCTGTAATAAGTTTTTTCCGCAAGTTTACTGCAAAATATCTTCAAGATTCTGCGCATTCTTTCCGTTCCGTAGATTGCACTTTCTCTCTGCCAGAAACGTGCAATTCTGTTGCACTTATCTGCTGTAATTTCTTTTCATAAAAAAACCCTATGGAATGCGGAAACAGACAGCACATGTTCTGCTGCAAGTTTTTGATTTTCAAGAAAATTGCAGAAAAATTGCAGCAAAATTGCGTTGACCATGTTACCAGGATATCAAAGAGCGACATATAGTTGAAGCAAAAAGAGCGTTCATGCTATATTGTTTAAAAGAAAATCAAAATGTGTAGATTATAAACACAGTATTTGTAGAGAAGTTTGTATATATATATGGATAATTTTCTACTAAATCGTGCGCAAACAAATAAATTTTTCTCAAATTCCAAATGATACCACTAGAGTTTTTGAAGATTTGTAGATTATAAGAAAGTGAACTCAGGGAGCTACAGAAAAAATATTAGGCCAATAAAATCTTAAAAACCACTCGATGGATTTACTTCAAATTTTCCATACAATTCAATTTTTTGATCAACTGGTGCGGAAGCTATTAAGAATTGGTTTTCTTAGGGTAGTTTTTTTTAGAGTCATTTTAAGAATTTTAAAAAACTTTCAATTTTTCATTTTTTTTGTATTTTACGTAAACCACTCAAAGAATTTGTTTGAAAATTTGTATGGAACTTAATTTTGACTGCCAGAAGTAGAAAAACTTTTGAAAACTGATTTTCTTAGCGCACTTTTAATTTTAGAGCATTTTTGAAATTTTTTAAAAAATTTTTATTTTTAATTTTTTTCTATTTTACGAAAACCATTTGATAGATTTTCTCCAAAATTTAAATGCAAGTTATTCGCTACTGTCTGAAAAAAACAAGCTTTGGAAAACATATTTTCTCAGAGCAGTTTTAATTTTAAAGCATTTTGAAAATTAAAAAAAAATTTTGTTTTTTCATCTATCTTCTATTTTGTGTAAACCATACTATAAATTTTCTCCAAAATTTTTGTACAATCAATTCGATATTGTCTGAAAAAAATAAGCTTCTGAAAACTAATTTTCTTAGAGTGGTTACAATTTTAGAGAATTTTAAAGATTTAAAAAAAAAATTTCGATTTTTTATTTCTTATTTTTTTTATTTTACGTAAAGTACTCGATAGATTTGTTCTAAAATTTGCAGGGAAATCATTTACAACTGCCGAAAGAAGGGAAATTTTCAAAAATTGATTTTCATAGGGTAGTTTTAATTTTAGAGCATTTTTAAAATTTTGAAAATGAAATTTTGAAAAGAAAATGTTATTTATTCAGTCAATTAGATCTCGAAAATTACTCGATGGATTTGCTTCAAATTTTGCAAACTATCTATGTTTTTGTATAAGTAGACGGGAAGCTATTGAAAATTGGTATTCATAGAGTAGTTTTTTTTATAGAGCCATAAACATGAACTGTATTTATACATAAATATGATTGCATTTTATAAAGATTAGAAATTTTGTTATTATCATACTTTTTGTTACTACATTATATCATTTTTTCAATAGAACTAATTTTTTTGTATTACTTAATGATTTAAAATAAATTATAAATGTTGAAAAAGCAAACAGCTAGCATATATGTTCGAAATTTAAAAAGTACAATATAAGTAAATATTAATGTTAGACAATTTTTGAATATTAAAATCACATTTAAATAAATATAAAGAAATTAATGAAACTTAAAGAGCTCTATGAGAAAGCATTCCGCCAAAGCACTTGGCAGCGTTTTTTTTTAATGTTCATGTAATTATGTGAATTCATAATTTTGTACTATTTTTAAAAATTTATAATTCATAAGTACAGTTATTAATGCTTTAATATCTTTGATTATTTTTTTTATTTTTAGGTTTATTTAGACATATTTGAAGTTAAATAGTTAAAAAACTATACTAAAAAATCTTTTGACAAATCTAAAAATAAAACAAATAAAAAATTGAGAAAGAAAATAACTTTTTTTAACAAACAATTTATGTGATTATGGATAATAACATTTATAAAGTTATTACTAAACATTAGATTACCTTAATTATATTGTTCCACATTTCATACGCAAATTGTATTCACTTGCCGTAAGAGAAAAAATATTTACAGATGATTTTTATGCTATTTTAAATTCGTAAGTAATTTAGGTACATAATAAATAATTAATAAATATTTTCAAGTAAAAAATACTTAAAACCTGGTAGAACTAAGATTTATTGGTAGTAGGTGAACAAAGAGAGTTCTGGCTACCCCCACTCTTCCGCCCATCAGCTCACCTGTGCAAGTGCAAAAATAATGACCAGTCGCGCGATATAAGAAATTCACTTCGCGCCTGCGCGCCATGTTAGCGCTCATTGGCGCGCGAGCTCCGGCGCCGCGACAATAAGCAAATCACCGCAATCCGCGCCGCATCAATAAGCGAATCACCGCGACCCGCGCCGCGTAGATAGGCGAATCACCGCCCGCGTTGATAAGCGAATTCCCACGATCCACGTTGATAAGCAAATTCCCCCGTGGTCCGCGCCCCCACCCGCCCGCCGCTGCTAATGAGAGTAAATGTTAAATGTTTAAAAATTTTAACATGATCATTGAAGATAGTCTTATTTTATATTATTGGGTATAAACTCATTTTAAACGAGTAAAAGGAGGATAGAAAGAACTATAACATAGGTCATGCATTATATATATATATATATATATATATATATATATATATATATATATATATATATATATATATATATATATATGGGGCGTTTCATATCAACTCACCTGGTCAAAAAATAAAAATCGCTAAAAATCTGGGAAAATGTTCTATTTGATACCCAAAATACCCAAAAAAATTTTTTAGAGCTCTAGGTCAAAGAGGTCAAGAGCAAGAGGTCATGGAGTTTTGTGATTTTTTCAATTTTTTTGTAAAATCATCATTTTTAATATTTTTTTATTAAAAAACTAAAGGTTTTAGAAAAAATGTATGAAGACATTTTTTGTTGGAAATTATGTGTAGAAACTATACAAATTTTTTCCAATCCCAAAGTTGCTATCTTCTGATTGGTCCATTATATATTTTGATGTGATTTTCAATAACTTTTCTTCGCCAAGGTTGATTTTACTCATTTGGCACTAAAAGTTTGTAATTTTTATAACCTTTCACTGAAATTTTCCCCTACATGGTAAAATAACTTTACAGGCAGTTATGGTACTTTTTATTTAAGGTATCAAGACTGAGTTTTAAGCCTGAAAAAAATGAAATTGAAATGTAGTCATAATTTGTTTTTGTAATGATATTAATTAATAAAACTTCTTTTACCTTAAATATATATTAAATACAAGACTTTGACCTAAAAATAATTTTAAAAACCCCATCCGTTGGTTAAAATCCTTTGCTCTTGTCGATAACTTGATTTTTAAAATTTTTTTACTTACCGTAGAGTTTCTCAGCTAATTTTCAATTAATTGACCTGAAAATTTCCAGAGATCTTTAATTTATATATCTTCACAAAATAATAGTTCTGGAATTTTGATAAGATAAGTTAAAGTAAATGTTGAACTGAATTACTTGTATGAAATTCACAAAAATATTGATTTTTTCAACTTTTTCTAAACCAAACTTAGAAATTATTTTTTTTTCCTAAAACTAAAACTATTACTTTGTGAAGATATATAAATTAGAGATCTCTGGAAATTTTCAGGTCAATTAATTGAAAATTAGCTGAGAAACTCTACGGTAAGTAAAAAAATATTAAAAATCAAGTTATCGACAAGAGCAAAGGATTTTAACCAACGGATGGGGATTTTTAAAATTATTTTTAGGTCAAAGTCTTGTATTTAATATATATTTAAGGTAAAAAAGAAGTTTTATTAATTAATATCATTACAAAAACAAATTATGACTACATTTCAATTTCATTTTTTTTCAGGCTTAAAACTCAGTCTTGATACCTTAAATAAAACGTACCATAACTGCCTGTAGAGTTATTTTACCATGTAGGGGAAAATTTCAGTGAAAGGTTATAAAAATTACAAACTTTTAGTGCCAAATGAGTAAAATCAACCTTGGTGAAGAAAAGTTATTGAAAATCACATCAAAATATATAATGGACCAATCAGAAGATAGCAACTTTGGGATTGGAAAAAATTTGTATAGTTTCTACACATAATTTCCAACAAAAAATGTCTTCATACATTTTTTTCTAAAACCTTTAGTTTTTTAATAAAAAGTTATTAAAAATGATGATTTTACAAAAAAATTGAAAAAATCACAAAACTCCATGACCTCTTGCTCTTGACCTCTTTGACCTAGAGCTCTAAAAATTTTTTTGGGTATTTTGGGTATCAAATAGAACATTTTCCCAGATTTTTAGCGATTTTTATTTTTTGACCAGGTGAGTTGATATGAAACGCCCCATATATATATATATATATATATATATTCTCTATACATATGTTTCTTCTATAAGAGCCTAAGATGATAAGGGGATAGAAAGATAGTTACTTGCTTATGAAGGCGAGAAAGAGATAGAGAGAAAGTCAGTGGCTTTACGAAGGCAAGAAAGAGACAGAGAAAGTCAGTTGCTTTACGATAAGCGTTCGAATTCTTAGAATCGTTCCAACTATTTTAATTCTAAATTCTCTTTTACACGCTATTCGTTACATATAGAAATTAATTTTGCTGTATAATAATGAAGTTTACTATTAAATCATTGAATATAAATAATTTTATGGGTTGATATTTGGACCTTATAGTAATCGAAAGAAATTTTTATTCTATATCGGTTTTAACTTTGACGATAATACTCATTTGTAAGTTGATATATCCGGTTAAAATTATTATTTAAATTATGCTCGAGTTCACTAAGATATATTCAACATGATGATCATTCGAAAAGAGTTTTATTTTTAGTAATACATTATTCACTTTATTGTTTCTAATATAATTAAAATAATGAAATAAAACTATTTATTGTTAATTACTGGAATGAGGAATGTAATAAAGGAAATAAAATAAAAAAGATAATTAATGAATAATCATTTATTAACCAGATACATATACAGAATTTAATATGATGTATTTTTTTTACATTCATCATATTTGTATTTAAACACTGACTAGGAGAGTGTCACACCTCCGGATCACGGATTTTGCTCAAACTTCAGGATAAGTTTTCAGATGATAAAATATGGAAAAAGCTAAAGTTATAGTCATAGATACTCAATATTTCCCTAGTTACAGGCAATTAAAGAAAATCACTAAAAAAGTTACTAGATTTTTAAACGCATATAGTTCTTTAGCGTCGATAGCTATAAGCTTGAAACTTTTTTTAAATTAAAGCTGAGCTCAAATCCTTTCGAATTAGTAGTTATAGCATGTCAAAATATTATTTTTTCCCAAAGTTAGAGCGTAATAAGGATTGGACCTAATTTCAGCTTTTACTATTAATTAACGTTTTTAAAAGAAAAATCAGGTCCAATGTTTATCACGCTCTAACTTTGGGAAAAAGTAATATTTTGGTATGCTATAACTACTAATTCGAAAGGATTTGAGCTCAGCTTTAATTTAAAAAAAGTTTCAAGCTTGTAGCTATCGACGCTAAAGAACTATATGCGTTTAAAAATCTCGTAACTTTTTCAGTGATTTTTTTTAATTGCCTGTAACTTGGGAAATATTAAGTATTTATGACTATAACTTTAGCTTTTTCCATATTTTATCATCTGAAAAGTCATCACGAAGTTTGAGCAAAATCCGTGATCCGGAGGTGTGACACTCTCCTAGTTAGTACATTCTAAACAATATCTTTTCAATGGTGGAAATGGAGTCCCCCCTGTGTGTTCACGACAACGCAAACAAGCTTGAATTTCAGGATCACATTTTAACTGTTCAGGAATTTTATCCCAGGCCTGTTCAATACTTTTTGCTCCAAAAGTTGTGAGAAAAGACTTGGGTAAGTAAGCTATGTCAGCAGAGCTCATGAATGACAGGTGCTCAGTTTGAAAGAACATTCTGATTGATCGTTCAAGCGATGGTGTATTATCAAGAAAGTATTTTCTTAACAGAAGCACATTTCGATGAGCACAATGCACTTTGAATGAAAACTTGTGATATGGACATAACTTCTCCAATATATTATATTTCAGTTTTTGTAATGATGGAAAACCAAGAGTTTCAAGGTTACATACGTTAAAGCCAAACTTTTCAAGCCACTGCTTTTTCTCACTACCCTTGACGTATACAATTTGCACATCACTTAATGTTTTTCGTAGAACATTCTCGAGTTCTTCGTATGGCAATTCTCCTGAACTCCAAGACAATCCGTGGTAATTTCGCTCCAACCACAAGTTCGTAGATTTATACCTAGCAGAAAGACTAAACCAAGGTTGTGGTGGTTTAAACATAGATACCAACGTTCTAGAATTTTCGCAATGTGGAATAATTGCCAATTCTTTTACAACAAAATCGTTGACAGGCTGCTTAAGACCTTGTACATCCAACACGTATTCCATTGTGACTGACTACTGCTGCAGCATCATAACTTAATTTATACTGATCTCTCCACCTCTAAATGAGTTTTTTAACATCCCCACTTATGGGATTATATTCAACAATACGATCGTGTAAGATCAAACAGTAGGCTGGAAAGTCTTCTTTGACTTCAAATTCAAGACGTACGTCCACTGGAGCCTGTTTCAATGACTCATTTTGTTTGGAGTAGTCTATGACGATGAGAGGAGCATGAGTTAAGAAATCTTTCTTTTTGAGCAAGGGTTCTGCTTCTTTATTGTAACATGCCATTTGGAAATTGATATACATATCATATAGTAGAGCATATTGATTATGCTCAACATCAAGATTTAAATTTCCATAAGGATAATACTGAGAATTGAGAAAAAGTTTGACGTTGCTTATATTGCAATGATCAAAACGGCTAGCATTAGCTCCTCCCTGTCCTTTACGATTGTTCTGAAAACCTATAATGACGAAACGTGGCTTCTCCAACTGGTTTGATGTTTTTACAGACCAAACGTGCTTCGTGGTGCTGAGGAGCAACGGATATTCATACATCTCCCATGAGCGAAAACTCATAGAAATAGGTTTATCCTTTTCCAAATGATTAAGTAACTGTATTTTAAACTTATCTGATACATTTACATAAGGCATTAACCACTCTATTTTAATCAATTCAATCTTGAAACTCTCGAGATTTCGTTGACCAGTTGGCAATGTTTGTATAACAGAATTTACATCATTTCTGGACCTAGTGAGAATGAGTTCATGCTTGGTGTTCACTACAATTTTACGATAGTCTTCAGCAAAGCCTAAATACATACTTAGAGGTATTGATACATCAAAGTAACCTTCATTGTTTGTAAGCTGTTGAGTTTCCTCAATATCAAGCCAACCAGCATTCTCTAAATGATAGCTCTGACTAGGATTGAATGACAGAAAACCTTTCATGATACTCGTCAATCCAACATTTTTACATCGGTCGATTTCAATGGCATTTAATTCATAACGAATCTCTTTAAAGATATGACAGATGGCATTATTGACTAGTTTTGTATTCGTGACAGCAGTATTGTTAGCTTTACGCAGTCTTCCACAAATGTGTAAGGAGCTGCGTGATGGTAGAAGACAAAGATCTTGATTTTGTATTGATATGCGAATCTCATCGCTGTTATTGTACGCTGATGGAGTATATGGTTGATGAGCATGAATTTCATAATGTACCACAGACTCATCGAAAGTTACAGGTAATTGTATGCTTAGTATTTCGGCCATTTTTTTGAATACAGCAAAAGAATGTGCAAATTACTTTTTTCCAGGAATGACTCTTAGACCGAGACTTTTGAGAAACTGAATGTTTTGACGTGTTAACGCTTTGAGAACTCGATGACGACTGACTGTCTGCGAACATGGTGTACTGTTTATATAACCTAGACCAACTTTTGCATTATACACAATATCCATAATTATGATGTGGGTTTAATATGCAGCCTAATCGTTATAGTTTTACCACGGAAATTAACCAAATCTCCGTCTTGATCTACAATACGTAGCTGTATATGTTCAATACGATTGTTGGTGACTGGAAGATAAATGACTTGCGATGGTGCTTCAATAATTTTGTAGCCTGGAGGTACAGCTGGGAAAAATTCGTGTATAGTGTGTACTTTATGTTCGTTTATGTATGCGCCGGAAGTAATATTACATTCAACACGTAAAGCGTTTACCTTTAAAATAGCTACAGGTAAATCAGAATGGTGGACTGCGTTTGCAGCTAGAATACGTCGATTGAAACCCAACAGTTTGCCAATAGAGTCTTGTGGTTGAAAATTAATCGTGTGATTACACTTTATTCTACTACGAAGAGTACTATTATTTGGTTTGAGGCTGAGAACAATTGGTAGAAGAATATCTTGCAAATAGCTCTCAATATCTTCAATTTCGTAACTCCCAGTCGGTAAAGTGATTACTTCCTCACCAACATAAATCTTATTGTTTCTTGAATCAATGTTGGGTACTGAGTTGAAAGTTAAAAGTTCTACTAATCCGAGAACGTAATTTTTACTCTGTGAAAGTTCAATTGGTGGAAAATATTGAGCTTCCAATATTGATGACGTTCCTGGTAAACTCAGAGTCAATGAATCTTCCATGACTGCTCGAACGCTACTGACTTTGATTCACGAATGTACATTTGTTTTATAAGCTTTTACATAAAAATTTTAAACATAGATGTCCACATTCGTAAGTATCATAATTTTGATATCTCTCATAATTATACCTAATGTTCTCAACTTTAAAGTATTGCATAAGATCTATAGGTAGTTGTAAGTCCCCGAAGCTATTAAAATATACAACATCGTTACCACGTTTGCGGTAAGCTACCTAATGCGTACCTGGTCCACTTTCGTCATCCAGATTAATTATTGCTGATTCCCGGTTATATGGCCCACTAATTGGTAAAGCGTTTCGCATGAAAACTCCACGGAAATATGGAATTTTTAAGATTCGAGCATATTTCACTAAATCAACATCAGTTAGAACCCTTTTAGGTAGTTTTACATCGAAGCTTTTTTTTTTTAATTTATGCGTCCCCCTTTGTAGGGCTTCAAATGAATACCATAGCCTTTTTTATGTGGTTTCAAATAAAGACCTTTACCAAGTGCAATACCTTCCATTTTTTAATTATGACGTTGACTTTCTTCAAGTTGTCGTTTCGCGGCGCTAGCATCGTTCACAGCTTTTACTACACCAGCAGCGCCACCTGCTAATGCTCCTGTAGCACTCAAACCAGCAAACAGTGGTATTAAAAATGGTAAAAATCCACCGACTTTTGATGGGACTGGTAGTATGCGTTGAATTCGAATATTCTTTTTACCACCAGCCTTTTTAATGGCTCTACGAGCACCTTTTAAAGCTGTACGAATGACTTTATGAGCATCAGTGTTTGGTATCAACGACTTAGATGCAGCTTTCACCACCTTCGATAGTGTCATGGTTGGCTTTTTTTGTTTCTCATTCTTTAGACCCATTCCAAGTTTTGATTTTACTTTCATGGCGTTTGAAATAGCGTAGGCACCAGCCTTTTTACCAATGCCTGAATCTTTAGCCCAAACTCGTTGCCAAGCTTTTTTGGCTAATATTCTATCGGCAGCGTTTCTCGCCTCAATGTTCTCTCGATTATGTAAGTGAGCAATATCGTGCTCTTTGCAGGCTGCATCGAGTGGATTGATTCCAGGATCACCATGAGCGAGACGTTTTGCTAGTTTGGTTCCAGGTCCACAGTATTGATAACCTGGTAAATGAAGTTCAAATGGAAGCTTATTGATGAGAGTGTTTACAAGACTGCGCTCACTTTTTCGCTTGTGTTCAATCATGATCCTTACACCATAATGATTGATTGAGTACTGAACTCACATCCATATAAATTATTTATTTATAGTATAGTGATCAGTCAGTTGTCAAAAAGCAAACGGTGAACATGGATTTTCAACCGCAAAATGTCAAATTACCAGTATCAAATTTTGATACAATTGCACAGCAACAAACGTCACAGAAACGTCATGGAGAATTATTACCAGACAGTATAAGAGCTGTGTTTTGTGGCTCTTCGAGCTGTGGTAAAACTAATACATTGCTTACTCTTATAATACACGTAAATGGATTAAAATTTGAAAACGTTTACATATATTTAAAATCGCTTTATCAGCCAAAGTATAAGTTTCTCGAGGAATTTTTAAAACCGATAAAGGGTACATAATATTTTGCATTTAGTGAGCATGAAACCGTAGTAACTCCCGAAGATGTTCTTCCAAATTCCATCATGGTGTTTGATGATGTGGCTTGTGAAAAGCAAGATAATATTAGAGCATTTTTCTGCATGGGTAGACATAAAAATGTAGATTGTTTTTATCTTTGTCAATCATATGCTCATGTACCTAAACACTTAGTTCGAGACAATGTAAATTTACTGGTAATATTTAGACAAGATGATATAAATCTCAAGCACATATACAATGATCATGTAAATTCTGATATATCATATACACAATTTAAGGATTTTTGTTTGTCATATTGGGGAAATTATAAATTTGCATTCCTCACAATTGACAAAGAACGAGAGCTAAATGCTGGTCGTTATAGGAAAGGTTTTGACTGTTTTGTGATAAATATAGGAAAATGAGTGTAAATCAAGTAGTACATTGTAGAACGTTGGATAGTCAACATGGCAGATTTTCAACGTGGAAAAAATATTCTCCATCAGATTGTAAAATCTAGAGAGGCAATCAAACGTAAACATAAGCTACTGAAACAGGGTAAAGCTGATTTCGAAAAGGTTTTCACTAAAACATTCAAACCTGTTGTTGATCCACTTGAAAAACTTGTAAGCATATCTGAAATAAATAAAAAAGACTTCAAATTGAAAGATAAAACAAAGCATGCCCCCTCCGAAAACGATCACATTTCTGAGAATAAGCACACTTCTGATGATGAGTACATTTCTGATGATAAGCAGATTGTAAAGGAAAATGTTGACGATACAATACGACCATCTGATACAAGTTTTGAGACAGCTGCAGAAAGTGAAACTGATGATGATGATGGTAATGACAGAAACAAAACGGATTCGCTTACCAATAAATATCTTTGGATGTTTCAGAGAAATCAAAAATCATATCTAGATAATATCTATGGAGTTCGTGAAGTGGGTAGGATGATGATGATTGGTGATTCACCAATAAATTTCAGTAAGGATCATGTGGTTGTACTTGACACACAACATCCATAAACTATAGGGAAAAACTTATTACGGAAGACGATTTGAGAAATTATCGAAAAATTGTTGAAATAACGAATGCATATAGAAAGAATTACCATGCTGATGGATCACTTTGCAAATTAAATAGTAATAAATTTAAAAATTACATTGCTCCATTTTTTGATAAATCTCCAGCTCGAAAGAGGAAATCTTTTAGTGGAAAGGATCTCTTACCACGCTACAAAATTACTCGAAAAGGTACACAAATGGATTACGTGTACTGGGATGACCCCAATGAACTGGTTAATCGCTTATGGCTACTAGTAGCAGAGACAGAAGCTGGAAATCCAAGTCATACCAATGAGATTCATTCGATAATCGAAGAGCTACGTGAGGCCAACATTATATATTGAAAAGTACTGCTGTTTCTCTAGTTATTCGCAAGATGAGTGTTGACGTATTCGGACGACAATTACACCAGGCTGGAAGCTGACATGGTCCTCCAAGTGTTGGGTATAAAATCACAGAAGATGGGCAGTATAATATTGAAAATAAGAGGTTATGTAATGTTGCCACACCTCAACAATCGAATGATGCAGTTAATTTGCAAACCTTACAAAGTATGGTTGCATCTAAAATTCGAAGCATATACCTAGTCACTGGAAGCTTAAGAAGTAACCTTGATGCATTAGAATTAGAAACACAAAAGTCAAAGGATGAATATGATGAAAATTTTTTTAAAAATTACGATGTAAGCATCCAAGAATTAACTGATGAATATGATGAGAAAATTAAAGAAGTTAATACAAACATCCATAAATTACATGAGTTGATTAAGCAACTTGTCAAAACACTTCAAGGTGCTAAAATCCTGACAGATATTCAGAGTATAAAACGCAAATTGCAAGAATTATAAGAATCATTAAGTCTATAGCCATGGAGCATGAAAGACTTGTAGAAGAGCTGCATAAGCCTGCTCGACGTAATTATCCACGTCGTAAATTTATAATACGCGGCTTGGATGAAACATGGCAAGCTGATTTGGTAGAAATGCAGCCTTATGCTCGGGAAAATAAAGGCTTTAAGTATATGCTAACAATAATAGATATTTTTTCCAAATATGCTTGGGCTGTTCCTGTAAAACGAAAAACTGGTGAAGATGTTACTGCAGCAATGGAATCTATATGAAAGCAAGATCGTATACCAAAAAATCTTCATACTGATAGAGGGAAAGAATTTTATAACTCTGCCTTTCAAACTCTCATGAAGCGCTATGATATTAATTTATACTCTACATATAGTAATCTTAAAGCTTCCATTTGTGAACGTTTTAATAGAACACTTAAAAATAAAATGTGGATGAAATTTAGCCTCAAAGGTAACTACTGTTGGTTGGATATTTTACCTACCCTATTAGAAGCATATAACAATAGTAAACATAGAACTATTGGAATGAAGCCAAAAGAAGTTACTCCTATAAACGAAAGAAATGTACTCAAACTTTTTAAAAAGGATATCAAAGCATTCAAAATATCTAAATTTAAAGCTGGAGATAAAGTTCGAGTTAGTAAGAATAAATATGTATTTGAAAAGGGTTACACTCCTAATTAGTCAACAGAAATATTTACTATAAGTCAAGTAAAGGCTACTGATCCAATCACTTATAAATTGAAGGACTATCAAAATCAGCCCATCGCTGGTGGATTCTATGAACAAGAATTATCAAAAGCAAAATATCCTGATGTTTATCTTGTAGAAAAAATATTAAAAAAGCGTGGAAATAAATTTAATGTAAAGTGGTTAGGATTTGATGAGGCACATAATAGTTGGATAAATAAATCAGATTTGTAAAGGAATAAATAAAGAAATCTATATATGGGGAAATTATTTTTTGTTTTTATTTATTAACCTTATAACCATCATTATACGAAATTATAATCAATTAATTTGTATTTTTTTATCAATTAAATAATGCCCCCAAGGTAAAGTATCAGTTTCATTATCTAACAAACATCTCTTATCATTATAAGGACTTAAAGCTAATTTATATTGTTTTTCAGTAAACACATTAAGTTTTTGAGGACGTATAATATATTGTTCTCTATGAAATACAATTTTATTTCGTATACATTGCAAGTAGTCATCAAAAGTGATTGTGTTTTTGACAACACCAGTCTTAACACCTTTAACTTTTTTTATTTTATCCTCTCCTTCAATTCGTATACAATACATTTTACTACGTAGACCTATAAATTCTGTCATAATCTTCCCATTGCACTCATCTTTCATTAAACCTACTATCTTTTTGTTTATTTGCGGTATTCCGAAAACGCTTCCAGGTGGGTAATCTGATGTGTCAAAGTGTTGTAAATTATGCTTCATTGTTTTATAAATATCAATATTTCGAATTTTATATATTAAACTATCCGTGTCTGTGAATAGTAACTTGCATTGATCTGCAAATTGTTTTCTTATAAAATCATAATGGAAATCATAAACTAATGTCTTTGATAAATCAAGCACGGTCAGACCTACATATATTGGTTTATTCATAGAAACTTCTGTTTTTAATAATTCAATTGCCACTAGATTTTTGTCTAGAATGGTTCGACTATAAAAATTTGGTTGAGCAATGAGAGCCTCAGCACCATACCTCCCATCCCATTTCGTTACAAGCTTTATATCAACTCTTTTTCTAACATTTTCCATGGTTTTGCCAAATACAGCATTATTCATAAGTTTATATAAATTTTTCTCAAACTCGTCTTTTGCTTTTTTTCTCATATTACTATTTAAATCAATGTAATCTTTTAGCTAGGGTCTTTGATTAAATTTTAAGATTCTATGAATTTTAATTAGTTTGAGTCCATTTCTAAGAGCTTGCTTTAAATTTTGGTAATGTAAAATATATCTTTCTTTGGATTTTACTGTAGTCAATAATTTTGAATATTTGGAACCTCGAGGCTTCTCATGTTCTGAACAGAATGGTAAATCTTTATGTACATCATGCAGATATTTTGGATATTCTAAGTCTACTTCAAGAATATAACCAAATGGTGAATTATCGCCAATGTTGAAATCTACTTTATCAACATCCTCAATCCATTCAAAACCACCATAGGGTAATGATTGCATCATGGCCCATCCATATAAATTGTTAACATCGTAGTACATGAGATACTTTATTTCCTCATTTTCATTATAGTTTTTACCCATATACTTATTGTTAGCCTGCGCATACCTATTGGAACACTGACTGATGCCACCTCTTATTCCACGCTCAACAAACAACACCTGATCAATGTCAGTTAACAATTCCAACTCTATTTTCGTATATTAAAGCATAGCGTCCCATGTAAATCCAGGAGCTGTGTAGTAATGAGCTGGATCCAAATCGTACGTACTTAAACAATTGTTTCGAAAATTTTCAAAAACTTTAACTAATAATAATACATCTGTTTTCAAATACAAATCTGAATATTCACCTAAATTTGATATATTGAATTCTTTCCAAACATTTTTAGCGTGTTTATAGTCTTCATCAGATATGTTACTGTTATTTAAATTACTATAAAATTCATCTTTTGATGGAAGTTTTGATTCATTTAGTTTATCTACAGAATTCAAGTATTCATATGGAAAGATACCTTTCCTTTTTAACAGATTAAACTTATCTTCCGTTAAAGGTGATTGCTTAGTAAATTCCAGCTTTAAAATATTCATTTCTGTAAGATATGAAGCTAATTTATCCAAAGATGATGACATAAATCGGAAAGAATCGATAAATGTGAAGTTAATCTGATTATTTTCTATATATTTTATAAGTGAAATAAATCGCTCTTTGTTCAATGATAGCAGTTGCACACGTCCTGGAAAACTATTGGCGACATCTTTGATGAGAAAATGAGAGTCATAACCCGTAAAATTGTGGAATACTACAGGGATACTACGAGAGTCTTTATATGGTAAATTACATGATCCTTGAGCTGCCCCTCGATATCTGAAACATAATATATGTTAATATATATATATATAAATATATATATATATATATATATATATATATATATATATAATTTAATATAAGTAATATTACAATATTATTCTAAGTATTAATCTTACCTGCCAGTAAGGTGGCAATGATCTCGAACTTTTTTTCCTCTTAAAGGTTTCTGGCAAATGTGGCAAAAAATTGCATTTTGAAATCTTTCTTCTTCTTCCAAGGTTAAAGCATTCATTGGTATTTCATGTTGGTATACAGATTCAATATTCTCAGCAAGTTTTAAAAGTTCATTTATGAACCATGCAGCAGGATTAGGTCCTCTGTAGCTATTGTAGCATGATATGGTCTCATCATAACTACATTTCAAATAATATCCAACACTAAATACTTCATGTTTTTGAATAATATTTTTGTCTTGAACGGGTATCAAAAGGGCCTCAAAGTCTGCGTATACAATAAAAGGAACCTTTTCCTTATTTTTAAAATTTTTAAAATGTAATATACTGTCTTTTCCTTCTGGTAAATTTACTCTGCACTTATTAATTTTAGAGCAATCTTCATGATGAAATTTTAATTTTTGTTCAGTGTCAAAGTAATGCAAACATCAATTGCATATATATTTTTGTCCTTTATGTTTTGATATCTGATTAGAAACTAATCGAGATAAATTCTTTATCCATACATAATGATATATTATCGATACATTTGTATCATAGTTTTGTTGTGTTTCTTCTTCATCTATATAATAATTTTGTATCAATAAAAGATTAATATGTTTACTAGCAAAAAATATCTCGCTCCTAACGTTGCTCGGTTGAATTTTCATATATTATATTATTATGTATAAATTAGCCAATTTTAAAATAAAAAAGAATCGACGCAACTTATGAATTGTGATATTGTAGTTTTGTACTAAATTAAATTTTTCTATTTTTATAAAAAAGAATAATTAAAATTACAATGTGCATAAAAATTGTTTGAATACAAATTATATTATGATGAATTAAGAATTTGTTCTACTAAATTGCATTTGAATAAATGAAAAAATATAATAGGAATTTTTTCTTTTTAATCACGTGTTTCAATCACGAACCATGAAATAATCGAAAACAGTATTTGACGTTTACTAGAACTAACAACTGCACGAAGAAAAGAAAGTATTGTTAAAATAGGTTCTAAATCAAGTATATCTAATTTATGTATTAAGAGGAGGTCACGTATCTCTGTCCTTTTTTAATAAAAGAATTGAGTTTTATACAAAAACCAATAACTTTAGCAAAAAATGAAGAGAAAGCCGCATCTCGTATAAAAAAAGCAATATTTTCTTTGATAAGAAAGAATTAATTTTATTGCTTCGTTTTCAAGAAAACCTTGAAAAACTTAAATCATAGAGGTTAGGGTGGACAATTTTGGTTGTTAAGAAGGGGCCGAATTATCTGTCTTTGTCTAATAGCGTTTTTCATCATTTATGTAAACACTATCCGGTATAACAAAAAAATAGCAGCCCCCGCTAGATATTAGTATAATTTGTAAATTTCGTAATAACAACCAAATTTTTAACCGCATAGTTTTTGACTAATTAGAGACCTACTAGCAATCTAGAGTATAACCAATCTTCTTTTGGTAGGTCTCTAATTATTCAAAAACTACGCAGTGAAAAAATTTGATTGTTATTACAAAATTTACTTATTATACTGATATCTAGCGGGGGCTGCTATTTTTTTCTTGTTATACCGGACAGTGTTTACATAAATGATGAAAAACGCTATTAGACAAAGACAGATAGTTCGGCCCCTTCTTAAAGGTTTTCTTGAGAACGAAGCAATAGAATTAATTTTTTCTTATCAAAGAAAATATTCCTCTTTTTGATACAAGATGCGGCTTTCTCTTCATTTTTTGCTAAAGTTATTATTTTTTGTAAAAAAATCATTTCTTTGATTAGAAGAGGACAGAGATGCGTGACCTCCTCTTAAGGTACTTAAAAAAAGAGTGACGATATAATTTCAATAAGTACTATAGCTTGAATTTTAGGGACCAATGTTGGTACTATTATATTATGAAGTAAGAGCATAAATTTGCGATGCTTACTGCCTTTTTTTGGTATTAAGACTGATCTTCCACCTACTCGATTCAAGGGCAATATTTCGCAGAAAATGCAATTATTAACCTCTTTTCGTGCGGCTTTTCCTGTTACTAAAATTGAAAATTATTAAATATAGAATTATTTATATAATATATAACTCTTTAAAATTACTAATAATTAATATTTAAATTTGTGATATTCAAGGATTAAAACGAAAACTGCGCAACCGGAAATGCGCAGTATCAACGAATATAGATGCTTTATAATATATTTTAATTTTCATGGTATACGCGCATTGATACATATGTTATGTATATATATATATATATACACATGGTCCGTTTCATGTCAACTTGCACCCGTAGACCCGTATATTTTTTGGTTTATATATATGTATATACATACATACATACATGGGACATTGCATGTCGATTCGCATGCATGTACACGCACGTTAATATACATAGGATTTTTCACGTCAATTCGAAGCACACACACAGGTTTATATATATATGGGACATTTCGTGTCGATTCGCACGCATGCACACAGACTTTAATAAACATGAGATTTTTCACGTCGATTGGAACGCACGCACATACAGGTTTATATATATGGGATATTTCATGTCAATGGGCACGCACGCACACACAGGTTTATATATATATGCGACAGTCCATGTCGTTGCGCATGCATGCACACACACGTTAATATACATGGGATTTTTAATGTCAATTCAAACGCATATAAACACACAGGTTTATATATATTGGACATTCCATATCAATTCGCATGCATGCACACACACTTTAATATATATGAAATTTCCCATGTCAATTCGAACGCACGCACAGACACAGGTTTATACATATGGGACATTTCATATCAATTCGCATGCATGCACACAGGTTAATATACATAGAATTTTTCACGTCAATTATAACCCATGCCCATACAGGTTTATATATATGAGACATTTCATGACAACTCTAACACACCTATCCGAGGTTTACATATATGTGACGTATCATGTCAACACGCACGCACCGGTTTTCATACATTTGACATTTCTCGTCAACTCGAACGCGCAAACACATCTAAACATGTACTTGAGATTTGTATTTATATATATGAGACCGTTTTGTCAATTCGCATGCACGCACATACATGGGCTTATGAATATATATATATATATATATATATATATATATATATATATATATATATATACACGTATATATACGTGTGTGTATATCTGTGTACTCGGGATATTTAATTTTAAATCACACGTGTGCGCACACACACAGGTTTATATATACGGGACGTTTCATGTCAATTAACATGCATGACATACGTACTTTAATTTATATATATTTTTCTTCATATAGATATATATATGGGACTGTTCCTGTCATAGCACATGCACGCACTCACATGGGCTTATGAATATATTTATATACATAAACATGGGATATTTTATGTCAATTCACATGCGCGCACACCCACATACACACAGGTATATATATATATATATATATATATAGGACGGTTTATGACAATTTTTCCCATGTATATTAATATTTATTAACGGTAGGCCGGAGTAGAACCTGATACCGTCCGAGTAACAATTGAGTTGTTTGTTATTTACTCAAGTCTTAATCGGTGTATCTTCAAATTAAAGGTCGAGCGCAATAGATATTATTATTATGAACATCTATGCACAAGAAAAAAAATATCTACCGGTTTGTTTTTGAGAAAAGTAAGTAACGCAAAAATATTATAAACATAAACTTTTACTTTGGCGTTACTTACTTTTCTCAAAAACAAACCGGTAGACATTTTTTTTTGTGCATAGATGTTCATAATAATAATATCTATTGCGCTCGACCTTTAATTTGAAGATACACCGATTAAAACTTGAGTAAATAACAAAAATGCCAATTAGACAAGGACAGTGAATCCGGCCTGCTCTCAATAAAGTTTTGAAATCAATTAAGCAATCGTCGAATATTTCTGTGTTTAATTCATTCCTTTTACAATAATATTAAATTCATAAAAATAGCATCACACTATCTTTTAGTTTTCGAATGTAATAAAATTTCTTCAAAGCTTTTAAATATTATGTCTGTTATTTTTTGTTTTAAATCATTATTCAAACTGATGAATACTATTTTATTATGTTATTATTACTTTTAAAAAAGTATATTTTAGGCGAGTTTAGTTATTAAACAGTATTGTATTTTTTAGAACATTTTTTCTAAATATTTCTTTTTTTTACTACATACATCATATTTTTTTTTTTAATTTCAGTTCTGGAGAGTACTAAAATGAATTGAGATATTATTATTAAGTTTATATCTTTTAATAGATTTACCTATAGTTTTTGCTTTAGAAAGTTTTGAAATCAATCAAGCAATCGTCGAGTACTTCTGTATTCAATTCATTCTTTTTAATAATATAAAATTCATGAAATATTTACAGTTTCAGCTAAAGAAAGTTTTGAAATCAATGAAGCAATCGTCGAATACTTCTGTATTCAATTCTTACTTTTTAATACTATAAAATCCATAAAATGTTCAATTTATATTCTCTTTAATAGACGAATTTTTGGAAAAACTTTGCCAAATAATTTTTGTAAAAAGGGATTATTGAGATGAAGATGGCGATGATAGTACACATCAAAATTGAAAAAAAAAATGATATATCAGATCAACTTATTATTTCATTTATGAGTGAATATTACTACTTAAACATTGACGAACTATACTTGATCTTAGTGATATCTATTTTATTTTATTCCTGATGAAAGATTTACTTAATAAACAATTTCTGAACCGATTAACTTTAAAGTTTCGGAATGATTTTCTATTTAATATGCTACGGTTGAAGGCTAAAATTGTGCAATTTTATTTCTAAAAACTTGGCAAAAGAGCCATTAGCTTCTAATAACTTATATTAGAGAATTTGCCATCAACTTCAAAATTATTTATGCCTTTTTAAAACTTTTAGAGAAGATACCCATTTTAATTGTAATACTTTTAATAGAATAAAATTATGCATTCTCTATCTCATCACACTATCTTTTTATTTTCAAGTGCTGTAAAATATATTGAATTTTACTAAATATCTACAAAATAACTTGCCAGGCCCGTGGTTTAATATTTTATAGTGTAGTTAAAAATTGGAAGGTTTATATAGTAATTATGAGTGAGAGAAAACTAAGAATTTTTTTTCGTATTACATCGCATGCATTACAAAAAATAAATTTCGAGGTTAAAATAGAATTTTTTTCATTGTATTAGGATGTATCTTTGTTGTTTATTGTTGAATATTAAATAAAATATTTTCTATCAATATAATACAGAAAAAAATCACACGCACCGTGATGTGAAAATATATTGTACAATATTTTGAGCGGAATGTTAATGTTCTTAATAATATCGTTTGAATATAGAAAACTACTATCTATCGGATGTAAATAATCATTGAAAGGTATATATATATATATATGGAAAATACAAAAATTAGTAGATCATGTTAACAATTACATAATAATAAATACGGATTGATTCTTAACGTTTGATCTTTACTATATACAAGTTAGTATTTATCCTCTTTTATTTAAAGAAGTTAGAACATAGAAAATTGGAAAAGCATATTCTATAGGACTAAATTTTTTTACTTTACATTGACAATATATTGTGACAGATGAAAATTGGACATGTACACAATTGGTTTATAGATTCATATTTTTACTTATTATTCAACACACTTAAATTAGCTAACAATTCAATTATAAAGCAGTACTCACATACATTGAGCATTTCACCAAAAAAATATTAAACCACGGGCCTGGCAAGTTATTTTGTAGATATTTAGTAAAATTTAATATATTTTACAGCACTTGAAAATAAAAAGATAGTGTGATGAGATAGAGAATGCATAATTTTATTTTATTAAAAGTATTACAATTAAAATGGGTATCTTCTCTAAAAGTTTTAAAAAGGCATAAATAATTTTGAAGTTGATGGCAAATTCTCTAATATAAGTCGTTAGAAGCTAATGGCTCTTTTGCCAAGTTTTTAGAAATAAAATTGCACAATTTTAGTCTTCAACCGTAGCATATTAAGAGCAGGCCGGATTCGCTGTCCTTGTCTAATTGAGATTTTCGTTATTTACTCAAGTATTAATCGGTGTATCTGCAAATTTAAGGTTAAGCGCAATATATATTATTATTACAAATATGTATGCACAAGAAAACAAAAATCTACCGATTTGTTTTTGAGAAAAGTAAGGAACGCGAAAATATTATAAACATAAACTTTCACCTCGGTGTTCCTTACTTTTCTCAAAAACAAAGCATTAGAATTTTTTTTTCTTGTGCATAAATGTTTATTATAATAATATCTATTGCGCTTGACCTTTAATTTGAAGATACACTGATTAATAGTTGAGTAAATAACAAAAAACTCAATTGCTACTCGGTCGGTATCAGGTTCTACTCCGGCCTGCTGTTAAATAGAAAATTATTCCGAAACTTTGAAGTTAATCGTTTCGGAAATTGTTTATTAAGTAAATCTTTCATCAGGAATAAAATAAAATAGATATCACTAAGATCAAGTAAAGTTCGTCAATGTTTAAGTAGTAATATTCACTCATAAATGAAATAATAAGTTGATCTGATATATCATTTTTTCTTTTAATTTTGATGTGTACTATCATCGCTATCTTCATCTCAATAATCCCTTTTTTTCAAAAATTATTTGGCAAAGTTTTTCCAAAAATTCGTCTATTAAAGAGAATATAAATTAAACATTTTATGGATTTTATAGTATTAAAAAGTAAGAATTGAATACAGAAGTACTCGACGATTGCTTGATTGATTTCAAAACTTTCTTAAGCAGAAACCATAGAGAAATCTAGTAAAAGGTATAAACTTAATAATAATTACTCAATTTGTTTCAGTACTCTCAAGAACTGAAATTAAAAAAAAAATATGATGTATGTAGTAAAAAAAAAGAAATATTTAGAAAAAATTTTCTAAAGAATACTATACTGAACTAAACTCGCCTAAAATATACTTTTTTAAAAGTAATAATAATATAATAAAATAGTATTCATCAGTTTGAATAATGACTTAAAACAAAAAATACATTCGAAAATTAAAAGATAGTGTAATGCTATTTTTATGAATTTAATATTATTGTAAAAAGAATGAATTGAATACAGAAATATTCGACGATTGCTTCACCGAAAAAAATCCGGAGTCCCAGCGGTTCCGTAAATTCTTCAAACGCTATTGTTCGCAAAACCGCAACTATATTCGTATAAAAGTCTAATCACAAACGTTCCATTATCCCTTAAGAAGGGGCCGAACTATCTGTCTTTGTCTAATAGCGTTTTTCATCATTTATGTAAACACTATCCGGTATAACAAGAAAAAAATAGCAGCCCCCGCTAGATATTAGTATAATAAGTAAATTTTGTAATAACAACCAAATTTTTTAATGCATAGTTTTTGACTAATTAGAGACCTACTAGCAATCTAGAATATAATCTATCTTTTTTTGGTAGGTCTCTAATTATTCAAAAACTACGCAGTGAAAAAATTTGTTGTTATTACAAAATTTACTAATTATACTAATATCTAGCGGGGGCTGCTATTTTTTTCTTGTTATACCGGATAGTGTTTACATAAATGATGAAAAACGCTATTAGACAAAGACAGATAGTGCGGCCCCTTCTTAACTCGTTGGATTCGATTGAAGTATGCGTGCGTTGATATTAACTCAACAGTATAAGTTAAACGTATATGTAATTCTATATGTTCCATAACCAAAATGCACATGATTATAAACGTAAACGAAAGCGATTCTATCGATATAGTATTAGTACAATCCAAAATACGCAACGCATACAGTTACATTAACGAATCACAAAGATTAGATAGGTGCGGTAACATAGCAGTTCACTGTATATAGAGCGCACAGCTCTGCCGTCGAACTGTGGCCGGTGGGGGTAAGTGTAATATGATCCGTCAAAATGAACAAACACGCTCTGTTCCGGACTCGAAAGACAACGAGTCGATAAGGTTCTACACGATATTATTTAGGAAATGAAGCGATTGAAGCGACATAGTTTAACAACACGAGTTTAGTCAACACTATCATACATTAATTCTATATATAAGAAATGGAACCATTGAAGCTTATGGGAACGATAGCTATTTAAGAAAAGGAGAATCGCACTTATTCAAATAGTTGAATGCGATGATGTTTCATATTTACTTTTTAATTAATTGAGTAAATTATTTTTTTTTTTTTTTTTTTTTTTTTTTATGGTGGTAAAAAAACGGGAAATCTGCCTAAACCAGACCTTCAGCAACAGGATCCACGCCCGCCGTGCGATTCCGCAATGCGTTATCGCCGTGCAGGAGGGGATCCTGCCACCGGTGTGACGGGTTCCTGAGTGCACGTCAGCCCTGACTGTGAAATGGTCCTCCATTTCACATTCAGGGCATCGGAGTCCCAGGGGACCGTCTAACCCCCTGTCCTTCTGACCGCGTGACGATTGCAAGAAGATGCAATTGTCACGCGGGCAAAAGGCCAGTAACATCCACCTCGTGACCTTTAATCCACCCCGGCACCTAAGCCTTCTCGGCATTACTTCAGGGTGGGGTCACCAATTTGCCCACTAGAGCACCTCCTACATTAAGTGTTTGCCGCAGCGCCTTTCATACCGAAGACTTGATTCTTCTTCATCCTTTCTAGTTGTGCAGCTCTAGCTCGGACTGGTCACGACTACAGCCACCTCATTTCCTTTTTTCCTAGTGTTCTTCTTAGCCTCCAGGCTTTTCTTCTGCTCAGCCTCCAGAGCTCGTCTGAAGACCTTACAGACTCCACTTCCAGCCATGTGATCGGATGGATATCCTTGCTCCTGACGACAGAGAAAGCAGCAAGCATCGTTGTTGCATGCACCCCTCTTATGGTCAGCGCCTCCACACTTATAGCAGAGAGCAGACCTATCAGGCCCTTGACACTGGTCTTGCCGATGTCCATAGCCAAGACATTTATGGCACCTTGTAATTATAAGTCTCCGCTCAACCCTGCTGCTTATGAGGCCAATCTGAATGCGTTCTTTTCTCAGAAGCGCATCCGCTTCGCCTTCATTTAGCACTACGACTGTCATTTTGTAATGACTTCTGTTTGGCCCAAACAGCATAACCTTGCGGGTATCCTGCTTCTCAGGGCCAAGTACCTTATTGAGTGCATCGTGCACTTCGGCCTCGGTCGTCATCTCATCAAGATCACGCATCTGGACCGTCCTTTTCGTTCGTCCGAACTTACCGTTCCTATACCTTGCACGACTCCCTTAACCTCGTTTATAAACGACTGCTTACTCGTACCTTTCGAGATCCTTATAACGAGATCTCCTCTTTTTGTGGGCCGCACACCTAGAACCTCGGCTTGGCTATTTTCTGGCTTAATATCCTGACGAAGTTTCCCCAGAACATTTGCATATGTTTGCCCCTCAGCGACTCTCACAACAATGGCTTCCACTTTCGGACGAACCTGCACTCTGGAGGGACCGGGCTGGCTGGTTGGCGTCGTGTGGACCGCCCGTTCTGCGGCCACATTCACTTCTTTTTCTTCTTTTTTCTTCTTCGTCTTGGCTTCCGACTCCTCAGGACTGCTACTACCTTGCCTATTCCTCTTGAATCCCGTGCATGCAAGCACAGTATCTCTGAGGACTTCAGCTTGCGCTCTTCTTCTACTCTTCTTCCTGTCTTGGTGTTGCTCGTACACCTGGAGAACTGCCATCTTCAGGAGTTCATGCTCCCTAATCACCTTGCTTTGCTCGGAAGCAGCGCAATCCAATTGTTCGCTGAGTTTATCAGCAGTGTTTTGGATTTTCATATCCGTGTTCTTCTTCATTCCTCTTCGCATGACGCTCAATTCCGCACGCATGCCGCTTATACGCTCTTCTTGACTCTTCATTAATTGATGCATCTCCTCCAAGCTAACCTCGATAGAGTCCAACTCCCATGCCGACGTGCTGCTAAAAGCACTTTTACCGCTTCCCATACTTGCAACACTGTTCACGCTGTTTAGACGTGAACGGCACACCTGTTGAATGCTCAAACCTTGCTGTTGTTGCTGCAAGGCCGAACTCTCTATCCTTCCTGTATCAGAGGAACTCGCAGTAACGATGTTACTCGCTCCCGCGAGATCATGGTCAACGTGAATTCGACCTCCCCCAGAATCCATGAGGCCAGCTCCGCCCACCGAGGCTTTCACTCGATCGGAAGCGGAGGTGAGATTTCCCTGTGAAGGGGTACTCACCTGGGGTATTACTGTATTTGAATCCGACATCTTCCATTAATATGGTTAATTTAATCAGGGAACCACCCCTATCTTGTAACCCAAAGCGGGACCCTTACAGGGTTACTACCATCCGGGTCAGATAGTCCCTGGTTTTTTTTGCGAGGTTATTTCTCCTCGGGTCATTACTTCCTATTTGCCGTCAGCGTTATAGCATTGCTACGAAGAGCATTGATGCGACGATGACGCCCAGGAGCGGTTGGGCAATGCCCAGAACCTGGAAGACAACACTTGCTCAAGGGGCCTCCTCAAGCCGACTCCCTGAGTAAATTATAATAGAAATGATGAGAGAGATACTAATACATTATTACATATTCATTGGTTTAATATTTCATTAAATATTTATAGTAAATAAATAAATGTGTATTTATTACTCGCACGCTTGAAAAATAAAAATCGCTGCAAATCAAGTGATATAGATTTCATTTGCCATTCAAAATAACATATAAAAAACTTTAGAAATGTAGTCTAGAGTAAGGATTTATAAGATATTTCGAATTTTTAAAATTCTAAAATAAAATTTTTAATGCTTTTTTCATACTAAACAATTATCAATTTTTAATATTAAGTTAATTAAATACTTTTTGTTAGAAAGATAACATATGATATTTTAAGAATTATGATATGTTGGTTATTTTACTTATGTGATTAGTGTAAATATCATATTTAATCTATCAAAATAGTTACAAAGTTAATATTTTTATAAACTTTAGTTTATTTTTCCATCAACAACCAGGGAAATTCCTGAAAATTAATTATTTTTGTGAAGAAAAAACTTTTAGAAAAAATGTATTAACATTTTTTTCGATTCCAAATCATTTGTACAATCTTATTTAATTTTACAGATCGTTATTAAAGTCACCATGAAGTATAATTTACTAAAAATTGAATAAAAAAAAATTTCATATCTATTTTTATTTCATTAACATTGTTTCCAGTCAAGAAGGCTATTTATTTATTAATTTATTCATTCATTTATCCACTTATTTAATTATCAACGAGAGTGAAATATATATGTGATTTACGTTAATTAATTGTTTATAAATTAACAACTTATCTATTTAACAAACAATAACCCATATGGAAAAAATTTTTGGATATAATTGTAAATAACTGTTAATAACTGTAAATAAATGTAAATAAATGTAAATAACTGTAAATAACTGCAAAAAAGTATTAAAAAATGTGGGAATTGAGACATAAATAACAGTTATTTACAATTATTTACAATTATTTACTGTTATTTACTCTTATTTACAGTTATTAACTGTTATTTTTTTAAATAAAATTAATATTTTTTTTTTTTTTTTTTTTTTTTTTTTAATAATAAACGGGCATTTTCTGCCCAATAGCAATTTACGTAAACAATTAAAGACAATACAGTTGACGTATTATTTAACGTGGTGTCAGCCCACGGCAGAGACAGCGAAAAAGCGACCAAACGGGGAATCGATCCCGCGCCAACGGGAATACGAGTCACGCGCCTTAGCCACTACTACACTGAACTCTACAATATTTACAAAATTTTTTACTAGGTCTATGAATAAATACTTCATGATATTGTTTTCAGCAGTTTTCTGCATTTGTAACATGATATACTATTTGGTAAATAATAAAAAATGTTCTATGAATCGTCAAAATTTGTTCTCATACGAAATTTTTGTCAAATTTGTATAAAAAATATGAAATTTATCATACAAATTATCTTATAACCTGGAATTACACTTTTCACCATTAAAAAATGTGTATTATTCATAAATTTTTGTGTTACAATATTTAATTTTAAATTTACAACAAAATTATTTGTAAATGTAACACAAAAAAATTTGTCTCATCTGAAACGTCATATAAAATAAAAATAAACTTTTTATAGTCATACATTTTTACTAAAATAATTTAGATAATAAAAATATGTTTAAATTATTTACATTAACAAGTACTCACATTTATGTATATATTTTATAAGTCAATGAAAGCTTCAAAAAAATATTGAAACTAGTACACAGTAAAATAATTGAATTAGTCTTGTAAATGCTTAATTGTTGAGAGAACGATTTATCACAAATTTAATTTATTTTAAGAAACAATAATGAAGGCAAAAAAATTATAATAAAATAATAAAACAAAATCTCATTTTTTGTTTTATGGTATTTATGAAAGCATAAAATGGTTACAATTCTTCAAATATTGCTGTTTTGCGAATTGTGATAAGACACAAAAATAATCAAGTTCTAATTTTAATTCTGAAAGAAAATAATTCATAGTGTCCATGTATGTGTAGAAAAAAATTTTTTACGGAAAGATTTTCAATCGAATATATTTTTGTTTGTAAAAATTTTTTTACAACTATCAAAAAAAAAAAAAATTAAATAAAAGTTTTTTAACAGTACATTAATTTTATTTTAATGTTTACTATTTAGTAAATTTCATAAGATTTCCAAATAAAAAATATATATAGAAAAGTTTATTATATTTATTAAAGATTTTAAAAATGATTTTCTGATGTTTTTAAATTATTCGCAAATGTCAGTATACGGTATGGATTGAATGTAAAAAGTTGAAAAAATTAAGACATATCTCATACTTGTTTCGATATTCTTTGATAATTGTTTATACCTGCAGTAATTATTTCATTGGTAAATGATATATTTGAACAATATATTAAAAATTTAATAATGAAATTAACTAAAATAAAAGAGAACAGTGGTGTTTAAATAATGATTAAAATATATGTTTCAAATTAGCGAACATTTTAATTTCAATCACAGTAATAAATATATTTTAATTCAAGAGAATTTAGATGTATTTGTACAGATATCGATTTGAAAAATAAAAAAGATAACTCGCTACTAATATCTGTATGTATACGTATATTTGTATGTACATTAAGTTTCTTTCATACTTTGCAACTATTTAAAAAAATTTAAACATTAAGAAGAGGTAGAAATTTTATATAATGTTTCGCATGAAAGCACTAGGTTATTTCTAGAAATAATACGGACATTTTTGCTAGACATAAGTATAAAAATTAAACAAAATAATTTAATCACGTACACAAGCGGAAAAAATTTACAAAGATGATTGAAAATTTTCGAAAGGAACTGAAACATATCGAAAATTTTTTTGAGAATTTGGACGAAGCATTGAGAGTATTTAAGTTTGTTATACTTTTTTTCACTTTGTTTTGTCTTGTTTCAATTTGTTTTATTTTTTAAATGATGAGTAATAATCTGTAATAATGAGTGTTTCAGAATGTTTCAATGCGTCTCAAATTTTTTCGGTTCATTTCATTTTGTTTTATTCTTTTTTGTTTTATTACTATCTATTTCTGTTTCATTTCAATTGACTTAAAAAAAATCGCCTTGTATAAAATTTTTTGGTTGTTTTAAAAAAATTAAAGGAAGTGATACAAACTAAAACGAATTGTATTAAACTTAAACAAACCGAAACACATTACAACACACTGAGTGTTTTGTCCAAATTCTCACAAAAATTACACAGCCAAACAAAAAAAAAAAAAAATGTCAAAACCCACGGACCAGACCATATATACCTTATGTTTTTGAGGTCGCTGATTCCGAATCCGTGGTTTATTTGACCCCATCACCTCAGGGTCAAGGTCAGGTCTAGGTCAAATTTACAAAATTAACGGCAACCAAGGTTTAACAGTATACATATATGTTTTTGAGGTCGCTGATTCCGAATCCGTGGTATATTTGACCCCATCACCTCAGGGTCAAAGTCAGGTCAAGGTCAAATTTACAAAATTAACGGCAACCAAGGTTTAACAGTATACATATATGTTTTTGAGGTCGCTGATTCCGAATCCGTGGTCCATTTGACCCCATCACCTCAGGGTCAAGGTCAGGTCAAGGTCAAATTTACAAAATTAACGGCAACCAAGGTTTAACAGTATACATATATGTTTTTGAGGTCGCTGATTCCGAATCCGTGGTATATTTGACCCCATCATCTTAGGGTCAAGGTCAGGTCAAGGTCAAATTTCCAAAATTAACGGCAACCAAGGTTTAACAATATACATATATGTTTTTGGGGTCGCCGAATCCGAATCCGTGGTCCGTTTGACTCCATCACCTCATAGTGAAGGTTATTTGAAGGTAAAATCGACAAAATTCTTGTAAAACAAACCAAACTTCATGCCATTTATTTTTTCTTACTATACCTTACACGTTTCTCATCAAATGATCGGTGCAAAGGTTTCCTTTTACGTTTTTTCCCAGTAGTTTTACAATCTCTTTTCAACATCCAGCAGTAGTCGACCAGCATACTAGCATCCCATCTACCTTGATAACGCTTCTCCATTACTTTAATGTCTTGGTGAAAACGCTCTCCCTGTTCTTCGCTATAATCGCCACAGTTTTCAGGAAAACTATCCAAGTGATTGTGCAGAAAATGTAGTTTGTAATTCATTAGGCAACCCATATTCCCATAGTTCTCAACCATTTTAGATACAATTACTTTGTAATTTGGGCTTCTGCGATTACCCAAAAAGTTTTCAGTAACTTCCTTAAAGCTAAGCCATGCAGCTTTCTCAATGTTTGTCATGGAACTAATGAACTGGTCATCAGCCATCATTTTTCTAATTTCAGGACCGTCAAAAATACCTTCCTTCAATTTTGCATCTGATTTACTTGGAAATTTACTTTCCAAGTATTTGAAGCACTGGCTATCTTTATCTAAAGCTTTAACGAATTGTTTCATCACACCAAGTTTTATGTGTAATGGAGGAATGAGAACTCTTTTCGGATCAACCAATGGAGTAGCTATAACGTTACTCTTTCCGACTTCGAGAGATTTTCTTTCAGGCCATTTATGATTTGTATAGTGCTTTGCACGGTCTCTACTATCCCATAAGCACAAGAAACATGGCGTCTTTGTAAATCCAGACTGCTGTCCTAACAATATTCCAGAAACTTTCAAATCACCACATATCCGCCATTTATGCTTATCATACTGAATATTTTGTATTATAATTTTGAGATTATCGTATGTTTCCTTCATTGTAGTGGAGTGCGCTATAGGAACTAAGGCATAGTGGTTGCTATTGTGTAGTAATACGGCTTTTAAACTTCTTTTTGATGAATCTATGAACAATCTCCATTCTTCGTCTTTATACACATTAGGTTTAATTTCATTCATTAAACCTTTTACGTCTTTACAATATACTATTTTATCACCATTATGATTCATTTCTTCAAAGTATGGTTCGAAACTTTTGCTTCTTGTTCTGTAAAAAGATACTTTAGTAGATTTTGCCAACTGATTCATGCCTTTTAAAGCTGAAGCTAAATGTTCTGCTCCATCTTTAGGTAAGTTAAGCTCTCTAACTAGGTCGTTTAGTTTATCTTGAGTCCATAACTTTACGCTTTTGTCTTTTTGGCCTGCTGGAAGGAAAATATCGTCATCGTCATCATCATCATCATCATTTTCAATTTCTTCATCACTATAGCTTCCATACGATTCATTTTTTAAGTCATTATTATCAATTCCACCCCCATTAATGCCGCCACTGACTTCGTTATCTTCTTCATCATTTTTTTCATCGTTGGTATCTGATTCAATAGATAGCCTCTCAAGAAGATCGAGCTCTTCATCGCTTTCCGATTTTTCGATAGGTCTTTTTACAGAAATAACATCAGCATAATTCACTGTTGCTTTAATTTTACTATTAATTCCAATAATTTCGGTATTACAGAAGTAACAATCCTCTCTTCTATCTGGTTGATACCATTCCATTGGGCTATTAAATTTAACTTTGTCATCTTCTTTTGTTTTATTCCACTTACAAAGCATTTGACGACATTGTTCGCAGATACTACATGGAGTCCACTTTTCTATAACTACATCAGTTTCTAATTTGAAGCAAGTTTTGTAAATTTTTCTGAGATTCTCATTGAAATGTCTTCGAGATTCTTGCGGAGTGAATACTCCGCAGACAAAACAAAAAAGATTAGAATTTTTTGTGCAAATATGCTATTGAGATGTAGAAGGTAAATTTTCCATGATTTTCAGTATAACCCCGCACGTTAGGGATCCTGGTCCGATCGCAGGTGAGTCCACTGTCCCGGAGGTGATAACTCTTATACCTCTCCGGGGCTAAGTATAAGAGCTTTCCGACTTTGACGAGGACAGTGTCAACTCGTCGTCGGACACACTACAGCTTCATCCTCACACCCTAACGTCCCCCTGCGAGGCAGTGCACTGAAAAAAGTTTTCACCTTAAAAACTAGTGCTAAATAATAGAAGGTTAAAATTGCGTGTTTTATAATGAAAAAAACCATGACAGTATCATTTTAATCAATGCTAGTTTTACTATTTTACCTTCTTAGGTCCAGCACATTGATTTTCAATGACTAGCACGGTTTTTTCCAGTGCCAACATCAAAATTTCAGTTCTGCGCATTAACAGAGAAATTCTTAATGCATGGTATCAGTTTTTTCACAAAATCAACTTATTACTATCATAAATAATCTTTTAAGTCAGTTATATTTTATTTATTTATACATGTATGTATGTATGTATGTATGTATATATATATATATATATATATATATATATATATATATATATATATATATATATATACATGTCTGTGAAAACATAATGACAGAGTTTTATGTTCAAAGTTCAACAAGATTTCTTTTTTAAGAAGAGTTATTTAGTTATTTTAGTACGAAATTATACGTGAAAACTGGTCGAAACAAACTTGCAATTTTTTCTCATTTTTTTTATGTAACTTCTCATAAAAGTAACATAGAGAAGCAGTACTCGAAATAAAGCTGAAGATTTGTGCTTTCAAATGCACGTATTGTGATAATCCAATAAAATAATTCTCTATGCGAAAAATTTGTAGGAAAAATGCAGAACATGAGAAAAATAAAATAAAGTAAATAAATTTATCAAATTAATTGATTAATTGATGATTATAGATATTAAAATGTCTAATTAATTGATATAGTTATATTTTATCAAATCTAATCTGATCATAATAAATTCCAGTAGCCTAATATTTTTAGGTTAGAAACTTTTTATGTATATATATCAACGAAAATAAAGTATCATTTATTTAAGGTAATTTATATTTACACTTGAAAAGATTTGTTAATTCAGTGAGATTCCACTCATTTAATATTTTTTGTATAAAATCATCAATTTGGCACTTATTTCCTATGCAATAAATAGAAAAGCTTTAAAACTTTACAATAGTGCACACTGCTACAGTCGAAAATTCGTATACACAAACATACACCAGCGCCGTTATTTAACGTGCTTGGCACCCGAAAAAACCGTGCCAAAGGTGGCACTGTAAATTCACGCGTCAGTTATCGAAAATAAATATTTATAGCACTAAAAAATACTACACTGGTATAAATTTTATTTGTGCTGTCAATAGAGCGAAAAAAATTAATGCCATTCATTACTTTCGAACACACTAGCATTGGAATTTAAACATCTAATCAAATTTAGCATTAGTTTTACCGGTGAAAACTTTTTTCCGTGTGCGCTTCCACTAGCATCGTTACCCCGACAAACTTATGAGCGGATCATTCCACACATCCCCGTTTGGGGCAGTGTCACCGTCACAGTTTTTGTCGAGGAAGCAGGTGAAGGCTACGTTGACGAAAAAAATTCATGTTTAATTTTTTCTTATTCATTTAACCGTACATTTGTACAATTAGAAAATGCATGCTTACTTTCTACACAATTCTTCACGTATATCACAGAACACTCTTATGCAATTTGAAATTGTATAATGTACGATCTCACAAATAAGAGAAAATTAAATATGATCTTTTGTTCTTCAAAGTAGCCTTGTATTAAAATGAAATTAATCAATATTGTACTAAAATTCGCAGATACCGTGGTTTAGGTTTGTTTTGCATGAATCTAGTACATTTCACCTTGAAATTACCTTTACTCAATGTAGCGAGTCCTATGAAAGTGATAGTAATGAAGAAACTGCAGATGATGATGATGATGACGTTGACGATATTTTCCTTCCAGCAGGCCAAAAAGACAAAAGCGTAAAGTTATGGACTCAAGATAAACTAAACGACCTAGTTAGAGAGCTTAACTTACCTAAAGATGGAGCAGAACATTTAGCTCCAGCTTTAAAAGGCATGAATCAGTTGGCAAAATCTACTAAAGTATCTTTTTACAGAACAAGAAGCAAAAGTTTCGAACCATGCTTTGAAGAAATGAATCATAATGGTGATAAAATAGTATATTGTAAAGACGTAAAAGGTTTAATGAATGAAATTAAACCTAATGTGTATAAAGACGAAGAATGGAGATTGTTCATAGATTCATCAAAAAGAAGTTTAAAAGCCGTATTACTACACAATAGCAACCACTATGCCTTAGTTCCTATAGCGCACTCCACTACAATGAAGGAAACATACGATAATCTCAAAATTATAATACAAAATATTCAGTATGATAAGCATAAATGGCGGATATGTGGTGATTTGAAAGTTTCTGAAATATTGTTAGGACAGCAGTCTGGATTTACAAAGACGCCATGTTTCTTGTGCTTATGGGATAGTAGAGACCGTGCAAAGCACTATACAAATCATAAATGGTCTGAAAGAAAATCTCTCGAAGTCGGAAAGAGTAACGTTATAGCTACTCCATTGGTTGATCCGAAAAGAGTTCTCATTCCTCCATTACACATAAAACTTGGTGTGATGAAACAATTCGTTAAAGCTTTAGATAAAGATAGCCAGTGCTTCAAATACTTGGAAAGTAAATTTCCAAGTAAATCAGATGCAAAATTGAAGGAAGGTATTTTTGACGGTCCTGAAATTAGAAAAATGATGGCTGATGACCAGTTCATTAGTTCCATGACAAACATTGAGAAAGCTGCATGGCTTAGCTTTAAGGAAGTTACTGAAAACTTTTTGGGTAATCGCAGAAGCCCAAATTATAAAGTAATTGTATCTAAAATGGTTGAGAACTATGGGAATATGGGTTGCCTAATGAATTACAAACTACATTTTCTGCACAATCACTTGGATAGTTTTCCTGAAAACTGTGGCGATTATAGCGAAGAACAGGGAGAGCGTTTTCACCAAGACATTAAAGTAATGGAGAAGCGTTATCAAGGTAGATGGGATGCTAGTATGCTGGTCGACTACTGCTGGATGTTGAAAAGAGATTGTAAAACTACTGGGAAAAAACGTAAAAGGAAACCTTTGCACCGATCATTTGATGAGAAACGTGTAAGGTATAGTAAGAAAAAATAAATGGCATGAAGTTTGGTTTGTTTTACAAGAATTTTGTCGATTTTACCTTCAAATAACCTTCACTATGAGGTGATGGAGTCAAACGGACCACGGATTCGGATTCAGCGACCCCAAAAACATATATGTATATTGTTAAACCTTGGTTGCCGTTAATTTTGGAAATTTGACCTTGACCTGACCTTGACCCTAAGGTGATGGGGTCAAATGGACCACGGATTCGGAATCAGCGACCTCAAAAACATATATGTATACTGTTAAACCTTGGTTGCCGTTAATTTTGGAAATTTGACCTTGACCTGACCTTGACCCTGAGGTGATGGGGTCAAATGGACCACGGATTCGGAATCAGCGACCTCAAAAACATATATGTATACTGTTAAACCTTGGTTGCCGTTAATTTTGGAAATTTGACCTTGACCTGACTTTGACCCTGAGGTGATGGGGTCAAATGGACCACGGATTCAGAATCAGCGACCTTAAAAACATATATGTATACTGTTAAACCTTGGTTGCCGTTAATTTTATAAATTTGACCTAGATCTGACCTTGACCCTGAGGTGATGGGGTCAAATGGACCACAGATTCGGAATCAGCGACCTCATAAACATATATGTATACTGTTAAACCTTGGTTGCTGTTAATTTTGTAAATTTGACCTTGACCTGACCTTGACCCTGAGGTGATGGGGTCAAATGGACCACGGATTCGGAATCAGCGACTTCAAAAACATATGGTATATATGGTCTGGTCCGTGGGTTTTGACATTTTTTTTTTGTGTGGCTGTGTTATCAACATATTTCAGTTTATACAATTTGTGTAAAAATGTTTTCAAAAACCTCTGGAATAATTTGAAATATCTCATTTATTTTTTTCGCCAGAGTAGTTTTTAAAAGTAATTGAACCAATTAAAATATCTTCAAAAATATGAATATTTTCATTTTCCACAATTTACTTTATTATAAATAAAATGAAAAATAAATAAGCACGGTTTATTTAAAATTAAACTCTATAAGAACGAAATATGTATATTTGATTTTAACTATAAAATTTTTATTTGTGTCAATTTTTGTTCAAATATAATACAAGATTCTGTTTTGTTGTAAGAAAGACAAATATGCAAAAGTTCTCATTCTATAAATTTGTTTTTAAGAAGATCTCACATTTTCAACCTTTTTTTAGTCACAAGTTCCGTTGAATTCGATATATAATTATTTAGGGGGGGGATCCAATATTTAGAATGTTCATTTCACATTTGCGTCAAATTACGAATTTCATTTATTCGAATCATTATTTTATAATTTCGAAGTTCAAATTTAAGAAAATTCATAAAATAGAAACTTGTAAACTACAAATGCCCAATCAAACGAAGTTAGATTATTAGAATATTATTTATTCGACGCTAAAAATGAGTCTATTATTTCGAAATTACAACTGTACTAATAAACATAAAAATAAAATAGAAATTCATTTAATCGAAAATCACTGATTTATTCATTGCTGATGTTTTAAACTTACTAGGAGAGTATCAGACCTCCGGATCACGGATTTTGCTCAAACTTTGTGATAAGTTTTTAGATGTCAAAATATGATAGGAAACAGAATTTTAGACCCCAACGCTCAATATTTCCCTAGTTGCAGGCAATTAAAGAATATCACTGAAAAAGTTACTAGATTTTCAAACGCTTACAGTTCCTTAGCATTGATAGCTAGGAGCTTGAAACTTTTTTCAAATGAAAGCTGAGCTCAAATCCTTTCGAAATAGTAGTTATAGCATGTGAAAATATTATTTTTTCCCAAAGTTATAGCGTGATAAACATTGGACCTGATTTTTCTTTTTAAAACATTAATTAATAAAAAAAGCTGAAATTGGGTGTAATGTTTATTACGCTATAACTTTGGGAAAAAATAATATTTTGACATGCTATAACTACTATTTCGAAAGGATTTGAGCTCAGCTTTCATTTGAAAAAAGTTTCAAGCTCCTAGCTATCAATGCTAAGGAACTGTAAGCGTTTGAAAATCTAGTAACTTTTTTAGTGATATTCTTTAATTGCCTGCAACTAGGGAAATATTGAGCGTTGGGGTCTAAAATTCTGTTTCCTTTCATATTTTGACATCTAAAAACTTATCACAAAGTTTGAGCAAAATCCGTGATCCGGAGGTCTGATACTCTCCTAGTTAGTAGTTTTCGGTTAAATAAATTTCTATTTTATTATGTTTATTAGTGCAGTTGTAATTTCGAAATAGTTGACTTATTATTAATGTCGAATAAATAATATTCTAATAATCTAACTTCGGTTGATTGGGCATTTATAGTTTACACATTTCTATTTTATGAATTTTCTTAAATTTGAACTTCGAAATTTCGAAATAATTATTCGAATAAATGAAATTCGTATTTTTGACGCAAATTTTAGATGAACATTCTATATATCGGACCCCCCCCCCCCCCATTATTTATCTAATAATTTTTTAACCAGTTTATAATCAATAATGTTTTTTTGAAAAAATTATATTTATAAATATTGTTAAGGATCATATATGGAAAAAATAATAAAAAACTTGTCTATGATTTAGTGTTTTAACACTTTTTGTGAGCAAGATTTTTTGTGTGATTTCTTAAAAACTGTTAAATCAATTATTTTTCATATGGAAATAATTTATGTAAAAAACTGTAAATAATAGTAAATAATTGTAAATAACTGTTAAAAAATGTCAGAATTAAGACATAAATAATAGTTATTTACAGTTATTTACTATTATTTACTATTAATTACTATTATTTACTATTATTTACAGTTATTTACAGTTATTAACTGTTATTAACTGTTATTTACAGTTATTTACAATTATTTACAATTATTTACAGTTTTTTATAATTATTTACAATCATTCATAATTATTTACAGTTATTTACATTTTCAAAAATTTTTGAATTAGTGAATAATTTAATAATTATTTACAATTATTTATAGTTATTTACAGTTATTTACAGTTTTTTACAGTTATTTACAGTTATTTATAATTATTTACAATTATTTACAATTTCCCATAGTTTTTTACAATTATTTACAGTTATTCACATTTTAAAAAATTTTCGCCTATATATAAAATTATTGAATAAATTCGTGAATATTTTCGAAAATGTAAATAACTGCACATAATTGTAAAAAACTATAAATAATCGTAAATAACTGTAAATAATTGTGAAAAAAGTGAATAAATGTGAATAACTGTAAATAAATATAAATAACTGTAAATAAGTGTACAGTTAATAAGTGTAAATAACAGTTAATTACTGTAAATAAGAGTGAATAACAGTAAATAATTGTAAATAATTGTAAATAACTGTTATTTATGTCTTAATTCCCACATTTTTTAACACTTTTTTGCAGTTATTTACAGTTATTTACATTTATTTACATTTATTTACAGTTATTAACAGTTATTTACAATTATATCCAAAAATTTTTTCCATATGGGTTATTGTTTGTTAAATAGATAAGTTGTTAATTTATAAACAATTAATTAACGTAAATCACATATATATTTCACTCTCGTTGATAATTAAATAAGTGGATAAATGAATGAATAAATTAATAAATAAATAGCCCTCTTGACTGGAAACAATGTTAATGAAATAAAAATAGATATGAAATTTTTTTTATTCAATTTTTAGTAAATTATACTTCATGGTGACTTTAATAACGATCTGTAAAATTAAATAAGATTGTACAAATGATTTGGAATCGAAAAAAATGTTAATACATTTTTTCTAAAAGTTTTTTCTTCACAAAAATAATTAATTTTCAGGAATTTTCCTGGTTGTTGATGGAAAAATAAACTAAAGTTTATAAAAATATTAACTTTGTAACTATTTTGATAGATTAAATATGATATTTACACTAATCACATAAGTAAAATAACCTACATATCATAATTCTTAAAATATCATATGTTATCTTTCTAACAAAAAGTATTTAATTAACTTACTAGGAGAGTGTCACACCTCCGGATCACGGATTTTGCTCAAACTTTGGGATAAGTTTTCAAATGATAAAATATGGAAAAAGCTAAAGTTATAGTCATAAATACTCAATATTTCCCTGGTTACAGGCAATTAAAGAAAATCACTAAAAAAGTTACTAGATTTTTAAACGCATATAGTTCTTTAGCGTCGATAGTTACAATTTTGAAACTTTTTTTAAATTGAAGATGAGCTCAAATCCTTTCGAAACAGTAGTTACAGCATATCCAAATATTATTTTTTTCCAAAGTTAGAGCGTAATAAGGATTGGACCTAATTTCAGCTTTTATTATTAATTAATGTTTTTAAAAGAAAAATCAGGTCCAATGTTTATCACGCTCTAACTTTAGGAAAAAATAATATTTTTACATGCTATAACTACTAATTCGAAAGGATTTGAGCTCAGCTTTAATTTAAAAAAAGTTTCAAGCTTGTAGCTATAGATGCTAAGGAACTATATGCGTTTAAAAATCTAGTAACTTTTTTAGTGATTTTCTTTAATTGCCTGTAACTAGGGAAATATTGAGTATTTATGACTATAACTCTAGCTTTTTCCATATTTTATCATCTGAAAACTTAACCGGAAGTTTGAGCAAAATCCGTGATCCGGAGGTGTGACACTCTCCTAGTTAGTATTAAAAATTGATAATCGTTTAGTATAAAAAAAGCATTAAAAATTTTATTTTAGAATTTTAAAAATTCGAAATATCTTATAAATCCTAACTCTAGACTACATTTCTAAAGTTTTTCATATGTTATTTTTAATGGCAAATGGAATATATATTACTTGATTTGCAGCGGTTTTTATTTTTCAAGCGTGCGAGTAATAAATACACATTTATTTATTTACTATAAATATTTAATGAAATATTAAACCAATGAATATATAATAATGTATTAGTATCTCTCTCATCATTTCTATTATAATTTACTCAATTAATTAAAAAGTAAATATGAAACATCATCGCATTCAACTATTTGAATAAGTGCGATTCTCCTTTTCTTAAATAGATATCGTTCCCATAAGCTTTAATGGTTCCATTTCTTATATATAGAATTAATGTATGATAGTGTTGACTAAACTCGTGTTGTTAAACTATGTCGCTTCAATCGCTTCATTTCCTAACTAATATCGTGTAAAACCTTATCGACTCGTTGTCTTTCGAGTCCGGAACAGAGCGCGTTTGTTAATTTTGACGGATCATATTACACTTACCCCCACTGGCCACAGTTCGACGGAAGAGCTGTGCGCTGTATATACACTGAGAAAAAAATTTAGTTGAGTCAATGAAATAAATTTAGTTATTAAATATTTTGTTGATAAAAATTAATTTCGATTGAAGTAATATGCAAGGTTATTAAATCACTGAAATATTTAGTTGAGATAAAAAAAATGATACCTAAGTTAAAAAAAAATAAATATTCTTTTAAAATAAAGAAAAATTTATTGTTTTGGTTAAATTATTTGATTGATTTAATCAAATCAATTTCATTAAGGCAGCTGATAAAATTTTATAAAATATTTATTTGTAACAATAGAATATGTTTGTAAATTATCTATATATTTTGTTACAGTAATTAAATATTTATTTTAGTAAATCGTTTGTTAAAATTACAAAATCTTTTATAACAATGAAAAAATATTGGTCAATCATCAATATAATATTTGCTTGAATTATCGGTCATCCGATTAAGTTAAAGAAGCTTATATTGTAAATAAACGCTTCACTAAGTTAATAACATTGTCATTTAATTAATAATATATGTGATTGTATAAAAAAAATATTTTGTTGTATATAACACATAAAATTTGATCAGCATTTCAATAAAAATTACAATTAATTTAAAGAAATAGGTTCTTTAAAATCAACAAATCCGATTTCAATGAATTCACAAAAAGAAAACCAATAAATTTTTTTTTTAAGGCAAGAAAGGTGCAACGTAAAATCAGATATTAAATTTTTTTTAAAGAAATATTTATTAAACCGAATATATTTATTTTATTATTTCTATCAAGTTGTTATTGAAACAAGAATATAATTCACTGATTTAATTAAATATTATATTAACACTTCCATTAAATTACTTTAATGTTCAATAATGTATTAGATTATCTTAATGAAATATTTATTAAACCAAATATATTTATTTTATTATTTCTATCAAATTGTTATTGAATCAAGAATATATGTCACTGATTTAATTAAATATTGTATTAACACTTCTATTGAATTACTTTAATGTTTAATAATATATTTGATTATCTTAATGAAATATTTATCAAACCAAATATATTTATTCTATTATTTCTATCAAGTTGTTATTGAAACAAGAATATATTTCATTGATTCAATTAAATATTATATTAACACTTCCATAAAATTACTTTAATGTTCAATAATATATTTGATTATCTCAATGAAATATTTATTAAACCAAATATATTTATTTTATTAATTCTATCAAGTTCTGATTGACATAAGAATATATTTCACTAATTCAATTAAATATTATAACACCTCTATTAAATTACTTTACTGTTCAATAATATATTTAATTATATTAATGAAATATTTAATAATGTCAAAATTATTGTTTTATTCTTTCAATAAATTTTGAATAGTAACAAAAAGATATTTCATTGTTTTAAATAAATATTGTATGACTTATATTAAATTATTTCACTGGCCAATGAAATACCTAATCATTTTAATTCAATATTTAGTTGCTTTGATAAATGCGTTTTTTCTCTTTATGAAATATATGATTGATTCTATGAAATATCTCATTGTCTTTTACTCAAATAATTTCATTGCTATATTATAATTAATTGGATGCATTAAATTAATTAAATTTTCAATTGATTCAAATATTTGATTTATTTTGTTCCATAAAATTATTTTATTACTTTTATTATTTAATTATATTGCGTCTATGAAATCAGTGATTAATTGAATTAATTATTATTTTTAACAATTAAATAAATAAATATTTTATTATTTATGTCTCAATCAAATATTTTGTTGTATTAATTAATTTCTTTATCAGATCGATTAAATAATTATTTGATTATCTTAATGAAATATTTATTGAAACAAGCAGTTATTATTCAATAACATATTTACTAAATCAAATGAAATATAATGTTCAAATTAATATTTAATATTATTGAAAAATATTTTTTTGTATAAGTTATCATTCTTTATACTCAAAGTGAATAACTTAGCAAAATATGTATAAGTTAATAAAAATTACAGAGAAATATGATTAAATATTTGTTAAAATCAAGTAAATCCACTATTTGATTCAACTACATAATTTATTTCATTCAAATAAGACATATTTGAACTAAAAGAAACATTTATTGTTTTAACAAAATCATTTAGTTCGATGGTTTGATGATACTACCGCTTGGTGGCGTCGTTAATTTTCGATCTCCCAAGCGGTAAGAGGGCTTCTAAGTTGATATATAAGGAAGTTAAAAATCCAAGATAATACGTAAATTGTAATGCGAGCGAAATTTATGTTAGATTTACTGCGTGTGCGATCACTGTATAAAGCATACTAATGTTAGTATGTTAATAATTGTTATTCTTTACCATATAAATAAATAGAATCATATTCACCTGTCCTTTAATGAGTCATCAATTCATTGATGTTAATAAATAAATATAAATCACTGAAAGCAAATACTGTTGATTAAAGACAGTATTTGTTCGATTAAAATATCTATAAATCGAATTAATTAAATATTTCTTTACTTTGAAGAAATATTTTATTTGTGAAACCGAATAATTAATCAATTTTTTGTTAAGACAATGAATCAATTTTATTAAATCTTAAAATTTTATTAAATTTAAATATTTAATAAATTAAACTTTCATTTGAAAATATAAAATATTGAACTAATTTAATTTTAATATAGCATTAATATGATGAAATAATTAATTAGAAAAATAAATGGACATTTTAATTGATAATTTTTTTTATTAAAACAATGAATTAATTTTATTGAATCAATCTTCACGACATTTAATAAGTCAAATATTTAATTGAAAATACAAAATATTATTTGATTTAATTCCAATATGTATATTAATGTAATGAAATAATCAATTAGAAAAATAAATGGGCATTTTAATTGATAAAATTTTTTATAAAAACAATGAATTAATTTTATTGAATCAATCTTCGCGACATTTAGTAAGTCAAATATTTATTTGAAAATACAAAATATTATTTGATTCAGTTACTACATGCATATTGATGTAATGAAATAAGCAATTAGAAAAACAAATATGCATTTGAATTAATAAAAAATTTTTTAAAAACAATAAATTAATTTTATTTAACCAATATTTGTGATGTTTAGTAGAATCAAATATTTATTTTAAAAAAATGAAATATTTATTTGACTCAATTAAAATATTTGTATTAATGTAACAAAATATTTTATGTGCCGCCCGCACCTAAGGTATTTCATTGATTCAATTAAGCCTTACTTAATCCAACTAAATTTTTTTCTCAGTGTACAGTGAACTGCTATGTTACCGCACCTATCTAATCTTTGTGATTCGTTAATGTAACTGTATGCGTTGCGTATTTTGGATTGTACTAATACTATATCGATAGAATCGCTTTCGTTTACGTTTATAATCATGTGCATTTTGGTTATGGAACATATAGCATCACATATATGTTTAACTTATACTGTTGAGTTAATATCAACGCACGCATACTTCAATCGGATCCAACGAGTTAAGGGATAATGGAACGTTTGTGATTAGACTTTTATACGAATATAGTTGCGGTTTTGCGAACAATAGCGTTTGAAGGATTTACGGAACCGCTGGGACTCCAGATTTTTTTCGGTGTACTTATAATATGCTAGTGACGTCATACAGAGATAAGACGAAGTTGCGTTTTAGGGGACCCAAACAATCTTGTCCTTGACCTCCCCCCTCCACTCCCAACTCTATACATTTCAGTATGTGAGCTACAATGTTCTCATCTCTTATCTCTTACTCTAAAATATTATTATTATTATAAATTATTCGTACGTTTCATTATGGGCAAGTGTAAACTACAATGTTTTTTCCTTATCATCCTATTTTATTTAAACTCTAAATATTCTAGATTTAATAGTGGATTTCATTATTATATAACAAAAATTAATTTCTATATGTAGCGAATAGCGTGTAAAAGAGAATGAAGAATTGCACAATGTAAATTGTGCGCTTTAGTCCAAATTAATTTACTAAAGCAATGTTAAGTTTTAAAAAGGTAAACTGTTAAATGAAAAGATTGATGTATGAATATATAAAATACTTTAATAAGATTCAGTTGAGGAGTGACAAACGAAGCGAGATGTGTTCGCTGTGATGGTCGCAAAAGTTCTGACGTTTTACAAAATATTTCTTAAATAGTTTCTATGGGATTTTTAGTTAAGACAAGAAAAAGGTTTTTATTGTACAGAGAAAGTTTTATAGTGAGATTAAGGATTAACGGGAAATCCCGAATGGTCAACATATGGCGTTGTTTTTAATTTTCATCGGTCGCTCCGTTCGTCATAAATACATTTATTTTTATTACTAGTACAGAAAGAAGAGTGCCTCTTTGCAGAGGTTCGTGCAATGGTTCATTTATTTGTATTTGCTACATATTGAATCCTTTTTTAAATCGCGTTAACATCTTTCACACATATTTCTAAATATAAGAAAATACTAAGAAAAATATTTTAACTATAACGTTGAATACATTTGAAAATATCAATTAAATTAATACTAAGATACATTATGATTTATTTTACATTCTTATTTATGAATTACAAATTATGAAAATATATGCTTGTACATAATTCTCCCCCCGTTGAGAGAGTAGCGATCAACAGTTCATTCATTCATTCATTTTTTATTGTCCATAGGAATAATTGCTAGTTTCGTTGTTGGTCTTTTTTTTGAGTTCGTTGATAGATATTTCTTACAATCGTTTTCAGGCATGCTTTTCAATGAATCACCAATAAGAAAATGCTCGGGAGTAAGAGCAGAAATGTCTGATGACATTTGTGTTAAGAGTCGGGAATTTAACATTGCCTCTACTTCAATAGAAAGGTTGAGTAATCTGCTAAACATCGTTTTTTCTCTAATAGTTCAACTTCTTAATAAAAGGTTGAAATTAGACCGAATTTAATTATTTTCTTTTCGGCTCGTGTTAACTCGTCAAGCGTAAAATTTTTCGATTTTCTATATCTTTTAATGATTTTAAGGCATATTGCGATGATGCGGATTGATTTTGAACACGAAGAAAGTTTTTAACAATTTAATAAGAAGATTCAAATCATGATCTATTCTCGGTATTGAAATTTTAGGCCACAATGATTCAGACCCTTGTAGCTAAGCAGGCCTATGTAACCAGGATATATTTTTTATAAATTCGTGTGGTAATTGCTCTCGAAATAAGGTGCCTGTTAGATTTATCATGCGATCGTGTATGATATCAATTTTTTAAATCCGTTTTTGTCACTGTTCTTGTTTTTAAGAGTGCGACTCGTGATTTCGAGTATAATAATGCTGTATAATATTTGTTGGCAAATTAAATCGGCAATCTAAAACGTAATAAATGTTAAGCAATTCACCTTGAATAGTGAGACCAACTGTTAGGATGTTATTCAAAGAAATACCGTTCGTGGATTTGACCGACGCATCGTAACGTTGTAGTGTGATTCGAATTTTTTATTACCGCATAATGATACAAATAAATCATCTGAATTCGTCAAATAGCCTTCAGACATATAATTTTATTCGATGTATTCAATTATTGCATTGATATATTAATTTTTAGAAACATTATTACCTTTTAATTGTTATTGTAAAAATCACAATCTTTTTAAGGTTATTTATTGCAATTCGCCTAAGTAAAGCAATCGTGTATCGACCGTCCTTATTTCGTCGCACGTGAATTTTAAAATAATTCTTACTAAATAGCTCGTTGTTTATCTAGTTTCGTTTCTTATGCGAAATTTCTTCAAGCTTTAAAAATTTTTCTAAATCAAATTGTAAATCAGTTAACATACATTGAGACCTTTTGTATTTCAATGAATTTAAACCACCGCCTATTATTCAATCGAGTTTAATTTTTTGTAGAATTAAATCATCGTTTTGTGATAATTTTATTTGACCGTTACAAAACATTGACAATGGAAGTTCTGATTCGACTAACATATCTATAAGTGAAGGTTTATGAAAATTAGGATTTGCTAATTTGAAATTAATGGAATATTTGGTTGCTCTCGAGAATAAGTTTCATTTGAAATTAAATCTGTGATGTTTGGTACGACAGAAAGAGTAAGCGACTTTTTAAACTCTGAATAGGTTGATTTAAACATTAATCCCGTGAAATAATTGACAATTGTTTTTTTTTAAATCGTTTATGGCTGCTACAGTTAATGAACGTTGTTTAGGTAATTTTAATTTTTTCGTTGATTGATCAGTTATAAAATTAACAGTCGAACAAGTGTTTAATAATACTTTACAAGTTATGTAGGTTCTGCAATGATTTTAAACTTATACGGTTGCGTTTGTTTAAATCAAAGGAAGTTGCCGCTGTCTTCGCGGCGAGACAATTAATTTTATGTTCTTTTACTAGTTAAGACGATGAATTGGTGAGTTTTTTCTAGGCGATTTTAATTTCGTTGTGATTAGGTTTTCAAATGTGTAATAAAATATTATGTTTTTTGCTACATTTTTGACAATTTCCGTACCGACATTCCTCGTTTCCGTGTGATTTTAAACAATTTTTACATAAATTAGCATCTTCAACAATTTTTATCCTTTGATAAATTGGTAGGTCTCGAAATGTTTTACATTGATATAACGCGTGATGTTCTTTAAAACAGGCATAACATTTATTTTTGTTTGTTACGAAGCTTTTAACAGTGAATTTCTTTTCTTCTCTACGTATTTTATTTGGCGATCCCCAATCGTTTCGCGTATTTGTACTTCTTTTTTCATTGTCATGTCTTGAGAGCGAGGCAGACATTTTATATAAAAATTCTATCATTTCGTCAGAAGTAGGAAATTCGTTTCTTTTAGACTTTCTTCCCATTTCATTCTTAAACTTTTATTTAGTTTTTCTTCTAAAATGTTAACGATAATTTCCGAGGGTATATTTACACCTAATGTTGCTAATGATTGCACATGTTGTTGTGCTTCGTCGGCTAAATTTTCTAAGTCTCTATGGCTGTCTTTGTCTTGATTGGGTAAATGAAACAATAAAGATAAGTGTCGTGAAATTAGAATTCTTTTATTTTCGTACGCTTTTTCTAAAATGGACCATGCACGCGTATAATTTTCGTCGGTAATCGCTAAGACTTGAATTTTTCTTAAGGCTTCTGTGCGAAGAGCTGATCGCAAGTAATGTAATTTTTCAACGTTGGATAAATCGTCACACGAATGAATGAGTGCATTAAAGGAATTTTTAAACGACAACCACTCTTCTACCTGCCCGTTAAAACGCGGAATAGAAGTCTCCGGGAGCTTCATTTTACGTTTTCTACTACCTGACGTCGGTCTCGTTTCTACTATAGAATCATTTCTTACTGACGCGGTCGGTGAATTATTGCATATTTGATTTAAATTATGCTGTTGTAAGGTTACCTCTGATATATATTGTCGAGCAGTACTTATTACAAAGTAATAATCATCTGAAATTTTGTATCTTTCTACTTTACTGGACTCTGAATTATCTAAATGATCTAACTCGTCATGCATTATATCGAAATCTTCGAATAATTCATCGGTTTTTTGTAAACGCATTTGTAATTGAACAAAATCAATATCTTTATTATAATGAGTTAAAAAGGTTTTAAATGAATTTAAATAACCTTTAATTGTATCGCGTTTAATTTTTAAAGTTTTTACTCGATCGATTTCCATAATGAAATAGAGGCAAATATTAAAATGAAATTGAATTGTTTTTATGCTCCCTTTCTATGATAAATTTAAATAATTGGTGATTCAAATTAAGCACTTACCAGTGAATGTGTTGACCAATTTGTTCTCAAATGTAAAGTTGTGTCTGAAGACTGGAGCTTCTATTGATGTGAAGAATTACGTGAAGTTGTGTGATTAAATTCTTGCGTTTGTATATTTTGTGTTTTAAAATTAGTATTTCAACACTGTATATTAGATTTTTGAACAGGCCTGTTCGCGCATTTATAGTTTAATTTATCGAAGCAAGTTGTATGTGCTGTATTTGAACAACTTGTATAACGCATATGTTGTACTCGGACAACTTTTATTATATATGTTGTACTCAGACAACTTGTAATTCGTTGTGCTCGGACAACTTGTATTATATATGTTGTACTCGGACAACTTTTATTATATGTGTTGTACTCGGACAACTTGTATTATATATGTTGTACTCGGACAACTTTTATTATATGTGTTGTACTCGGACAACTTGTATTATATATGTTGTACTCGGACAACTTTTATTATGTTTGTTGTACTCGGACAACTTGTATTATATGTATATGTATATGTTGTACTCGGACAACTTTTATTATATATATGTTGTACTCGGACAACTTTTATTACATATATATGTTGCACTCGGACAACTTTTATTATATATGTTGTATTATTATTGGTAATTTGTATTGTTGTTTGTTTGTGTTAAAACACTTGTATGACGCACACTCGTTTTATTATTTTTACACAACACTTCACTTCTTCACTTAATGTTTAATTCACTAGTATTAAATAAGTATATAATGCTGGACGTATCGGGGTCGAAGGACCATGAAGAATTGCACAATGTAAATTGTGCGCTTTAGTCCAAATTAATTTACTAAAGCAATGTTAAGTTTTAAAAAGGTAAACTGTTAAATGAAAAGATTGATGTATGAATATATAAAATACTTTAATAAGATTCAGTTGAGGAGTGACAAACGAAGCGAGATGTGTTCGCTGTGATGGTCGCAAAAGTTCTGACGTTTTACAAAATATTTCTTAAATAGTTTCTATGGGATTTTTAGTTAAGACAAGAAAAAGGTTTTTATTGTACAGAGAAAGTTTTATAGTGAGATTAAGGATTAACGGGAAATCCCGAATGGTCAACATATGGCGTTGTTTTTAATTTTCATCGGTCGCTCCGTTCGTCATAAATACATTTATTTTTATTACTAGTACAGAAAGAAGAGTGCCTCTTTGCAGAGGTTCGTGCAATGGTTCATTTATTTGTATTTGCTACATATTGAATCCTTTTTTACATCGCGTTAACATCTTTCACACATATTTCTAAATATAAGAAAATACTAAGAAAAATATTTTAACTATAACGTTGAATACATTTGAAAATATCAATTAAATTAATACTAAGATACATTATGATTTATTTTACATTCTTATTTATGAATTACAAATTATGAAAATATATGCTTGTACAGAGAATTTAGAATTAAAATAGTTGGAACGATTCTAAGAATTCGAACGCTTATCGTAAAGCAACTGATTTTCTCTCTGTCTCTTTATTGCCTTCGTAAAGCCACTGACTTTCTCTCTACCTCTTTCTCGCCTTCATAAGCAAGTAACTTTCTTTCTATCCCCTTATCATCTTTAGGCTCTTATAGAAGAAACATATGTATAGAGAGAAAATATATATATATATATAATGCATGACCTATGCTATAGTTCTTTCTATCCTTCTTTTACTCGTTTAAAATGAGTTTATACCCAATAATATAAAATAAGACTCTCTTCAATGATCATGTTAAAATTTTTAAACATTTAACATTTACTCTCATCAGCGGCGGCGGGCGGGCGGGGGCGCAAACCGCGGGGGAATTCGCTTATCAACGCGGATCGTGGGAATTCGCTTATCTACGCGGGCGGTGATTCGCCTATCTACGCGGCGCGGGTCGCGATGATTCGCTTATCGATGCAGCGCGGATCGCGGTGATTTGCTTATCGACGGAGCTCGCGCGCCAATGAGCGCTAACATGGCGCGCAGGCGCGGAGTGAATTTCTTACATCGCGCGACTGGTCATTATTTTCGCACCTGCACAGGTATGCTGATGGGCGGAGGGGTGGGGGTAGCCAGAACTCTCTTTGTTTACCTACTATTGGTAATATCGTCACTACGTATTTACACATGATATCTGATAAAAATGTATTTGTACGTTTTCTTCAAAACAAAATGCGTTTGAAGAAAGAAAAGTTTTTAGAAATTTTCTTTGATATCGCTGAAATTTATTCGTTCTTTCAAAAAATATTAAGTCAAGTCATTAAATATCAAATCAATTTAGGCAGTTTTTGTGTATATTCAATAGTGATTTTTCACCTAACAGATGAGTTAAAAAGTCTACATATTATCATTTTTAAAAATTCAATTATATTGTACATGTTATTTTCAACAAAAATAGTTCTATGTTTTTACAATAGTTTGATACTCTTTAATAGAAAATTTATTAAAACATTAATTTAATCAAAAAATTTGAGTAAAAGAAAATATTCCATTACTTTGAATTTTTAATCACAATTTTATATATATATATATATATATATATATATATATATATATATATATATATATATACATATATATATATACATATCTACAAGTTCTATGGATTCAATGTTATAACTAAGAGTATTATTTTATTAAAATTTCATAAAATTTCATAAAATAATATATGAACGAAAATTATTTCATATAAATTTCAAAGATGTATTGGTAGATCTCTAAAAGTTTAAACTTTAAATATCACTTTTTTCAAACAATTTTTAAACAGTGACTATTTAATTACATTAAAAATTCACAACTGTTTGCGAATAAATTATTCTTTTTTGAAACTATTAAGAGGCGGTCGGGTCTATTTCGCCGCTACATATAGGATAGCGCTGCGGTCAGGTGAGAGAAATCTATTAAATATTTTTTATACAGCTATTTACAATTTTCTGAGACGACAATAAGCATATTAAAAGTATTTAATGTTGTCATTTCCTCTAGATATATATATATGTAGGATAATTAATAATATTAATCTTGTTTGAAAAGTCTAAAATATTGTTATAAAGCGAAAAATGCGATGCAACGTAGGACCGATGTAAACATGCGTGCACCTTCCTTTAGTGCGACAGAGAGATCAATACTAAAGAATGATGTATACTAATGTTTACGTCGGCTCTACCTCGCGCCGCATTTTTCGCTTTATAACAATATTTTAGACTTTTCAAACAAGATTAATATTAATTATTATTCTACATATATATGGCTAGAGGAAATGACAACATTAAAAGTATATTGTCGTCTCGGAAAATTGTAAATAGCTGTATAAAAATATTTAATAGATTTCTCTCATCTGACCGCAGCACCATGAAATAGACCCGACCACCTCTTAAACAAAATTCATTTTTTTAAAAGCTATATTGCACGGTGCCTTGAAAATTTTATTAATAGTATCAAATATTTTCGAAATTGATATGAATGGTTTTTGCATAAATGGTATGGAAAAAAACGAATTTTCGCAGGTTCTTTCATAAAATATAATTGAAACCACGCAAATAATTTTTAAGAAAACTAAAACAAAACATTTAAGGGCAGGTCGATTATATTCGTGTTTTTCTAATCAAAGAATTGTTTTTTTTTACAATAACTAATATAATCAAGAGAACGTTGAAAGACTTAAAATATATTTTATTTCTTATTTCTCATATTTCATTCATATAGTGAATGTTTGAATTTAAATAAATGAAAAATTTTTAAATATTGTAATTTTAACTGTTAAGACATGCGCATTTCGCAGTATCGAAGTCAGTATAACTTAACAGTTAATTTATTTTCTCATTGTATAACATTGTGTGGAAATTCTTTCTTAATTTCAAACAAATATTTTATTGAAACTTTATTTTATGAATGCAATTACATTTATATTTAAAAATTTAAGACTAGGTTTTTTAATTAAAACCTATGTCTTATAATTATTTATATTATTTGTTCAAACAACATTTAGTACTGTACAACAACATATATTTTTAATTAAGAGTCCGCTGTATCTCTGTCCTTTTCTAATTAAAAAATTGACTTTTTTCCCAAAATTAGCAACAAGAGGCAAAAATAAAGAGATGGTTTCGATGTGTTTAATAAAATGTAATATTTTCTTTGATTAGTATGAATTAATTTTATTGCTTCGTTTTTAAGAAAAGTTGGAATAACTTAAAAAATTAGAAATTAGTGTCAAATAATGGGATTTTCAAGTTATTCCAACTTTTCTTGAAAATAAAGCGGTGGAATTAAATTATTCTTATCAGAGAAAATATTGCTTTCTATTACACGAATCGAAACCATCTCTTTATTCCTGCCTAAAGCTATTAGTTTTTATAAAAAATAAATTTTTAATAGATTCGGTAAAACAGGTAACTGTGTCGGTATACAGCTGACTCTTAAATGCTTTATATATTAATTTAGCAAAACATAGGGTCGAATGACCATTTACCGTTCCTCTAAGGTTCAGGGAGGTACCCTGGTAGAAATTTGAACATTAAAAATGGTGTAAACAACAATTTATGACCATTTTCAATAGTAATATTTTGTCATGTCAATATTGGCGAATAAATGGCAATTTTTTGCTGAATCTGCAGAGCTCAAATTTTTTGGTATATTGGTTAGCATCTTATAGGCAAAAAATGCTAATATAAAAATGTTGTTCAAAATTTTTGTATTTAGCCAAAAAAATACGCATTTTAAGTAAACGGAGAGAAAAAATCAGTAACAGCTATCTAAAAATTAGGTAAACTGTGGACAACTTTTTTTGACTAGTTATATAACTTTTTAGTAATGAGTCCTTAATTTTTCAGATCATAGGTAAAATCATAACCTCACTTTTGCCACGTGGCGAGAAAATATAGATTAGTATTTAAATTAGTTTAAAAATAACCTCTAACAATCCGATCACAACTCAAAATATACGCGCGAATATATTAACAAAAGTGATTCTATTAATGATTAATGATAACTTTCAAGAAAAAACCTTAAATGATTCTTAATAGTAATCAATTAGAGCACAATTTGATAGACTCTACTGTTAACTATCTATATTCAAATAATAGTGGATCAGACTCAACATTTTATTAGCATTTTTTAGCACTATGAAGGTTGAAAAAAACGTTTCATATTAGTTCAAATAATGGCCATAAAACATTCCCATTTTCTGCTCTTCACTTTGAAGAAATGGCCATAAAATGGTAGAAAAAGCGTTTCATTTTCTACCAGGGTACATTTCCTTCAAATAAACAAATCTCAATGTGTCTCAAGGTCTCAAATCTCAACCTCTCTCGTGGTTTAAATTATAACTAATGAAAGAACCTTCAAAAATTTGTTTTTTTCCATACTATTTATGCAAAAACTATTCATATCAATTTCGAAAACATTTGATACTATTGATGGAATTTTTAAGGTACCTTGCAATATAGCTTTAAAAAAAATGAATTTTGTTTAATAGTTTCAAAAAAGAATAATTTATTCGCAAACAGTTGTGCATTTTTTAATATAATTAAATAGTCACTGTTTAAAAATTGTTTGAAAAAAGTGATATTTAAAGTTTAAACTTTTAGAGATTTACCAATACATCTTTGAAATTTATATGAAATAATTTTCGTTCATATATTATTTTATGAAATTTTATAAAATTTTAATAAAATAATACTCTAAGTTATAACATTGAATCCAGAGAACTTGTAGATATGTATATATATATATATATATAAAATTATGGTTAAAAATTCAAAGTAACGAAATATTTTCATTTACTCAAATTTTTTGATTAAATTAATGTTTTAATAAATTTTCTATTAAAGAGTATCAAACTATTGTAAAAACATAGAACTATTTTTGTTGAAAATAACATGTACAATATAATTAAATTTTTTTAAATGACAATATGTAGACTTTTTAACTTATCTGTTACGTGAAAAATCACTATTGAATATACACAAAAACCGCCTAAATTGATTTGATATTTAATGACTTGACTTAATATTTTTTGATAAAGAACGAATAAATTTCAGCGATAACAAAGAAAATTTCTAAAAACTTTTCTTTCTTTAAACGCATTTTGTTTTGAAGAAAACGTACCAATACATTTTTATCAGATATCATGTGTAAATATGTACTGACGATATTACCAATAAATCTTAGTTCTTCCAGGTTTTGAGTATTTTTTACTTGGAAATATTTATTAATTATTTATTATGTACCTAAATTACTTAAGAATTTGAAATAGCATAAAAATCTGTAAATATTTTTCCTTTTACGGTAAGTGAATACAATTTGCGTATGAAATTTGGGACAGTATAATTATGGTAATCTAATGTTTAGTAATAACTTCATAAATATTATTATCCATAATCACATAAATTGTTTGTTAAAAAAAGTTATTTTCTTTCTCAGTTTTTTATTTGTTTTATTTTTAGATTTGTTAACAGCAGGCTGGAGTAGAACCTGATACCGACCGAGTAGCAATTGAGTTTTTTGTTATTTACTCAACTATTAATCAGTGTATCTTCAAATTAAAGGTTAAGCGCAATAGATATTATTATAATAAACATTTATGCACAAGAAAAAAAAAATCTACCGATTTATTTTTGAGAAAAGTAAGGAACGCCGAAGTAAAAGATTATGTTTATAATATTTTCGCGTTCCTTACTTTTCTCAAAAACAAAGCGATAGATTTTTTTTTCTTGTGCATAAATATTTGTAATAATAATATCTATTACGCTTAACCTTTAATTGGCAGATACACCGATTAATACTTGAGTGAATAACAAAAATGCCAATTAGACAAGGACAGCGAATCCGGCCTGCTCTTAAAATATTTTTATCAAGAGGCGGTCGGAACCAAATCGGTGACTTGCGGTATATATCAAGTCAGCATTTTTCGCTTTACGATAATATTTTGTATATTTTTATGGCTTAAACTATTTCAAATTATTCTTTGTATACATGACTAGAGGAAATGACTATATTTTTACCATATGAATAAGTAAATTAATTATTATAAGCATTTATTACAAATATCAAACTGACTTGACATATACCGCATGCAAAAAACTGTCGTGTCGATTGTTAAGTGGCATTTTTCGCTTTATAACAATATTTTGTATATTTTTGTGGCTTTAACTATTTTAAATTATTCTTTATATACATGACTAGAGGAAATGACTATATTTTTACCATATTAATAAATGAATAAATTATTACAAGCATTTATTACAAGCACCGAACTAAGTCACCGATTTGGTTCCGACCGCCTCTTAAGTATAAAAATTATTGACTTTTTAAGAATAGAAAATCACTGATATGACTCAATGCGTAAAAAATCTTTTATCTTTAATCAATCTTAAATAATAAATTAAAAATATTTATATTAATCAAAATCATTTTTTTTTAAATTAATACTGTGAAATACTCAAAGGTTTATGCGTAGTATTGAGCGGAAATGTATGCTGATAGGTACATCAATTTGTATGCAAAAAGTTATCAATAATTTCATGCTGAATAGTAGGGGTATGGTATAAAATTACAATGTTTTTGTCTAGAGTTATACGGAGGGGTATACGGAGGTGCATACGGAGGGGTATATGAAAGGGTATATAGAGGGGTACAAGGAGCTAACATATTACAAAATTTCAATGTTTTTGTAATATAAATTTAAAAAAATTAAATATAAATTTAAAAAAATCAAATATAAATTTTATGAAAGGTAGAAAAGAAATCAAGAATTAATCTTAACTTACTTTTATTCAAAAATTTGTAAACGATACAATTGAATCCTTGAACTGGAGAATTGGAAATATATTGAGTTCTTAAGAGCAGGCCGAAATATCTGTCTTTGTCTAAGAAGAAAAAAGTAAGAAAATTGAAAATGAGCAAAGAACCATCAGATCACATGAAAGTTTGTTCAAAACATTTTAAAAAAGATGACTATTATTTTCCTGGTAAGTACTTTGTTTTGTAATAATGATTAAAATTTTCTACATTTATAAAACTTGCTCTAATAATAATATAATGAATATTGCAGACGTTGTCACAACAAAAAGATATTTGCAAAAAAATACTATACTGTCAGTTAACCTACCTTTGCAGAATGTGGATGAAAATAAAGCATCAAATAATAATAAACGATCGCAAAGAAAATTGAAAAGAGAAGCTTCAAAAGAATATCCAAAAGTTTTACAAAAAAAGAAAAAGCGCGTACAAAATAGTTTATTGACAAATAATGGAGTAGTAGAATCAACTAATAATGAAAGAAATGAAAAAAAATTTGTAGATGAATTATCTATCTCTGAAGATATGACAAATCAAATAGGAATGGTTGAATATACAAAAATTAAATTGTTTGTGGAAAAGGAAGTACAAGTTTCACCTAATGAAGTTCTTAAATATCTATCATTTTATGAAAGAATTGAAAGTGATGCTGAACTGAGTACACTCACTGGAATTTCAAGCTTTAAAATTTTTCAAGGTATTGTTGAATGTGTGAAGTTAGTAGTATCTAATATTCAACACAATAGTAAAATTTGTCTCGAAGACAAAATCATAATGACATACATAAAGCTAAAGCAAAATATGTCATATGCAGTCTTGAATGTGCTTTTTAAGTGTTGCACTGTACAAAATTGTCGAAACACAGCTCTAAAGTTAATAGATGTTTTAAGCGAAATTTCAAATTATGCAATTGTATTTCCAACTAAAGATAAGTTTTCTAAAAATATTCCTTTATGTTTTGAGCCATTTCAGAATGTCCGTGAAAGTATCGACTGTACAGAAGTGCCTACGCAAATGCCAAAAAATTTATGTTACCGAATAAATTTATACTTACATCACAAAGGAACTTATACATGTAAAATTATGACTGCTGTAAGTCCAAGTGGTCACTTGATTTATCGGAGCAAAGCTTATGGAGGCAGAACTACTGATAAATCTATATTTTAACAAAGTAATTTTATAAAACTTTTGGATAAAGGTGATGGTATTATGGCTGATAAAGGTTTTTTAATTAGTGAGATTTGTGATAAATTTGATGTGAAACTTATTCGCCCAGCATTTTTAAAGGAAAAGAAACAGTTTGACAAATATGAAGCTACTTTAAATGCATCGATTTCTTCTGCTAGGGTACATGTGGAGATATATAACCAAAGAATAAAAGCTTTTCAAATTATAGATTCTAGATTACCATCTGGCTTAGTATATAAAATAGATAAAATTATTACAATTATATGTGGAACAATCAATCTTAGTGCACCGATCCTCAAAGATGATAAATTTTTAGAGACTAGTTTTAATTTAAACACTGATTTAAGAACTAATTGTCATAAAAAAAGATACAATAAAAAAAATGTATTTGAAATTTAAATTTTGTAACTTAAAATTTTTTAAATATTTAATTTTAAAAACTTTAGAAATATTATTGACACTATGAGAAAAAAGCTTTTATAGTGAAATAAGAGTAATTTTTTTGCTATTCCACTGCGATACCTTTATCCTTCATTTTATATAAAAAATATTTGTCACTTTTATAAAAAGTCAACTTTTTTCAAACAAAATATTTACTTTTAGCTCAACAAACTTAATTATCAATTAACAATAAAAAAAGTCAATCAAAACTTGATAATCAATCATAAATTTCACCCACAGTATGCATCTCTAAAAAAACATAACTTTTTATCAATTATTTTTTTATGATACTTAGATTTATAATATCGGTTTATAATACAACTATATAATCCTTCTTAAAAAAATGATGAGCCGCCATGTTGAAGCATCTAAAGATCGAATCCTGATTGGTCGATATAGAATAGGCGCCAAAAATTAAATTTTAAAGAGTTTAGATTTTTTAAATAAATAAAAATTAATTTTTAGGCATTGTTTTTTAAAAATAATAGAAGTAACTCAATTAAAATAGAATAAGAATATTTTATTTTAAACCAAGCAATATTATTTATGTATATAACCAATGTATAGTTTAATGATAAAATATATAACTATGAGCACAAGCAAGGTGACTACCTTTTATTTAAAAATTCCAGTAAAATTGTAAAGACATCAAATAATATAACAATTCAGATAAGTAATTTATTCCTTTATTGCATAAGTATTGCTTAATGCAGGTACAATATGTATATATTTTTAATTGTTTTTCATTTAAAAATAAGTATAGTAACAGCAATTAATGAAGGTTTGAGGTTATGAAGGTTTGAGGTTATGAAGGTTTTATTATTTTATATTTCTATTACTCAGATTAAAAATCATCAAAGTACCAAAAAAAAGTAATATATTTAAGTAATGTTTTAAAGATAAATTTGTGCACATTTTAATAAAAAAAATAAGGTTAGAATGAATCAAGATCAAAATTTACTGATAACAATGGATGATACAATTGACGAACAAACTGTATGTCTATTTTTAATGAAAATTTAAAGAATCTACTTATACGAGTGTGCTATTTCATAATATACAATACTATTTAGTTAAACTTATTATATTAAATATTAATACATAAATAAATAGAAGTATAAAATGTGTGTTTTCAGTAAATGTAGTTTGAAAATAATTTGCACACTGATAAAAGTATGACTAAGATAGGCAGCTTTGTTATAGATTAACATAAAATTTGTGTTACAGTTGACGAACAAGCTATATGTCTATTTTTAATGAAAATTTGAATAATTTACTTATTCATTTTATATAAGTGTGCTATTTTATGATATACGATGAATTAATATTTAATATAATGTATTTAACTGAATAGTTTGCTTATACGAGTGAGTTATTTTATTATATACATTACTATTTAACTAAATATTAATACATGAAATTAAAAAATAGAAAAACAATTTATGTTTTAATGAATAAAGCTTAAAAATAATTAACATGCTGATAAAATTATAACTATAGTAAGCATCCTTTTTATATATTTGTATATATAAAATTTGCATTACAGTTGACAAACAAGCCATATGACTATATTTTCAATAAAAATTTGAATATTTACTAATATAGATGTGTTATATTTTATAATATAAAATGAATTAATATTTAATATAATATATTTAACTGATTACTTTACTTATACAGATGGGTTATTTTATAATATACAGACATAAGCTGAAATAACTTGGGCGCCTAAATAACTTATGCACTTTCTACTCAACTGTAGTTATTTGAGCTATCAGACCTGAGTTTCAGTCTGAAAAAAAATCAGATTTAAATGTAATTGATAATTTTTTGTTATTATAATATTAACTAATAAAACTTCTTTTTAGCTTAAATATACATTAAATGAAAAAGTTTGATTCATGAATAGTTTTAAAAACCCTTATCTGATGCTTAAAATCCTTTTGATTAGTTAAAAACTTGATTTTGTTTATTTAATAACACTATTTAAAATGAAATAATGTTGTATGTGTATCATGTCTTAAGATTTATGAGTTATAAATATATTTTAATACACTTCTACTTTCTCATAAAGAAAACATTGTATCAATAAAAAAATTTGTTCTATTTTTTTATTAATTTGTACATATTCAGACTCGTGGAAAAAAGTGGTTTCCACCCTGTTAAAAAAAATCAGGCGAGAAATCACCTGATTTCTTAGGTGATTTATCATGCCAAAATCTCATGTAATGATCTATCACCTGATTTTTTTTTTTTAGGGCAGAAAATGTCTGTATGTATGTGTGTGTGTATGTACTCATTACGTCAATTAGATCTCGAAAAGTACTCGACAGATTTCCTTCAAATTTTGCATACAATTTATTTTTTTGTCTAACTGGTACGGAAGCTATTGAAAACTGGTTTTCTTGGCATAGTTTTAATTTTAGAACAATTCAAAACATTTTTTTTCAATTCTAATTTTTAATTTTTTTTTGTATTTTACTTTAAGTACTCGATGGATTTGCTCTAAAATTTGCTTGGAAATTATTTGAGACTACCAAAAGAAAAACTTCTGAAAACTGATGGGTGGGGCTCGAACATTAGAATGTTTTTTATTTAATTAACATTTATTTAGAAGTTCATATAAATTATGTGCATATCGAGACTCTTCATTTATTCATTTTAGAAGTTTTAATTTTAGATAATTTTGTAAAATTTGAAAAAAAAAAATTCATTTTTCTTTTATTTTACGTAAATTACTCTATAGATTTGCCCCAAAATTCGCATGCAAGTTATCCGCTATTGTCGGAAGGAAAAAATTTTTAAAAACTAATTTTCTTAGCGCAGTTTTAATTTTAGAGCATTTTGAAAATTTTGAAAAAATTTTTATTTGAAACCACTTTTTTCGACTCCCGGAGTCTAAATATGTACAAATTAACGAAAAAATAGAAAAATTTTTTCACCGATACAATAATTTTTCTTTGAGAAAGCAAAATGAAATCAAAATACTCTAACACAATGAGCTCTATGAGAAAGCATTACACCAAAGCACTTGGCAGCATTTTTGTAAATGCTTAAGTTCAAATAAATGTAATAGATATATTTATTATTACCTATAATGCGGTTATGAAGTAGCTAAGCAAAGTCATTTATTTAATAGTCATTAAATATATAAAGATGAAAAAGATGCTTTTGTAATTTTAAATAATGAGGGATTTTTAAACTCTTATTACCAATAATAGTATTTAAAAATTTAATTTACTGCAATATTTAATTTAATTTAATGCTATCCAAACTAAAGATGTAACGCATATAATAATTAGTGAAAACAATTTTATATGAATGAGTTGAAACAAAATTTAATGCAAGTAAAAAATAAAATGTTTTTTTTGTGAAAAACTTTTTGATTCTTTATTGCAAAATTTATATTATTTCCATACATTATTTTAAAACTCGGAAATTGATAGTGATGAAAATCATTAATGAATCAGATGAAATGTTTCTTCTAGAATATTTAAATTCTTTTAATCCTTCCAGTAAATTACATTTAAGAGAAAAATTTATTGTAATGCTTATAAGAAATATAAGTATTAATAAAGGTTCATGCAATAGTGCGAGATTGCAAATTTTAGAATTTTCTAATCATTTATTAAAATGTAAAATTTTGACGGGTGGTATAAGATAATATTTTTCCAAACCGTAGTAGATTATATTGTGAAAATGAATATTCCTTTTACATTTAAAAGAACGTAATTTTCATGTGAATTATCTTTTGCTATGACGATTAATAAATTACGTGGACAAACGTTTGATAATATATAATGAGAATAATACTCTCCACAAAAATCCAATAAATTTTAAATAATCAAACACAGAGAGAGAAGGCCAAAAAATTAAAACAAAAACAATTTTTTAATTTAGTTGCAACGTTTCGTCAACATGGTTTCGTTGACCTCTTCAGGCTAAAATAAAGAATTTATTTGAATAAATAACAAAATTTTTTTTTTACATAACTCAATTGTTACTCGGTGGGTATCAGGTTCTACTCCGGCCTGCTGTTAAATTAGAAAATTCATTCCTGTAAAAATAAATATAAAATAAAGTTTATTTTAAACTGAGTAAAAAATAAATATAAATATCACTGCTAAAGATCAATGTAAACATAATAACATAACCTGTTCAGATATAATAAGACGCAAACAACATGCTTGCACTTCTCGCTAAGTCCAGCTTTACAAGAACATTTCATTGATCCAATTGTCCCATTTTTATTTATTATGCCTTCTATTTCATGCGGTTTTTCTCGCATGTTGAAATCTGTAAGCAGTGGCCATGGATTCTGTATGCTATGCTTTCATCGATATCTTTCCCACAAAATAATAAATGTCCTGAGTTTAGCACACGTTCACCTTCCATGTAATTTCTACTAGAAGCCCTGTTGAAAATAATTAGGTAACTTTATCATGTAACAAAATCACATACCTTGTCATGTGACAAAGCGTCCCAATATATCACATGATTATGTTATATGATTTTGTTATGTGACAAAGTTATGAAATAAAAACACATAAGATCTTATGTGATTTTATTCGAGAATGAAGTAACTAGCTAATTATATAGTATTTTCATAGAAAGCAAAAATAATAGAAACGAATAATAGTTACAAATACTAGTTAAAAATATTGATATATTTAAATTTATTGTAGCTATATTCATGTATACTTTACTTATATGATTGTACATTTACGAAAGAAATGCAGATAATAATAGCTTCCATGTCATGTGGGCTGTTTATCTAGTTTTTTTAAATATTATTTATGTTTCATAGTAGAAACAGTTACAATTCTATACTTATTCACTTGTTTCCCAGATGTATATGCAACTTTATTTCATAAGAATTTAATGTGATTTTGTTATATGATTCTATTATGTGACAAAGTTATGTAATAAAATCACATAAAAAAATCAGGTAACTAATTATATTTGTATGGACCTATAAAATATTAAAAATAGAGTTACGAATAATACCTAAAAATATATCCAGCTATATTTATGTATACGTTACTTATATCATTAAGTGCATTTACGTAAGGAATGCAGATAATAATATAGCTTCCATATTATGTAGACTGTTTATCAATTTTTTTTTTATATTTGATATATTTTAAAGTAAAAACGATTATAATTATATATTTATATATACTTGTTTCGTAGATGTATATGCAACTTAATTTTATAAAGATTTTATGTGATTTTGCTACGTAATTTTGTAACATGAATCTATTAAGTGACAAAGTTTTGTAATAAAATCACAAATCAGAATCAGGTAACTAGTGAAATTTTTATGCACCTTTTATAAAATACTCAAAATAGAATTACGAATAATAAGTGAAAATGCGGTATAAAAATATAGTAAATAGGCATATTAATACGTATTCCAGCTCGATTTATTTATATTTTACCTGTATGATCAACTAAACTTGACAGCGGTATTTCCTCATTATCTTCATTGAAATTAGTGTAACGCTATTTTTAAATAATAAAATTGTTGATGAATGTTCAACTATTTTTAACATTTCTATATTTTTTATTCAGTTAAAAATTAATGCATTTTGTTTATATTATAGTTAATAATTAAGGTGGATTATCCATTCCCAATGATATTTTGTAAGCCTAAAAGTTTTTTACTAAACTTTACTATAATAATCTTGAAATACCCATCTTTTCATTGGTATAATAAAAACATAAGGTAAACCGTCAAAATCTCAAGTAATCAATGTCTGAAAAAAGATATTATACACACGCGTAAATGGAAAAAATTATGATTCATGCATAAAGTTGATTATCACTTTTTTGTTACTTTCAAGTTTTTTTTATAAAAAAAGTATGTAAGACAGACGATTTAATAACGATTATAATATGATCGAGGATAAACAGAGTAAACGATGTAATTAAAGAGAAATTAAGTGTAAAAGTTTAAAATATTAGAATAACGTAGAATCGAGTAAATCAGCTGGTATATACTGCGCATGCGTGATAATCCTAAGACGCTTAGAGTGCATGTATATATATTACGTAGTCCGCTGTATAGTGCCATACATAAGTAAATAATCACAAGGGGCTTTTCAAGAAAAAAAAAATTTTCCACGCCTTTACTTATGCAATGATTTTAGTTTTCAAAATATTAATAGTTATAATTGAGACATATAGAGTGTATTAATTTATAAAAATTTGCAATAATACAAATACCAACAAGGCACCCAAAACATGACACGGTCTTAGATGGATGATCCACCTCAATGTAAAGATTATATATATTATGAGACATACAATGATACGTTATTATATACTTTACAATGAGGTCTAGGAATTAAATTATTTTACCTTCTTTACAAACATATACCTGATGATTATTTTTTTAATTAGTTTCATATTAGAACCTTAAATATTTTATATTGTAGATATTAAAGAAAAAAAAAAATTAAGAAATATATTTTATTTCAGAACTTTTATATACTTATATAAATTTTTATAATTCTTAAATTTTTAATTTGAACTTTTGTAATTGAATCTTTTGTAAATGTACAATCATATAAGTAAAGTATACATGAATATAGCTACAATAAATTTAAATATATCAATATTTTTAACTAGTATTTGTAACTATTATTCGTTTCTATTATTTTTGCTTTCTATGAAAATACTATATATTTAGCTAGTTACTTCATTCTCGAATAAAATCACATAAGATCTTATGTGTTTTTATTTCATAACTTTGTCACATAACAAAATCATATAACATAATCATGTGATATTGGGGCGCTTTGTCACATGACAAGGTATGTGAGTTTGTTACATGATAAAGTTACCTAATTATTTTCAACAGGGAGGGCAACACTTTGCGAATTTACACACATCTTTCATTGAAAGGAACATATTTCAAATAAAAAAGAAAATTTTCAATATCTTTCGTATGCAATACTGTACTAAGTTACTGCTGTGCTTCGGCCAAGTTGGTGTCAGCCATATTGAATCGCCATGACACTTTAAATCCCAATAGAATGGCAGATCCTCGAGGATCCTCTTGTTACTCGGTAATTGCTCTCGTCAATACTACCATCTGCTCGTTGGATATGAACTCCTTTCCTGTCAATTAGTTATACAGTTAGAAATACAGATATTACCGAACACAAGCACTATCTAAATTTAAACTGAAAATTAATTCATTTTATTCTATATTCGTTATTCATTATGTTCAGCATAACTCAACGCAACAAATTTCACTGTCAAGACTCTGACATACTGAACACAAGCTTTATCAAACTCTAAATAATTGTAGTTTTTATTTTTGTTGTTAAGATTTTGACATACCGAATACGAGTATAATTAGCCTCAAAACGATTAAAATAATTGCTAATTTTTACTTTAAATCAAATTTTTAAAAGTAGGTACTGCTTTATATGTTTTTATAATTATAAACATGTATTGAAATTATTTGCAGCGCCATGGCTGGCCTTTATATTAACATTAAAAAATTTTTTTTCTTATTCTTTTCTTTATTTGAAAAACACGCAAAAAATAGTATTTTCATTTCATTGAATTAAATTATAAGCTTAACAAATACATATTTCCATGAAAAATACTTGTACCCAATGCATTATATTTACAAAATATACATATATGCTTAAAGAATAGACTTGGCTAGAGTCCATTATAAATATCGCTCTTTCGTTATCGTTTGAGCAAAGGTTTTCTCGTTACCGCCATACTGCTGTCTACATTGAACAAATCTTCCAGTATTTATAAAAAAGATAATAAAAGATTTTTGTGTCTCGTTCTCATTTTCATTCTGCATAGAATTTTAAAAATTTGAATATTTATTCATTTATATTTATATGTATACATATACATATGTATATATACGTACACATATATGTATATTCATATCTCGTATTCACTTACTGCATATAGTCATGTATGTACACATACAAATTACAAACTTCTTATACATACGTATATACTCGTTGCACTCGTTTAAGTGACATCGTTAGTCATTTGAATAACTTGAGTCATTCGAGAAACTCGGGTTATTTGAGTCGTTCATTTTTTTTCGAGTTACTCGATAAATTCGAGTAACTCGGAAAGTTCGAGTCAATACTTGATTTGACTCAAGCTCTTTGAGTCAAGTAATTTGTTCGAGTTACTCGTAGCTTCAATTACTTGCACACCCCTAATAGAAAAAATGTTTTCTTTGAATTTTTGACTTTACGAACTAACCTAAAAAAGTTTCTAAAATCTTAAAATTGCTCAATTTTTAACGGTTTTTAAGTGGCTCTTACTCCTAACGCCTTATTTAAACCAATTACAATAAATCTGATAGCATTATTGAATACGGTGAAAAACACGTCAAAAATATGTATTATACTTGTTAAAAATATTTTTATATTAATTACTAGAAATTGAAAACGAAAAAGTAATCTGCTTTAAGCATGTTGGTAGGTACTATCTTTTCTTTTCCGATATTTGAATAATTATTTTTAATCTCGTTATCATTATATTCCATATATTCTTCGTGTATTTTTTTCTTAGGAATCTATTGGTACCATAAGCCTTACTATAACTACCTTATGGAAGGACCCAAAGGGCAGAAGAAAGTCTTTTGTGCAATTTTTCAAAAGATTTCGCTGTATCCAATCTTAAAATGAACTGATTTGTTTTTTAATAAAAGGTTAATGCTCCTTACATATTAATTTTTTAATATTCTAATATCAACTGATATCCAACCCGAAATCCATTACATTGCTTCAGGTTGAAACCGTCTGATATACCACACCACCAATTTTGATCATCGATGGATAAAGTCAGCTACTTCTGTTACCAACAATCCGCAATTATTCAATAAGTTCAGATTTTAAAGAATTGCGATATACATGGCACATAAACTTATTTTCTTTAAAAAAAAAATCAAAGTACCTGACTGGAACTCAAACCCAAGCTCTCCAGATTGGAAAGCTAGAGCCTCATGCGTTACGTCACTATACTCTCACAAAATAAATAGATAATTGATTAATTGTATTTATCAATTAATTAATTTTAGATAAACAATTTTTTTTCCAAGAAAGTGCTAAAAATTATGTAGCACTCTTTGTCATTTTTATTAATTTTAACATTCTAATTCAATAAGTATTAAAGTTTTATCAATTGCAGAAAATTGCATAAAATAAAAATAGTTATGCAAACAATATCCTTATTAGAAAAAATTCAATTAATTGCATATCTTTTGTTTGGAAGATTGTAACCTCTGCTCAAATTCATAGACGTGAGTAAGTATAACTTTAAGCTTAAGTATCGGTACTTGAGTATCAGCTGTTACTGCTACACTGAAAGACTTTAAGAGTCACACTCACTCCCTGTCGGCGTGAATCCAACTCTTAGTAGAGGAGTAGAGGGGTGAGAGTCATGATAACACTGCCTTGGAGAGTAGGAGATACTCCCCAACTTTTAAAGCATAATTTACTTGCAATCTGCGATATAAACACAATTATTTAAGGTTAGAACTGTTTATGAGAGATAACACTGCAAGCAGAATCTTTATTTAAGACTATTAATTACATTGTACTACATAAAAATGTACACTTGGCGGAAAGGATATTTTTCCGAATGTTAACCTCAAATGGCAACATCGCATATTTTACCACAGGCATAAGAAAATTCCAAATTATAGAGCAAATTTCGCATCATCGTTACTCATTACTTAATGACATAATTTTAGTAAACAAACAATATTACTTTCTTCTTTCATGATTCGAATTATTATTTTATTAAATAAAATTTTTATTTCTTAGTTCAATAATCATATAGAATTTAATATTGTGAATTTAAATTATATGAGTAATAAAATTTAAATTGTTATCATTTGAATTTTGCATGAATAACCTATAAGAAAAAACAAAATAATCCTGATGCGAAACTCAATGCATAATTCGAAGTTTTCTTATGTCTGTGGTAAAATATGCGGCGCTGCCATTTGAGGTACACATTCGGAAAAATATCCTTTCCGCCAAGTGTACATAATTGGAAAATCCTAACCTTATTTTTAAGAAGCTTATATTTAAAGAATAAACGTATAAACAAGCAATATAATACTTTTTAATAAGTTCCTTTTTTAATTATTTCTCAATATAGTTTTGTAAATGCATTAAATACACATTTTGCTTGTAAACTTACATTTTTTATAATTTTATAACCTAAACTACTTGTGTTTACATTGCGAATTGCAAGTAAATTATGCTTCAAAAGTTGGAGAGTATCTCCTACTCTCCAAGGCAGCGTTATCATGACTCTCACCCCTCTACTCCCCTACTAAGAGTTGGATTTACGCCGACAGGGAGTGAGTGTGACTCGCAAAGTCTTTCAGTGTACTACCTGTTAATCACACAGATGAGATACTTGTTGGTAAAGATATAATACTTAATTGAAGTAACAGCGAATACTCAAGTACTAATACTTAAGTTCAAAGTTATACTCAATACTCAAATCACGTCTATGAATTCTGTACTTCTCATCTTACAAACAAAAAATATGCAGTTATTTAAATTTTTTCCAATCAAAAATTCCATTATTTTATGAGAAGATTATATCGATGGTGCTTACAAAGACAATCACCCTCAGATTTGCGACGAAGACTATCACTTCCAGAAGATATGACGAAAACTATCATTTTAATTTTTATGTAAACGAAGACTATCACTTCTGAACTATTTGCGACGAAAAGAATTGGATTTCAATGTATGTAGACGAAAACTATCATTTTAATTTTTATGTAAACGAAGACTATCACTCCTGAAAAATTTGAAACGAAAAGAATCATATTTCAATGTATGCAGACGAAAACTATTATTTTAATTTTTATCTAAACGAAGACTATCACTTCTAACAAAGAGCGCAGAAAAGTTATTTTTTATATTTTTTTTTCGTTGAGGAGTGATTGTTTTTGTTTACATAAAAATTAAAATAATAGTTTTCGTCTACATACATTAAAATATAATTCTTTTCGTTTCAAATTTTTTAAGAGTGATAGTCTTCGTTTACATAAGAATTAAAATAATAGTTTTCGTCTACATACATTGAAATATAATTCTTTTCGTTTTAAATTTTTCAGGAGTGATAGTCTTCGTTTACATAAAAATTGAAATAATAGTTTTCGTCTATATACACTCCCCTCCACATGCTTTTGCGCACCCAGAGAAAAAATTGTAAGAGCTAAAACATTTTATTACTCAGCAGCTAAAAGTCGTAACTCAAAAAAATCAACGGCGTTCGAAGAGCAGGTAAAAGCTTTCGAAAATACTATTGTGAACTTTAAAAAACTTAAATTTAAGTCGTTTGGAAAAGTTAAAAAACAACTAAAAAAAAGCTAAAAAATTGGTCTTTTTTTAATTTGCTGCAGATTTAGATCCAATAATCGTAGCTTAAAAAAACAAACTAGGTTTAAAAGGATATTTATTCAGCTTTAAAATGAGGGGTCAAGCTTTTGTTTTTGTCATTTTTTACCAGAGCTACAGGATTTTTTGTTAAAAAACACGTTTTTTTTCAAATGCCAATATTTTGAAAAGTAAGCGAAATAGAAAAAAACTTTAGAGAAAAAAAAGTTACATTTTTACGTATAGAAAACAAACTTGCAGTTTAAAATAGAATTCAAATAAAAAAAAATTTTTCGACTTTTTTTTTATAAATTTTTTATAATTTTTTAGTAGATTTGAAAGTTGAAAAAATTTTTTTTATTTGAATTCTATTTTAAACTGCAAGTTTGTTTTCTATACGTAAAAATGTAACTTTTTTTTCTCTAAAGTTTTTTTCTATTTCGCTTACTTTTCAAAATATTGGCATTTGAAAAAAAACGTGTTTTTTAACAAAAAATCCTGTAGCTCTGGTAAAAATGACAAAAACAAAAGCTTGACCCCTCATTTTAAAGCTGAATAAATACCCTTTTAAACCTAGTTTGTTTTTTTAAGCTATGAATATTGGATCTAAATCTGCAGCAAATTAAAAAAAGACCAATTTTTTTGCTTTTTATTAGTTGTTTTTTAACTTTTCCAAACGATTTAAATTTAAGTTTTTCAAAGTTCACAATAGTATTTTCGAAAGCTTTTCACCTGCTCTTTCGAACGCCGTTGGATTTTTTGAGTTACGACTTTTAGCTGCTGAGTGATAAAATGTTTTAGCTCTTACAATTTTTTCTCTGGGTGCGCAAAAGCATGTGGAGGGGAGTGTACATTGAAATATAATTTTTTTCGTTTAAAATTGTTCAGGAGTGATAGTCTTCGTACGGCACATCATCAAGGTTTTTCAGATTAAATAAAATTAATGATCATCTTTGATTACTAATGATGAATAATTACAAATAATAATTAGTAATTATTTATCATTAGTAACTTCTTGAATGTAGAGGAAATAGACTGTTTCTTTTACAAATATATTATTTTAATTAAATAGTTATTTTGCAAATATATGAACTAAACATTATGGAAGATTTGTGTGCACTGGCACACTCAGAAAAGATTCGGATGAGGCAGAAAATAACGTAACTCTGCAAAAATACAACCTCGTCTGTATTTGTTGGGAATAGAGGTTTTATGTTCCGGGATTGGAAAGAAAACACTTTTATTAATATTATTAAATTGGTTGATATATATTATACATTATCTTTGTAATTCAATTGCTTGTATCTATCTTTCAAGTACCTCACCCGTACAGGTTCTACAATCTTTTTACGGGACACCTCGATCACCTATGTATTCCGGTGTTTTCGCGTTCGAAACCATACTTTTTTACCCCGGGAGGTGTTCGCGTACCCGTGCAGGCCTACTCAGGTGGGGAGACTCGCTCTACTCATCCTTTTAAGTGCATCAAGAGGTCACACCAACCCGGCAGAACGTTCCGGCTCAACTATAGTAATGGAGCAGTCGCATTCTGCCTTATCGACCCTCGAATAATTATCTGCGGCTTTTGTTAAAATCGCGGAAAATCATCCAGGGGTGGTCCACCACGGTGTCAATGAGTTCAAAAAATTCTCCACTTTTAATTAAAAATGGAAAAAATCTCGCCCTCACCGGGACTCGAACCCCGGCCCTCTGGGTGAGAGTCGGATGTTCTAGCCCCTGAGCCACCGTGGCTCTTTTTATTATACATTATCTTAAGTACAGTAATTATTGATCTAGTTTATTATAAATGGCTTGGCTTTATTTCACACAGACGATTGTAAAGAGCTTGTCTTTATCGCTACATGGCGCTTGCTACACTCTATTCAACAGACTGACTGTACTCGACTAGAACCTCTCTTCCACGCCTCCTTAAATTTGTGACCCTTATTTCTTTTATTTTTTATATTCAATGTCGCTTTTACATGCTTTTATAATTATTTCAAATTAATCTTAATTCTTTTCTGTTTTTAAAAAATTTTTCTTTGCATAGACCTTTAGTTAGTATATCAACTGTATTTTTATCAGTTTCAATTTTAACAATATCTATTACGCTGTTTTCATAATTTTCATTAAGAGGCGGTCGGAACCAAATTGGTGACTTGCGGTATATATCAAGTCAGCATTTTTCGCTTCACGATAATATTTTGTATATTTTTATGGCTTTCAATATTTCAAATTATTCTTTATATACATGACTAGAGGAAATGACTATATTTTTACCACATAAATAAGTAAATAAATTATTATAAGCATTTATTACAAATATCAAACTGACTTGACATATACCGCATGCAAAAAACTGTCGTGTCGATTGTTAGGTGGGATTTTTCGCTTTATAACAATATTTTGTATATTTTTGTGGCTTTAACTATTTTAAATTATTCTTTATATACATGACTAGAGGAAATGACTATATTTTTACCATATTAATAAATGAATAAATTATTATAAGCATTTATTACAAGCACCGAACTAAGTCACCGATTTGGTTCCGACCGCCTCTTAATATAGTGATATTGCACTTCCATGTGCTTCGAATTTTTTGTAAGATTACCAAATTTACCTATAGCTATCGCACCAGAATTGTCTTCATAAATTTCAATTGGTCTATCAATATTCAATTCAAATGCATCATTTAATAAATCTTTTATAAATAATATTTCTTTCACTGTTTCTGACATAGCAATGAATTCAGCGAAAATTGAATTTTTTTAAACAGTTTTCTGTTTATGAGTTTTCCAATAGACTATATTACCGAATACTCTTATGACAAATCCTGTTGTGGATTTTCTGTCAATATGATCACCTGTGTAATCTGAATCGACCATACAATCTAATTTTTCTTTGTTTAGATTATTATAATAAGTTAATTTTAAGTCTCTAGTTTTATATAAATATTTTAATACTCTCAAAGCATACTTAAATGTGTTTTATTGTAAAAGCTTTGGTACCTTCTCAAATAATTTACACTGTATGATATGTCAGGTCTTGTCCCTGTACTAATGTATAAAAGTTCGCCTATTAAATTTCTATAACTGTTTCGTCTATTTCAGTTGCTTGATCAAGCTTTGAACTTGTTTTCATCGGTGTTTCATAAAGTTTAGCATTTTTTAGATTATATTTCACAGCCAATGATTCAATATATTTTTGTTGACTTAAAGTCATTACACCTTTTTCTTCATCATGATTAATAACAATTCCAATGTATTCTGTAATTTTACCTAAATCTTTCATTACAAATCTTTGCATTAATTTAGTTTTTATTTCATTTATTTTATTTTTATCTTTACAGCAAATTAAAATATCATCAACAAATACCAACATATATATATATATAGGATCATTGTTTGTGTTATTTACATATAAACAATAGTCATGATGATTGCTTCTAACGAAATTTAATTTTTCAACATAGTTATTAAATGTTTCATACTACGCTCGTGGACTTTCTCTAAGACCATAGATTGCCTTTTGTTATTTACATACTTTATTTTTTCCAAATTCATAACCTTTTGGTTCATAAATATAAACTTTTGATTTGACTGTACCATTGAGAAATGCTGTCTCAACGTCCATTTGTTCTATATCTAAATTATTTACACAACAATAGCTTAGCAAAATTTTTAAAGTTTACATTTTTCCTACTGGAGAGTATACGTTTTCTAAATATTCCTTAGGCTAAAAGCCTTTTACTACTAATCTAGCTTTATATGAATCATCTCCTTTTCTTTTAAATATTCATTTAACATCAATTATTTTCTTATCTTTTGGTTTATCTACAATAATCCATGTTTTATTTTTATTTAAATTGTTAATTTCAGAATCCATAGCTTTTTGCTATTCTTTACTTTCTGTGGATCGCCTCCTCGAATGTATTCGATACATTAGCGTTTACATAGTTTATATAAATATAATGCGTTATTGGAATACCATATCTTTCTATAGGACTTTTCTTTCTCGTTGAAGTTCTTTTAACTTCTCAATCATCTTTTCGTTTTTTAAATCTTTTATTTACTTTGCAAAAATCATTATTTATTTTATTATTAGAATTTGAATTTTCATTGTCATAATTTTCGTTATCATTTATTTCATTTTTATCTACTTCATTTTCAGAATTTCATCAGAATATAATTTTTATCATTTTGTTTAATACAAATTAATTCTGTATCTTCTTCAATTACTTTAACACGTCTGGCTGTTAAGTAAATTAGACCAAAACTTTTTCTTTTTACTTCATTTTATTTGTTTTTAAGATGAACCTGAAAAGTTTAATAAAAAAAGTTACCGAAAAATAAGATTAAAATTCACTTCTAATATTTAGCGGTTTTACTGTGGAAGAATAAAATAAATAAAGAAAAAAAATAATAATAAAAAAATGATGTAAATAATGTATAAAAAAATAGTTTTCGTTAAATAACAAATTATAAAAATAGAATGGTATATTCAGATTAGCGAGTTTTCTCAAATCTGACTTTTTAGAAAAGAAAAAGTAATTTTCTAAGGTTTTTTCAGACTTGCGGGTTTTCTTTAGTCTGAGATAAGATAAACAAAGCTTTTGAGACTAGCGAGTTTTCTACAGTCTAAAAAACATGTTACTTATAGAATTCACTAATATTCACTTTAGTTCACAAATATAAATAAAAAATGCTAAACAGATATTTTTTATAAAGAAATTCTCTCTATAAAACTTATTTTTATATATGAATATTTTTCTTTTTTTAAGTAGCAATTCCATACAAGCAAAGCATAGAAAAAAACAATATAATGAATAAAATAACGTGACCATATATTTAGTTGTAAAATTAAAAAATCAATAAATAATAGAACACGATTTGAAAAATAAATTTTTTATTATTTCTTTTAACATAATTTTTTAACACTGGCATTTATGACTTTATTAACAATTCAAACTCTATAACCATTATGTGTATAGCCTACTAGTATGCCTAATTTGGCTTTATCGTCTCATTTACTTTTTCTTAATACTTCTGGTATCCTTACAAAAACTTTGCTTCCATATATTTTCAAATGTTTTACATCTGGTTTTGTTTTAAAAAGTATTACAAATGGCGTTTTATTTTCATGTGTTGGCTATTGTACGGTTTTTTAAATAAGAAACTGTCTTCATTACTTTTGGCCAATACCTTATAGGTATTTTGGCTTCTCTTACTAAACATCTGCCTATATCCATGGCTGATATAATAAATCTTTCCGCTATTTCATTCAATTCATGGACGTAGGGTGGATAAGGTAATAATTCAATTTCTTTATATTTAATGAATTTATAAATTTCTTGATTTAAATATTCTTCACCATTATCACAATGTAGCTTTTTTACTCTCTTATTAAATTGATTTTCAACTAAATTCACGTATTCTATAAGACATCCTGCTGTTTCAGCTTTACTTTTAATACAATAAACTCTACTGCATTTACTATAATCATTTATAAATGTTAAAAAATATCTTTCTCCACTATAACCAGCTGCGCCGACCATTTGAATCTGTATGAATCAATTCTAAAATCTCAGTAGATCTAGTTTTCTTATTTTCAAACGGTAAATTATCCCTTTTACTTCGAATACAGTATGCACATTTCATATTATTATTTTCTAATTTATCTGGTAAACCATTCGATAATTTTTAATCAATTAATTTATTCAAATTTTGAAAATTTACATGGCTTAATGCTCTGTGCCATTTTTTTTGTTTGTTAATTTTGCCATATTTGCATAAAGATTTTCATTATATTTATCCATAAAACTTTTCATTAAATACAAATTATTTATTTTTTCTGCTACAGCTACTAATTCTTTATTTTTATTATAAATTTTTGCTGTTTGATTTCTCGATACAATTGTGTTATTTACAGTTATTTTAGAATAACTTAACAAATTTCTACTTAATTCTTTTACATAATAAGCATTCTTAAGTTCAACTTTCTTTTCATTATAATGAGTTTTAAAATGAGTTATAACATTACCAATTTTAGTAGCTTTTGAAATTTTTCTATCTGTCAATTTTACATTAACCGGTTCTTTTAATACAATAAATTTTTTAAAATAACTATCATTGTTCACTATATGGTCAGCACAACCACTATCTAAAAGCCAGTTTATTTCATTTTTATTTTTACCTTCATAAATTTCTGTTTCTTTTACCTCATTATGGTTTACCATTGTTACCCATGTTTCTGCGTTACGGTTGTCGTTACGTTGACTGGAAGATTCTTCTCTTGGCTGACTTAATCTGTTCTGTCCATAGCCTCTTTGTAAATATTCTCTTGAATTTGATCGTGGAGATGCTCGTTGAAATCCTCGTTGACCACGACCTCTGTTGTAGTACGCTCCTCTACCTTGATTGGTATACGTTCCTCTGCTCTCCAACAATCTTACTTGTTGCGGCCTTCTTTCCCACAGTTGAAACATTGTCCTTTTGTGTTTATGCTGAAGGTGCTGACATTTCTTTTACTTTCACTTTCAGGTGTTATCATATTTTTCTCTCGAATTTTGGACTTTACATATTCTACTGTCCTTTGCTTTTCTGGTGTGACATCTATAAAGTTACCAATAAAACTGTAACTGGGAGGCAGCGCTTTTATGATATATCTTATCTTTTCTTGTTCATTTAAAGTTCCACCAGCTGCTTTAAACTTATAACAGGCTTGTTCAAAATCTACAAAAAAGTCTTCAACTTTATCATAATTCTTCAATTTTAATCTTCTAATTTACTTCTACATATTATTTTTAGAGCTGTAGATTTCGTAGAATACATACTGTCTAGCATTTTTAACCTTTCAAATGTTGTTCTACATTCTATAATATACTCTAATTGTTTATCTGATATCGAGCTTATCGGTATATTTTTTGCCTTTAAATCTGCCTTTTTCCAAGCATCTTGATTATCTGCTGCAGTTAATGCTCTTGTTGTTTGTTCTTTGCTTAGCCATTTTTCTCTCTTTTTCTAATTTTATATTTTCATCAATTTCTTTTACTGCAATTAACACTTTTTTTAATTCTTTGAGGAAAACTTTTCTTAAACGATTTCTTTCTTCTTTATTGAGCACTTTATTTTCAGCTTTTGTCTGTTTCATTAAACTCGTTTTTAATCTTTTTTATTTTTTCACTTTTTCAATTTTCTCGTAGTCTTTTTTTTCCAAAATTATTATTCACTATTTTCTCATTATTTATTATTTGTTATCTTCTATTTATTTGTTTTCTTTTTCTTTTCTTTTATCTTTTAAACAAGTGCTCTGATTTAACCTCAAAATAATTTTCTTCTAACCTTACCTTTTTCGACCACATGGCTTTAAGTTTTAATTTGTTTACATCTAACGTATTTTCAGCTTAATTTTCTTCTGTCTTCTTTCTCTTGATTGATAATAATTTTTTATTTTTACTTTTCTCTATATTTTTGTCACTTTACTTTTACCTTTTAGCTATCTTTTTTGACTTGAATAATCTACGACGGTTTCGCTTTACTAACCACGTTTTTTCTATTTTATTAACCACTTTTTCATTTGTTGAACCACGTTCTTTTATTTCATTTTTATCTTGACCACGTTTTCTTATTTTTTCTTAAGAGCAGGCCGGATTCGCTGTCCTTGTCTAATTGGCATTTTTGTTATTTACTCAAGTTTTAATCGGTGTATCTTCAAATTAAAGGTCGAGCGCAATAGATATTATTATTATGAACATCTATGCACAAGAAAAAAAATATCTACCGGTTTGTTTTTGAGAAAAGTAAGTAACGCCAAAGTAAAAGTTTATGTTTATAATATTTTCGCGTTACTTACTTTTCTCAAAAACAAACTGATAGATATTTTTTTTCTTGTGCATGGATATTCATAATAATAATATCTATTGCGCTCGACCTTTAATTTGAAGATACACCGATTAAAACTTGAGTAAATAACAAACAACTCAATTGTTACTCGGTCGGTATCAGGTTCTACTCCGGCCTACCGTTAACCACGTTTTCTTATTTTTTCTTGACCACATTTTCTTATTTTTTCTTGACCACGTTTTCTTATTTTTTCTTGACTACGTTTTCTTACTTTTTTTTCCAACCACGCTCTGCTACCATGTTGGGAATAGAGGTCTTATGTTCCGGGATTGGAAAGGAAACACTTTTATTAATATTATTGAATTGGTTGATATATATATTATACATTATCTTAGGTACAGTAATTATTAATCTAGTTTGTTATAAATGGCTTAGCTTTATTTTAAACAGACGATTGTAAAAAGCTTGTCTTTATCGCTACATGGCGCTTGCTAGACTCTGTTCAACAGACTGTGCTCGACTAGAGCCTCTCTTTCTCAGCTGATTTGCTGTATTGTATGTATGGTCAAGTACGCATTTACCGATGGATGAAAGACGCAACATTTACATATTACAACAGTATTAATTTATAAAGTCGTTTGAAAGTACGGAGAGGAGAGAAGAGTTAGTACCGAGTATGGTCAAGAACGCTCTAATTATTCTTTCTTTTGGAGCACGTGACTCAGTTAGCGCTCTCTTGGTGCTCGGTTGACGCTTGACTTGCACGCTGTAAGTTACGCGTAGTATTCTCTTACTTAACCTAACTATATACATGTGTGTGCTTATAAGACTCCCCCCTAAATAACCAGTATGGTTATTTACTTAAAAATCATGTTTTTATTATATTATTACAATACTTAATGAAATTAAATACATAGAGTTACTCTTTATTTACAGCCTATGTTATTAATGTTTTTTAATCATTCGTGCACACACTCATCCACTCAATTACATGATAGACATTCATACTATTACACACTTACATTACAAATAAATACTGGATGTACATTAAATATTGGATGTAAAGATAAAAATTAAAAAATTAAAATAAATCTTAATTTTTGAATTGCTGTTGCTCCGCCAATTTTTAACCTTTTTGGACATTGTTTCAATGAAAATGTGCGAAAATCCCCTTTGTTTTGAATGCGAATTCGATTTTTATGATACGAGTTGATCCCTTTGAATTATTCATAAAAAACCGAGAAAAACGATTTTTTTTAAACGCTATTTTCTCAAAAACTATTTTTTTTTGTTGAGATTTTAATATGTTTTTATACATAAAAAATACTAACTTTAAGGATAGGGGAGAAGTTGCCAGTTTCCAACTATTACGCATTCTCACAATTCGTTTATCTTTTTATTTATTAATTTATCAAAAATAATAACAAAAATCTTTAAAATAAATTCCTGATCAAATTTTTTGATCAATTAAAACTGTTATGACGATTTTAAGTTTAAAAAAAATTTTTAAACTAAATAAAAACTGATACTTAGATTAAAGAGTACATGAGTTATTCTTTTGTTTTGGATTTTGTTGAAATAAAAATTTTAGTTATTTATTAAAATTTTCAATTTGTCAAGAGATAAATTTTTTAATAAAGACATTTTTAATGAACAATAAATTTACAAAACAATTAATGAATGAAAACTAACAAATTTACAATTAATTTAAGCAAAAAATTTTCAAAATTTGAATGTGACAATAGTAAATTTATTTGATACCTTTAAGGTTGTATAGGCTATATAGTCTGTGTCAAAAGTTAGTTTTTTAGAAAATTGTCTATATTTTTTGGTAGAAAGTAATTATCTAATTTTTAGCTTAGTAACTTATTATATAATATTAAAACAATCATTTTAAACTTCGTTTCATTTAAATATAATGTATTCTTAAAGAGTTCTAACATTTTAAAGTTTATAAATTTTACACAAATCTAATGCAATCATAAATAATAATGCCAAACTTTCAAAAATGATTTTATTTGACTGCAACAAAGTTTATTTTGTTCAGTTTGAAATTTAGAACCTATTGACGAGAATGGAATTCTGATTTTTATTTTTCATTAAAATTTATTGCTAATTTTCTATGATAAAACAGTAAGTACTGTCTGAGACATATACATTTTTTGCAGAAAATTAGCAAAAAATTTTAATAAAAAATAAAAATAAAAATTCCATCCTCGTCAATAGATTCTAAATTTTAAATTGAACAAAATAAACTTTGTTACAGTCAAATAAAATCATCATTGAAAGTTTGGCATTATTATTTATGGTTGCATTAGATTTGTGTAAAATTTATAAACTTTAAAATCTTATAACTCTTTAATAATTCATTATATTCAAATGAAACAAAGTTTAAAATGATTGTCTTAATATTATCTAATAAGTCACTAAGCTAAAAATTAAATAATCACTTTCTACCGAAAAATATAGACGATTTTCTAAAAACCTAACTTTTGACACAGACTGTATGGTCCATACAATCTCAATTTCTTTTGCATTTTCTAACCGTTCAATTTTCTTTGTTTGTCGAAAAATTTTTAGCTCATTCTTGCGGATAACAAGAATGTTAATCAATGGAGTATACTTTGACACATGAGTGGCGAAATCTCCAGCATTTCAAATGAAGTCAGCACTCTTTTTGGATAGACTATGTGTAGTAGCATAATGTTTAACTAAACCACCAATGCCGTCACAAGCGCCTTTACCATGACCTGTTGCAGAAAAAGTCATTTTCTGCCTACTTTTGAGTTTTGAAGCTCGCAGAATTGATATCTGTTTTTGAAATGACATGCAGCTCCATCAGGAATGGTTGCAAATTTTTCAAGTTCTAGCTAAATATGTTTTTCTTTTAAGCTGTTGATAATTAAGCTATTAGAGCATGAGACGAATCATGTTTAACATCGTCAGAGACGATGACATAACTGACTGTCTTATCATTCCCAAAATAGCATACTGATGTGAAAATTGATAATTGACTTTCACTCCAATGGTAGCTTTGAATTTCATTTTAAAGTAGGACTGTTCAATTTTCTGCAAAATTAACATGAATAACTTATTGGGATTGACTTTTTTTGCTAAAAGTTTAACCTCTTAAATTTCAACACGTTGAATTCCTTTAACTATTTTATGCGTACTTACAGTGAGAGCATGCTCTCTTAACTCATTTAAGAAATCTTTAACTGTGCTAGATTAATTCATTGAATCTGATTTTTCCCAAACACCGGTCTTCATATAAATCTTATTCTGTCAAGGAAATAACTTTTAAGAGCAGGTCGTATATCTCTATCCTTTTCTAACAAAAAAATTCATTTTTCTGCAGAACCTCATAATTGTAGCAAAAAATAAGAAGAAAACCCCATCTCGTATAATAAAAAGCAATATTTTCTTTAATGAGGAAAAATTATTTTTATGGTTTCGTTTTTAAAAAAACTTTGAAAAACTTAATTGTCCACCCTAACCTATATTTTTTAAGTTTTTCAAGGATTTCTTCAAAACGAATCGATAAAAATAATTTTTCATTATCAAAGAAAATATTGCTTTTTATGATACAAGATGGGGCCATCTCCTTATTTTTTGCTACAATTATTAATTTTTGTAAGAAAATCAATTCTTTGATTAAAAAAGGACAGATATACTCGACCTCCTCTTAAATCAATATTATCTCCAATTTTGCATTCTTTACATTCCCTTAGAATACATTTCATATCATCTTTTGAACAAAAAAGTAAAGAATATATTTTCAATTTCAACTTCGCAATGTCATGTTTATTCTCTTCTTTATATTGATTTAAAGCATCCAACATAAGTTTTAAGTTCTCGCAATGAACGCAAAAACACGTCGTTAGGTGGATGTGGTATAACCTACTTTGGTCTTAAGGCATAGAATGTTGATTTACCAATTTTTGTTTTAATTTCAGGATTTTTTTCTGTAAATAATATGTTTCGTTTATGCTTCACGTAAGAAAGCGTTAAACTTTTTAAGTTTTCATACCATTTTTTTAAGAGATATTGTGTCACTTTTATTTGCACTTTGACGAGAAAAATTGAAATTATCGTTGAAATAATAATCTTTCACTTTCGTTATAATTTCACTATCCAAAGAGTGGCCACAATAGTTCTTAGGCTTTTTGTAGGTATCTTTATTATTGACTAATGATCTTGCTTAATCAATCATATGAACAGTTACATTTCGTAAAACTGATAATAAATAATTTTTGGAAATCTCGCTTGGTGTAAGACTTAATAACCGAACTTTGTCAAGAAAATTTAAACAATCATCTAAAGCAATTTCAATATTTTCGAGCTATTCAATACATGTTTTACATTTATTATTTTCATTCAATGTAGGCAAATCCGTTATATCGTAGACTTTTATAATTTTACTTGCTATTTGCGAATCAAATGTATCGTTCATTTATTTTCTTTTTCGAAAAGCATAGGATTTTCGCATTTTCATATTGATACTCTAAGGCATTTTAATTGGTGAAATTTTAAATTCCAAATTACTTGGAGTTTGATTGAACTTTTCTACCACAGACTCACTACAAAAAACATCTTCCGAAGATTGTTGACTGCTTGAGATAGATGAAATAGGTGTATTTTTCACCTCATCTAGAAATATTTTTTAACACAAAGGACATACTTTATCTTCTCTAGAAAATGAAGTATTTGGATGTAAGCGTTCCAAAGACTCCGTTAGATCACGTTCTTTAAAATCCTTGCACTTACTAGGAGAGTGTCACACCTCCGGATCACGGATTTTGCTCAAACTTCGGGATAAGTTTTCAGATGATAAAATATGAAAAAAGCAAAAGTTATAGTCATAAACACTCAATATTTCCCTAGTTACAGGCAATTGAAGAAAATCACTAAAAAAGTTACTAGATTTTTAAACGGTTATAGTTATTTAGCATTGATAGCTAGAAGCTTAAACCTGTTTTTTTAAATTAAAGCTGAGCTCAAATCCTTTCGAAATAATAGTTATAGCATGTAAAAATATTATTTTTTCCTAAAGTTATAGCGTAATAAAGATTGGACCTAATTTTAGCTTTTATTATTAATTAATATTTTTAAATAAAAATTCAGGTCCAATCTTTATTACGCTATAACTTTGGGAAAAAATAATATTTTTACATGCTGTAACTATTATTTCGAAAGGATTTGAGCTCAGCTTTAATTTAAAAAAAGGTTTAGGCTTCTAGCTATCAATGCTAAATAACTATATGCGTTTAAAAATCTAGTAACTTTTTTAGTGATTTTTTTCAATTGCCTGTAACTAGGGAAATATTGAATGTTTATGACTATAACTTTAGCTTTTTTCATATTTTAGCATCTGAAAGCTTATCCCGAAGTTTAAGCAAAATCCGTGATCCGGAGGTGTGACACTCTCCTAGTTAGTATTAACAACCAATGATGCCATTATTATTAATTAGTGCTTCGACAAAGCAAAAAAAAATGTTTCTGTTAGATAATTTTATATTTGATCTTCTTCAAATCAAAACATAAAAATCTCAAAAAAAACAAATAGTTCTTGAGATAATAGCGTTTGAAAAAAAAAGTTTTTTTCGGTTTTTCATGAATAATTCAAAGGCATCAACTCGTATCATAAAAATCGAGAGACAAGGATGGATAAAAATAGGGTAAAAATGAGGATTAATCTGAGATAGCAGGACAGAGGAAGTGAGAAAGTGAGAAAAGAGTTAGTAAAAGCTTTAAATCAGAAATCAAAAGAATTGATCAAAGAGCCACACTAAGAAAATTATTTTCAAAAGCTTGTTTTATAAAGACAGTAGCAAACAACTTATGTACAAATTTTGGAGCAAATCTATCGAAAAGTTTACGTAAAATTAAAAAAAAAAAAAATGTTCTTAAAAAGTTAAAAACTTTTCTTAAATTGAAACTCTGATAAGGAAATCGGTTTTTCAAAGTTATTCTCCTTTTGGCAGTTGCAAATAATTCCCATGCAAATTTCAAAGCGAATTCATTAAGTAATTAACGTAAAATACAAAAAAAATGAAAAATCGAAATTTTTTTTAAATTCTCAAAATGGCTTTAGAAACAAAAAAATACGCTAAAAAAATAAAATTCCAATAGCTTCCCACCTGGTTAGACAAAAAAATTAATTGTATGCAAAATTTGAAGTAAATCCATAGAATAGGTTTCGAGATGTAATTGATGTATATTATTGAGGATATTGAAAAAGAAATCCAATCGCATCAAAACTATAAAATTAAATATCTAACAGCAGAGTCTCTCTTGAGCGTTCAAGACAATCAAAACAGAGAGCGAAGCGATTTACGGAATTCTACTACTCGAAAAAAACCTTTCAAGAGATCTACGCTTGAAATTCCGAAGTTTTCTGAAAGTATTAGTGAGTGGTTAAATTTTTGGTCACATTTTAAAAAGATCCATGAAGACAATAACCTCTCTAAAGAGAATAAGCTTGAATATCTCAAACAAATAGTGGAAAAGGACTCGGAAGCAGGAAATGTAGTGCATGGCTATCCTACTACAACTGAGAATTACGATAAGGCTTTCGATAGTTTGAAAAACCGCTTCGGTAGAAATGACTTGCTGATTGAGTATTATACGCGTGAACTGTTAAATTTAGTACTTCAAAATAATCAAAATAAAGATATAATAGTGTCATTATCAAGTGATTATAACAAAGTATCTGCGCATATACGCGCTTTAGAATCTCTAGGAGTGGCAAGTGATAATTGCGCCATGATGGCTTACCCGTTGGTAGAATCATCACTGCCTTAAAAGACATTCAAAATATGGCAGGATAAATGTCAGAAGTGGCTGTCAAAGAAAATATTCAAACAAATCGTTTGACACGACTGCTTGAATTCTTAGAAAAAGAAGTTGAAAATGAAGAGCGGTTTAGTATAGCAATGACCGGTCTTTCAATTAAAAGTGAAAACGAGAAAAACAAAAAAATCAAGACAGCAAGAACAAATACAGAAAAAAGCGAAAAAACTATCTTTAGAAGCACGTAAATAATTAGTTAAAGATCACGGCTGTTATTTTAAATGTTTGAAATTAAATTATCTCTCGAAATATTGTAAAGTAAAAATAACGTGTGAACGATGCGGTGGTCGACACTCGATTCTTATGGGTTTTAATACTAATAATAAATCGGATAATATAAATGAGACCACAAAAGTAAAAAATAATTCGGTTGATATTAAAGAACATAAGGTCTCAAGTTTTAGTTTTTTGCCTGAAGTGCATTTACAATCTTTGAGCGTTGTGTTATATTCGAATTCAAAAGGAAAAGTTGTTCGCGCACTAGTAGATTGCGGTTCTCAGAGATCTTATATACGAACGAACGTTGCTAAATTCTTAGAATATGAGCGCGCGAATGAAGTTGACATCGTTCACGAGTTATTTGGCGGAGTTTTAACTAATAGCGAATGACACAATGTTTACGTCGTACACATGAAAAGTACAGATGAAAAATACGTGTTTAATTTTCAAGCGATTGATAAGTCTGTAACTTGTGCGAATATTCTTAGCATTAAAAATAACGACTGGCTTTCGGAATTACGCGATAAAAACATTTCACTAACTGATTTCCATACTAACTGATATCTTATGTAAATAACAATGATGAAAGTATTGGATCACTTATTGGTGCAGACATTAGTGGAAAGCTTATGACAGACCGTAAACATGATCTATCGAACGGACTTACATCAATCGAATTTTCAGTAGGATGGACTGTTGCAGGGTTATGAATGTTTTCAGTTACCGAGTAAGCAAATGGTAAATGGTCGGACTATTTACCAGTTACTGGGTGAGTAAATGGTAAATGTTCGTACCCGTTGAAAGTTACTAGGTAAGGAACTGGAAATGGTCAGACAATTTACCAGTTACTCATCCAGTAACTGGTAAATAGTTTGTCCATTTCCAGTTACTCACCTAGTAACTACCAACTAGTCCGACCATTTACCATTTACTCACCCAGTAACTGCAAACTGGTTGAATCATTTATCATTCACCCACCCGATTACTGCGAACTGATTCAACCACTTACCAGTTACGAGAGTTGTAAATAAGGGAATGGTTTTTTCATTTGAAATGGTCAAGTAATTGAAAATACTCGCACCATTTACCATTTACAGAGCAAGTAAATGGTAAATAGTCTGACCAGTTCCCAGTTACAGAGCAAGTAACTGGGAATCATCAAATCTGAAATTGAGTCTATAATTCAAATAATTTTTATATATTCTAACATTACGATTAAATGATTCTACTAGATTACTACAAAACAATCATTATCTAAAGCATGCTATTATGAATTATTGTTTTAAACTATATTCGAGCATGATTATACTTGGCGAATAAATAATAATTAGAACAATCGAATTTTTTACAAAGATTTAGACGATATTCACAAGTAATAGTTCAGAAACTAATCACTACAATTATGTATATCGCCTTTTACACTCGAGAAGGCCATCTTTTTTCAATGAGGTCTGGAGCGATGTCGTTCGTGTACAGAGGTTTGTACAGTAGTTGAGTATTCACAAAATAAGTTACTTATTTTATATCACAGACGATATCATGTATACGAGGCTCGGGGTCAGTTCACTGATTAATGACAGTTTTTCTCATTAATCAATAGGTAGTGTCGTTCTATGACGCACGCTGAATCTGGTGTACATTTACGGCATAACATGCCTTACCAATTGTTACACAATTTGCATGTCACCGTAAAAACAGTTGCAGCTTTATTTATGTCTTAGAACATTATAACAAACTACCTTTAATGAACCGACAGTGACTTAGTACTTAATATCTTTTTTTTATCATATTGATAAATTATTTTTACATACCGTTTACAATTGCATCATACAGATTCAAATAATATAGGTTTTTATAACTCAAGAATTATTGATTTTACTTTTATTTTAGAGTATTATCGCAACCTTATTGCTTGTTTTTCTAATTCAGCCGTGAATCTAACGTATTCTGAAAAATTTTTAAATCGAGCTCGAATACAATTTAAAACCATGATATATAATCATATTCATACAGACTATTCACATAGTTTTTATAATAAGAATTATATTTTTATGCAATATAAGTCGAAACTTTAAAACTAAGGTAATACACATATTTTACTATTATACTATTCGTTATGTTAAAGGTCAGTTTTAAACGAGGTTTCAGACATTTTTTATTGATCAAAAGTAGCGAAAGAAGTAATTTCATTTTCTCCTACACTTATAGTTATAATCAATGTCAACGACATCAAATCTGAAATTTGGTCTATAATTCAATTAATTTTTACATATCCCAACATAACGATTGAATGATTCTACTCTATATCTACAAAACCATCGTTATCTAAAGAATGCTATTATGAATTATGGTTTCAAGAGGAGGTCACGTATCTTCGTCCTTTTCTAATCGAAGAATTAATTTTTAGCAAAAACTAATAACTTCAGCAAAAAATGAAAAGAAAGCCGCATCTTGTATCAAAAAAAGCAAAATTTTCTTTGATAAGAAAGAATTAATTTTATTGCTTCGTTTTTAAGAAAAGCTTGAATAACCAAATTGTTTACCCTAATCTCTGTTTAAAGTTTTTCAAGGTTTTCTTAAAAACGAAGCGATAAAATTAATTCTTTCTTACCAATGAAAATACTGCTTTTTTATACGAGCTGCGGCTTTCTCTTCATTTTTTGTTGAAATTATTAGTTTTTGTGAAAAAAATCTATCTTTGGATTAGAAAAAGACAGATATACTCGACCTCCTCTTAAACTATATTCGAGCATGATTATACTTGGCGATTAAATAATAATAAAAAAATCGAATTTTTTACAAAGATTTAGACGATATTCACAAGTAATAGTTAAGAAACTAGTTACTACAATTATGCATATCGCCTTTTACACTCGAGAAGGACATCACTTTTCAGTGAGGTCCGGAGCGATGCCGTTCGTATACAAAGGTATGTACAGAATTTGTGTATTCACAAATTGAGTTACTTATTTTATATCACAGACGAAATCATGAATACGAGGCTCGGGGTCAATTCACTGATTAATGGCAGTTTTTCTAATCAATAGGTAGTGTCATTCTATGACGCGCACTGAATCTGGTTTAGATTTACGGCATAACACGTCTCACCAATTGTTACACAATTCGTATATCGCCGTAAAAACAGTTGCAGCTTTATTTATGTCTTAGAACATTATGACTAACTACCTTCAATGAACCGACAGTGACTAAGTACTTAAGGGGATGTAAAATGGTCACTACACCTGTACTCATGAATATTCACTATCTTTATATTTTATTGCTAAATTTTCAATAAAAAAATGCATTAGCTTTTAGTATGTACCATAAAGATTATTCGGTTAAATTTTGAAATAAATTCATTCATTAGTTATTGAGAATTTTGGGTTCCAAAATTATTTATTAAAATTTTTCAATTTTGTACAGGAATCCGAATATCTAAAAAACTAATGAATGAATTTATTTGAAAATTTATCTAAATAATCATCACGGTACATACTACAAGCTAATGCATTTCTTTTCTGGAAATTTAGCAATAAAATGGAAAGGAAGCTTATATCTATAAGTACAGGTGTAGTGTCTGTTTTACATCTGCTTAATATCATTTCTTTATCATACTGATAAATTATTTTAACATATCGTTTACAATTGCATCATACAGATTTAAATAATATAGGTTTTTATTACTCAAGAATTATTGATTTTACTTTTATTTTAGAGTATTATCGCAATCTTATTGTTTGTTTTTCTAATTCAGTCGTGAATCTAACGTAATCTGAAAAATTTTTAAATCGTGCTCGAATATAATCTGAAACCATGATATATAATCATATCCTTACAGACAATTTACATAGTTTTTATAATAAGAATTATATTTTTATGCAATGTAAGTCGAAACTTTAAAACTAAGATAATACACATATTTTATTATTATACTATTCGTTATGTTAAAGGTCAGTTTTAGACAAGGTTTTAGACATTTTTTACTGACCGAAAGTAGCGAAAGAAGTAATTTCGTTTATTTTTAATAAAAATGTATATCAGAATGGCTTTCATTTGTGAATATCTATTCATTTTAACAAATGAGAAATGGAAGCGTGTCAATTCGTTAATATTCGACGAACAAGCCAAAAAAAAAAATAAATAGAAACTAAATATCTTTTTTAGTTATTTTCGATCGGTAAAGTTGGTCGAAAGCTGATCCTTAAGAGCAGGCCGGATTCGCTGTCCTTGTCTAATTAGCATTTTTGTTATTTACTCAAGTTTTAATCGGTGTATCTTCAAATTAAAGGTGGAGCGCAATAGATATTATTATTATGAACATCTATGCACAAGAAAAAAAATATTTACCGGTTTGTTTTTGAGAAAAGTAAGTAACGCGAAAATATTATAAACATAAACTTTTACTTTGGTGTTACTTACTTTTCTCAAAAACAAACCGGTAGATATTTTTTTTCTTGTGCATAGATGTTCATAATAATAATATCTATTGCGCTCGACCTTTAATTTGAAGATACACCGATTAAAACTTGAGTAAATAACAAACAACTCAATTGTTACTCGGTCGGTATCAGGTTCTACTCCGGCCTACCGTTAATTGGAAAGTGTCACCATAAAATACAATGCAAATTAAATAAAGCAGCCAAAATAAGAGTTACTGACCCCGGGCAAGATGCTTGGGGTCTTATGGCTCCACTAAATTTATCGAATATGATAATGTTCTAGTGTTTAAAGACGTATTTATAATATTAGTGTAATTATATACATTAACGGCAGGCCGGAATTTTTTTGGTATTGTTGCGGTACTCTTATAAGAGTATGGTATACATGTATATAAAAATACCGCAACAATATCAAAAAAATTAAGATGCACAAAAAATTTTAAGGAAATTTAAGATTATTCTACATACAAAAATACACTTTTTTTATATGGCATTTTTCTATATCTCCTCTCATTAGGCAGATATAGGAAAAATAAAAAAGACCCTTTTTTGAACTAAATTCGCTAAATCTCGGTCAATTTTTAACCTAGAAAAAAAACTAAAATATATATTTTAATTTAAGCCAAATACCTTTAAAACCAGCCGTGTAAAATTTTTGTGACATTATTTTCCGAAAAATGATTTAAATTTAAACACAGGCGAATAAAAGTTTTTTTTTTGTCCTCAGGCCGCAAAATGAATTTTTGTGTCCTGTATACGGAGCACAAAATAGTGTATTCTTGTCCTAGGTCGCAAAATAAAAATGTTAATATTCAATGTATTATTTTAATAAAAGTTCGCAGAAAAACGTTCTCGACGTCGCTGATTCTTGGAATTGAACTGAATGAACTGCTCGCTTTCCTTAATATCGCTATCTTTTTCTTACATATACTATACTGGGTATGTGTTAACGAATAACGTAGACTCAATATATGTATATTATAAAAGGAAAGGAGAGAGCAAGAGAAAGACATAGATACAAATTTCGCATGTCAAAACTTTTTTTTTCTTTTCGAAATAATATTTTTTAATTATAATTTTTATAGTTTAGCTTTGTTTTATATTTTGTTGTATTTTTGTTTAATTTCAATGTTATATTGTAACAATTATCAGTGGTTTTTATAATCAAATTTTTTTAATTGTATTTTTTTATTGTATTTTAGGAATTATTAGTTATCTATTGTTTATAATTGAATTTTTTTATTAAATACTTTTGTATTTTGAGAATTATCAATTATTTTTTATAGGCGGAGGGGGTTCCGTCCCAGCTTTCGCTTCAGGCAAAAAAATAGTATATGCAGTCGCGGCCACAAACGTATCATTCTTGCTCGTGCAGCTGGAGAGCCCTCAGCATGCACTCGCCAAGAATGATACGTTTTGCGGCCTTGACGCATAATATACTATTTTTTTATTTTTAAGTCGTAATATTTCCCAGACAAGTACTCAAAATTAAATTGCCAATACACCATTAAAAAGACCTTACAAATACGTTTAAAATAAGTGATCGTAGAGTTCTGTACAACCCTTATTTGTTAAGATACAAAATTTTTTAATTAGTACTTTTTTTCTCAAGGGTGGCTCTTTTTTATTGGAGCCCACTGTATATATATCGCGAGCATTTGGAAAAGTATGTATTGCATTGTATGGATGCGTTCGCAGACTTCTCATTGTCTTGCTTACGAAATTACGTTCGCATACAAATAACTGTTTTAAACACGCTTTTTGAAGTTGCGCACCAGTAATGCTTAGTATATTGCTGTGTCCGAAAATCTACTGCGCATACTGGGGGTTTCTTTATAGATAAGCTGTATCAACCAATCAGAAAGCTTCTTTAGAGCTATTGAACGCGTGATTAATTTTGTGAATACGGCGTGCGCAGCCCTGAGAAGCATTTGGAACAAAGCCGATGTATAAGAAGAGTACGAAAAAAAGATACTCTTGTGTCTTTTATGTCAGACAATTGTGAGGACTTCGATAATATCGGATTTCACTTCGTTAAAAATAACCACTGTCAACTTCACTGTAATCCATCGAGTCATAAAGGCAAATATTCGAGAGCCAATATTTCATTTCTGGCAGGTAAGATAAAAATATTTAATCCTCTACTATGAATTTTATAAATAGAAATTATTTTCATTATTTGAATAAGATTAAAAGTATTATTTTTAAATAAATTAAAAGTATTATTTCTAAATATATTATAAGAGACAAAAAAATAAATAAGAAAAAATTTTTTTTCTATCAACTTATTATTCTTAATGAGGAAAATAGTATTTGTTATTTAATCTATTTTGAATATATATTCCAACCATATAAATTTTCATTATCATAGACAATCTTAGACTCTTATTCGTAGACCTAACTCAAGTAGCGGTTGTTACTTGAATTCAATTCTGTCTTTGTCGCTCCATGGTAAGAATAAATGATAGATGATAAAACCGTTACTTGATCTAATAGCACTGGAAAAAAAGTTTCTATGTAACCAAAAAAATTTTATTGTATCGAATAGATTCTTTCCGGCAGTCGGGAAAATATTTTTTGTATCAATATCATTTATTCCGTCAGTTAAAATAACATTTTTAAATATCAATGAAATATTGCTCAACATACATAAGATATTTCTTAAACTAAAAAATACCTCATACTGGAAATTATTAATTTCATTTTAAATTAATGTTTCGTAATATTAAAATAAAAATTAAGTTAAATAATTAAAATAAAATTTTTTTTCCTTTAATAAAATATTTTTATGCATCTAAAAAATATTTCGAATTAATTAATTTCTTCGTAACAAATATTGACCAGGGTGAATTTTTAATTGGTTTTTCCTGGTCTCCTAGTTCTATTTCACAGAGAAAAATTCAGAAAAATTTTTCAAAAATTTTCCCGGGGATTAAACACCGGTCTACTACAACATGAACCAAGAGCCTTAGCCCCTGTGCTACCACCGATTCTACTTATAGGTATAAATTTATTTTAAATAAATGAGAAGCGAAAGAGTGTAAATATGTTTAAATTTAAAGAACAAGCCGAGAAAAATCATCCCTACTGAAAATATTGTATGAACTCTCATGTGAGATCTCATATGAAACCGCCTATGAAATCTCATACATATTCGTTGAATTTTGAAGATAACATAAATACATGTGAGATCTCATGTCAGATCGGACATATATTTATTTTATTTTAAAAATTTAACGAATGTACATTCGATTTCATATGCGATCTCATAGGCGATTTCATGTGACATCTCATATGCAATCTCGTGTGCGATCTCATGTGTGATCTCACACGGGACCTCATATATTTTATTTAATTTAAAAAATTTTAAAAAGATATTTATTACTTTAAATTTTTTTTGTCTTGTTCTTTAAATTTTGACAAATTTTGACATTTGCTATATTAGTACAATCACAATACAATTTTATTTAGTTAAAATAAAAAATCCTTTAGAGCTGTTATTTTTTTATGAACTTACACAGTAAAATATTTTGTGTAATTCATGAAATTTTTTTTGTACAAAAATTTTGGTGTTAAAATTTTACAAACATCTTTGTAAAATCAACATAAAAGTTTTTGTAATTTAAAAATTTCTGTGTATTTTTAAAATCAACAAAAAAATTTTTGTAGAATTAACACACGGAGTTTGTTATTTTTACAAACATGTGTGTACTAAGTTATTCAAATAATTTCATACTTCTAATAATTAAATATAAGCATTATTATTATTATTATTGTGACGTGGTTTTACGTCCCAAGAAATTTTCATAATTTTTTCTTTATCAATTTTCTTTAAGTGAATAATAGATCTGATGGCGCCTATAAAAGTCTTAAACTAGAATTTAAAATAAGAGTTAAAATAAAACTATTTTCCTTTCCATGTAAACTGTAATGGAGAGAAATTTAAAATGTAATTCAAATCTTCCCGCCTAATGACAACGAAGTTGAAGAAAAGAGAACGTCAGTGGCGCTGGTTGTGAAAAGGAAGAAAAGAAATGCGTTTAAAAGAAATGATTATTAAAATATGAAAAGACTTAATTTACTATAAAATGATTAGGATTATATAGCGTTCGAAAAGATTCATACTTGTAATTCTGAGTGTTATAAGTCAGGTACGCCGCAAAGAAAAAGATTGTTAACGTGTTGTATGAGTGAGTAAGAAAGAGATAGAGCAATTAGACGCAAGCGAGCCGGTAGCAAGTAAACGCGCGCCGTATACACATATTCAAAAAGAACAGAGGTTTTCAACTACATTTAGAGTTATAATGGTCACAAATAATTTTGTCTTAATTTTCTTCATTTTTCTTAAGTAATCTGCGAATAAATCATTGAACAAATCAAAAGATGTAAAATTTAGCGCCCGGAAATTTTTAATTTGTTAACTATAACAAGCGCCGTGATTGGCCCGTCAAGATTTTCGTGTGTGGTCAAGTTCAAGAAAGTGCGGGTCCGGCGTCAGTCTAGAGAGAGTATCATGCGAGATCGGACGTGTGTCGCGAGTACTTAATAAAACAAAGAGCTCTTTGTAAGAGAAAAAGCGTGTGAAAAGAAAAGTCGCATAGAGTCAAATAGAGAATTTGTACGTTAAAAGAGAGAAAAATATAATTCTTTTTTTTATTTATCAGTGTCGCAAAGAGGAGAGTTTTTAATTCTCAATTTCATTGTAAATTCTTTTTTTTGTATGAAAGAAAATCGAGTCGTGACGAAGAAATATTCGGTTACGCCATTAACGTGAGAAAATTCTAATTGCCGTGCATAAGTGTCAAATTTTCTGGGTATTATTTTAATCATTAGAGTCCAACGTTTTCAATTTTTAGTGTGTCCGTTACGTGAAAGAAAATTTATCGAACAGTGAGAAAATTAGTAGCGCCATTATTAGTAGCGCCTTTACAAAACGTTAACAAACGTTTCCTTTTTTATTCAACTACATCTACGCCGCACTCTTTCTATTAAAGTGATCGCCAGCCTGTACCCAGGAAGCCAGCAAAGACGAGCCAGAGAGCGAGCGGAGATTAGGAAGAGAGAAAAAGAGAGAGAGATGGTATAAAAAGGTATAAATTGTATCTATTACGTTTCTAGATGTGCTTGCATAACGAAACATTTTATTAATGGCATGTAAATTCTTGTCTTTTATGTGGCGTCGTTAAATCATTTTTTTTGTGTTTTGTTCTAAAAATTTTGTGTGACTTTTATCTACATATATATATTTGCGCGTGAAGTTAAAATTAAAAATTTCGTACAATTCTTTCAATTAGAATATATAGATATACTTATTTATAATTATTGATATTCCGTAAATGTATAAAATTTAAATCATTTTAGCGAGAAAAAAAATAAAAAGATAAAAATCTAAAAGTGAAATTAAAATTTGTGAATTTTTTCCGTTCCGAAGTGACTTAAAATTCTTCGCGGAATTTTGCATAAAAGTTGTAACGTTTGCCGGGTTCCGCAAAGAGAGCCCCTGCTGCTAGCGAAAAGGGGGAGAGGTCAAGCCTAAAACACAAGAAAGAGTATAAAGTCAGCGCGCTTGCTTGCCGTCAGGAAAGTTGAAACCGTGCGTCTTTCTATAAAGTGTAGTAGAGTCGCTAATAAAGAACGTCTGTGAGTGAGATAGGAAAAGAGAATAAATATTTTTTTTTGTTGCGCCACAAGTGTCATTAAGAATAGAATCATTTTTTTTTGTATTTCTTGTACTAGATTAGTAGCGATGAATTTATTATATACGAATGTGTGTGCCTGGTCAAAAAAGGTTAGCTATAAAATATAGCTAAAAAAATAGTTAAATATATAGCTGTATCGAGCTGTATTTACAGCTATTTCAACGCGTCAAAAACGTTTAGCTAAAAAAATTAGCTAAAAATTAAGCTTAAAATATAGCTGTTTTGACTCGTTGAAGTTTGTGTCCAACTCCCGCAAGTGGTGAGAGTTGAGTACACTTTGTATATAAGACCGATCCATCTTACCGTTACTAAAAAATGCGCGCGTGTTTTCTAGCGACCCCTGCGAGTTATTACTTAGATTTAGTGTATGTATAGGTTAATCAATTTACAGCGAAGGTAGGGTAGGACAATATAAATAAACTCGAGTATACCTGAAAGCTACTCTAATAATATTTAGCTAAAAAAATCGTTAAAAATATAGCTAAAAAACAGCTAAAAATACAATTGAAATTACACTTATATTTTTAGCTGTTCTCGGTCAAAAAAAAAATCTATAAAAACAGCTAATAATATAAGTAAAATACAGCTATATTTATTTATATTATAGTGATATTCATGTTTTTTTAGCTAAATATCTATGAGTAATAACCAAATTATCAACTAAAAATGTAGGTATATTTTCAACTATGAAGGATATCTAAAAAACCATTTATTTTCAGCTATAAAGTATAGTTAAATATCTAGCTATTGATATATTGTAATAAATACATTAAAAATTTAAGTATTTATTTTAACTATAATAATAGCTATAAAATATAGTTGAAAAGGTAGCTATTAATATTTTCGGTAGATAACGAAATTATTAACTATAAAATTAAGTAAATTTTTAACTGTCAAAAACAGCTAAAAACACATCGATATAGCTGTAAAAACAGCTCGATATAGCTATATATTTAACTATTTTTTTAGCTATATTTTACAGCTAACCTTTTTTGACCGGGTATAAATACACTAAAAAATCAAGTGTTTTTTTTAACTATAATAATAGCTATAAAATATAGTTGAAAAAGTAGCTATTAATATTTTCGGTAGATAACGAAATTATTAACTATAAAATTAAGTACATTTTTAACTATAAAAAACAGCTAAAAAAACACATCGATATAGCTGTAAATACAGCTCGATACAGCTATATATTTAACTATTTTTTTAGCTATATTTTATAGCTAACCTTTTTTGACCGGGTGTGAAAAAATTCAAATAGAGTTTTTTTTTGAGCCATTGTCAAAATTATTGAATTTCAAGTAAATAGTTTTCCTTGTTTTGTTTAATTAAAGACGTTCATTCTTTTAACGAGTGAAATCGTATACAGTATTTCATTCAAATACCCCTTTTAAATAATATCTCGTATTAAAAATTTTTAATACATTTTCTTGACTGTTGCGCCTAAATCTTGGGCCCTTGAAACCCGAACAAGGGTTACAATTTTTCAAAGGATCCCCTCTGTAGATCTTTCATAAAAGTAAGATTGAAATATAAATAAATAAATTCGACGTTTTCAGGAATAGTTGGATGTCCGGCTATTTATCACGTCGCAAATTTAATGGCGCTCAACGTTCAGGGCCTTATTGAAAAATTCTATTTCTTGACTAACTTTACCGTTCGAAAATAGCTAAAAAAGATATTTAGTTTTTATTCTTTTTTTTGGCTTGTTCGTTGAATTTTAACAAATTTACTCGCTTCTGTTTTTCATTTGTTAAAATGAATAGATATTTACAAGTGAAAGTAATCCCAATATATATTTTCATTAAAAATAAACGAAATTTCTTCTTTCACTACTTTCGATCAGTAAAAGATGTCTAAAACCTCGTCTAAAACTGACCTTTATCATGCCGAATAGTATAATAATAAAATATGTGTATTACCTTACTTTCAATGTTTAGACTTACATTGCATACAAATATGATTCTTATTATAAAAACTCTGTGAATAGACCGTATAAATATAATTATATATCATGGTTTGAAATTGTATTCAAGCACGATTTTAAAATTTTTCAAATAACGTTAGATTCACGACTGAATTAGGAAATCAAGCAATGAGATTGCGATAATACTCTAAAATAGAAGTAAAATCAATAATTCTTGAGTTATATAAACCTATATTATTTTAATCTATATGATGCAATTGTAAATGATATGTGAAAATAATTTATTAATATGATGAAAAAACATATTAAATACTAAGTCACTGTCAGTTCATTAAAGGTAGTTTGTCATAATGGTCCAAGACATAAATAAAGCTGCAACTGTTTTTACGGCGATATACGAATTGTGTAACAATTGGTAAAACGTGTTATGCTGAAATCTAAACCAGATGCAGCGTCCATCATAGAACGACACTACTCATTGATTAGAAAAACTGTCATTAATCAGTGAACTGATCCCAAGCCTCGTATTCATGATTTCGTCTGTGATATGAAATAAGTAACTCAATTTGTGAATACACGAATTCTGTACATACCTTTGTATACGAACGGCATCGCTCCAGACCTCACTGAAAAGTGATGGCCTTCTCGAGTGTAAAAGGCTATATGCATAATTGTAGTGACTAGTTTCTTAGCTATTACTTGTCAACATCGTCTGAATCTTTCTAAAAAATTTATTTGTTTTTATTATTATTCAATCCCCAAGTATAATTATGCTCGAATATAGTTTCAAACCATAATCCATAATAACATGCTTTAGATAACGATAGTTTTGTAGATGAAGAGTAGAATCATTTAATCATAATGTTAGAATATATAAAAATTATTTGAATTATAGACTAAATTTCATATTTGATGTCCTTGACATTGATTACAGCTAAAAGTGTAGGAGAAAATAAAATTTTTTTGCACATGAGATCTCACGTGAGATCCCATGTGAGATCGGGTATCGGGAAAAATTAATTTTTTTGCACACAAGATCTCACGTGAGATCTCATGTGAGATCGGGTATCAGGAAAAATAAAATTTCGCGGTACATGAGATCTCACGTGAGATCTCATGTGAGTTCTCATTCGAGATCTCGTTTCATTTTCAATCGTGAAAGCTTATGTGAGATCTCATGTCATTTTTTTCAGTAAGGATGTGAACCAATAAAAATCTATAGGTGTTATTGGAATTATTAAAAGGTTCAAAACTTTACTATGGTAACATAGTAATTATTTAAAGATTGTTTTGTAAAAGTTTTAAAATGTCCTCCCAGTTAAAAAAAACTTATATGTATATAGCTAAAAATATAGGTAAAGAAAATACAGCTATGTTGATGTGTATTATAGCTATATTTATGTGTTTTTTTAGCTGTATATCTATGAAAAATATAGCTAGATTTTCAGCTATATTTCTAGCTAAAAAAATGTGATGTATTACACATACATTAATGTACAAACATGGCCAAACACGTACAAACACGAACATACACATACAAAGACGTACAAACACGTACATACACGTACATTAACGTACAAACACATACAAACACGTACAAACACGTACGAACACGTACATTCACGTACAAACATGTACGAACACGTACAAACACTTACAAACACGTACAAACACAAACAAACACGTGCAAACACGTAGAAACATGTACACACACATGCACACACGGCCTCTACAACACGTCATATATCTATATATATATATATAGTCGTAAGACAAGATTCAACCGCCCCCCCCTCAGCCCCCCCTGAAATGTCTGTCGGCATAGCCCCCCCTCAAATTACGTTGTAATTCCTCTTATAAATAGCTATTCCAAAATTAACGTAACTTAGGCCCCCCTCAGCCCCCTCGCCCCTTTCAATTTTCGTAGCCCCCCTCAGCCCCCCTCAGTTTGCCCCCTCAAATTACGTTGTAATTCCTCTTATAAATAGCTATTCCGAAATTAACGTAACTTAGGCCCCCCTCAGCCCCCCCTCAATTTGCTCCCCCCTCTCCCTCACTTTTTATAGCCCCCCCTCATTATGCCCTCCTTATGATTAAGTAATTAGTAATAAAAAAATATTCTTATTATTAATAATATTCTATTATTGTATTAACAATTATAAGTAATTTAATATTATTATAATTAGTAATATTTTATTATTATGATTGTAACTGTAACTATTTAATCATATAAAGTTTTTTCGTATTCTAATATTGAATTTCAAAAAAAAAAATTATCATTATTAATATTCTATTAATATAATTGCAAACATAATTAATTGATAATACAAAGCTTCCTCTCTGCATTTTCTTTATTCAGATAAATATATAATATTTTTATTTCTAATCTAATATTTTTATTTCTATATATTGTATCTTTATTTTTATTATTGAAAAAATTTATTAATTACAATAGTAAACTATGAATTACAAAATGAATTTAGCTTAATATCCATAGGTACTTTATTAATAATTGTATTTAAATAAAACATGTTTTTTTTAAATTAGAAATAAGATATTTGCATATTTGTCTTAAAAACAGATTTTTGGGCTTGAGACCAGCATAAAAATATATGGCTGCATTAAAAGCTTATAAAAAACATTGTTTATTGTCGCTAAAAGAAGCTTACAAATTCATCTTTATTGTCGCTAAAAGAAGCTTAAAAATTCATCTTTATTGTCGCTAAAAAAAGCTTACAAATTTATTATTGTCGCTGAAGCGATAGTTTGTTTTTGCTAAAAAAACTTTATACAAACATAGAAATTTATCATTTATTGTTGCTAAAAAAAGCTTATAAATTTATTTTTTATAATCACTAAAAGAAACTTATAAAATTATATCTCATTGTCGTTGAAAAAAGCGTACAAATTTATTGTTTACTGTCGCTAAAAAAGATTACAAATTCATTTATTATTGTTGCTGAAGCCTACAGATTTATTGTTTATTGTCACCAAAAAAATTTAATATAAGCATACAAATTTATTGGTTGTTGTCGCTAAAAGAAGCTTACAAATTCATCTTTATTGTCGCTAAAAAAGCTTACAAATTTATTATTGTCGCTGAAACGATTGTTTGTTATCGCTAAATAAATTTTATACAAGTATATAAATTTATTGTTTATTGTCGCTAAAAAAAGCTTACAAATCTATTTTTTATAATGATTAAGAGAAACTTTTAAATTTATATCTCATTGTCATTGAAAAAAGCGTACAAATTTATTGTTTACTGTCGTTCGAATTGATTACAAATTCATTTATTATTGTCGCTGAAGCGATTGTTTGTTGTCGCTAAAAAAATTTCAAACAAGTATATAAATTTATTGTTTAATATCGCTAAAAAAAGCTTACAAATTTATTTGTCATAATCGCTAAAAGAAACTTACAAATTTATATCTCATTGTTGTTAAAAAAAGCGTATAGATTTATTGTTTATTGTCGCTAAAAAAGATTACAAATTCATTTATTATTGTCGCTGAAGCGTACAGATTTATTGTTTGTATTCACTAAAAAATTTTATATAGGCATACAAATTTATTGCTTATTGTCGCTAAAAGAAGCTTACAAATTCATCTTTATTGTCGCTAAAAAAGCTTACAAATTTATTTGTCATAATCGCTAAAAGAAACTTATAAATTTATATCTCATTGTTGTTAAAAAAAGCGTATAGATTTATTGTTTATTGTCGCTAAAAAAGATTACAAATTCATTTATTATTGTCGCTGAAGCGTACAGATTTATTGTTTGTTGTAACTAAAAAAATTTCATATAAGCATACAAATTTATTGCTTGTTGTCGCTAAAAGAAGCTTACAAATTCAATTTCATTGTCGCTAAAAAAGCTTACAAATTTATTATTGTCGCTGAAGCGATTGTTTGTTGTCGCTAAAAAAACTTTATACAAACATATAAATTTATTGTTTAGTGTCGTTAAAAAAAGCTTACAAATCTATTTTTTATAATCACTAAAAGAAACTTATAAATTTATATCTCATTGTCGTTAAAAAAAGCGTACAAATTTATTGTTTACTGTCGTTAAAAAAGATTACAAATTCATTTATTATTGTCGCTGAAGCGTACAGATCTATTGTTTGTTGTTACTAAAAAAACCTCATATAAGCATACAAATTTATTGTTTGTTATCGCTAAAAGAAGCTTACAAATTTATTTTTCATAATCGCTAAAACAAACTTATAAATTTATATCTTATTGTTGTTAAAAAAAGCGTACAAATTTATTGTTTACTGTCGCTAAAAAAGATTATAAATTCATTTATTTTTGTTGTTGAAGCGTACAGATCTATTGTTTGTTGTCACTAAAAAAATTTAATATGAGCATACAAATTTATTAGTTGTCGTTAAAAGAAGCTTACAAATTTATTTTTATTGTCACCAAAAAAAAAAAATTAGAAAAGCGTAAAAATTTATTATTTGTTGTCGCTAAAAGAAGCTTACAAAATCATTTTTATTGTCGATAAAAAAAGGTTACATATCTATTCTTCATAATTGCTAAAAGAAACTTATAAATTTATATTTTACTGTCGCTGCAAAAAGCGTACAAATTTATTGTTTAGTGTCGTTAAAAAATATGTATATCTGTTCTTACTATATTTAAAAATAGTTTACAAATTTATATTTATTATCGTTGAAAAAAGCATACAGATTTATATTATTTTAAAAATTTTAGTATTTTTTTTTATTTTTGCTAAAATTAATTTTATAAACTACTTTTAAACTATCGTTGAAAAAAATTTATAAATTCATAAAAATAAAATTCATTGTCATTAACAAAATATGAAAAATTATTATTGTTATTACATGTAAATATTTTGATTTTTATTTTTTGAAACATTTTAAAGGTGTATATAAATAATTATCATTTTAAAAATATAATTCATAGATTATATTACTTAATATTAATAAATTTTCATAATAATTTTCATCATTTTTAATACCTTCTATGTCGAAATCGACATTATTTATAAGATATTGAAAAATTTCTTGAACCTGAAATTGAAAACATTCAGGAACATCTTTCCATTCTTTATAATAATGTATATAATATTTTATATCAAATTTTTGTATTAATTCAGACCACTCAGATAATTTTTGTTCTTTTACATATTGATAATAATTTTCTTCATCTTCTACTTCTTGAAGATATTCTATTTCTTCATATTCATTAATTTCAGCATTTAAGTTAGACAATTCTTCTAATTCTTTGTTAGATACGGGTTCAATATACATATTATTAATTGGATTTTATTCCATAATTTGCCAATTTGCGTTATTATCAACATTCAATTGTTCATTGTTTTCCATGTTTATCTAATATATAAATTTATTTTATATTAATTAATTAATAATTCATTTTATGTTTATTTTCTTATAAACTGTATTTATTTTTACAATATTTTTAAATTTAATTAACAATTAAAAATTTCTTTCCAACCCTGGTAGAAAGTTTAGCATAAATTATGGCGTGTCCACCAACATATGACCATATTTGTACGGTGTAATTACACTGTCAAATTTCACCATAAGTTGGCCATAATATGGACTTATTCTAATGTATGATTTGTGCGCACTATTATAATAAACTTATATTTATAGTATAACAAGTTTAACTTTAATTGTGAACTTTCTCTACTCTTCTCTATTATTTTTTATTCACTATTCTTCAGATTTTAATTACAAATGAATTTTTTTTTATTATAACCTAATTTTCTGATATGACTTTATATTCGACATCTTAACCTAACCCTAATCTTTAAAAGTAGACGCGCTAATGTAGTTCTTAAGTTTTGTTAGTTAGTTGAAAAACTCAATATTATGTTATATAATAAAACTAATTGATTTGCATTAACATTATGTTATAGCAGGATACTTTAAAATTATTTGCAAAATTTTAGAACTTTGAGTACCAGACTTTCAAAACGAATATGTGTATTATGAAATATTTTGTTTGTAACTAAACCAAAAATGAAACTTAACACCAATTTTTTCAAAGTGAAATTACAATACAATTCCCAATATATGGATTTATATTGATATTATGCTAGACAAAACATTCTAAAGTTATTTACAAAATTTCATGATTGTAAATGCTATAATTTTAAAAACAAATAAGTAAAAACGAAATTATAATATCACTTTAAACAACTTGATGGCCAGTTTCATTTTTAGTCCATGTCGAATGAAATGTTTCATGTGGTACTTGTTAGATTTTTTTTTAACTATAGTACTTAAAGCTATGATACTCTGTATATTGCTTTAAAATATCTTCCTCGAACATGGTATCAATTCATATAAATGTAATTTATATTGTACTGTTGTTTTGATTTAAAAAGTTGGTAAGCAGTTTTATATTTGATTTAGTCTATGATGAGTCCTTTCATATTATACGTACCAGACTATACTTCTTTTCAAACTATAGAATTCAATGTTATGTTTTATTATACAACCTAGATTACATTGATTTGCATTGACATTATGTTACAGTAGGACATTTTAAAATTATTTGCAAAATTTTAGAACTTTGAGTGCCATAATTTTAAAAAGAATATTCTAACATGTGTATTATTAAATATTTTAGTTGTCGCTAGACCAAAAATTAAACTTGCCACCAACTCCTTTAAAGTGAAATTACAATACAACCTACATTACATGGATCTGTATTGATATTATAATAGACAGAATATTCTAAATTTATTTACAAAGTGTATGAATAATTTTAAAATATCTCATTCAATGCTTAAAATCCTTTTGATTAGTCAAAAATGTGATTTCTTCAATTTGGTGGTTGTCGTAAGCTTTCTCAGTTATTTTTAACCAATTGTTCGACAAACTTTTAAATTCTTTTTCTTTTCTTTTAAATAAAAGTGTTATTTTGTGAATACATATAAATTAAAGATCTCTGGAAATTTTGAAGTCAATTCGTTGAAAATTGGCTGAGGAAGCTTGCAGTGACCACCAAAATCAAGTGTTCGAATAAAAGAAAGAATTTTAATCATTTCATGAGATTATTTAAAATTATTCATGGGCCAAAGTCTTATATTTTATATATCTAAGGTAAAAAAACTTTTTTTTAAATAATATTATTATAAAAAAATTATTATGACATTTAAATTTAATTTTTATTTTAGGCTTGAATTTGGGCTTGATACCTTAAGTTCTTAATTAATTGATATTTTATATGAGTGTAACTACAATTAATATTAAATAATTCTAATATCTCATTAATTTATATTAACACTAAATTTATTTTTAAAATAAATCATAACCTATAAAGTTTGTATTGTTCATTATAACCTTTGTCTATTCGAGTGATATACTAACAAGTAATTGTTATTAATTGTAAATAATGTCAGACCATTAACTATAACTTTATAAATAAAACTTTAATGTGTTATTGTTAATTATAAAAATGAATAATATATGATGATAATTTATTAAAATGAATCATTTTCTGATAATTCTAAATTATAATTTCCTTAATTATTATTCCAAAATTATAAATTTGTATTCCTTGTCAAGTCCATAAGCTGACCATATTTCGTCAAAATAAGACTGGGTTTGTAGCCTTGTCAAGTCCATAAGCTGGCCATATTCCGTCGAAATAAGACTGGGTTTGTGGCCATATTATGGTTGCAAACCATAAAATACACCATAATGACACCGTAAATCCAGGCTTTTTTCTACCAGGGAATCAATATTTAATATTTCATATTTATTTTCAGATTCATTTTGTATGTATATTTTGTTAGGACTTTTACATCTCGACAGTGCAACGTGAAGCTGTCCATGCGAAAATAAAGGTCTTTTAATAAATAATCCAATCTCATCAAAACTTTGACCTTGAGATTTGTTAATAGTCATAGCAAAAGCTAATGTTACAGGAAATTGTTTACTATCAAGTATAAAGGGTAAAGACGATGATTCACCAGTATTTAATGTTATTCTTGGAATAAAAACTTTATTTCCAATTTTTTCTACAGTAATGATTTCAGCTTCAAGATTATATTTATATAATTTTATAATTTTTAATCTTGTTCCATTACATAAACCTTCGGTAATACTTAAATTTCTTATTAATATAACTATAGCATTAGCTTTTAATTCCAATATGTGTGGTGGTAAACCTTCTTTTATTTTATTAAGAGTTTCTATTGGATAATTCAATTCGATATTATCATCACTTTGATCGACTCCTTTATGAGTAGCATAATCTATGCTATAATGAGTTGTCGATTCGCCGTTAAGTAATTTTAATATTCTTTTATTTAAATTATTTATGTCGTAAACCTTATATGTAATGTTTCAAAAAACATTATTTATCATTTATCATTCTTTTGAAATATATATTTTCTTTGATCTCATCTAACAATATCAATATTTTATACTTGATTTTTAATTATATGCTTTATTACATTAAAAACTACATCACATCTTATATATTTTCATTTTTTTTAAATATAAGCAGTTAATTAATTTACATTGTTTAATATTTTAATTAATTTTATTTTTTTGATTGTGATTTAAATATACCTATTCTTACCCAATATATAAAGAAAAAACGTTTATAAAAAAGTATTTTTAACTTTGATGAATGTTTATAACATTTTATGTTTATCTATATATTTATATAAAAATATTGATAAACGTAAATATAGAAATACATAGCATATTAGTAATGATACTATATAGTAAAAAAATATGTATTAAATTTTTTTCCTTGCTTTTTTGTCTATTTGACATAAATTATAACAAATGAAAACCTTATATGTAATGTTTCAAAAAACATTTCATGTAAAGTTTTAAAATTATTTAATAGGTTTTGCAATTAAATTTTACAAAATTCATAATTAAATTTCACGAAAACTTTCGAAAATATTTAATGAAATGTTTCTTGAAATATATTAGAAATTTTGCAACAAAACATTTCATAATATATTTAAAAAAGAACATATATATGAGTAAATCCTCCATAGTGTTAAAATTTCACCTACAATAAATTAGAAAAAAAAATTACAGACACACGTATAAAATAAATTTTTTCTGAATTTTAACATATTATAATAAAAGAAAAAAACCGTGTCACTCAAAATGATTTTCAGAATACTTGAAATTATACTTCAAAACCAACTTAAAAATTCCATTGAATACTATAAAATAGTAAATTAAAAAATTCACAACAGAGAAAAGATGCGTAGAGAAAAAGCTCAGTGTTTCATATTAGAAGATAAAAACATATTTTCAAAGATGAATTACGTTTTTTAATTATAATTTGAAAGTAACACAGAACTTTATCTACACTAAACACACGTTCTTTATAAATAAATTTCTGTTTGTGTTTCTTAATATTACCTTTTGATATAGTTTAAAACATACTGTGTAACATGTGTTTGTAACATTTTAATAATTATTCAAAAAATACTTTTGTTAACAGGCACACGTCCAAGATCTTGTTTTCCTAAAAGTATATACATAGATACAGCATTGGTGTGAATTTTAGATCAAAAGAACAATAGTCATTTTTTTTAATAGCGATAACTTATCATTTTACATGACCTGGTAATATTTAAAATTGAAGTAAAAAACCTTTTTTCCCCATTTGCCATAAAATGATATGTGTACTTATAATCCAAACTAAATCAGAATTATTTTCTGATATCTCAATAAATCAGAATACATTTGCTGAAAAGATATGCTAACTCATATTTACGAGTAATGACGAAGTAACATGAATTTTTAAAGTATGGAAGATTTACTCGTATGTACATAAGTTATAAATAATGAAACTTAATAATATTGAAAAATATTAAATTACACTATATATAATATAATAAGTATTATTATATTAATTTAGCAATAAATATGTTTACTTGCACTAAATGCAATCGATCATTTGAGAGACATAACCATTTATTGAAACATAATAAGAAATTTCATTCATCAAAAATATATATTTGTCATATATGTGGAACAATATTAAAATATAAAAGAGGTTATATAAGAAAACATAACAAACCTGAAAAATTAGAATGTTCTATTTGCAAAAATAAATATATAAGAAATGAACATTTAATAAGACACTTACAAAGTTATGCATATAATTGTAATAATATTTGCGACATTTGTGGAAAAGGATTTCATCGAAAAGATAATTTATTACGTCACATAAAAATTCATAAAAATGTAAATTATATATTAATAACATTAAAAAAATTAATACAATAAATATATAAAAATAATATCTTATTTATAATATTTAATTACTTTTATATTTGTACAATACTTTAAAAAAAAATACATTATAAGAAATGTATAATCAACTTATTTATCATTAACATTTATTAAATTATTAAATAATTTATTTATAGAATTAACATGAGTGAAAAAAATTTAAAAAGAAAAAGCGATGATAATTACCAAGATCATATTTCCAAAAAAGAAAAAAAATACCGTTTTCGTCAACGGAATTTTTAAAATCTAAAATTGTAATAGGCGATCAATCAGCGTATGTATTAAAAACTTTATTAAAAAAATCAAAAATATAATATATGATATAAATATTTTTGATTATATATAATAGATCTCTGGTTGCATATATTGAAGAAATTTCAGAAGAACACGTTTTTGTTAACAAACAAAAACAGACTAATTTCAGGATTTTAAAATTTATATTAAATAATTCTGAAGGATTCAGAATTCAATGCAATATTTACGATGAAAATATTGCAAAATTAAAAAAAAATCTAAAATTAAACGAAGTAAATTTTTATAATATACAATATTATTAATTGCAACTTAATATTAAACATTCTTTAATGTTTCAGAAAAGATTATTAGAGAATGTTAATGTATCAAAAGCAAGAGGATACAATAAAGGAAATCAAATATATGACTTAACATTAAAATATTATTCGAATATTACTCATTTAGGGGAATACAACATATTGAAAAATAAACCAATTAAAATAAATTTCGAAGAAATAAAATTAAGACCTGGATTAATAAGTAATTAAATATTATTGAAAAAAAATATAATAATTTGAATAAATAATTTTTTATTTTTTAGAAATACAAGGATACTTAAAAATTCTTTTGTACAAAAAATAAAAAAATGAATCGCAATACATCGGAATATTAACGGATGGACAATATAAATTGGATGTATTATTAAATAAATTAGAAAATGAATATGTGAATTGGGAAAGAGGGACAAAACTAGAAATTATCGGAGAAATAGAAGAAAATAGTAAAAACAATTATAATAATATATTATATGCATATACACTCATGTATATTTATATATAGATGTATATTTATATATTTAAAAATTTTACAGATATTTCATACATACTAAAAGTAAAAGATTGGAATTCATTAAAGTATTAAATAATGAAAACATGGAGTAAGAGGACCTTATCTTAGCAAATGAAATAATTTTAAATAAGGTAAATTAAATATTTTTATTTCCTTACATTAATTAATACAATATTCATATTATAAAATGATTATTTTTCAAGATTACAGAAAAACAAATTGATGATAATTAAAATAATATTGATTATAAAATAATATTGATTTACTACAAAAAAATTAAATTTATAATTTTTTTTAAACAACAATAAAAAATATATATGTAAGCTTGTAATAAAATATAAATTTGTAAGCTTCTTTTAGCGACAATAAAATTTAACGACATATTAAATAAATATTTGAAATTATTTAAAAAACTGTACAAGCTTTTTTAGCGACAATGAAAAATAAATATGTAAGCTTTTTATAACTACAATAAAATTTAAATTTGTAAGCTTTTATTAGCAACAACAAACAATAAATTTGTATGCTTATATGAAATTTTTTTAACGACAATAAACAATAGATCTGTATGCTTCAGCGACAATAATAAATAAGTTTGTAAGCTTTTTTAGCGACAATGAAAAAAAAGTGTACGCTTCTTTAGCATAAAATTTAACGACATATTAAATAAATATTTGAAATAATTTAAACTTTTTTTTAGTAAAAGTACAAAACAACTGTACAAGCTTCTTTAACGACAATAAAAAATAAATATGTAAGCTTTTTATAACTACAATGAAATTTAAATTTGTAAACTTCTATTAGCAACAATAAAAAATAAGTATATAAAATTATTTCAGTAATAATAACAAATTAATTTGTAAGCTCCTTTTAGCGACAACAAACAATAAATTTGTATGCTTATATGAGATTTTTTTAGCGACAACAAACAATAGATCTATATGTTTCAGCGACAATAATAAATTAATTTGTAAGCTTTTTAGCGACAATGAAAAAAAAGTGTACGCTTCTTTAGCGACAGTAAAAAATAAAAATGTAAGCTTCTTTTAGCTACAAAAAAAAAACACTCTTAATGCAGCCATATATTTATATATGTTGGTCTCAAGCCTAAAAATGAAAAATGCAGAGAGGGAGCGTTTTTTTTTGCATCTTATGTATAAAATTTATAACATAAAAAGATAAAAATATTTATTTATAATCATAATTTTCAATTATTCTATTATTCTATATTTTATTATTAGCTTATAATTGTTATTAAATATTATTATATACAATCATAACTTGAAATTTTATTATTATTTTTTATTCTATTTTTAATTTATTTCAAAAATATATAAGTTTGATTAATTGTGAACTTTTGAATATTGCGTTAAACCATCTTTTTTAATTAATTCTAATTCGATAACTTCATATCTTATATTTTTATATATCGATGTTTTCTATTGAAGTTTTTTCACATTCGCAAGTATGAAATTTAGATTCATTATGTCCTACTCTTCTATTTACATTGAATTAATATAAATTTGATTTAGCGATAATGAAAAAAAAGTGTACACTTTTTTAGCAACAATAAAAAATAAAAATGTTAGCTTCTTTTAGCTACAAAAAAAACACTCTTAATGCAGCCATATATTTATATATGTTGGTCTCAAGCCCAAAAATAAAAAATGCAGAGAGAGAGCGTTTTCTTTGCATTTTATATATAAAATTTATGACATAAGAAGATAAAAATATTTATTTATAATTATAATTTTCAATTATTCTATTACTCTATTTTTTATTATTCGCTAATAATTATTATTAAATATTACTATATACAATCATAACTTGAAATTTTAATGTTATTTACTATTATATTTCTAATTTATTTCAAAAATATATAAGTTTGATTCATTGTAAACTTTTGAATATAGCGTTAAACCATCTTTTTTTTATTAATTCTAATTCTATAACTTCATATCTTATATTTTTATGTATCGATGTTTTCTATTGAACTTTTTTCACATTCACAAATATGAAATTTCAACTCATTATGTCCTACTCTTCTATTTACTTTGGAATGTGTGTATTCGGGGGGTTGGCGAGCGGAGTGAGCAGGGGGGAACCCCCCCTAGTATATATATATATATATATATGTATACATATATCTTCTGATATTGTAACTGAGTTGTAAATGAGGAAATAGTTTTTTATTTGAAATGGTCAAGTAATTGAAAATACTCGCCTCATTTACCATTCAAAGAGCAAGTAAATGGTAAATGGTCAGACTATTCACTAGTTACCATTAAAGAACTGGTAAATGGTCGGACCATTTGCCAGTTACTGAGTGAGGAACTGGAAATGGTTGGACTAGTTCGCAGTTACTGCGTAGGTAACTAGCCGAATCAATTAGTTGGCAGTTACCGGGTGGAAAACTGGTAAATGGTCGAATCTATAGGACAGAGAAAAGAAATTTTATCGTTTCTCTCAAAATTTTTTGTTTTTATGCGTAATAGTCCGTCAGAGTGTACAAACGCCTGTAAGTTCTTTAATTTTAGATCTTTGTTCGATAAAAAAATTTCTTCTTATAAAATACCCTTTTTTATCTCATCGCAAAAAATTTTTTAATTTGTCGTAAAGTAGTCAAAAACCTAATAAGTTTGACAAAATAAGAAAATCTATTAACAATGCCGTAATCTATTATATTGGTCTTATTGATCAAGGAGATTAGAACTACCTTTTTAAGCTCACAGTTTACTTCATTCAGGTTGATTCTATCGGAAATATCAGGCCAACAGTCTGATGGTTCGTACAGTCAAGCGGGGCCTTTCCACCAAAGTGATGCTAATAGCTGCTTAGCTTGGCAGCCGCGAGAAGGTAAGTCTGCGGGGTTCAGTTCCCCTAGTATATACCGCCACGTGCCTTTTTTAGTCAGTTCTATGATCTCTCGAACTCTATTCCAAAAAAAAATATTCCATTGTCTGTCCTCTGCTATCCATATTAAAACTGTCGATGAGTCGGACCAATAAAAGACAAAGATATCCGATTTATCTAAGGTTTTTGAAATTTCGCGTGTTTGACGACTTCCAATAATCGCTGCTAGAAGTTCTAACCGTGAAGTGGTCGTCTTGTTAGGCGCCATTCGTGACTTTGCAGCTAGTTAACTAAAACTCTAATTTTTATCTGAACGCGTAAAAATGATACCGTTGCGTACGCAAGTTTGCTCGCATCACAAAATTTATGCAGGGACCTTTGCCTAATTTTCGTGGAATTTCAGTAGAACTTAAGAAATTCAATTGTTTATACCAAGTTAAGAATTTCCTTTCTGTATCATCATCTACAGGCGAATCCCTACGCATCTTTTTCTCGTGTAAATTTTTTAAAAACAATTTCAGTATCAAAGTAACGGGACTAGTAAGTCCGATAGGATCAAACACTTTATTAGCCATAGACGAAATAAATCGTTTGGTTACTTTTTCTTTGAGTAAAATATTTGTTATCGACTGATTTATTAAAAGCGTATCTTTCAATTTATTGAATTTTAAACCGAGCACAGAGGTGACTTCATTTTCAAAGGCTTCGTAAGAATACTCAAAACCCCGCAAGTCAAAACCTCCTTCCGACATTATAGCTCGCGCTTGACAAATAAACTCGTTAAGCTCGTCCAAAGAATCTACACTAGTAGTGCAATTATCTACGTAGAAGGATTTTACGAGTTTCTCGATTATATTTCTTTTATATTTATCACTCGCATCATCGGAAATATTTTTCAAAATCGACGCGAAATGAAATCTTAATACTGCACCCAACAGAAACGGACTACACGTTAAACCAAAAACTACTCTTTTATGTCGAAAAACTATATTTTCATTATTTTTTATCCACATAAAACGTAAAAAATGACGATCACGTTCATTTATTTCTATCTGTGAAAAGGCGCGGCAAATATCGGCTAATATTCCAATATTATTTTTACGAAATGGAATTAAAGAAGTTGGAATCATTTCAATAAAGTTGGGCACTTTCTCTAAACATTTATTTAATAAAGGAAACCCTCACTCCCTAGCCAACGCGTTAAATACCGGCCTAACCCTCGTCGTGCTTACGAGTTTGACCATGTGTCTATGCGGTAGATAGTGAGCCACAAGTCTAAACTCGCTTCCAGGTACATGCTCTATAATACCCTCTTTTAACCATTCATAAAAAATGTTATCATATTCATTATAGAGCCTAACTTTATTCAACTTACTTATCGTGTTATTCAAACGTTCATGAGCTCATTTATAATTAAAAGAGACTGAAGCATGATCATTAATCCACAGCAAGTCAACTGAATATCTTTCTCTATCCGTTAAATAAACCGTTTTTAAAAATTTATCTTTGACTATTTTTGCTTTCTCATAGAGAAAGTATTGTATCAATGAAAAAAAATTTTTTTCTATTTTTTCATTAATTTGTACATATTTAGACTCAGGAAGTCGAAAAAAGTGGTTTCGAGAAAATGTCTGTATGTATGTGTGTGTGTGTGTGTGTATGATTTCAGTACGCCAATAATATCTCGAGAACTACTCGATGGATTTGCTTCAAATTTTGCATGCAATTAAGTTTTTTATCTAACTGGGGGGGGGGAAGCTATTGAAAATTGATCTTCTCAGCTTAATTTTTTTTTAGAGCCATTTTAAGAATTTAAAAAAAATTTTGATTTTTCATTTTTTTGGTATTTTACCTAAATCGAAGAATTTTCTTGAAAATTTGCATGGACATTATTTGCAACTGCCAAAAGAAGAAAAGCTTTTACTAACTGATTTTCTTAGCGCACTTTTAATTTTAGAGCATTTTGAAAATTTAAAAAAAAAATTTTTTTTTAAATTTATTTTTTATTTTACGATAACCATTCAATAGATTTGCTTCTAAATTTGTATGCAAGTTATTCGCTATTGTCTAAAGAAAACAAGCTTTGGAACACTTATTTCCTTAGCGTAGTTTTAATTTTAGAGCATTTTAAAAATTTTGGAAAAAATCTCTATTTTTCATTTTTTTTCTATTACACAAAAACCATTCGATAGATTTGCTCGAAAATATTTAAGGAAATCATTTGCAATGGCCTTAATAAAACAAGCTTTGAAAAACTTACTTTCTCAGTGCAGTTTTAATTTTAGAACATTTTGAAAATTTTGAATAAAATTTTTCTAATATTTTTTATATTTTACGTAAACTACTCAATGAAGGAGCTTCAAATTATGTATGGAAATTATTTATGATTGTTAAAATAAAATGAACTTTTAAAAACTAATTTTCTTCAATTTTCTTAGCGCACATTTAATTTTAGAGCATTTTGAAAATTTTGAAAAAAATTTTTATTTTTAATTTCTTTTCTATTACACAACAATTATTCGACAAACTTGCTCAAAAAGTTTTATGTAAATTATTCACGATTATCTGAATAAATCAAGCTTTGGAAAATTTATTTTCTTAGCGCAGTTTTGATTTTAGAGCATTTTGTAAATTTTGAATAGAATTTACTTATTTTTTGGTATTTTACGTAAACTACTCGATGAAGTAGCTTAAAATTATGTATAGAAATTATTTACGATTGCCTAAATAAAATGAACTTTTGAAAACTGGTTTTCTTAGCATAGTTGTAACATTAAAGCGTTTTGAAAATTTTAAAACAATGTTTATTTTTCAATTATTTGGTATTTTTTGTAAACTATTCGATGAAAATGTTCCAAAATTTGTATGCAAATTATTGGTTATAGTGTTAAGAAGATAAGCTTGAGAAAATTAATTTTATAAACGCATTTTTAATTTTAGAGCATCATAAAATTACATTATGCAAATAGCAAAAGTAAGAAAGAGTAAAATTCATATAGTTTTCGTAGGTATTAAGACAGCCTTCAATACAGAGGATAGGGACATTTATATTAAAATCGTATTTAAAAAAATAAAATCAAATTACTCTAACTCAATGTGCTCTATGAGAAAGCATTACGCCAAAGCACTTGGCAGCGTTTTTAATTTTTTAAACGATCAGATATTTCAGAAGGATCTCGAATTCCCAACTTATCTAATTTCCATAAGTCACTTATATTCGCGTCGCGCGTATACATTGTAGTTATTTTCTCAACAGCGTCGCCTCTTTCAACCTTAGGCGCTTTACCTACAACAGTCCAGAGTTGTAAAAGAGGAAATGGTTTTTCATTTGAAATGGTCAAGTAATTGAAAATGCTCGCACTACTTACCATTTATAGAGCAAGTAAATGGTAAATAATCGGACTATTTACCAGTTACTGGGTGAGTAAATGGTAAATGATCGGACCAGTTAGTAGTTACAAGGTTAGTAACTGGAAGTGGTCGGACCATTTACCAGTTACTGGATGAGTAAATGGTAAATGATCGGACTAGTTAGTAGTTACTAGGTGAGTAACTGGAAATGGTCAGACCATTTACCAGTTTGTTAGGAGCTTTTCCGGATTAGTAAAAGTCCCGGAAAAGCCCTTCACAATATTTTTACAAACTGAAGAATATGAAAAGTTCAAAATCGTAAAGTATTAGGATAAGATATCATTCATTGAATTGAAATAAAAATACTACTATATTTAATTATTTAGGTACTTTTAATCAAACACAAGTAGAAAAAAATAAGCATTCTGTTATAATAGATATTTAATTAAAAATCATAAGAAGACATTTGACAAATATAATGAAAGTTTTAACCCTTTCAGAACTAATGTACATTACAATGTACATTGACATTTTTTGGTTTTTTTGAAATTGTGCAAAAGTGGCTTCAAATTTTGTAAAAAAAATATGTGTATTAGATTGAAGTGGACTATTTCCGATCTCAAACTGAGGGCCTAAGTTATTATATCTTTGATAGAAACTGAGAAAACTTTAAAAGAAAAAAAAAAAAAATTTTCTATCGCAAAAATTGCTTAATAAATGAACACTTATCATCGCTAAATGGTTATCAGAACTTTTCATGATGAAATAATAATTACGTTCTGAAAGGGTTAAGAAAACCAAGAATTAATTTTAAGTTTTTACTCATAACATAGCAAATTTAGAGAACTACAATGTTCAATCAAAACAGTAAAAGACTTATCTGTACAAAGTTCCTTGTTGTCCTTGTTGCATGGCTCACCTGATCATTTGATGGATGATTTATTGCACTACATAAAATTACTTTATAAAATGAATTCAAAGAAAAGTAAAAATAAAACTTAAAGAAAATCATTAAATTCAATCAATGTGATTGCCATACGCGCCTGCCTCGCGTCCGCCAGTCCATGGCAAGCCTAAAGTCATCGTCTATAAGATGCTGAAGTAGATCAAGCCGGTGCGCTTTCGCATGTCCCTAACAAGAGAGAGGCTTAATCACGTGCCAAAAGTCACGACAGTAGCTATGCTCATCCCACAACTTAATTAAAAGTAGGAGAGAGTCAAGCTATGTCATTGGTGCATCATTGTATGGCCACTAGCAACAAGCACTGCAGGTAGCTGCATGTGTTGCATGGTCAGCACAATGGTCACGTTGGTAATATCAAAAGTGTAACTCGATATTTTTTTAAGCGAAGATAACATCTTTAATACATTAGATTTTACAAAATTATAAAATCTAATTAAAAATTTATTAAATTAATTAATTAAATTAAAAATTTTATTTGTGTCACTTAACACCCCCCCCCGTACTTAAAAACACTGTCGTCTCTGACAGTCGCGAACCATCCATCAAAGTATCGAGAAGCGTCATACAAAAGGGCCTGTAAACAATTGGAACAATTTACAATAGTAAAAGAAATTTTAAATACAATAAGTACTGAATTAATAATGAAATAAATTAAAGACAATGTTCACGAAAAGAAGAAACAAAAATTAAGTTTTGATTTTTAATTTTTTTCGTTTGTGCTGATTGTTGAAGATCTTCGATGTAGTCGATTGTTCATCGGTCTTCGTAGGAGGAGCGAGGTCCTCTTCCGTTTGCTCCCCCTACAGGTAGGTTGATTTTTGTTTTTATCGTTGCCCCAAATTTAGATGGATGGTAGTTCTTATGGTTGAACGTTTCGTTTTGGTATCCATCCTGGTTATTGGTCTGCAAATAATGAATTTAGCACAAGCTGGTATTTCGTCAAGTAATGATCTAATTGGTCGTTGAGATGATATCTAAAACAGTAGAAATTGCTGGTTATAGATATTGTATTTATAATGAAAATATGTCCCTTTTCATGCTTGGTGAGCAGGAACAGTCAGATACGGGTTAATTTGTTTAAGCTAGTAGTGTTAGTACTGAGGTAAATTAAGCTTGACAGTTAGTATACCACCCTTTTTATGTACAAGTTTTGTAGTTTTTACTCGATGATTTAAGCATCAGTTAGGATCCATAATTAACCAGGGTTGGTAGCCTGGTATGTTATCATTGCTATCATTCACTATTTGGTCATACACTCTTACTTTTTCTTAAAAGATGAGATTGGAATGGAAATAAGGTCGGTATTTCTGTGGTAACGCGAACTGCTTACTTGTCCTCGTTAGTCATCAGTCCAGTCCATTATATAGTTAATTAAAAAGGTCATGGATGTTAGATGGGATAATAAGTCATAAAGTCAAAATAAAAGTCAAATGCAAGTTTATCGTCAGTAGTTTCAACGCTTAAACACTCTTGTAGGGAGACGGCAACTGGGTGCGCACTCAACCTTTAATCACAAGTTAATTCCACTATATATAGTGGAATTCCAATTTTGTGTTCTGCATTTGTTTTTAAAAACAAAGAAGGAATATGCAGTTTTATTAAGATTTTGGTTTACGATTTCCCAATTATCTATTGTTGAAACTATACCTCGGCCGAGGAATTTCATTGAGTCATTTTGACATAGTATAGTAGAGTTTAATACATTTAAAACTGTCACAGCTAAATAAGGTGTTGGCGGGTTAAAGGTGCATTAGTTAATGCAGTCTATAAAGTCGAGTAGAGTCTAGTACAAATTTTTATTTGTAAAAGTCAAATAATGATTACGGAAGGTTGGATGGTCAGTTTAAACTCCCTTTTTTTTCTTCTTGGTATTTACTTAAGTACATCTATCTGCATGCCAGACAATGGCTATATAAAAAAAAGCAAGTCTGCCATACACTAGTTCAAAAGGAGTATATCCTGTAGCTGAATTTACACTAGTGTTGTAAGTTAAAGCGGCAAAAGGAGCTAGTTGATCCCAATCATCATATTGATCGGAGTATGTCCTCATAAAGTCTACCAATGAAGCATGACTGCGTTCTAGTGCCCCTGTCATTTGTGGTCGATATCCTGAGGAATGTAACTGGGCTATCTTGAATATTTTTAGCAGCATTCCTATTATTTCTGACATAAAACTGGCTCCTCTGTCCGAAAGTATGGCTCGAGGAGCTCCGAATTGGCAGATCAAGTGTCTGGATAGAGCATCAGCTATAGTAGTCGCTCTTAGATTTCGTAGTGGAGTCACTATGACTAATTTGGTTAGATGGCATTGCATAGTTAGCAAATATCAATGGCCTGATGGCGTCATTCTCAATTTTCCCACGGTGTCTATTGATACTTAATCGAAACTTTCGATTGGTGTGTCGGTAATAACCATCGGTGCTCTTCTTGTGATTCGGTCAATTTTTCTTTCCTGGCAGGTGGAACAGTCTCTAATAAAGTTTAGAACGTCATTTCTCATTCCCCACCAATAGTACCTTTCTCGAACCTTGGCATAAGTTTGATTTACACTCTTATGTCCTCCAATTAGACTAGTATGTAAGTTAGTCAGTACATCTCTTCTTTCGTCTTCACTTAAGTACTCGGTCTTTCCGTAGTATAGAGTTATTTGTATGTCTGTTTCGTTAAATTCATGTCTTAGTAGATTTATTAAAGTCTCAGGCTCTGAATTTTCTGTAAGCTTACTGTGCCTAGACACTATTATAGTGTGTATATTTCTGTTAAGTAGAAAAAACTTCAGTCTATTTAAAGTTTGTTTGAGTAACTCTGTGTCCAATAAATCATGGTGTTTATTTTTCAGAATTACTGTCATTACATGATACTTCCTGTAAGGAGTTACCAATATTTGTCCAACTTTTGGTTTTAATTGTTTCATATCCATCAGACTAATTGTATTAATGTTATTAAGCAAGGATGGAAGGGGGTCATGCTTATCACAGTCACAGGTCATAAAATGTTACCAATTGTCTGATTTATATGTTGTACAATGCCGTGAAAAAATAACATTTTTAACGGTCTTTTGCTTTTATTCATCTGATGTCGAAGGTTCAGATTCTATAAGTTGTTTGTTGCCTAGGTTTCTACAAGGTAGTATGTCAATCAATGGCTGAAGAAGAGTTATAGAATTATTGGGTTCTTTCGTAAAATATATGTCAATGGCCTCGTCTGAGTTGTCCTTCTCTGGAATGGTTTCTAAATCTGGGAATCGTACACTTTTCTCAACAGTTTTGGAAGTGCTAGATTGCGCTGGAAGTTGCGTTCTTATACTTGGGATCACCGAAATTGCTTGATATTTTGGTACGTTAATTATAAAATCATAGCATTCCTCCATGTCGGCATCTGTCCCAGCTTGATGTTCTCTTTCTACCTCACTCTCTGCGTCGGTTAAACATTGAGCTATGATACTCGTTGCCGTCCCTAAGAGATGATTAGCTTCTTCCATACTAGGTTCAATTGCATCCTGTCGTTTAGGGATTTCTTTTCTAGGAGTAGTGATTATCTGGTCCTGCTGTTGCTCTGCTGTCGTTGCTTTGATTGGTGATTCTTTATTTAAGAAAGGTTCGCTGTTACATCTTATCAATGGCGCAAGCCCTTTTCTTTGTACTTTTGGCGGTTCATAAATGCCTAAACGTTTAGCTTTTTCGTCTAATTCCATTCGATGTGACATCGAAACTTCATCGCTATCAGAAAAATAATCAGGCATTGGTTTTGTCGGTAAGTCGTCTAGCTTCTCCAAAAACACCCAATCACCCGTATTATACCAGTGATCTCGCAAACTACCTTCTAACTTCTTATAAACTCTGTCAACATCAAGTCATATTTGGCGTCGATGCTGTAAAGTGAGCTCCTTGTTATGTTGTGATTCATGGCAGGTAAAATCAGATCTTTGATGAGATTTCTGAAGGTTGCCCATGGAATCGTCTATTCTCGTTGAAGATAGCAAGCTGCCTAGTGGTCTTGTAATTGTTTGTCGGCTCATCAGTTAAAGATAATTCATCTTGTGAGATGGAATTTGAATAAACCACGGATGCTTCATTATCTCCTTGGTCAGGTGGTTTCTAACGTTCGCAATCCACTCCGTCTAGGATCGACAAGTGGCAATTTTTCATCTTGCTTTCGTGTACCTAAATTACTTTCTGACTCATAAGGTGACTGCAATGGCAATAATTGTCTATGGGTTCTGAGTTTTGTTTTTAAACTCTTGGTTTTTTATCCAGTCCCTTCACCGGTGCTGGATAGATCACTGCTAGTTCTTGAAGAACTTCCAGTCTTAGTTTTTTCAGCAACTACTTTACGTGCTCTACTTGCCACTGTTTCTCTGTAAACAGGTCTTTTGGCATAAGTAGGTTTTGGTTTGATGTTAGTCGTGGCTGGTGTGATTCGAGATCTGGTTCGTTGTGCAATCACACTATGATCCAATTTAGGACTCTCTTTTTTAGTCTTTGAGCCTGGAGGTCGGCCTCGTTTAGAAGTTCCTGATGTAGTTGGTTTAGTCGGATCTGCGGTGAGTGGCCTCTGAGAAGTACTTGGTACATTATCTCTTATTTCGGGTGGTGTTTCTGGATTTCCTTGATCACCTGTACCTTTCTCTAGAATAGAAGTACCCTTAGTTCCTAGAACTAATACCCTGAGTCTTGGCAAGTTTTCATTAAGTTTTTTTTCTGTAGGCTCTTTCACTGGGTTTCGGCTTAATGCATCTGCATTAGTGTTTAATTTGCCAGGCTTATATTTGAACATATATGGGTAATTGGTGAATTTCATCATCCATCTCATCAACCTTTGCTTTGGGTCTTCCCGGTTATGCATCCAGTTCAAAGGATCATGGTCTGCTTTTAATATGAATTCTCTACATAATAAGTGGGGTCGGAAGTGGTGCATTGAATATAGGGCAGCTCAACACTCCTTGTCGGTGGTACAATAGTTTCTTTCAGCCTTATTTAGTAGTCGTGATAGAAAGGCTACTGGGTGGTCGAATCCGCCCTTTTCTTGGCTTAGTACTGATCCCATGGCGTAGTCAGAAGCGTCGGTGGTTGAAGTAAACTGTTTTAGTTCTTGAAAACTCTCTTCCTGCGCTGGTCCCCATTCATATGCTTGGTCATTTTTTAGCAAATCAGTCAAAGGTTCTGCTACTTTTGAGAAATCTTTAATTAAATGCCTATAGTATCCAGCTAGTCCTACAAATTGTCTAATGTTCTTTCGCGTCTTGGGTGTAAGAAATGCAACTACGGCTTTTATCTTTCCTGGATCTGGTTGTATTCCTTGCTTGCTGATTATATATCCTAAAAAGGCTACCTCCTTCCTTAGAAACTCGACGTTTTCAGGCTGCAAAACTAATCTTGCGCTACGCAGTCGATCGAAAAATTTACGAGTTTTTCGATCATGTTCATGTAGATCTTTCGAGTAAATTATAGTGTCATTCAGATACACCAACATCTTGGTGTTCTATAGTCCCATAAGGACATGGTCCATCATTCACTGAAATGTTAATGGCGCCCCCTTAAGGCTTTCAGGAAGACGTGTATACTGGTAGTGTTAACTCCTGCGCGTGACAAGCCGCATTAGAGTTTAAATTGTCGACATCTTGATAATTGTTTGAAGCATGATATCTCTGCACGTTTCCACCTACTGTTTGATAGGCATTTCTACGAGAATAATTGTTGTCACGATAAGCTGGTCTTTGATTTTGATATCCTTCACCTTGGAGTTGATATGGATTAAACAGTCTCTGGTGTTAGAATAGTTGATTATTCCGATTTCTATATCCTGAGTCAGAATAACTTCCATATTGAGGTCTACGTTGGTGATATTGAAAGGAAGTATACTCTTGGTTTTACCGTTGCCTAGGTACAAAATGATAGCTTGTTTGCATATAATTATTTCTCGCATAGTTTGGATGATATGGCTGCTGCATGTCGGCTCTACCTTCTTGTCTCTGATCCAAGTATCCTATATTAAATAGTCTATTGTCCTGTGGCATGCGCCAGTTGTTGGAATTTCTCTTGGCATAGTTAGCAGCTGAGTATTCAGTCCTTTCCCAATCAGGACTACGCAGTTGTGGGTTAAACTTGTAGCTAGTGTCTGGTATGATGTTCGAGTCCATCCTAGTTTCTATTCTAACTGCTTGTTCGTAAGCAGTTTGCAAATCTTGTGGCTTGCTATTATTCACTTGTACTGCTATGTCAGCAGGTAGGCCCTTGATAAACATATCTTTAGCTGTCATTTTCAAAGGTGCAATCATAAAATCAAGCTGTGCTGGTGTTATCGTGGGGTTAGCTTCTTCTAAAGAATGCTTTGCACCACTTAAAAAAATATTAAGTCGAAAGAAGAAATCCCCCGCGGCTTCTCCCTGTCTCATTCTTATTTCATTTATTTTAGTCCAATAGTATGTATAGTTTTTTCCTGGAGCGAATCTAGTCTTCAAGTGCTAGATTAGACTTTTTTATGTATCAAACGAGTGGCCATAGGTGCAGATTTGGGCGCTTCCTTGCAACTTCCCCAACAATGACCTTACATATTGTATATCCTGTCCTTCTGGAATCTGCGCTTTTCCGTTTCTTATATCTTGTATGTGATCTTTCAACGGCATATTATGACCGTTAAAATTTGTTAATCCCGTTTTAGCGCTTTGCAGCGCGAAGCCGCTAGCTAGTGCTGTCATCATCGCAACAGATCCATTATTTTCCTCTACTTTGTTTACCATTTTTTTACAATGGTCTGTCCGTATAATTATTCAATAATACGTCCTAGTAGTAAGTTTATTTGGTAATATGTTTAGTCACAGTATGATATTTAAAACTTGCTATTACTGAAAGTGCCTATCTTTATTCTATTATATCTTTATTTAACACCTGTAAATATTTAACAACTACCAATATTTCTGAATGATATCCCCTCCTTACTTAAAAAAATCGTAGTCACGGCGATTTCTAAATTATTAAAAACTGAAGTTTCGTAATTCATTTTCATATTTTAATAATTAGTATATAAATTTTTCAAAATTCAATTTCTATAATTTAAAAAAAATTTTTCTCTATTAGGCTTTCTTTGAAAAAAAATTCAGTATTTCATATTAATCCTTGTTCTAGTATTCACTAGTATTCAAAAAAAAATTATTATTTCGGAAAAAATTCATTGTAAAAAATTTTAAATCAAAACTGCGTATTTCAAAGTGCTGAAGTATGTAGATTCGGGCGGGTCTACAATGCCTTGATGTCCGATATTGCGTTTTATAATCAAAGCCGCTTCAAGCACCTTGGATAAAGAATGTGTTGTATATGGAAGTGAATGTAAATAAAAATGACAATAGACTGATGTTAAATGTTGTAAGTGAAGAATTATATTTTCTCAGCAAGTTCCTGTACAAGGTTCGAGGACGAAGTGTCCCGAGTGTGTTTTCCTAGACTTACATTTTGGTCTTTTCTCCCTCCCTCGTCTCTATTTTCTTTTCTTAAAACTATACATAAAATCTATCGATTATAAAAAACTAAAATTACTTTAGGTATATTTGCTAAACAGTAACTAACTGTATTTTTGAATGTCGATGTGCACATATGCATCGTTCATAACCTGAGTAATAAAAAGATTTAAACGGTTGGGGAAAACCTGGCATTTGTGTGCTGCTCAAGTATTTTCTCTCTCTTTTATGCTGTTTCTTAATTTTATGGTGGCAAGTATTTTCCTATTTGTATTTTCTTTTATATTCCTATAATTTTCTGTTTTACACCTTTTTAAATATACGCACCGTTATTTCGGCTTATGTGTATGCATGTGTATAAATACCTTGTATACACATACATACACTATAGTGCAAAGCCAAATCAATAACTTTTTGAATGATTATTTGAATTTTTACTAAGATGTTAATTAAAATTTTGTTAGAATAGAAAAGAATATAAAATTAAAATTAGATAAAATTTGTTTTGTTAATTAACTTAATTTAAATTTTGATGAAAATAAAAAAAAAATAGTAAATATAATTAAAAAGTAATACAAAATATTGTTTTCTTTTCAAAATGAAATTATTGTTCAAAATACTTTATAATGATAAAAATAAAATTAAAACGTAAAAATTTTTTAATTTGTTATTATGATTGTAATGATTTTAGATAATTATTAACGATTTGAATAATTGTAATTAAATTTGTGAAGCAAATTGGATGTATATTTAATATCAAACAAATATTATTAGAATCAAGCAGAAATATTTTTGGAGAATATTCAAAATTAACAAAATATTCTTTTCAAAAATTTTTTAATATAATTTTGCATAGAAGTTTTCAAGATTATAAAAAATAAAGTAAAGTTTTCGAAAAAATATTTATTTATTTCGTTTTGAAATTTTATTTTTATTAATTCAAAATGTTAAACCGAATGAAAATAATTAAAATTCTTTAAAATGTTATGTGTAACAGTTATATTTTACCTTAATAATCGAAAAATTTAGACTGCAGAATCTAGTTGCTGCTTTGCCACTTAAACTTTAAGTATTCAAAAATGTTAAAATTATTTTAAAGTAACTAACGATGCTGATCAAATGATGTCAATATTCAGACTGTATACACGACAATGGCTACTACCAATTTTATACCCATTAGGCGGTTTAAAAGAGAATTATATTTATTTGTTACTAAGAGAATTTATTACGATGCTCTCTTCTTTTAACGCGGCGCTACATTAGTATATGTTTTAAAAGGTGGGGATAATTCTCCGATTTTTTGTTATACTTGATATTTCCCCCCCTCTTTTTTTTTAAATTATGCAAGATTTGTAAATTTTTTTTATTTAATCTTAAGTGACTGCCTTATATTTTTTTTAAATTATTAATTCATTTTATAAAAAAAATTTATTTCAATATTATTACCTTTTGGAATATTTTAGATAATATGCATATTACTTAATTTATTCGATTAATTTATTTATTCATCATTATTATTTCATTTTTCACATTTTTCTTGTATTATTTCATTTTTTTGATCGCGTAAAATCACTGCAGTGTTCCCCCTTTTAATGAATTTATAAATCGCATCTCAACTTATTAAATTCCCTTTAATAAATTTACCCTTTGTTAAATGTGCAAAAGAAAAATTTTAAATATAAAATGTTTTCTTTATATAACTTTTAATTAAAACTTTTAAAAATCAGACGATTATTATTTTTTCGTTAGTATGCTTTTATTTTTTTTTTAGATACATATTATTATTTACCTCGTCACTTAAATTTTAGTTTAATATTCAATGAATCTTTTTATTGTTTTCTTAACTACGGATTGATTTTATTATATGATACTTATGTTATTTTTAATTACTAAGTTTTAATTCAATTACGAGAAAAAGGTTACTCATTTCAAAGTGTGCAAGCTTAAATATTAGCATGAAAAAAAATGCAACCTTTGGTTTAGAGAAAAAAAAATTATGATTCCTTCATTTTATTAAATTTATATTTCTTTTATTGCACACAAAAAGATTTGTAATTTTTGCAAATTTTACTCATGACTAAAAGAATTATATTTCAATAATTTAATAAAAATGCTAATGTACGTGAGAAAGCAAAATAAAAAGAAATTCCATAGTTGTCCATATGATATTCTTTCGGTTTCGAATTTCATTAATTTAATATTAAGGAATTTTACACTTTTGTCATCAAATATTTTTTTTATTCGGAAATGTTATATGAGCATCCGGTTGAAAAGTGCAAACTATTGGAAGAAATTTAATGTAGCTATTTTTCTGAGACAATTACCGTGTGAAATAAAATTTTAAGTTATCAACTAGAAAGAGTAAAATTTTGTAAAAATGGATGTTCGAAAAATAAAATTTCCGTTGTTTTGTTTTCTTACATAAATTTTCCTTAGTTATAATCTATCAAAACCAGTAATTAATATTCCATAAATAAAAACTCTTAATTTTCCTATTAAAAAGGAAAATTGCTATTGATGTTTATTTTTGAATCGAAACGAAAATTTGATAATTAACAAAACCCCTTTTATGACATTATTTAACTTTATTAGCTAGAGAAAAGAATTTAATGTCTAATTTACATGAAATAATTAAATAAGATAGTTTGTTCAATTTTACCCATTAAGAAATTTCTGTTTCATTCAAGGTAAATTTGACGTTAAAATTTTTCATACTTAAGAGGAGGTCACGTATCTCTGTCCTTTTCTAATCAAAGAAATGATTTTTTTACAAAAACTAATAACTTTATCAAAAATGAAGAGAAAGCCGCATCTTGTATTCAAAAAAAGCAATATTTTCTTTGATAAGAAAAAATTAATTTTATTGCTTCGTTTTCAAGAAAACCTTGAAAAACTTAAATCATAGAGGTTAGGGTGGACAATTTGATTTTTCAAGGTTTTCTTGAGAACGAAGCAATAAAATTAATTTTTTCTTATCAAAGAAAATATTGCTTTTTTTGATACAAGATGCGGCTTTCTCTTCATTTTTTGATAAAGTTATTAGTCTTTGTAAAAAAATCATTTCTTTGATTAGAAAAGGACAGAGATACGCGACCTCCTCTTAAAGCTATTATTTTTTTTTAACCGTATTAAAATTTTGATTTAGTGTTGCTATCTTTTTATTTTTTTTCGATAATAACTATTCGTCTTCTTAGCGTTGGTTTATTTATGAATTCTTTTCTTAAATTATTTTTCTTGTTTCTTCTTTGCTTTCTTCATATTCTTATTTTTATTTTTAAAACGAGAGAAAATTACTATTTTTTCTTTTCCCTTTTTAGTTTTTGCGGTCTAATCTTGACTAACTATTGCTTCCGGCTAGTACTTGAGCGATGGGCCTAGTCATTCCTCTTCCTAGCATTCCACAATAGCCGTATGGCTGAAAACATGTATAACAGAAAAATATATTTCATGTTAGTTATATATTAAAATATTTTAAATATATTTTTATATGAAATAAATGTGAAAATAAATATTTTTGACAGAAATATTGGATTAAATAAAAATCAGATTTATAGTAAAACAGGTGACGCATTGAGTGTTAAACTTGTATGTATTAATATTATCAAAATTAAATTTTATTTGGCAAATCTGACTATTTAAATACTAAATATACAAAATTTGTTCAGATTGGATAAAAAAAATAATAATAAACAAGAAATGACTACTCAACAAAAAAAATAACTGCAAAAGATGTTAGCAAAATTTCTCTTATTATAGAAAGGAATGTGTCAGAATGATAACTTAATTTATTGATATAAGTTTACTATCATTATAAAATTGTGATATTATAATATACTTAGTTATTTTGTTATAAGCACGACATGTTTAAACTCTAAAAAGTTTATACGAATCACGATTTTTAATAAAAGACAATTTGTAATTAAAATATTTTTATTATAATTGATTTGAAAAATATATTTATCGGCTACCAATATTTTTTTTGAAATTTTTTTTCGTTTATTTTATTTTCTATTTGATTAAAACAAAAACCTTTTTGCAAAAACTGCATTGTTGATTTGGTAATATTAAAAGTTCACAACAAAATTCGCAACTTATCAATTTCTTTAGATTGAAATTTATTCAATTGCTAATTTTCATTTATTTATTAAAGTCGTTCAATTTTCATATTTTAACTTATTTTGCAATTAACCAAAATTGACAAAGTTTCCTTACTTCAACCATTTTCTGTTTTCTTTTTAAATTTATGTTGAAATTTTCTAAAATGTAGGAATTATTATTTCTATTTTACTCTTTCTTTAAATAAAAAAAAAATTCTACTTTAAAACGAATTTGGACGTTAGACTAAATTTTCATTTCGCAGTTTACAAATTAATATTATAAGTTCTTTTATTCCGATTTAACTTAAACTTTGATTCGCTTATTTTCCGTTTAGACACTTAGAAAAAAAAAATAAAAATTTATAGTCTTTAGCATTACTTAATTCGATAACAATTTTAGTTGTATGTTGAATAATTTTAATAAAAAAAATGTTCGTAAGTCAAATTTAAATTCTTATTGAGTATTAAAAGTTTTAATAAATTTGATTGCAGACTTGTTTATTCTTAAAGAATTTTTTTAGTTGTTATTTATAGAATTTATTTAGTTTTAACTTTTTCAACTGTTAAGCAGCATATACTAAAAAGTTGTATGTAAAAGTTCTATAATTCGTAACAAATTATAAAGAATTATTTTCTAAACAACAAAAACGATTATTTATATTACATATTAAGATTCAATTTCTTATGGTAATAAATTATTTAATAATGGGAAATTGGTACTCATTAACTGCTTTAATAAAGAATATTATTATGCAAACTTTTCTTTGTAAAGCTATGAACGAAAAAATTCTAATTTATGTTATCAGTTTAAATATAAATTCTATCAATATTGAACTTTATTAAAACAATTCGATTTAGTTTTTTTTTTTTTAAATTTATTATAACTTTGTGAACGTCCCTGCATAAAACGTGAATAAATGGAAAGCTCTTAATCAACTTGAAAAAAAATTTAGTATTCTGAAAAAAAATGTTCCGCCTTCTTTTGAAAATCTAATATAAATTTCTTAATAGGTTTAGGAAGTTCCTTTTAACAATTAATGAAAATGTGCAAAAGACACTTTAAATATGCATTAAATTTTGTTTACAAAATTTTGTTTTATATTCTTTACAAAATATATATGAAAAATGAAAAATAGCATATCTGATCTTTACAACAGAAGTTTTATGAATGAAAATGAAATTAATTAATCACTCATGTCAAAAACTTTACAGAATTCACTCAACAATTTATTTTAACTTAAAATCTTATTTGAATTAAAATTTCATTTAATTTTTATGAAGATTTAAGAATAATTTATTGACAGTTTATTTATTGCAATTTTAATGTAAACCCTTTCTAAGACTTTGGCTATTTTTAAAGAAAAATGAATTTATTATTTTCACTCTCAAACCGCGCACTTTCCTGATCCATCAGCGAATGGTTTTTTTTTATTTAAGTTTCTTTAGCTTTTAATAATATTAAAAATTATTTTTTTTCATTTGTTTATTAATTATTTGTAATTACACTTTGTTTTACACAAAAAGATTTTTTTTTCAATTTTAAATTTGTTTAGCTTTAAAAGTCGCATTTATTTAAAATTTTTATAAATTTACTTTAAAATTTTACGCACGGTATCCCCCCTTTCAAAACATATTTATTACTGGCTAATTACTTTAACATTTTAAACTTTTTTTTCACTTTTTTTTACTTGTTACACTAATTTTTTTTAACTTTTAGGTAGCATTTCCACTCATAGCTAGGCCGTCGGTCCGATACCGTCGCTGAGCGCATACGTGCCAGCCTACTGTCGTACACAAGATTATCGAAGGATGTTTATCCTTCGATAATCTTTTTACCGAAATGGGCCCCACTACGTTCAGGTGCCAAAATTTTGTTAGGAGCTTTTCCAGATTAGTAAAAGTCCCGGAAAAGCCCTTCACAATATTTTTACAAACTAAAGAATATGATAAGTTCAAAATTGTAAAGTATTAGGGTAAGAGATCATTCAAATAAAAATACTACCATATTTAATATTTAGGTACTTTTAATAAAACACAAGTAAACAAAAGTAAGCATTCTTTTATAATAGATATTTAATTAAAAATCATAAGAAGACATTTGACAAATATAATAAAAGTTTTAAGAAAAACAAGAATTAATTTTAAGTTTTCACTCATAACATAGCAAATTTAGAGAATTACAATGTTCAATCAAAACAGTAAAGGACTTATCTGTACAAAGTTCCTTGTTGTCCTTGTTGCATGGCTCACCTGATCATTTGATGGATGATTTATTGCACTGCATAAAATTACTTTATAAAATGAATTTAAAGAAAAGTAAAAATAAAACTTAAAGAAAATCATTAAATTTAATCAATGTGATTGCCACACGCGCCTGCCTAGTGTCCGCCAGTCCATGGCAAGCCTAAAGCCATCGTCTATAAGATGCTGAAATAGATCAAGCCGGTGCGCTTCCGCATGTCCCTAACAAGAGAGAGGCTTAATCGCGCGCCCAAAGTCACGACAGTAGCTATGCTCATCCCACTACTTAATTAAAAGTAGAAGAGAGTCAAGCTATGTCATTGGTGCATCATTGTATGGCCACTAGCAACAAGCACTGCAGGTATCTGCACGTGTTGCATGGTCAGCACAATGGTCACGTTGGTGATATCAAAAGTGTTACTCGATATTTTTTCAAGCGAAGGTAACATCTTTAATACATTAGATTTTACAAAATTATAAAATCTTATTAAAAATTTATTAAATAAATTAATTAAATTAAAAATTGCATTTGTGTCACTTAACACAGTTACTGGGTGAGTAAATGGTAAATAGTTGGACCATTTACCACTTACTGTGTGAGTAAATGGTAAATGGTTCGACCATTTTCAGCAACGGGTGCAACACGTGCTCAATATATTTTAGGTTATGTAAGGGTGGGGGTTCGAACAGCAGTGCGTATCTTAGATTACGCAATCTTCTTGTTGGTGGTGCTAGTGTCGAATATCCTCTTATTCTTTCTCTCTGATCTTCAATAGTTGTTTCGTGGAGGTGAGGTTATACGCTTTGTGGTAATTTAATATATTCTTTCTATTTCTGAACAATTCAGATATTATGATTTTTATAATCAGGTAATTAGATATTATAAATTACTTTATTTTTCAGATACTTAGTTTTAAATACTTTTTATCTTCACAATTCTAATTAAAAGCAAGTAGATCAAATGAAAGTTCTTCGAGAAAAAGAGTTTCAAAGAATATTTCAAATAAGCTATTAGTTATTAATTCTTCAATAGGTTAGAATTTGTAATGACAAAGTTTTTAATAATTCTAAGATCTTATCAATAAACCAATAATGAATTATGTAATTAACGCTAATTTTCTGATAACAATTTATAAATTAGGTTGGGTCAGAGCCTAGTTGGTGGCGCTAGTATCGGGTTTTCTCATATAACCTCGTTGAGTCTCACCAATTATCTCACCTCTGAATCGTTATATGTATTCTTGCACAAAGAAAGTTATGTATTTTTCGATTATTAATAAAAAAAATTTTACCTAAATATTTCAATAGAAGAAAATTCTATAACTAACTCCGAAACGTAATCTTAGATTTAGTTTCCGATTGGGTAATAAAGATCAACAGAAGAAAACAAATCACTATTAACTTTTTACTTTTCGTCTTTTCACTTTAATAAAAAACACTTTTCATAGATATAAAATATACTTTAAAATGACACCAATTTTTTTAGTTTGGAGGTTAAGTAACCACGTGGCTATTATTATAGCCGGCCGTGGTTCTTCGCTATACTCTTCTATTTTCACTTTTCACAAAAAAAATTCTATATATTACTTTACCACTAGCTTTTCTTTAAATTAACAACAAATCGCTATGTCTTTCTTCGCGAGAGAGAGAGATTTTTAAGAGCTAATTTCACTAATTGAGTTTTCACCAAAAAAGAAAAAATTATTCAATCAGATTGTACCTTATTTTATACTTGTTGAATTGCATCCGCCATCTCAATTCGAAAACCTTGGAGATTAAGGATACGACAAATATTAAACTCCAAGAACAACGCCACGTGTTTCTCAAAATGACCGTTGACTGACAATTTAGACCCTCCGATAATATATCCCTTAAAAATCAATAACAAAAGAAAAATAGCAATGCAATAACCGTAACAATACGAGGAACTTTAACAATTAATTTGATATTTAAGTGCAGTAGAAAACAAAATGATTCTATATATTAGGGTAACTGGAACGACAATGAGGCATGAAGAAAAAGGAAGCGAACGATAAGCGTTGGTTGCTTCTCCTTCCCTATTGCTCTCTTTGTTACTCTCGTTACATCCTATTTATCATCTTTTTCTATCTCGCGACTCTCTAATAAAATCAAGTTCTTTTCGTCATTTTATTCTATCTACACTAGTGTAATTTTACTACTCGCTAGTAAAATTTACGAATGTGATATCGAAAATAAAAGAGAAATTATGAATTTCTCTCACATAGAAAATCATTTTTCAACTCACACTCTCACAGAAAATGAGATTTGTGAAAAAATAAAACAAGGTGAAAATATAACACCTCAACAAGAGATTCAGTTAATAAATCTGATCTCGAAATATAAATCAGTATTCAGTAATGTACCGGGACGTTTGTTATCATATAAGTATGAAATTAAAACAACAGATGATGCACCATTATACTCAAAGCCATATCCTATGCCGATACATCACCGTCAAAAGGTATTAGATGAGATAGAAAAAATGCGATAATTAGGAATTATTAGAAAATCCAATAGCCCATACATTAACTCCATTGTAACAGTAATAAAGAAAAATGGATCTGTAAGATTATGTTTGGAGACTAGAAAGCTGAACGAAAAAATCGTTGATGATTATGAAGCACCGCCATCGATAGAAGAAATATTTTTAAGGTGTAAGAAAATGAAATTTATGTCAAATTTAGACTTGACTAGTAGTTATTGGCAAGTCTAATCAACTGAAAATAGCAAGAAATATACAGCATTTAAAATAGACAATAAAGTCTATGAATTCAATGTAGCTTCCTTCGGAATTAAGACTAACAGGGCAGCATTACTAAGGGGTCTTGGTGAAGTAATAAATGATATGCAAGATTTCCTATTAGCATTTGTAGATGATCTACATATTAGATCATCAACATTCGATGAACACTTATTTCATCTGGAAGAATTATCCGAAACAGCTGCAAAACATAATATAAAATTTAATTTTCAAAAGTCAAATTTTTGCAAAAACAAAATAGAATTCTTAGGTCATTTCATATCAGCAGATGGCATTGCGCCAGATCCTTATAAAATAAGATCTATCAAAGAATTCAAAGTACCGAAAAATCAGAAGCAATCACAAGCGTTTTTAGACTTTGTGAACTTCTATACAAAATTCGCAAAAGGATATGCAAATGAAATATTACCATTGATATCTTTGTTGTGAAAGAATGTTTTATATATATGGGCAGATAGACAACAAAAAGCTATTGAAAAAATAGAAGGCCCACATAGCACCAAAGTTTCCAAGGAAGCTTCCCATGAAACTTTCACGTAATATTCCAGCGGAAGCTTCCATTAGCCTTTCTGTAAGCTTACAGAATCTTTTATTAATATTGCATTGTAATATTTCATGTAATCTAAAAGTAAGCTAAACGTAAACATGAATAAATGGCTAATGAAAGCTAATGTGGAATATTCGACAAAATTTTTTTAAAATCTTACAGTAATCTTTCAGCCAAGCTTCCATGAATGGATCCGGAAAAGTTATATGTAAAATAGTGAGAAAGATTACTGTAAGCTTCCCGAAAGATTCATCGGTTAGGTAATCGTGAAAGCTTACAGGAAGCTTACTGAAAAGATTCGAGTCATCTTTCATAGAATATTTCACTAACGTTTAATACAATCTTTCATGAAAAATAACTGCAAGCTTCCCGAAAAATAATTTGTAAGTTAAATGAACGACAAAATAAATCTATAAAAATGTATCAGATTCTAGAAGCTTAGTAGTTATCTTACTAGAATCTATTATTAAGTTTTCTTGAAAGCTTACTATAGTCCTTTCGTTAAAGCTTCCTGAAAGGTTCCCTAAAATATTACGCGACAACCTTCCTTAAAATATTTCTGATAATTAATTTTTGCCATACATTTTAATCTTACTGAAAGCTTCTATGAAATCTTCCTGTAAGATTTAAGGGAATCTATATGTAAGACTCACGAAAGCTTTACGAATACCTTACCAAAATCTTTTATTTAGATTCCTTGGAAGCTTACCAACGTCTTACGAGAAAGCTTTCTAAAAGGTTCCCTAGAAGATTACAACAATCTTTCTCGGAACATTTCTGACAGCTGGTCTGTCCCAGAAATTTTAAGCTTACTGGAAGCTTCCATGGAAGCTTTTCATAAGGTTTCAAGGAACATATATGTAGGACTCTAGAAAACTTCGTAAATATTTTACTGTAATCTTTCATTCAGATTCCTTGGAAGCTTACCATCGTCTTTCGGGAAAGCTTCCTGAAAGATTCCTTAGAAGATTATAACAATCTTTCTCGGAATATTTCTGACAGCTAGGTTGTCCCAGAAATTTCAAGCTTACTAGAAGCTTCCCATGAAAGCTTCCTGTAAGATTTCGTACCTTACACGGAAGCTTCCTGAAAGCTTACAGGAAGCTTACGTGCTATGTGGGGGCTTATTTGATGAAAATATCATTTTGAAATTCGTTGATACAACAAAGCCATTTATATTAACCACAGATGCGAGTGATTACGCAATTGCAGCAATACTGTCACAATTAGATGACAATAATTATGAAAATATTATATGTTTTATTACCAGAATGCTAAAAAGTAGTGAAATTAATTATTTCATATCTGAGAAAGAGCTGCTAGCTATTGTATGGTCTTTACAAAAATTAGACACCTATTTAAAAGGTGCTAAAAATATAATTGTAAAAACAGACCATCAGGCTATAACTTTCTTAAACAAATGCAAATTCAGCAACGAAAGACTGAAAAGATGGAGTCTGGCTCTCCAGGAGTACAACATATATCCTGAACATATACCAGGAAATAAAAATAGTGCAGCTGATTTCTTAAGTCGTCAGAACTTACCAGAAAGATATTCAACGAAAAGACGCATATTGTACAAAAATAATAAACAAAATGCAAAATAATAACAATATAAAAAAGACTTATGAATTGTCAAATGATATACTCATGAAAAAGTCTATAAATGGAAATAAGATAATATTACCACAAGCATTAATGCAAGACATGGTAATAAATACAATACACATACAATATATGGACATATAGGTCCAAAGAAAACGCTCAAAATACCAACAGAAAGTTTTCAAGCTCCTAACTTAAGGAAGAAAACATATTTAATAATTAAAACATGCAAAACATGTCAAAAAACAAAATGGTTAACTGTAAAATATCAATCAAAGGTGGAACCAATTTTAGTCAATAATAAAAATCAAATGTTGTCAATAGATTTCTTTGGACCATTGCCCACATCTACGAGTGGTGTTAATCATATATTAACTACAATAGATACTTTTTCTAAGTATGTAGTTATGTACCCCATAAAGAAGGCAAATACTATAACAGTAATAAAAAAACTGCTAACAGATTACATACCCAAATATGGAAAACCAGAGGCAATAATAACAGACCATGGAACCCAATTAACAGGAAAAAAGTGGAAAAAAATGTTAAAAGATGAAAATATGAAAATGTTGTTTTCATCTATCCGTCACCTACAAAGTAATATTGTGGAAAGGATTCACAGAGAGTTGGCGAGGTTTTCCAGAACTTTCTTAACAGATAATTATAAAAAATGGGCATCATATATACCAATAATAGAAGAAATCATGAATTCTGTTCATCATGAGACTACGAAATTCACGCCACTAGAATTACACTTTAATAAAAAACCAAATAAATTCTGGCATACGTATTTCAATATAAAAGAAAATGATGTTGATTATAACAGAAAAGTTTATTTAGCTAGAGAAAACATGCACAAAGATAGAAGAAAACGTGCAAATATACAAAACATGAGAAAAAATCATTATGAATTTAAAATTAACGATAAAGTCTTAGTAAAAGCACTAAATGTATCAAACACAGAAAACAATAAAATTGCAAAATTTTTTCATATATACGAGGGTCTATTTATAGTAAAGGATAAAATAGCAACTGACACATACTTGCTCATATATAAGAAAAACGAGGATAGAGGAAAATTTCATTTAAATAACCTCAAACCGTTTTTCGTAAACTAAAATTCAAATATGTACACAAACACCCAATACAAAACTAAAAGTATACACATAAAATAAATAAGTATCATATATAAATCAATAGGTAACATGATAAATCATAACAAAGGTCATGATTAGACACAAGCTAGCAGTTGTACTAACAACAACTACTCTGAATTCTTCAAAATTTCAGCAGTTAATAAAAATTAAAAAACTTTATTTAAAATATAATTGTTTGAGTTGAAAAGTTTAATGAAATTAAATTAAACAAGTTTAAATAGTTCTGTGTAGTCCTCTTATATTAAGTTATAAATGTCATAAAATAATAAGTAAAAAGTTGAAAGTGTTGTGACAATAAAGTTTTACGAATTCTAAAATATACAGGGTTAATACATACCCATACAAGAAAAAAGATAATTTTATCACCAACCCTAAAAAGTTCAGGCACTGCGCTACGAGTTCGGACCTATACGTCGAATGCAAGCACGTAACTACACAGGTGTGTGAAGAGAAAATTCAAGAAAGAACAATTGATATAATATGGGACAAATCCTTAAAAAGAACTATATGAAGAAAAAGTACACACTTCAGCACAATGCTTTCAACAAAAGGAAAATTTTAAAGTCGCAGAAACAGGAAGAAAAACACAAGCAAAAAACAAATACAAAGCGGCACAAACAGAAACAGAAACAGAGGGTTCAAAAACTTCTGAAAAAAAGAAGAAAATAGAAAAAGTTTACAGCAACAAAGAACTAGAAACGAGACCATGTGAAGAAAATGATCAAGAAATATATTTAATAATATACAATGAAAAAAAAAGGCAAATAAATATCACTTATTGTCAGGATAATACATTATACAGTCAACGCCTACCACGGATGGGAATTCCAGCAAACTTAGAAGATATCGCTGATCCTGAACAAGATTTTGACATCTGGTTGCGAAAACGGCAAAGACGTATTAAAAGGTAAAAGAGAAAAAACAAATTATATATTATAATATTAAACTAATTAAAATCAATAAAAGTAATTTAATAAATCAATAAAAGTAATTTAATAAATTAATAAAAGTAATTTAATAAATCAATAAAAGTAATTTAATAAATTAATAAAAGTAATTTAATAAATCAATAAAAGTAATTTAATAAATTAATAAAAGTAATTTAATAAATCAATAAAATTTCAAAAATGAAAAAGAAAAGAAAAAAAGTTAAAATGAAGTTAAAATCAGTTTGTATGCAAAATTTGTCTGTGCGCGTTAGTCTAGAAAATAAAATGGATCGCTTAAATTTTGCTCATACAGATAAACGTTAAATTTTAAATTTTGGAAAACTTTTATATAATATAAATTAAAACTAAGCTAAATGTGGGCGCGATCAATTTTATTTTGGGGGGCACGTAATATCCCACACGTATTTAGCATACAAAATGCAACGCGTCTATTGTAATAAAATTTAAATGATAAGTTTAAGAAAATTTGTACAAGCAATATTGCATTGAAAAAATATAGATGAATATATGTAAAAAAAAGAAAATTAAAAAAATGAGAATAATTTCTAAAAAAACTGATGGATACAATGTCATTTTAATGCGAAAAACTAAAAAATTTGTATTTAAGAAATAAAATGCAATAGATTTAAGCAAACAAGATCAATTTTATTTTGGGGGGCATTGAGACCGCATTAGAGTATCTCGCATTAAGGTGAGCATCGTCTCAGTCAGTAGCGAGAGGGGATATTAAAAGAACCATACGCGTCTTCACGAGCGCGCACGTATACGCCCATGTTAGCAACACATACGTGCGGGCTCGGTGATAAACGTACGATCTCATATATTAAAGCATGTAATTTCGATTGTACATGAATCCCTCCCTTTTGCAGCGTTAACAGGGAGTGGGACTGCGAGAGATGGGAGATAATACCAGCGGTATGGCAGCGCCGAGAAACCGATATATCCTGTGAAATTGATGACAAGAGCAAAGGCACTCTTGTGTCGACGCTCTTCTAATAAAGTTCTCTTAAAAATAATTACGAATCAAATGAAATCTTTCTTTTTATTTAAGTTTAAAGGACAGCGAAAGAGCACAAATTACGTGCTCCGTACCTATGTGAACTTGGATAAGATTAATATTAAACATACGCGTATAAAGTCCACGATTTTACTTATTAAATCTTAGTGATTTAATATATTGATTACGTATGTGAAGTGTTGTGTTGTACCTTCACTAATTAAATTATAAAGTGTAATAGCCGAAAAGGCAAATTCATAAACCTTGGATTTACGTGCTGATCGCAAAGTCTTTGACTTGGTTCATGCAAGTATAAATACAAAAATACGTGTTGTAAATTCACGCGCTACTTGTCGATACGAGAGGCATAAATAGATGACTTCTCTTGATACCTGCTTCCTCATATCCCTATCAAAAAACATAAACTTAAAGGGTTAGATCTAGCATAAGGACCCGAATCTGGCGAGCAAGACGTCTTGTCAGTGTACGGTTTAGCGAGGTCTAACTCTCTCACAACGAATAGTTAAAGCCAAAAATATAACGAGTTTGTACGTAAAGCGGTTAAGCACACGTTAAGCTCGGAGTATTAATATATTAGGCATCCATCTTGTCGTGCTTGGACGCACGATTGACGTTGAACACGTAATAATCGTTTCTGAGAGTAAGTCAAGGTGTGATGTCGTAGTGTATGGCGTTTTTTAATCTCCATACACTAAATAAAAGTGCGTTATAAACACATATAACGTTACAACTGGCGCCCACAACGTTCATCTTGAACTCACGACTGAGTAAATTGAAAATTAAAGATTTGTTTGATAAAAGCGCATTAAATGTATCATAAAATACAACTGGCGCCCCAAACGTGCATAATACCTACGAAAAGAGGTTAAAGAGTAAAAAATAAAAATTGTAACTCGAAAATTAGAAAAGCACGATCGCAAAGCGAAATATGAGGAAAATTAAGCATTAAAAAATAATAAAGAAAAGAATTTTGATAGTAATTTTGTAAAAGCAAGTAGACAAAGTAAAGTAAATTGTGATATAACGGCAAACAAAATTTCGTATTAAGAAATTTTGAATTTATTTGTAATTTGATATCTAAAATTGTGTTTTGAAAAATTTAGAAAAGAGCAAATCGTTTCTCATCTACGAATTAAGCAAAATATTTTTTTCTCACTATTCATTTGGCCATTTAAAATATAAAGTAAAAATTATAAACATTTATTTTAAATAAAAAGAAAAAATCAAACACAGAAGATCTTACTTTGAAATCAAAAGAAACAAAAAATGATAAAAACGAACAAAAAAAATAAAACTAGAAAAAGGACAAAAGGATAACAAAAGAAAAGAGAAAAGAGATAAATTTCGCATATATTAAAATAATGAAAAACGAAACAAACAGAACAATTAGACAAAAAATTAAATAATTTCATGAAAAGCGAGAAAAATTTCATGTAAAATTCAAGGAAATAAATTGAAAATGATGAAAATTTAAAAAAGGAATATTTAAGATAATATAAATTATATAAATGTTAAAATTTAAACAGACATAAAAGTAGTCATTCTCAAATTATTTCGAATATAAAATAAATGACAGGCATTCCAAGCACCAATCTTAGGTTAGCAAATGTAAACAAACGAATCAAATAAAGTGGATTCAGCCTGTAATAAGTCAAGAAATTTTATTATATACATTCAAAATACAATTATAATTCAGAATAAAATTTAGCAGTGACACTCAACTTTGTCAGTGGTCTCACAATCAAAATTTTGAAATTAAAATAGTACAAACCAGTGATACTCAACTTGCTTAATGTTTAGCAATTTGAAATAGTTGAGATTAAAGAAATTTTAAATATTGAAAATTAAATAGTAACAAATAATTTTTAAATTTAAATGAAACAACATTTAACAAGTTGAGACACAAATTTAAGTAAATATTTAATATAACATCAAATTTAAGCGTGTACAAATTAAAGTTACAAAGCACAGACAATTTACAAAAACAAACAAATATAAGTAAACAAATTAGAAGCGTTATAAATGTTTGAGTTGTTAACCTCAACGGTTAAACATTACAACACTTGTTAATAAATAAACATCACAGAAATTTAAATTTGAAAATAGATATTGAGTAAAAGTTGTTGAATTTAACAATTTAAACATTTGATACTTAAAGAAAACTAAAAAATTATTTTCATTTTTATTAATTTAAATTCAAGAAAATTGTTTTTTCTCTTTTTTATAACAGCATCTAAATTTTTTTAAAAATAAGTTAGTTATCTAGTTTTTCTCAATACAAATAAAAAGCAAAAATGTCTAGGCATAAATCAGATTTCATAATAAATGAACTTCATGAAGATCAAGATACAGTAGAAAAGATTAATCTAAAGTTACATGAGTGGATGCAAGCAATCACACTAGAACTCAAAACTCTTCAAGTACAAAATAACGAACTGAAAAACGAAAATGAAGAATTAAGAGAAGAAAATTAGAGAAGTACAAAATTTATTGATGAAGTACAAAATAACTTATCTCAAAAAATTAACGAAATAGTACAAGAATACGAAGGTAAAATCGAGGAGCTTAAAGCAATAGTAAATAGAGATAGCATACGCACACAAACAACTGAAATTCTAAATAATAAAGTAAAGATACCCACGCCAAAATATCAAGGTAGTGTTGATGAAAGGCCAATGAAATTCCTTAATGAATTGGACCAATATATAGATTTAAAAGGATTAACTGAAAAGGAAACATTACAATTATTGCAAACAATATTGCAAAAACAAGCTAACGCATGGTGGTACATCTACCAAGATAATGTGGAAACAGTTGAAGATTTTAAAGAAACATTTCTAGGGCGCTATTGGAATGAAGAAATTCAAAGATCAACACATAGGAAAGTAGAATATGGTCAATATTATGAAAATAGTAAAACAAGTCGCGTAACATACGCTACACAGATATTTGGTTTTGCAAAGGAATTGCAAATAAATTATTCAGAAGAAGACTTAACAATCGAAATAAGCAAGCATTTCGATAGAAATATCAAACAAGCAATAAGATGTTCGCAAACCAAAACTAAAAATACACTGTTTGAAATATTAGCGGATTTTGATAGTGATGACAAACATCAAAAACATAAAAGCCATCAAAGTAACTACAACCAACAGGATCAAGAGGAAGAATATTATATGCAACAAAAAAAAATTTTCATTAACAAAATGAAAAAAATACTAATTATGGTCAAAGATCAGAATACATACACAATCAAATAAACAGCACTGAAATATGTGATAATAATAATAAAAGAAAACTTAGACTACACGAGAAGTTTAAAACTCATGTAAGTCAGAAAATGCTAAAATAAAGCATTAAAGATTTAGATGTTCTAAATATAGACATCGAAAAAGAATCTAGAAAATCAGGAAAACTGAACAAAGTTGTATTTCAAAATGCAGAGGGGGCAGAGATACAACTAAAATTAATACCCAAAAACACAAGAAATTAAAATTTCAAAGAAAGCAGATTGTTCCAACATAAAAGACAAAGATATTAAATCTATGAGATTTAAAAAACATAAATTGTTAAATAAAAATTGTAATAAAAAAATAAATGTATACTTGTTAATACCAAATTCAAATACCTATAAAATGTTGAAAATGAAAACAGTGCATAAAAACAAATTATTATCAATGTTAGAAGACGAATATGTCACTTTAACAAATAATGAGCGAAAGCTCCATGAGCACAATCACATTAAAAAAATCGGAACACACAAGAGCCTGATTGGCTCGAAGACATGTTGTAACGGGCGCGTTTTGTTGGATGCACGGTCGCCAGGTAATTTTAATAATAAATTACCAAAATATAGATTAAAGTTACATTAATAAGTTCTTGACATGCATTAGTCACATAATCCATACAGCAAGAAGGATTAAAACACCAGAATCGACGATCTCCTCTAGATGCTTTACTGTCAGAGATGCGATAATTGGTATTTTAATAATTATGCAAGGATATACAATCGACGACTTCCTCCAGATGCTTTACTATTAGAAGTGCGATATCATCATCCTATATATATCATATCCTTATCATAAATGCAACTTATGAAAATACAATAATCGACGACGTTCGCTGGATGCTTTACCATTGAACGTGCGATAATGTGCACTTTGAAGATAAGTTGCATTATTACCTTTATTATCTGAAATTAGTGTAAAATAGATTTAATTTAATGAATTGAGAATCATTTTTATTAATTTTAAATTATTAAATTTATTTAATATAAACAATCCTTTTCTAAATAAATTACAAAGATAAAATAATTTATTTAAATAAACAATTTAATGAAATGAGAATCTTAAGCTAATCTCTAGATTTTGCCGCGTAGAGAGTCAGATCAAGAATCCGATAGAATACATCTTAGATGTTACATGATCGAACATCTAAGAGAGAATGAGATGAGCTTGGATGGATTCAGAACATTCCATTTCTATATTCATTTTACTATATCTCTATATATACATTTTGAGTTATCTTCATTATCGGCCTCAGTAGGTAACTATAAAGTCCTACTTATTTTATTAACGTAATTTAGATTTATTATTACGGAAAATCATTCTATGTCTTGAATAATGTCCAATTATTTATAAAACATTTATATTCAATTTAATAATTCCATGCAAAATTGATATGAGCCGTTACAATGTGTATTCAAAAAAAATGAGGAAATTACGAATTTAATTCATACAAAAAATTATTCAAATACACAGAAATTCACAAAAGATGAGATTTGTGAAAATAACAAAAATGGTGATAATAAAACACCAAAACAAATAGATTCAGTTCTTGAAGATAATAAAATAGTTGAAAACGCTACTGAATTTTCTACATCATATAGACATTGGGTAAAAAATAACAATAACACACCTTCTTTTTCTTCAATCGAAAGTATAAAGAAATGCTACATGTGCGGTGTAAATAACTTATGCAAAAAAGTATCAAAATTAAAAAATTTAAAGCCTATGTTGAGCATAAGAAATACTAAAATGACAAATAAAGTTAAAATAGCCGATTCATCAACAAATGAAGCAAAGCTACAGATCAAGAAGAGTTATGGCCACAGTGGACCAAAAAATAAAATATTAAACAACGATGAATGCATCAATGAAGATAAACATCTGAAAAAGAAGAATCCTCAAGAGCATATCATCAATACGTTTAGGTAAAAGAAGAGCATAGACAAATATGAAAGAATATAGCTTAAATAGAGTAAATTTTGAAAAAAAAATGGATTTATATTAGAATTTTATTAACAAGCAAAGTATTTGAAAAATTAAATGTGTAAAAAATTGTATTTCAATAGTTGAATTAAAATTTATATGTAAAAATTGTCTGTGGGCGTATAAAAATAAAATTGATCGCACGTCAGTCCTTATTATTTAATATTAAAACGAATAAAAATTTGAATTTACAGTGAAAAGTAGAAATGTACTTGAAATAAAGTACTGATGATGTGCGATAGATTTTATTTGGGGGGCGCATCCTAGCCCACATACAATTTTGTACAAAAATTTATTTAGCAATGTAACTTTAAATTCAAAAATTTCAAAAGAAATGGAAAAAAGTAAAAATGTATATAAATATTAAGACTAGAGAGTTAAGCAATGAATAAATTAACTTGATGCTTTTCTCTTAAATCATTCAAATCATAGTGATTTCATTTATTTTTAGAAATGAAATGCATTTTTGTGAAAAAAAGCCATTTCATTTTGGGGGGCATTGAAACCTCACTTGATGATTTTCATATGGAAAAGCATCACGTTAATACGCGGTGAGAGGGGATATAGGAAAGATCCGAACGCGCGTTCGCGAGCACGTATTCGGATCTTTCCTATATCCCCTCTCTCCGCTTATTAACGTGATGCTTTTCCATATGAAAACCATCAAGTGAGGTCTCAATATATATACGCCAACACTATTCTATACGTAATTAATTTCCTTCTTTTTATACTATAATTCAGTTTTTATCTAGCTATTAACTTTTTACCATACGCGTATCTATCCTACTTTATCGAATTTACTTCACTTATTACATCATTCTGTTTCTATCTATCTCTCTCTCTTTCTTTCTTTTAACTATACTACACGAGCGCCACAATATTATGTTTGCGCGAGCAAGTGTTCATTTTTTTTACGCTGTTGAAATCGCTCTGCTACTTCCTAGACGTGGTACGACCGTCTTCTGCTAGCAGGTATCGGTCGTGCTATTTGCTGATTGTGTGTTCATAGTGAGTGTGTGTGTGTGTGCATAGTTGTTTCTTTGTCAGTACCGTCAGCCAGTAGTCCAACATACATGGCTACTTAGGAATAGGCCATATGATCAGCTGTGTACACCCAGGGCTCAGCACCGAAAACAAGAACACAACAGAATTATTTCTCTGTTGGTTTCTTACGGTGGCCTTGGCTGCTGTCACGAGTGTGGTAATTATGGTTTTAGCAATTCACATGCTCGGGAAATCATGAATGATTTTTCTATTCAATAGGTTTTTAATGAAGAATTATTTTGTATTAATAAAAACGAAAAAATATTATTGTGGCGTGAAAATACCACGTCACAACTTTTTACTTACTTTTATTCTCATCATAAGCTATTTCATGTAATATTTTGCGAGACTTTACTAAAATATTTCATTAATCATTGCTCGAAAAGTTTTTAAAAGAATTCTGAAATGATTTGGTAAGAGAATACTTTAAATCATCTTCAAAATCTTTCTAAATTATTCTATCATTGGAATCGTTGAATGATTTTTAAATTGTTTCTCGTTCTCTTTCAAGGATTTCTTTCAAAGACCTTCCAGTAAAGATTTATGTAATAACTCTTATTCTCATCATAAGTTATTTTATGAAATATTTCAAAAAGATTTTAAAATTATTTCATGTGAGATTTCGTGCGACTTCACTATAACATTGCATGAATTATTGCATGAAAGTTTTTTGAAAGAATCTTGAAATTGTTCAATGAAAGAATACCTTAGATTATCCCGAAAATCTTTCTAAATTATTTTAGAATTGGAATCGTCGGAAGATTTCTGAGTTGTTTCTTGTTTCCTTTCAAGAAGTCTTTTCAAAGTCCTTTCAGTAAGGAATCATGTAATAACTTTTATTCTCACCATAAGTTATTTCATAAAATATTTTAAATAGATTTCAAAATTATTCTATGTGACATTTCTTGAGACTTTACCAAAATATTACATGAATTATTACATTAAAGCTTTTTGAAAGAATCTTAAAATGATTTGATGAAAGAATATCTTAAATGATCCCGAAATTCTTTCTGAATTATTTTATGATTGGAATCGTAGAGACATTTCTGAGTTGTTTCTTGTTTCCTTTCAAAGTCCTTTCAGTAAGGATTCATGTGATATTTCATAACTTAACTTTTATTTCCTTTTTGGTATTATTTTTATTATGACTTTGTAATCTTTCTATGTTATAAATTCTTTTTAAAAGATATGGCTCTCTTTTCAAGTTCTTTTTGAATTATTTTAACGTATTATTTTTTGGAATCTTTCATGAAATTATTTCAAATTTCTGCCATGTTGTATGGCTGTTGATCAAAATGGGGAATACCGAGTTCACTGATGTCTACGACTTTAAAATCAAACTTTTCTAACTAATGTTTGTTCACTTTACAAATAACAGAAACTCGTGTAGCGTTGTCCAGAGTTTGTCAAAGAATTTTTTCTATTTCAGTATAGTCGTGAACTCCAGAATTCCAAGCTAGTCTATGATAGCAAAACTCGAGCCAGAGATTTTCACGTTTGCATTTCGTATTTAACTTTTTCCAAGGACAAGGCGGTTTGAAAGATGCACCGTCGGTTCAGCCGACTCAACAAGAGGAACAGCAGCCAACTCTTTTAGAACAAATTTTTTACCTGACTTTTTAGAACCTTGTAAGTTCACTGTATATTCCATCTTGTTAAAGAATGAAATCTCAGCTTGCTCTCACTTTCTTATATGCTACCATCCCCATTCATTTGCAAGTTAGACTATCTCTACTTCTTTAGACTTCTATATTACGATCATGTAAGATTAGACAGAAATCTGAAGTTCCAGCTAAAAAGTGGTCGAATTCGAGACCAATATCAACTAAAGCACTTTTCAGAGAATCATTTTGTTTTGAACAATCGATGACTATCAGTGGCATGTGATTGATATAATATAGTCATATTTTCGTAAGTATAGTATTGAGAATTAAGAAATAGTTTTTCATTGCTAAAATTGCAGTAATCGAACTAACTAGCCTTAGCAGTTTTTTGTTCTTTTCGATTTATGCGGAAACCAAGAATGATAAAAGGAGGCTTCTCCAGCTGGTGAAATGTTTTGACTGTTCTCACATGTCTCGTTGATGCAAGTAATAATGGATATTTATAGAATTCCCAGGAACGAAAACTCATTGAGATAGGTTTATCTTTCCCGATTTGTCGAAGCATGCGAATTTCACATTTATTGGATAACTGTATGTTGGACATAAGCCACTCGATCCTTAGAAGATTACTTTTGAAATTTTCGAAAACATTAGTACCATTCGATGCTTGTATTACTGCGTTAATATTGTTCCTGGATCTCATGTGAATAAGTTTATGTTTAACATTGACTATGATTTTTCGATGATCTTTGGCAAAGCCTAAAATCATACTGAGAGGTATGAAAATATCAAAAAAGCCATTGTTATTAATGATCTTTCAAGTTTCCGCTTTATCAATCCAACCAGCATTTTCTATAATCAAACTTTGACTAGGGTTGAGTAATACCCAACCCTTCATAACGGTGGTCAATTCGACATTCTTATAGAATTTTCTTCATTTCTTTGAAAACAACAAAAATAAAACATGTGATTTTCTACCAGCAGCTCTTATTTTTAAGTCTTGACTTTTTAAAGATTCTGTCGTGTTAATACTTCGACTTGTTGATGACGACTGATCTTCGAATGCCATCTTTATTTACGTATATGGCCTTTGTTATTTTTATGTTTATAAATCACTCTCATTTTTTGTACTGATTCAATATGTAATCTAACTGTAGTAGTTTCTCCACGGAAGTTAATCAAATTCCCGTCTTGATCGAGTATACGTACTTGTTAATGATCTATGCTCTTAACGATGACTGGAAGGTAAATAACTTGTGATGGCTTTTTAATGATCTTAAATCTTGGTGGAACTGCAGGAAAGAATTCATGTATCGTGTGTACTTGTCAACCGTCTATATAAGCACCAGAGACGATATTGCACTCGACTCGAAGAACGTTGACCTTTAGGATGGCTACAAGTAAATCTGAATGATTAGGGACTTCAACAAGAAAAACACCTTTTTCGAAGTCTAATAAAGGTTCTATCGAATGTTCTGGTCGAAAATCAATCGGATAATTGCATTTTATTTCACTGCGAAGTGGAATAAAATGATTGTAAGATAAAGTGATTGTTTGGATTAATACTGATTAGGATACTTTTTGCCGTCAATGTTTCACTGATATAGTTTTCTATATCTTCGATTTCATAACTACCAGTTGGTAAAACAATTTCTTCCTGTCCAACGTAGAATAGATTACTACCCTTGTCGATATTAGGTATAGAATTGAATGTCATAAAAGCAACTAATCTGAGAAAATAATTGTTGTCAGATGAGAGTTCAATTGGTGGAGAATACTGTTCTTCCAGTACACATGATGTACTAGAAAGACTCAGTCAATGAATCTGCCATGATTATTAAACACATAATGAACAAAAACTTATCATTCTTTTCTTTATATATCAAGAGTATTACTCGAGAATCTTAGACACAGGTGACCGCAATAAAAAGTATCAAAGTCTAGATATCTCTCAGGGTTGTACTTGGTGTTGTCTAGTTCCAAATATGTCACTAAATACAAATAAGGTTGAAGATCACCGAAGCTATAGAAATACACAACATCGTTTTCTCGTTTGCAATATGCTACCCAATGCGTCCCAGGGCCATCTGCATCATCGAGATTAACAATAGCTAATTCTCTATATCGGGGTCCATTAATAGATATAGCTTTTTTCATGAACACTCCACGAAAATTTGAGATTTTTAGGATTTTTGCATACTTGATGAGATCAGCATCGGTGAGTGCTCTTTAAGGTAATTTTAATTTGAGGATCTTTTTTTTAAAAAAATTTTTTGGTTTCATACGAAGACCAAGACCTGTTTTATATGGTTTTAAGTAGAGACCTTTAACAAGAGCTATTTCTTTTATCTTTTTATTATGTCTCTTATTTTTTTCTAATTGTTGTTTAGCAGCTTTAGAATCATTTACCGCTTTAGCGATTCCAGGGGCAGCTCCAGCTATACCACCGACAGCACTCAAACCTGCAAAGATTGGTATAAGGAATGGTAAGGCACCTCCTACTTTCTTTGGAACTGGTAAAGTACGTGGAATTTTTACATTATTCTTACCACCCGTTTTAACAGCATTGCGTGCACCTTTTAGAGCCAACAGAATGGCTTTTTGAGCACATTTGCAGGAACAATTAATTTTGATGCAGTCTTTACCAATTACTATTTTTGTATTGAAGTGGGCTTGACTTTATCCACGGTTGCCAGGTAATATTTTAATTACCGGATTTAAATTTACTTCATTAAATTAATTTATTACATGCATATACAAGGTGCATATAGCAATAGTATAAAAAAAAATTATCTTTATAGACGATCTCCTCCAGTGCAATACTTTTGGAGATGCGATATTTTATAATTTTCTTCACGTGTGGAGGAAAGAATAATGTGATAATAGTATATTTCAGTACTAGTGCGATAAAGTGATTTTTTACTCGTGTGGCGGTTTGCGCCCGAGCGAAGCGAGGGTGAAAAGGTCACACGAGTAAGAAATCACTTTCTCGCACGAGTATCGAACACTATTTTCTGACACGACGTGTGAGAAGCTCCATTTTCGCACGTGTCACTTTGTACAGCGTGCGTGAAATCGAGCTTCTCGCACGGAGTGTCAAAAAAGTTATTATCGACGACTCCATTGAGTGTAATACTCTAAAAAGTGCAATAATAAACTTTTTTATTGTATGAGATATGGAGAAAAGTGTTTGAAACGACGACATCCTTGAGTGCAATATTTTCAAATGTGCGATCAATAACACGTTTATTTTAAATTCGTAAAATTATCATTACCTTATCTTTTGATTTTCGAATGTAATAAAATTTCTTCAAAGCTTTTGAATATTATGTCTGTTATTTTTTGTTTCAACTCATTATTCAAACTGATGAATACTATTTTATTATGTTATTATTACTTTTAAAAAAGTATATTTTAGGCGAGTTTAATTATTAAACAGTATAGTATTCTTTAGAACATTTTTTCTAAATATTTCTTTTTTTTGGGGATTATTGAGATGAAGATAGCGATGATTGTACAGATCAAAATTGAAAAAAAATGATATATCAGATCAACTTATTGATATCTATGATCTTAGTGATATCTTATGATCTTAGTGATATCTATTTTATTTTATTCCTGATGAAAGATTTACTTAATAAACAATTTCCGAAACGATTAACTTCAAAGTTTCGGAATAATTTTCTATTTAATATGCTACGGTTAAAAACCAAAATTGTGCAATTTTATTTCTAAAAACTGGGCAGAAGAGCCATCAGCTTTGAACAACTTATATTTGAGAATTTGCTGCCATCAACTTCAAAATTATTTATGCCTTTTTAAAACTTTCAGGGAAGATACCCATTTAAATTGTAATACTTTTAATAAAATAAAATTATGCATTCTCAATCTCATCACACTATCTTTTTATTTTCAAGTGCTGTAAAATATATTAAATTTTACTAAATATCTACAAAATAACTTGCCAGGCCCGTGGTTTAATATTTTGTTATTAAAATCCTCAATGTATGTGAGTACTGCTTTATAATTGAATTTTTAGCTAATTCAAGTGTGTTGAATAATAAGTAAAAATATGAATCTATAAATCAATTGTGTACATGTACAATTTTTATCTGTCACAATATATTGTCAATGTAAAAGAGTAAAAAAATTTAGTCTTATAAAATATGCTTTTCCAATTTTCTATGTCCTAACTTTTTTAAATAAAAGAGGATAAATACTAACTTGTACATAGTAAAGCTCAAACGTTAAGAATCAATCCGTACTCATTATTATGTAATGGTTTACATGATCTACTAATTTTTGTATTTTCCATATATATATATATACATATATATCTACATATATATATATATACATATATATCTACATATATATATATATATATATATATATATATATATATATATACACCTTTCAATGATTATTTAAATCCGATGGATATTAGTTTTCTATATTCAAAGAATATTATAAAGAACATTAATATTCCGCTCAAAATATTGTACAATATATTTTTACATCTCGGTGCGTGTGATTTTTTTCTGTATTATATTGATAGAAAATATTTTATTTAATATTCAACGATAAAGAACAAAGATACATCCTAATACAATGAACAAAATTCTATTTGGACCTCGAAAATTATTTTTTGTAATGCATGCGATGTAATACGAAAAAAAATTCTTAGTTTTCTCTCACTTATCTTTACTATATAAACCTTTCAATTTTTAACTACACCATAAAATATTAAACCACGGGCCTGGCAAGTTATTTTGTAGATATTTGGTAAAATTTAATATATTTTACAGCACTTGAAAATAAAAAGATAGTGTGATGAGATTGAGAATGCATAATTTTATTTTATTAAAAGTATTACAATTTAAATGGGTATCTTCCCTGAAAGTTTTAAAAAGGCATAAATAATTTTGAAGTTGATGGTAGCAAATTCTCAAATATAAGTTGTTCAAAGCTGATGGCTCTTCTGCCCAGTTTTTAGAAATAAAATTGCACAATTTTGGTTTTGAACCGTAGCATATTAAATAGAAAATTATTCCGAAACTTTGAAGTTAATCGTTTCAGAAATTGTTTATTAAGTAAATCTTTCATAAGGAATAAAATAAAATAGATATCACTAAGATCAAGTATAGTTCATCAATGTTTAAGTAGTAATATTCACTCATAAATGAAATAATAAGTTGATCTGATATATCATTTTTTTTTTCAATTTTGATGTGCACTTTCATCGCTATCTTCATCTCAATAATCCCTTTTTTTCAAAAATTATTGGGCAAAGTTTTTCCAAATATTCGTCTATCAAAGAGAATATAAATTGAATATTTTATGGATTTTATATTATTAAAAAGTAAGAATTGAATACAGAAGTACTCGACGATTGCTTGATTGATTTCAAAACTTTCTTTAGCTGAAACTGTAAATATTTCATGAATTTTATATCATTAAATAGAATAAATTAAATACAGAAGTACTCGACGATTGCTTGATTGATTTCAAAACTTTCTCAAGCAAAGACTATAGATAAATCTAGTAAAAGGTATAAACTTAATAATAATTACTCAATTTATTTCAGTACTCTCAAGAACTGAAATTAAAAAAAAAATATGTGTGTCGTAAAAAAAAAAAAAATATTTAGAAAAAATGTTCTAAAGAATACTATACTGTTTAATAACTAAACTCGCCTAAAATATACTTTTTTAAAAGTAATAATAACATTATAAAATAGTATTGAACAGTTTGAATAATGAGTTGAAACAAAAAATAACAGACATAATATTCAAAAGCTTTGAAGAAATTTTATTACATTCGAAAATCAAAAGATAGTGTAATGATAAATTTATGAATTTAATATCATTTTAAAAAGAATGAATTGAATACAGAAGTTTTCAACGATTGCTTGATTGATTTCAAAACTTTCTTAATGAATATTAATATACATGGGAAAAATTCTCATAAAACGTCCTATATATATATATATATATACCTGTGTGTGTATGTGGGTGTGCGCGCATGTGAATTGACATAAAATATCCCATGTATATGTATATACATATATTCATAAGCCCATGTGTGTGCGTGCATGCGCCTTGACAGGAACAGTCCCATATATATATATATATATATATATATATATATATATATGTATATATTTATAAACCCATGTGTGTGCGTGTATGCGAATTGACAAAACGGTCCTATATATATAAATACAAATCTTAAGTACATGTTTAGATGTGTTTGCACGCTCGAGTTGACAAGAAATGTCAAATATATGAAAACCGGTGCGTGCATGTTGACATGATACGTCACATATATGTAAACCTAAGGGCACTCGGATGGGTGTGTTAGAGTTGTCATGAAATGTCCCATGTATATAAACCTGTATGGGCGTGGGTTATAATTGACGTGAAAAATCCTATGTATATTAACGTGTGTGCATGCATGCGAATCGATATGAAATGTCCCATATGTATAAACCTGTGTCTGTGCGTGCGTTCGAATTGACATGGGAAATTGCATGTATATTATCGTGGGTGTGCATGCATGCGCAACGACATGGACTGTCCCATATATATATAAACCTGTGTGTGCGTGCGTGCTTATTGACATGAAATATTCCATATATATAAACCTGTATGTGCGTGCGTTCCAATTAACGTGAAAAATCTCATGTTTATTAAAGTCTGTGTGCATGCGTGCGAATTGTCATGAAATATCCCATATATATATAAACCTGTGTGTGTGCGTTCGAATTGACGTGAAAAATCCTATGTATATTAACGTGCGTGTGCATGCATGCGAATCGACATGAAATGTCCCACATATTTAGAAAAGGCTGTGATTATGAGTACGTACGAGTTGACAGGAAATGTCTCATATATATATATATATAATACTGTGTGTGTTCGTGCACATTGGCATGAAATGTCTTATAAATATAAACCACTATGTGCGTGCGTTCCAATTGACGTGAAAAATCCCATGTTCATTAAAGGCTGTGTGCATGCATGCGAATAGACATGAAGTGTCCCATGTATATATACCTAAGGGTACTCTGATGGGTGTGTGCGCGTTGTCATGAAATGTACCACATGTATAGAAAACCTGTACTTATGAGTACGTGCTGGCCGACATGAAATGTCCCATGTATGTATGTATGTATGTATGTATGTATGTATATACATATATATAAACCAAAAAATATACGGGTCTACGGGTGCAAGTTGACATGAAACAGACCATGTATATATATATATATATATATATATATATATATATATATATATATATATACATAACATATGTATCAATGCGCATATACCAAGAACATTAAAATATATTATAAAGCATCTATATTCGTTGACACTGCGCATTTCCGGCTGCGCAGTTCATGCTGGCTGAAAGCGATGAAGAAGAAAAAAAATAACGAGAATACGACATTTCGAAATTTCAAACTGCATTTTCACGTGATTGAGTGAACCGATTGTAATCAATTTTTTTCAAATTAAAGATAACGAAAATCTTTAAATATTATTAATTGTATTTATGTGTATATATCAATGTATTTTTATGGGATTCAATTTTGAAAATTTTGAAACTCTATTTTAAAGTATAAGAGTAGCACTTCGACGTTTTCGTATTCGTACCTTAACTCGCCGTCGAGGCGCTACCGCACCTCTTGATGTAATATGATTAAAGAAATTACTATCGACAACATATCCAAGTGCAATACTTTTCAATGTGCTGTTAAGTCCTGGCTTTCACCAGGACTAAATAAAAATGTATGATTTTATTATGTTGAATATTTTTGTATGATTTTAAATATGAATTTGAATTAATTTGAAATATTTGAATTAATTTGAAATAATTGAATTTATTATTAAATTATAATTATGAAAGATAAATATATGTATAATCTAGTGGTGAATTGAACTCCACCAATATTTAATTGAGTAAACCGTTTCTCACAATTGAAATATATTGAAGAACATTTATTTAGAGTATTCGACTAGAGAATATATAAATTGAATATTCTTACCTTAATTGGTTCAAGTAGATGAAGGCTGGATACAGACAGACAAAGAATAGATATAGGCACTATTTGAAATAAGACTCGAGTCGAATATAAGAAACTTTTAAGATATTTATTGACACTTGTAAAAATAATTAATATCGAATACAATAACTTTATTTGAATTTGAATTTAAATTTGAATTACAGGATTTACGACTTGGTACCAACGATGATCCTGGGGTAGTGCCCTCTGTCGTTAATTTCAGTCGGCTTTTATAATTTTTTATCTTTGACATAATTTCATTAGGTAAAAGTGGATCTTGTTCTTCTTATAAATAATTTCAAAATGTGAGTTTGGTTTTGTAATTTTGAATCGAAGAATTTCGTTTGCTCAGTATCAACTTTAAGTTTCTTTACTGCTTAGGTTAACACATCCTTTTATTGTTCGATGACCGTTTAATTAGTTCATCAATGTTATATTAATGAAAAGATATTTTAAAAATTGTAAATTAAAAAGTAATATAAAAGATACGTTGTGACGTAACACCTTGGGGCTCAAGAGATTGCATATCGGAAGGATAGGCAATCGAAAGAAAAAGAAAAACAAAACAGTTATCGAACAATTTACAGATAATTATTACAAGCTTAATTGATAAATATAGATATTTTTCTATTTGAATAGATACTAATGCACAAGGGTACGTTTTATTTCGTACACCTTGGGGCTCAAGATTTTGTTTATCGGCACGAAAAACAAAAATGAAAATAATACAGTTATTAAACAATTTACAAAAATATCTTAAAATCTATTTAAATATTATATTAATTAAAATATTTTATTTGAATGTCTCCATACTATTATTTGATGGATTTTCTTATTATATAATTGTTAATATATGAGTATTGGTATGGGAAAAAAAGGAAGATAAAACATTCTCAAATTATGTTGCTATTTTAAATTTGTAATATTTTAAATATATGGTTTTTTTTTCTAATAGGAGATCACTTGAAATTATTTGTGATTTGCATATAAATATTTTTCTAATATGTTTATAAATTTTGTATTCTAGCTTATGAGATATTTCGTAACAAAAAATAACGAATAACGTGCCATGTAAAATAATTATAAAATAATATTAGATTTGTCAAAATAATAACAATTGTTCAAGTTCAAATATAAGAAATGTTTGTTTGTTTCTTTGTTTGTTTTTTTTTTGCTTTTTTTTCCTTTTAAATTTCAAAAAATAACAGTCGAATATAATTTATAGGTTCTTATTGTTTAAATATAAGTGAATATTCATTCGCTTCCCTCCCGGCTTAAGATAATTGCGCAGGTGACAACTAAGCAATAAGAAGAAAAATTTTCTATTTTCATATTTTCACTTAATACACTAAATGTGGCTATATTCATTAAACTAAAAGTAAAATTCTATACGTAATATAGTTTACATTGCAAATTCTTACAGAGGTGGTACTAGTTTACCTGAACATAGGTCTGGTATAAAATTAAAATAGCTAGATATATTAAAAAAAAACTTAAAATCAACTAAAAATATATAGATTATAGTTATTAATAATTCGTAATTAATATTAAATATGATCTAGTTATGATAATGATCTAATCAAGAGTCGTACTAAAATTTTTGTATATATACAAGTTATTGAGATTTATTTTGACATTTATGAAAAGCTATAAATTTTGAGAAGAGATCTAACATAAGTTGAAAAAGTAAATTTTATTATTTCAGTTTATTTATGAGCGATTCCAATACTTTTTGCCAAGTTTTGTGGGGGGGGGGGGTCTTCGGATTTTTTTCAAAATTTAGTATGTGTTTAGGTATTATGAAAAAACGTTACGGTGAAAATTTTAGCCCTCTAGTTGCCTTAGGGCCAGAGCTATGACCTTTTAAATGTCAAAAAATGGTCAAAAAATTTTTGCCCCTTTTTGAGAGCTTATATCTCGACTCCCTGTTAACCGATTTTAATTTACCAATTTTCATTTTTTTTGTTATAATATCTAGTATATTTTATAATTTTTTCATATTTTTAAATATTAATCTCCATTTATGGAAACCAAATTTCAACAGAAGAAATTTAAAAAAATTTGACCATCTTCAAATCGCTGCCAAAACCGAACAAATAAACGAAAACCCTTTGTATACGTCTTATTTTAAAGATATTTTTAAAACCTTTAAAATGAGCCCTACTAAATTGAAATTGGCGCAAAGGAAGCCAAGATATAACCATTTAAATATTAAGATTTTCGTAAAAATCGCGATTTTTGCCATTTTCGAGGGTCTATAATTTTTTTCTACCAACTTAAATTTTCACAAAAATTTAACTGACAAGGAGAGTGCATTGCATTTGGGTCTTGGATTTTCTTCTAGCCTTGGGATCTTTTTTCTCACATAAAATCATGAAAAAAGCCGCGTCCATTCGGTCCAACGCTCGATTTTTTTCGAGTTATGAGCAGTTTTGTCTGTTTTGTTAAAAAATTGCATCTGCTTTATAATTTTACAGTTTTCGAACTACTTATTCTAGAAGGTTTTTACTGATTGCATATTAAAGTTGAGATTAAAACCTTTCGATTAAAAAAAAACGTGTCCAAAAAGCTCAAGTTGTTAAAAAGTTATGGGCGAATAAAAATAGTGCAAATATTTAGCTCAAAAAATGCATAGAAAATAAATGCAACATTTTAGTCAGAAATTCATTTCAATTTTCCTCTCTTCATAACTTTTTAACAACTTGAGCTTTTTGGACACGTTTTTTTTTTAATCGAAAGGTTTTAATCTCAACTTTAATATGCATTCAGTAAAAGCCCTCTAGAATAAGTAGTTCAAAAACTGTAAAATTATAAAGCAGATGCAATTTTTTCAACAAAACAGACAAAACTGCTCATAACTCGGAAAAAATCGAGCGTTGGACCGAATGGACGCGGCTCTTTTCATGATTTTATGTAAGAAAAAAGATCCCAAAGCTAGAAGAAAATCCAAGACCCAAATGCAATGCACTCTCCTTGTGAGAGTAGTTCTACATATGTACAACAACTCCCTTGTGGATAATTGTCTGGCCCGAACCTTTAACACCCTCATCTTGATCACCGAAAATACAGCATTCTTGATTTTAAGTAAACTAATATACTTGCTGCTGCTGGCTTAAGCTGATCCAATTTGGTAATAAAAAACCTTTTATATCCGACAAAAAATTTAAAGTTGATGTCAAAACCTTTAATTTGAGCCCTAGTAAAAGTCGTTAGGTATCACAGAAGCAGAGCTTTGACTGTTTTAAGATTTTTTTAAATTTTAAAGTATCAAATCTGTGAAAGTATTTTTTTTTGTTTTTAATATAATATTTTAGTCCAATTTTTTGAATTTTTTATTGTTTCTATTATGTATTATTTATATGAGAGAAAACAATTTTTTTTAAGTTTTCATAAAATTTCAATCCAATTGCAATTGAATACATTTTTCGACATTGTCAACAGATGTGATTTTTATTTTCATCGATTTTTTATCACATGGAATAAAGCAGTGATTTAATCTTGTATCAGGAAATGTTTCAACTGAGGAAAATCTCTTTTTTAAACTCATTGCATGTTTTTGCACATCGGAATTAGAAACCCACAATGGTCTGCAATAAAGGAGAATATTTTGTTAGAAAAATGTCCATATTTTCAAAAAATGTTTAAAGTAATAATTCAATTTACCTAATTTTTTTATTTTCTTTAAGTGCATTCTTGTACATCTCATAAGCATTTGTAATTTGACCTTCAGGAGATGATCTAATGCAAAAAAATTACAAGAGGTTACTTTTATACCAAAATCTTTTTCATGGCAAACAATATTAGCTAAGTGATTCCTGTATAAAACAATATTTTATTACAAAAGGTAAGTGTGAATTAATATAAATACATTTATTAAAAGATAAAGCACAAGTAATTACTTATTTTTATATTGTTGGGGTGCTCCATCCGAAAAGTATATAACTTTCTTAATCCAATTAAATTCTTCTTTGATCACATACATCATTTTTTGAGTAAATGCATTTACAGTGTATGCATAGTGATCTTTGGTATCACTGATGATACAATAATTAATGTTCAATAAATCATCAGAATCTACCTTTTTATAGTATATACAGAAAGGATGCACTGTTGCTTGTGAATTTTTATAATAAAATGCTTGTACGGAATTTTGAATTATAAATGAATAATTCTCAGGAAAATCCAATAAAACTATGCAAGTGTCGCCTTCCAAGTTGTTTTTACAATAAGTCAAGTAACGTTGTTGCATATCAGCTATATAATGGTGTGTTGTTAAATTAAAAATATCTTGACATAACCGTATTTTAAAACTATTAATATTGTCTTCGAAGTTGAGAAGATTAGCTTTATTGCCATTTTCTGACCAATTTTTGTATGAAATTGTTTCTTTATTTAAATCAATCTCATATTCTTCTATTAAGTCTTCCAATTGATTTAATATAGCTGATTTTGTAGGACAGTTTTTGCAACGTTTTAACATACAATCCTGATTATCAATGTTACATACAACACTCTGTAATAAATCTCTGTATTTCATTTTTCTTGACAGACTATATAATTTAAGTTTTATATTTTCATGCTGAGTACAAACGCAAATTTTATGACTTCCTGGGTCGCCAGCATGCACGCACTGAATTGGTTTCAGAGATGCAAAATAAGAAAACTTTGGTATTTCTTCGTTTCCAGTATATTCATCGGTGAACTTTAAATATAAGTCATGAACTGTATACACCAGCAACATTTTTTGAATGAATTTTTTTTTCCATCTTTATCGATAGTAGAAATGAATTCTTTTTTTCCTGGACAAGTATATGCATGTTCTTCTTTCAGGTAATAATTAATTATAGAGCTTCGTAAATTTTCAGAAAATTTTGCATACTTTTTTCTTCTATAGACTCTTATATTTTCTGGAAAACCTGCATGAATTTATTTGCTTTATAATAATATTTACTTACGTATTATTTAATCTAACATACAACATTAATGAGAAAAATTTATTTTTACTGTAGGATATATAATAATTTATTATATTTTTATAAGTTATGAAGTACATTCAAATATTTCCATAAAAAGTGGTTAAGAAAAAAAATCCATTTTAATTCATTTTGTTTAAACACTACAAATATTTGGGCAATAATTTTGAAGATACCCTAGTGGAAATATAAAATGTGTATTATTGTTTGGAATAGTTTCAAATTATTTAAAACTGTTTAAAACAGTTTAAAACTTTTTAAAATAGTTTATAAGTGTGAAATTTGGGACGTTTTGAATAATTTTGAACAGTTTTAAACAGTTTTAAACAGTTTTGAACAGTTTTGAACACTAATAAACATTTTATATTTCCGCTAGGGTATAAATAATAAATTATGAGAATTTGAACAAGTTAATTTTTCTTTGAAGGATGAAGTTTAGATTTACTTTACATAAAAATTAGGAAAGAATAAAAAAAATCTCATTCACCAATGTTATATCTGAATCTTTATGTAATCAAAATTTAACACGTACCATCCATCTCTCTGAAATAAGTGAGTTTTTTATACATGTACTGAGAACATTTGAAATGTTGCAAAATATTATGAAAAGTCCAATCTCTTGGTAAGAGGGCCAAATATTCCAGTTTTTTCATAAAACTTTTAGTATTTTCAAAATCTTTTTGCAAATTGATTAAAATTTGTTTGAATGCGAACGTATCTTGGAAAAAACTACCAGTTACAGGTTCAGGTACAGAAATATTAATATCAGCTGTTTCAGAGAGTTTTAATGCAAATTTTTCGCAAACTTGATCTATTACTATTTCAGCATCAATTTGGCGTTTAGTTTTATAAAAATTATAATTCATCAAACTGGGAAGTTGTAGCACATTTTAAACAGTATTTGCAGTACGTATCTCTTGACTAAGTGTTTTAAAATCTGAATCTTCAGTAGTATTAGAGTTTTGACTCTCAGGAGACTCACTGTCAATTTTACTTAAAATGTTCTCTTTTTTAAGCTCAAGTCTTTCTGATTTTCGTAATTGAGAACTACTGCAGCTGGCATTTGGATCTGATTTTTTAAAATTATTTACTGATTCTTTCTCACATACATTAATTCGATCTTTTAAACTGCTAGAACATCTTTTGCAAACTTTATTTCCTGGTACTAATAGTAAATTCGAATATTTTTGAGCATTTTCATATAGTTGTAAGTCGATTAATTTCAGATTCATCCGGACAGCTTGCTTATGATAGTTAAATGGATCACAACACTTTTTAAATTTCAAACTATAGTAAGTTAAATATGAATCCATGTGATGTTTACAAATGCAGGCATCGGTAACATATTCAAAATTGGCAATTCTATGCCTTAAAAGAGAAATATTTTCAGCAGAAAGAGTTTCAAGTTTAAATAATTGTTTACTATTAGTGTAAGTAGTTTTATGACATTCGGAGTTCGTTTTAATTCCAATATAGCAATTTTCTGATTTATCATCCATAATATTGAATTGCTTACTAAAATATACAATACAAATATCAGATCAATAATAGATGAATGATGTTGTAAATAGTCTTTTCTATATGTTTTCATTGTTATATTTAAATCAATATACATGAAACTTTTATAAAAACTGTTATTAAATTAAACATATACATTTATTTACCTGAAAATTATGCGTGTAATATTATGCTGTAAAATTGATAATTATTTCATTATAAACAGAGAAGTTACAATTATGATTATATTTTATATAGTTTAGCAATAAAACTAACGCTTTAATGATAATTATCATCCATTACTAAACAGTGCAGCGAAAAAAAATATATTCATATGAAAGTATTAAACGTAAATGCTAATATACAAACAGCTATTGTGAATATACATCATATATAAATTGATTTATTAAAAAGACTTATATGATTAATTTGCACCTAAGAAACTGTTTATAAATCAATATTTAAACTAATCGTAAGTTCAATAATGAGTTTAAAAAAATAAAAATATTTTTTAATACATTTTTGGAAACAAAATACAAAACACTACAATCAGTCTACAATCTATTTTTTTCAAAAATTAAATAGCAGACGACGGCTCGCATTTATAGTCGAAATTTAATCATAGAGATATTATAGATAGAGCAGGGGAGACAGGTCACAGGCCTCGAAGTGTCCCGTGACTAAAAAGTACGGAAGCGCCTATGCGCTATCTCCCGGCACATGGGAGTGCGTGCCAAATTTTCTTTAACGGAACGGAACCCCGAGTACCGTGCTTCGTGCTAAAAATTTTTTTTAACAATTTATATACATTATTACTTTAACAAAATTGAAAGATCATAGCCTACAATTCTATGTAAATATATTACAATTTAAACATAATCTTTTCTTTAACGTGGCATTTATGTTAAACCTTATGATAATTTATGAAATGAGTAATACTATTTCATTTTTTAACACAATTTTAACTGCACTGATAAGAAATAAAATTTTCATCATGAAGCACGGTACTCGGGGTTACGTTCCGTTAAAGAAAATTTAGCACGCACCCCCGTGTGCCGGGAGATGGCGCATAGGCGCTTCCGTAAAAAAGAGAAAACAAACCGAGGTACCCCATCTATTGCAAGCGCAGTAAGCATAAAAAGAAGTATCAGCTGGAGTTGTCTCTGCTTTTAATTATGATGTTAATTAAAATTATGAAAACATGTATTATTTGTAAAAAGGCAACCTATTAGTAGAGCAAAATAGATAGGCTACCACGGTTTTTTCTCTCTTTTTAACTGCAGGACATTTTCACTTATAGGCAGTCATATGTCTCCTCTGCTCTATCTATAATATCTCTATGGATTCAATCCTCAATAATTAATTCTTAATCACGTAGACGCACTTCTCGCTTCTATATAATAATATCCGTCACGTTAAGTGACAGCAACGCCAATAAATACGTGTAAAATTAAATGCAGAGTTGAAAAGTGGAACTAAAAAGCATATCCAAGTACAAGAAAAATACGTGGATCTATGAAAATTAGCGAATGAAGTTAGGATAGCTGAGTATTCATGGTCAAGTTTCGACTATAAATTCGAGCCTTATTTCATGACGCAGTGAATGGTTTTCATACACCTATCGAAATGAGTCTGGCCACTTGCTCCAGAGTGATAAACTATATAGTACTATCTTTGTTTGGTACATTAATTTTATATATGCTAAATAAAGACAGCAATATAGGGTATATCGTTCAGGAGTAACTCACCTGTTAAGCTTATAAAATTATTGGGCGTATTCCGTAAGTCGTACGTACGCACGTACGATTTGTTAAAAATTTTTCATCACGGAACGTTCCAAAACTTTTCAGACGGCTGTTCCGAAATGTAAAAAAGAGATGTGCAAAGGGTGCATATTTTCAATTGTTCAAAGGCTTGGGTTTTAGAACTTACCAAAATTAACTGATCGTTTTGGAATTAAGGAACGGACGTTAGTAGGTACGTGTGACTTACGGAATATGCCCATTGCTTCAGTGCAAGGCATATTCCCACAAAGTATGCGCAAGGAACTGTAGCAGTAGGAGTCGCAAGGAATTATTGCTGATTTATTTTCTCCGTGTACATCGAGAGAAAACTCAAAACATTTTAGCATGTTTACTTTCGAAAATTTTGTATCACTGAAAAATAAATAGGTAATGTTGCTTAAGTTCGAGCGATTCGATTATGTTATATATTTATAGTAAATTACTAGGAATCCTTCGCTACTATCACATATATTCGATGGTATAAAACTTAGAATTTATGGCATTCAAGCAAAAGACTCCACATAGCGATTGTTCTATGTAGCAGTGTCAAGGTTTATTCACTCAGGTGGTGCTGCGACGAAGTCATCGCATTCTAGTAATAATACTTCACAACCTGAGGGATTTTACTATACTAGAGTGAACCATGCAGGCTTCGTGCGCTTTAATTTTGTGGTTTTTCTACAAAGGTTATTTTTATTAAAATTCATTTTCTTTTTATTAAATACCAAGTATTTATTTATTTTTTATAAACTATGAAATATTCAAACTTAATAATGTAAACCTTAATAATTATTATGTTTTAAAATCGCGCGGGTATATTAACAACTATGCGTACAGCACGCATATTCCAAAGTTTTTGTGTATTGCATAGAATTACATAACCGAGAATACGCAGTAATTTTTATGTTAAAAAATACATAAAAAAGGTTTGAAATTTTGTATGTGATCATCAAAATTTACAACAATCTTCATTTCAGATCATTAATAAAAATCTTCATTTAAGACTTTGAATAAATCTAATTTTACTAAGAAAATTGCACGATTAAAATTAAGTGCTAAACGCATGTGCACTCTTTAATCCAATCACAGAGAGAGTTATCTTAGTTTCACAACATTCAGTCATATAGAGTGAAATATATAATATGGTAAAAGACTTTGAATTCTTAGTAATGGGTTTTAAATTCTTAGTTAATTACTCTAATTTACTTTGAATCCTCTGATAAAATAGCATAGAAAAATTTTATGGTACAAAAGCATGTTGATATTAAATAAAAATGCTTTAACTTTTTTCTCTGTGTAGGACTCAATTTAAGGGTGTTAACATAAACTTTAAATTTTAAAAATTAACTTGTTCAAATTCTCATAATTTTTTATTTATACCCTAGCGGAAATATAAAATGTTTATTAGTGTTCAAAACTGTTCAAAACTGTTTAAAACTGTTTAAAACTGTTCAAAATTATTCAAAACGTCCAAAATTTCACACTTATAAACTATTTTAAAAAGTTTTAAACTGTTTTAAACAGTTTTAAATAATTTGAAACTATTCCAAACAATAATACACATTTTATATTTCCACTAGGGTATCTTCAAAATTATTGCCCAAATATTTGTAGTGTTTAAACAAAATGAATTAAAATGGATTTTTTTTCTTAACCACTTTTTATGGAAATATTTGAATGTACTTCATAACTTATAAAAATATAATAAAATATTATATATCCTACAGTAAAAATAAATTTTTCTCATTAATGTTGTATGTTAGATTAAATAATACGTAAGTAAATATTATTATAAAGCAAATAAATTCATGCAGGTTTTCCAGAAAATATAAGAGTCTATAGAAGAAAAAAGTATGCAAAATTTTCTGAAAATTTACGAAGCTCAATAATTAATTATTACCTGAAAGAAGAACATGCATATACTTGTCCAGGAAAAAAAGAATTCATTTCTACTATCGATAAAGATGGAAAAAAAAATTTCATTCAAAAAATGTTGCTGGTGTATACAGTTCATGACTTATATTTAAAGTTCACCGATGAATGTACTGGAAACGAAGAAATACCAAAGTTTTCTTATTTTGCATCTCTGAAACCAATTCAGTGCGTGCATGCTGGCGACCCAGGAAGTCATAAAATTTGCGTTTGTACTCAGCATGAAAATATAAAACTTAAATTATATAGTCTGTCAAGAAAAATGAAATACAGAGATTTATTACAGAGTGTTGTATGTAACATTGATAATCAGGATTGTATGTTAAAACGTTGCAAAAACTGTCCTACAAAATCAGCTATATTAAATCAATTGGAAGACTTAATAGAAGAATATGAGATTGATTTAAATAAAGAAACAATTTCATACAAAAATTGGTCAGAAAATGGCAATAAAGCTAATCTTCTCAACTTCGAAGACAATATTAATAGTTTTAAAATACGGTTATGTCAAGATATTTTTAATTTAACAACACACCATTATATAGCTGATATGCAACAACGTTACTTGACTTATTGTAAAAACAACTTGGAAGGCGACACTTGCATAGTTTTATTGGATTTTCCTGAGAATTATTCATTTATAATTCAAAATTCCGTACAAGCATTTTATTATAAAAATTCACAAGCAACAGTGCATCCTTTCTGTATATACTATAAAAGGTAGATTCTGATGATTTATTGAACATTAATTATTGTATCATCAGTGATACCAAAGATCACTATGCATACACTGTAAATGCATTTACTCAAAAAATGATGTATGTGATCAAAGAAGAATTTAATTGGATTAAGAAAGTTATATACTTTTCGGATGGAGCACCCCAACAATATAAAAATAAGTAATTACTTGTGCTTTATCTTTTAATAAATGTATTTATATTAATTCACACTTACCTTTTGTAATAAAATATTGTTTTATACAGGAATCACTTAGCTAATATTGTTTGCCATGAAAAAGATTTTGGTATAAAAGTAACCTCTTGTAATTTTTTTGCATTAGATCATCTCCTGAAGGTCAAATTACAAATGCTTATGAGATGTACAAGAATGCACTTAAAGAAAATAAAAAGATTAGGTAAATTGAATTATTACTTTAAACATTTTTTGAAAATATGGACATTTTTCTAACAAAATATTCTCTTTTATTGCAGACCATTGTGGGTTTCTAATTCCGATGTGCAAAAACATGCAATGAGTTTAAAAAAGAGATTTTCCTCAGTTGAAACATTTCCTGATACAAGATTAAATCACTGCTTTATTCCATGTGATAAAAAATCGATGAAAATAAAAATCACATCTGTTGACAATGTCGAAAAATGTATTCAATTGCAATTGGATTGAAATTTTATGAAAACTTAAAAAAAAATTGTTTTCTCTCATATAAATAATACATAATAGAAACAATAAAAAATTCAAAAAATTGGACTAAAATATTATATTAAAAACAAAAAAAAATACTTTCACAGATTTGATACTTTAAAATTTAAAAAAATCTTAAAACAGTCAAAGCTCTGCTTCTGTGATACCTAACGACTTTTACTAGGGCTCAAATTAAAGGTTTTGACATCAACTTTAAATTTTTTGTCAGATATAAAAGGTTTTTTATTACCAAATTGGATCAGCTTAAGCCAGCAGCAGCAAGTATATTAGTTTACTTAAAATCAAGAATGCTGTATTTTCGGTGATCAAGATGAGGGTGTTAAAGGTTCGGGCCAGACAATTATCCACAAGGGAGTTGTTGTACATATGTAGAACTACTCTCAGTTAAATTTTTGTGAAAATTTAAGTTGGTAGAAAAAAATTATAGACCCTCGAAAATGGCAAAAATCGCGATTTTTACGAAAATCTTAATATTTAAATGGTTATATCTTGGCTTCCTTTGCGCCAATTTTAATTTAGTAGGGCTCATTTTAAAGGTTTTAAAAATATCTTTAAAATAAGACGTATACAAAGTGTTTTCGTTCATTCGTTCGGTTTTGGCAGCGATTTGAAGATGGTCAAATTTTTTTAAATTTCTTCTGTTGAAATTTGGTTTCCATAAATGGAGATTAATATTTAAAAATATGAAAAAATTATAAAGTATACTAGACATTATAACAAAAAAAATGAAAACAGGTAAATTAAAATTGGTTAACAGGGAGTCGAGATGTAAGCTCTCAAAAAAGGGGCAAAAATGGACCATTTTTTGACATTTAAAAGGTCATAGCTCTGGCCCTAAGGCAATTAGAGGGCTGAAATTTTCACCGTAACATTTTTTCATAATACCCAAACACATACTAAATTTCGAAAAAAATCCCAAGGCCCCCCCCCCACAAAACTTGGCGAAAAGTATTGGAATCGCTCTTATATATAATAATAGTTAGTAAATTTTTCTAAATTTCCTGCTTTTGTCTATAATTTGTATGGTAAGTTTAACATAAATCTAACTTAAATGTAAACTGATCTTTGCTTGTCTTTATTTTGACAAATATGTACTCTAAATAATTTTAGAGTTTAGAATGAAGATTGAACATAGTTCTTTCATTCCATATAGAACTTACAATAAAGTTTATCATTTTTTTTTACTTAACATAAATTGTAATTGGAAATAAAATTTTTATAAGTCTTAATAAAGACTTTTTTATAATGATTTTTCTTTTATTTTTGTAATACGAATTCTAAATAAATTTAGAAGTTGAAATATTCATTTGAATATTGGTTCATGTTGCATTTGGATGAAAGTATCTAACTTTCCCTTTCTTTTTTTTGTAAATATATTTCTAATGTTGAAAAATGAAATCAGTTTTACGAATATATATTAGATAATATATGCTTGTATACCTTAAATTCAGAGACAAAAGTAATTGATTTATAAACAAAAACATAAGACTTAATATACATTAATAAGTTTAATGATCATTATAAATGTTAGATTTTTTTTACAAGATCTTTATTGTTAATGAAAAATAAAAAAAATAAAAGTATAAGTAGTAAGATGCATATAAATATAATTTTAAAGCTTTAAATCTTATTATAGATAATGTATATAATAATTTTACATATTTTATTTGATTATTGACTAATACTAATTTAAATAAATTGATTTAAATTTCTTAATTTTTTATTTAAAAACCATTCGTTGTTGATTAAATCAATTAATTTAAATGTGATTGTTTCTTACTATTTAAATTGATTGATTTAAGTTGATAGAGCCCTTAAGAGGAGGTCACGTATCTCTGTCCTTTTCTAATCAAAGCATTGAGTTTTTTACAGAAACTAATAACTTTAGCAAAAAATGAAGAGAAAGCCGCATCTCGTAATAAAAAAAGCAATATTTTCTTTGATAAGAAAGAATTAATTTTATTGCTTCATTTTCAAGAAAACCTTGAAAAACTTAAATCATAGAGGTTAGGGTAGACAATTTGGTTTTTCAAGGTTTTCTTGAGAACGAAGCAATAAAATTAATTTTTTCTTATCAAAGAAAATATTGCTTTTTCTGATACAAGATGCGGCTTTCTCTTCATTTTTTGATAAAGTTAGTAGTTTTTATAAAAAAATCATTTCTTTGATTAGAAAAAGGACAGAGATACGTGACCTCCTGTTAAATCGACAATCTGTAAATTTACAAACCACATTTTGAAAACTTAGAGATTTTTCTTATTTTTATACAAATTGTTTATCAATAAAACATAAATAATATAAATGAACTAGAATATAAAAAAAATGAAATTATAAAGATTCAAAAACTTATGAAATGTGCAAAAATTCCTGGAAAAGAGAAAAAGAGATTAGATTTTTTTCTAAAATATTTATAATTTTTGTTCATGATATAATAGTAGAAATCAAATGTGTTTCTGATTTGTCTGATGTTATTTAGAATTTTTAATGATAAATCAAAATATTTAAATATATTGTTATTAATTATTTTTTTATTTGAATCTTGCTGATTATGAGTTAATGTGATATTCTTATTTTTAGGAATAATTTTGTTTTTTAGATACGTCTTATTATTTGATTGTTTTGGTTTTATTTTGATAATATTAGTGTATTTGATATATTTATCAAACACCATTTTATTTTGATTTTTATTTAAATTATTAGAGCTTTTTGTTGTAAAGCATTTTTGTATTTTCAAAAGTTTATTATTTTTTTGTAGAGAATCATCTTTGTTATTAGTTGTGTTGTTTTCAATGAGTTTGGATATATTATTTTTGCTGGCAAGATTTGTTTCATTTAAACATAGTTGAATTAATTTATCAAGGTCTGGTCCATCATTGAATTGTAATACAGAATTATCGCTGTAAAAAATTTGTGCTTCTTGTGCAAAATTAGTCTCTTGGATTATTTCAGAGTTGTTCAGTTCTGGTAAGAAATTTTCAATTATGTTTTCGTATTTTGTAAAGTCATTCATTAATGGGTCAATATTGTCGAAAATTATTGGCTCTTCTTTTGCATTTTTTAAATTATTTTCACATTCTTTATTTTGTTTGAGATCAATTGTATACGATTTTCCTTTTTCTTCACAATTTATTGTTTCTGTGTCATTTCTTACGGTCAGAACATATGAATGCACCGTTTCAAAATCTTCTAAAATTGGAACTTGATTTATTATAACTTGATTACTTAACAATTTTTCAGTTTGTTCAGATTCAATTGGAATACATTCAAATTCTTTTGTTTTTCTATAATTTATATGAGGTTCATTGTATTTAACTTCTCTAGTAGTTTTCTTGGCTAATAAAATAGTATTAGTTTGAACATTTTCTTGATGTTCTATATTTGTTTTTCCATCATTTTCTTTTTCGTTAATTTTGATATTTGTTATATCAAAAGGTGTAGACTTTTTATCGTCTATAATTAGATTGTTCATATTATGTATTTGAAATTCTGCAGTTTTATGAGTTGACGTTTCTGGTTCATTAACAGATGTATTATCACAGTATTCTTTATTTCTATTATACGATAGATCAAAAAGTCGTAGATCACTTATTGTTTTGCAATTTTCACGTGAGTGACCTGTAGTTTCACAATATATACAATAATTTTTTTGTTCATAGTCAGTAAGTTCATCATTTGGATACAGAAAATTTAATGCTAATATAAAATCATCTATATTGTTGATTTTTGCTCGATGTATAATAGAAGAACTTTGCAATTAAAAACAGTTTCCTTTGATCGTCAGCTAAACTTCTTGCTAATTTTATTTTATCAACATATTCTTCAGGTAATATATTTTTACCATCGAATTCTGGTAAAAGTTCAAACAAATAATCATCATTATAATCCATTATGATATGTAGATCTTAATTATTTTGTGAAGGGAATTTCATATGTTCCATTAAGATATTACAAAGTAAATGTGTAATATGATGTTAATATGCAAATGTTATTATAGATACTTTTATTATTTATCAATATTAAGCGATCCATGTTGTATTAATAATGATCTTGTTGATATATAGTCTGAACTCGTTATTAATCATAAAAATTGTTATGAATATTGCTGATCATGTTTTTTTTTACACTGTTTACAATTACGTTTTTAAACATATATATTTAAAATATTTTGAATCTTATTTAATAAATTTCTTTGACACTGACCTACTTTAAAAATAGATAAAAATGCTGACTTTTGCATTAAATTCTTTGCTTTCTTTGACCTACTGTTGTTGAAAATATTTGCGAGTATGTCACACGGTAATTTTGCTGAGTCAAAATTTTTATGAGTTCGATACTCTTTATAGTTATTTGATTACCAGCGTCTATTTTTTTTTTAATGCCGTTTTGTTCTGACTTCCAATACTTAATGTTGAGTCAGGCTTTTTTTTTCTTATTCACCGAAACGTATTTCACTTTCAAAATTATGTATTAAAAATTATGTTATTTTTACGATTTTAGTGAATTGTTAATGTATCAGATTACTGATATTATAAATGCAAGAAACTTTTTAAGATAATTGATAAAAAATGACAAATGTTTTACAATTATTAAGAATAATTTATGTATGAACTTATTTATTCAATTATTTTAATTGAATATAATTTTTAATCGCGCACTTCACGATTGTATATTTTAATTACGCACTATGCGTATGATATATGTATTTAAATACAATATATATATATTTATTAATTGATGCAATTCGCTAATAATGCACTTCGCGTATATATATTTATTTGTTTTAGATAACACTATTAATATTTAATGACACACTTTGTGTTTATTTTTAATGACGCTATTCGCTCTAAATATTGCACTTCGCGTATAAATAATTTATTCAATGGACGCTATTTTGCGTATAATATTTATTGTGCCCTTGGAAATATAATATTTTATTTGACGCACTTTTGCGTATAATATTTATTGTGCCCTTGGAAATATAATATTTTATTTGGCGCACTTTTGCGTTTTCTTAATTCACTTTTGAACACTGTATTTATAATTGGTCCTTCATATATATTTTTATGCACTTCGTATATATATATCTATATAGAGAATTTTCTCTAATGACCCCTCAATATATTCAATACGATTCCTCAATTAAAAAGTTTGTACCGAAACCAAAATGTTACGGTCAAACTAATTCGTACCGGAACCAAAATGTTAAGTCCTAACCTAAATGTTAAGTCATTTAGTCCTGGCTTTCACCAGGACTAAATGAAAATGTATGATTTTATTATGTTGAATATTTTTGTATGATTTTAAATATGAATTTGAATTAATTTGAAATATTTGAATTTATTATTAAATTATAATTATGAAAGATAAATTTATGTATAATCTAGTGGTGAATTGAACTCCACCAATATTTAATTGAGTAAACCGTTTCTCACAATTGAAATATATTGAAGAACATTTATTTAAAGTATTTGAATAGAGAATATATAAATTGAATATTCTTACCTTAATTGATTCAAGTAAATGAAGGCTAGATATAGACAGACAAAGAATAGATATAGGCACGATTTGAAATAAGACTCGAGTCGAATATAAGAAACTTTTAAGATATTTATTGACACTTGTAAAAATAATTAATATTGAATACAATAACTTTATTTGAATTTGAATTTAAATTTGAATTACAGGATTTACGACTTGGTACCAACGATGATCCTGGGGTAGTGCCCCCTGTCGTTAATTTCAGTCGGCTTTTATAATTTTTTATCTTTGACATAATTTCATTAGGTAAAAGTGGATCTTGTTCTTCTTATAAATAATTTCAAAATGTGAGTTTGGTTTTGTAATTTTGAATCGAAGAATTTCGTTTGCTCAATATCAACTTTAAGTTTCTTTATTGCTTAGGTTAACACATTCTTTTATTGTTCGATGACCGTTTAATTAGTTCAACAATGTCATATTAATGAAAATATATTTTAAAAATTGTAAATTAAAAAGTAATATAAAAGATACGTTGTGACGTAGCAGTGCGATAATTAATTTCTTTATTTGTTCTATGAAAAATAATATATGAAATGAGATGATTTATACTTTTCTAAATGACTTGAAACATAGTCTTATTTAAATTAAAATCTTTGATCTTTTATTTAATAAATGAAGAAATCTATATCTTATAAATATTGAAAAGTTACATGATACATTTTTCATACAGAGTGTTAAGGTATTATGCTTCTGACAGTATAAGATCGAATGAATATAAAATCCATCTTAAATGTTACACGGTCGAACATCTAAAAGAGAATGAGAGAGCTTGCTTGGATTCACGCTCTTTTATATTATTTCATAAACCTTCAATGAAATTCTATTTCTCACTAAAGAATCATATATTAGGAAATAAAATGTTCCATAACGTTCATTTTATATATTTGCAAAAGAAACATTTAATTAAGATAAATATATTTGTAAAAGAAACATTCTATTTCCTTTACATTCCAAAAGACTATTTTTAATAATTAATTTTATTCTTTCTTAAATAAAAAAGCTAATCTTTTATATTTTAATTTATATCTTCAAACTTTAAATGGAATAATCATTTTGTACATATTATAAGAATTGAATGTTCTATTTATGTATAAATAATCATTTAAAAAAATTACATCTTATATATTTTATTATTAACAATAAAATATTGATACTACTTTTTTATTAAAAGAAATAGAACATTCTATTTCTATATTCATTTTACTATATCTATATATATACATTTCGAGTTATCTCATCGGCCTCAGTAGATAATTATGAAGTCCTACTTATACTTTTAATGTAATTTAAATTTATTATTACGAAAAATCGTTTTATGTTATAGATAATGTCAAATTATTTATAAAATATTTATACTAAATTAAATAATTCTGTTCAAAATTGATATGAGCCGTTACAGTATTGATTAACAATTTTTTTTCTTTCTACAATAATTATATATTTTTTATTAAATATGACTATGGTGAAATAATTTATGTGTTGCAGAATAATTTGTTTTTATTAAGCACTGATAAAAAATTAGAACGATTTCTTTTTTAAATGCAAGACCGAGATATATCTCGTGTAAATACACGCTCTATGCAAGTGCATCCGCTAAATAGTACTCGTTCAATCAATGGCGAATATAGTTCATTATTCCCATTGATTGAAAATATCCAAAAAAATTTTTTAATTATGTGAGGATGTGTGTTGAATTATTTGAGTATATATTAAACAAAATTGGTCCTTTTCTCATCGAAAATTGGTGTAACTTGCACACTCAACCGATTAGGCCTAAAGAGCGATTGGTTTTAACACTTAGCTAATTTTTTTTTTTATTCAAACTGTCAAATACACTGTTATTTATGTACAGTGTGTTTAAATAGAATGAGACACTTATATTATTTGATTTATTTTACCATTTTAGATTTCTAGCAGGTTACAGCTATTCGGATTTATAATTTTCCTTCAAAATGGGGATGAAAACTGTTTCTTCTATTGTATTTGAGACAATGGGGGTTTTGTGGTCAACGATGGCTCCATTATGTATGCCAGTTTCTTCTAAAGAGGAGTTTATAAAAATATCTGACGATTTTTTTAACAAATGGGGTTTGCCGCATTGCCTTGGTGCCATTGACGGACGCCATATAAATATAAAAAAACCAAATCATTCTGGAAGCTTATATTACAATCATGAAGGCTATTTTTTAATAGTTTTCCAAGCTGTGGTTGACGCCAACTACAGGTACATTTTTATAGATGTAGGAGGGTTTGGAAGTCGGCATGATTCGGCAACGTTCAAAGTATCTCAATTTAAGGAGATGTAAAACGGACACTACACCTGTACTTATAGATATTAGCTTCCTTTCTATTTTATTGCTGAATTTCCAGAAAAGAAATGCATTAGCTTCTAGTATGTACCATGATGATTATTTTGATAAGTTTTCAAATAAATTCATTCATTAGCTTTTAAGATATTTGGATTCCTGTACAAAATTGAAAAATTTTAATAAATAATTTTGGAACCCAAAATTCCCAATAACTAATGAATGAATTCATTTAAAAATTTAACTGAATAATCTTCATGGTACAACTTGATGCATTTTTTTATTGAAAATTTTGCTATAAAATGTAAAGATAGTAAATATTTATGAGTACAGGTGTAGTGTCCATTTTACATCCCCTTAATAAGGCTTTGATGCAACAAAAAAATAATATTTCAATTCCTAAAAAAGTAGGAAATTCAAATATTTTTCTACCTTATTTTTTTATTTGAAACAGAGCTTAGCTCCTATCTCAATTCTTGATTAAACCATTTCGTGGTACTCAATTACTCCAAAAACAATTAATATTCAATCAGCAACTACTTAGAGCTCGTGTCGTTGTTGAAAATGCATTTGCTCATACTAGCCAGAAATGGTGTATATTATATACTCAAATCGAGAAAACTCCAAAAATAATTAATTTAATCATAGAATGTACGTGCGTACTTCACAATTTGATCATAGATTTAAAGCGCTTGTTCCAGATTCCCATCCAGGATGCAAACGTAGAGTAGCAGATGATTGATACTGATGACGACGACGACGATGCACTGGTAATTCCTGTAACGGGAAAAGATATTCGTAATGAACTTACAACATTCTTTATGGGAAATCATTACTGTCCTAAATGTTCATGAATGAAAGTATACATATATATGTACTTGCGCCGGATATGCATCAAGGAGAACAACTCTTAAAAAGGGGCAAAAACAGGCATCAGCAGAAAAAAGCTCCCCTCATCCAACGACACACATCGTATATTGGAAATATTCATAGATATGAACTTGTCTTATACTTATTTTTAGACCATTCATATTTATGATGAGAAAGATTAAATACAAATAAATTAATAACATAAAAAAAGTTTGAATGGGTCTATTATTATTTATATTTCAATTTTTTTATATATTAAATGCAATTTTGTTGATTAGGTTTCATATTTATGAAAATTATCGTTTTTAAACTAGTTTTATAATTGTTCTTAATAAAAAAAAACTATCTATGACTGAAATAAGCCAAGTGACGATTTATCTTATAACCGTAGATTTCTTAGAAAAATTAATCGATAGTGTATACAGCAATTAAATTTATTATATATTTTAGTACTGTAAAATCAATAATCCATGAAATATTAATATTCAATCTTTCAAAGGATATTACTTTTTATAAAAAATTTATTTTTATAATAAATATAAACGCTTCTATTTTAGTTTTCCAATATAAAATTGATATAACAATTTAAAGTTTTTCGAAATAATAAATTCTATTATAATATACATAGAATTAACGGGATTTCAGAGTTGTTAGAATCGATTTTTGATTTTTTTATCTGATTGATATCTCTTTAAATTGACTATTTAGACAAATATAATGACTTGTCTGCGCTAAAGCTACATTAATTCAATCATTTTTGTTAAAAAAAAAATCACCTAAACTTGTTATTTTTTCATGAACTTTGAATGAAAATTAGATATCAAGCTCGATAAACCTAACCCTAAAATAATTTACATTGAAAGTTTGTTCATAACTTTTTATGTATAGTATTTTAATAAATTTCTTGAGTTGTCCGCACTCAGGATTATTCTTATAAATTTTCTTTCCGTAGTGAAAGAATATGATTTAACGCACAGTTTACTCATTAACTTTGAATAAAAACATTATTAGGAGGAGATAACTACGATATCCTCTTAAACATTGATAGGTATTTTTTTCTTAATTATGGCATTGCCAAGGGTTTTTAACAAATATTTCTCTTACGGAAGACTTGGAAAATTATTTAAAAAATCATGGCTTATTATAATGAAAAACTATAAAAGTCATTCAAACTGCATCTATTACGAACTGTTATTAATTAAGTGAATTTTACTGTTTCAAGGCTAGATAATAATAATTTTATCAAATTATAAAGTTTATAATCAAATATCGAATAAAAAATGATTTTCAACTTTTTAGGATAATGAAATATTATGATTCAGAAGAAAGTTTATTCATAATTTTGCACAAGTAAATGTATTGTTTGTGCTTATCTTCCAACAATGACAAAATTTCGCTTGTAATAATTAAAAATTAAAATTAAAAATTAGAGTTCAATAGTGCTTATTTTACATTATAATACTATCTTCACAATCAAATCATTATTAGTGATTCTATATAACGCTAAACACAGAATTCATTCAATGAGTTCACATTCTTTTTATAATGTGAAAAGTACTATATATGTACGCACAAATTATACTTCATTTAGATGAAGACTATACATATTTATTACATTTTTAGTTTGATATTTTTGTCAAGATAGCTTTTTACAGTAAATTGGCATCACGTATCATGCGTGTGAGTCTTGTACCACGTATTTCCCTTTCCAATGTATAAATTGGATTATTTCAACCAATCATAAATCCATTACATAGGAAAGAGCGTCACACGGCTCAATGTATGGATTCACTATAAACCTTTGTGATTTAAATATTTCCATAGACTCAAAATAATTTAAGTTACAAAAAAGCTAATACCGGTGCATAAATTGAACTTAATTAAAAAACTAAAAATAATTAACCATCATATATCTAAAGTCTTTCAAAAAAGTACTAACAATTAAAAAAATAGTGAAAATAACATTTATGCTCAATATTAAAACAAAAAAGAAGCTCTACGCCGAATTATATTATTGATCGAAATCATGAGTAATTAAAAGAAAAAACTATTAAATCTCAAACTGATAATTCCCATAGATAACATCCTCAGTTTTCTCTTTATCCATGTCGAATTCTTATGCATTAAGTGATGAATCTTTGAAAGGAGGAGGTTGATTTTTTTTGTCTTCTAATTCACGTAGAACATTACTATTCAATTTTGGAGAGCTAGCAACGTTATTATTTGTTTCTTCTTCTTCTTCTTAATATTTATTTGGCCTCTTGATTAGATGAATACAATCTTAGGCCATCACCAGGTTTCATATTATTTGTTCCGATGATAGACTGAAAAGAAGAATCAATCGACTGAGCTTTTATTGTCAGAATCTGTAAGGAAGTGGCTGACTGTTTCATAGAAGCATGGGTGACAGTACATGTACTTGATGTAGAACTTTGACCACGAAGATCACGATTTTCCAATAGTTAAGTGTTATGATGCAAGTTTGGTGGAGGCGGACGATAAGCATGAGTTTCAACTCTTGGTATCACATGGTCTAGAAAAATAAATCTTTTATTAGTTGATTATTTTGCATTATATTCTAAAAATAAAATTTTTAAATAAAAAAATATATTCCAATAATATATAGATATTTATGTGTGTATATATGTACGGATATTCTTAGAATAAAATAAAATGTTCTCAGTATATTTACCACTGCTCTTGAGAAGGTGACCATCAATAGCGCGTTCTTTTCTCCTATCATCTTCTATTAGTTCATACATTTTTTCTTCTTTTATCAATCTATTTGACTCAAATTGAGCACAGAATGGAATATAGCCTACTATTTGACAATCTGAAAAATTCAATATGATTTTAACTAAAATTTCAATCCTAATGATAATGTCATTGAGTTGTTACTTACCATCATCTTCATCTAATATTTTTTTCTTTTCAGGAACAACATAGTGCTCACAAAGATTTTCAGATCTTGCCTTTATAAGCATAACTAAATACCACTTTTGAAATGTCATTACGACGCATTAAAATATCTTCTATGCTGACTTCTCGTAGTGGTGGTAATAAAGTTTTTAAATATGATATGTTGTATTTATCTAATTTAACTGTATTTTCTACCTCCTTTTTATTACTCAAATTTTTCTCAAATGACCCGTAATTTTCATTTTTTATTTTCAACGAATGCTGACTAATCTCATTTTCTTTTTTATATATAGAAGATAAATCCCAAATTGGCTGAAGAACAAACGAATTGTTTAATTTTTCATGATCAACCAAAGAATATTTTGATAACAAGGGCTGCGTGACAAGGTTAGGATCCAAGTTTCCACTTGACGAGTTAGGTATTACAAAATTTGTTAAAAATAATAGTGAAGAATAGTATGGCCACGGTGCTTGATACGTATCCTTAAGTCCATCGCCAGATCTTGAATAATGAGCACGGCTGTATTCAGCCCTAACAGGGGGGGGGGAGGGAGAACTATAACTATCTGTCTTTGTCTAATAGCGTTTTCCATCGTTAACATAAATACCATCCGTTGTATCAAGAAATAAATAGTAGTCCTTGCTAGATATTAGTATAATAAGTAAATTTTGTAATAACAATCAAATTATTTTATTGGGTAGTTTTTGAATAATATGTGACTTACTAAAAAAGGTTATATTCTAGTTTGTTAGTGGGTCTCATATTATTAAAAAATAACGCGATAAAATAATTTGATTATTATTACGAAATTTACTTATTATACTAATATCTAGCAAAGTCTACTATTTTTTTCTTGATACAACGGATGGTGTTTCGACAACTGATAAAAAACTCTATTAGACAAAGACACATAGTTCAGCCTGCTCTTAAATATTTTAATGAGTAATTTCCATTTAGTTTGAGCCGACGACTCTATAAGAAGAAAATTGTATTTATATACTCGCGATAAAACGTGCAGACATCTCTTTTAAGATCAGGCCAGATTCGCTGTCCTTGTCTAATTGAGATTTTTGTTATTTACTCAAGTATTAATCGGTGCATCTGCAAATCGAAGGTTAAGCGCAATAGATATGATTATTACAAATATGTATGCACAAGGAAAAAAAATCTACCGTTTTGTTTTTGAGAAAAGTAAGGAACCCGAAAATATTATAAACATAAACTTTTACTTCGGCGTTCCTCACTTTTCTCAAAAGCAGAGCGGTAGAATTTTTTTTTCTTGTGCATAGATGTTCATAATAATAATATCTGTTGCGCTCAACCTTCAATTTGTAGATACACCGATTAATACTTGAGTAAATAACAAAAAACTCAATTTTTACTCGGTCGGTATCAGATTCTACTCCGGTCTGCTCTTAAAAGAGTATTTATATGTATGATTTATATCTCTTTTTCGTTTTCTCTCTCTCACCGTAAATAGCGCCATTTGTACTTTTTTTCGCTCCTCTTAAAGCTTGTTTTAAACAACATTTTTTTACTTTGTGTAGTGGAATTTTTTGCAGGGAATCGTCCTACTTGGAGTCCGAGAGCGTTGCCCTCATTCATTTGCATTTTTGCAATTGCATTTTGGACTCTGGACGATTTCTTACTGTGGAAGTGCAGTCTATCAACACCAACCTGCTTTTATTTCTAACGTTGCTGTGGACTTTGCTGCTGCGTGTTAAAGTTGCTGTGGGCCTGCTTTGGTTATTGAGTGTTGTGTTAATGCATTATATTGTGTACAATTACATTGCAATTTGTTTTATATTTTCAACTGTAACATAACCTCAATTTTTTTCGGCGCAATTATATACTGCAAGAGGGATCATATTTATTTGGCTGATGGCTCCATCTCTTGGATAATATGTACACTAACTTCATTGTACGTTTGGATAAAATCCAGTGGTAATCAACGTGGAATTGGCTGCATGCCTGCTTTAGTTGCTGTATGTTGCAATAGTGCAGTATATTGTATGCAGATGTATTGCAACTTATTTTATCTATTGTCTACAACATAACCTCGATCTTTTCTGGCGCAATCATATACTGCAAGAGGAGTCTTATTTGTTTACTGCTGTGGCTCCATCTTTCGGATAACCTGTATATTAACATCTTTGCCCGTCCATATGATAACTAATGGTAACTTCTCCAGTTAAGGCGCTTTTCCACTATTATCTTCTGCTCTCTCTAATCAGAGTCGTACAAACCTTACCCTGTTACAAATTAAGCTGCTTTTCCACTTACAACAACTAAAACTTGGAAGCAACTCAAAGTGCATTTATTAAGCTGCTTATCCACTCTTAAATATGCAACTTGCACCAAATTTAAAATTTAAGATTCGTTTTAATTAAGCTGTTTTCTAATCTTGGAGGTCACTATGTCCAATCAATGTGGTCTCTGTTTTAAAAACTTTAGTGCTGCATCTAAGCCTCAGCTTTGTGGTCGCTGTGGTAAAACTTATCACAGCTCTTGTACTAAACTATTCAGAGTCAGAGATAGTAATAACCAACAAATAGAGGTATGTAATTTTTGCATAACAGCTGCAAATCCTGATTGCAATCGATCACGTTCTAGTTCTGTGGGTTCTATAAGTGATGTCTCAGCTTTTCTGTCTGTGTCGCGTACTCCAACTTCGACACTACCGGCGCTACAAACAAATAAACTTTTGTCTACTCTTTTGAAAAAGATGGAGAAATTAGATAAGCTCGATGCTATGGATACCAAAATCAACAATATTGGCACTCAACTGTTAACATTGGATGGGATATTTACAAGTTTGGAGACACGAGTGGATGGTATTGCTGTGGCATGTGAGGAACGTTGTGGAGCAACTGAGGCAAGACTTGACAAGGTTTGTCAGGATTATCAAGAGCTTAAGGCGAAGGTGGAAGAATCTCTCTCTGTTGTGCCTGATCGGGCATTATAGCTGCTGAATTACAGGAATGGGACAAGCTCAATGAATCTTTACGGCAACAGTGTGATGTTTTAGCGGCAGGACAGCAGCGTCTTGAACGTGCATCAGATCTGGTGTTTGGAGGCTTGGTTCCTAATTAATTTAATGATCTGAAGAGCGGTGTCTTTGCTGTATTGGCTTCTCTGAATTCTGGTTTTGCTCTCAATGACATTGTTTCGGTTCGACCTTTGTCGCGACCTGATATAGCTCGTAGTACTGATGATAGTACTGCTCCTTCTGCAACAACACTTCAAGGTGATCCTCCGCTGCTTACGATGCCGTTGCTCGTCACCATGAAGAGTGCTTTGTTGGCGCGATCTGTTATTGGAGCAAAGATCAAGATGGGTAGCCTTCATACCTCAAGGATCAAGAATGACCTTCTGCATGAAATTACATCTGTGGAAACACTTACTCCTTTCTTGATTAACATAAATGAATATCTATCACACTCTTTACACCAACTGAAGTTGTGAGTGCTCAGGAAGGCCAAAGATAAGAGGTGCAATTTCCTTAACTTTTTACGTTATGATAAGATCCTTGTCAGAAGAAAGGAGGAGGATGCAGCCATTCGTATTGCATCGAATGAGGACTTGGATGCTTTTTTAGTGAAGCTCTCACTAGTATCAGCCATCAGCGATGCAGCTACTTAACATCTGACACTTGGGTAAGCTCATTCTCTCTTCCTTCTTCCTCCAACACACTTCTTCCTTCTAATTGTACTATTTCAGCGGTCATTCATGATCATTTCATTTCTAAGTATGGTCTCAGAGTTTGTCATTTCAATGTCAACTCAATTAGAGCGCACATTGAGATGATTAGACACTTTTTGGCTTCTCGCCCTAATTTTCACGTAATAGCTGTTACTGAGACCAAACTGGGCCAGATAGTTTGTGATTCTTTGATTGCTCTTGATGGATATGTGCTTCATAGACTGGATCGTAACACCAGGGGAAGTGGTGTTGTTTTATTTGTACACTGCTCTCTCACTTCTGTACGTCTCTGTTCATCCTCTGGAAGCTGGAGTGGTAAGCCTGGTTTACCTGAGTATCTCTTCTGTGAAATCAACTCATCTGACTTGGCTTGACCCATTTTCGTTGGTGTTGTTTATAGACCACCTCAGGCTCCATTTTTAGCCCACACTGATTTTATTTCCGATTTGACCACTCATATTCACAATTATAGTACTAAGGTAGTTTTGGGAGATTTCAACACTAATCTGTGTTCTGAATCTGATGATTCTGTGTTCCTCAAGAGTCTTATTAAAAAAATGCACTCTTTTCTGTGCCGTATGAACCTACGTATTATACTTATTTCTCTGATACGTGGCTTGATTTGTGCTTTGTTGATGCTCATGACTTACTGCTCGACTATTGAAAGACTGATGTACCATTTATTGACGGATATGACTTTATTGCTGCGATTCTGAAGTCGTCTCTCTCTAGGCCTATACTTGATAATTTTACTTATCAGGATTATAAAGCGGTTGATGAAACTGCTTTACTCGATTATTTTCGATCGCTAAATTGGGAATTGTGTAGCGGTGACTCTTCTTTTTTGGCTCGCCTTGAATGTCTTTACACTCATCTTAATTAGGCTATCTCACGGTTTGTGCCTGTTAGACGTGTTAAACAGAGCAAGAGTCATCGTCCGTGGTTTACCTCTGAGCATCACCGCTTGATCTGTGAGAGAGATCGGCTTTACAGACGCTTCAAGCGTACTAGACTGCGTGCTGATCTTATATGTTATAGAGATGCTCGAGATCAGGCTTATTCATGCATCGAATCAGCTAAATTACTGTATTACCATGACAGACTATCTAAGATTACTGACACAAGACAGATCTGGAAGGAACTCAAGAACCTTGGCATGTGTTTCAGCAGTAGTGACTCTCGACATTCTTTTCCAATAAATGATTTAAATCGGTATTTCGGTGGCGTTGCGTTTGATCCTCTGGTCCCCTCCATTTCTGATTATGAGAATACACTTGCTCTAGATAAACCACTTTAACCCATTTTTAAGTTTGATGCAGTTACTTTGGAGGAGGTATAGATGACTGTCATTCAGCTTCACAGGCCAGAGGGTTTGACTCTGTTCCTCAGTCTATCGTACGTGCGGCATTTCCGGTCATTGGGCCTTTATTATGTCGCATTTATAACGACTCATTACGTGAGTCCTTATTCCCTTCGTGCTGGAAGATCTCGCTGGTCACTACAATAAACAAAATTTCTTCTCCTCAAGCTTTTGGTGACATTAGGCCAATTTCTTTATTATCTTTCATGTCCAAGGTTCTTAAACGTCTAGTCTATGATCAACTCTACTATTACTTGTCTACGCGACAGCTACTGGACCCCTATCAGACTGGATTTCGAACTGGACATAGTACCCAGACCGCACTACTGAAACTAACTGAGGACGTTAGACGCAATATGGACAGACGCTACGTGACTTTGCTGTTGTTATTTGACTTCAGCAAGGCATTTGATACGATATGCCATGTCTCTCTGCTAAGAAAAATGTCTTTTCTTGACATCTCGCATTCAGTTGTGCAATGGTTTTCGTCTTATCTGCCTGAGAGACAGCAGGCTGTTATTGATGCAGATGATAATGCATCTGACTATATAACGTTAAATACTGGTGTTTCTCAGGGCTCCGTCCTTGGTTCACTGTTGTTTTCTATATATTTTTTTCTTCTAAGTAATAAAAATACCTTCTTACTAATAATTTTTTTTTTACTACAGCAATTTTAGTGTTGGATGTAAAAACGAAAATTCTAAAATTGAAAATGAACCTCTACTTTTAAATGACTATAGCTCCGTCAATTTTTAACCTTTTTTGGCGTTCTTTTAACGAGAGTGTCCCAGATTCTGTCTAGTTTTAAATGCAATCTCGATTTTTGTAATACAATTTGATTTAACTGAGTTATTTACGAAAAACCGAAAAAACGATTTTTTTCAAACACGATTTTCTCAAACACTATATTTTTTTATTTTTTTTGAAATTTTTATATGATTTTATACATAAAAATACTAACTTTCAGGGTACGTGAGAATATGCGATTTTGCCTTATTTTTTTTTAACAGATTTTTAAACGTTTTTTTTATATTTTCGAATTCAAGACATTGATACCATGGCGCATCGTACTATTTTTCCAACTTCACGTGTTCTTACAACTATTTTTATGCTTCAATTTATTAATATATCAAAAATATCAACAATAACCTTTCAAATAAACCCTGGATCGAATATTTTGATCAATTAGAACCAAAGTTATGACGATTTAAAGTTTAAAAAAAAATGCTGAAACTTTAAATAAATATATTTACTTTGAATTTTGAATTTTGAATTTTGAATTTTGAATTTTAAATTTTGAATTTTGAATTTGAATTTCGAATTTTGAAAAGGTGAATTTTGTTAAATACTAAAATATATTATTTGGTCATTTCCAATGAACTAATAAGAATAAAAAAATCCGAATCGGAATAAAACCTTTCAATTTACTTCTTGCCACTCATGTCTCGAAGTTTTGGCAATGTAGATTTGGTTTCGTTCACTTTTCCAACAGTGAATCTTTTGAATACCTTTAATTTCTTTTGCATTTCCTAACCACTCGATTTTTTTGTCTGTCAAAAAACTTCTAACTCATCCTTGCGGATAACAAGAATGTTAATCGACGGAGTATATTTTAATACGTGAGTGGCGAAATTTTCAGCGTTTTTAATAAAATCTGCACTCTTCTTGGACAGATTATGCGTAGTAACATAATGTTAAACTAAACCACCAATACCGTCACAAGCGCCTTCACCATGACCTGTTGCAGAAAAAAGCCATTTTCTGTTTACTTTTGAGTTTTGAAGTTCATAGAATTGATATCTATTTTTAAAATGACTGGCAGCTCCATTAAAAATGGTTATGATTTTATCAAGATCTTGCGCAATATGTTTTTGTTTTAAGTTGTCGATAATTAAATTTATAGCCATTAGGGCATGATACGAATCATGTTTCATATCGTCAGAGACGGTGACATGACTGACTGTTTTATCATTTCCAAAATAGCATACTGACGTAAATATTGATATTTGGTTTTTACTCCAATGATAGCTTTGAATTTCATTTTGAAGCAGAACTGTCCAATTTTATGCAAAATCGACATGAATAACTAATTGGAAGTCATTATTTTTTGCTGAAAGTTTAACCTCTCTAATTGCTATACGTTGAATTTCTTTGACCAATTTATGAGCTCTTACAGTGAGAGCACGCTCTCTTAACTCTATTAAGAAATTTTCAATTGTGCTAGTTTTATTCAGTAAATTTGATCTTTCCCAAACACCATAAATTATTTCTTCATATAAATCTTCTTCTGTCAAAGAAATTGTTTGTAAATCAATAGATCTCCAATGGGACATTCTTCACATTCTCTTAGTACACATTTCATATTATCTTTTAAACAAAAAAGTGTAAAACATATTTTCAATTCCAAATCTGCAATGTCTTGTTTATTCTCTTTTTCATAATTACTCAAAGCATCTAACATAAGTTTAAGATTGTCGCAGTAAACGCAAAGACACGAATCAGTGGGTGGATGTGGTATAACCTACTTCGATCTTAAAGCTTAGAATGTTAATTTACCAATTTTTGTTTTAATTTCAGGATTTTTGCCTTTAAATGATTGATATATTTCTTTCATACTTCGCGTAAGAGAGCGTTTAACTTTTTTAGTTTTTATACCATTTTCTTTGATAGATACTGTGTCGCTTCTATTTGCACTTTGACGAGAACAATTAAAATCATCGTTCAGATAATAATTTTTTACTTTCATTACAATTTAACTATCCAAAGAATAGGCACAATAGTTCTCAGACTGCTTGTAAATTTTTTTATTATTTACCAATGATCGTGCTTGATCAATCATATAAATAGTTAAATTTGTAAAACTGATAGTAAATAATCTTTGGAAATATTACTTGGTATAATACTCAACAATCGCACTTTCTCAAGAAAATTTGAACAATTATCTAATGCAATTTTAATATTCTTAAGCCATTTATCATTTGTTTTACATTCATTATTTTCATTCAATGCGGGCAAATCCGTTATATCGTAGACTTTCATCATTTCACTTGCTATTTGTGAATCAAACGCATCGTTCATTTGTTTTCTTTTTCGGAGAGCATGAGATTCTTGCATCTTGATATTGATACTTTGAGGCATTTTAATTGGTGAAATGTTTAATTTCAAATTACTTGAAGTCTCGTTGAGCTGTTCTACCACAGCCTCACTATGAATAAAATCTTCCGAAGATTGTTGACTGCTTGAAGTCGATGATATAGGCGTATTTTTCACTCCATCCAATAATATTTTGTAACACAAAGGGCATACTTTATCTTCTCTAGAGAAAGAAGTATTTGGACACAAGCGCTTCAAAGACGCTGTTAGATCACCTAATTCTCTAAGCAGACTTCTGGAGCAATCATAAACAACTTTTTCGTGCCTTTCTTTTAAATCCTTGCACTTTATTTTAACAATCAGTGATGCCATCATTGATATTCTGTTCAATGACAGATCGAAAAAAATAATTTTTCTTAAACATCTTTATTTTTTATCTTTCTTTTCTTATATTTTTAAAAGCGTCAAGTCGTTAATAAGAATGCAAGGAACGAATCATCGCTACCTAATAGTGACATGCGTCAACTCCCTACAAAATAAATTCAAATTCTAGACGCGAAATTCAAACTGATAAAAAAATTATATTCTTCAACAAAAAAAATTTTTATTAAAATAATGTACCATAAAAAAAGGATAAATAGTTATGTATTCTTTCATCAACATAACTGTTTTTTTAAATTAAAAAATTTATATCTTCAGATTTTAATCTTTAACGGAAATTGCGTTTCCTCAATGTAAATATCATATTTATTTAAAGTTTCAGCATTTTTTTTTAAACTTTAAATCGTCATAACTTTGGTTCTAATTGATCAAAATATTCGATCCAAGGTTTATTTTGAAGATTATTGTTGATATTTTTGATATATTAATAAATAAAAGCATAAAAATAGTTGTAATAATACGTAAAGTTGGAAAAATAGTACGATGCGCCATGGTATCAATGTCTTAAAATCGAAAATATAAAAAAAACGTTTAAAAATCTGTTTAAAAAAAAATAGGGCAAAATCGCATATTCTCACGTACCCTGAAAGTTAGTATTTTTATGTATAAAATTATATAAAAATTTCAAAAAAAAAAAAAAAAATATAGTGTTTGAGAAAATCAAGTTTGAAAAAAATCGCTTTTTTTTGGTTTTTCATAAATAACTCAGTGGGATCAAATTGTATTACAAAAATCGAGATTGCACTTAAAACTAGACAGAATTCCGCACACTTTTGTTAAAAGAACGCCCGAAAACGTTGAAAATTGACGGAGCTATAGTCATTTAAAAGTAGAGGTTCATTTTCAATTTTTGAATTTTCGTTTTTACATCCAACACTAAAATTACTGTAATAAAAAAAAAAATGTTTTGAGCGTTCTACGAGGTAAATTTTATCTTCATCTACATAATAGAAGGTATTTTTATTACTTAGAAGAAAAAAAAGAATTCGATTAGTGACGGCCTACATGAATCTGAATGGAATCGGCCATTGGATCTTATTTTTATGTCAACTAGGGGGCATGCCCCCTGCGCGCAAGCGCGCCAACCCCCATCTTGCTTTTATGATTTAAAAAAAATATCCAAGAATTTGCAATTTTGAAAGAAATATGTAGAAATATAATTGTAATAATCTTACTATGATTCAGCTAAGTAGATACAGGCAGACAGTGAATAAGTACACTTGATTTAATAATTCAACTATAGAGATTTTATTTGATACTTTTATAATGAACTCATAATGATAGTTATTATTATTATAATGATAGTTTTATATTCGACAGTTTTATAATGAACTAAAAATGGAAGGCAGTAATAGATATTTGAAACATTTATGGATTAAGAATAAAAAATTTGGAAAACTGTAATGTCGGTGTTTTTTTACAAAATTAAATAAAAATTAAATTTAATTTATAAAGACTATATTTAAGTGTTAGATATTGATTTTGACTTAACAAAATTTAAATCTTATCATTTGATTATTAAACTTCAATTTAGCTTTTTCAAAATGATATTTTCAACCCTATACTTTAAATAAAATTGTAAAATTGATAATTATTTATATGATTAAACTTCACGATGATTACAGGATAATTAGCTAATTGTAAAAATATATTGTAACCTATCTTTCATCTATTATAAATCTTAAACTTATATGTTATCATATATTGTTACATACAAAACTTAAAATTAGCTATTACCAAGTTGACTACAAGCTTGAAATCAGCTAATTTTCAGTTATTTTAAAGCTCAAATATAGCTTAATTTAGTTATTTCCTAGCTTATTACATGCTTAAATCCAGCTAAATTTAACGCTGTAATATAGTTCTAAAAATGAGGGGCACATTTCTAACGATAACAGCGATAACAGCGGTGATATACTTTCAATTATATAGAGAGAATATAATATAAATAGATCTAAAGTGCAGTTAAAAACAAATTAATATTTACCTGAAATTGCCTAAAATTACTATAAAATCTATATAACTGTTAGCTAAATTTCAGCTAACTTTTAGCTAACTTCTAACTTACTTATACGTAACTTTTTGCTGACTTTTAGCTTGCTTTCAGCTAAATTATAGCTAAATTCATCAAAATTTTAGCTGACTTTTAGCTGATTTTAGCTGAATTTTAGCTGAATTTTAGCTGAATTTTAGCTGAATTTTAGCTGAATTTTAGCTGAATTTCAGCTGAATTCTAGCTAAATTTAGGAGCCAAAAATGAGCGGCGTATTTCAGACGGCGACAGCGGCGACTGTTCTCTAAACTGTTCTGATACGGTCATACGATGGTTTGCATCATACTTAAGAAATAGATTCTATGCCGTTCCTGATCAGGAAAATCAAGTAGGTGCATGGGTCTCTTGTACGGCAGGTGTGCCACAGGGTAGTGTCCTTGGTCCCTTGCTTTTCTCTGTTTTTATAAATGATCTTCCTTCAACCTTGGTCAGAGCCCAACACATTCTTTTTGCAGATGATCTTCAACTGTATCATTCCTTTTTTCCTTCAAAAATTGAAGAAGGAATAAACTTAATGAACTTTGAGGTGGCTAATGTTGTGAAGTGGGCCAAGGATAATGAACTTGCACTTAATCCTAGTAAGATGCAGGCCATTTTCCTAGGGAGTGAACAATATATATCGAGAATCGATTTATCTACTTGCCCGCCTGTATTGGTAAACAATGTTCCAATCACTTACACTGATCTTGTTAAGAATTTAGGAGTCTGGATTAGTAGCACTTTAAATTGGAGTAGGCAGGTTAATGCAGTGGTAGGTAGAGTATTTGGAACCCTACAGTCTCTTAAATTTCATAGACATGCATTGTCTAGAAGGGTTAAAAAGGAATTGGTCGAAACATTGATATTTCCAACACTTGACTACTGTTGCGTAGTATATGATGATCTTCCTCAAACACTTAATCTTAAGCTTCACCGTGCTTTTAATGCCTGTGTCAGATTCGTTATAGGTAACATTGGGTGGCAGGCAAGAGTTACGCCCTTTCGCCTTGATCTGGGATGGATTTCAGTCAAAAACAGGCGGCTTTATTTCAAATCGATACTTGCTCATTCTATTATATCACACCAAAACCCATCATATCTGGCAACGAAATTCTGCCGAGCAAACTTGGATGCAACTGTGAGGTCATCTAATAGGTTACCTCCAAGGCTTTTGGTTTGTCCTACTGTTCGCACATCAGCAATGCTCAACTCTTTTGTTTCTTCATCCTCCTCGTTTATAAACAGCAATGTTGATGTTTTTTATGGTTTCGAGAGGGGAATGACACAGGCATTGAAGCAGCGTCTATATGATAAGTTTCTGGTGGATGAGCGCACTGAGTGGCAAAGCACATGAATTACTTGTCGAGTTTACTTATATTAAGAAACTTTACCATCCAGTCTGAATGATGGACCTCATTTGGTTCCTCTTTTGCACTGATGTAATAGTGTTTATTAGTACTATTACTAATAAATTCTTTTATATATATAAAACCGTATAAAAACAATTTTCTTGATAGTTTGTGTGTCTACAATTTAAATTAGTGTATAAATATTACTTAATTATAAATTGTTAAATCTTCGGTTAAAAAATGTTTGTATTACTCTTGTATATTTCTATAGGATCATACGGGGTTGAACCCCATGATCTCAAATAAATGATTCAAATCAAATCAAATCTTTGTTTTCTGTTTATTTTTTTGTATATATATATATATATATATATATATATATAAGTAAAACCGATCTTTTGAATGCGCGCTACAGTTTGCTGCTATGGACTCGTGTATATTTTGTGCGCGGGACCGGTCTTTTGAATGCCGCATTTAAAAGACCAATTTTTATAATACATACGGTAATGGAAGGGAGGGGGTAACATTGTGAGACTGCCACACACCTCGACGTGCGCCGGATACGACCCGAAGTCAGTACTGACGAGCGCGTATACAAAATATCAAAACAGAGATATATTATATTATTTTCAGAATTTTTTAAAAGTGTACACTTACAAGGTACTTTTAATTTTGCTACTACCTTCTTCTATCCAATACCCTCTAAATGCTTGTTCTCATATTCTTTAATAGTTCTATTCCAAAATGCTGATCTTTTATGCACCTCTTCTATCAGCAGTGGCACTTTAGACTCGTCCATTATTAGCTAACGGTTCGGAACACGCTTGCCGGGTTTTGACTATACCTGGCAAAATGCTACTTTGCTATATTTCCGAATGAACGTCGGTAGATCGCTGTATTGACGGCAGTGCCACCGACAATATTCTAAGTGTTAAATTTAAATAATGGATAAAGCTATGAGATCACATACATTTTGCAATAACAGGATCGAAATAATAATGTTGAAAATCCTATATAGGATTTCTAATATTTCTTTCGATACGTGATAATATACATATATGTATATTTTCACGTATAATAATAAAAAATGTAAGTAAAAAAAATTCATTTCCATATTTTTTTTTTATAAATCAAAAATAAAATCTAATAACGCCTTTCTTATTTGAAATACATTGTTCAAAACGTTCTCTATCGCAGGGAAACGCTAGGTAACTAGACAAAATACTTGCTTTAGATGAACGTAGAACTAATATTTTCAATTCTTGATTTGTTTATAAATTAATTACTCGAAAACCAAATATTCGAAGCGTTCTCCATCACAGGGAAACGCAAGACAAAATACTTGTCTTAGACGAGCGCAGAACTAGTGTTTGAGATATTAATTTATTTATAAATCAATAATTTGGGGAAGAATAAATAAAGAAGAAGAAAGAATACTAAATAAATTGTTCAAAACGTTCTCTATCGCAGGGAAACGCTAGATAACTAGACAAAATACTTGCTTTAGATGAGCATAGAACATTTATTTCAATTCTTATTTATTTATACATAAATTAACAAACAGATCAATAAATCTAACATTAAGTAAAAATAAATACTTTACTTCTTTCTGTTTCTATAACTAACATTTTTCTGGAGTAACAATCTTTACCTTACAAATAGCTAAAATAAAAACTTAGTCAATTAGCTTATCTAACGCAAGGCGTAAGATTAAACTAACGCTCGTAGATCTGCTTTTAATTTTTCGTTTGCTACTTTTTCTTATGTTAATATGAAGTGAACCATTTTTCTTTCTTTGCAAATGTAATTTTGTACTAACTGAGTTAAAAATTAATGTTTTTTTTGTTGTTTTTTTTCTTTTTTTTGTTTCTTTTTTCATTTTTTTTTGTTTTTTGTTTCTCTTCTTCTTTCTTTTTTTTCTCTCTCTCTGACAGGGTTTACAGTTTTTGAGCCTCACGGCATAAAACTCGTTAATTATTTTTTCATGCTTAACAGCATTTAAAAATTTCTGGTGGAGAGTAAGGAAAAATTTTTTTTTTTCAATCATAACGTTTTATTTCTTGAGGGTCTTGTAGGTCTTGAGCCTCACGGCATAAGACTTGCAATTCGCCGTTTGTGCTTAACAGCACGAAGGACTCAACCTGAAGAAAATAAAAAAGAGAAGAAACAAGTTGGCCCTATATCTGAAAGTTTATTTTCAATTTTGGGCTTGTGTCTATTGAGCCTCACGGCATATAGTGCTAGTTCTCTTTTATCGCTTAAGAGCAGGCCGGATTCGCTGTCCTTGTCTAATTGGCATTTTTGTTATTTACTCAAGTATTAATCGGTGTATCTGCAAATTGAAGGTTAAGCGCAATAGATATTATTATTACAAATATTTATGTACAAGAAAAAAAAAATCTATCGCTTTCTTTTTGATAAAAGTAAGGAACGCGAAAATATTATAAACATAATCTTTTACTTCGGCGTTCCTTACTTTTCTCAAAAACAAATCGGTAGATTTTTTTTTTCTTGTGCATAGATATTCATAATAATAATATCTATTGCGATCAACCTTTATTTTGAAGATACACCGATTAATACTTGAGTAAATAACAAACAACTCAATTGTTACTCGGTCGGTATCCGGTTCTACTCCGGCCTGCCGTTAACAGCGGCAAAAGACTTGGAAAGAGAAAAGAGACAATTAGGTCTTGGAGCAACTTTTTCTAATAAATATTTTTTTTTCCTTCTTCTCTTCTTTTTTTCTTTTCTTCCTCTCTTCAAATAATCATTTTTTTTTTTTTGGGTTTTGTTTTGTTTTTTTCTTTTTTCTGCTTTCCTCCTTATGTCTCCAGTAAATGACAGATAATAAAAAGAGAGGCCTTGGCCCTAAGATAAGGCAAACAGCAGATAAGCTAAGTCTGCAAGGAGAGGCCAGAGCGCGGTTCATAGCGTGGGCCAAAGGAAACGACATTGATCTAGAGCCACAATTTCTACTGCCGAGAAAGAAAATCGGCCCAAAAAGAGGTTTAGTTGTTAACCCATACGTAATCGACACGCCAGCTAAATATTTAATAACTCCCCCCCGGATACGACAACCGCAACAGCAGCGCGTTGTAATCGATTTGAGTCTCGAAGAAGTACAACCCGCACCAGCTCCGCTATCGTCCTTGCAAGTTGACCAAGCCGGTCAACATATGCAGTCGGAAAATAATCTAATTACTATCGATTAAAAAAAATTTTCTTATATCGCGTTTCCTTTCTTCTATAAGTAAGGAGCATTTTATTTAAAATTTCTTTATCTTCTCCTTTTTCTCAAAATTAACCTAAGAAATCAATCTTTATATATATAAATAACAATTTATAATAATAATTGCACAAGCGATAATCTATTTTTTTTTAAATAGCCTAGATTTTAAATATCTTATAAAATGGCTACCGGAGGAATTAACGACAAAGATTTGCCGCTCACCGAAGAGGAGTTGAGACTATACGCTAACAACTCAAAAGAACGCGAACAAAGAATTAAGGATTTAGAACAAGCGCTAGGGAATCGTGAGAAGAAAGTCCTAAGTAAGGCAGAACGGTTAAAGCAGGACACGATGGACTCGTTAAATGTAGAAAAGGAACGCATTCGAATGCTTGAAAAGAAACTCGAAAAAGAAAGAAAACGCCGCGAAAATCTTGAAATTACCATATCGGACACTGCCTCTAGTGTATCAAATTTTTCCTTAGCACGAGCTAATAAAATAGATTTGGGATCTCAAAATAAAACGAATTTGAGGTTAAAGCCAATAGACGAAACCAAGGAGTTGACAGAGGACGTGATAACTCAATTAGCAAAAATGCGCCGTGACATAGATCGAATGCGTGCAACTCGCTCAACGTCCCCCGCACCGCAAGCACAGCAAACATTACCACCAGACCCAGCATCAAGACCTCATAATAATCTAGCAGAACCACAGAATTTCTGGACTGTGCCACCAAGCATTTACATAAAGGAGGCCTTAAACAGCATACCAAAATTTGACGGAACAAACTTAATACCTTTTGTCAGAGCATGCAAACGCGCAACTCAAATAGTTCCTCAGCACCTTGAGAGAAAGTTAATAAAGTTAGTGAAAAATAAACTCGAAGACAAAGCATATATCGCGTTCGAGCACAATAATTTCGGAACATTGGATGAATTCGTCGATAGACTAAAATCCGTTTTGGCCCCCCACAGAAACTCTAAACAATCTAAAAGGTAAACTTGATCAAATTTATAAGGGAAGGAACGAGTCACTACTTAATTTTATTACACGAATCGTTGACCTTAAAGAAGCTATTATCGACCAAAAACGTTTCGATATCAGCAATGAACTAACTCGTGACGAACTTTCTGAAATTGAAGGAGATATAATCGAAGGATTTCGAGACGGCTTACCGCCGGAATTTAGGCAAAGGCTTAAAAACCCAGCAAACTTAACTCTGGACGAAGTATTTGACGACGCAATCGCGGTGGATAAGCAGATTGATAGGGACAACTTTAAGCATGGATATAAGATCAATGAAAGAAATAAGAATCTCTATGAAAATAGACGAGATAGGAACGAAGCAGTCTGTAAAACTGGATGTGCCACGAGCAACCACATCTAATCAGGGGAGATACAACCAGACTAACTACCAATCAAATGACAGAAGCAAAAGTCATAATAACAATTACCAGATAAAAATATGTGCCTATTGCAAAAACAGAGGTCATGTAAAGGAAGAGTGCCGTAAATTAAAATGGGTCAAAGAGAATCAACAAAAAAACGAGACGAACGCTCCAGCGAAGGGCGCTCCTGGAGCGGCAACCGAGAAAACGCGTCCAGTGAACGCGATTGTAACAGAACTTACATCTACACCGTCAACTTAGAAGAAACAACGCCAATCGTCATCGTAGAATCCCCACAATTTCTACACAATTTCGTTGAAGCTATGGTTGATTCAGGTGCGCAGCCCAATATAGCCAAAATAGGCATTTTTAACGGAGACGTAATGGTTAACGAATCAAACCGACCATTGTTAAGAGGAATATCGGGAACCGATATACCTTCGATTGGTACATGTGTCATTGACATATACGGATCCCCAACAGAGGTCATTATAGTCGCGAATAATTGTCCGATGAAAACAGAAGCAATTATAGGTTCAAACTTCTGTGAGCAGCACGGTGCAAGCCTCGATTTCTATCGAAAGGTACTAATTTTCGAGGACAAAACCTTGCCTTTCGTAAATTTAAAAGACGTTAAAAGAATACCTGCTCTAACAACCGCAACTGTACGTTTCCCGTTGAATAACCCAGAAGAAGAATATGGCTATATTAGGAAAATAAAATTTAACGAAAAAGGCATAGTGGCAGGAAACGTCATGGCAATCAACGACAGAGGCTACGTTGACATAGAAGTATTTAATACTAATATCTTTGATATCGACCTAAAAATAACACCGCTAACTCTAGAACCAACACAGAAATATTATCAGCATTGTAACGAGAAAATTTTTATAGACAAAGATAGCACTTTCTTCATGGATATAGAAGATATAAAAGAAGTTAACGTCACGAATCGAGCACCTTCTCTTGTTTCTATGCAGGCCAACGTAGATGATTCAAGGTCAGCCGATGAACTAATCAACGACTTAATTACTTTCGAATATGGTGAAGAATACGATCGAGTCTTTCAGAGACGCTACTCAGACAGTACTATTTGCTCATCTTCCGAAGAAGACCTTCAAATTCAAGAAAATATAATTCCTAAATCTAAGGTTCCTGTGCAGGTGTTACCCAATGCTGCAACGTCATGCGTTGAGTCCGAAAATGCTTCGCGCGACACGGTAGGCGATGACGCTCCGAACTCTATCGCAAATCTAATCAAATCCCCCGGCCGAAATCCAAAACCATCGTACGCAAAGTCCGAAAACGCCCCGCGCAACACGGTAAGCGACGATGATAATGTGCAACATAGCACCTACGAGACTTACGCTAAGCCCGAAGAAGCTCCGCGCAACACGGTAAGCACAGAAACCACTGAAGAGGATATAATAATTCAAGATTTTCTTCCAGGTGTAAATTTGCTGGACTATATCGAAAAAAATCAGGTGAATCAACCAATAGAAACTTATGTGAATTACTCTGATATAGAACCATGCATCAACAGAACTATTTTAGACATAAATACTGTCACTGAATTCTACGTCAAGCCATATAAAAAGGATAATCGAAGTTCAAAACACAAAAATTTTGAGCGAGTATACAATGCTAACGTCAAAAACAGAACAGAATGTATATTAAACGACATACCTAAAAACCATATGGCGAAAGAAAACGAAGCAAGGCTGCAGAAGCTCATTGAAAAAACTACTGATGTTTTTCATTTGAAAGGAGAACCCCTTTCTGCCACTAACATAATCGAACATAAAATCGAAACCTACGACAAAGAACCAGTGAACGTAAGACAGTATCCAATACCTCAAAAATTGCAAGAAGTTGTTTACGAGCAAATAAGTAAATTGTTAGAATCAGATATAGTCGAAAGAAGTGAATCGCCTTTTAACAGCCCTCTCTGGGTTGTCAAAAACGCTGCCAAGTGCTTTGGCGCAATGCTTTCTCATAGAGCGCATTGAGTTAGAGTATTTTGATTTTATTTTTTTAAATACGATTTTAATATAAATGTCCCTATCCTCTGTATTGAAGGCTGTCTTAATACCTACGAACACTATATGAATTTTACTTTTTCTTACTTTTGCCATTTGCATAATGTGATTTTATGATGCTCTAAAATTAAAAATGCGTTTATAAAATTAATTTGTTAACACTATAACCAATAACTTGCATACAAATTTTGAAACATTTTCATCGAATAGTTTACAAAAAATACCAAATAATTGAAAAAGAAACATTGTTTTAAAATTTTCAAAACGCTTTAACGTTACAACTACGCTAAGAAAACCAGTTTTCAAAAGTTCATTTTATTTAGGCAATCGTAAATAATTTCTATACATAATTTTAAGCTAATTCATCGAGTAGTTTACGTAAAATACCAAAAAATAAGTGAAATTCTATTCAAAATTTACAAAATGCTTTCAAATTAAAACTGCACTAAGAAAATAAGTTTTTCCAAGCTTGCTTTAATTAGGCAATAACAAATAATTTGTATGAAAATTTTTGAGCAAATCTATCGAATGGCTTTTGTGTAATAGAAAAAAAATTAAATATGAACATTTTTTCCAAAATTTTCAAAATGCTGTAAAATTAAAACTGCGCTAAAAAAATAAGTTTTCCAAAGCTTAATTAATTCAGATAATAGTGAATAATTTGCGTGAAAATTTTTGAGCAAGTTTATCGAGTGATTTTTGTGCAATAGAAAAGAAATTAAAAATAAAAAATTTTTTCAAAATTTTCAAAATGCTCTAAAATTGAATGTGCGCTAAGAAAATTGAAGAAAATTAGTTTTCAAAAGTTCATTTTATTTTGACAATCATAAATAATTCCCATCCATAATTTGAAGCTCCTTCATCAAGTAGTTTACGTAAAATATAAAAAAAATTAGAAAAATTTTATTCAAAATTTTCAAAATGCTCTAAAATTAAAACTGCACTGAGAAAATAAGTTTTCCAAAGCTTGTTTTATTTAGGCCATTGCAAATTATTTCCATAAAAATTTTCGAGAAAATCTATCGAATGGTTTTTGTGTAATAAAAAAAAAATGAAAAATAGAGATTTTTTCCAAAATTTCCAAAGTGCTCTAAAATTAAAACTACGCTAAGAAAATAAGTGTTCCAATGCTTGTTTTCTTAAGACAATAGCGAATAACTTGCATACAAATTTTGGAGCAAATATATCGAATGGTTTTCATAGAATAAAAAAAAAAATTAAAAAAATTTTTTTTTTTAAATTTTTAAATTGATTTAAAATTAGAAGTGCGCTAAGAAAATCAGTTGGTAAAAGTTTTTCTTCTTTTGGCAGTCGCGAATAATGTTCATACAAATTTTCAAGTAAATTCTTCGAGTAGTTTACGTAAAATATCAAAAAAATGAAAAATCAAAATTTTTTTTAAATTATTAAAATGGCTCTAAAAAAAACTGAGCTAAGAAGATCAATTTTCAATAGCTTCCCCCCCAGTTAGACAAAAAAATAAATTGCATGCAAAATTTGAAGCTAATCCATCGAGTAGTTCTCGAGATCTTATTGGCGTACTGAATACATACACACATACACACATACACACACACACACACACACACACACATACATACAGACATTTTCTGGAAACCACTTTTTTCGACTCTCTGAGTCTAAATATGTACAAATTAATGAAAAAATAGAAAAAAAATTTTTTTTACCAATACAATGCTTTCTCTATGAGAAAGCAAAAGAAAGACGATATTGAAGGGAAGCCACAGTGGAGAGTTGTAGTCGATTTCCGAAAATTAAATAAGAAGATCAAGCCATATCCACATCCAATCCCATATATTACACATTTAGTCGAGCAGCTCGGCGGGGCTCGCTATTTTATCGTCGTGGATATGTATTCAGGTTTCCATCAGGTGATGATTAGAGAAGAAGACCGAGAGAAAACAGCCTTTTCTACTCCTTATGGTCACTTTCACTTCAAAAGAATGCCTTTCGGAATTCGAACAGCGGCAAGTACTTTTCAAGAATTAACCAGTAAAATATTAGGGCATAAACCGTTAGATCTAAGCTCGAAAGGAAAAGGAAAGCTAGGATATATTGATGACGTCATACTATTTGCGGAAAATCTGAACGATCTAGACGAATTATTTCTGGAATTCACAGAGACTTTAAGGAAATCTAACCTAAAGTTAAATCCCTTAAAGTGCCAATTTTACGAAACATCAGTAACATTTCTTGGTCACGAGAAAAGTCATAAAGGCATGAGACCAGACCCAAGTAAGACCCAAGCTGTCGAAAAATTTCCTCGTCCACGAAATGTCAAGAATGCGCCAATTTCTTGGTCTGTGCAGATATTATCGACGTTTCATCCCAAATTTTGCAACGATCGCAAAGCCATCGACAAACCTTTTGAAGAAAGCAGTAGCTTTTAATTGGTCAGATGAACAGGAAATAGCTTTTGAGACGCTCAAAAACTGCCTAATTAATGAACCAATTTTGCAACATCCAAACTTCGAAGAGGAGCTCTTTGTAACAACAGACGCCTCAGACTACGCAGTCGGTGGTGTCCTATCTTAAAAGAAGGAAAATTCAGATTCACCTGTAGCTTACGCAAGCCGATTGCTTACAAAAACCGAGATAAATTATAGCACTATCAAAAAGGAACTACTCGCAATGCGATTTTGCGGCGATCAATTCGACTATTGTCTGATTGGCCAATATTTCACCTTTATAACTGACCATCAACCTCTCGTTTGGCTGCACAAAATAAAGGACTGTACATCTAAATTAAAAAAATGGTATTTTGAATTGAGAGACAAATTTGACTTTACAATCAGATATCTTCCAGGAAAAATTAATTTCGTGGCCGATGCGCTATCACGTGACCCTCCGGATAACGAAGTGCAAAATATACGCGAATCGGAAACTAAAGAAATCGCTAAGATAACTTCCGAGGAAAATACATGTGAACCGGTCTGTGAAATAAACGCTATAGAGTCAATCGCAACTGAGACACTGTTTAAAAAGAATGACTTCCTAGCATTAAAAAACAGTAAGGACAGTTTTTATTTGTGCCAAAGCAAACAGTACATTCAATCAAATAATAAAATAATATCTATACGATGGTTAACGCGTCAAGACGGAGACGAGCATATCTATTCTTTTGACTATGACGACAAGATACCCTTCGACAGCATACTAACAAGCGTAAAATTGACTAAAATCGAGCAAGACAGATATCAACTGCCAGCCGACGAACTGTCACGGACGCTAGACATCCTTAAGGAATCTTTAGAAGCCACAGCAAATAAACCACCCGAAGACGCTTACGTGACTGACGATGCTATGAATGGAAATATAAATATTTCTAAGGATCATCAATCGCTCAGGGTCAAATTACATTCAAATCCGTCCAGGGCGAATGAAGCTCCTCTATCTGTTGAGTATGAGATAGGTCGAGACGAATCAAATCGACCTCGACCATTACGAAATATAATCGAAACGAGAGATAACTTTCTCATGGCAAAAGACAATCTGACCTATTTCATTAAACAAAAAAATCAACCTCTCGACTCAGGAGCACTTTTTCTGCAACAAGAACAAAGACTTCCGCCCCTGCAAGATATTGTCCTTGCAAGAGCAAAAGTCATTGAAAATGACAAAAAGATTCTGATAGCTTTGCCAATTAAAGAAAATCTGCATACACAAACAGATAAAGAAATTTTCAAGGATGCTTTTTTTTCACTGTTAGACGTATGCCAGACAACGTCTCTGGTATCCTTGAGAATTTCAAAAACAGACCAAATAGACGATATCACGTGGAGTGAAATTGTCGATCTGTTGAAAGATATATTTTCAGATTCTCAAACTAAGATAATAATCTGTAAAAACTTGATACAAATACCAGAAGTAGATCTGCGTGAACAAATTATACGCGAAATTCACGAGTCACCAATAAACGGCCATAAAGGTATAACAAAGACATATAACCGAGCTAGACAACACTATTTTTGGCCAAATATGAAAGCGGGAATCCAAAATTTTGTCAACGCGTGTCGCACTTGTCAACTAAATAAACTAGTTAGAAATAAAGTTAGGCAACCTATGGTGTTAACAGACACACCGGGTTCTAGCTTCGAAAAGATTTCGTTAGATATCGTAGGTCCATTGGATAGGACCAGAAATGGGAACATGTACATTTTAACGATGCAAGATTTGCTAACAAAATTTTGTATAGCTGTCCATTTAGATTCCACTACGTCAACGGCAATTGCCGATGCTTTTCTAAAACGATTTGTTTTTATTCATGGGTCACCAAGGATAGTCCTGACGGATCATGGTGCAAATTTTATCAGTTCATTAATGAAAAACGTCGCGAAAATGTGTAAAATTGAAACATGTACTACCACCGCATTTCACCCTCAATCCAATGGATCTATTGAGCGAATGCATCACTCGTTAAAGGAATGGTTAATGAACTATGTATCAAATATACGACAGTGGGATGAATGGTGTGAATGTGCGACATTTTCCTACAATGCCAGCGTTCATGAAGGGACGAAGCTCACCCCATACGAATGTGTATATGGGAAAATAGCTCGCGTGCAATCAGCGAGGGCGGTACTGGGGGAAAATACTACCGATACTTATTATGACTATTTGACTAGATTAAGATCAAAACTGTTAGAAATACACGAATTAGCTAAAGAAAATCTAAATAACGCAAAAAGACGTTCCAAGGAATAATACGATAGAAAGTTGAACCCGTGTAATTTTAAGGTTAATGACCACGTAATGTTATTAATAGAACCTAGAAAGGGAAAATTTCAACCGCAGTATACCGGGCCACATAGAATTCTTGAGATATTAGAAAATGGTAGAAATATTAAAATTTCTTTTAAAAACACTACGAAAATTGCACATCCAAATAAATTGCGCTTAACGAAACTAAGATCTGAAAGCTCGATCGATAATGATCAGAACTCTACATTTGACTAAAGATTTCTTAAATACCCATGCTACTATGAAACAGTCAGCCACTTCCTTACAGATTCCGACAATGAAAGCTCAGTCGATTGATTCTTCTTCTCTGCAAAACCTAATAATTGTAGCAAAAAATAAGAAAAAAGCCCCATCTCGTATTAAAAAAAGCAATATTTTTTTTTATGAGAAAAAATTATTTTTATCGCTTTGTTTCTGAGAAAACTTTGAAAAACTGAATTGTCCATCCTAACCTCTATTTTTTAATTTTTTCAAGGTTTTCTTTAAAACTAATCGATAAAAATAATTTTTCCTTATGAAAGGGAATATTGCTTTTTATGATACAAAATGTGGCTTTCTCTTCATTTATTGCTAAAATTATTAGTTTTTGTAAAAAAATCAATTCTTTGATTAGAAAAGGATAGATACACTAGACCTCCTCCTAACGTATAAGAATTTGAGGAACAAATTAATTACTGATACAGACAAAGAAAAAGATGAGGATGTTATCTACGAAAATTATCAGTTCAAGATTTCTTAGTTTATTTAATAATATAATTCGACGTAGAGCTTCTTTTTTTTTAATATTGAGCATAAATGTTGTCCTAATTTTAATTTAAATTGAAATTGTTTTTCTATAATACTTGAGATACGAAATCGCTAATTATTTTTAGTTTTTTATTGATGTCGAATTTATGCACCGGTATTAGCTTATTTATGAATTAAATTATTTTGAGGTCAAGAAGTGTGTGAATTATAAAAATTAACAGTGAATCCATATGTTGAGCCGTATGACGCTCTTTCTTATGTACTGAACTTATGATTGGTTAGAATGATCCAATTTACTCATTGAAAAAGGAGGCACATAGTACTGGACCCACACAAGAAACTATCTTGGCAAATATGTCAAATTAAAAATGAAATAAATATGTATAGCCTCAATCTAAACAAAGACTTGCGTATATACATAGTACTTTCTGTGTTAAGCATTACGTAGGTTTACTAATAATGTTCTAACTGTAAAGTTAGTTTTATCATGTAAAAGAAGCACTACTTAACTCTAATTGTTAATATTAGAAACATAATAATATCTTATATTATAAGTAATAGGAAAATAAATTAAATTATTAGTTGTGATCAGAGTTTAAAGTAATTTATGTCTTAATTGTCTAATCGTTATTAAATTTGATGAATTATTTTCATTTATATTCAAGCGCTGAGGCATCCACCAAAAAAAACTAGGCTGCGCAAAAAAAAATAAGATTAGGTGGATTGAATAGGAGCTAAATTAACTGTGTAACAATTATTTTTTAAATTTATGTTGCAAAATTTATAAATATGAATGATTCAGTGCGATCAGCTGATAAATAATTTAATTTGGTCATACGTTCAATTATTACAGACGAAATTTTGTCATTGTTAGAAGATAAGCAGAAATACAATATTTGATTATACAAAATTAAGAATAAACTTTTTTCCGAATTATAATATTCTATTGTCCTAAATAGTGAAAGTCATATTTTTTATTCGATATTTAATTATAAACTTATTTTAATTTGTTATAATTTGGTGAAATTATCATTATCCAGCCTTGAAACAGTAAAATTCACTTAATTGATTACAGTTCATAATAGATGCCCTTTTGAATGACTTTTCTAATTTGTCATTAGAATAAGCTATGATTTTTCAAATAATTTTCCAAGTCTCTCGTAAGAGAAATATTTGTTGCATTTTATGTATTATAGTAGAATTTATGTTATTTTGAAAAGCTTTAAATCGTTATATCAATTTTATTTTGGAAAACAAAAATAGTAGCGTTTATATTTATTATAAAAATAAATTTTTCATAAAAAGTAATATCCTTAGAAAGATTGAATATTAATATTTTCATGGATTATCAAGAGGCGCGGCAGCGCCTCGACGGCGAGTTAAGGTACGAATACGAAAACGTCGAGGCGCTCCTCTTATACTTTGAATTAGAGTGTCAAAAATTTTAAAATAGAATCTTTTCAAAATGCATTCATATATTTTATAAATACAAATTGATAATTAAAGATTTTTATTTTATCTTTAATTTAAAAAAAGTTTTATGACGATCGGTTTACTCAATCCCGAGAAAACGTAATCTAAAATTTTAAAGTGTCAATTTCGCGTTATGAAAATTCTTCTTCGTCATCAGCCCTTCAATTTTTGTTTCCAGCCTGTGACGTCACACTTTAATATTGTAGGAGAGCTATGAGCATATTTTTGATGTTTTTCGGCTATAGTATAGTAGTTAGTATGGTGCATGCGGTTTGTATTCGAGTTAGTATATCATGCTATAGTATATATATCGACGGCGAGTCAGGGTACGAATACGGAAATTTTATTTATACTTATAATTAAAATAATATTTTCGTATAAACGTATTCTATAATTCTAACATAATATGATTTTTTTATTATCAACTAAACACTTTCTTGTGAATGATATTTCGTCGACCCGGAGGTCCTCTAACTCACCTAAACATCATCTACAGGAAATGCCAAAAATGTATATATTTCCAATTATAATACTAAATGTGTTTCCTCGTGGATGATGTTTCGTGATCCTGGAGGCCATCCTGGCCACCTGGACATCATCTCCGGGAAGTGACAAAAAATTTTAAATTATAATACTAGATTCACTTTCTCGAGAATGATGTTTCGTCGACCTGGAGGTCGTCCAGGTCACCTGGACATCATCTCCAAGAAGTGACAAAAAATTTTTAATTATAATACTAGATTCACTTTCTCGAGAATGATGTTTTGTCGACCTGGAGGTCATCTAGGTCACCTAGACATCATCTATAGAAAGTGACAAAAATTTATATATTTCCAATGATAATACTAGATGTGTTTCCTCGTGGATGATGATTCGTGATCCTGGAGGCCATCCTGGCCACCTGGACATCATCTCCAGGAAGTGAGAAAAAATTTTTTAATTTCAATTATAATACTAGATGCACTTTCTGAATGATGTTTCGTCGACCTAGAGGTTGTCCAGGACACCTGGACATCATCTTCAGGAAGTGAAAAAAATGTACGTTAATTTGTAATTAATATATTCAAGCGTCTACTGAAAAATCGTGTTACGATTAATTAAACATAAAAAAATTAATTGAATATAAATGTTTAATTTAATTAAACATTTCATCAAAATTTATTCACTTTCTAATTTTTTTTGTTTAGAATATTTAATTGTCTATAATTTCTTTATAAATTTTAAAAAGATTTTTTGTTATATTTTGTATCTAGTTTTATAGAGTTATACAAAAGTTATATATAATCATTTTCAGATACAAACTATATCCAGTAAACTATATCGAGTACTTCCGTATTTAATTCATTCTTTTTTATATAAAGTTCGTAATCTTTCAAACTATTAAATAAATATACAATTTTGGCTAAAGAAAGTTTAGAAATCAATCAAGTAATCGTCGAGTATTACTGTATTCAATTCATTCTTTTTAATAAAAAGGAATGAAATTGACATTGATTAATAAGCTCTTCTGTTTCAACTTTTTTAAATAATATAAAATTCATAAAAATACCATTAAACTATTTTTTTATTTTATAATTTTATCAAATTTCTTGAAATTTTTGAATATTATAACTGTTATTTTTTTTTTAATCATTGTTCAAATTGATAAATACTATTTAATCTTTATTATTACTTTTAAAAAAGTATATTTTAGGCGAGTTCAGGTATTGAATAGTATAGTATTCATTAGAACATTTTTTCTAAATATTTTATTTTACCTAATACATATTTTTTTTATTTCAGCTTTCGAAAGTACTGAAATATCATCATCAAGTTTATACTTTTTATTTGATTTATCTTTAGTTTTTGCTTAAGAAAGTTTTGAAATCAATCAAGCAATCGTCGAGTACTTCCGTATTAATTCATTCTTTTCAATATGAAGTTCATAATATGAATAATATGAAATTCATAAAATATTTACAGTTTTGGCTAAAGAAAGTTTCGAAATCAATCAAGCAATCGTCGAGTACTTCTGTATTCAATTCATTTTTTTTAAAGCTTTTTTTAGAGCTTTAAAACATATTAAATTTCACTAAATATCTACAAAATAACTTGCCAGGCCCGTAGATTAATAGTTCATGGTGTAATTGATAATTTTAAAGTTTTTATAGTAAAAATAAGTGAAAGAAAACTAAGAATATTGAATTCTCTGCGTTACATAACATCACATATAAAAAAAATAATTTTTGAGCACAAAATAGATTTTTATTTATTGTAATAGGATGTATTTTTGTTCTTTATCTTTGAATGTATATGTATTTATTAAATTCATATTTTAAACTGTTATTTAACACACGTGAATTAGCTAACAATTAAATTATAAACCAGTACACATTAACATTGAGCATTTCACCAACAAAATATTAATCTACGGGCCTGGCAAGTTATTTTGTAGATATTTAGTAAAATTTAATATGTTTTAAAGCTCTAAAAAAAGCTTTAAAAAAAATGAATTGAATACAGAAGTACTCGACGATTGCTTGATTGATTTCGAAACTTTCTTTTGCCAAAACTGTAAATATTTTATGAATTTCATATTATTCATATTATGAACTTCATATTAAAAAGAATGAATTAATACGGAAGTACTCGACGATTACTTGATTGATTTCTAAACTTTCTTTAGCCAAAATTGTATATTTATTTAATAGTTTGAAAGATTACGAACTTTATATCAAAAAGAATAAATCAAATACGGAAGTACTCGATATAGTTTACTGGATATAGTTTGTATCTGAAAATGATTATATATCACTTTTGTATAACTCTATAAAACTAGATACAAAATATAACAAAAAATCTTTTTAAAATTTATAAAGAAATTATAGACAATTAAATATTCTAAACAAAAAAAATTAGAAAGTGAACAAATTTTGATGAAATGTTTAATTAAATTAAACATTTATATTCAATTAATTTTTTTATGTTTAATTAATCGTAACACGATTTTTCAGTAGACGCTTGAATATATTAATTACAAATTAACGTACATTTTTTTCACTTCCTGAAGATGATGTCCAGGTGTCCTGGACAACCTCTAGGTCGACGAAACATCATTCAGAAAGTGCATCTAGTATTATAATTGAAATTTAGATTTTACAGGACTAAAATATATAATAGATTTAATTGTTATACACACTATCGAATAATTTTCATAAGGAATCTACGATTATTTGATAAATCATTACTTGGCTTATTTCAGCCCTATATAGTTTTTTTCTTTTTTTTTATCAAGAACAATTATAAAACTAGCTTAAAACGATAATTTTTATAAATATGAAATCTAATCAACAAAATTGCATTTAATATATAAAAGAATTGATACATGAATGTTAATAGATCCATTCAAATTTTTTTTATATTATTAATTTATTTGTATTTAAGCTTTGCATTATAAATATGAATAATCTGAAAATGACAATAAGACAAGATCTGTGAAAATTTCGAATATTCGATTTGTGTCATTGGGTGAGGGAAGCTTTTTTCTGCTAGTGCCTTATTTTTCCCTTTCTCAAAGTCGTTTCCCTTGATGCATATCCGACATGAGAGACCTTTTTACTATAAAGTAATAGTTATTTTTTTTAACTTTCACATATACATGTAGATCCTGCTCATACATCCAGATTTTTTTTCTATTTTTTTACTTTGCACTTTTCTGTATCTGATTTTTTTCTCCCCATGCGAAATATGTACTCACACCATCCTCATCATGGGTATATATTTTATATATATAATACATCAAAGATAAATTAATTTCATCTGTAAGTATTTCAATTTAATCTCATGTCATAAAGAACCACGCTAACTGAAAGGTCATTAAAAAATAAAATTTATGATTCATGATAAATTTATTAATTTTTATTACGTTAATAGAAGGATAAAATAAATTAATACTACACAATTTAATGGAATCAGTAGTTTGAAATAAGAAGTTGATAAGGAAAATTAAAAATATTAAAATTACTATATTGAAGAGAAAAACTTTTTAAAATGAAACAAAATTTAGTCATGAACTATTATCATTTTTGCTCTTCCTTTACGAAATCAATTTTTCTTAATGAATAATACTGGAAAAATTAATCTTATGATGAGGATAACATTTCTTTTTATCCAAACTATCATCCATTGCTTTTCAATTGGTGAAGCAATAAGCTATTATTGGGAAAAATAAAATGTTACTACTTATTACGCGCTCGTTACATTGTAAGCTGAAGTAGAAACAATTTCCAAAAATTTATTCATACCTTTACGTTGATTGAATTATGCGGTAGCATTAGCATCGTACAGTACGCCAATTAGATTTTTAAAAATGCAGTATAAATTGATGTTTATTAATATGAAACAACCATTGTTTTGAAATATTTTAAAATCGACGTGTAAAATCATGATGATTCAATATGGTTCTTCCTTATTATACAAAATGGTTATGGCGCAGTGTAAAGCAGATCTAATTTATTAAGTAATTAAGATAATTTAGCTATAGTGCATATCTAGAAATTTTAGTTTGTTTTTTAACAGTGGACCACAGAACCCATATTTACCACCGATAGGTCTATTGACAGCTGCATAATGTGATGCGCTTGCAAAGTTGTTCTTATCTTTCCTAAATTATAAAAAATTTATTATTCAAAATTTAATAATTAATGACAATATTTGATAATAATTGACTAAAAATCATTTTTAAATCTTAATTTGGGTTTTGGTAAGTCGCTCGATTGGCAAAAGTTGATCCTAATCTTTCTAGAACCATTTTAATATTATTTTTTCATTGATGAAACAAGTACTAATTGGTGGATGTACCTGCATAGAGCGTGCATTAGCATTTCTGCCGTCCAAAGTATAAAAGTGGTTAACTACATTGGAATCCCATTGGAGTTAAGGTTTTCTTACTTTGGACGGCAGATTTAATATATACATATAAATAAAAAAAATTATTTTTTATATAAATAAAAGAAATTATTTTTTATATAAATAAAAGAAATTATTTTTTATATAAATAAAAGAAATTATTTTTTATTTATAAATTAAAAAATAAAAAATAACATCGTTTAAAACTGTTTGCTGAAATAAAAAATATTAGGAATAACATGTAAGTTAAATTTTGTATTTTTGAATATATAAAAAAAATATTATTTATACTCACTTTTAAATAGTATCTAAAAATTTTTAGATTATTGAAACTTATAAATTTAGAATATAAAAAAAATTTATACCTTTCTTATTATGACTAAAAATTTTGAGATAAAAAATTAAGAAAATTTTTATGTATTATCCTTTTTTTGTCAATATACTTATAATTTTTTTTATCTTTTAGTTCTAATTGTTGTAAATATTTTATATATTCTTTTTCTAATTTTAAAAAATCATCAATTTCTTGATTAATTTTTTCTGAATTTATTTGTTCTTCCATACTATTAATTTTAATGAATTTATTGATCCTAGGATTCTATTCCATTTTTTATTCTGTAAAAAATGATATATTAATATTTGTTATTCTATAACTAATAACCTATGGTTTAATCATTGATTTTTTTTTCTTGATTATAAATAATTATAAATCTATTTATTCTAGGATTTTGTTACATCTTTTATTTCATAAATAATACAATGTATTTATATATTTATTTAAATATGTCATATAGTTACTAATCTATGTTATTAGGAATCATTTATATGTCACACCGCGCACCAATATGCAATGATGCAACGGCAAGGAATTGTCTTTATTGTTACTAAAATCAATCTTTTAACAATATATTTTTGTATTCGTTTACACTTAAATGAGTCAAATTCTTATAAAGTTAATTATTAATAAAAGTTTTAAGATTTCTATTTTAATTAAAATTTAATGAAAGTAAAATTATTAATATTAAATATGGTAGATTACTAGATTGACTGATATAGGAAACTTTATTTTAATATTTTGTATTTTAAATTGATTATTTTATTAAGTACATATTCTTTCGGTAACAAAGACAAAATTCCTCTATTAAAATGGGTCTAATCTAAATATATTTTCTAATGGCATGATTCTACATACTAGTAAGGGTAGTTAATTTGAAGTTTAATTAAATTGAAGTTGTCACTTTTCATAAAATATTCATTGATGCATACATTTTAATTCTAATTTATTAAAATTATAAAAATTATAGTTAAAGGAATAGTTTTTATAATTATTAGTCGCGTTGTATGCAACAAGTGTTCAAGGTTTTGTCTGTATATAATATTGCACAGAGCTATATCCTTAAAGTGATGAGTGGTACTACTTTACGTACTTTTCTCATCAATACGAACTAGTGATCTAAAAACCAGTATGGGATATATTTAGGATTTATTAAAACTTAGTTCGCGACATTTTGACTTATATCAGGACATTTAATTAAATTGTGACCAACATTTTAATTAAATTGAAAAAAATATGTTTTGTATTTAATCATTAATTTTAATAAATTTATTCATTTCAGGATATTATTTTACTTAATATCTTGTAAAAAATTATTCAATATAACTGTTTTTTATATAATTTTTTACTTACTTTCATTAATAAAAAATAATATTCTTGAAAAATACTTCTTGGAATTTTTTTATATGTAATCTTAATTATATACACATAATTCATACATATATTTTGTATAAAAATAAATTATTTTTTAATTATTTATACTTGTAATTTGTAGTGTATAACATCTAAAAATTTAAAAATATTAAATAAAAAGTAAAATTTTAATAAATATAATAAAAAAAATTTTTAAATATAAATTTATATTTCTAAAAAACTGTAATACCTTTTTTAATGTCTTTATATTGTATAAAATAATTATCATTATTTTTTTTTGTTTTTAAACCAAATTTTTTTTACTGTAAATAAACATTGTATTATAAGAAAAAACAATTTTATAATTAAAAATTTTTAAGCAAAATATTATTTACGTGGTATTTCATGTGTTACATCCCATGGAACTACCCTTAAATTTAATTAGAAATTATTAAAACATTTTTTTTTCTCTTTAAAACAACGATAGTAAATTATAAAAACTAAGTCTCAACTATTTCAAAGCTTTGATTCAAAATCAGTTCCATGCGATGTACCGAGTCAGCACTTATCAACATTTTTATTGCGAAAACTCTCAATTGTACGAAAGTGTGAAGGAGAGACAGAGAAGGAAATAAATTAGGAATTTCATTAGCAAGCAGGCTAACGAACTTCTTGACGATTTTCTTGATGAATTCAAATACACGTCGAAGTTTGATTGGACGAACCATCTCCAATTGCCCGGACACAAGGTTATAAAAACAACCTGGAGGTCTAGCAAGTCGCCTTTTGTCATAATAAGACAGCACCCGCAATAGTCGGCTCTGCTGGTCCACTGAGAAATTAGAATCAGTGTTAGAAAAATAAGTTATAAATTTTTAAGGTTTAGAAATTTAAACCATATTAATAATTAGCCTAGAAGCCTAATTTATTAATAATATTAAAATAATTAATCTTGTGTGATATCAAAATCTGTGGAACCTTACCTTGAAAGAAAAAAGGAAAATTCGTTCAACACAAATTCTATAAATAAATTATCTTGAGAGACAATTGTGCCGCTGACCAGAATATAACCTGTGTTCAAGCAATAGAGGAAGGAACCAATCATTCTTGCCACGGACTTTCTCACCGTGTAGTTTAAGGAGTCTGAGTATAGAAACGTCAGGACTATCGAATTGAAGTCAATTTCTTCTCTTTCTCTCCTAATTTTGTGAGTTATTTATACCAACAAAATTTATAAATTAACCTAATAAAAATTAAAGCATAAATCTGCAAGTAAGGATAGAAAAATTATATAAATAATCTTAGTTAATACTTAGAAATTGATATAAGATCATATAACTATTTTCCTTCATAAAAATTAAAGATAATTGTTGTGAGACTATTATTTAGAATAAGAACCTAACAGTAAGATACAAGACAAATCTTTAATTAAATAAAAACTAATTAAAATAAAGTTTGTAAATCATTTAATTTATGAAAATATATATAATCCCTTTTCTTTTATAACTTAAATGTCTATATATATATATATATATATATATATATATATTAAATAGGAACAAAAAATTAAATAATCGTGACAGCAGACATAGCGTATAGCGACGTCCGCTAGCCACGTTTTCATTATTTATTGATACGGACAATCCATATAGATTTTTCTTGAGTTGAGTTACGAAAAATTCACAAACAAACGCGCCACCAAATTTCGGACACCCACCATCAAAGTTTTAATAAATTGTATTTAAATATGCGTAGTAACGGAAGGATACTAGAGACCCCACACCCGCGCGGGACCTACTACTAGGCCAGATATTTATATATATATATATATATATATATATAACAAATATTCATAAAATAATAACTCGTGAATATGCACAAGTATTGTTCATATTATTATTGAGACATTGATCATAACATTTAATTAAATACGAATTTTGGGGGTAATTATCGTTATATTATCATTTCATCTATTTCAGAAATTCGAAGTTTTGGTTACGCTTGAAGTGTCACTTTGGTTACGTTCTTAAGTGTCACTTTAGTTACGTTCTTGAGTGTCACTTGGGTTACGTTTTTAAGCGTCACTTTGGTTACGTTCTGGAGTGTCACTTTGGTTACGCTATTAAGCGTCACTTTGGTTACGTTCTTGAGTGTCACTTGGGTTACGTTTTTAGGCGTCATTTTGATTACGCTCTGGAGTGTCACTTTGGTTACGATCTTGGGCGTCACTTTGGTTACGATCTTGGGCGTCACTTTGGTTACGATCTTGGGCGTCACTTTGGTTACGTTTCAGGAATACGTGATTTCTGTTGCGCTGAGGAAACGTGACCATCAGTTACGCTCAAGTGAAAGTTACGTTAATTATTATACAGATAAATAAATGTTGAGAAACATAAATTCTGATCAAAATTAGATCCAATTTAATTTCTACAATCAATAAAGATCAAGAAAAATCAATTTAAGAATTATATTTGTGAGTATTCCAACGAGTTATTATTAAAATCAATACATCAGCAAGGGACAAGGTAAGTCTTGGGACGGTAGACTGGTTCCCAGCGAAAATAAATAATTTTTGTTAAGAACTTAACGACCGAACCTAGTCCGGTCGTAACAAATGGCATCCCTTGTGGGGAACCAGTAACACTTGTCACTAGCTTAAATAAATTTTATAAATCATAAATTACTTGATTAATTTAAAATAAAATTAATACCTTATAAAACTTTATATTGGCGACATATATAATTGTCATACAGTGAAGTAACAAGTTATATATATTTATAAAATTTTAATCTATACACCATAATTTAATAAAGATTGCACTACACTCAGGTAGTTAGATTCATAAGCGCTTAATCAGCTGACTGATTCAATATTAAGGTAATTTAAACTTATTTTACATCAAAAGAGAATAATCCCAATAACTAGACAAAATGGCTACTTTACAAGAAATAATGCAAATAAAAGATGCTACGGAGCGTAACAACGCTTTAGCTGAATTCCAAGCACGAGAACAAGCGGATAGAAGCATCCAAATTTTAGAACATCTGAATACTTCACATGATGCTTTGACCTCGTTAGCTACTAGTTTCACTATTCAGGCAGCAACTGTCCATATTCCATATTTTGACGGTACGAATCCGCCGTTGAAAGATTTTATACAAGACATTGAAAACGGAAGACAATTAATTCCTCCTGCACAGGAGAGATTACTTCTAAGATCTATAATAGCTAAATTGAAGGGTGAAGCACGGCATTCCATATTAGGACAAACTTTTAATACGATAAACGAATTAAAAGAACATTTGAAGAGTAGATTTGCCCCAAGCAGATCATACAGCTATTATATACAAACTCTGGCTAATGCGTGTATGGGTCAAAACGAAAACGTACGGGAATATCATGGCCGTCTAACTTATTTAGTAAACCTTGCTCAAGCCGCAGTAAGAGAAGATTTAGGAGAGGCTGAACGAAGGATCAATCAAACGCCTCAGCTACAAGTATTAGCATTAGAAGCCTTTTTAAGAGGACTACCGGACGAGTGGAGAACGTCTGTTATTATAGCCAACCCCCAAACCTTAGATGAAGCCTTAGAAGTCGCTAAAAACCTTGAAAAATACACAACAACTTCGAACATCATTCGCCCTCAAATCAGAATGATACAACAAGTGGACGAAACGAAGAAAGGTACCAGATTTTCAAACAAAAATGATCCGGAAATATTCAACAGGAATATACCCTATTATTATAATCATAATGACGTAGAATTTTCACACACCACAATAGAGGGAGGCCGCATCATTGCTCCTCCGCAACTAAGTTATAGGCCAAATTTACAACAGAATAAAACAGAACCCCATCCTGTGAGTATCTTGAAGAATCCTCGACCACAAACTCCTACAGGAACTACCTCTCCTGATTCTTCAATACCGCCTAACTTCTATAATTATGGCCCTTAACAATTTCCTATGTATCCTCCTCCATTCTATCCACCTATGTATCCTAACTACTATAACCCTTATGCTTATCACCCAATGAACCCTGGATTAACTCCGGAACAAACATTTAACACCAAGCAATTCGAACCATCAAACTCTCAAAGTTTTCAACCAAGACCTTATTACCCACCACGGAATGGTGACTCACGGGATAAGACGAATAATGGATCTAGACCGACTTCGCCCTTCAGATCCAATGCTAACACCAATAACGCTTCTTTAAACTACCAGGGTGTTCGCCGAATGGACGTACCGGCGAACAAGACCCAATTTACTCGTCCCGCTCAAATTAATATAATAAGAGCGGAAGAATCCAACGATGTGCAAGGAGCAGAGGAAAGTGTCCCACAGTACGATTAAACGTCACAACTTTAAAGAACGAAGAAGGTGTCTTCATACTAGACACAGCCGCTGATATTAACGCGGTAAAACGAAATGCTCTCAAAGGTGACACACTGATTAACGCAGATGAAGCCATAACAGTAACAGGAATATCACCCTTACCCTTAGATACTGTAGGAACTGTGAACATGGAAATCTTAGGTTCAACACACGTGTTTCATGTTTTACCGTCAACTTCACCACTTGATCACGAAGCAATTTTAGGGTCCTCATATTTTGAATATGAGGCAGCCAAGGTCGATTATGAGCTAAAAGCCCTGGTCATAAAAAGTAGACCAATTGATCCAATACCGTTTTAGGATAGAAAAATCACACTATATGATCAGGAGTGTGGACTAAATTTCAATGACGAAAAAGGGAATACAAAAGCTGGTAGCAAAAACCTTCAGCCGTCATCAGCTGAAAACAAGAGAAAGAAAAACCAGAGACCCAAAGGCAAGTCTGAAGAAGTCAACGTCCTTCAAGAACTACCGTTCCAATTTTCTGAAAGCGAAGTACCCAATAAGTCCATTAGTAAAATTAATCACCAAGGTAAAAGGGTAGGCTGCAACATTATCCACCGATTACCCCCACGTAGTAAAGTAGCACTTAAAATACCAACCACCAAACAATCAATCAATGGTGAAGCTTACTTACCTCGAGTTAATACGACTCCTGGGGTATTCCTAGGAGAAGCTGCTGTAATTAACAAATCAAGAACATGTTATGTAATGGCTATCAACACTCGAGAGGATGAAGTCGAGATTGAAATACCATCCCAAGACTTAGAACCTTTTGAATTCGACGGATCTGAGGAAATGTTCGATGATGAAGAGGAAGAATACGACGCTGACCTCAAACGAGATCGAATAGAGTACATCATGAATAAAATGACACGTGACCATCATTCAGAAGAAGAACTAAATCAAATGAGAGAAGTCATTGAAACATTTCCCCATTTATTTTATCTAGCAGGGGACATGGTGTCTCGCACGACTTATATACGACACCGAATAAACACAAGGGACGAAATACCAGTCTACACCAAACCCTATCGTTATCCACCAGCCCTACACGAGGAAGTACGCAAGCAAGTAAATAAACTTTTACAGGACGGATCGATACAAAATTCAAATTCTCCAGATAACTCATCATTATGGATAGTCCCAAAGAAACCAGATTCCCAAGAGAACAAACGTTATAGACTGGTAATTGATTATCGAAAATTAAACGAGAAGACCATTCCAGATGCATATCCACTCCCTAATATTAACGAAATATTAGAACAATTGGGCGGAGCAAAATACTTCTCAGTTTTCGATCTGGCCAACGGTTTTCACCAAGTCGAAGTTTGCCCGGAGGATAGAAAAAAAACGACTTTTACTACCCTCTACGGCCATTACGAATTCACAGTCATGCCGTTCGGCCTTTCTAACGCACCTCCGACCTTCCAAAGGCTCCTAGATCAGGTGATGTTGGGAATGCAAGGCACAGAAATTTTTGTCTACCTTGATGACATAATAGTTTATGCTAAGGACCTAAAAGAACACAAACAAAAGATATTAAAGGTCTTCAATCGATTATCAGATGCAGGATTAAGATTACAGATCGACAAATGCGAATTCCTAAAACCGGAAGTGGCTTATTTGGGGCATAAGATAGGCAGTTATGGAATAAAACCAGATCCAGGGAAAATAAACGCAGTTAAGAATTTTCCCAAACCCAAATCTATCACAAATATTCGACAATTCTTGGGTTTAGCAGGGTATTACAGAAGATTTATTAAAGACTTTGCATTTAAGTCAAAAGCACTAAATACGTTGCTAAAGAAAGGAAACAAATTCGAATGGACAGAGGAGCAACAGAAAAGTTTTGATACGCTTAAACGGGCCTTATGTAAAGCTCCCATTTTAATAAACGCAGATTTCAACGAACCTTTTATCTTAACAGTAGACGCCTCAGATTATGCATTAGGCGCTGTCCTTAGTCAGGGCAGTCCAGGAGAAGACCGCCCTGTGGCCTATATGTCACGATCTCTTAATAAAAGTGAGAAAAATTATTCTACCACCGAGAAAGAATGTCTTGCAGTAATATCTGCAATACTGTATTTTAAACACTACCTTTACGGTCGACATTTCACTGTATATGGCGACCATGAACCCCTGACCTGGATAGAAAGCATAAAGGATCCTATGAGTAGGCTTAATCGCTGGAGAGCCAGACTGAGAGGTTACGAATATACATTTATATATAAGCCAGGCCGTCTAAACACCAATGCTGACGCACTTTCTAGAAACCCTGTGGATGTTAGAGTGAACGAGGATTCATCAGATAATGAATCCATAACTGATAAAGAATCAATCCCAGACCCACTAAAAATTATGGCCTTTCCACTCAAGGCAGGAGAACCTAAACCAACTAAAGCATCACTGGCCAGACAGGCAGCAACAACCACCAAGGTAAATACTTCAGACCAAGGAAACCCAAAACCTACCCGAGGACGTAAGAAAGGAGGTAAAAATGCACCATTGTTACCACCTCTTGGATGCACTAGTAATCAGGCCGATTTAGAAGGAAGCACTATAGCAAAAAGGGTTCGCTTTAGAAAACAGAACGAACCCGTTATTAATGCTCCAACGTCCGCCTCAATAGATACAGAAGAATCTAACACTATTCCTAGCCTTAGACAAGAAAGTGAGAACACAGAACTTGAATCCCGAGTCGTATCAGAGGAAGAAATAATACCTATACCCTTGAAGGATCGATCAATTATGCCTTCTCTTTTAATCAAAGAGGCTGAACCTTCTGATACAGAAACAGAATCAGAAATGGATCAAGGAAGTAAACCCTCGGAATTACCGTTACAGCAAGATAGCCTGGATGAGCACAGACCGGCCGAACCCACGGCCTCAAATTATCTTCCTACTAAAACAGTAATATGTCAAAAACGCCAATCTATAGATTCATCTTCCTCATCGGAAGACGAAATGCCTAACCCTCGCTTTCAATCTACTATGAGGAAATCTTTAGCAACTGAAGAAGAACAGGAAAGTTATCAAGATATAACGAAAGAACTAGAAGCTACCAAATTTACACCGGAAGAAACTAAGCAATTTCTGGAAGAATTTGACGGTGGATCCTATTTCTCCATGAATACTTACCTTCGTAATCCCGACAGAAGAACCCGAGGGGAGAATGGTTGAACAATGTTGACTCTAGGATGATGGCACAATAGATTGGGAGGGCGGACAAGGAGAGTATTTCCTGAAACAAGAAAACAAAATCTTTACCTAATCACCAAGTAATAAAAACCAAAAAGGAGAAAAATAACCACCCTGTGAGGACCAAATAGGGAAAAGCAACTCCATTCCCAGCAATAAACCTGTAGCCCAAACTAATCACCCACCGAGGTCCCGACGCTCCACCGCACCGACCCACCATTGTCATTTATCAACTATAAACCAAAGCGACGACGACGAAAAACGAAAGTAACAAAATGTCAACAATTACCAACTCCTGCGAGAAAATCTGAACCTCTTCCCAAACGTCTCGACATCAATACTCAACCTACCGAAAGGTGCAAAAACTCTAAGACGAACACATCTTTAAAACCACAATCTAAAGATAACAAAACACGTTCAACACCCTTCACAACACATTTTAAGGCCTTGCCAGATTGGAGTAAATTATCTATAATACATGAACCTAATCAAGAGGAATCAGGACTTGAACCTGACATAATGACTACGATAACTCCAGAAGTTTCTGAACCTGCAGAACCTATACCAAGACAACCCATGAGTAACAATCTTGATACCCAGGAAGAGAATTGCTCAATTGAAATACCAGAATCCTTAACTGACAAAGAGGGAAACGATATTCATGCACCAAGCATCTACAACGAGAAAGAATCTAACGAAATATTACAACCTCATTTCAACAAAAATAAGAAAATAAGAGTCCTTACTACCAGAGAATGCCTGACATTTACGAAAGACAACCTAGTTCATTTTGTATCAGCAGACATGCAGATGGTAGCTGAAAACAATCAACTTTTATACGACATTCAGGCAATAAATAAAGATCATCTAGCGAATTCACAACCTACCGTTGGAGAAGCAATGGTCACTAAATTTCGGAAACGATACATATTCAGCTTAGTAGTCACGGAAAGTTATAAAGATAAAATAAAACCATCTAATATAAAAAAATGTTTTGAAGCATTAAAGGAATTCCTAGTAGAAAAACAAGTGAAGTCTTTCAGAATAGCAAAAAGGGGCGAAATCACTGATAAGCTCCCGCAGAACGAACTTCTCTTACTTCTAATAAAATATCTGCAACATTTAGATATTACGATGGAAGTATGTATGGGCATTTGTAAAGTTCCACCACCAGAAGCAATAGAAAACATCTTAATTAAAAGTCATACCAGTTTATTTGGCGGTCACAGAGGCATGGGAAAAACTTACCGAAGAATAAGAGAACGTTATTATTGGAAAGGAATGAAAAAAGAAATAGAAGAATTTGTGAGGAAATGTGACGTTTGTCAAGAACAAAAGTTAACTCGAATCCGAACTAGAGAGCCGATGATCATAACAGATATACCCTCTGAACCCTTTTATAAGATAGCCATAGACAAAGTAGGACCATTACCTATTACTACTTCTGGTAACAAACACATACTAATCATTCAATGCGTTTTTACAAAATACTGCATAGCCGTTCCTATACCGAATTTGACTGCTATAACTATAGCTGATACCTTGGCTAGACACTTCATCGCCCAATTCGGCGTACCAAGAATAATATTGTCGGATAACCATAGGAGTTTCAAGAGCCAATTACTACAAGAATTGTCAAAGATCTTTGAGATCGAACTTAAAAATACCACAAGTTTCCATCCTGCTTCCAATGGCTCACTAGAACGTAGTCATGCTATGCTCGCCGACTATCTACGTACGCGAGGATCAGGCAAACAAGATTGGGATAAAATAATCCCTTTTGCCATGTTCGAATACAACACCTCAGTCCATTCATCCATCGGTTGCACTCCATTTGAGCTGATATTTGGAAGAATCGCACGAACCCCAAATATAATACTCGACGAATTCAACATAGAAACTTACAATGATTACCTGTGTGAACTTATTAGATGTTTAAGAGACTTAAGAGAAACAGCTAGAGATGATCTCATACAATCAAAATATAAAAGTAAACAACAGTATGATAAGAAGGCACGACCCCAAAACCTAGAAGTAGGAATGGAAGTATTTGTTCTAAGAGAACCTCGAAAAGGGAAATTAGACAGATTTTATAATGGAAGATTCATAGTGAGAGAAATCTATAAATCCAATAATGTCCTCATCGAATCCACTAATGGAAAACGATTAATCAAACACATGGATAAAGTCAAAAGAGCTTACGGATAATTACAAAAAAAAAAAAAATTTTTTTGTAAAATTACATTAATTACGTTTGAAATTTTTATATGTTGCAGGAAATAAAACAAGCCCAAGATAACGAATAAAATGGCTATAAGTTACTTAACCAACATCCTTATAGTATGGACCACAATCACGTCGGTAGCGAATTCTAGAGAACCAATTTATCGCATCACACCCTTACAGAAAAATCCAGGAATCTTCTATGAGGCTCAAGGCGAAATAAAACTCATACGCAGCCACTGCCGAGTAACCATAATTTTGGACTTGCAAAACTTAAGGGATCCAATTCCTTGGAAAAGGACCCAACTACAGAAAACTTACAACGACTGCTTAAAGGTATTCGAAAACAAATGTGACGAATATATTCCCATCAATTACTATCAAAAGAAACTTGACGATCTTCATTCGCGATTCGACGAACTTACTAACATCCTTGTTCCCACCACCCCGACCACCATAGGAAATAATTTATCTCCCACGCTAGCAAAGAGAGGAGCTCCTATAGAATTCATAGGATGGGCAAGCAAAAAACTGTTTGGTACCATGGACGCGGAAGACAGAGAACAAATCAATCAACAAATAAATACTCTATACCAAAGTCAAGAGTCACTTTCTAACCTAGCAGCAAACCAAACACACATAATGAGTTCGGACCTAAATCATATTCATCAAACCCTTAACAACTACAAAGAAGAACTTAACAAATTGCATAATGGTGTGTTAAATATACTCAACACCGCCTCTACGGTACAATCAGTAGAAAATAAAAGCCTCGCAACTCAGTCCATGATAATTTGGTCAGCACAATTCGCACAATCGTTAGATTCCCATTTAGACTCTCTTAAAACCTTACTTAACACTATCGAAAGCAACAAACATGGACATCTACACCCCTTAATTTTGAGTCAAAATCAATTTCAAACCTTACTCACGGTAATAAATAAACAAAATAACGACCATACCCTTCCGCTCGATCATTCCAAAATAACGCTGGAAAAATTATTGGCACTTTCTCAAACGAACATCTTTCTAATTCAAGGAAGATTGAACATGATAATAGATTTTCCCCTCACAGATCACACAAAATTTCTAAATTATAAAATCCACACCTTACCAATACCCAAAGAAATTTATAATAACCTTACAGGTTACGCAAGTATAAAACCAGCATACAGTAACCTAGTAGTTACTCCCGATTCACAAAAATATTTTCTCACTGACGCCAGTTACGTAAAAGATTGTTTGAGGAATAAAGAAACCTATTTTTGCCTACCAAAATATCCAATACTCTCTCCCTCAAGCCCGCATAGTTGCGAATATTCACTATATTCACAACCGACCACGCAATCTCTAAAAACTTGTAATCTACTAATCACAACTGACCCTAAACCCTACTGGAAAAAGTTGGACTCAACAGACGAATGGCTTTACTCAACTTTGAAACCGATGCCCTTACATATCACATGTCAAGAAAACTCAGGTACAAACGTACAGTTACAGGAAACAGGACTATTCACGTTACACGGCCAATGCACCGCCCATAATCAAGACATAACTATCTATGGAGTAAATACTATAAACATAAACGACACTTACATGTACAACCCTAATATAACCTACGACCTACCCCCACTATTATCTCTCCAACAACCTCCAACCTTTTTCATCCTATCAGGAACCCTAAAAACCGAAACCACAGCACAATTAAAAAAATGGACACAAAACAATAATATTATCTCATTGCAAGAGATAGAGTCAAAATTCCGAGAAATAGCCAATAACCACCACGAGCGCAATCGCAGTTACACTATTGTTGCAGCTGGCTTTACCACCAATCTGATAATAGTGACAATCACAATTTTTTTGGTTTGGAAATATCAAACCTCAAATTGCTCAAAAAAACCCAACCGTTACGAAAAACCAAATCCAATATACCTACAAGAATATAACAAGAAACAAGCAGAAACAATATCCGATACTACCTACCTCACAGTTCAACCCTTACAACAAGTCCCCACTAATCATAGTACCCTCGTAATATCTACACTACCCAATCCTGAAAATAGTAACCATGAAAGACAAACCCATACTAATAGAAACTTTGAAAGATCACTGTCAATCTGCTCCCTGGACGCGGAGTTACCCCCACAAAGTATAACATACGCCTAAATTAACCCATCACGTTATTATTAAATACAATAAATTAAGGAAGGACTAAATTTGGAAGTACCTCGACACCCAATCAACAAGGTACACCAGTATAATAATCCTTACCGTTCGAGTTTTTATAAAAATTTCATCGAAAATTATAAAATATAAATCATTGCCATTCATTCGTATTAATAAACCATAAATAATAAAGGGGTCAGAGAAATTAAATAGTGGCATATGAAAGATAGTAACCAGGTAACACACGTCTATTTATGTTAGGGAGTACCTTAGCTTTATTATACTCATTTCTATATTACAAAATATATAATGTTATAAAAATAATAAATTTTACTACGCATATGATAAATTTTATTATGAATGTAATAGATTTTACTATTTCAAATAGTAATGTCGAGTCGATGATCTATAACTTCATTCCCAACCTCAAAAATTTTTTCTACCAAATTGAAAATATAGTGTGTAACATATGTAGACGATTCGAAATTTTATAAGTAACATATAATAGTAATGATATAATTTAAATTTATATTAAATCTTAAATTAAAAGAATTTAAAAATTTCAATGTCAAATCACGGGTACAATATGGTGGTTTTTGATACAATCTATAGTTGTATTTACCATAGGATTTCTCTCAGTGTATGAAACAATAGTAACGTATTAATCAAAGCTAAACCCTAGTACCCTATATAATGCAAATAAACTAACCTAACCTTAAATGTAACTTACAAAGGCAATCAACTCGTAGACTTTTGGCCGGGTTGGTCGGTTCGCCGTCGGCGACCTTTTCCTGTAACAAGAAAATAACAAGAAGATAAAGAAACCAAAAGATTAATTACCGTTCTAATTGAATGTTTAAACAAACGCGCAACGATTAAATAATAAATTAACACGCTATGCTAAACTACAGTAAATATGGACGACACCTTTAATCTAATATAATTTATAACCAGAAATAACGGTCAGGCGGGAAATCTGAATGCGCGAGTTAAAGTCGTTTTAAAATTTTATTATCATTCATGAAATGCATGCAACCAAAAATTACATTAAAGGAAATTCTTAATAAATAACCATCTTACCTGATCAACTTTCTTTTTGATGACATACCCTACAACGATGAGGAGAAGTCGTCACACAATCGGCATGTGAAAACACCCCACATGTGCATCGTACCGAAGGTTCCGAGTATACGATTGTCTTCAGGCATTCGGAACAAACACCTACGCTGGGAACGCTAGGAATTTCCCCATCGTCCAACTTAAGTGGATCAGCTTCTGATTTCGCCGAACGCTTCTTCTCACGGTGCCTGCGCATCCTAATTTTAGCACCCTCTCTTCTTTTCACCTTCTCCTCTTCCGTCTCAATTACCGGACGCTTTATATTCCTTTTCCCCTTTCCCTTGGGCTGAACCTTATTACCCGACACCGAGCCCGTTGGATCTCCTAACGGAAGACCCGCATCAGTCCTAACCGGACCTTCTTGGTTTTCGCCCGTCCCAGTACTACCACCGGCATTCACAATGTTCTCCAACACTCCCATCGAGTCCTGAACCGACATCTGCATATATGCGGCCCCTGTCGGATTAAGTGGTGACACCGGCGAAACCATAGGTCGATAAAATCTACGGTCGCCCTGCGCCCTAGTAGCCTCATCAACTTCACCGTCCCCATGACTCTCAGCACTATAACTGGCCTCTGAGCCGTCACTCATAGCGTGTTCACCGTCCACACCTCTAAGGTATAATACCTTCACCCCAGAAACACCTTCACCCACACGCTGAACGCCTTGACTCACTAATTCTCGGAAACCCACGCCGCACTGCACCCCAACATGATTACCAATGTTTTCCTTCTGTTCACCCACACTCTTACTCGTCAACTCCACTTGCACTCCCACACTTATCATCTCAAGCCGAACTGCCTCCTCAACCCTAGAGACACTAGGTTGATTTGCATAAAACCTTAGGGCATCAAGGAGCCCGTTTACAACCGTCCGATTTTGACCGCTAGCAGAGACACTAGGTTGATTGGCATACACCTTTATGACATCAAGGAGACTGTTCACAACCTCCCGAACTTGACCATCAGCAGACATAATAAAGAACAACCTATAAAATCAAAATCGTCCTTTTTATTCTAATAACAAAACAATCTTAACTTAATAACATCACCAAGTCCCTATGATAACCACCAAACGAAGTTACACACGAATGTTGCACACACATTACCCACCTATTGATTTACTCGAACTAATGTAACAATTAAAACCAAGTACCAAATTTCAACTAGTCTAAGGTCACGTGTCGTTTTTTTTTATATATTTCTTAACTATTTCAAATTTAAATAACGCAAATTACTATAAATAAAAAGTTATTTTACAAGTATAAAAAAAACGTCCATACACAAAAACTTAATATCAAGCTAATGTATTCGATTTTTAAAATATATTTTAAGAAAACCCCATTATGATAACTACACTGTTAAAAATGTATTATTAAAATTTAGATGAAAGTAAGGGAAGCTCATTTCATAAACTTCTATTGAATAATATTCGGTAATAATTTTTTATTCAACTAGAAAATCTATGCGCGCAAGCGCGCCCTATATCTAATCAATGTATATAAATTTTTAATGATTGACTGTTAATATAGTGTTATTATTTTCTGTTCATTATTAAATAATAATAATTTCATATCTACTAATAGTAAAGAAATTGATGTTATATACCAATGTATCAGAGCAGTTTACGCAGCATCAGTGAATTTATAGACACGGAAAACTTCGAGAAAAATAAATCTCATTTAAAAGGATATATTATCACGATATTCATTTTCTTATTATTATTTTAAAAAATTGAAGAAATAGTAACCTTTTAAATTATTTTTTTTGACATTTCTTAAATCTTTCAAAATTTAAATAACGTAAATTACTACAAAGTCAAAAGTTGTTTTACAAATATATAACTTTTCATACACATAATTTTTAATATCAATCTAATGTATTTGAATTTCAAGACATATCTTAAGAGAATTCCAAGATCAATCTCTAGACATAGTCATGTAAAAGTATCCATGATTAAAAATATCTGTTTTTTTTTAATACAATGTAATGTAGTTTATAAAAACGACTTTTCCAATTTTATCATCACTTCAAATTTCACAGTTTAAGGAGACATAAAACGGACATTATACCTACACTCATAAATATTGATTATCTCCACATTTTAGTGCAAAATTTCAGGAAAAGAAATGCATTAGATGGTATAAATTTTTAAATAAATTCATTCATTAGCATTTATAAATTTTTAATTTCTGATAATAGAAAAATTTTAATATGTATTATTGGAATCCTAAATTCTCAATAACTAATGAATGGAGTTATTTGAAAATTAATATTTTCAGCAATATGAAATCCATAAAATATATAAAAAAATAAAATAGTTCAAATCAATTCTTAACGATATGTATATCGTTCCTATTTTTAAAATACAAATACAAATAAAAATTCTAATTTATATTTTCTTAATTATAGTAATTATATCATTCTTTCAACAAAAGATTTTTAATTTTATTTTGCAGAGAAAACTGCTTATTCTAAGCGTGATTCAATTTGAATTTTTAAATTAAATAAACAAACTTTTAAAAATAGTATATTTTAGGCAAATATTATACTATATTCTTGAAAGAAAAAATTTTTTTTTAGCTGTCAATCTAGAAATATTTTATATTCTAAATTATACTATCGAAATTGTATTACTTATCGGTTTTTTTATTATTTATTTAAAAATATTCCGAAATATTTAAAATCTTATTTTAAATTTACCAAATTATTTGCCAGGCTCATATTAGATAAATATTTTATGATATTGTTATAAGATAAAAAGTTCATGACATCTGTATTTTCTAAATTTATTCCTTAATATACTATTTTATAGTATAATTTTTAAAAAGAGAATTCAGAAGTAAAGGACATTAAATTGTTACCAAATTCTAATTTGAAATATACAATAACAAATGAATATTGAGCGGTACTTCGCACTCTCGACAACTTCACACAAAAGGAATTTTTGTGAGCGGAAGTGAGCGATGATTATACTAATAATTTTATTTAAAAAAAAATCAAACTATAACTAAATAATATAATTTAATTATTTTATCAATGATTTTTATTATTAAATTCTAAATCGATGATTTTAGTTAAGCATATTATAGTAAATCAAATCCCGTTTTTCGACAATCATATAATTCTCTTCAACGCACCAATCACGTTCTTAGTATAAAATGTTTCACAACATCCGGACATCGTTTTTTTAAAGAGGATATTAATTAATATTAAATTTATAATAATAAATTAAATCTCTTGATAAATTTCAGTTCTATATATATCATAATCAATACATTAAATTTAATACAAATGACTTAAGTAATTATTAAGTTAATAACATTCTCATTTATATCGAATATTAATACATTTTCGATTATAATACTGAAGTTAATAATCATATTATTAATTTCAATAACCATTATCTTAATCTTAAAAATTCCTGTATTAATTTAAATAATTTTTCATTAATTTCAACAATTTTTTTTTGTTAAATAAGTTTATTCTTGAATTTAAGATACATTTTATCTTAAATGCGTACTAAATTTAAGAATATCTTTAACAGTGAATATAAAAATTTTTTTTTCCCTTCCCTCTCCCTACTAAAAAATCTCAGGTGAGAAATCACCTGATTTCTCAGGTGATTAATCATGCCAAAATCTCATGTGATGATTTTTTTGGTTATTACACGTTTCAAACTATGCTTAATCAATTGCGAACTATTTTTGAAAATTTTTCAAAAATTGAACTTAGAAAATTTTTTGTAAAATGAATCAAAATTTTTTCTAAGACCAAATTTTTAAAAAATTTTCTAAGTTCAAATTTTTCAAAAATTTTCAAAAATAGTTCGCAATTGACTAAGTATGCTTTGAAACGTGTAAAAACCAAAAGAATCGTCACATGAGATTTTAGCATGATTAATCACCTGAGAAATCAGGTGATTTCTCACCTGAGATTTTTTAGTAGGGTCTTCTCCCTCTTTCAAACAAAAGATTTAAATCTTATTTTCTTTCAAAATTCTCCTAATGTCGTTATATGTGACAATGATAAGACGCGCGGACAGCGTAACTTAGCACGAGCGCGCGTAACACGGCGCAGAACATAACAAGTATATTTGCCTTGCTTATGTCCTTTTCTTAGACAGAACGATATATATATAACCTAACATGTATAAATCAAGCTTAAAACAAACAATTAACGAACCAAACGTGGTTATTAATTGTAGAATAAACATGGAATTCAATCCTTTTTTTTTATAACCAATAAAAGTACATATTGCAACATATTATTGTTTCAAGGTATTTCTATCAAGATGAGAGAAAGCGCTGTATTTGTGCAAGTGAGATAGAAATTTAAGATTTGTACGAGTAAAACGAGACAACGATATAGCATTCGATAATACACATTAAATGTCACATTGCTTTGAACTCTCGGTTATGATTAAAATTAATGATTATTAAATTATCTCTCTAATCCATGAATCTATGTATTATTAGGTTGTCATTTTTTTTTTTTTTTTTGTAGCAAAATTGTTAAAATATTTTAAAGTATTATTCTACAACTAATAAATATAAAATAAAATATTTAAATATGTTCCCTTCTCACAGTTAAAGATAACATTAAATTTAATATAAAATATGAAACCGGCTCCCAAACATTTTATTAATACTAATAATTTTATTGTAATTTTTAATATGAAATTGAATAAAAATTAAACAAAATTGAAATTTCAATAATAGTATCAGAAGTGAGTTTCATAATTTTTAACAGTGTATATAAAATAATTCTCGAAGTTTATTAATTAACCTTAATTTTACTAACTTTTATTAGTTCTTTTAATAGTTATATAAATTAAATATAAGATTTTTAAATTTTATAAAGTTCGCACTTTTCTCACGAACCCAAACATACATTTTTCTTTTTTTTTCCAATTGAGAAATCCGATTGTACATTATAAACAAATTATTAAGTAAAATTATATTGCTCACCTCTGCAAACTTATAATAAAGAAAAACCCAAACTACAACGCCACAAAAAAATTTTTGAATCACAAATACAGTTATTCTGTTCATTCACAATACAGTTCAATTAAAGTTGACTGTAAACACTGTTACATTCACTAATCATAATTAAAATACGCTTTTCTTCTCTCTACGAAATATCTATTCACAAATAATTAGTCCTTATAAATAAACCACGAATAATTTTTATGGAACGCAACAATCAACAGGTGCTCGCGATTATACATACAACCACACTGCATAATTAATTTTAATAACGAACGTCAACATAATGAGCGCAGCACTTGATGGACAGCTTCATAACGAGCGCTACTTAGAAGCTACATCGGGCAACGAACATAATTTTTTCCCCACGCGCACTACTACGCCCGCGCGTAGTAACACTAGAGGCCTATTCTACTGCAGATAAGACGGCGTACGACGCTTGAATCAAGTCACCGATGACGACGTTATGACGTAACACGTACACATATCGCAAGCTGCATACATATTATTGTGTCATGTATTGTTATACTACACATATATATGTATATTGTACTAAATATGCAATGTGCGTATATGTATGTATGGATTGTCTCCGAAACTTTTCGTTTATAACAAACTACAAGACAATATATAGTAAATAACGATATTATAGCAACCTATGAGTTAAACTATAAAACCACATTCTACTTTAAATATTACATCGAAAAAGGAAAAATTTTTTTTTCCTCGATATTTAACAATGAAAGCTCATCAGAAGCCGAAAATACCAAAATTTTTTTTTCACGTTTTTAAACTCTGATTTTTGAACAAGCATTATAATTCAAAAATCCCTTTGAATATAATTATATACATAAGAAAACATCAAATAAAATTTTAGCCATAAGTGCTACTTGTATAAATATGTTTTAATTAAAAACTTTAAAAAAAAAAAAAAAAGGGCCGCATAACTCGTCTAAAATTACAACATTGTTCTCTCGCACATTTTGCGATCGTTTAAATTAATAAAAGGAACACTGTAAACAGTAATTAATATATAAAGAAATTTATAATCATGGTGTTCAAGCGATATATCAATGAAATTACTCTTAAAAATCATTTCACAAAACAGTACGAGGAAAACGAAGGGATTCCGGAGACGGACCCATATATATATGTATATGTGTATATATAAAACCTTACCTCACAAATTTCCTTCTTGAAATTTTATTAACTTTTATTAATAAACTATTAAGTTTTGCTTACGTTACTCCTCCTGGGACCACAGCTTCTATCGGCCAATTCCTACGGCTGCCCCTCCTAAATTCCAATTTTTTTTTTCTCTTCCTTTTCTCTTCCTCCATTTATTATTAATTATTTTAATTTTTAATGTTTCTGGTAGGTAAGATAATGAAAAGAGACTTCTTATAAAAATTTTTTTTTTATCTCTATTTTTATTTATAAATATATACATAATAACTTACAATGCTAAACATACAACCTCACAAACCCTGCATATACTACCATCACATCTCGCGTAATTTCAATCCTTAATAACACTCCACTAACCACTAATTCAAGCACCTCATAAAAAAACATACAATCCAAATTAAAGTCACCATCACCAAGATAAAAAACATCACTCGCCCACCGATCCATTCTTCTAAAAATACAAGTAATGGCCCAAGAACCAAACTGAAACAAAACAAATTTTATTATTTTTTTTCTCTCTCTCCTTCCTTTTCCCTTTTTCCTACGACTAGTATCATAAAAAAACGAAAAAGAACTTACATCCACATATTTCAAACAATAGTATGGAGGTGGCGGAACGAAGTCCTGATAGTCCAGGGGCAAGAAAAGAGACTCCTGCAGAGCCTCGTTCCTGCACCTCAGATAGCGCCTCAACAGCCTCAGATCACGCCACCAATAAAACTAGAAGTAAAATTTTTTTTTTATATAACTTACCATCCCTTAATCCCAAATAAAAACAAAAAAAAGAGGGAGATATTACAATCCTACCTGTACATAAACCATGATCCTTTTTCTTTTAATTAACTTTCTATGATTCCAGCAGCACAATTCACTCTGGACAACAGATTGTTACTGCTGCTTATAAACAAAAAATTTCACTTGATTTTAAAACAGCTCCTCTCCCCTTTTCTCTCCGTTTTAAATTTCACTTAAGATACACACTAACAACCATAGCTGCTATATCAGCGAATTCCTCGCCTTATAACTACAAAATCGCTTAACTAAAAAATTTGAAAGAAAAAAATTATGACTATACTACGATCGAACACTTCAGTGCAAACGCAAACTTAACCACGATAACAATAATTCTTCTAATACCGGCTAATTTTCTTACGGCATAATCTATTACCAATAATAACTAATAATTAACAATTCCCTTTTCTATTAATTATCTCAATAATATTTACTGCTAAACTTCACTCTAAATCAAAATTTTCATACTAGTTTGTGTTGTACATTAGTGTTGTATAAAAAAAAAAAAAAAAAAGAGAAGAAGAAAGGAAAATGGACCCAAAAAGCTTAACTCTATTCTCTATTATCAACATCGTACGCTACATAAACGACACCTTCAGAAAATATAAAATTCAATTGAGGCAAACCTATGAAGATATAAGGAGGATGGAAGATTTACCTGCTTACCAGAACATAAACAACTGTTACCAACACGTAACAAGATATCTCTTCAAAAGAGCAAGTTGGGACCTCGCAACTCAGATATTTCCATACGGATGTACCGACAAAGAATGTAACACTCGGTTCTTAGAGAAAATAAGAAACACCAAATGGCAAAAGATAGCCGAAATGATCGAAAACCTAAATATAAACTACAATCAGGAAATAAAAACATACATATCACGAGTAACCGGTACAGCTAATTACGAAATAACATATAGCTACGAAGAGATGCAACACCCAACCGTTCATTGGCGTGTAGAATATCGCAGAGTACGAACATCAATAAAGGAATTACTGACAACATTAACGAAACCCGACTGTTGGGATTTTGAACTCAATATCGAGTCCTTCGAATAAAGTTAAACATTGGTGGTCAAATCTATAACATCTAGAAGAAACAACAATTTCACGGCTACTTCAAGAACAACAAAACAAGACAACCTTAGCTAAGTTCAATAAAAATAATTTAATTCAAGAAATCTAACTTCCAATTAAGTAAACAATTATCTTACATTCTGCATAACGTTAATATATATGTTCAAGCGAATTATTTATAATCTAAGCACTTCAAATTTTTATTCAATATACCGTACATTTTTTTTTTTAGATTTAAGAAAATTTTTTTATTACTTCAAAACTTCTAGTAGGTAACCACATTTACTATAATTCATTAAGAAAAATTTTTTTTTTAAAAACAATATATATATAATTAGTTCAAACCATAAATTCAAAATTAAGTTTTATCAGTAATAACAAAACTAATGTTACAATAAAAGTCAAAGTGTCCAAGGTAATTAAACATCTCACAACCAATTACATTATCTAACACCTTATCTATAAACCAGTTGCCTGACTCGGTCCATTCTGCGACTCTTACGCTGATTGTCGGGGCGACAATCGACCTGAGGGGGAAGGTGTTACATCCCATGGAACTACCCTTAAATTTAATTAGAAATTATTAAAACATTTTTTATTTTTAAATACAACGATAGTAAATTATAAAAATTAAGTTTCAACTATTTCAAAGCTTTAATTCAAAATCAGTTCCATGCGATGTACCGAGTCAGCACTTATCAACATTTTTATTGCGAAAACTCTCAATTGTACGAAAGTGTGAAGGAGAGACAGAGAAGGAAATAAATTAGGAATTTCATTAGCAAGCAGGCTAATGAACTTCTTGACGATTCTCTTGATGAATTCAAATACACGTCGAAGTTTGATTGGACGAGCCATCTCCAATTGCCCGGACACAAGGTTATAAAAACAACCTGGAGGTCTAGCAAGTGCCTTTTGTCATAATAAGACAGCACCCGCAATAGTCGGCTCTGCTGGTCCACTGAGAAATTAGAATCAGTGTTAGAAAAATAAGTTATAAACTTTTAAGGTTTAGAAATTTAAACCATATTAATAATTAGCCTAGAAGCCTAATTTATTAATAATATTAAAATAATTAATCTTGTGTGATATCAAAATCTGTGGAACCTTACCTTGAAAGAAAGAAGGAAAATTCGTTCAACACAAATTCTATAAATAAATTATCTTGAGAGACAATTGTGCCGCTGACCAGAATATAACCTGTGTTCAAGCAATAGAGGAAGGAACCAATCATTCTTGCCACGGACTTTCTCACCGTGTAGTTTAAGGAGTCTGAGTATAGAAACGTCAGGACTATCGAATTGGAGTCAATTTCTTCTCTTTCTCTCCTAATTTTGTGAGTTATTTATACCAACGAAATTTATAAATTAACCTAATAAAAATTAAAGCATAAATAAGCAAGTAAGGATAGAAAAATTATATAAATAATCTTAGTTAATACTTAGAAATTGATATAAGATCATATAACAATTTTCCTTCATAAAAATTAAAGATAATTGTTGTGAGACTATTATTTAGAATAAGAACCTAACAGTAAGATACAAGACAAATCTTTAATTAAATAAAAACTAATTAAAATAAAGTTTGTGAATCATTTAATTTATGAAAATATATATAATCCCTTTTCTTTTATAACTTAAATGTCTATATATATATATATATATATATATATATATATATATATATATATATACATGCATAACAAATATTCATAAAATAATAACTCGTGAATATGCACAAGTATTGTTAATATTATTATTGAGACGTTGATCATAACATTTGGTTAAATACGAATTTTGGGGGTAATTATCGTTATATTATCATTTCATCTATTTCAGAAATTCGAAGTTTTGGTTACGCTTGAAGTGTCACTTTGGTTACGTTATTAAGCGTCACTTTGGTTACGTTCTTGAATGTCACTTTGGTTACGCTATTTAGCGTCACTTTGGTTACGTTCTTGAGTGTCACTTGGGTTACGTTTTTAGGCGTCACTTTGGTTACGCTCTGGAGTGTCACTTTGGTTACGCTATTAAGCGTCACTTTGGTTACGATCTTAGGCGTCACTTTGGTTACGTTTCAGGAATACGTGATTTCTGTTGCGCTAAGGAAGCGTGACCATCAGTTACGCTCAAGTGAAAGTTACGTTAATTATTATACAGATAAATAAAAGTTGAGAAACATAAATTCTGATCAAAATTAGATCCAATTTAATTTCTACAATCAATAAAGATTAAGAAAAATCAATTTAAGAATTATACTTGTGAGTATTCCAACGAGTTATTATTAAAATCAATACATCAGCAAGGGACAAGGTAAGTCCTGGGACGGTAGGCTGGTTCCCAGCGGAAATAAATAATTTTTGTTAAGAACTCAACGACCGAACCTAGTCCGGTCGTAACAAATAAATATCATATTGTTATATTTGTATTATTGCTTTTTCCAAATAATATTACCAAGAGTCATTCAGTTGACGTAATATTCACTAGTAAATTATTTACTAAAATTATTTCACGGTATTGTAACGACCTAAAAAGGCTTTCTAAAAGTTTTCTTTTTTATATACTTTAGCAATAGCCAACATCAAGACGTTTTGTATTTATAAAAAGTATATTAGAATCAATTTGTACTACTGTTAGCGTTAGCTTAGGAAATTAGACTCTAGGCCAGCACGTATAATTTTGTTCATATTTCGCTACTAGGCCACCGGAAAACGTATGAAGTTTTATTACCCTAGTAGACGTTCGTTACCTTTTTTGGGCCTAGCCGAAAAACTTCAACCAATGGTGGCCTACGAAGTTTTGCTCGTAATTCTTTTGTTTAAACATTTCGTTAGGCCACCAGAAACACACGCTTTCTGTTTCCTTTTATGGTTTCAAACAAATTGTACTTGACCAATACCGTCTACTAGAGGTGGACCCAAATTCAACACGTGCCATCTCCAATAATTTCTATTGTCTTTTTCCACTTTCGATCTCTTTTCGTTAGTATAAAAAGACTTGGGACCATCCTCTAGGAAGCCAGTCATTTGCTCATTTATATTTGTTACAGATCACTTCGATTATTGACCAGCGGGTCACTATTAATAATAAAAAGAAGCCAGTTTACCTAAATATATAGTATAGTGCGGCCGTAAGTTACTTATATATAATAATCTACATTCAGTGAAAAATTAAAATTTTATAAATTCTTTATTAACTTGAAAAGTATATTGAAAATCTAAAAGTTATAATCTAAAAGTATTATTGCATTGTTTTGAAATTACAATTTCTTTATTTCTACTCCTAACGTCGGAAAGTGTATTAACAAATATAAACAAAAATCATAAATCTAAAAATTATTATTATAATACAATCTTCTTGCGAGAACGAATTTATAACAAATAGTGTATTAACGACCGACGAAAGATATATATACATATTGTTTAATAAACCAGGAACTTTAAGGTAAGCCTGACAAATTATTTAAAAACTTTTCTTTTTCTAAATCCCTTCCTATTCTTAACGAGTTCTTGAGCTCGCGAAAGAAATCACATCCTTTCTCCTCTCTGCCACGCAATTAAATATATTTGCTACGCATCTACTCGGCGTAGCAAAACTATAACGTTCATCAATAAAATTATATTTATATTTATAAATAATCAGAACGTTACAGTATCATAATCAATAACTATAATCATCACTACAAGATTATAATCATTGATTACCCAATGTAGTTGTAGAATTAATCGTTGAATATATTGTAATTAATAATTATGATTTTGTAGTTATTATTATAGTTATTGATTATAATACCGTGAAATAATTACAGTATATCATAGTTTTACTGTAATAATTATAATATATCATAGTTCAGTAAAGTAAATAACTATAGTTTTTATTATAGTATTTTTTAAAAGGGTTATAGTAAATATTAGGTTATATAACCATAGTCCTATATATATTTATTTATCAAATGTTTTATATCATAATAAAAATTGTTACTACCAACTAATAAGGCTTAAAAATATGAAAATATGATAAAAACGTTATGATGAATGATTTAGTAAACTAATGAAATTACAAAAAGATATTAAAAGAAATATCAAATGAATGTTCCCTTGCGAAAAATAAACTTAAATACACACCGAAAATAACACTGTAATCAGCACTTAAGAAGGGGCCGAACTATCTGTCTTTGTCTAATAGCGTTTTTCATCATTTATGTAAACACTATCCGGTATAACAAGAAAAAAATAGCAGCCCCCGCTAGATATTAGTATAATAAGTAAATTTTGTAATAACAACCAAATTTTTTCACTGCGTAGTTTTTGAATAATTAGAGACCTACCAAAAAAAGATAGGTTATATTCTAGATTGCTAGTAGGTCTCTAATTAGTCAAAAACTATACGGTAAAAAATTTGGTTGTTATTACAAAATTTACCAATTATACTAATATCTAGCGGGGGCTGCTATTTTTTTCTTGTTATACCGGATAGTGTTTACATAAATGATGAAAAACGCAATTAGACAAAGACAGATAGTTCGACCCCTTCTTAATCAACACTACAATTTTGAGGATCATTTCGTATACCGAAAAAACACAAAGAAAACACCGTCAAGAACACCCGAAATTTAAGAGTGCTTTTGATTTTGGTGTACACCCAGTGTTAGGTATTCATTTTGGTATACACCCAATTTTAGTGTGCATGATGTGTACACTCAGTTTTGGTGTACACAGTGTATACACCCAATTTTGGTGTACACAGTGTATACACCAAATTCTCGTATGCACAGTGTATTTTTAATTTTAGGATACATATAATTACAAAATTTTATTTCTGTAATTATAGGTAAACATTGAAATTAGGTATATACGATGTAGACCAGTTTGAGGTACAAATAAATATTAATGCCTAAAAACAAAATACAGATAATCATAATTAAATTTATTGAATTTAAAGAAAAATAACTAAATTTGTAAATTTAAATAAATAATTGATAATTATAGAAATTTATTGATACTAAAATAGTTTTTATTTTTTTTTATTATACATTAATCTCTTTGTTAATAATAATACATTATAAAAATACTAAAATTATTAGGAATAACTTTTGTTACGAATTTTATTTTATTATTAAGCGACTTATATAATATTAAATTATAAAAAAGGCGAGAAAGCGTCCATGACGTGGATCGAACCCCGGGCCTCTTTCACAACAGACAAGCGCTCAAACGTTGAGCCATTCCCACCGATGCATTTTCATTTCTTTGGTCGCTTTATATTCTATAAACTGTATACTTGCATTTTTTCTATATTCGCTACTATACGGCACTCGTAACACGTCTGAGGCCGTGGTAACGTCGTCCCCGACGTTTTATATATTAACTCCCATAGTTATTATAGAAATCTTATTGATTTATCGACCACGCAATCAGAAATTTTGTCAATCAGAAATTTTTTACTTTTGAGTTTTAAATTAATGCTTAGAAATTTAAAATTGATATATATATATATATATATATATATATATATATATATATATTATATGATTTACATTATATTTATCAACTGTTGAAAATCGTTACACAATTTATAGGCTTTTACGTTAACAGGTATTAATCATATTGAAGTTTTTCGCTCCTAACGTCGCTTAGTTGAATTTTCTTTTATTATATTATTATGTATAAATGGCTAATTTAAAGTAAATAAGAATTAATTAATTGAATTTTGAGTACTGAATAAAATTGAAAATAATTTGATGAAACATAATATAAAAATATATGTACACATGTGCTTAGAGTAAAAGAGCGTATAATTTATTTCAAATGACTATTTCTCACTCTACTTCCATTAGAAAAACAAAGATAGTACGATATTTGATGTAAATAAACTGAGAACTGGGTACTGAGTTACAACTATAATTTCCAGACCTCAATATATGACCATGAATTTGAATTATGAAATTAATTTATAAGTGAAACATGCTTAAAAGAAATTCGTGTTGATTTCTAATAAAAATATCTTCACTAATGGATTTTATATATATGAAATACGAAATTTAAATAGAAAAAATCATAAGATTAAAATACAACATTTTAGTTAATTTTAAATTCGAATGTTTCGGAATAAAAAAGTAACTATTTGCAATTACTTAACAATCCTTTTTGCATCTAATATAAAAATTTAATGAGATACAAATATTACAAAGTGTATGTATTACAAGTAAGGTTTGCATATCATAAATATTATAATTTTTAGAAAATTCTTGATATTAATAGATTATTAATTTGAAAAACTGAATATTTTTTTATTGATGACAAGTAACTTTTCAAAAATAGTTGAAATAATACTGTAAATAATCAAATAACATTTTCATCAAAATAAATTTGATTGCTATAATTATTAAAATAAACATTTTTATTTAACTACAATCTAGTGTAATAATTATTTTTTTAATATATATATATTAAAAAAATAATAATTTTATTTGATGAACAGTTATATAAATATTATATATTTATAATTGTATAACTAAATTTATTAAATTAAAATTGTATTCAGTTATAAAAAAATTCCAGAAAAAGACATTATTATGGAAATGCGAGAAACAAAAAAGTAATGATAAATTAGAACTAAGACGTGTTCAAGAAACTTTACGTAAGAAAAAAGCTTATATGAAAATGAAAAAAGGACAACCAAATAAATATAAACAGAAATTAGAAAATACTAAGATAACAAAATGGCAATTCAAGGAAACAATGAGTACTGATAAATTGGAACAAATACGTGCGAATGAGGCTTTACGTAAGAAAGAAGATTATATAAAAATTAAAGAAGAACAACCAGAAAAATATGAAGAAAAATTAGAAAATATTAAGTGTAAACGATTAAAAATTGAAGATAATAATTATAATGAAAATGAGAATAATAATAATCATAATAACAATCATAATATTGTATTAAACGAAGTCATTAATAAAACAATAAAGGGCAAAGTAGAAAAAAAATTAAAGAAATTTAATGAAAAAATATTAACTACAAAAATTAATTTGAAACTGATTAGTTGTTTGGCAAATATATATTTCGATGAAAATCTCACATCTGGAAATTAAATTGGTTCCATGACAAATACATGTGTTTATTGTGATGTGCAACATTTTGCTTTTTAATATACTATAAGTAACGATTTCTCCAATGGTTGTCATAAAGGTACGATTAATGTTTTTAGCAACTGAATTTACGGAAGTGAGTATTGATTTTCGACGAAAAGTTAGGTTATACAATAATAATGCTTTAGCATTTGCAAGTTTTGATGCCAATTTTGATACATTGCCGGGTAAAGAACTACAAGTTATTAGGATATGTGGACAAATTTACCATAATAAATATGCGTTACATCCTAATAAAGATGAAGCACGTAAATATGGACAATTATATATTTTAGATAATGAAATGGCAACGATTGAACGACATAAGTTTAATACAAACTTAACATTATTAAAACATTTAGATAACTTAATAAGAGATATTAACCCTCATGCTAAAGCCTACAAAATGATGCATAAAGCAGGAGAAAAAGAACTACAACGATGTGCAAAAATCAATTGTCTTCTGAAAACTGTTACTATGCCTATTGTCCGCAATAATAATTTCGATAAAAATAGATATAATCTACCTAACTGTAATAAAGTAGCAATAGTATACGTTGGAGAAGACGATATGCCTCCTATTAAACGTGATATTGTTCATTACTCTAAGTCTGATAAACCAATTAGTATACTAACAATTAGCAAACACACAGATCATATGACATATTCGCTTATTCATCCTAATGGTGGTTTTAGATGGATGTCAAATATGAAAAATAAATTTGGAAAATCTAATATTAAAAATTTGCAATTTTATAATTATAGATTTAGTGTTAGAAATGAATTTAATCCATTTCTTAATTTAGGAAAATTATCTCAACAGTTCATTGTTGATGCGTTTGTAAAAGTTAAAACCTCCAGATTATATTTCATACGAAAAAACCAAAACGTATTAAGAAGTGATTGTTACAAAGGTGTTATGGACTATTTACATAACAAAAAAGAATTAGTTTATTCAAAAATTGGAAAAATGGTAATATTACCATCAAACTTTACAGTAAGTCCACGATTTTTAAAACAAAATTACATTGATTCAATAACACTTGTAAATTATCATGGTAAACCTGACCTTTTTGTGACTATGACCTGTAACCCACATTGGAAAGAAATAACTGAAAACTTGGAAATTTATAAAAATGCAATAGACAGACCAGATATTATAACAAAAGTATTTTATCAAAAAGTAGAAAAATTCAAAAATTTAGTAATAAAAAAGGGAATATTAGGAAAATGTATTGCATATAGTTATGTAATTGAATTTCAAAAACGAGGATTACCACATATGCATATGTTGTTATTCTTAGATAAAAATGATAAATTTGACATTCCCGAAAAAGTTGATAAAAAATTAAATGCAGAAATCCCAATTAGAGATATTTATCCAAAATTATATAGTATTGTTAAACAATTTATGATACACGGTCCCTGTGGTATGCAAAATATAAATTTTCTGTGTATGGATAAAAATACGAAACAATGTACGAAAAATTTTCTAAAAAAATTTAATAATACAACAACATTTAAATCAAATGGGTATCCACTATACAAACGCAAAAATGATAGCGTCGAAATTATTTTTAAAAATAAATTTACAGAAAGAATTGTAGATAATGGATTTGTTGTTCTTTATAATCCTTACTTATTATTGAAATTTAATGCATACATAAACGTAGAAGTTTGTTCCACTGTACAATGCATTAAATATTTATACAAACACTGTTATGAAGGTCATGATTGTGCATACATTAAAATACATCAAGTAAATGTTGATTTTAGATCAGAAAATAAAGACACTTTTGAAAATGACAATAGTGAAAATGTTAAATATGAATATGACGAAATCAAACAATACATTAATACACGATATTTATGTCCACCTGATGCAATGCATAGATTATTAGAATATCCTTTACATGTTATTCCACATACTATAAAACGTCTAAGCGTTCATGAAGAGAATCAATTAAACGTATTTTTTAAAGAAGGAAAAGAAGAAATGATCATGCAAAAAAATGTTGGAACAACATTAACAGCATATTTTGAATTGAATAGAGAAGATTTTGAAGCACGAAATTACTTATATTCAGAAATACCAAATTTTTAAACATTTGATGAAAAACTAAAAAAGTGGAATAAAAGAAAAAAAAAGAAAACCAATACTCAGTAGAATGTACTTAGTAAGTTTGAAAGATAGAGAAGGTTATTTTATTAGGTTATTACTATTACATGTTAAAGGAGCCACGTCTTTTGAAGCTTTGCGTACTGTTGATGATGTGATGTACCTTTCGTTTTATGAGGCAGCTGAGGCAAAACAATTAATTAATGAAGATAAAGAATAGGATAGATGCTTGGAAGAAGCATCTTCAACAGAATTGCCTTATGCTCTTTGTGAATTATTTGCTTTTATTTGCGTTTTTCATAATCCTATAAGTGCACGAGATTCATATGAAAAATACAAAGATAAATTTTACCACTCTAAATACGAAAAAAATGTAGGTGAAAATCTTGCATTGAATGTTATTAAAAATAATTTACAAGTCAATGGATTTTCATTAAACGATTTTAATTTACCTAACATAAGCACATTTATGGAAGACGATAATAATGAAACAATTTTAAATCATAACAATTATATTTTTAATGAATTAGAAATGAAAATAAATTCTTTAAATAATAAACAAAGGCAAATCTTCGACTCTACACTGAAAAGTTTAAACAACCAAAGTAAAGAAAAATATATATTTTTTTTTTTTTTTTATCGAGCATTTTAAACCTTTACATAAAAATATATTTTTATAGATGGACCGGGTGGAAGTGAAAAAAGTTATTTACTTAACGTTTTAATGGCTTATTTTAAATATTATACCATACATTATTTATGTGTAGCTTCGACAGGTATAGCAGCGAATTCATTAGTCGATGGAAAAACCGTGCATACAACATTTAAACTTCCGTTAAATAGATATCAGATTGTACAACTTGTAATGTTAAGCCTAATTCTGCAGAAGGCAAACAATTAAAGGAAAAACAAATAATTATTTGGGATAAAATATTCATGATTTCAATATTTGCTTTTAAAGCGGTTGATCGTCTTTTTCAAGATTTATGCAATGTAAACCAACCCTTCAGTAGTAAAACTGTAATTATATCAGGAGATTTCAGGCAAACATTACCAATTGTACGACATGAACATTATTGAAGATTCAGTTAAATTTAGTTTATTATGGCAAAATTTCAAGCAAATGAAGTTAAATGAAAATCTGCGAGTTTCGGATAATGATAATAATTTTAAACAATGCTTATTAGACATCGGAGAAGGAAAACGCCGCGACGTTTTTGAAGATGATAATGAAGTAAGTGCTATACCAGATAATTTTATCATTAAAGAAAATCTTGTCGATTAAATAGTCGGAAAAACAATAAAAATAGATAATACGAATATAACGGAAAAAGTTATTTCGGCTCCTAAAAATAATGATGTTACTAAAATCAATAATAATGTTTTAAATTTAATGGAAGGAAACCATGTTGAATATTTGAGTATTGATACTGCTGAAGATGATAACAAATAAAATTTAGATATTATGTTACCTACAGAATTTTTAAATAAGTTAACTCCCAATGGACTTCCACCACATAAATAACATTTAAAAGTAGGGGCTATCATTATACTTTTAAGAAATTTAAATGTCAATAAGGGACTTTGTAATGGAACAAGGTTGATAGTAAAAAAAATGCTTAAATATTCCATTCAAGCGGAATAAGCAACTTGTCAAAACAAAGGTAAATTAGTTTTCATTCCAAGAATAAATTTATCTCCATCTACGGAAAAAATTCCATTCAATATGCAACGAAAACAGTTTACTATTAGATTAGGATTCGCAATGACTATTCATAAATCACAAGGACAATCTTATGAAAAAGTTGGTGTTTATTTGCCTTCACCAGTTTTCAGTCATGGGCAATTATATGTTGCTCTTTCAAGGACGAAATTTAAAAACAATTTAAAATTATTTTTCGGTGACGACGCTATTGTCAATGGAGAAAATAAAAATGATCAGAACACAATATATACAAAAAACATTTTTTATAAAGAGATATTATAAAGAATATGTCAATATGTATTTTATATTTATGTTTTGGATTGTGTTAATAGTTGAACTCGAAATATAATAAAATATATGATATTTGTAACGCGGCTTTTTCAGAACTTCTTCCTTTTAATAAAATCTTTTTGTCTTAATGAGAGATGGAAGATGTTGTTTATATTCACATCTTCTCTCTCACTCTAAGACTATCTTCTCGCTCTTTCTATCCCCTTTAAAACTCAATATAATGAAAATCACGACTACCTTACCGTACACGTTCACGCTGCATACACATGCACACCAGGAACACGCCAATAAAACCCAAGGTACTAATCCACCTGGTTATTGATTTTTCTTGTTCCCGGTGCTGATGCTTAAACCTGTCATCTAGTAACACGTGAGACCGTGCTTTGGAGGTTAAGCCTAGGTGGGGACACTCACTAACACAAACCAAGGCACACACACACACATGGTTGTAAGCACTTCACTCACGAGACGCAACGAAAGCCCCGAGCAGACGATTCTCACTACCAAACGTCTAGGAGGCGGCGAAGCGGCGCCGACGGCACAAACAATATACGAACACGTGCTCGCGCGAACACGCTATTGTGGCGCTCGCGTAGAGTTAGTTAAAAAGTAGAAAGAGAAAGAGATATATAGAAATACACTGAGAGAATAATGAAAGTCGATAAAGTAGGATAAACGCATATGGTAAAAAGATAGCGTACGTATAAAAATCTTAATTATAATAAAAAGAGATGCTAGATTAACAGATAAGAAACTGAAATGAGTCATATTATAGGTGGCGCGCAAAATCTAAAGATATTCAAATATAATTTAAATAATAATTTCTATTTACTTGTTGTTACGACATTTTAGTATATTTTTATAGATGGCGCTACAGTACAAATAAATAAAATAACTGTGTAATTATACGAAATAGTTAAAAATGAAAATAGTTAACAGAATAAAGACTCAAGCGAACCTAAAATAATGAATAGAGAAAATAAGATGAACTGTAATCAAATTAAGCGCGCAGATGGCGTAACCTGTAAAGTGTAAAAATACTACACTAGTAATAGGAAGTAACATGTAATTTGACTAGCTAATCGCTAATGTAAACTACACCAGACTAAAATGATAAAAGAACTTTATTTGATTAGTGAGTCGCGAAATAGAAAAAGATAGTAAATAGGAAATAACAAGAGTAACAAAGAGAGTAATAGAGAAGAAGAAGCCACTGATACTCAGCGTTCACTTCCTTCTTCTTCGTGCCTCATTATCGTTTCGTTAGCCTTGCTACATAGTTGCCTTATAACATTTTTTCTTTCTAAAAGCTATTTTGTTACTTGTTGCATTGTTAATTGTTGATTATTAAAGTTATTGTTATTTAGTTATCATTGTTAAGTTTCTCTCGGCTATTGTTAAATTTTTTCTTGCTATTTACTAATTGAAAATCGGTCGCGTGGGGATCAAACCCAACCACTAAGGACTACCATCACACTAAGGGGCCCATAATACTAGTTGCCGGCCATTTTTGGATATCGCTTGCGTAGATTTTCGGGGTTTTTGCTGTTGTTTCTTTTGATTGAGAGGATTAAAGGATGATTAAAGTAGAACATAGTAACGAGCAGAAAAAGGTATAATTTGTATTAAATTTATTTGTGTGTGTTTTTTTTTTTTTTTATTTTATTTAAAATTGTGATAAAAAAAAAGTTAATAGTGCGCGAAGTTGGAAATACAAATTCTCTCTCTCTCGTAGCGAATTAATAGCAGTGTATAAATTAATCGAATTTGCTGCTATTATTTAATAACCAAGAAATTAGAAATTTACTCAATTAAATTTTTTTTTTGTCGTAATACTTGAAAATTTGTGCGGAGAAATCACGGCAGGCTATATAAATAGCCACGTGGTTCCCTAACCTAAAAGTAATTCGTGGCATCATTGTGAATTAGCGAAAATTTAAATTGTTGTTTTATTTAAATATTGAGGAGAAATTTGTTATTAAATTGAATAGAGAAAATTAATTGTGAGATTTCCTTTTATATTCCTAACCTAAAATATTGAAGTGTAAGAAGAAATTTAGCAACGTAATAAGTGATCGTGAATAAATGCTATTTCTTTCTAGTGAATTATATTCGTTGTAAATGAAATCTTAAACTATTTATAAATTAAAAATAGAAGTTCATAATTAATTCTAGAAATTTTTCTTTTTCTTAGTTTTCTTTTACTTAGTTTTTGATCTTATTGAATTTATATCAAGTAGTTTAAGTTAGATTAGAATCAAAAGTCATAGTAATTTAGTTTCTGGATATATATATATGAAATATTTATATTACGTTACTACAAAATATATAACCTCGCTTCTACGAAACGCATACTGAAGATTAGAGAGAGAAAGACTCAGAAGAAACTCGATACTAGCGCCACCAATTGGAGAATTGCGTAGTCTGAGATACGCACTGCTGTTCGAGCCCTACCCTTACATAACCTAAAATAGATATTGAATACGTGTTGCTCCATTACTCAATTTTGTTTTAATATTAAAGAGATTCAGATTATTATTATTGCTTATTAGTTTAAATTAATAATTTTCTTTTCTGTAATTTAGTATATTTTAATTGATTTCTATATTTTATTATTATTTTAACTTGATTTAGAGAAATCGTCTATAACTTAACCTACATTCTTTTAATTAAATTATTTAAAGTTTATTTAGTGAATTTTACTCTCTATAATTAAATATTTGTTAACTTGTTTATTGAAGAGATTTTATAATTGATTAGAAATTTAAAGGTAGAGTATTTAATTCCCTTCTTATACTATTATTATTAATTTTGTAGGTTGGTAAATCTCAGAATTTGGGAATTATAAGCCAATTATTATTTCGTATTTAAGTAGATATATTTATAATATCCCAAATAAAAACCAACTTTACATATTTGATAAAAATAAATATCAACTGACGCTTTCAAAATAGTTTAATATGATGTTGAATCAGCTGTATAAAGGACGCGCTGTTAAATCGGCTGCATAAGGAAACGTTCTGTTGAATCGGCTGCATACGAGGATACGCTAGTAAATCGACTACATTAGGGAATGCGCTGTTGAATCGGCTGCAAATAGGGATGCGCTGTCCAATCGGCTGCATATGGGGATGCGCTGTTGAATTAGCTGCATAATGGGATGCGCTGTTGAATCGGGTGCATATTGGGATGTGCTGTTGAATCGGTTGCATATTGGGATGCGCTGTTGAATCGGCTGCATATTGGGATGCGCTGTTGAATTGGCTGCATATTCGGATGCGCTGTTGAATCAGCTGCATATTGGGATGCGCTGCTGAATCGGCTGCGTATTGGGATGCGCTGTTAAATCGGCTGCATATGGGGATGCGCTGTTTAAACGGCTGCATATTGGGATACGCTGTTTAATCAGCTGCATATGAAGATATGCTTTTAAGTTAGCTGCATATGGAAATGCGCTATTAGATTTGCAATGTCTAGTGTAAGAATAAGACGTTAAAACATTGCAGTTGAAATAAAAAAAAATATTATAGCGTCTGGAGCGAAGCCTGTATAAAACATTATAAAAATACACTCAACTAAAGAATCCAATGTAAAAGTATACAGGCTTGGATAAAACGCTACGTTAGAAAACATATTGACCAAAAAAATTTAGGAATCAAAAAAATATTAAGCCCAAGAAAATATGAGATCCAAGAAAATATAAGGCCCAAAAAATACAGAGACCGAAAAATTATTGGGTCCAAAAAAGTATTAAGTCCAAAAAATTATAAGGCCCAAAAAAATAAGGCCCAAGAAAGTATAAGGCTCAATAAATTATAAGGCCCAAAAAATATAGAGACCGAAAAAATATTGGGCCCAAAAAAATATTTAGTCCAAAAAATTATAAGGCTCAAGAAAATATAAGGCTCAATAAAATAGAAGGTGCAAAAAAATATTGAGTCCACAAAAATATTGAGTCCAAAAAATTACAAGGCCCAAGAAAATTATAATGCCCAGAAAATATAAGGCCCAAGAAAATATAAGGCCCAAGAAAATAAAAGGCCCAAGAAAATAAAAGGCCCAAGAAAATATAAGGCCCAAGAAAATATAAGGCCCAAGAAAGACACATTTAAAAAATGCCGAGAACCGGAGAACCGGAGAAACGGAGAAAAAAGTGGTTTCACTTTAATATAATATAAGATTATAGATATAAGAACTATGTCTACATTCGACATTAAAATTTTATTGTGTACATAAAATTTTAATGTAATTGATATTGATAAATAAAAATATTGCTTCAAATATTCTTCTAAACACTGAATTTTCGTTAATCATTTTCTTTTTTTTTTGTTTATTATAATATTGTAAGCTACTTTTTCCCTTTTTTGCTCGGGTTAAACCTAATTAATGTGAGTCTGTCTAAAATTTTAGTTACTTTTTTACTATTTTATTAAATCATTAATTTATTGTTAAACGTAATAATCTGGTAACTTATAAAAAACCCATGACTGATCATATTGGGTATATATTGACCGAGAAAAATGATAAAAAAAAACTAAAAATTCACACTTAGATAAAAAAATTTACTTTTTCAAAAATATGTATCAACAATCGGTTAAAACGTCTAATTCACATAATTATTACAAATCGATCATTTTGTTATAATTATAGTTCTGAATCTTTATTTATAAAGAGAAACTTGCAAGAATCAAGAAAATGATCAGAAATGGAACGGTTTGCTAAAAGTAGATAAACAAAATTCTAAAAACACTATTTTAAGTACACGGAAAAATTTAGAGGAAGCAGTAAATAGCTTAGGAGACAGGCCGACTTCTTCACTAGCTTTCAAAGCCATCTTATTATATCAATATCGAGAACCGCTAGATATTTATCTATTGCGCTAGTAAATTGATCTAAAATATAATTCAAAATGTGGCGTAAGTTGTCTACTCTCGATCCATAATCAGCTTTTTGTTTTCCCATCGATATAACTGTGTTATAACTGTGTTAAATTTATTTTTTTGTACTGACTTTGAATTGAAAGACTTCTTTGTTTATTTTTTGTTAACTCCCAATAATTCACAGCATTTTTTTTATAATTAATATCTACAATTTCATTAGAAATATTAAGTTCTGTAAAGTCCTCATTATCTATGTCATTCTGATCTAAAGTAACTTCAGAAATGACACTAACATTATTTGAGTATAAACTATCGTAGGTTTCTACAAATACTTTATTATTAATCGAGTCTTTAATTAAATCTACAAGAAAAGAGGCAAAAGATGTTTCTATTATAATATTACCTATCATAGATAATATTATAATATACCAGAAAAGAAAAAAAGGAAAAAAGAAAAACAATATAAAATAATGAAACTAGAAAAAATTACTCCCATTTTGCTTTGTAAAAATTTTTTTTGGAGGATTTGTGAGCGAGATATGATGGTTTCAACATACAATTTTCAATCCTGAAATTCATACGGATTTTATTTGAATACAAAATTTTTATGTCTATCTTAACCATTTAACTGATTTTGTAGAATATGTGTAAAAATCAGTATCGTGACAATTTTATTCATATCAAAATTGCTCAAAAGATCTGAAAAAATTCATAGTTGTTCGTAATCATCAAAGGATTCTTCCAAAATATTTTTCAAATAATTCCAATTTTCTTAATTCGTTTAAAAAACATTTTTTGAGCGATAATGTACAATTTTTGAGTATAGAAACTTCTCGATATGTTAAAAGGGCCCCTTTTCCAATATGATTCCCCAAAAAAATCTAATGTGAATATTATCTCTAGCGGATCCGATGTATAGCAATGAACTAATATTAATAAAACATAGTTCCCGTGACGTTTTTATTTTGTTGAGATTCTTTCGTGACAAGCATTGATGCGGCATAGTTTTCATCGCGTTTTTGTAGGTGGAATTCTTTTTATGGCGAATATTCATGTGGAATAGTTATCGCAGATGTATTTTTAAGCGGAATAGTTTTCGTGGTGGATTTGTTGGTAGGATTTTTTTTGTGGAGAATATCCATACGGGATAGTTTTTGCGGACACTTTTTTAAGAGGGATAGTTTTCGTGGCATTTTTTAGGTGGGATTCTTTTCGTTGCCAATATCCGTGCGGGATAATTTTCGCAGACATATTTTCAAACGGGATAGTTTTCGTGGCGTTTTTGTTGATGGGATTTTTTTCATGGCGAATATCTATACAGGATAGTTTTCGCAGATACTTTTTTAACAGAGATAGTTTTCGTGGCGTTTTTGCAGGTGGGATTTTTTTCGTCGCAAATATCCATACGGGATAGTTTTCGCGGACATATTTTTAAGAGGGATAGTTTTCGTGGCGGTTTTGTAGTCGAGATTTTTTTTGTACTGAATGCTGATGGGGATAGTTTTCGTGGCATTATTGTAGGTGGAATTCTTTCGCGGCGTATGCTGATGGGGGATAGTTTCCGTGGAGACCTTTTTAAGAGAGATAATTTTCGTGACGTTTTTGTAGATGGGATTATTTTCGTGGAGAATGCTGATAGGGGTTAGTTTTCGTGGCGTTTTTTTAGCTAAGATGTTTTTCGTGGCGAATGCTGGATAGAGGATAGTTTTTGTGGCACTTTTGAGCGGAATAGTTTTCGTCGGCACCGGCGATATGCTTAATTGGACTTACAATTCTAGATTTGATAAAAAACTATTAATATTATATTATAAATATTTTGACAATATAATTTCGTTTTTATTAAAAAACCTATTCAATAAAAATTTGTCGTTTTTTTTAATAAAAACAAAATTCTTCTTCAAATTTCTTTACCCAAACTTATAATTTTGCAAATAATTCGAAAAGATTTTTCATTTACAATCGTCATTATTTATAACAAATGTATACAGAACTTTCCAAAACTGATATCAAAGTTATTATTGTTTTCACCCGCTACCCTAGATTAAAAAAAGAAACATGTAAATCGGACCATAATTACCAGAGATATTGTTAATTTTCATATGCAATATGAATTTTAACTTTTGACCAATAAATAATTTATATCATTAACTGGCTATTAAACTTTGAAACGAGTTAAAATGTTTAAAAACAATGGCGCGATTGTTAGCCAAAGTCAAGGCCATGTTACTCTTTTCATTTTCAATTTAAAATTCAAATTAAAGGCCTTGAAGAGACCTTTTTTTCCAATTTATAAAATTAATATATATCAAAAATTGGCTGAAATATATGAATTTATTTATAAGAATTAAAATTGTATAATCGGAAACACGCTAAAAAATAGTGCAAAAAAATAAAAAATTGAAATTTTTATAATCGTTTATGATAAAGATATCCTACCATTACATGGTCAAGATGTTTGACATATTTGCTAATTATTGTTGACTTGGCATTAATTTGAATTTTCGACTTTTTTTTAATAAACAAATTAATTGGTGCTTTTCTTACGGGCCGAAACAGATCGGCTTGGAGGAGGATTAAAGACAATAGAAAATCTTTCTTTTTTCAAAGTTTCATCGAATTTTGAATAAAATATCTGTCTTTAACTTTGATTTGAAAAATTACCTATTTTCTCGGAAAATTTCCATTTTCCGAGAAAATCTAATTCTGAACAACTTTTGTCAAAAAAAATTTCTTCTAGAGTCAAAAGCAGCGCAGTTTCTGTGGAAAAAAGAAGAAAAAGTCGATTTTCCTATTTTAATTTGTTTATAAACATTTTTCCACAATTTTTTGAGATGGTGCACATTGATATTCTTATTATACATATTATCTACAATATATTTCTGCAAAAAACCACGGCCTGTAGCACATTTTGCAGGAAAAAATTCTAATTTGACTGGACTAATTAAGAAATGTCAATCTTAGAAACAAAAAAAATCAATGGAACTGAAATTAAATTTAAAAAGTATTGGAAAAACCATTAATATTTTCAACTATTAAGTTATAATTCCTCATACAGCTTACTTCGAACATAAAATCATTTATGTTCTTTGGCCGTTTATTCAGGTGAAATCTGAATCTCGAACAATATTTGCCGCTTGAGCTGAAATCTACCTATGATGAATATGTTGCATACAAAAAAGCTAGGCACGACGGCCCATCATCTAATTCATGATTGGGGTGTCATACCGCCCTACTCATAGCTAGAGTACATTCAATTAGCAATATACTATGCAATAGAGTATACAACTTTCAAATACTCTATAGTATGTAATATTATTGCATACGCCACACTATATTGAAGTATATTGCCAAATATTCTACAATCTTCTTAAAGGACGTTCGGGACAAGATACTAAAATATATTTTCAGAAGGGTAGTAGAGTCAACGCACTGCTACAAGAAGGCGAACCTTCTCCGCTCTGCTACAGTCAAGACAAAGAAAGATAAAGAATTAGTCAATTTAATCATTAGAATAAAATCAAATAAATACTCTGAACATTCGTATTTTATAAGGTTTGAAATTTCCATTTAATCTTTTTATAGCCCCTTATACGATCTACGATAACATAAAATCATCTACCCAACTTGGGCTAACAAAGGATACATATGACTTCGACTAATGTGCGACGTTACTATTCTTAGTCCAGCAAGTTCTAAAAAGAGACGCGTGAATAATTTATAGTAAAAATTAAATTCTTCAATTCAAAATCTGCAGAGGGAATTCGTCTCCGAACTATAGTTCTCGATCGGTATGCAAGAGCTTGATAACTAGGTTTGATAATAATATAAAAAAATTAATTTTGATACCAGGCACTTATTAAATAAATAAACGACTTTAGTTTTTTTATATACTTGTAAAATAAATTATTTAATCTTAATTCGAATAATAATTGCTAATTATTTTGGCGCTAACAAATCACACATTCAATCAAATCAATGTTTGAATTTTCTTTTAACACGGCTTCATTCTCTCACTTTGGCTCTATATAAGTCTATATCTGTATGTGTGTGTATATATATATATATATATATATATATATATATATATATATATAAGAGTGATATATATATATATATATATATATCACTCTTTCTCTATTTCACTACCAGCACTACTAACAAGGAGAGCAGTTCACCTCCGGGAAACGGATTCGGCTGAAACTGCAGAATAGGATTTTTTGATGAAAAAAAATGAACCCGTGTTTTTTCTTTTCGTCGAATAGGCCCCCTAGACAAGGATATAGACATTTTTTCAAAAATATCGTGAATAAGAGCCTTTATAAGAACTTAAATAACCAAAGAACTAAGACTCTTACAAAAAAATGCATAAAAATTAAAATAAAGCACGAATTAAATGCTTTAATTTAAGCTTAGTTGCATTAACAAAGCTTTTGTTGTTCGAAAGTTATTCTTAATTAAATATTACAACGTATTTATATAATATTTTTAGCATATAAAATATGATCAGTTTTTCACGTTTTTTCATTAACATATTTTAATCGCCTATAACTCTTGAACCACTGAAGATTTTTTAATGCTACAGAGTTCAAATTGAAGTATTCAATTCGTGCTTCATTTTATTTTCAATGCATTTTTTTGTAAGAGTCTTAGTTCTTTAGTTATTTAAGTTCTTATAAGGGCTCTTATTCACCATATTTTTGAAAAAATGTCTATATCCTTATCTAGAGGGCCTATTCGACGAGAAGAAAAAACACGGGTTTATTTTGTTTTATCGAAAAATCATATTCTACAGTTTCAGCCGAATCCGTTTCCCGGAGGTGGGGTGCTCTCCTTGTAAGTCGATTGCACACCTCTCGAATTTGATCGTCAACACGCGGCGCGGCGCTTCTACTATTAGTCCGGGCGCTGGATAGTAGTCGCGGTAGCAAGGTTGAGCTTCCCTCAGTTACCTTAGCTTATTCTATGTATTTTGACCCGCTGATCCAAAAAAACAAGGGTACTTTTCTCAAAAATGCCACCATCAATTATTATTAACAATTTTTGGCCAAAAAAATGCAAAAATTACAGTTTTTCAATAAAATAAAATGTTTTTCTTGACGTACCCAGGATTTTGTATTAATTTTGAATTATTGAATTGAAATCTCATTATTAATTATATAAAAAAATTTTATTTGTTAATAAAAAATATTGTTTATTCACAATTCACATTCTCATGTACACTAATTTGTTTTCATCAAAGACTTTTTCTTCGTAATACTGCTTGAAACTTTCATTTCTTTTTCTATGAAACGTTACTTTCGTACCTTTTTCTAATACATTTTTACTTTTTAAAACTGAAACTAAATGTTCCGCACTATCTTTAGATAGCCCCAAATCTTTTACAATATCATTAAGTTCGGACTGTGTAAATTTTTCAGGAATTCTATTGCTTACTCCACCTGGTTTATAAGCTTCATCAGAGCTTTCACTGCTATCGCTTCCTTATCTTGATTTTCATCATCTGTCTTTGTGTTTTTGTTATCATCATCATCATCATCATCTTTAGATTCAATTGATAAATTTTCTGTACCATCAACATCAACCTCAACCTCATCAATTGTTTGAGTTCTCTCAACGGCATTTTTTACTGATCCTACCTGGGCGTATTTAAGATTATGTACATTTTTTTTATTATATCCACGGATATCGGTTTTACAGAAATAACAATCATCTTCGCGGAATGGCTCATTCCATTCTGTGGGTTTAATGAAGATCAATTTAGAATAGTCTTTAGTTTTTTTCCAAATATAAAGCATGCTGCGGCAGTTATTGCAAATACTATCCGAAGCCCAATCTCCCGAAACTTTATCTGAATTAAAGCATTCTTTGTATATATTATGAAAATTTTCGTTAAACGATCGTCGATTGTTTTTGTTTGGAATAAATGTTCCACAAATGAAGCAAAATGCGTTAACATCTTTCGGGCACACGTGTTTAGAAGATGCGGTTGAAGGTTTGTTTAAATTTTCCATATTTTTATATATAAACCCGCTCGACAGAGATCCTGGTCCGATTGCAGGTGAGTCCACCGTCCTGGAAGTGATAACCCTTTTACCTCTCCAGTGCTAAGTAAAAGGGCTTTTCGTCTTTGACGAGGACAATGTCAACTCGTCGACGAACATACTACGTCATCCTCACACCCTGTCGACCCCTGTAAGGCAGTGCACTTCCACTGGCATCGATACCCCGACTAGCGTATGAGCGAATCATTCTATACATCCCCTTACAGGGCAGTTGTCATCGTCACGCGACTAGTCGAGGCAACAGGTGAAAAAGAATCGATTACATATATCAAAACATCTAGACATCCGCACATCCACACATCCGTGCATCCGCAGATCCACACATGCACACACGCAAACATTCACTCATAACCGCAAATACATGTGGACATTTATAAAAAATGTATTTTTTACCATGTTAGGGCAAAAAGAACCCAATTCTTCTTTAAAGATATACTATTCTTATGAGTACAAAGCTTTCTCTTTCAAAAAATCTATAGCAACTAATATTAATAAGAAAGTACACTGCCTTACTTTCGAGAAAATCACAGCAATTAATGTTGATAAAGATAAATTAATATTTCTAATTTCTATATAGACGAAAAACTAAAGATGATTCTAAATTTTTTTTTAACATATTTTTAATAGTACCTCATTGATTTGACTTTCAAATGACCTTGGCCTTGAACTCATGAAGGTCAACCGACACCGGATTCGGATTCAGCATGCTTAAAAATCTACATTTGAATTTTTTCTGATTTTTTCAGCCTTTTTCCAAATTTAACCATTTAATGACCTCAGATGACCTTCAGATAACCAGATATGATCAAATCAACCTTGGATTTGGATTCAGCGACCCTCAAAACCAATATATAAATTTTTCCAAATTTTTTTGAGGTTATTTTGTTGGTTTGACCTTTAAATGACCTTGACCTTGAACTCATGAAGGTCAACCGACACCAGATTCGGATTCAGCATGCTAAAAAACCTACGCATGAATTTTTCCAGATTTTTTCAGCAATATTTTCTTTATTTGACCTTCAAATCACCTTGAAAGCGATCTGATCTGAATAAACGGACAAACGATTCGGAATTAGCGACCCGAAAAATATAGAACTCCAAAGGTCGCCTCAGTGGACATCGACTTTTTTTTTATGTGCCTGTGTAATTGATGGCGGCATTTTTGAGGAAACTACTCTCGTTTTTGGAATCTGCTGGTCAAAATACATAGAATAAGCGGGGGTATCTAAGGGGAGCTCGACCTTGCTACGGCGACTGTTATCCAGCGCCCAGACTATAAGACTTCATTGCAAAAAAAAGTGCAGATGCTTTATTCGGTTTGTCATATTAAAAATTACAGAGTTCAAACTTATTATTACAACTCGATACTGAAGAAAATTATCATAAAGATAAATTCATTAAAAATATATTACATAAGAATTTGAATGTGATACGCAAAGATCTTTCCCCAATTACAGGGTTAAACGCTACGCTCACGCTGAAATCAGATGTTAGACCAGTTTTCCTCGAAGCTCGAGGTGTGCCATTTTGCCTGATTCCACTGGTAGACAATAAATTAGGTTTTCTTGAAAAGAAGGGAGTGCTGAAACGGGTCAATACCTCACTTTGCGCAACTCCGATCGTTCCAGTACTGGAACGATCGAAGTACTGGAAAAGGATGGCAGCGTCTGAATCTGCGGCGACTACAGCGTCACGGTAAACATGCAACTCATGGTTGATCAATGCCCGCTACCGACTGTCGATGAACTTTTTTCTCATTTGGCCGATTGTAAATATTTTTATTTTTAACATATATATATATATATATTGAAAGCTTCAAGAGATTCGAATCCAACAATTGAAGAATCTCTAATCTTAAAAATACATAATGGGGTATGAATATATATTCGTTAATATATATTAGGGTGTCTCTTATTTTTCATACTCCAACATTCCTAGCAGAAGTTTTTTTGATCAGATATTTACCTTTAAAAAAAAAATTTTAACAAAAAAAAACCAACTTCAAAAAATGCACTGAAAAGTAACAAATAATTTATTATCTTTAGAAATCATACAAATAATTGGTAAAATACAATTTTAGAAGTCGGCGTCTAATTCCTCAATAAACGTAAACGTTATTTTTTAACAATAAATGTAAACGTTATTTTTGAACAATGAATATGAACGTTATTTTTGAAAAAATGGACTAAGTCGTTCTACTTACGCACCACAGATTTAAAATTAGACTCCGACTTCTAAAATTGTATTTTACCAATTATTTGTATGATTTCTAGAGATAATAAATTATTTGTTGCTTTTCAGTGCATTTTTTGAAGTCGGTTTTTTTTTGTTAAAAATTTTTTATTTGTCATTTTTCAGTGCAATGTTTTGAAAATCTTATTTTTGTAAAAAATTTTGTTTTTATTCGATACTTTTAGAATCGGTTTTTATTTATTAAAAATTTTTTAAATTGTTTGTTTTTGTTAAAAAATTTTTATTTTCTATCTTCTAGTGAATCCCCTTACTAAAAACGCAAATATAGGTAGACCCACTAATTACATTAAACTTTCATTATTAATTCATAACGCATGGATAAGTACACCACCAAGCAATATATAGCAGGAAAGAAAGAAGGCTCAACAGCACAGTGTCGTAATGTGAGCATGTATACATATTCAAGCTTAGGTAAGAGAGAGAGAGAGAGAGAGAGAGAGAGAAGAGAGAGAGAGAGAGAGAGAGAGAGAGAGAGAGAGAGAGAAGTATAAGGGAGGTAAATGAGAAAACAACACCCGGTTTTTTTCTTAATTTTATAATTGGGTCATACAAACCGAATATTGGCCCAATAATTATAGGACACGTATGAGACCTTTCTGCAGACATTCTCTATCAGATAAGAAAAAGTTTTTACAATCGGTTAAGAAATGACGGAGTTATGAGGTAACAGACATAAAAAAAAAAAAAAAAAAAATTCGGTCGAATTGAGAACCTCCTCCTTTTTGAAGTCGGTTTAAAATAAGATTAAGACCTAGTAAACTGCACAGGCAGATGGGTAAACCCTGCCTGTAATAAAAAATTATTTTTTTTCCGTGTTTTTAAGTATATTTCTTACATCTTAACATGTATGTCTTAAAAATTAATCTACCTGTTCCACGACAACGCAGTTTACTTTATTTACATCGAAAGAGTAAGAAATAATTATTCAACCCAATAATATAAGCTTTTTCTGTCAGCTGTGTACTCAAAATCGTGAAAATTTTCTTAAAAAATCACTTTTTATATCATGAAAATGGACTTTCAAGTACTCCATCTCTTTGGCGGGGCTGTTTTCTACACTTTTTTGTCAAGTAGGATTCATTACTTTTAATTTCACAGGTTCTAAGTTCTTTTAAACCTAATAGAACTCGAGATACAGCCATTTTAAGACTTGAAAAAATACAATTCAACAAATTCCTCACCGGTGCACTATGTTCCAAAACGACTTTTTATTAGACAAAATTAAGTAGCGCCTAATAGGATAGGGTTACGGGAATCTACCAGGGCTAATTTTAAAGGTTTTTTTATGTACTCTTATGGAAAAATTTTTATGAAAAGCTTTCTGTGACAGAGATATCCTAAACCACCCGTCAAAAGCAAGGTTTTTCCGAATTTTTCGCTTATTTCTCATTAAACGTTAGTATAAAGGAAATAAGGAGACGAATACTTATGTAAAGTGCTGATAAAAGTGTTAAAAATTTATACTAATAAAATTCATCCCAAGCTACTCGTAGAATCTACACCTCGCTCTATTAAAAAAATTAAAATAATTATATCTCTGGTTCTAAAAGGTTTGAGGGGTGTCCTCATACCGGCACAGAGATCCACCTCATCTACATTTGAATTATGCATTTTAATAAAAATTTAATTATTTTTGACGAAAATTCAAAGAAGAGGCACATTCTTAACATTCTAAAGAATTTATTGCAACGTTAAAAGACAAAATAAAAGTGAAAATGAAGACAAAAACTGCGTAATACGACTATTCATAACTACGTTGAAAAGTTAATCGTATTAAGCAGTTTTCACCTTTATTTTTATCTTTATATTGTCTTTTAAGGCGACTTCGGATTTTAGGTTAGGTTTTATTTTTAAGTTTACAAATTACTCTTTCAATTTTCAATACGAGATGTGTCATTTTTTATTTATTGCGAGAATTATTAATTTTCAAAGAAAGTGAATTCTTTAAAAAGAAAAGGATAACTATATGTGACAAACTATTCAGTGTTAATTTGAGTGTTATTTTCAGTATAAATATGTAATTTGTAAGGAAAGAATTTACAGTTTCATTCAAAATATGTTTATTTTTGGCAATGCGATATACTTTATACTTGTATTTTATATTAAGATATATCATTACAGAGTTTATCATGAATACAAATCTCATGGTTTTTATTAAATTATTAAGAAAGTATCACTGAAAAATGTTATATCTTATTCCATTCATTTATAATTACCTCTTTCCTTGATGGATACTATTTTTGAAGCTATAGATCTTAGAGCTGGCGCTGCTACTGGACCAAAAGCAGCAATTATTGCACCTGCAACAAATTGAATAAGATTTTTAAGACTTCTTTGAGCAGCACCATAAGTAGATGAATACTGTCACTCGAAAATTTTTCAAATATAATCTGAGTTGAGGACAAATTTGCTTGAGACTCTTAAAAAAACTAACTTATTTTTAAGAATAATTAATTATTAAGAGTAGGCAGATTATCTTTCTTTGTCTAGTGATACTCCTTTATTATTTTAGACACTTTCTCATCGGGTTTCGTATGGGAAAGGCGAAACCTCGGTTTTGAACATGGAAAAGGATACACGTCGTTCTTCGTTTGGAAAAGGGATCACATTGGGGATAAGAAATATTTCTTCAAATTCTTATTTCTCAGTTTATTTAAGAGCAGGCCGGAGTAGAATCTGATACCGACCGAGTAAAAATTGAGTTACTCAAGTATTAATCGAAGCATCTTCAAATTAATGGTTGAGCGCAATAGATATTATTATGATTATAAACATCTATGCACAAGAAAAAAAAATTCTACCGCTTTGTTTTTGAGAAAAGTAAGGAACGCCGAAGTAAAAGTTTATGTTTATAATATTTTCGCATTCCTTACTTTTCTCAAAAACAAAACAGTAGATTTTTTTTCTTGTGCATACATATTTGTAATAATAATATCTATTGCACTTAACCTTCAATTTGCAGATACACCGATTATTACTTGAGTAAATAACAAAAATCTCAAGTAGACAAGGACAGCGAATTCGGCCTACTCTTAATTTCAATTTGTTAATTTTTCTAATAAGCAATAAAAGTAAAATAATAAATTGTACAGAAGGAAATGGTACATATGGGACATGAAAGATTGATTCAAAATTTATTGCATAACCTAGCTACAAAATCTGATTTTATAGAAAATTTTTTTAAAATGAATTGGCGTAAATTTATGTGTAATTTTATATGTAATTATTGGGTATAATTTATGTGAATTTTGAAATGAACGTAAAATATATTTATATATTTGAATATTTGGACAATCCCATGTATTTTTTGTATAATAGTTTACGTAACTCATAAATGACAATTATGAGTTACGTATTACGTATCTCATAATCGTATTATGTTAACATTATATTTTTACAGAAATAAGATGATAATGATAACTTTGGTTCTCCTTTTTCCGTTTTTCGTTCTCCCGAATACAGATTCATATATACATACATATATCATACATATATACACAGCAACCTTTTATGCTATGTAGAATGTATCTGTAGCTTGAACGGAAAACCCTATAAGTCTGTTTTTATGTTTGCGTCAATATGTAAGATCGAAAATAAAAAGATGTTGTGTGATACTGGGATAGTTTAATCGAGTATAAAACCTGTTTTTAAGCATGCTATAAGCTTCAACTAATATTCTTTCATCTCACCGGAAAGAACAAAAGATTCTGAGTAACGTTATTTTTCCTACTGATCAACGACTTATGCGATTAGGGAACGTTCACAAACCACGTGGCTTGATTTGATGGCCTAACCCCCCGCCCCCTTCCTCCTTTTGGGCACGTGGCTTCCCACACAGCATGAAAGAATTTCGAAAGAATTTCATGAAATATTACAAGTAATAATACGTTGAAAAAATTTAAAAAGGACTTAAAAAGATAACCATATTCTTTTGAAAAGAATTTATGAAATAATACACAGAAAGATTACAAAGTCTTTACAAAAATAATACCAAGAAGGAAATGAAAGTTAAAATATGAAATATTACACGAATCCTTTCTAAAAGGACTTTGAAATGACTTCTTGAAAGGAAACAAGAAATAACTCAGAAATCTTCCAAAGATTGTAGTCATGAAATAATTTAGAAAGATTTTTGAAATAATCTAAGGTATTCTTTCAACGAATCATTTCAAGATACTTACAAAAAGCTTTTATGTAATAATTCCAAGCAAGGTTTTGGTAATATTTCAAGTAATCTTACATGAAATAATTTTAAAACCTTTTTGAAATAATTCATGAAAGAACTTATCATGACGATAAAAGTTATTACATGAATCCTTACTGTAAGGACTTTGAGAGAACTTCTTGAAAGGAAACAAGAAATAACTCAAAAATCTTCCAAAGATTCTAGTCATGAAATAATTTAGAAAGATTTTCGAAATAATCTAAGATATTCTTTCAACGAATCATTTCAAGATACTTACAAAAAGTTTTTATGTAATAATTCCAAGCAAGGTTTTGGTAATATTTCAAGTAATCTTACATGAAATAATTTTAAAACCTTTTTGAAATAATTCATGAAAGAACTTATCATGACGATAAAAGTTATTACATGAATCCTTACTGAAAGGACTTTGAGAGAACTTCTTGAAAGGAAACAAGAAATAACTCAGAAATCTTCCAAAGATTCCAGTCATAAAATAATTTAGAAAGATTTTCGAAATAATCTAAGATATTCTTTCAACAAATCATTTCAAGATACTTACAAAAAGTTTTTATGTAATAATTCCAAGCAAGGTTTTGGTAATATTTCAAGTAATCTTACATGAAATAATTTTAAAACCTTTTTGAAATAATTCATGAAAGAACTTATCATGACGATAAAAGTTATTACATGAATCCTTACTGAAAGGACTTTGAGAGAACTTCTTGAAAGGAAACAAGAAATAACTCAGAAATCTTCCAACGATTAAAATCAGAAAATAATTTAGAAAGATTTTCGGAATGATCTAAGGTATTCTTTCACCGAATCATTTCAAGATTCATTCAAAAAGCTTTTATGAAATAATTCATGTAATATTTTGGTAAAGTCTCAAGAAATCATACATGAAATAATTTTAAAACCTTTTTGAAATATTTCATGAAATAAATTATGATGAGAATAAAAGTTATTACATAAATCCTTACTGAAAGGACTTTGAAAGAACTTCTTGAAAGGAAACAAGAAATAACTCAGAAATCTTCCAAAGATTCCAGTCATAAAATAATTTAGAAAGATTATCAAAATGATCTAAGGTATTCTTTCAACGAATCATTTCAAGATACTTACAAAAAGCTTTTATGTAATAATTCCAAGCAAGGTTTTGGTAATATTTCAAGTAATCTTACATGAAATAATTTTAAAACCTTTTTGAAATAATTCATGAAAGAACTTATCATGACGATAAAAGTTATTACATGAATCCTTACTGAAAGGACTTTGGGAGAACTTCTTGAAAGGAAACAAGAAATAACTCAGAAATCTTCCAAAGATTCCAGTCATAAAATAATTTAGAAAGATTATCAAAATGATCTAAGGTATTTTTTCAACGAATCATTTCAAGATACTTACAAAAAGCTTTTATGTAATAATTCCAAGCAAGGTTTTGGTAATATTTCAAGTAATCTTACATGAAATAATTTTAAAACCTTTTTGAAATAATTCATGAAAGAACTTATCATGACGATAAAAGTTATTACATGAATCCTTACTGAAAGGACTTTGAGAGAACTTCTTGAAAGGAAACAAGAAATAACTCAGAAATCTTCCAAAGATTCCAGTCATAAAATAATTTAGAAAGATTATCAAAATGATCTAAGGTATTCTTTCAACGAATCATTTCAAGATACTTACAAAAAGCTTTTATGTAATAATTCCAAGCAAGTTTTTGGTAATATTTCAAGTAATCTTACATGAAATAATTTTAAAACCTTTTTGAAATAATTCATGAAAGAACTTATCATGACGATAAAAGTTATTACATGAATCCTTACTGAAAGGACTTTGAGAGAACTTCTTGAAAGGAAACAAGAAATAACTCAGAAATCTTCCAACGATTAAAATCAGAAAATAATTTAGAAAGATTTTCGGAATGATCTAAGGTATTCTTTCACCGAATCATTTCAAGATTCATTCAAAAAGCTTTTATGAAATAATTCATGTAATATTTTGGTAAAGTCTCAAGAAATCATACATGAAATAATTTTAAAACCTTTTTGAAATATTTCATGAAATAACTTATGATGAGAATAAAAGTTATTACATAAATCCTTACTGAAAGGACTTTGAAAGAACTTCTTGAAAGGAAACAAGAAATAACTCAGAAATCTTCCAAAGATTCCAGTCATAAAATAATTTAGAAAGATTATCAAAATGATCTAAGGTATCCTTTCAACGAATCATTTCAAGATACTTACAAAAAGCTTTTATGAAATAATTCATGTAATATTTTGGTAAAGTCTCAAGAAATCATACATGAAATAATTTTGAAATCTTTTTGAAATATTTCATGAAATAACTTATGATGAGAATAAAAGTTATTACATAAATCCTTACTGAAAGGACTTTGAAAAGACTTCTTGAAAGGAAACAAGAAAGAACTCAGAAATCTTCCAACGATTAAAATCAGAAAATAACTTAGAAAGATTTTCGGAATGATCTAAGGTATTCTTTCACCGAATCATTTCAAGATTCATTCAAAAAGCTTTCATGAAATAATTCATGCAATATTTTGGTAAAGTCTCAAGAAATCTTACATGAAATAATTTTGAAATCTTTTGAAGTATTTCATGAAATAACTTATGATGAGAATAAAAGTTATTAAATAAATCCTTACTGAAAGGACTTTGAAAAGACTTCTTGAAAGGAAACAAGAAAGAACTCAGAAATCTTCTAACGATTAAAATCAGAAAATAATTTAGAAAGATTTTCGGAATGATCTAAGGTATTCTTTCACCGAATCATTTCAAGATTCATTCAAAAGCTTTCATGAAATAATTCATGCAATATTTTGGTAAAGTCTCAAGAAATCTTACATGAAATAATTTTGAAATCTTTTTGAAATATTTCATGAAATAACTTATGATAAGAACAAAAGTTATTACATGAATCCTTACTGAAAGGATTTTGAAAGGACTTTATGAAAGAAAACGTGAAAGATAACAGAATCATTTAGAAATATTTTCGGGATTAGTTTATAATTTATCCGCTTGATGGCGGTATCTCTTACTCTCGCAAGCGGTAAGAGTGCTTCCCGTTTCATATATAAGGAAAATAAGAATCTTAAATGGAAACTATAAATTGTTATGCGTGCGATGTCTGTGTTATGATAACTTCGATTTTAACCGCTGTAAAACTATTCGTAATCCTATGAATAATTATATCATCATATATCTGTTATATATATATATATATATATATATATATATATGTGTGTGTGTGTGTGTGTGTGTGTGTGTGTGTGTGTGTGTGTGTATTGATTCTAAATTGATTCTTAAATAATACAGGAAAGAATAAAATTTCTAGAACTTTACACGTCTCTCAACTAAAGATAGATGAAAAGATTAATGCATTATTACTAAAAGAATTCATGGATCCTTACAGAATTCTTTCATTGAAAGGATTCTGTAATAATTCTATGTCCGAGGTATATTTCTTTCAGAAATAATACAATGAAATATTTTTAAAATATTTTATATCATTCTTACAGAATACTTTCAATAAAAGATGTATGAAAAGATTTAAGAATTATTACCAAAAGAATTCATGGATCCTTACAGAATTCTTTTATTGAAAGGATTCTGTAATAATTCTATGTCCGAGGTATATTCCTTTTAGAAATAATACAATGAAATATTTTAAAAATATTTCATATTATTCTTACAGAATCCTTTCAATGGAAGATGTATGAAAAGATTTACGAATTATTACCAAAAGAATTCATGGATCCTTACAGAATTCTTTCATTGAAAGGATTCTGTAATGATTCTATGTCCGAGGTATATTCCTTTTAGAAATAATACAATGAAATATTTTAAAAATATTCCATATTATTCTTACAGAATCCTTTCAATGGAAGATGTATGAAAAGATTTACGAATTATTACCAAAAGAATTCATGGATCCTTACAGAATTCTTCCATTGAAAGGATTTTGAAATGACTTGTGAATTCTTTATGAAATATTTTTATGTATTATTTTTAAAAGAATAATACCTCGGACATAGAATTATTTCAGAATCCTTTCAGTGAAATATTTCTGAAAGATTGTAGTCCTTTTATGAATCCTTTCAGAATCCTTTCAAAGTCCTTTCATGCTGTATGGGTTATGATATTAATATTTTTTTGTTATAAAACTTACTAAAAGTTTTATTACTGTATGTATATTAATATTATTAATATAATATATAATATATATAATTTTTTAATGATCTTTCATATATTATAAATTTCTAAACCAATCTATAATGGTAAAAATAGTGAAACTAGCCAGTCGTGTCAGTTATTAAGGGTATGGTTTCACGCTACTTTACCGATCGAAAATTATAATTTTATAAAATTACAATTTTTGAAAAAACTATACATCGAAATGAGTTTTCCTTTTATAGATCACTTTATTTAATTTCGATGAAGGGCGGAAACTCTAAAAATTAGCGGAAAAAAGCGTTAATCGAAGATAATTAGAAAAACAAATTTCTCAGTTCGAAAAAATCAAATTTCTCAAAAACCGTGTTTCGTAGGGAAATTTCCTATTCAGGATCATTTTATTTTTGAAAAATGAAGGGCGGAAACTTGGTTTGATAAATCATATCGCAAAAAAGCAAAATTACATTTTTCTAAAAAGATGCGATCAGCTGTAAGAATACAATGGCCGTGCAAGAAGCCATGTTTCATAGTTGGCATCAATGCTAATGTATAGTTTGGTACGCGCCAACTTCAAATTCGAATTTTAAATGTAAATTGAATTTGTTTTATATTTACAATTTCTACAGATAAACACTTTTTCAACATAAAACTGTTTTATTTTATTTAAAACATAAATATGTAAAAAATTTAATATTATAAGAGAGAACAATATAGTTTACATCATTTGCGAACTCATTATTTTTTTTTAAATTTTCATTATAGCAAAATAAGTAATTTATTCGTTTCTTTGCTTGAAAAAAAATATTTTTTGAATAACTTTATTGAATTAACGAAACTTAGGCATATCTTAACCTATTTAGAATGAAAATATGTTTTGAAAAGCGAATGATAAGGATTACTTTTTATTGCTAATTTTATTATATAATATAATCTCATCAAATATTATTTTATATTATCGTTCTTTAAAAATAAACAGTTGTAAATAATTTTATTAAGATAAGCCCATATGGAAAAAATTTCTGGAAATAATTGTAAATAAGTGTTACTAACTGTAAATAACTGTAAATAACTATAAATATACAGTTGTTTATATTTATTTACACTTATTTACATTTATTTATTTTTTTTACAATTATTCATCTTTATTTACGATTATTTATATTTTTTCATAGTTTTTTACAGTTTTTTGAAAAAATAACATTTAGTTAAAATGATAAGTATTATAATGCATAAATAAAATTGAAGTTTTAATGTTCAAAATGTACATTTATTTATGATCTAATTTATTTACAAAATTCAAAAACTAATCATTCATTTCTACCAAATTGAATTCTTTGTCAAATAAAAGAAAGTTTTTTTGCAGTTTGTATTTCACGGAGAGTCTTGTTCATTTATCTTTAAAAAAATTTTGTCAAAAAAAATATATTTTCAAATCATTTCTATTCTTTTTATATTTATGTTTGATTGATAAATCTATATATAACATGAATGTAAAATTTAAATTCTGAATAAAAAGATAAATATTAGGAAAATAATGAATTTGAAAAATAGATTTCTACAAATTTTTCAAAAATAATATTATGAATTTTATTTTATACTCATTACACTAAGATTAAAAAAATTAAGTGATTTTTATCATGTTTTTTCAAAGTCTTATCTTAACAAAATTACTTATGACTGTTTATTTTTCAAAAACCATAATTATTAATAAAATTAAGTAATCCTTATTATTCGCTTTTCAAAACATATTTTCATTCTAAATAGGTTAAGATATGCCTAAGTTTCGTTAATTCAATAAAGTTATTCAAAAAATATTTTTTTTCAAGCAAAGAAACGAATAAATTACTTATTTTGCTATAATGAAAATTTAAAAAAAAATAATGAGTTCGCAAATGATGTAAACTATATTGTTCTCTCTTATAATATTAAATTTTTTACATATTTATGTTTTAAATAAAATAAAACAGTTTTATGTTGAAAAAGTGTTTATCTGTAGAAATTGTAAATATAAAACAAATTCAATTTACATTTAAAATTCGAATTTGAAGTTGGCGCGTACCAAACTATACATTAGCATTGATGCCAACTATGAAACATGGCTTCTTGCACGGCCATTGTATTCTTACAGCTGATCGCATCTTTTTAGAAAAATGTAATTTTGCTTTTTTGCGATATGATTTATCAAACCAAGTTTCCGCCCTTCATTTTTCAAAAATAAAATGATCCTGAATAGGAAATTTCCCTACGAAACCCGGTTTTTGAGAAATTTGATTTTTTCGAACTGAGAAATTTGTTTTTCTAATTATCTTCGATTAAGAGCAGGCCGGATTCGCTGTCCTTGTCTAATTGGCATTTTTGTTATTTACTCAAGTATTAATCGGTGTATCTGCAAATTGAAGGTTAAGCGCAATAGATATTATTATTGCAAATATTTATGCACAAGAAAAAAAAAATCTATCGCTTTGTTTTTGAGAAAAGTAAGGAACGCGAAAATATTATAAACATAATCTTTTACTTCGGCGTTCCTTATTTTTCTCAAAAACAAATCGGTAGATTTTTTTTTTCTTGTGCATAGATATTCATAATAATAATATCTATTGCGCTCGACCTTCAATTTGAAGATACACCGATTAAAACTTGAGTAAATAACAAACAACTCAATTGTTACTCGGTCGGTATCAGGTTCTACTCCGGCCTGCCGTTAACGCTTTTTTCCACTAATTTTTAGAGTTTCCGCCCTTCATCGAAATTAAATGAAGTGATCTATAAAAGGAAAACTCATTCCGATGTATAGTTTTTTCAAAAATTGTAATTTTATAAAATTATAATTTTCGATCGGTAAAGTAGCGTGAAACCATACCCTTAATTCTGCCATCCAAAGCATAAACATTGGTGATGACGTTAGAACAAAATTTGAGAAAATTAAGTAAAAACTATATTTCATTCAATTTGATACAAAAATTTTTATGTTTTTTTTCTGTTAAACGGTCTTTAAAGGTTTTGAACGATAATGAATCTTATTTAAAAAAAAGAAGCCATGCATTATAATAACAACTGTAAGTTGTCTAGTGAACCTTTTTTGTCAAGTGAAAATAAGACACGCAAAAATATAAACATAACCTTTTACTTCAGCGTTCCTAACTTTTCTCAAAAACGAATCGGTGGAATTTTTTGTTCTTGTGCATAAATATTCATAATAATAATATCTATTGCGCTTAAGAGGGGGTCACGTATCTTCGTCCTTTTCTAATCGAAGAATTATTTTTTTTTGCAATAACTAAAAACTTTAGCAAAAAATAAAGAGATAGCCCCATCTCGTATTATGAAAGGCAATATTTTATTTGATGAGAAATATTTGATTTCATCTATTCGTTTTCAAGAAAACATTGAAAAACCAAATTGTTTACCCTAACCTCTATGTTTCAAGTTTTTCAAGGTTTTTCTGAAAACGAAACAATAAAATTAATTCTTTCTCATCAAAGAAACTATTGCTTTTTCTAATACGAAATGGGGCTATCTCTTTATTTTTTGCTAAAGTTATTATTATTACTAAATTATTTAAGTTATTAGTTATTGCTAAAAACTCAATTCTTTGATTAGAAAAGGACAGATATATTCGACTTGCTCTGAACCTTCAATTGGGTCCTAGCATGAAAAATTATTTTTAAATCCATTATATCCGTCAAGTGGAACATAAAAAAAATAAAGGACACGTATTTTTTCTTTTACCAAAAAAATGAAAACTCAAAAAGATAGAGGCAGTTAAAATTGTATGTGACGTCACATTATTATAATAATGCAACGTCATGCATCATGGCGCTATATCTATATAAATCAAAATTGCATTAACTTACAAGAGTTATAACTTTTGCAATTCATCATATTTAAAATAACAAAAAAATACAGGTCTCTTATTTTTTCGTATTCTATCTGACAGATATAATACATTTTTTCTTGCGAAGACCTAATTTGCAGATACACTGATTAATGCTTGAGGAAAAAATAAAAAAATTTAATTAAATAAGGACAGCGAATCTGGCCTGCTATTAAGGTTTTTTTGCGAATTTTGGTATTTTATCGTGCTTTAGACTCTTGTAATTGGAAAACTAATGTTTCGAATAAAAAAATTAAAACGCAGGAGAATGCAGATTTTTTTTTTTACTTTCGAATGATGTAAAAAAGTTATTTTCGTCAAAAATGTAAGTTGAAGGTGGTCGCATATTTCTGATCTTTTCTAATCGAATAATTGATTGTTTATAAAAACTAATGACTGTAGCAAACAATTAAGAGAAAGTCAGACTTTGTATCACACAAAATAATATTTTTTTTTTATTAGAAAGAATTGATTTTATAATTTCGTTTTCAAGAAAACCTTCAAAAACCTAAAACATCGAGATTAAGGTAAACAACTTGGTTTTTCAAGGTTTTCTTGAAAACGAAGCGACAAAATTAATTCTTTCCCATCAAAGAAATTATTGCATTTCGTGATACGAGATGCGGTTTTCTCTTTATTTTATGATAAAACTATTAGTCTTATGCGAAAAATTGATTCTTTTATTATAAAAACAATATCAGTATCAGTTTTTATAATATTTTAATTTAATGAATGAATCAAAGTGAATAGACTGGCCATATTGTCTAGATTTGTATATTTATAGAGTCACAAAAATATTGACAACGTTTTGGTTATGTTTTAGTAACCCTTTTCAAGTCATTGCAAATAATAAAATATTATTATATTTTATTATTAATATTATAATATTTTATTACCTGCAGTTACTTGAAAAGGGTTACTAATACGTAACCGAAACGTTGTCAATATTTTTGTGACTTAATGAATATATAAATTTAAACAATATGGCCAGACTATTCACTTTAATATCAGTTTTTATAACATTTTAAATTCATGGAATATTTAATATTACGTATCATATTATTTAATGCATTAATTAAATTCATGTATTATTATTTATTCATTAATTATGAAATGTCCAATAACGTCTGTAAAAGACGTCTTTTTGTGTTGCAAATCCTGACACATCAGATCACGTCTTAAGACGTCTTCTGAAGCCGTCTTTTAACGATGTCATTATTTTCAATAGGGTTATGTGCAAATTCAAAACACTGCAACGTGCATGAAGCAAGAACGTGAAAAGTATTGCTTTTTAGTCTGCTACCATAATAGCGGCGATGACTTTCAAAGAGTGCAACAGAGATAGGGATGAAGAAAAATAATAAACCCTAGCATTTTCGGATGTTATTTGAAATTTCTAATGTGATGATTTAAAAATAGATTTATAATTTAAATAAATTGAGCATTAAAAAAACCACGTGCTTCTCAGTCTCACCCTTCCCCCCTCACCTAGTCTTTATATAGCATTTCATAACCACCCCCTCCCCCTGAAATTGGCCACGTGATTTTTGAACGTTCCCTTAACTCCAACTTTTTCGAAAGCACTTTTATTGAGGTATTTTTTTTCATTAGAAACCCTGCTCTGTTGTTTTTATAATTAATAATTTTATTTAAATTGTATTTATGATTTATGTACACACACAAATATATTTTTTTTTTTTTTTTATAATAAACGGGCATTTTCTGCCCAATAGCAATTTACGTAAACAATTAAAGACAATACAGTTTACGTATTATTTAACGTGGTGTCAGCCCACGACAGCGAAAAAGCGACCACGGGGAATCGATCCCGCGCCAACGGGAATACGAGTCACGCGCCTTAGCCACTACTCCACTGAACTCTACAAAGTACATATATATAAATTTATATAAGGTATGTTTCCAGGACAAATATTCATAGAAACAAAATTACATGGAATCAAAAGTTCGCTTCTCTCATCGGTCGAAAAAAGTCACCAACGGAATAAATCCACGGAATTACAAAATTCTGATTGAAGAAATAATCTCCTCTAGATTGGAAAACAACCTTATATATATATATATATATATATATATATATATATATATATATATATATATATATATATATATATATATATATATATATATATATAAATAACATTACAATTTTCAGCCGTATTTCCTGGAAGCTGGAAATGTCCTCAAAACCTACCTTAAACATTAGAAATGTCCTGCAACTACTATGTTACATGAATATATGTATATAAAAACATACAAATATATAAAATATATATATATATATATATATATATATATCTTCGAGCATATACTACTGGAGGAAGCCTCCGAATGGCAGCAAGCGTTACAAGGCGAAGAGAGAGAAAGCCTCTATTTTGGTACGTGCTGTCTCTCTCTAGCCTGATTTGATTGGCTGCTTTTGTTCCCCACTAAGAAAGTGAAAGAGAGATAGCACGTACCAAAATAGAGGCTTTCTCTCTCTTCGCCTTGTAACGCAGTTAATAGCTGGGAGGCTTCCTCCAGTATTATATGCTCGAAGATATATATATATATATATATATATATATATATACTGCAGTCCAGATACTTCTGCCAACCCTAAACTAAAATCATGAAAAATTTAAAGTTTTGTACAAGATCTCATTCTTAAGGTTTTGTAAAGACCTTTATAATGGAAGAGGTAACATTAACATTTTTCCATTTTTTATGGGTTTCATGACGTCATAATAAAAAATTAACTATGTATAAATCATACACCCTATTACATCCCCTTAAGAGCTATATGCGGTTTTACACAAAAATGATGGATTTTGTAAAAGTACTTCCCTGGTAGAAATTTTCATTATAAACCGGTCATATTTTAACCATTTTTCTCAAAAATGGTTAATAATTGACCAACAATCACTAGAAAATGATCAGTTTATTTGCTAATAACCGACGGTCAATGGTCAAAAAGTAGCAAAATAAAGTCAATCACTAAATAATAATTTTACTAAATATATACTTTATTCATTGAGAATCCTCCCTCCCTGTTTAAAACAATATATAAGAAATTATTTATATAATTGATTCTAAATAAATATTTAGATTAATTAATAAAACAGTTTACGTATTGAAAAAAAAAATTGTACATAGCACTTTAAAAGAGCACCACAAGAGCTTTCAAATGAGATGTATAAATATCTGTTATAATGTATAGTTCCTGAAATATAATACTTTAAAAAATGAAAAAATTTTTTTCAGATGAAATCATTTTACGCACGGTCAAATCATTTTACGCGCGCTGTTACGAAAAAATAATTTATCAAATTGTTCATTTTTTTATTTTTTCTCCCTTCTCCTTTACCTCTGGTTCCATTTTTACCCTGGTTCTATTTTTTAACTCGTCACGATTTATATGAAAGAATTAAAAAGATTGTATCCAATAGTGGCATCTTAAGGTTATTATATTCCAGATTCAATTTTAAATTTTAATTTATTATTTATTTAAATCATCATTTGCTATATTTTTTATATATTCTGAAGTTTGGCGACATAAGTTTTAATATTTATGCAATTTTTTTAAGATTTTACGATCTGAACCTTTATTTCTAGAATCTGGAGGACGTTTAACAACACACAAAAATTAATTTTATCGCTTCCTTGAAACTCATTGTAGAAATTAAGATAAACAGTTTCGTTTGTCGAAGTTCTCTTGAAAACCAAGCAATGAAATTATATTTTCCTTACCTAAGAAAAAATTGCTTCTTATGATAGAAGATGCGTCTTTCTCTTAATTTTCTAACACAATCTATTCTTTATTATGATCTCTTCTTCCATATTTTTTTCTCAAATTTTGGGAAATTCTGCGACTTTTTTTTACACTTTTTTCTATGTAGTATTTTTTTTCCATACTTTTGAGATGTGTCCATCGATGTAAGTTCTGGAATTACCTTGAGGGTGTGTTCCGAAATTGCTGACAGTACTGGCCAGTAACACAAGTGGCAACCACGCAATAAATTTGAGCGGTTTATTTGAATCAACAAATTCAATTCATAAAATTTAATTATACTATTATAATAAAATTATAAAAGAAAATATTGTTTCATTAGATTATTAATTATTATCATTTTACTTTAATATATTTTCATTTTTATTTTAGAGTTTAATTTATAGTGAGCTGTTAGCTGTTGAGTTACATCAGTAGAGCATATGCAAATAAAAATCAGCTGATTACTGGGTTGATAATCGAATTAAAGAAAATTTGTTAAAGCAATATAATAAAATATAATAAATAATATAATCAATCATAATATATGATTATGCAATTAAATTTTAAGAATTAAATATTTTAATTAAATTCGTTGATTTAAATAGACCGCTAAAATTTATTGCGCGGTTGCCATTTGTGTTACTGGCCAGTACTGTCAGCAATTTTGGAACAGACCCTGAAGCTTGTTCGGAAATTTTTATCGTTCTAAAATACAAATTTAATTCTATTAATATTGAGTTTGTATATATTTTTTTAATCTTTCATTATGATTAATTAGTTTACACACACACATATATATCCTGGTGGAAATTGTAACTTTTTTTACCATTTTATAATCAGTAAAAATGAAAACGCTTTTTTTAACATTTTATGATCATTTCATTAGCATTATTATTACTAATAACCTCAAATTTTTATGTACACCATTTTTTATGTTCACATTTCTACCAGGGTATACATATATGCATATAATGAAATGCTCAAGCTGAGATATTATTTATAACGTAAAAATCTATTTTAAATACATTTCCGAATAAATATAATAAGTGATAAAACATTAATTTTACAAGACTAAATTTAATTAAAATTAATAATTGATAAGTAATTTCTTTGTTAAGGGGATGAGAAACGGACTGTACACTAGTACTCATGAATATTGTTTATCTTTTCATTTTATAGAGCAAGATTTTAGGAAAGTAGATACATTGGGCACGTTCCGTAAGTGAAATTCAGTTAGAGAATGGCAACACCGCTAATGGGCGGCTGTTTCAAAAGTAAAAAATATAACAGTTGATTTCAAATTTTGAAAATTTGTAAACACATTTGATGAGTAATTATTGATTGAAGTCATTTAAATATATATTAATATATATTAATAAATAAATATATATATATATATATATATATATATATATATATATTAATTTTAATTGAATTTATAGTTTATAAAGTTTAGTTTAATCGTGATGAACGCAAATGCTCTAATTGGTAGGATTTATTTTTAATTCATCATTTTACAATTATGAATAATTTTTATATTTATAATATGAAAAGATATTAATTTAATTTATTAATAATTATGTAAAAAAATCTTGTTATACTTACTTCGTCCATATTTAACTTAATAAACTTAAGTTTTTTGACCAGCACGTTTTCTTAAATTTTAAATTCTTCTATATTTTTTACTTATGAAACAGCCGCACATTAGCGGTGTTGCCATTCTCTAACTGAATTTCACTTACGGAACGTGCCCATTAGCTTGTAGTATGTATCGTGAATATTATTCAGTTTAATTTTTAAATAAATTCATTCATTATAACTTTGGGTTTCTGGTATAAAATCGAAAAATTTTTATATATGATATTGGCACCCAAAATTATTAAAAACTAATGAATAAATTTATTTAAAAATTTAACTGAATAATATTCACGATACATACAACAAGCTTATGTATCTAATTTCCTATGATTTTGCAATAAAATAAAAAAAAACAGGCAATATTTATGAGTACAGGTGTAGTGTCCATTTTACATATTCTTGAAATCGAATTTAATAAATTAAAAAAACATTAATAATTTTAAATACTTACGTGTCATTAATCAAAAGAATTGGTTTCTCGAATTTTTTCAAAATATCTCCAGTTATATATCATCTCATCAAAACAATCTGAAAAATAAATAAATTTATACAAAGTAATTATTCTTATAGATTTGGAGAACGTAGAAGGAATTTTATTTTTATTCTCATAGTTTTTTAAAATTATATAATGACATTTTAGGGTTAGAAGAAATACAATAAAGAATTTAAATTATTTTTTTTTTCATTTAAATAAAACTGTAATGAATATTTATTAATCTTATACAAAAAAGTTATTTATTACTTAAAAAAAGGTTAAAAATTTAGGTAATAAATTTAGTTATTAAAGTTATATTTAAATTTAAAGTAAACTTTTTACTTATCTGAATGAAAATTGATAGTTTTGGTTGTTTTCCCTCTTTCTAAATAAAACTTGATCAATAATTAAGAATTAACATTACCAATTTTCAACAAAAATTATTTGCGTCTTCAGAATATGGAAACAACTTGAATTCGGTTACTCCCGAACAGCTGTCATTGATTTCCTTTAACCATGCTTTTTATTGATGACGTATATAAACAAACAATTTCAAGTTTTTTCCATATTATGAAAATGCAAATTATTTTTATTAAAAAGTGTCAATGTTAATTCTCAATTATTGATAAAGTTTTATTTGTAATTAAAAAGACAATGAACGAACCATCAATTTTTATTCAGATAAGTCAAAACTTTACTTTTAATAGAAATTCGATAACCTTAAATTTTGTATTTTTTTTAGAAATAAATAACCTTAAGGTGATGTAATAGGGTATATGTTTAATACGTAGTTACCGACATTGCAGTTTCTCAAATTTTTAATCTTTATTTAAAAATTTTCTGAAATATCTCTATATTATGCTTTTTATTAATAAAAAAAAGACTGTAATATAGAGATATTTTTAAAAAATTTAAATTAAAAATGAAAAATTTTAAAAACTGTAATGTCGGTATTTTACATCCCCTTAACAACAGGCCGGAGTAGAATCTGATACCAACTGAGTAAAAATTGAGTTTTTTGTTATTTACTCAAGTATTAATCGGTGTATCTTCAAATTAGAGGTTGAGCGCAATAGATATTATTATTATGAACATCTATGCACAAAAAAAAAATTCTATTGCTTTGTTTTTTAGAAAAGTAAGGAACGCCGAAGTAAAAGTTTATGTTTATAATATTTTCGCGTTCCTTACTTTTCTCAAAAACAAATCAGTAGATTTTTTTTTTCTTGTGCATACATATTTGTAATAATAATATCTATTGCGCTTAACCTTCAAATAGCAGATACACCAATTGATACTTGAGTAAATAACAAAAATCTCAATTAGACAAGGACAGCGAATCCGGCCTACTCTTAAGGGGTGTCCTCATACCAGCACAGAGATCTACCTTATCTACATTTGAATTATGCATTTTAATAAAAATTTAACTATTTTTTACTAAAATTCATAGAAGAGGCATATTCTTAACATTATAAAGAATTTATTGCAACGTTAAAAGACAGAATAACAGTGAAAATGAAGACAAAAACTGCATAATACGATTATTCATAACTACATTGAAAAGTTAATCGTATTAAGCAGTTCTCGTCTTTATTTTTACCCTTATATTGTCTTTTAACGTTGCAATAAATTCTTCGGCATGTTAAGAATGTGCCTCTCCTACAAATTTCAGTCATGAATAGTTAAATTTCTATTAAAATTCATAATTTAAATGTAGATAAGGTAGAACTCTATGTCGGTATGAGGATTCCCCTTAAAGTATAACATTAAAAAAGTTTAATTTAGACTAAAAAATTCAATAATAATTGTAATCATTATTATGTTTCTTATAAATAAAAAACCTTAAAATGTAATTTAATACATGGTTTTAAAAAGCTGTGAGAATCAACAGAAAATTATTTCTACGTCTAATCTATAAGAATAATTACTTTGTGTGAATTTATTTATTTATCAGGTTTTCTTGATGAAATAATAAGGCTGGAGATATGAGGAATTTTGAGAAGCCAATTCTTCTGGATAAAGACATGTAAGTACATGAAATTATTTAAGCGATGTAAAACCGACACTGTACCTGTACTCATAAATATTAACTACTATATTAAATACTCTTCTTAAATATAACTATCTTTTTATTTTATTGCGAAATTTCTGAAAAAAATTCTTTAGCTTATTGTACGTACCATGAAGATTATTCAATTAAACTTTTGAGTAAATTCATTCATTAATTTTTAAAAATTTTGGAATTCCAGTATGATATTGAAAAATTTTAACCTATAATATTGAAACCTGAAATTCTCAATAACTAATAAATAAATTTAATTAGAAACTAGCAAAAAATACCTCGCTTCTACCGTCGCTCGGTTGAATTTTCATATATTATATTATTATGTATAAATTAGCCAATTTTAAAATAAAAAAGGATTGCTACAACTTATTAAGAAGGAGCCGAACTATCTGTCTTTGTCTAATAGCGTTTTTCATCATTTATGTAAACACTATCCGGTATAACAAGAAAAAAATAGCAGCCCCCGCTAGATATTAGTATAATAAGTAAATTTTGTAATAACAACCAAATTTTTTACCGCATAGTTTTTGACTAATTAGAGACCTACTAGCAATCTAGAATATAACCTATCTTTTTTTGGTAGGTCTCTAATTATTCAAAAACTACGCAGTGAAAAAATTTGGTTGTTATTACAAAATTTACTTATTATACTAATATCTAACGGGGGCTGCTATTTTTTTCTTGTTATACCGGATAGTGTTTACATAAATGATGAAAAACGCTATTAGACAAAGACAGATAGTTTGGCCCCTTCTTAATTTTGATATTGTAGTTTTGTACTAAATTAAATTTTTATATTTTTATAAAAAAGATTAATCAAAGTTACAATGTGCATAAAAATTGTTTAGTTACAAATTATATCATGATAAATTAAGAATTTATTCTACTAAATTGCATTAGAATCAATGAAAAAATATAATAGGAATTCATTCTTTTTAATCACGTGTTTCAATCACGAACCATGAAATAATCGTAAACAGTATTTGACGTTTACTAGAACTAACTCACGGAGAAAGGAAAGTATTGTTAAAATAGGTTCTAAATCACGTATATCTAATTTATGTACTAAGGTACTTAAAAAAAGAGTGGCGATATAATTTCAATTAGTACTATAGCTTGAATTTTAGGGATCAATGTTGGTACTATTATATTATGAAGTAAGAGCATAAATTTGCGATGCCTAGTGTCTTTTTTTGGTACTAAGACTGATATTTCACCTACTCGATTTAAGGACAATATTTCGCAGGAAATGTAATTATAATCTCTTTTCGGGCGGCATTTCCTGTTACTGAAATTAAAAATTATTAAATATAGAATTATTTACATCATATATAACACTTTAAAATTACTAATAATTAATATTTTAATTCGTGATATTTAAGGAATAAAACGATACATGTTTATCTTCCACATTCCGTTTTAAAATACCCTGTTGAAAATAATGACGTCTTTCCAGTACGTCTTTGAAAGATGTCTTTGAAGTCGTCTTTAAAGACGTCTTTAATCGTCTCTTAGATTGGAACAAAATAAGACGTCATTTTTTCAATGTTCCGGAAATATAGTAACCAAATTCCGTCTTTTTTATAAGTAAAATAATTTCAAAGACGTATTTTTCCAATAAATACTCATAATAAATGACGTAAATTTTCAAAAACAAATTTTTCTTTTAAAACGAATGACGTCTTCCCTGTTGAAAATAATGACGTCTTTGAAGACGTCTTTGGTCGTGTCTTATTAAGATTTGAACCAAAAAAGACGTCATTTTTCCAATGTTTAGATAAGTTATTTAACAAATGACGTCTTCTTATTATTTCAAAGACGTATTTTTTTAAATAAAATACGTCTTTAAAATTATAAAAAGACGTATTTTTATAAAAACATACGTCTTTGAAAATATAAAAAGACGTTATTTAGTAAATAGCTTTTCTAAACATTGGAAAAATGACATCTCTTTTGTTACAATTTAAGACACAACCAAAGACGTCTTTCAAAGATGTCATTTTCTCCAAATTTAGGAAAAAAACGTCATTTTTCATGAATTTTGTCATTGAAAAATGACTTTACATGATAATCATTTTCCATTTAAGTGCAGGCCAGATTCGCTGTCCTTATCTAATCGAGATTTTTGTTATTAACTTGTTACGTCACGACGTATCTTTTATTTCAAAATTTATCATTCCAAAAATATGCAGTTATTGATCAATCAGCTAATTTACCTTAGTAAGCATATTGTAAAAGTAAGTCATTTGTTAAGAAACGAAGTGCAATGCGATTTTCAGAATCAACAAAATAATTACAATTACGAAGACTACATGAACCAGATTTACCACGTTAACCATATCATTCAATAAGAGTCAATATGCACAATAAGCATTGCTCCATCGATTGACATCAATTCAAAATTCAAATTATAAGACAATTATTCTTAAACAAGGCCGAGATCATCAATATAAAAAGACAAATCAATTAGAATAAAGCGCACTTTAAAGCAGACACTTTTTCAAAGCTCTTTATCAAAGAATTTTTACAAGCACTTCAAAGATACAACTATTATAACTATATTTCTCGCACTTTAAAAATTATACAATCATTCGCGCAACATATTAAATCGCACTATCTTCAGTATATTATAAAAGTAACAAATAAAAACTCTATAATTACAATATTAAATCAAGTGTACTTATTTACTGTCTGCCTGTATCTACTTAGCCGAATCAAGGTAAGATTCTTACAATTATATTTTGATCTACATTTCTTTCAATTCAAGTATATTTAATCGTGAGAACGATTCATATCGATTAAAATTGGTAGAGCTTTTCTATCATTAGACTTAACTTTCAAATTAAATGTTTTAAAATCAAACTTTATTCTTTTATTTAATAAAATATATTTTCCTCATAATAACATAATCAATCATTAATTCCGTCCCGGTGTAAAGCCAGGACTTAACAAAGTCAAGTATTAATCGGTGTATCTGCAAATTAAAGGTTAAGCGCAATAGATATTATTATTACAAATATTTATGCACAAGAAAAAAAAATCTATCGCTTTATTTTTGAGAAAAGTAAGTAACGCGAGAATATTCTAAACATAAACTTTTACTTTGGCGTTACTTACTTTCCTCAAAAATAAAGCGGTAGATTTTTTTTTCTTGTGCATAGATGTTCATAATAATAATATCTATTGTGCTCAATCTTCAATTTAAAGATACAACGATTAATATTTGAGTAAATAACAAACAACTCAATTGTTACTCGGTCGGTATCAGGTTCTACTCCGGTCTGCCGTTTAAAGGAAAAATCAAGAACGAGGTAAACCTCGCAGTTTCAACTCTTCGAAAAACGAAGAGCATTTACGATTTAGCTGAGATCATTCTGGCCTTATATATCTGCATCTTCGAAATTTGCATCAAGGATCAGAAAACTTCAAAATCGCCACCTAGTGACTTACAGTTGAATTGATGGTTGATTGCGTCAATGTAATTTTAACTCGCCAGGTGACGATTTTCAAGTTTTGCGATCCATTATACAAATTTCAAAGACGCAGATATATAAGGCCAGAACGCTCTCAGTTCAATTGCAAATGCTCTTCGTTTTTCGAAAAGTTGAAACTACGAAGTTAACCTCGTTTTTGGTTTTTCCTTTAAATAGAAAATGATTATCATGTAAAGTCATTTTTCAATGACATAATTCATGAAAAATGACGTTCTTTTTTCCTAAATTTGGAGAAAATGACGTCTTTGAAGACGTCTTTGGTTGTGTCTTAAATTGGAACAAAAAACGCTGTCAAGTGCTTTGGCGGAATGCTTTCTCATAGAGCTCATTAAGTTTCATTAATTTTTTTATATTTATTTAAATGTGATTTTAATATTAAAAAATTGTCTAACATTGATATTTACTCATATTGTACTTTATAAATTTCAAACATATATGCTAGCTGTTTGCTTTTTCAACATTTATAATTTATTTTGAATCATCAAGTAATAAGATGTTTTTTTGTTTCATTAAAAAAATGATATAATGTAGTAATGAAAAGAATGATGACAGCAAAATTTCTAATTTTTATAAGATGCAATCATATTTATATATAAATACAGTTCATGTTTATAGCTCTATAAAAAAAACTACTCTATGAATACCAATTTTCAATAGCTTCCCGTCTACTTATACAAAAACATAGATAGTATACGAAATTTGAAGCAAATCCATTGAGTGATTTTCGAGATCTAATTGGCTGAATAAATAACATTTTCTTTTCAAAATTTTAATGTTACGAGTGGAATATTCTAGAAAATAATAAAACGTAGAAGTATAAGAAATATATTAAACTAAATGAATAAGCCAGTAAGAAAGCTAGACTACTAGTCAGCGCTTTCTTACTGGCTTATTCATTTAGTTTAATATATTTCTTATACTTCTACGTTTTATTATTTTCTACAATATTCCACTCGTAACATTAACAATGCTCTAAAATTAAAACTACCCGATGAAAATAAATTTTTGAAAATTTCCCTTCTTTTGGCAGTTGTAAATGATTTCCCTGCAAATTTTAAAACAAATCAGTACTTTACGTAAAATAAAAGAAATAAGAAATAAAAAATCGAAATTTTTTTTTAAATCTTAAAGATTTTCTAAAATTGTAACCACTATAAGAAAATAAGTTTTTAAAAGCTTATTTTTTCCAGACAATATCGAATTAATTGTACAAAAATTTTAGAGAAAATTTATAGTACTGTTTACACAAATTAGAAGATATATGAAAAATAAAAATTTTTTTTTAATTTTAAAATGCTCTAAAATTAAAACTGCTCTGAGAAAATGTTTTCCAAAGCTTGTTTTTTTCAGACAGTAGCGAATAACTTGCATTTAAATTTTGGAGCAAATCTATTAAATGGTTTTCGTAGAATAGAAAAAAATTAAAAATGAAAATTAAAAAAAATTTTTAAAAATGCTCTAAAATTAAAAGTGCGCTAAGAAAATCAGTTTTCAATAGTTTTTCTACTTTTGACAGTCGAAATTAAGTTCCATACAAATTTTCAAACAAATTCTTCGAGTAGTTGTAGAAAAATCGAGATTTTTAAAATTCTTAAAATATTTCAAAAAAAAAACTACACTAAAAAAACCAATTCTCAATAGCTTTCGCACCAATTGATCGAAAAATTAAATTATATGGAAAATTTCAAGTAAATCCATCGAGTAGTTTTTAAGATTTTATTGGCCTAATAAATAAAAACATTTTTTTTAAAAATTTCAAAATGCTCTAAAATTAAAACTAAACTAAGAAAATTAGTTTTTTTAAATTTATTTTATTTGTGCAATCACAAATATTTTCCGAGCGAATTTTGAAGCGAATTCATCGAGTAGTAAACAAAAAATACCAAAAAAATGAAAAATCGAAATTTTTTTTTTTTAACAATTTTAAAATAAAAACTACACTAGAAGAACCAATTATCAATAGCTTTCCAGTAAGTTAGTTAAAAAACTAAATTTAATGCAAAATTAGAAGCAAATCCATCGAGTAGTTCTCGAGATACAATTTACTAACTGAAATCACACACACACACACACACACACACACACACGCGCACGCACGCACGCACGCGCACGTGCACACACGCACACACACACACACACACATGCACACACATACACACGCACGCACGCATGCACGCACGCGCACACACACACACGCACGCACGCACGCGCACACACACACACACACACACACACACACACACACACACACACACACACACACACACACACACACACACACGCACGCACGCACATACAGACATTTTCTTGAAACCACTTTTTTCGACTCAACGAGTTCAAATATGTATAAATTTATGAAAAAAAAAAAAAAAAATTTTTTTATGTTTTATGTTTTTTAATCTGACGTTTCTAAAATGGTATATGTTGTATTTGAGCTACTACTATTTAGGTCTTTTTTTTCTATATATTTCTCTTTTCTTTCTCATATTAGCCTCCTAATAGCTTATAATTAATCATTTTAATTTTATGACTAAACACAATTTTGAATAATTCAACTCACTTCGTTAATTTTCCAAAAGATGGCAAACTTTTTCACTTCTTCTAATAGATTTGCACTTTACAATTAATTATATCACAATAATATTACAAAATTTTTTTTTATTTATCTTGATAAACGTTAAATTCTATTGTCAATAAAAAGATTATGAGGCAATATCAACGAGCCAAGGTAATTCTTCAAACTTAAAGTTCATATTTATAGCAACTCTACAACGAATTGCAATAAACTTAGAAGGAAATTTTTGAACTAAAATTTAAATAGGTTTAATTAAGGGAATGTAAAATACCGACATTACAGTTTTCCAAATTTTTGATTCTTAATCTAGAAATTTTTACAATATCTCTATATTACTGCCTTCCATTTTTACTAATAAATAGCCTAATTGAGAGATATTTTTGAAAATTTTAGAATAAAGATTAAGAATTTTGAAAACTGCAATGTCGGTAACTATGTAGAAATCATATACCGTATTACATCCCCGTAATGAAATGGAAAATGAACCTATTTTCAACGTCACCATAATTTAAAATTCTCTTGCTTTTTGAAATTCTAATCATATTGTTAAGGTATTATGATATTGTGGTAAAAAAATTTAATAAAAAAATATCTTTCTGTTTTTTTGGATGAAATCTCTTTATATTTTCGTGACAGTAGAATGAAAAAGTAAGAAAGAAAATAAAAATACCAATTAATGAGCATATTGGCATGATGCGGTTACACTTTCTATATCACTAAAATTATAATTCAATAAGGTTAATTTAAATGTTAAGGGCATGACAGAGCTCGCTACCTTCTAAAATAATTCATTAACATTTTAATTCTAAGTTCACGAGTAAACGGTGCATTAGATCGAGTTCTTTCATTATAGTAAGAAAATTTGTAATACTAAACTTGAGTGCGGACAACTTACAGAATTTACCAAAATATCGTACATAAAAAGTTATAAACAATTTTTCGAAATATAGTATTTTGATGTTAGGTTTATCGAGCTTGATATCTAATTTCCATTCCAAGCTTATAAAAAAATATCAAGTCAAAATGATTTTTTATTTGAACAAAAATTATTGTATTAACATAGCTTTAGTGCGGACAAGTCATTACAATTGTTTAAATTACGAATTCAAAAAGATATTAATAAAATAATAGAAGTAAAAATTGTGTCCAGCAGCTCCGACATCCCGTTAACCAATACATTTTATCCAATGAAATACCAGTATTGTCATCGATAACATTATATCTTGTACACTGAGAAGTCATTCGCTCAGCAATTTTCCCTCACTCAAGACCAGTAACAAGACTTGTGAAAAGTCGATGCTTTGGACCGAAAAGTCTGCCCTTCAAGCCAAAAGAGTTCAACCACTGAACATACGCATGAGTCTTTCTTGGTTCGCTTGGTCGTATATATACTTGCTGATTCGTTGTTCTCCACTTCTCTATTCTTTCGTCATCATTTCTTTCGATCACGAGTTGTTGCTAGCTGGTTTCAGACGTCTATAGCAGATTTCAGACATCTAGTCAGCGCTTTCTTACTGGCTCATTCATTTTATTTAATATATTTCTTATACTTCTACGTTTTATTATTTTTAAGAATATTCCACCCGTAACTATTAACTTATGGACATATTTGAATAAGCGTTATGTTCACTTGTTCAACTTCGTAGTTATTAATATCTGTAATTTTTTCTTCTTCAGCACTATCACTTTGAATCATTATTTTATCAAGGTAATTCTTTAAACTTACAGTTCATGTTTATAGCAACTTAACAACAAATTGCATTCAACATTGAAAGAGATTTTTTAATTAAATTTCAAATAGGTAAATGCCAATAAATGAGCTTATAGGCATGATGCTGGTACTGTTACTGTATCACTAAAATTATAATTCAATAAGGTTAATTTGAATGTTAACCACTACATTCTATCCAATGAAATACAAGTATTATCATCGATAACATTATACCCTATAAATGTTGCAAAACCTTTTCTGACTTATTAAGATATAATTGAAAAATTCATTTTTTAATAGATAGTTACGTTTTCACGTTAATAATTTATTATCTTGTGGATATCTTTTTATCACGACTAACTAGGAAAGTATCACATCTCCAGATCACGGATTTTGCTCTAACTTTGAGATAGGTTTTCAGATGTCAAAATATGGAAGAAGCCAGAGTTATAGACCCAAACGCTGAATATTTCTCCAGTTCCAGGCAATTAAAGAAAATCACTAAAAAAGTTATCAGATTTTTAAACGTTTATAATTCTTTAGCATTAATAGCTAGACGCTTGTAACTGTTTTTAAATAAAAACTACGTTCAAATCCTTTCGAAAAAGCACCTATAGCATATCAAAATATTATTTTTTCTCAAAGTTACAGCGTTATAAGAATTTGAGCTGAATTTCCTTTTAAAAATATTAATTAATGATAAATGTTAAAATGTAGTACGATTTTCATAACACTGTAACTTTGAGAAAAAATATTTTGATATGCTATAGGTGCTTTTTCGAAAGGATTAGAACGTAGCTTTCATTTAAAAACAGTTACAAGCGTCTAGCTATTAATGCTAAAGAATTATAAGCGTTTAAATATCTAGTAACTTTTTTAGTGATTTTCTTTATTTGCCTACAACTAGGGAAATATTGAGCGTTGGGGTCTATAACTCTGGCTTTTTCCATATTTTGACATCTGAAAACCTATCTTAAAGTCGGAGCAAAATCCGTAATCCGGAGATGTGATACTCTTCTAGTAAGCTTGGTAAATCCAAGTAGTCAATTTTAGTGACGGTAATTAAATTAACAAGATGATAATCAAAATAAACTGATAGATTTATTATTACGTTAATCGCGAGAGAGAAATGTATTATATATATATTTGAGTAAGCGTTTTTTTTATTTGTTCAACTTCGTAATTATTAATATCTGTAATTTTTTACACACATACATACAGACATTTTCTGGAAACCACTTTTTTTGACTCACCGAGTTCAAATATGTACAAATTAATGAAAAAATAGAAAAAAATTTTTTTTATCGATACAATGCTTTTTCTATGAGAAAGCAAAAGACGTCATTTTTCCAATGTTTAGAAAAGCTAGTTAACAAATAACGTCTTTTTATAATTTCGATAAATATTATTCTATTAAAAAAATACGTCTCTGAAATAATTAAAAGACGTCATTTGTTAAATAACTTTTCTAAACATTGGAAAAATGACGTCTTTATTGGTTCCAATCTGAGACACGACCAAAGACGTCATTATTCCATTTTACATCTCCTTAAATAATATATACTTATGAAATGTACATAATAATTTATAAAATTATTAAGTAATATATTTAATATTATTTTAAACTATAAATAAAAAATGGATGAGGCTTTACGTAAGAAAGAAGCTTATATAAAAATTAAACGAAAACAACCAAAATAATATTAAGAAAAATTAGAAAATACTAAGATAACAAAATTGAAATTCAAGGAAAAAATGAGTGTTGATTGATTAGTACAAATACGTGCGAATAAAGCTTTACATAAAAAAAAGATTATATAAAAATTAAAGAAAAACAACCCATTAAATATGAAAAAAAATTAAAAAATACTAAAATAACTAAAATGAAATCAAAGATAAAAAAGGGTACTGGTAAAATAGAACAAATACGTACAAATAAAGCTACACATAAGAAAAAAGCTTACATAAAAATGAAAGTAAAACAACCAAATAAATTTTTAAAAAATTAAAAATATTAAGATATAAAAAGTAAAATCATTTGGAAATGGAGATACTAATAAGTTGAAAAAATTGCACGAAAAAGAAAAATTACGCGAAAAAGAGACTTATAGAAAAGTTATTAGTGAACAATATAATGAATATAAGAGAATGGTACGAATTAAAAATCAAACATTGGAAAATGCCGATATTATTAAGAAAGCACAAGTAAAAAATGATTGTTACTAATTAAAAGAATCACGCACAAGGTGTAAACAAATAGAAATTGATGACAATAAACATGTTAATAATGATACTACAATAAATAAACGAATAGATGAAAAAAAGCGAAAACATAAATATAATTCTTATCAATTAAAGATATTATTTATTGAGTGTAAACGATTAAAAATTGAAGACAATAATTAAAATGAAAATTAGAATAATAATAATTATAATAACAATCATAATATTGTATTGAACGAAGTTATTGATAAAACAATAAAGGGCAAAGTAGAAAAAAAATTAAAGAAATTGAATGAAAAAATAATAACTGAAAAAATTAATTCGAAACTGATTGGTTGTATAGCAAATATATATTTCGATGAAAATCTCATATCTGAAAATAACATTGGTTCCATGACAAATACATGTGTTTATTGTGATGCGAAACATTTTGCTTTGGAATATACTAAAAGTAACGGTTTCTCCAATTGTTGTCATAGAGGTGAAGTAGCATTGTTAGAAAATATTCCTTACTCAGAACAATTAAAGTTTATAGCAACTGAATTAACGGAAGAAATTATTGATTTTCAACGAAATGTTAGGTTGTACAATGATGCTTCAGCATTCGCAAATTTTGATGCCAATTTTGATACATTGCCATGTAGAGGACCACAAGTTATTAGAATATGTGGACAAATTTAACATAATGTATACAAATTTAACATAATGCGTTACATCCTAATAAAGATGAAGCACATATATATGCACAATTATGTATTTTAGATAATGAAATGGCAACGATTGAACGGAATAATTTTAATAAAAATTTAATGTTATTAAAACATTTAGATATCTCGATAAGAGACATTAACCTTTATGCTAAAGCCTATAAAATGATGCATAAAGCAGAAGAAGAAGAACTACAATAATGTGCAAAAATCTATTGTCCTCGAGAAATGTTACTATGTCCATTGTCCGCAATATTAATTTGGATAAAAAAAGATATAAACTACCCACCTGTAATGAAGTTGCAATAGTATATATTGGAGAAGACGATTTTCCTCCTATTGAACGTGACATTGTCATTTACTCTAAGTATGATAAACCAATTAGTATACCGACAATTAGCAAACATACAGATCCTATGACATATTCGCTTATTCATCCTAATGGCGGTTTTGGATGAATGCCAAATATGAAAAGTAAATTTGGAAAATCTAATATTTCAAATTTGAAATTTCATAATTATAGATTTAGTGATAGGAATGAATTTAATCCATTCCTTAATTTGGGAAAATTATCTCAACAGTTTATTGTTGATGCGTTTGAAAAAGTTGAAACCTCCAGATTATATTTCATATGCAAAAATCAAAACGTTTAAAGAAATGATTGTTACAAAGGTGTTGTGGACTATTTACATAACAAAAAAAAATAAGATTCTTCAAAAATTGGAAAAATGGTAATATTACCATCAAACTTTACAGGAAGTTCACGATTTTTAGAATAAAATTACATTGACTCAATGACATTTGTAAATTATCGTGGTAAACCTGACCTTTTTGTAACTATGACCTGTAACCCACATTGGAAAAAAATAACTGAAAACTTGAAACTTTATGAAAATGCAATAGATAGACCAGATATTATAACAAAAGTATTTTATCAAAAAGTAGAAGAATTCAAAAATTTAGTAATAAAAAAGGGAATATTAGGAAAATGTATTGTATATGGTTATGTAATTGAATCTTAAAAACGAGGATTACCGCAGATGCATTGTTAGTAAAAACTTACTCTTGGATAAAAATAATAAATTTGATATTCCCGAAAAAGTTGATAAAATAATATTGTTTTATAGTATAATTATATAGTATTGTTAAACAATTTATTTAACAACATTTAAATCCAATGGATATCCACTATACAAACGTAAAAATGATGGCGTCGAAATAATTCTCAAAAATAAATTTACAGAAGGAATCGAAGATAATGGATTTGTTGTTCCTTATAATCCTTACTTATTATTGAAATTTAATCCACACATAAACGTAGAAGTTTGTTCCACTGTACACTGCATTAAATATTTATTCAAATACTGTTATAAAGGTCATGATTGTGCATACATTAAAATACATCAAGTAAGTGTGGATTTTAAATTAGAAAACAAAGACACTTTTTAAAATGACAATCATGAAAATGTTGAATATGAATATGACGGAACCCCAACAATACATTAATACACGATATTCATGTCCACCTCAAGCAATGCACAGATTATAAGAATATCCTTTACATGTTATTTCACATACTATAAAACGTCTAAGCGTTCATGAGGAAAATCAACAAAACGTATTTTATAAAGAAGGAAAAGAACAAATGATCATGCAAAAAAATGTGGGAACAACATTAACAGCATATTTTGAATTAAATAGAGAAGATTTTGTAGCTCGAAATTACTTGTATTCAAAAATACCAAATTTTTATACATTTGATGAAAATCTGAAAAAGTGGAATAAAAGAAAAAAAAAACCAATACTTACAAGGGGAGGCCACGGAGTCCGGGTCACCGATTTGAATGAAACTTTGGGGATAGTTTTTTAGTATATAATAATGGAAAAGGATGCTCATAATTCAATCTCATAGGCCCTTTTAACCCTCATAATCATAATTTTAGAGATTTATATCGAATTTTGTACACTCGACGGACACTGATTCGCGACCCCTTTTTTGAATATCTGCAACGTTATCCGTTGAGTTTTTGAAATATAGGTTAGCTTGCGCGATCATGTTTCGGAAATGAGTTTTCATCTAAATAAATATAATTCATGCTAACTATAAGACAAGGGAACATAAATAAAGAAATGGTGGTAAAATTTAAATGAGCAAATATTTAATACTGAAGTAATGAAAAAGCTATGATTTCTTACGATTGTCATCGCATATGGTTACATAATATATATAAGAATGCTTTATAAAAATATGCTCACTTTAACATTTATTTATTGTTTTATCATTTATCATTTTTTATATTCGAATTAATGTCCATTTGAATTTTACCGCCATTTCTTTATTTATGTTCCCTTGTTTTATAGTTAGCATGAATTATATTTATCTAGATGGAAACTTATTTTTGAAACATGGTCGCGCAACCATCCTAAACTCAATGGATAACGTTTAAAGGCGCGAAAATGGGGTCGCGAATCAGTATCCGTCGAGTGTACATAGGTTTGGAGTCTCATATTTCCGTAACTATAAGGCTAAGATAGATCACCAAAAAATAAAATAAAAGTAGAGATAGCCAGCCTTCATTTACGAGGTTTTGGGAGTCAAAAGCTTCAATGGTTGAGAAGTTATATTTAATTAAATATTTATAAAATTTAGGAGACGAAATAAGCTGTTATTTTTAGTAGACAACTAACGCCCAAAATCCTGTTAAATATTCAATCAAACATAACTTCTCAACCATTAAGGCTTTTGACTTCCAAAATCTAGCAAATAAAAGCTGGCCTTCTCTACTTTTATTTCATTTTTTAGTGATCTAGCTTAGCTTCATAGTTACGAAATTATGAAACTCCAAACTTATATACAAAATTAGATATAAATCTCTAAAATTATAATGATGAGGGTTAAAAAGGCCTATGAGATTGAATTATGAGCATCTTTTTCCATTATTATATACTAAAAAACTATCCCCAAAGTTCCATTCAAATCGGTGACCCGGACTCCGTGGCCTCCCCTTGTTAGTAGAATGTACTTTGTAAGTCCGAAAGATAGACAACGTTATTTCATTGGGTTATTACTATTACATGTTAAAGGAGCCACATCTTTTAAAGGTTTACTTACTGTTTATGATGTGATGTACAATTCGTTTTATGAGGCAGCTAAGGCAAAATAATTAATTAATGAAGATGGAGAATGAGATGGATGTTTAGAAAAAGCACCTTCAACAGATTTCCTTTATATTCTTTATAAATTATTCGCTTTCATTTGCGTTTTTCATAATCCTATAAATGCACGAGATTTATATAAAAAGTATAAAGATAAGTTATACCATCCTAAAAACGAAAAAAATATAGGTAAAAATCTTGCATTGAATGTTATTAAAAATAATTTACGAGCCAATGGATTTTCTTCAAACGATTTTAAATTACCTAATATAAGTATATTTATAGAAGAAGATAATAATCAAACAATTTTCAATCATAATAATAATATTCTTAATGGATGAGAAATGAAAATAAATTTTTTAAATGATAAACAAAGACAAATATTTAACTCTACTATAAAGAGTTCAAACAACCAAAGTAAAGAAAAATATATTTTTATAGATGAACCAGGTGGAAGTGGAAAAAGTTATTTAATTAACTTTTTAATAGTTTATTTTAAATATCGTACTATTCATTATTTATGTGTAGCTTGGACAGCTATAGCAGCGAATTTATTAGTCGATGGAAAAATCGTGCATACAACATTTAAACTACCGTTAAGAGGTCGCTAAATTAAATTAATTAATTAATAATGAAATTAACTTTGATGCTTTGTTTTCAAAAAAAAGTTTGACATACTATCAAATCATAAGTGAAGCTAGAGAATTAATTTGTCCTTGTAATAATTAATTTGTAGTTGTAATAATTAGACAAAATATTGTTTTTTTACTGTACAAGTTGCGGACAATTAGTGATTTCTGGTAATAACTACTAGTTTTTCCAAAAACCCACATTTTTTATTAGAAAAGAATAGAGAGATACAACGTCCTCTAAAATATAACAGATTGTACAACTTGTAATGTTAAGCCTAATTCTGCAGAAAGCAAACAAAGGAAACACAAATAATTCGTTGGGATAAAATATTCATGACTTCGAAATTTGCTTTCAAAGCAGTTGATCGTCTTTTTCAAGATTTATGCAATGTAAACCAACCCTTCGGTGGTAAAACTGTAATTATATCAGGAGATTTCAGGCAAACATTACCAATTGTACGACATGGTAGCCGTTTGAACATTATTGAAAATTCAGTTAAATTTAGTTTATTATGACAGAATTTAGAGCTCAAAATATAGAGCCAAACTAAATATAAGAATCAAAAAAATATTAGACTCAAAAAAATATAGAGACCAAGAAAATATAATGATAAAAAAAATATAAGGCCCAAAAAAATGTTTTAAAAAAATATTGGGCTCAAAAAAATATAGAGCTAAGAATACATAAGAATAAAAAAAATATAAGATTCAGAGAAATATTGGGCACAAAAAAAAATAGAGCTCAAGTAAATATAAGAATCAAAAAAATATAGAGCTCAAGTTAAATAGGATTTAAAAAAATATTGGGATAAAAAAAAGAATCAGATAAATATTGGGCCCAAAAAAAATAGAGACCAAGAAAATATAATAATAAAAAAATATTGCGCCCCAAAAATATAAGATTAAAAAAAATATAAACTCCAAAAAGAAGTTAAAAAAACAATAAGGCCCAGAATAATAAATAGCCTAAAAAAATTAGAGGCCCAAAGAAAATAGGACTCGAAAAAAAGTAGGTCGAATAAAATATAAGGCTTAGAAAAATATAGAGCTAAATAAAATATAGGACTCAAAAAAATTATATAACCCATGAAAATATGAATTCAAAAAAAAATATTGGGCGCAAAATATATATAGAGCCAGAGAATATATAAGATTCGAAAAACTATTTGGCCCAAAAAAATTAGAACTTAAGAGTCAGCCGTATACCGACACAGTTACCTGTTTTACCGAATCTATATAAAATTTACTTTTTATAAAAACTAATAGCTTCAGGCAGAAATAAAGAGATGGTTTCGATTCGTGTAATAGAAAGCAATATTTTCTCTAATAAGAATAATTTAATTCCACCGCTTTATTTTCAAGAAAAGTTGGAATAACTTGAAAATCCCATTATTTGACACTAAATTCTAATTTTTTAAAATATTCCAACTTTTCTTAAAAACGAAGCAATAAAATGAATTTATACTAATCAAAGAAAATATTACATTTTATTAAACACATCGAAACCATCTTTTTATTTTTGCCTCTTGTTGCTAATTTTGGGAAAAAAGTCAATTTTTTAATTAGAATAGGACAGAGATACAGCGGACTCTTAAGACAATATGAGGCCCAAAAAAAATAGGACTAAGAAAAAGTAGAGCGTGAAAAGTATTAGGCCCAGAAAAATATAGAGCTAAATAAAATATAGGACCCAAAACATCATAGAACCCAAAAAAATATAAATTTAAAAAAAAAATATTGGGCCCAAAAATATAGATCACAGGAATATACAAGAATTGAATAAATATCAGGTCCAAAAAATATAGAGCCCAAGAATACATAAGAATCGAAAAAATATTGGGACCAAAAAAATATAGAACCCAAAAAAATGTAAGGCCCAATAAAAATATGAGGCCCAAAGAAAATAGGATTAAAAAATGTAGGGCACCAAAAATATAATGCCCAAAAAAATAGAGCTAAATAAAATATAGTACCCAAAAAAATTATGAAATCCAAGAAAATATAAATTGAAAAAAAAATATTGAGCCCAAAATAATATTGGTCCTAAAAAAATATAAGGCCCAAAAAATACAAAGCCTAAAATATATAGAGACCAAAAAAATATTGGGCACAAAAAAATATAGAGCACAAGAAAATATAAGGCCCAAAAAAATATGAGACCCAAAGAAAAAAGGACTCAAAAAATGTAGGGCCTGAAAAATATAAGGCCCAGAAAAATAGAGCTTAATAAAATATAGTATCCAAAAAAATTATACAACCTAAGAAAATATTAATTTCGAAAAAATATTGGGCCTAAAAAAATATTGGGCCTAAATAAATATAGAGCCCAATAATATATAAAAATCTGAAAAATATTGGGCCCAAAAAATATACAGCCTAAGAAAATATAAAGTCAAAAAAAAATATGAGGTCCAAAAAAATATGAGGCCCAAAAAATATAGAGCCCAAAAAAATATAGAGACCAAAAAAATATTGGGCCCAAAAAAATATAGGGCGCAAGAAAATATAAGGCCCAAAACTATATTGGGCCCAAAAAAATATAAGACCCAAAAAATATAAAGCCCAAAAAAATATAGAGACCAAAAAAATATTGGACCCAAAAAAATATAGGGCGCAAGAAAATATAAAGCCCAAAAAAATATTGAGCCCAAAAAAATATAAGACCTAAAAAAATATGACCCAAAAAGATGCTTATGACTAATGAGGACTAATTATATAGGGCCCAATAAAAAATAGCTACTCTTATTACCAAAAGATTAGACACATTTAACAAATGCGGAGAACCGGAGAACTGGAGGACCGGAGAAACGAAAAAAAAGTGGTTTTACTTTAATATAATATCAGATTTAACTGCATAATCTCTATGGTATACTTGTCGGGAAGGATATTTTTCCGAATGTGTACCTCAAATGGCAGCGCTGCATATTTTACCACAGACGTAAAAGAACTTGCAAATTATGATTCAAATAAATAATAAATTTAAATTTAAAATTGAATCTGGAGTATAATAACCTTAAAATGCCACTATTGGATACAATCTTTTTAATTCTTTCATATAACCCATGCCAAGCTAAAAAATAGAACTAGGGTAAAAATGGAACCAAGGGTAAAGGAGAGCGGAAAAAAAATAAAAAAATGAACAATTTAATAAACTATTTTTTCTGACAGCATGCGTACAATGATTTGACCGTGCGTAAAATAATTTCATCAAAAAAAATTTTTTTTATTTTTTCAAGTGTTATATTTCAGGAACTATACATCATAACAGACATTTATACATCTCATTTGAAAGCTCTTGTGGTGCTCTTTCAAAGTGCTATGTACAATTTTTTTTTCAATACGTGAACTGTTTTATTAATTAATCTAAATATTTATTTAGAATTAATTATTTAAATAATTTTTTATTTATTGTTTTAAACAGGGAGGGGGGATTCTCAACTATTATTTTAATAATATATTTTCATGGAATTTTAACTAATTGTTTTAATAATTGTATTTTTGTATCAGAAATATTATTTATTATTTTTGAGGCGGGGGGGGGGGGCGCTGACCCGGCCCCTGAACCCCCGGCAGGGGCTTTAACCCTCCGCCCTTGAACTCCATCCTGCGCCCCAACCTCGGCTACCTGTTACAATCTTGATAGCCTTTGAACAAGATTGTACATGCTATCACAGGCGCAAGTTTGTCATTCTTAGAATTTTGCGCACTTATAGTATTTTTCGATACTGGTGCGTGAGACTGATTTTTTACTGGTGTGGCGGTTTGCGCCCGAGCGAAGCGAGGGTGAAAAGGTCACACGAGGAAGAAATCACTTTCTCGCACGAGTATTAACAATATTTTTCGACACGACGTGTAAGAAGCTCCATTTTCGCACGTGTCACTTTGTACAGCGTGCGCGAAATTGAGCTTCGCGCACGGAGTGTCAAAAAATAATTTACGCAACAAATGCGTAAAGTAATCATCGCACTCGTATTATTTGTCGCTTGAACTGCACTCGGGCGACAAACCTGACTCGTGCGATAATCACATATTTTACGCACTCGTTGCGTGATGTACAAGTAAAAAATTACAAATTCAGAAAGTCTCGTTGGACACGTTAATATGAACCTGAGGAGACATGAACTTCATATGAAGTTATGATATACTTAATTTTTTGCACGCGGGCGTGTACTTAAAGAAAGTACACGTGAAACCCACGAATATATTTATTTTATTTATTTAAATATATTTCCCGTTACAACATATGTTCATGTGAGGTAGTAGTTGCAGGACATTTTCAATGTTTAAGGTAGGTTTTAAGGACATTTCCAGCTTCCAAGACATACGGCTGGAAGTTACAATGTTATTTTTATATCTATATATATATATATATATATATATATATATATATATATATATATTAATTTTAAGTTACTAATAATTAATTTAAAACTTAAAAGTAACTATTTTAAAACGGAATATGGAAGATAAATATGTATCGTTTTATTCCTTAAATATCACGAATTAAAATATTAATTATTAGTAATTTAAAAGTGTTATATATTATATGAATAATTCTATATTTAATAATTTTTGATTTTAGTAATAGGAAAAGCCGCACAAAAAGAGAATAACAATCACATTTTCTGCGAAATATTGCCCTCGAATCAAAAAACAGACTAAGCATCGCAAATTTATGCTCTTACTTTATAATATAATAGTACCAACATTAGTCCCTGAAATTCAAGCTATAGTACTAATTGAAATTATATCGTCTTTTTTTTATCAAATACCTCAGTATATTTAGAATCTATTTCAAGAATACTTTTCTTTCTACATGCAGTTGTTAGTTCTAGTAAACGTCAAACACTGTTTTCGATTATTTCATGGTTCGTGATTGAAACTCGTGATTAAAAAGAATGAATTCCTATCATATTTTTTCATTGATTCAAATGCAATTTAGTAGAACAAATTCTTAATTCATCATGATATAATTTGTATTTACAAAATTTTTATGCATATTGTAACTTAAATTAATATTTTTTATAAAAATATAAAAAATTAATTTAGTACAAAACTACAATACCAAAATTCATAAGTTGCGGCAATTTTTTTTCATTTTAAAATTAGCTAATTTATATGTACTAATATAATATATGAAAATTCAACCGAGTGACGTTAGGAGCGAGGTATTTTTTGCTAGTTATAAATTAAAATTATAACATGCTAGTATGTACAGAAGCAATTATTTTGTTAAATTTTAGTATAAAGGGTCTAGTCGGGTAAGATAGGTGAATTGGCCCCAGAAGCAGAGAGAAAAACTGATATAGCCATTATATTCTATATAAAAAAATATACCTCTATACAAATTTTCAGCCTTCTAAACCTAAACCTAACCTCAAAAACGCAATTTTTCATTTTTTGAGTCTCTTAGCTCTATCTCCGTCAATTTTTAAGCTAGAATGCTCTTTTTTTTTAAATTTAGGTTTTTTCAAGCCCTATAAATTAGTCTTTGATGATTTTTTTGTAGGTACAAAATTTAAATTTCTAGAGACGTTTGAAAATTTTTTCTTGAGATATTTCGAAAACTAAGATAGACGATACTTTGGAAAAAATATGTAATATTTATTTATGCACCAAAAGTATGTAAAAATTTTTTTAGTACTTTAAAAGTGGTGGAACAACGTCAAAAAGGAAAAAAACGGTTTTTTTGCGTATTTTTGCCTATACACAGCCTAGCCCTCGTATCTTACACTTCCGTTTGCAATATTTTTGAGTGAAATTTTATTTTTTGAGACGCTCTGGGCTGTAATATATCGAGATTAACTCGGAATTTTCCAATTTTCACGTGAAGGCGCTCCCAGAGACCTTAAAAACCCATTATACTAATAAAAAAAAATGTCCCGCCAGGTGAAACTTGTATCATAATCCATAAAACTATGCATATATTCTTCTACAGTATATCTAAATATATATAATTCAATACTATAAACAGGAATATACAGATATACTGAATGTATTGTTTCGGATTATCACTCAAACACGACCCAACGGGAGCAATCATCCTAATTCTTCCCAGTACGCCCGAACTCATGTGTACTGCATTTCTATTTACAGAAACAGGATTCGCAGGAGCTTTAACCACCTATTTGCTGAAAAAGTTATTCGATCACTTGTTTCAAGGCAATGGATGTCTAATTTTAAGATTTATTAATGATTAAAACTATCATTTAAATATTTGCAATACCTGAGATAAAACATCTTTGCTTGAGAAAAATTAATGTAATTTGATAATTAAATTAATTTTTCTCATGCAAGGATCTTTTATCTCAGGTATTGCAAATATTCGAATGATTTTTTCATTTTTCATCTATAACTTTAACTTGCTTATAATAAAAATAATTAACCATCTATATTATTCTATTTTTGATTACTAAACTCATTTGATTATCGAATAAAAAAGTATTGATTCAAAGAAAATGCTTTTTTGTTACGTAATCTAAAAAAGTTTATAAAATTAGTTACATTTATTGTTATCTAAAAATATGTAAGAAATACAATTTTTTGGTTATAATATATATATTCATACATACACATACATTAAAATATGTATAATTATAATATAATTCAGTTTAGTTAATTTTGATTATAAATAAAATTTTGGAATATATTTTCTTTTGTTCGACCATTAGATTACTATGAACAAAGTTGTAGGACATTGTAACCAAACACTTTAAGGCTTTTTATAGGCTCTGCTAATTGGTCATCTGGATACATTCATACAACACTTACAATCTAATACTTGATTTCTTCGCTATAGCAGTGGACCATTGACCACTGCTCTAAGGTAATAAACGTTGAAATGATTTTCTGAGTTTATATTTATTTTATTCAGGTACAGGCATAAGATTGTAAAGGGGTTTGTAAAAAATAATAATAAAACTAATTATCTAGGTGGATCTATTATTATTCTTTAATATTTTAATATCTATTTATATTTTTACATTTTTTTCTTCATTAAGGAGAGGATATTTTTTTGTACAATGTTAAAGAAGATCTGACACTCGTAACAAGTTGCAGTTTTTTATATCTACTTTACATGTAGATAGTAATGACTGTAACTACCTTGCCTCTCACCAAATTATATATATGAGAAACTTACATTTGAATATTGTAAGTCATAACTATCATTAAATTAAAAGTGAAAATTCTTATGTAAATACTTGACTAAGAAGAAAATCAGTTATAATTATTTTTATCTAAATATACAGTAGATATTAAAAAATAAAAGTCCTTGCAACTATCAGATCTTTTGTAATGTCATGCAAAGAAATATACTTCCATAAGTAAAGAAGCACGTATAAGATTAAAGATACATATAAAAACAAACAAAGAATATCAATATCTACCTAGATAATAGGTCTCATCATAATTTTTGTATAAAACTCAATAGAGTTTTGTATTGGACTCTTACTCATTCTCATAAAATATAATAGATATGATAAAATGTAACCATTGTCATAATAAATTTCAAAGATTCTGCTTGAATAAAGATTTTTTTCTGGTAAATGCTTATTTAGTAAGTAATATTTACAACAACTTTTTAATAAAAATTAACAGAAACAAAATTCTATAATAATTTAATTTACTATAATATTTACAATCTAGTTCATCAGCTTTTCTTTGCACTATAAAAATGAATCAAAAGTCCAAAAATGGTATCAAAATAATATAGGCTACAATGCAAATGATAGTTTTAAACAAAAATTGGGTTTAAATCTTCCGATAGATCAACATACAAAAATATTTCAGATACTTCTATATAATTTTTATACATTTTTTCATAGTTTAAAATGCATATTACATACAAACAAACACATTCACAAATATAATATAAATTATTTTAATTAAGATTGTATACATGAAGGTTATTTTTTTTGTGTGTAATTCAATATTTATAATCCTACAAAACATAAAATATACAGAATATTAACCTTTGAATAAGTAACCAAATATCACTTGACAACAAATTGCCAATAATCAAGTCTAATTTGTAGTTGTTCTAGTTTGATTAGTCTTATGACAAGTCTAATTTATTCACTAATTGGAATTACACATGCAAGATATAACATGAATACTAGAGAAAACAAACTATTTGTTGTTGCTATGGACCGAGCTATGGACCATGGAGACTAAAAATAGAAAACCTATGTACTAAGTAGAATCCATCAATAGTTACGCCTGGAGCTGCCAATAAAGACAGACATAGATCGTATAGACAAAGTGAAGCACCCTGATTAAGGCTCGAATTAATAGTCGTGACTTGAGTATTGAGTATCACTTGGAATTTAAGTATCGTTACTTGAGTATAAGCTGTTACTTTAATTGAGTATGACATCTTTACCGACGACTATCATATCTGTGTGCTTTTATATTTCATATAAAAAAATGAAGTAACAGCTGATACTCAAGTAACGATACTCAAGTTTAAAGTTGTACTTAATTTTCATCGTACCTACTTATGATGCATGATTCGATATAGAAATATATGCTTTCTGAAATTCTACATACAGGGTGAAATTTCCATCTTTTAAATAGCATGAAAATGATGAAATTCCATTTATTCCAAAACAAAAAATAATTTGAATAATTAAAGTATATGAAATTGATAGTATCAATTAATTTTTTAAATTATAAAGTATTAACTTTATAATACTGTTGGGTGGACTATTAGCACGATGGGTGTAAACATTTTGCTGATCACTCCCTGAAAGGGCGCTCTAAATTACCATGTCGTGCACTTGAAAGATAACAAGTATCTTTAAAAGATAGCAATAAAATAATATCTGATATAAGTATTATTTTAATAAAAAAACTTATTCTAAACTAGATTTGTGCAGCTACCAGCTGATTCATCCTATATCTACTATCTGTTTCTGTAAATAGAAATGCAGTACACATGAGTTCGGGCGTACTGGGAAGAATTAGGATGATTGCTCCCGTTAGGTCGTGTTTGAGTGATAATCCGAAACAATACATTCAGTATATCTGTATATTCCTGTTTATAGTATTGAATTATATATATTTAGATATACTGTAGAAGAATATATGCATAGTTTTATGGATTATGATACAAGTTTCACCTGGTGGGACATTTTTTTTAATTAGTATAATGGGTTTTTAAGGTCTCTGGGAGCGCCTTAACGTGAAAATTGGAAAATTCCGAGTTAATCTTAATATATTACAGCCCAGAGTGTCTCAAAAAATAAAATTTCACATAAAAATATTGCAAACGGAAATGTAAGATACGAGGGCTAGGCCGCGTATAGGCAAAAATACGCAAAAAAAACATTTTTTTCCTTTTTGACGTTGTTCCACCACTTTTAAAGATCTGAAAAAATTTTTACATACTTTTGGTGCATAAATAAATATTATATATTTTTTCCAAAGTGTCGTCTATCTTAGTTTTCGAAATATCTCAAGAAAAAATTTTCAAACGTCTCTAGAAATTTGAATTTTGCACCTACAAAAAAATCATCAAAGACTAATCTATAGGGCTTGAAAAAATCTAAATTAAAAAAAAAAGAGTATTCTAGCTTAAAAATTGACGGAGATAGAGCTAAGAGACTCAAAAAATGAAAAATTGCGTTTTTGAAGTTAGGTTTAGGTTTAGAAGGCTGAAAATTTGTATAGAGGTATATTTTTTTATATAGAATATAATGGCTATATCAGTTTTTCTCTCTGCTTCTGGGGCCAATTCACCTATCTTACCCGGCTAGACCCTTTCTAATTGTTTTACAAAATTACGTTATTTTTCAAAATTATGATGTATTGCAAAATTTACTATTTCATTACAATTTGTTGATTCTGAATGTTATTTAAAATAACTTTATCTTTAAGTGAACAATAAAAGTTATTATTTTGTAAGATTTTATTTTTTTGTAGTTATGTAGACTCCGTTAATACAAAGTAAGCTCTGTTAACATAGTGTACTGATTTTGTAGAGCACATGAGTATTTAAGCTCAAATTTAATATCAACAGTATTTATTAATACAAATATAAGATATTAGCATAAAAATAATTTTTATTTTTAAAAATTAAAAAAAATTAGTATATTACGTACCGTGTATGGAAAGGCTTTATTTACGAAACGAGAAATTTACAACCTGAACCGAAGGAGAAGGTCGTAACGAGTTTTGTAAAAAAGCCTTTTGATACTAGTTGCGTAATGTATTTTTCGCCATGAGAGCCAAAAAAAATCAACGAAGTTGCGATTTTAGGGTTAGAATAGCGAAAATAGTACATTATTGACCAAGGATACATATTGATCATTCTCGGCGAGTGCGAACTTTTGGGGTCGAGCGTAGCGAGGCCTCGAAAGTTGCACGAGCTAGGATGATCAATATGCATCCATGGTCTAATATACTATTTTTTTGTCCCGAGACCGAGACATTTAAAGTTTTTCCGTAGAACGCAAAAAGGTCATTTTCTATTTATATTTTGTAACAATAATGATAGAAGACTTGAGTGCTACTATAACTAAATGCTATTTCAATATCAACCTTTTTTACCTAATATGATGTTAATTCAAACGCTTATTACTTATTATTATGAAAATCCTACAAAAAGTAAAAAAATTATTATAAAAACAGCTTAATGGGTAACACTAGTCTTATAGTATGAAAATTTGGATTATAAAAAAACTTTATGATTTATAATTCAACAATTTCTAGAAACGAGTACATTTTTAAGATAAAAAAAAAGAATAGAATATTAATCATATTTAGTTTTAAACATTACCACGGCATTCATATTTAATAGTACTACGTTCAGTTTATAAATTCTCTTCAAAAATTATTCTAATATCAGTCAAATGTCGAAAAGAATAATAAAAGACTAACAATGTGATAGGTTCAAACTTCTACATCAATCTAGTGTATCTTATATGATGATTATTTGAACGTTTATTACTTATCTCTTTCGATATCTTAGAAAGAGACAAGAAAAAATTAATTCACCTGGCTAACAGATAATGCTACACTTGAATTATCAAAAATTATCTGCAAAAACTAATCGATTTGTGATTCAAAAGCATAAAGAAAGCCAGGTTTTATTTTGACGAAAAGAGCAAAAAAAAAAAAAATAAATGAAATCCTTACTACAAAAAATGACATAAACTCTTACGATTGAAAATAAAACGTGATCTCATATGAGAACTTACATAAGATTTTACGTGAGATCTCATGTCAACTCTGTATCACAGAGGCAGAAGATATGAAATCAATGTGCTAAACAAGCTGTGCAATTTTCTAGAGCAATCCCCCAGGTATAGACATTTGAAAAAACCATGCTTTTCCGTACCAGTGGAAGATATAAGAGTACGGAAAAAAGATACTATTGTGTTTTTTCTGCCAGACGATTGTGAGGACTTTCATGATAACGGATTTCACTTCGTTAAAAATCACCACTGTCAACTTCACTGTAATCCTTCGAGTCACAAAGGCGAATATTCGAGAGCCAACATTTTATTTCTTTCAGGTAAGATAATAGTACATTATTGACTAAGGATCGAAAGTTGCACGAGCTAGGATGATCAATATGCATCCATGGTCTAATATACTATTTTTTTGTCCCAAGGCCGAGACATTTAAAGTTTTTCCGTAGGACGCAAAATGGTCATTTTGTGGCCTAGGGCAAAAATAGTACATTATTGACCAAGGATGCATATTGATCATTCTCGGCGAGTGCGAACTTTTTGGGCCGAGCGTAGCGAGGCCTCAAAAGTTGCACGAGCTAGGATGATCAATATGCATCCATAGTCTAATATACTATTTTTTTGTCCCGAGGCCGAGACATTTAAAGTTTTTCCGTAGGACGCAAAATGGTCATTTTGCGGCCTAGGGCAAAAATAGTACATTATTGACCAAGGATGCATATTGATCATTCTCGGCGAGTGCGAACTTTTGGGGCCGAGCGTAGCGAGGCCTCGAAAGTTGCACGAGCGAGGATGATCAATATGCATCTATGGTCTAATATACTATTTTTTTGTCCCGAGGCCGAGACATTTAAAGTTTTTCCGTAGAACGCAAAATGGTCATTTTGCGGCCTAGGGCAAAAATAGTATATTATGCGTCAAGGCCGCAAAACGTATCATTCTTGGCAAGTGCATGCTGAGGGGCCGAGCGTAGCGAGGCCGCTCCAGCTGCACGAGCAAGAATGATACGTTTGTGGCCGTGACTGCATATACTTTTTTTTTGACCGTAGGCCGCTAAGCGGAAGCTGGGTCTTAGTCCCCCCCGCCTATAAAAAAATAATTGATGATTCTTAAAATATAAAAGAATTTTATGAAAAAATTCAATTATAAATTATAAATAACTAATAATTCTTAAAATACAATAAAAAAATTCGATTATAAAAACAACTAATAATTGTTAAAATATAACATTAAAATTAAACAAAAATACAACAAAATATATATCAAAGCTAAACTATAAAAATTATAATGAAAAAAATATTATTTAAAAAAGAAAAAAAAAGTTTTAACACACGAAACTTGTTACTATGTCTCTCTCTTGTTCTTTTCTTTTCTTTCACTCATATATTGAGTCTACGTTATTCATTAACGCATACGCAGTATAGTATATGTAAGAAAAGGATAGCGATATTAAGGAAAGTGAGCAGTTCATTAATTCCGAGAATCAGTGACGTCGAGAACCTTTTTCTGTGAACTTTTATTAAAATAATACATTGGATATACACATTTTTCTTTTGCGGCCTAGGACAAGAATACACTATTTTGTGCTCCGTATACAGGACACAAAAATTCATTTCGCGGCCTGAGGACAAAAATAGTATATTATGCGCCGAGGCCGCAAAACGTATCATTCTTGGCAAGCGCATGCTGAAGGGCCGAGCGTAGCGAAGCCGCTCCAGCTGCATGAGAAAGAATGATACGTTTGTGGCCGTGACTGCATAAACTATTTTTTTGACGAAGCGGAAGCTGGGGCGAAGCTCCCCCTGCCTATGAAAAAATAATTGATAATTCTTAAAATATAAAAGAATTTAATAAAAAATTCAATTATAAACAATAAATAACTAATAATTCATAAAATACAATAAAAAAATACAATGAAAAAAATTCGAATATAAAAACCACTAATAATTGTTAAAATACAACATTAAAATTAAGCAAAAATATAAAAAAATATAAAATAAAGCTAAACTATAAAAATTATAATTAAAAAATATTATTTAAAAGAAGAAAAAAAATTTTAGAAAAATAGAATAAAAAAATTTGATTATAAAACAACTAAAAATTGTTAAAATATAACATTAAAATTAAACAAAAATACAACAAAATATAAAAAAAAAGGTAAATTATAAAAATTATAACTAAAAAATATTATTTAAAAAAGAGAAAAAAAAGTTTTAGCACGCGGAACTTGTAACTATGTCTTTCTCTCGCTCTCTCCTTTTTTTTCATAATATACATATATTGAGTCTACGTTATTCGTTAACGCATACCCAGTATAGTATATGAAAGAAAAAGATAGCGATATTAAGGAAAGCGAGCAGTTCATTCAGTTCAATTACAAGAATCAGCGACGTCGAGAACGTTTTTCTGCGAACTCTTATTAAAATAATACATTGAATATACACATTTTTGTTTAGCGGCCTAGGAAAAGAATACACTATTTTGTGCTCCGTATAAAGGACACGAAAATTCATTTTGCGTCCCACGGAAAAACTTTAAATGCCTCGGGACAAAAAAATAGTATATTAGACCATGGATGCATATTGATCATCCTAGCTCGTGCAACTTTCAAGGCCTCGCTACGCTCGGCCCAAAAAGTTCGCACTCGCCGAGAATGATCAATATGCATTCTTGGTCAATAATGTACTATTTTTTAATCAACTTATTATTTCTCAACGAAGAAAATGATATTTGTCATTTAATCTATTTTGAATATATATTCCAGCTTTATGAATTTTCATTATCATAGGCGATCTTAGGCTCCTATTCATAGACCTAACTCAAGTAGCGATTACATGAACCTAATTTTGTCTTTATCTCTCCATGATAAGAATAAGATGACTCTGATACAACCATCTGTCGATGATACAACCGTTACTTGATCTAATAGCTACACTTGAAAAAAAAATTTCTTAGTAACGAAATAGTACATTGTGTACCAAGGCGCAAAATAGAAGATTCTGGCCAGAGTGTGAATGAGTGCCAAAGCGAAGCGAGGGCGCTAAATTCGAACGAGGGCCGCGAATTAACTATTTTGCACCCTTAGTACACATATTTTTTTTTATCCAAAGGATAAAAAATTCGATTCCTATGCTTGTCAAGCGGGCGCAAAATAGTACATTTCCGCCCTTGGGCGCAAATGTACTATTTTGCGACCGCTTGCATAGAGAGACTTTTGCATAATAAAAGTTGATGCGTTTTGAAAACGCACCACAAGGTGGCTCGCATGCATGATTTTTTTTGAAACACGCACAACAAATATCGAGGCGAAGCTTATCTATGTTTTTTGATCCATTGTGCCTCACATTTTGTAAAGAGTATGCATCACATTTTCTGATGCAAACTAAAGAGTTTGTCGTGCGCGCACGATAGTTTGCAGCACACGCACGCCACCACGGTGCGCGTACGCACGCATTATTTTTTAGAACGTGTCGCACACCACATTTATTGAGACAAAAGTCTCTCCGTGTGACAAGCATAGAAAAAAATTTTATTGTATCGAATATATTCTGTCTGGCAATCGCTGGAATATTTTTTGTACCAATAACATTTATTCCGTCAGTGAAAATAAAATTTTTAAATATCAATAAAATATTTTTCAACATACATGATATTTTTAAACTTACTTAAACTTAGCAATATCTCATACTGAAAATTATTAATTTCATTTTAAATTTATATCTCGTAATATTAAAATGAAAATTAGGTTAATTAATTGCAATAAAATTTATTTCCTTCAATAAAATATTTTTATGCATCTAAGAAATATTTTGTATTGATTAATTTCTTCGTACCAAATAGAAGTTACCATTCATTGAATAAATGTTATCTTTCTTTGAAAATATATCTGAATTTTTCAAGCCTAAGGAATATTTTTTTGTAGAAGAATATATTATTTTGAAAACATGAAACATGCGTAGAAATAATTCGTTACAAGCAAATTTAAAATATTAGTTCAAATAAATGTTTCATCAAATTTAACTTTTATAAATTTTAATTTTTTTGTGATTACTTAAACTCTTTTGATTCAAAGAATTATTCTTTTATTTAAAGAAATATTTTTTTAAAACAGTTTAATGTTAATTTTAATTAGAATTTATTTTTTGTGATTATTTTTATAAATAACTGTAAAAAAATTTTTTCTACTGAAATGTAGATTTTTAATCAAAATAATAATTACTTTATTAAAATAAGAAAATGTTTTAAGTTTTTCGGTTATATTTTCATGATTCTCACAATTATTTTTTTTCAATTCGAAATCCTCTTTTTAATGTAAAAAATGTAATTTTTTACACCGCTTTTTTCACCAACAAACATTCTATTGTTGTAAAGAGATAGGTTAATCGGAGTCATAAACTAACTTGTTTAATTCAAAAATTATGTCTTTGGATTAAAAAATTATTTGATGTAAGATATTTTTTTCATTTTTATATAAACATTATTTTAAATAAATATTACATTTTCTTAATAAAAAATACAGCATTGTTTTTAAGAAAGTTTTACTGACTTTCAACACTATTTTCGAAATAACTCATTTCTTAAAGTTAATAAGATATTTTTCTAAATTCAAACATTTTCTTTTGTAATATAATATTTTCCTCATGAATATTTCAAGGTTTTTTTTTGAGTTTAAAAAACATTTTATTAATTAAAAATGATTCTTCTTTGATCCAAAAAAATTCATTTCTTTGCGCCGTATTTCTTCTATTCAAAAACACCTTTTTTAAAGTTAAAAACACTTTTCTCTCTGTGTAGTAAAAAATTTTGCGTGAAATTCCGTGATAAAAGGAACATTTTCACTTACTAGTATTAGTATCGTTTCAAAACAATGTATAACAACTATTTTTATGGTGAAAAATAAAGCTTCCTTTTTTTAAACATTTTGCAGTTAAAAATAAAATTTCATTTCTTCAATACGAAAGGATGAATATATGCGACCTCCTCTAGAATAAATTTAGAACAAACATGCCTGTTTTCTTTTAATATCTTACAAATAATACATGACTTTGGATAAGAATCATTGATTATTTTATTACTTACTAATGTCAAATTATTTTGTCTTTTATGCTATAATATTAAAAAAAATCAAGAATTCATAAAAAAAATTATATCTTCTTATTACTATTTAGTTTTTGAATAACATTAATTTAAAAATTCGTTTTATGACACAATATATAAAAAAGTTGAGATTTAGATTCGAACAGGTCAAAAATAAATGACCTATTATAAAACAAAATTTTAAAGGGTTTGCTTTAGATCCACTTTATTGATCGAAAATAGTTTAAAAATAAATTTCGTTTTTTTCCTTATGAATAAATATCAGAATTGTTTGTAATTCGAGATATCTTCTTCTTCTCTATTTTATTGCCAGAGGGTCTCTTTGTCACTGTGGGCAGAGACCCGTGATGTCACCTTACACTTGTAATTTTCATTGTCCAGGGGGACTTTTTAAGAGCAGGCCCGAGCAGATTCGATACCAACCGAAAATCGAATATCCGTTGTTTAATTTTCTCCTACTATGCGTAATGAAATTCATTAAAATTTCAAATTCATTCACAAAATTTATTACTCTATCGCAATCGGCAAAAATAATTCAAAAAAATTTTTTTAAATTAAAATTTCATACTACAGCTGCTTATTAAACACTAGATACGGTTACTTGCTTTTCGTTTAAAATATGGTGAATTTTATGAAAAAAACATTTATTATACAATCATGTATGTATAAAAAATTGCGATGGATAACAATTTCTTTTAAAAACAGTATAATTATTTTATTTATGATAAAATAACATTTTCACTTCTCATTCGGTAATTAAAACTGCTCCAGCATACTCTTAATTGGTTTTTCCTGGTCTTCTAATTCTATTTCACAAAGAAAAATTCAGAAAAATTTCTCCAAAATTTTCCCGGGGATTGAACTTTGGTTCAGTACAGCATGAGCTAAGAGCATTAGCCCCTGCGCTACCACCGCTTGTACTTATAGGTATAAATTTATTTTAAATAAATGAAAAGTGGAAGCGTGTAAATATGTGTAAATTTAAAGAACAAACCGAGAAAAATCATCCCTACTGAAAATATTATATGAGCTCTCATGTGGGATCTCATATGAAATCGCTTATGAAATCTTATAGATATTCGTTGAATTTTGAAAATAAAATAAATATATATGAGATATCATGTCAGATCGCACATATATTTATTTATTTTAAAAATTCAACGAATATATATTCGATTTCATATGCGATCTCATAGGCGATTTCATATGACATCTTATATAAGATCTCGTGTGCGATCTCATATGTGATCTCACATGGGACCTGTTATATTTTTCATTCAATTAGAAAATTAAAGAAAAGATTTTTATTATATTTTTATTTTTTTCAGCTTGTTTTTTAAATTTTGACAAATTTTGACATTAGCTATATTAGTACAATCACTTTAGTTAAAATAAAAAAAATCCTTTAGAGCTGTTATTTTTTTATAAACTGAGATCGCAAATTAGATATGAAAGTTGAAAAATCTAACCTCAAAATACTATAAATTGAAAATTTGTATATAACTTTTTAAGTATAAGATTTTTAGTAGATTTCTTTAGTTGTCCGCTCTCAAGTTGAATCCTACTAATTTTTTTATTAAAGTCAAAAAACCCGATTAAATGCACCATTTACTCATAAACTTGGATAAGAAATATTATCAGAAGGGGGGAGCTTCACCATGCCTTTAATGTATTTAATTACACTAATATTATGAATACGTATTCGAACACCAGAACATCATCATAGTCGATAAATTTAGTGGAGCCATAAAACCCAATGCATCTTGCCCGTGGTCAGTGGTTCTTATTTTGGCCACTTGATTTAATTTGCAATGTATTTCATGGCGTCACATTCCAATTAAGGATCAGCTTTTGATTAACTTTACAGATTGAAAATAGCTAAAAAAGATATTTAGTTTTTATTTATTTTTTTTTTTGCTTACTTTTTGAATTTTAACAAATTTACAAGCTTCCGTTTCTCATTTGTTAAAATAAATTTACAAGTGAAAGCAATTCTGATATATATTTTCATTAAAAATAAACGAAATTACTTCTTTAGCTACTTTCGAAGAGTCAAAAATGTCTAAAACAGACTGACCTTTAACATGGCGAATAGTATAATAATAAAATATGTGTATTACCTTACTTTTAACGTTTAGACAATGCATACAAATATAATTCTTATTATGAAAACTATGTGAATGGTCTGTATGAATATGATTATATATCATGGTTAGAAATTGTATTGAGCACGATTTTAAAATTTTTCAGATTAAGTTAGATTCATGACTCAATTAGGAAAACAAGCAATAAGATTGCGATGATACTCTAAAATAAAAGTAAAATCAATATTTAAAGTTATAAAAACCTATATATTATTTATGTATGATGCTATTGTAAATAATATGTAAAAATAATCTATCAGTATGATAAAAAGATATTAAGAACTAAGACACTGTCAGTTCATTGAAGGTAGTTTATCATAATGTTCTAAGACATAAATAAAGCTGCAACTGTTTTTACGGCAACATGCAAATTGTGTAACAATTCGTAAGACGTGTTATGCGGTAAATCTAAACTAGATGCAGCGTGTGTCATAGAACGACACTACCTATTGATTAGAAGAACTGTCATTAATCAGTGAACTGACCCCGAGTTTCGTATATATGATTTCGTCTGTGATATGAAATAAGTAACTCAATTAGTGAATACACAAATTTCTGTCATTAATCAGTGAACTGACCCCGAGTCTTGTATACGTGATTTGGTCTGTGATATGAAATAAGTAATTCAATTTGTGAATACACAAATTCTGTTCAAATCTTTGTATACAAACGGCATCACTCTAGACCTCACTGAAAAGTAATAGCCTTCTCAAGCGTGAAAGACGATATGCATAATTGAAGTGACTAGTATCTTAACTATCACTTGTAAATATCGTGTAAATCTTCGTAAAAAATTTGTTTGTTCTTATTATTATTCAATCGCCAAGTATAATTATGCTCAAATATAGTTTAAAACCATAATCCATAATAGCATGCTTTAGATAACGATTGTTCTGTAGATGTAGAGTAGAATCATTAAATCGTAATATTAGAATATATAAAAATTAATTGAATTATAGAATACATTTCAGATTTGATGTCGTTGAAATTGATTACACCTATAAGTGTAGGAGAAAATAAAATTTTTTTGCACATGAGATCTCACGTGAGATCGGATATCGAGAAAAATTAATTTTTTTGCACACGCGGTCTCACGTCAGATCTCATATGAGATCGAGTATCAAGAAAAATTAATTTTTTTGCACACGAGATCTCTTGTGAGATCTCATGTGAGATCGAGTATTGGGAAAAATTAATTTTTTTGCACATGAGATCTCACATTGTGAGATGTGATATCAGGAGATATGAGTGAGATCGGATATCAGGAAAAATAATATTTCGCGGCACATGAGACCTCTTGTGAGATCTTATGTGAGTTCTCATACGAGATCACGTTTTATTTTCAATCGTGAGAGCTCATGTGAGATCTCGTGTGAGATCTCACATAAGATCTCACGTAAGATCTCATGTCATTTTTTTCAGTAGGGATATTAGTTACATTAGATAGCTAGGCATTATTTCGGCAAAACGAGCCATGACCAGAATGGACTAAAAGATATATTTCAATGAGGAAATTTCTACGGCATTTATATTTAAAGCGTGTAGTTGCAAAGGTGGCAATGTCCATTTTTTCCAAATTCATTTTTATCGTCTTTTCATATATAGAACATCAAAATCTACCATAACAAAATCATATTGGGCTAAAATATAGGTATATTTTTTTTCATGAGATAAGAAAAAATAGGACATGTTGCAAAATACACTGAATTTTAAGTATAAATACAGCACAAAATACTCTTTTCTGTAAAAAAAAATTTTTTGGAGATAGCTAAACTTGCAGCTATAAATTTTATTCCATAGATAGGTTAGAAATATAAAAACTTTATATTATTTATACTAATATCATCTTTTTTTCTTTCTCTTTCCCCCTTTTTCCACTCTTTCCTGTCCCTCTCAGCGCTAATTTAAATTACAAACGAAATAAGTATTATTTTCAAAAAAACAAGTTTTTCCTTTTTGATACAAGTTAGAATATCAATACTACGACTTCCAATACATCCTTTTACACAATCACATAAAAAAAATATCTATATAGTCTTACACTCGTTTCTATTCTTACTTTGCTCACGCGCGTGCCACTACAATTTCATGTTTTCTCTGACAACTTTTGATTTTACCTAATGATACTTATTAGATTTTTGGACAAAATAGCTCTCTGCATTCTGTCACTCTTTCTCTCTCTTTGTCTCTCTGCACTCTTACTCATTTCTCTCGCTTTTCTTTCTACATAGCTTAACGTAACACCAAAACAAAAAAAACTACTCAGGCAACCTCCCTTCCCTTCACTCTTACACACGCGAATACAAAATTTTCCTTTCACACACTCCCCTCAATAATCGTATTTATTCTCCATTTCTAATTTTCTCCCTCTCTTCGACGCTTAGTAAGCAAGCACCCGTACGGCTTTTTGTTATAATGGTTAGCTTAAGGTTGAGAAAAGCGAGCTCCTTGTGGAATTTTCCCAGGTGAAGATGGCTTTGTCGCTGTGGCTTCTTCTCATTCTCCCTCTCGCTTCCCTCTCTTTGACTCTCCAAATTACATGGGATCACAAAAAAAAAATGAGTGGAGGGTTCCTTTAACCAGATCAAGTTGATTACATATTTTTTGAGTCACCAAAACCGAATCCACAACCTGTTTTTCAACATTACGTCATCGTTTTTTTCTAACCTCAAAAAACAGATTAAAACTATGAAATATAACAATATTGACCCTTAAACCATATAACCCCTATAATTTCATAACTCAATAACCTTCAGTTCGATAACCTATAACTCTAAAACCAAGAACCTGATAACATATAACCTCAAAACTCATAATTATCAAATTCCAATAAACTGCAAACCCAAAATGCATTTAAAAAACAGCAAACACACAACACTGCAACCTCAAGCTCGGAGAGTTTTAACCTTGTAATACTATGCATCAATTATAATCATAAACTCCATAAACCTCGTAACTCTGAAGTCTCATAACCCTATGACCCTAACAGTTCATAAGCCCAGTAATTCAAAACCTGTAAACCCAAGACTTGGTAACATACAACTCTGAAGTGTGACAAAAAAAATACTTTGAGGTGAACTATCAAAACTTCACGACACCATATTTCTATAACTTCGCCACCTTTAAACTTATAACCCTATAAACTCATGACCTTGCAACAAAATACAATGGTAAATATACTTGCACGTAAGACTTGAGATTTGAGTCTGACAGTTTTGTCGTATGTTGACATCCAGGGCACCTCCACGCAATGACGGTGGGCGACGGAGTTGTTCCGCTATCCGACAAAGTCCCTTGATGATGGCGTTCATGCCGTCATGGTCAGCACACAAAAAAGTTCGAAGGGATTCAGGACCTCAATACCTGGTCAGGGTGAGAAAGCGGGCCCACAGGTGTCGTCATCAAACGACCGGGCCACTTGGCCTTTAAAGAGTATAATGTTAAAAGAAAGATAACATACATTAATTTCGTAGACTCTTTCTGCGTTGCTTGTGCAGAATATATTATAAGTAAAACTAGAAAAAAATTCACAGATGCAAAAACCAGAACTTTTTTGGTATAGAAACTAGTAAAATGATGAATCATTGGATTCCGAAAAGAATATGCTTAAGATGCTTCTTGCAATTTAATAAACAAAAGAAACGGACATTTGCATCTCCAATGATATAGCGGGAACCAAAATATCATGAGAAAGATTGCTATCTTTGTTTGATGAAAGTTTTTGGGTACAACGTAAAAACAAAATCTTTGATTTCTCATGCAACGGTTGAATCTGTGACTTCTCCTACGATTCTTAAAACTGAAGAGAGTTACAAAAAGTCATACCATTAGCGACGAATATAAAAGTATATTGGAAATGTCGGATATCAAAGCTGATGACCTGAAGATATAAAGATGAAAGATGAAACATCAGAGGAATCAGAAGACGACACTAATGAAAATCCCAATAAATTTACTCAAGAAGAGCTTAATGAATTGGTTCGAGATGCAGGACTTTCAAAAGAAATTTCTGAAGTTGTAGCGTCAAGATTAAAAGAGAAAAAATGCCTAGCTCCAGGAACTTATATAACTTTTTATCACACGGAAAAAGGTTTTCATTGCAAAAAAAGTACAAAATTTAATCATACCTATAAATCAAACTTCTAGTAGTTATTTAATAGGTATTTAGAATACTTTTTAATATTACTTTTATCAGTACCTTTTTTTTAATGATTTGTCCTGGTGGCTTTGAAGGATAGAACCGATAATTTCGATTCTACAGTATTAAATTGTTTAATACTAACCGTAATACCTGTATAATACACACCGTGGCGTGGTTTAAGTATACAGTTACATCGTGATGGGCGCTTTATTTTCGTTACGAATTAGTATAGCGATTTTTTCGAACGAGCTGATGAGTGCAACTTATTATGATAATAAATGAAATTACTCCTATCTTAAAATCCTAGGGCTTTGAGCACTAAACCAAATTATTCAAATAAAATTATTTATTAATATTATTTCCATTTTTGTTTCAATTTGGAAAGAAATATTAATAGTAATGTTAGTGCAATTAAACTTCATTTTATTAGGTTATGTTTGTATAAAACGGAACCTTGTTATAAAATACAAGTTAAATTAAAATAATGTTAACCTAAAAATCTCACCTACATTAAAAATAGTCAAAAAGCTTCCTAAAGAGGGGCGAATGTTCCAGGGTAGGCTTAAACTGTTGTTTTTACTATATTCATTATGCTCAGAAAATTTGAGAATGATCGAAAGTACGGTCATATTTTATAGCTCAAGAAACACACGTAGAAAAATATAAAAAAAGTATCATTTTTGGCGTATAAAATTATGTACCGTGATAACCGATTTTTCAATCAATACCAAAATTTATTTACATATTCTACTCACAGAAACGAGCCCTTATTGAAGTGTGTGCCACTCCAGAAACTTGTATTATAGACTTTGAAATTATTCTGAAGTCGCCCTCTCAAAATTAAAAAGTTTCATGGATATCCCCATATTCAAGATAGGACAATGTTTCATCAATTAATATTATAAGAAAAAAAATTTATGATTACGTTTAAATTTAAGTTTTTTTGTATTTTTTTATCATTTTGTGTTTACTGTTTATTGGAATTTGATATTTATGAGTTCTAAGGTTATATATTATCAGGTCCTTCGTTTTAAAGTTATAGGTTATCAATCTGAAGGTTATTGAGCTATAAAGTTGCAGGGGTTATATGGTTCAAGAGTCGATATCGTTGGATTTCATAGTTTTAAGCTGTTTTTTGAAGTTAGAAAAAAACGCTGACGTGATGGGGCAAAACAGGTTTCGGATTCAGTTACAGCAACCCAAAAAAACATGTAATCAACTTGGTCTGGTTAAAGGAATTTTCCACTAATTTTTTTTGTGGTCCTGTGTTATAGGCGCTACTACACTTGGTCATAATCGAACTTCTACACCACTACACACACAAAATATATAAGTGAATTCGCAACAAAAAATTATGAAAATTTTCACAATCACTTTAATAATCCACAAAATTTAATATAAAATTTCTTCTTTAGTTAAAAATTATTATGCTACTCCCTAATCACGTCTACACTTTCTGGTAGCCCGATGTACACTGACTTGTAGGCTCGGCCTTTCATACGCGACGTCTTGTAAGATTCGACTGACCAACAAGAAAATTTAATTTATTTTCTTAATTTACAACGCATAGATTTGGCGGACTACTAACATTTTCCAACGCAAATAAATTCTAACTTACTGATTTACATTCTTTTCATAATCCTTTAAGTATTAAAATTTTTAAAAGAAAATTCTAATATCATTATAGATTAATTGTCTCTTTTACGGCTCAAAATATAATTTTTTTGTGTTTAAAACTTTCTGAAATTTTTTTTCGCCCGGTAAAATCGAAAAGCGGCGCGCACAACTCGTCCACTATATTTTCCTAATTTCTCTTTATCTTTTCTTTTCACACTTATGCTTATATTTCGCGAACAATCGCTGAGCCTAAATTATAAATATAATGTAGTACGTTGTCTACCAAGGGCGCGAAATAGGGGGTTCTGGTGTTAGTGGGAATGAACATCTAAGCGAAGCAAGACTGCTCAATTCGTACGAAGGCTGTGAATCACATAACGCCCGAAGTACAGCTACTGTTTTTTATCCAAAGGGTGAAAAATTTGATTTTGTATGCTTGTCAAGCGAGCGCTAAATAGCACATTTCTGCCCTAGAGCACAATGTCAATTGCGCCCAAGGGTGCAAAATTATAAGTAAAATTTTTTTAATCCACACTGACAAGGAGAGCACCATAGAGTTTTCCGAAGGTGGAGTGTTCTCCTTGTAAGAAACGAATTAATTCACTGGTTCTAACCAAGTGCTTAATCTTCCATGAAATATTCCTGTAATATTCGTATGTTCTTGATTTTTCTTACATTAGAATATTCCATGGAATATTGTTGGAAGATTTTAAGAATATTTCATTGGAAGATTAAGGTCATCTCAAATCTTTCATTGAAATATTTCAGGAATCTTGCAAGAATATTTCATGGAATATTCCGTTGGAACATTCATGGAATGGAAGATTTAAAATCTTTCATGGAATATGCACAAAAGATTTGAGGAATCTTTCATGAAATATTCCATAAAATATTTCTGGGAGATTTTAAAAATCTATCGTAAAATATTCCGTGGAATATTTATGGAAGATTCGCACAATATTTGCACGGAAGATTTGGAATATTTCAGGAATCTTCCGTAAAATATTCCAATAATATTCGTATGTCCTTGATTCTTCTTACATTGGGATATTCCATGGAATATTCTTAAAAGATTTCAAGAATATTTCAATGTAAGCTTTGGGTAATCTCGCATCTTTCATGAAATGTTCCTGGAAGATTTAGATGGAAGATTTAGAGTTTCCGATCTACCACGAAATATTTCTGGAATATTTCATTAAAGGCTGTGGAATGCTGTGAAGGGACGGTATATATATTATATGATAACACATTAAACTTAGACATCAATACATATACGTATACATAAACATTTAGTTATAACTTCTTATAAAATTATTTATTTATAAAATCGCATTTACATATCTGCTTCCACTGTACATAACAAAACGCCGATACCCTTTCGTTTATATAGTAAGTAAGGTATCTTCCAACCGCTGGGAGGGAGATAAAACTCCCATTCAACGAACATCCTCGTATCGGCGTCACTGGAAACCTCCCGTAACGTTCCACGCAACCTTTTAACGAAAACTTCATGGAATCATTCTAGAAGCTTTCATGCAATATTCCACTAGAAGATTACTTAAATCTTTCTGTGAAATATTTCGTGGAATATTTCTGGAAGATTTATGTAATATTCCGCTGTACGATTTTGAAGTTTTTCGGAATCTTCCAGCGAAACATTTATAAAATTTTCCTGCAATCTTCCATGAAATATTCCACTGGAATATTATAAGCCGAGTTTAAACACCTTGTTGACTCGGGCATTTGCCAACCGTCGAGCAGTGCCTGGGCTAGCCTCATCCACCTCGTCAAGAAAAAAGACGGAGGATGGCGAGTGTGTGACGATTACCATCGTCTTAATTAGATTACCGTACCTGACCGCTACCCCGTGCCACACTTGCACGATTTTCCGGTAGTCCTAATTGGCAAAATAGTTTTCTTTGCCCTTGATCTCCACAAGGCCTATCATCAAATTCCCATAGCTCCGAAGGACATTCCCAAGACTGCGGTAATCACGCCTTTTAGGCGGTTCGAATACCGCGCCATGACTTTCAGGATACGGAATGCCGGGCAAACGTTTCAGCGTTACATACATAAAGCACTCGGTGATCTTGATTTCGTTTTAACTTACTTGGATGATATACTCGTCGCTTCCGCGTCGGAGGACGAACACGTAAATCACCTAAAAAAAGTCTTATAGAGACCACAAGATTTTCATTTAAGATAAAATTTAGAAAAATGCCAATCAGTCGTACTGAATTAATTTCTTTAGGAAACCTTATTTTTATATATTAAATATATATTAAAGGATTTAAACCTACTCTGGATAAAGTCAAGGCCATAAGCAACTACCCTAAACCCCGGGATATTGACGAACTTAGACGCTTTCTCGGGATGGTGAATTTTTACCGGCGATGTATCAAGAACACTGCGGAAACGCAAGCACCCCTTAATGCGTACCTACATGACGCTTGCAAGCGAGACAAACGTCTTATCAATTGGACTTCGGAAGCAGAAGCCACCTTTATTAAATGTAAAGACGACCTAGCCAACGTGCCGACTATGGCTCACCCAGTTATCTCTGCAGAAATTCGCCTAGTCATAGACACGTCAGATTTAGCGATGGGCGCAGCAGTGAAGCATGTTTACGTTAAATCAACGCGATTACAGTGCTTACTTCCGAAAGCTCACCGCCATATACGAAGCCGTGAGATATTTTTTGTATTTACTCGAGGGACGTAATTTAAAAATATATACAGACCAAAAAGCTCTCATGTACGCTTTCATGCAAAATTCAGATCGCGCTTCACCACGTCAAGCCCGTCAACTTTCTTATATATCTTAATTCACCACGCAAATCGTATACCGTCCTGGCTCCGAAAACACAGTCGCGGATGCGTTATTTCGTATAGAAGCTTTTCGCATACCTGATCAATTTAACTTACCAGAATTATCAGCAGAGCAAGAAAGTGACGAGGAGCTTCAAGAGCTAATTAAATCTCCAGACCAATCACTTACCTTTAGGCAACTCACTTGGGGTAATCCACCCTTACCGGCCTATTGCAATGTTTCTGAAGATTTCTTACGGCCATACATACCCAAAACACTGCGCGAGCGAGTCATCTCTCTATTTCATTCTATCTCTCATTCCAGTGCAAAGGTAATAGATAGACTGATCGAGCAGCGTTATATATGGCCGAATATGCACCGCGACGTCGCGCGTTATTGCAAACACTGCATAGACTGTCAACAGTATAAGATAACCCGACATGTCAAAATGTCGCTAGATCAATTCATAACTCCCGACGGACGCTTCTTCATTCTCACGTATTCATGCTCATTAAAGGTATAAAAAAGTCGGTAGAAAAGCCATATGCAGGACCATGCAAGGTTCTCGAGCGCATATCAGACCAAGTATATTCAATAGAAGTCAACGGTGCACCAAAGGGCGTATCCATTGAACTACTTAAACCGGCGTACATCCTACGAGATGATATTAATGAATCTCAGAATTCAGCTGAGCCTGGACCTAATGCAACTAGCTTCATGCCCAGCGAATCGCAACCATTACGAACGTATTCACGTAAAAAAGTGAACTTTGCGCCGAACCTAAAAAGTACAAAAGAATAAATAGAAACTCATTGTAAATACCTACGAACTTAACTTAAGATAACTTAAATATTGAATGTAACTCGTGCCAAAGTTCACCTAACTGAGAATATTTTTATATATACAGTATTTATTTAGCAAAAAACAGTAATCGTATGTAATATTCTATATGTTTATATTTTTTTTTTAAATTGTAACAGAATTTTTATATTATAATCGACAATTTTATATTTGTGTAAGCTAACTACTCTCCGTCAAAAAGCTATATGAGCAAATACGACCTTTTCTTTTATGTAAACCCTAATTTAATGCAAAGTTACCTGATTGTCAAAATTTTAAAAACGTAAAAATTTTTTTTATGAGGGGTTGTATGTGAAAATCTACCATATCATCGCCTCCGTTCTCTCAATATGTAAGAGAGAGAGAGATAGTAAGAAGCAGAAATGTAAACGCGCCTCAGTGCGAGTCAGTCTTTGACGTGTGTTCGCCTCGAACACATCGTGCCTTGTTCCTAATCAACAAATCTCATTAATTATTTTATTTTTTAGAGTTTTTAATTGCTGTCTTCATCAACCTGAATTCCTCTGAATGCGCTGCAGTAGTAAGCACTGCATCCAAGCATCTAATTATATACACGAGGCTTACATATATACCCTGTCTGGCACTATCAGGTAAAATACGACTTATAAAATAATTTATAAAATTATTCATAAATATTTGGCCCAAAAAATATAAGACCCAAAGAAAATAGGACTCAGAAAAATGTAAGGCCCTAAAAATACAGGGCCCAGAAAAATGTAAGACCAAAAAAAATTTCAGGCCCAAAAAAAATAAGACCCAAAAAAATAAGGCCCAAAAAAATATAGGACCCAAAAACTAAGGCCCAGACAAATATAAAGCCCAAGAAAATATGAAAAAAAAAAATTGGGTCCAAATAAATAAAATGCCCAAAAAAATATGAGGCTAAATGGAAATAGGATTCAGAAAAATTTAAGGCCCAAAAATATAAGGCCCAGAAAAATATAAAGCCCCAAAAAATATAAAGCCCAAGAAAATATGTAAATAAAAAATATTGGGCCCAAGAAAAATATAGAGCCTATGAAAATATAAGAATGAAAAAAAGAAAGGCTCCAAAAAATGGGCATTGAATAAAAATATAGGGCCCAAAATAATACAAGGCCCAAAAAAATATGGCCGGAAAAAAGCTTTTCACTAATGAGTACTAATTATATAGGACCCAATAAAAAATTACTACTCTTATTATCAAAAGATTCGACACATTTCAAAAATGCGGAGAACCGGAGAACTGAAGAACCGAAGAAACGGAAAAAAGTGGTTTCACTTTAATATAATATAAGATAAGATTTTCTTTTCCATTTTGTTTTAAATTAAATTTCTATCTATTTTTGTTCATATTCCAAGTAAAATTATAAAAATTATTGAATATTAATTTATTTGAATATAATTAGAATTAACAAAAGTTTGTTATATTTAATTTTCATTTAAAGAAACCGTTAATAAATTAACAGAGGGTCGAACTATCTGTCTTTGTCTAATAGCGTTTATCATCATTTATATACCCCATTGAAAATAATGACGCAAAGATTGCAAAGTTAAGAAAAACGGCACCTCACAGTTAAAAATGTAAGTACTGAAAAAATTATTCGAATCGACTATTGATTCTGTCTTTGACTATTAGGTGGCGTTTTCCTTAATACGCGAACTCCTACGAAAATTTTGATGACGCGGGTATATATAAGGTTATAACATTTCCAGTTTGTTCGCTCAAGCTTTTCGGTCTGCAGAGAGCTGATGCTTATCTTGTTTCTATATCTTTCTTTAGGAAGATACGCTATTGAAAATAATAATGGCTTTTCAAGATGTCTTTTGTTGTATTGGGATTTGTAAATACACATCTCATGACATCTTTCAAAGATGTCTTTATATACACTTTAGCATAAGTACGTTATTTAAAACATTTTAGTAGCTACTCTTTTGATAGAAAATTAAAAATTTGATAAAATTTTGATAAAAAAGACGTCTTTTAAAGACGTGTCTTTTTGTTCCAAATCCTGACACGTCCAATGACGTCTTTTGAAGACGTCTTTAAAAGACGTCTTCAAAAGATTATTTTTAATAGGGTAAACACCATCCGTTGTAGCATGAACAAAATAGTAACCTCCGCTAGATATTAGTATGATAAGTAAATTTTGTAATAATACTCAAATTATTTTATTGCGTAGTTTTTGAATAATATGAGACCTACCAAAAAAGATAGGTTATATTTTAGTTTGTTCGTAGGTCACATATTATTAAGAAGCTACGCGATAGAATCATTTTCTTGTTATTACAAAATTTACTTATTATACTAATATCTAGCGGAGGCTACTATTTTTTTTCTTGCTACAACGGATAGTGTTTATATAAATGATGAAAAAGTCCATTAGACAAAGACAGATAGTTCAGCCTGCTCTTAAATTTAGAATCAAAGAAGCTTAGATTAAAGGAATTTTAGAATTAAGAAAATTAGTACAAAGGAACCTGATTGAATGAAACCAGATGAATGATTTATTATAATTTATTAGAATTCTTTATGATTTCATACGATTATATTAGCACATGAAATCTAAGAATTTGGAAACCAACGACTTCAGAATTTAAAAAACCTGTCACAAAAGAAGTAATTGAAATGAAAAAAATGCAACTAAAATTGAATTTAAATTGTAATGTGTTACATCCACATAATCACGGATGTATGAAAAATCCTTTTTGTGAAAAAAATCTTTTTATTATTTTTATCTCTTTTCAATTAATTTTTTTATTTTTAGCTGTAGACAGATAATTATGTTTATTTGCAGTTCTTTCTCCGAATAACATTAATAAATACATATAAGTAAATAAATAAATCTTTTAGTAATAAGGAATATGCTGTATTAAAAAATAAATTTAATGTCTTGTAATAATCTTAAGAGAAAAGCAGTAAGTTCGCGCGCCGTATACGCTACCTCAGCATTTTTAGGCGTGATAAGAAGATATCTTCTGTCACCGAATGTGAGATTTTGAAGAGTTTCTCACGGCCGAACTGACCAATGGAACTCTTTTAAATTTTGACGAACTTGCATTTTTATTTCTAGATTTGTACCTTCCTTGCAAAGAAAAATAATTTTAATAAATCAGTCTGCAGTCAGTTCTCCCGAGCAACAGTACAAGCAAAAGAGAGAACCTCAATAAAAGAAAAACTTGTAAACTCGCGCCAAATTCTACTACGCTATTATTTTTTTTCTTGTTGCTTCTTAAATTGATTTCTTTTACAAAAAAAATCAAGCAACGCAAATTCAGAACGCACTTAAATCAACGAGTTATTTTTTTTTTCGCTGGTTTATCTCTCAATATACGCGACGTACTGTGTTTAAAATATTTCTGCAAAATTTAATAAAAATTTATGTTATGTGAGAAAGACATATTTTCATTAATGTATACTTTTTAAAGTTTTGGATAGGATAATCTATCAAAAGTTATAAGAAAAAAAATAGTTCAGTAGCTTAAAAGTAAAGTTTTGTATTAAGTTTTTATTTGATCTGAATCATTCCGGCGGAGAATGATTTAAAACAATAATACAAATAAATATTGGCAGTTTAAAAAAAATCGTTCGAGCGGTTTTAAAACACTTATCCCTTTAGAGGTTAAAAAAATGATTTTTTGGTGATAACTTTAAAAAAACGAATTTTGATAAAAAGTATATATAATAAAATTTATAGAAAAAAATAAGATGCATCTTTTTGATATTATATATATTTTTTTAAAAATAATATTTATCAAATTATCATTAAGAAGCCTTTAATTTCAACATTTTTCATGAACAATTTAAAAAATATTAACTTTAGAGAAAAATGTATAATATAAAAAAGATTTATTTTTTTATATTCTATAACTTTTATGAAATATACTTTTTGAAAAAAAATCGTATTTTTCAAGTTATTTTCAAAAATCCATTTTTTTGGCCATTTAAAATGCGCCTATTTAAAAACGCTTCCAACGATTTTTTTCAAAATAGGAACGTTTACTTGTGTTATTATTTGAAACAATTTCCCGTTTGAATAATTCAGATCGGATAAAAACTCGTCGAGAAAATTCATAAACTTGATTTCTCACACACATACATCCATACATACATTTTAAGGAAGCCTCGTAATAGTCTTATTTTGTTATAAAAATAAGTTTTTTATCATAAAAAAACATATTTTAAAGGGTTACATTTTTCGCGATGTCGAAAATATAAGGCACTTCCGTACACTGAAAAAATGAAATGGTCTTCGGGACTGGGCGCTTTGGTTACAGTTACTATTTAGATGCGGTAATGTACGGTTTAGTAAACATTACTACTACCGTGATTGGTAGCATGTTACGTTGCTTAGTAACTGAAAGACTTACTATATATACTAGTACGATCAACTGAAAAATATGGTATTGGCTACTAGATTTTTAAATAACTATGTTTACTAATGTTCTTGAGTGCAGAGAACTATATCATTTTTTCAGTGTATAGCGGTCGTGCCTAATAAATCTTGATTAATCGCAACGTTACGAACCAACTTCATCTAATTTTGGTAACATTTCCAGTGAACGTCAGTCAAACGTTGCAGCGAAAAGTAAACGATATTACGATCCAATTCGTGAAATAGAAATCCATTATGTATAGTGCTCTTCTACAGATCAACCAACTCCTGAAGATCGTTGTTATTTAATTTCTGATGGAAATGATAAATATAATTAAATAAGAAATAACATAAACGTTCAAAACGGTAGTCAAGTTCGATTTAACCAATTCGAGCTAGCGATGGGCGATATGAATAAAAATATCGATATTTCATATCGATAATATCGTAATAAAAAATATCGATAGTATAAATATCGATAATATCGTAATAAAAAATATCGATAGTATAAATATCGAGAACAAAAATATCGATATTATGAATATCGATATCATTTTGACAAAAAAACATTCAATAATAAGTACAAAAAAATATTATAATAGAAAATGAGTAATTATATATTTAATATAATAATGTATACAAACAGAAAAAGTGTATTACAAATAATATAGTGCGTATCAGCAAACAAAATATTAATGAATCATAAATGTTTTATGACCAAACTGTGTCAAATTTTCTTTAAATTATAATCGATAAGAAAAAATTATTAATAAACATAATTAATTTATTAGTTTCATGACAAATGCCAATCTTTTGCAGATAACGAACTTAAAAATAATAATTGTTGAAAATATTCTGGTGTTAGGCGATTTCGATTGTCAGTTAAGATTAATCCAGCTCTTGAAAATAAACGTTCGGATGGTACAGAAGTAGCGACCACAGTTAGGTAACGAATAGTTAAATTGACTAATGTTAAATTTGGATGATGTTTCCAAAAATACAGTAGATCCTGATCCTGGTTGATAGGTTTTTGTGTTAAATAATAACGGAATTCTTCAGGCATTTCAGTTGAATTTCTGTTTTGGGACTGAACTATTTCAAAGTCTTGCAATAAATTTTTGTGGTGCGACCAAAAATTATCTTTATCTTCAAATTCCTCATTGATTGGATTTTCATCATGAATGTTCAATAACTTCATGTTAGAGTTGGCATCATTTAATAGTTTCGTTATTTTATTTACAGCATCAGCACATGCTAATTTATTTGTGAAATGTAATTTTTTGAATCTTGGATCCAAAATTGTAGCGATTGCTAATAAATTCATCTTTTTAATTTTGTCGAAACGATATAAAAATTGATTTTCAAAAGACTTTTTAGATGGATAACTTCATTTGTTGTGACAATACTTGAGTTTAATTCCTGCTCTAGAATTTTAATTACAGGAATGGCTTTGCTGCCAGTCATATAAATTTCACCACTTATGATTAAAGTAGCAGTTTTAAAAGGCTTTAGTAGCTGTGTTAATTCTTTTACCGTCTGAAGTTCATCTGCAGTCAACGTTTCAGGTGATTTAGGTAGTTGTAATAAAATTGGTGCAATTTTTTCTGAAAGAATGACGAATTTGTCAAGCATATCGAACGTTGAGTTCCATTGGGTATCGACGCTTTGTATTAATTTTAAGTCAGATACTTTTTTAAGTTGGTCTGTTGCATTTATCGATTGTTTAAAAAATTGAACGATGATTTTTACTTTAGTAATTACTGGTTTTACAATTTCATCTGAATCAAAAATTTTGCTAGGAACTAAATTTAATGTATGAGCTAGAAATGGAAGATGCCTATCGGCACTAAAACCGTCAACAATAGCCTTTGTGATATTAGCTGCATTATCAGAAACAATTACAAATATTTTTTCTTTTTCAATATTCCAGAATTCAATAAGACTTAATAGCCAGTTTTTTAGATACTCAGATGTATGACTCTCTGATAACTTCGTCACACCTAGATTTACAGATTTTAGTTCAGAATTATCAATATAGTGACAAGTTATTCCTAAGTAACTTCGATTATTTAAAGGATCTGTTCACGCATCTGTTGTCAACGAAACGTGATGAACGTTTGATAAATCTTTTCTTACCATCTTCGATAGGACCTCATACTTATCCTCCATTAAACATGTAATTGTTTTTCTGTTTGGAATATTATATGATGGAGCTAGGTATTTTGTATACATACGAAAGCCTTCGTTGTTAACAGTTGAGTATGGTAATTTATCTCTAGCAATCATAAATAGTAATCTGTTAGTTACCTCGATCGCTTTACTACCACCATCTGGAATATGATGAATATTTATTTAAAAAAGCGATATAGTGAACTATTTATTTAAAAATCAAATTATTATTTTTTTTAAGAAATAATAAAATTTTGAAATTTTATTTGTACTTTTTAACAAATAGTAAATAAATAATTTAAATACCTTGGAATGATTTTTGGCTCGCAAATACAGTGTCTACTTTTAATTGTTTAGAACTTTTCAGTGTTGATAACATTTCTGATAATGATGATTCTTTCGAATCAAATTTGAGTCTTTTTGGAGTTAAATGGTTGCAATCGGATTCTAGAGTTCCTTGATGAGGCTATAACAAACAATTTTTTAAATTTTACATATCTTCTACAACTTTTTATTTTTTCAAATTTTTACACATAAATTATTTGATAATACATTACTGGTTCATCCATATTTTATTTTTGGTTTGATGCTTTTGTACTAGAATCCTTCTGGTTCAATTGAACAGTGGGATGATGCTTTGTTAGATGAGCGCGTAAGTTTGTTGTGTTACCAGATAACTTGATTTCCGCATTGCACAGTAAGCACATAATACACCCTTCAGACGTTTTTTTCATGTAATTCCAGACTTCACTTTTATGACGCGATAACACTGTAAGAATCATCAAAAATTTGAGATTAAAAATTATTTTGAAAATGATAAAAATAAATTATTTTAATGATTGGAAATAAGATATAATTTTGTACTTTACGTTAATACATTTAAAAAGGATAAACAAAATGGATAAGGAATAAAGAAATGCGTACTGTTGTAGTTGGACAATAACTAGTAGATTGTCGAGCCCCTATAGCTAAATATATGAATGATACGTTATTATACTGTGATATTTACTCTCAAAATTATAAAAAATATAATGTATTAAAAAAATATACGGTTGCATATTTAAAGCGTCTTGAAAAAAAGGATCAAAAATAGGATTCAACTAAATAATAATATAATTAGTAATTTATAAATTTTAATGATTTGTTTTACTATTAGAAATAACATAATATATTGCAAAACATTACCTGAGTATAAAATGTAAAAGAAACGCGCTGAATGATGTAAATACTCGAACTTGATGGCGTGAGTTGTTTACTTTAACCTCTATATGACAAAGAAATCGTTTTCTTATTATGACTGAATTCATTGCATAAATAATATATGTTTGTTTACTTATATGACGTATAATTACCAAATTCACTAAATTAATAAATATTTTAGTTTGGAAATTATACATAATTCATACAGTTTAGCTTATTAAATTAAATTTTATTCATGCAATATATTGATAAAAAAATTTTATACTTTAGAATGCAATTTATATTAAAGAAAGAAATTTTTATTGTTTCAAAACATTATCTTTGCTAAGAATTATGATAGGAGATAGTAAAGGTTTTTGTACTTATATAACAGAACAGATTAAAAAACTTACCGTTTTATTTCAAATTAAAACGAAGTTTTACAAATATTATAATTATCAAACAATCATAACAGAGTCTACATTTTTATTTCACACTGTGTTCAATGTTTTGAATTAGAAAACTGGTCAATTCTACTGGTGCTTCAACGTTACGCTAACGACCTATCAGTTGAATGGAGATCTTATTTCAAAATGGTAATTTTCACGTTGATATCGGTGTCCGATATTTGTAAAAAAATATCGATCTGACGATATATCAGATTTTAAAATATCGGATAAAATATCGATATCGAATGCTTAAAACAATCGATATTTGTAATATCGATATATATCGCTCACCGTTACTTTTAACTGATCAATTTTTTTATATTTAAAAAAAAACAGACAAATTACTTGAAGTGTCGCTAAATAAGCAGACGTATTTTTTAATTGTCGCTGCTAGCAGATCAATTTTAATAATTGTCGCTAAAAAGGACAGACAAATTTTTTTAATTTTCACTGAATAAAGCAGACATTTTGTGACTGTTATTGATAAAAGACCGATTTTTCAACTGTTGCTAAAAAAAAAAAATATTTAAAGTACCGTTAATAAAAGGATACGAAATTTTTAAGTGTCGCTATTAGCAGACCTATTTTTCAATTGTTTTTTCTAACAAAATTATTTTGTTAATTGTCGCTAAAAAAAGCAGACATTTTTAAAGATTTTTTTAATTGTTGCTAAGAAAGAAATTGTTTTAATAAATAATAAAAAAAAAAAAATTTTTTATAATTGTCACTTTTAGCTGACTAATTTTTCTTACGATTTCTAAAAAAAGCAGACAAATTACTTGAAATGTCGCTAAATAAACAAATGTATTTTTTAACTGTCGCTGGTAGCAGATCAATTTTATTGACTGTTGCTAAAAAGAACAAACAAATTTTTTTAACTGTCGCTTAAAAAAGCAAACATTTTTTGACTGTCATTAATAAAAGACTGATTTTTCAACTGTCGCTGAAAAAAAAATAATTAAAGTACCGTTAAAAAAAGGATACGTAATTTTTAAGTGTCGCTTAAAAATTAAAAAAATAATTAAAGTACCATTGTTAAAAGGAGACGTAATTTTTAAGTGTCGCTATTAGCAGACCTATTTTTAAATTGTTTTTTCTAAAAAAACTATTTTGTTAATTGTCGTTAAAAAGAACAGACATATTTTTATACACTTTTTTAATTGTTGATAAAAAAAATTTTTTAATTAATAATAAAAAAAAGGACAGTTGAAAAATCAGTCTTTTTAATTTTTATAAAACAAAAAATTGAAAATTATTATTGTGTTGTATTTATACCATGTTTCGGGGAGGTTGGCAAGCGGAGCGAGCAGGGGGGTACCCCCCTAGAATATATATAGGCCATTCTTTTAATTATGTGCCAAGTTTGTACCTTGGGTTCTCCGATTCCTTTTATTTATTTTTTTTTGATATTATAAATCAAAAGAAGATAGAATATAATTGAAAAAGTGATATTGAGTTATTATACTGGTCCAAGTGAACAATTAAAATTTAAAATAAATGAAAAACCGACTTTTTCTTTTATTTTTTATCGGCACATAAAAATAACTTAAAAATTATTGTAAATGTAGTTTTTATCGTAAAATTGTCTCAGCTTTTCGATAAAAATATTTTCGGAGGTCACAAATTACGTTAAGTGACTTAAAAACGCGTTTTTCTCAAAAAATCGATTTTTGACGACTTACCCCAACTATTTTTTTCAAAATAAACCCCACCGTTCGATTTCTTGTCAAAATTTTCATGAAAAACTGTAATAAAAAAAAGGTGCTCACAAAAAGCTGGTGCTTGAGGAAATAAATGAGAAAATCCGCTCTAAAATTTTACTATAGAGTAAAAAGGACGATGGTTGCTTATTTTAGCTATATCTTTGATTCTATGCAAACTAGGACAATGCGCACAGAGAATAAAATTAAAACTCTTGAAAACTCTAGAAAAAAACATTTAATTTGAGCTTTTGTGAGTCAAAATCGGTTCTAGTAGATCGAAAGTTATAAGGTCTTATATTAAGTTATTTTTTTAGTCAAAATAATTCTTTTATTCAATTTTACACAGAAAAATATTATTTTTTAAAGTAGACCGCCATTCGATTTATTTTCGTAAAAGTGCGCCGTTAAGAGCAGGTCGTATATCTCTATCCTTTTCTAATCAAAGAATTTATTTTTTTGCAAAAACTAATAATTGTAGCAAAAAATAAGGAGATAGCCTCATCTCGTATAATAAAAAGGAAGATTTTCTTTGATGATGAAAAATTATTTTTATCGGTTCGTTTTGAAGAAAACCTTGAAAAACTTAAAAAATAAAGGTTAGGATGGACGATTCAGTTTTTCAAGGTTTTCTTAAAAACGAAGCGATAAAAATAATTTTTCCTCATAAAAGAAAATCTTCCTTTTTGTTATACGAGATGGGGCTTTCTTCTTATTTTTTGCTACAGATATTAATTTTTGTGAAAAAATCAATTCTTTGATTAGAAAAGGACAGATATACTCGACCTCCTCTTAATAGCACTCTGGAGCTACGATCACGAGATATCCAAAGCCTTTATCTAAGCTCAAATATACTCGATATATGTACGACTAAGCAGTCGAAGCATTCAAAAGAAAGTCTGTTTCAATCCTTTCAATAAATCTAACCGTAAGTATTACAAATACACTATACTTATTCATTCAAACTATTTATTTTATATAAAAATATTCACTTTAGAAATAGGTTATGTTTTAATGTTTATATTTCAGATTCAAATGTATCAACAGATTTACGTCGTATTCAAGAATGTGATTTATGGAAAGTCAAAGATGCAGACATAAACTCTTTTCTTTGTTTCAACTGTCGAAAGGAATTAAGAGAGTATAGTCCGATCGACGTTCAGAAGATAGAATCCCAAACTAAATCAAGTCAAGCTGAATCAAGTCAAACGTCTAGTAATGTTTTCAGTCAAGATTTTATCGTGAATGATGAGATGACGATTGATGTCATGATGGGAGTATCTTCAATTAAAAGAAAACTGTAAATTTAACCAGTTTTATTCAATCAATGAACCTTATTTTCATTTTAATTTAATTAATATATTTATGTAGTAGAGAGCGCGGTGGCGTAACGGATAGAGCTCTTGCCTTCAACGTGGTGGGCATGGATTCGAATCCTGGCCAGGTACCTCTGACTTTTTTTTCTAAAGAAAAATGAGTGTATGTGCTAACAATATCGCGCGGCTCTTACAAAATCCGATCGCATTGGGTATCGATTGATTGTTGGTCACAAAAATGTGACTGACCATCGATCGGCAGTCAAAGATTTCGGTATGGTGTATCAGATGGGCTAGCCTGATGTAATGTGTTAAACGGTTCCGGGCTAGAATCTATCCGATATTATCATATAAAAAAAGTTAATTATATAGAGGATGACAATATCCTCTATATAATTAACTTTTTTTCTTTTATTAATAAAATAAAAAATATATTCATGTAAATAGGTGTGACAGACCATCGTATGCTGCGTCAAAACTTGACAAAATTCAAGAAGTAGTCCGAAAAAATTTTAATCTAATTTTAATGTTAATCGTATTACGACTACTGATGAAATAATTAATGATTATAGTGAAATAATTAAGAATTTGAAACACGCAATTCAACAAGAAAATGATACGTAAGTCTTTATGATTAATATTATGAAAATATGAAATGAAACAATTATTATGCTGTACATTTATCTGTCATTTGAAATTAAAAATATTTACACATTAATAAATTTTTAGAAAGCACAAAACTTAATATGTTGCACTATTACCAAGCAGATGGTCTACTAATAAGATATCAGAGGGATTTAATGTTTCTAAACGTCTCGTCGAAAATGCTAAAAAATTGAAAGAAAATTAAAGTATTGAAATTGCAAAGAAACCAGGCAGACAGAGCTTAGATGAACTTGTTAAAACAAGAGTTATTGGATTTTTTGAAAATGAAGAAAATTCCAGGCAGTTACCAGGCAAAAAAGATTATAAATCCGTTATTCAAGACGACAGAAAGCGAATTTGTCTGCAAAAAAAGTTGATTTTGTGCAATCTGTCAGAATTATATGAATGATATAAGGACCATTTTTCTGATGATAAAATCAGTTTCTCAAAATTCGCAATGTTGAGACCAAAGCATTATGTTTTAGCTGGAAGCAGCGGAACACATATAACGTGTGGTTGTTTGATACACGAAAATGTAAAACTTATGCTTGAAAGTATGCATTAAAAAAATTCATATTTTTTTAAATAAAAGATGTTGACGTAGTTATCGAGCTTATCAAATTAGAGTGGGGAAGAGTGATGAGGGAAAGGAGGGAGGTACTGTCTTTTTCTGTCTCTCTCTCTTTCTTCGCTTTGTCTGTTCTTTTTTCCTTCGCTTGACCCAAGGCGCCCATCTCTTTTCGGCATTACGCTTGTCGCTGCCGACAGGTGGCCACCCGGATCACTAATTCGGTAAGCTCTTTTATCACTCTATTTATTTATTTATGTGGACAAAACTTTTTAGGTTGCAAATTCAAACAACTTTTCAGTGATAGAGATTGGTTTATTAGTGCCAAATCTAATTGCAGAAATTTTATAAATAAATTGATCTGCGAAAATCTCAATTTATCGTGTTTTGAACGCACGTGCAATGTTTGTAAGGACATGAAGGAAATGAAAGTAGAATTTTACAATGCGTTTGAGAAAAATAAAATCGAAGAAATTATCTATAAAATATGGAACAGAACAGATCGCTGCACTATGCTGAGTTCGGAAAATGATAATGAAGATTTCGTCGATATACTTTTTAAAAATGCAGATAAACTTATAACACACGATTTTATCGCATTGGAACAAACAAAATTTTATTCTCAGCTGAAAGAGAATTTGAAAGAAGGAGAATTATTAATCCTTTTAGACTTTGCGGAAGATTATGCTTTTTTTGTACAAGATGCTGTTTAAGCTTTCCATTGGAATAATGAACAAGCAACGTTGTTTCCAGTAATTGTTTATTTTAACGAAAATAGTACTGTGAAACACCGTTGTTTTGTTTTTATATCTAATTGTTTGAAACATGATACAATTGCAGATTACATGTTTCAAAGACATTTAATTGAACATTTGAAAAAACATTTTAATCAAATAAATAAAATTTATTGCATGTCTGATAGAGCTCCTCAGCAATTTAAAAACAAAAAAAATTTTTCTAATATTTGTAATTGCGCTTCTGATTTCGTTATTGAAACCGAATGGCATTTTTTTGCTACTTCCCATGGTAAAGGTCCGTGTGACGGAATTGCTGGTAGTACAAAGCGTCTTGATTATCGTGCCAGCCTTCAACGCGGATCTGTAAATCCAATCTTAAATCCTCGTGATTTATTTGAATGGGCTAAGGAAGCAATAAAAAACATCGAATTTTTTTACATCGATAATAATGTGTACGAAAATATGTATAAAATTCTAGAAGATCGATTCTCGAAGGTTGTTACGGTAAAAGGTACCCTTGGCTTGCATGTACTTAAACCGTTGAGTGACAGGATTGGTTAGGCAAACGCGTACACATTTTCGAATTCAAATTCTTATGAAACTGTGAAAATAATAAAATAATGTGTACTAGATAATTAAAATTTTTCTAACATTATTATCCTATTTTTCTTTACAAAATCTAAAAACCTTAAATATAACTAATTGGTGTTATTTTAGAAAAAATTTCATCATATGATTGAGCGACTAAAAAATAATGTATGTATGTATATGTAACTTTTTTTGAGTTACACCTAATAATAATTTTTAGAAAAATTTTAAATTCATTTTATACAAGTAGGCAATTTCAAACCATCATAACTTTTGATCTACTAGAACCGATTTTGACTCAGAAAAGCTCAAATTAAATGTTTTTTTCTAGAGTTTTCAAGAGTTTTAATTTTATTCTCTGTGGGCGTTGTCCTAGCTTGCATAGAATCAAAGATATAGCTAAAATAAGCAACTATCGTCCATTTTACTCTATAGTGAAATTTTAGAGCAGATTTTCTCATTTATTTCCTCAAGCACCAGCTTTTTGTGAGCACCTTTTTTTATTACAGTTTTTCATGAAAATTTTGACAAGAAATCGAACGGTGGGGTTTATTTTGAAAAAAATTGTTGGGGTAAGTCGTCAAAAATCGATTTTTTGAGAAAAACGCGTTCTTAAGTCACTTAACGTAATTTTTAACTTCCGAAAATATTTTTATCGAAATGCTGAGAAAATTTTACGTTGAAAACTACATTTACAATAATTTTTAAGTTATTTTTATGTGCCGATAAAAAATAAAAGAAAAAGTCGGTTTTTCATTTATTTTAAATTTTAATCGTTCACTTGGACCAGTATAATAACTCAATATTACTTTTTTAATTATATTCTATCTTCTTTTGATCCATTATATGAAAAAAAAAAAAAAATAAATAAAAGGAATCGGTGAACCGATACATATCTGATATATATATACATATCTGTATATGTATGATCATATACGGACATACGAACAAATATACATACGTTCATATAGTCTTCTCCGTCATTATTTACGTTTCTTAATTTTTATAGCCGTCTTATATATTTATTTGATTAATTTTAGTTTTTTATTAAAATCATTCTTTTTCTGTCTTTTTCTCTTTAAGAGGCGGCCGTATAGCTCTGTCCTTGTCTAATTTAAATTTTCGTTATTATTAATAAATTAGATATTTTTATACAAAAGTAAGGACATAGCCCAATAGATTTAAGGACGAGCAAACGATCCTATTCTATAAAAAAATATAAAATTTTCATTATTTTTCGAGTGAGGTCTGAAACGGAAAAATAATTGAATTTGATAACTGTTTTTATCAAATTCTATCGAATTTCATCAAATCAAAGCAGCACTTATTTACGAAAACACTAATTTTTCCATTATTTTGAAAACATTTGTTTTTAATTGTTTTTTAATTTAATTTCCCTTGTATTTTTTTTCATAAAATTTGTAAAAAACACCCTTTGCAATCGTACGATGATTTTATTTTTCACTGTCGTTTAATTAGTCGTTTCTCTCAAGTCATGCTCGCGATGATATTAACACTAAAATAGCAGGAATAAATTTCTTTGTTCTATTGGGTTTTTCGTAATGGTTATTTTTTCATTAATTTTGCTTCGTGTTAATTTAGTTCTTACTCTATCGTCATTTTGCCAGGCTGGATTCGCTGTCCTTGTCTAATTGCGTTTTTGTTATTTACTCAATCAGTTTATCTGCAAATTGAAGGTTGAGCGCAGTAGATATTATTAATATCAATATTTATGCACAAAGATAAAAAATTCTACCGCATTGTTTTTGAGAAAAGTAAGGAATGCAAAAATATTATAAACATAACCTGTAACTTCAGCGTTCCTTACTTTTCCCAAAATCAATACCGTACAATTTTTTGTTCTTGTGCATAAATATTGATAATAATAATATTTATTGTGCTCAACGTTCAATTTGTAGATATGCCGATTAATACTTGAATCAATAACAAAAAACTTAATTAGACAATGACAGCAAATCTGGCCTGCTCTTAACTATGTTATTATTGTTATTTGGTAGTAATAACGAGTAACTAAGTAGCTCGTCATTACTACCATTTCCTTTATTGACATGTTCAATTGCGTCATAGTTTTCTTGTTGCTTTGGTGGATACTTAATATGAATTCTTGCTTGTGTTATTACAATATTATTTACTTTATTTACAGTATTTACATCATCTGATTATTCCCTATTGTCTACTATCTACATTTCATGTCTACTATCTGGGCGATTTTGATCATTATTAATTATTTCATCTTAATCTTCTACTTTTGTTGACAAAAAATAAGCTGGCTTGTGTCTTTTAACATTCATCGTAACGTCCTTATCATTTTTTCTTATTACTTACTTTCGGCGATTATCATGCCTTGAAATTACTTTATATGGCCCTGTATACGGTTTTGGGAGACGTGGTTTTACTGCTTTTATTCTCTCTAAAATATGAGTGCAGTTTTGTAAGTCTTTATATACGAATGCTTTCAGGGCATGATTATGACTTACTGGCACATGCCCAACCTCTCATATACTTTTTAAGTTCTGATAAGAATACTTCATGATCTCTCACATCTGTATCTCTGATCTCGCACATATCTCCGAGTATGGCTAGTGTTGTTCCATATAAAATTCAGCTGCACTGGCCTTCATATCTTTTCTTAGGTGCGTTCTCAATCCCATGAATTGTAGAAGTTCTAGAAACATGCTAGACTCAAACTGTTTGCCTTGATTCGTAGTGATGATAACAGGTGCGCCAAAATATGACTTCACGTATTAGAAAAAGTGTGTGCGATAGAGGGAGCCAATGCGTCCTAAACGAGCACCACCTCCAGTCACTAGTATATTTATCAATCATGGTAACAAGATACCTGTAACCATCGTTAAGCGGCAATAGACCTACCAAGTCGATATGAAAGTAGGTGAACTGTGCATCTACTCACTAAATTTTATGGGTAAAAACTTGTTTTTCCTTGTAACTTAAGATCATTGGCACTCTATATGCTTTATACCAGGATGTTATCTGCCTGTTCATGTTCGGCCACACATACAGTCCACGGGTAAAATATTTCGATTTTAGATGACGATTATTGGTGAAAAAAAATTTCAACAGCAGCTAATTCAGAAGCATTAATATAATCGATATCAACTTAAATCTAAATCCAACTCGTTCCTTTTCTCAAGATATACCTAAGAAATTGTAAAAATGCATACGAATTAAAAAAAATCTTAAATGATTACTATAAGAACATATTAGGAGAAAATATATGTAAATTTAAATATATATATATATATATATATATATATATATATATATATATATATATATATATATATATATATATATATATGTATATATCAGAAATGTATAATGATAATGTCCCTATAAATATTGGATATACACGAAAAGAAATTTGAAAATAATTTTAAAGGCTTATTATTTTATCATTTATATAATTGAATTTAACTACTTTGGAAATATAATATTGAAATTCAATACAATATTTATTTTGCATAATTTAAAATATGAAAATTTCCTATACCAAATTAGTCGGTGGTTATAATCGAGATTTGATAAGTTTGGTTTCCTCTAATATGGGAATTTGACGTTTCTAATGCTTAAAATATAGTAGATTGAGAATTTGACAGTCGTGACAGATCCGATTGAACAAAATGTTTGCCCTGGTAGAAAATTGATTATATTTTGGGCACAATTTCTGATTAACTGTAATTTGAAATGATATTTATCTAAAAAATTTTGTCCGAAGAATTTCTAGAATTGGTAAATAAATGTCGTTTTAACTTTCGTTGACCAGGAATTCTGCCCAAAATATGCTCAATTTTCTACTAAGGTGTTTCGATAATGGAATTAAAACAACATATGTTTAAAAAAATATTAAATCTTAATTTAAAGAATATTCTAGTTTTAAAAAAAATTTTTTGAATTTGAATTTTGAAAAATTTAAAGTATGAATTGTTATGTTTAGTATAATCAATAATAAATATGACTCAAGTTTTTTCGCTCCAAAAAAATATTTTTTTTCAGACTATCTATTGTATAATAAGTGATTGGCACGAAAAGATTAATAAATTAATAGAGAAAAAATAAAACTATTTGAATATTTTTAGTTTTTCGTTATATCCCGATAATACAAATGAACAATGTATATAGTTTCGAAATATATTTCTCATTTTGAACTACTCTCACACTTTTAATATTTACATATCCATCTATCTTTCGTAGGGACATAAGCATTATGTATTTTTGTTATGTATACATGTTTGCTTGTAATATATGTTTTTATAGTAATCATATAAGATTTTTTTTCCAGTTTGTATTATTGTTTAAGTTTTTTTGGGTAATATTTTGAGAAAAGGAACGATTTCGATTAGGATTCAAATTGATATCGATTATATTAATGCTTCCGAATAAGCTGCCGTAGGAATTTTTTTTCACCAACAATGTTCACCTAAAATTAAAATTTTTTACCCGTGTGTTTCCTTATCATCTTACTGGCTGACCGAGTAGATGAGTTGTCCTTATTGTGGAAGAGTTCAAAGATAATATTTCTCATCATCTCTGATATTTATGGCCTGAGTACGTCTTATGTGATTTTACAATCAAATGGCGTGTTTTCCATACCATATTTCAATTTCACTAGTTTTAATTGATACTGCTGTTTATCTATAATCCCCTGCAGCTGTTGATAATCCTTCTGATATCTAGCTACTTTATCTAGTAAAAAATAATGTCGGAAATCAGAAATCATCAGCCGTTGATAAAGCGTCTGCTACTGCATTACTTTCTTTCAGTAAAGAGTAGATTTTTACATTGAATTCCGCGATATATGCTGACTTTCTTGCTTGTAATGCTGTGCAACAATCCAAACCTCTGTTTAATGCATGAGTCAATAGTTCGTGATCAGTATATACTTTAAATTCTCTATCTTCCCAGTAGTAGTTAAAATACCTAATGGCTTCGTAAATGGCCATTGATTCACAATTGTACGTAAAATATCTCAATTGTGCAGGTGTAAATTTTTTTTTAAAAAAGCGCTATAGCTTTCGATGTGTCACCTACTTTCTGCTCTAAAGTTGCGCCTAAAGCAAAATTTGACGTATCAGTAACCAACCTAATCTCTGCTTTCTAAGACGGAAACGCAAGTTACGCAATATTCGCCAATTCTTCTTTAATCATCTTGGAGGCTCGTTCTGCATCGTTGGTTCATTCAACAAGACACTTGTCTTTCTTTATATCCTTAATCATATCAACTAGATGTCTTTGCACTTCAGCGGCTTTCGGAGAGCTTTTTCTGTAAAAGTTTACCATTCTCAAAAACCGAAGTATATCGTCTTTAGTCTTGACTTCTTAAAGGCTTGTATGGCTTGGACTTTAGATTGGTCTCATTTAAACTCTTTTTTGTTCATCAAATAGCCTAAGTAGATGAGTTTTCCAACTGACACTTTTTGATGTTAAATTTGAGGTAGAATTTCTCCAACCTCTCTAGGGCAACCTCAAGATATTCTTGGTGCCCCTCTTCTGATAAAGACGCAACCAAAATATCCACGAATGCAAACACAAAATCCAGATCGCCCACCGTCTGGTGCATGTATCACTGAAATGTCTGGATAGTATTCCTGAATCTGAGTGTCATCACAAGGAATTCATAAATTTCAAATAAAGTTCTCCCTAGGGGTGAGCGAGTAGCTCGAACTACGAGTAACTCGAACAAATTACTCAACTCGACGAGCTCAAGTCGATTTTATTATTAACTCGAACTTTCCAAGTTACTCGAATTCATTGAGTTACTCGAAAAAATATGAACTACTCAAATAACTCGAGTTACTAGAATTTATAGAGTTACTCAAAAAAATAAAACTTCTCGAATGACTTGAGTTATTTAAATAAATCAAATTACTCAAGCTATTTGAATAACTCGAACAACTAGATTATGTTATTATTCTGTAGTAATAAGTTCTTTTTAATACGAAAAAAATTATTTTTTAATTTTTTTTTTTATTGAATTGCTGTGAGTTCTGCGTTCCCTCTATTCAGAAAGAATATTGAAATAACTTTCAAACTAACTTCAAGTCGAGTCGAGTATTAAACTCGAATTTTTTGAATTACTCGAATCTACCGAGTATTCGATCTCGACTATTCGAGTATTTGCACACCCCTAGTTCTCGTCTTGGGTGCATCCTCTGGGTATATTGGAATCTGCAGAAATGCTTTCTCTAGGTCAAAAGCAGAAAAAATGGTTTGGAAAAATTAATCTGTAGAGTCTGTACGAGATCATTTTATACTATAACGTTACCCTGTTGTTCACCTAATCTAACGTTGTTCGGTTCTTTGTCCCGATTCTGCGATTGCGGTTCGATAAAATTATTATTATCGACGCGTGACGGTATTTGCTCACGATTGTACAAATCTTGTGCTTCTGCTCCCGCGTCTGGATTATTGCAGCTTATTTCTAGCGGTTCTACTTTTTTCATTAAAATTCCAAAATAAGTCACGTTTATGAATTCGAGCCTAAGGCTGGAAGTTATAGTCATTACTCAGTAATCCTTGTTCTTCTTATGGAAATAAAGTAAGAAGAACAAGGATAGAATATTTCAGAACTGAGAACTAAGTAACGACTATAACTTCCAACCTAGGTCTGTAAAGTAGAAAGGTGGGGGATGTCATTATTTTGAGCATATTCTTTCGTTTCATAAATAATTGGTCAAAGTCTATAGTTTATAGTAACGCTAGGAAAATATATGGAAAAAGTAGTGCCATCAAGCGACTACTTATGAAACGACAGAATATACTCAAAATGATGTCATCCCATGCCTTCAAAATTTCGGAGGGTTACCAGATTTCAATGACGACATTAATGCGTCCTTCTGAGGTGGTACGCGTCTGATTAGACAGTAATAGAATTTTTATTAATGTTTATAAATATTGATACCAAAATTCTACGTTTTCTATCAATTAATTTTTGATGTGCCTCTAATCAAATACATGTCCAACATCATCACTCATACGCAGAGAGTCAATAGGGTCAGCATTTTTACAACTTTTATGTTCGTTACATCTATCTTTAAGTTGGCGTTTTATTTCACCTGTATATTTACAGTTACGATTCAAGCACTTAAAATTTTAGACAGTGTGGGTATGCCACTCATCAATGTGATTTTTTCCTATGATAAATAATATTATAGAGAGTATTATCGATTAGTGGAATAATTTTTATGTTAAATTGTTTTAGTAATCATTTGCACTTATAGAATAATTAATTATTAGTCATAAAATAAAAATAGAGCATATTAAAATATAGATATAATGTTAATTTCTTATAGTTAACGAATTTTTTCAGAGTCGTTTTTCATTCATTTTTTATATCGACTTAGAAGGAAATTTTTCATTATTTTTAAAATTTGTTCTATCACTTGTATATTTTCTATGGTTGATAAAAAACTTTTAACCTTAGTGCGTTAAAGCCAATTTGGGAGGATAACCTATAGGATGATATATATACATGGGCATATAGTGTTGTAAATGTCTAAAAAAAAGCAATAACTAGATGCAGAAAAAATAATCAGAATGATATTTTGCATAGGTTCCTAAATTTTATAGGCCAGGAGAATCACCAGTAGCGCCCTTGAAAGCGGAAAAATAGCGAAACTTGGTACCCCTATGTGGTATTTAAAAAGCATTGTTCTTTATTGAAAATAAGCTATTGTTGTTGTTTCTTATATTCGAATCAAAGTTTTTAATGCACGAAATTATAAAAAATGAATATAATTATTGAAACTGGATTTCAACAAGTATATCATTGTATCCAATTTAATCCATCAGGTATTTAAAAAGGAAAAGAGCTTGTAATTAGTGACTATGTTTGCTATGTGAAGGAATACAGACATAACAGTATTAGTCATTTATTAAAAGCTCATGTAATAAGACAAACGTTTGTCACCAGTGCACCTTATGATGTGGAATTGCATGTAAGTATTAAATATATTATATTTAATACTAAAACATTTTTTAAGGTTATGTATATCTACATAATCAAAGAATGTTTTTTATTTTAGATTGACGAAAATCCTTACATTACTAGAGTAACGTGTGAATGTATAGCTAATAAAAGTGGGAAATGTAAACATATTTACGCGTTAAAATTTTATATAAGCTCAAACGAAAGCTTAAAAAAGACTATTTATGAATCCTATGTTTGTTATTTACTGCGTCGTAGATTAACTTTTAATGTGTTCACAAGGGCACTAGCGTCTGCTTCTGTGCAGCAGCGCTACTATTTATAAGCCTTTGTAATAATATTTAATCTTTCATCAAACTTTATTAAATAAATAATTTTCTACATATGGGAAATTTCACACCAACTGAGAGAGAAAAAAAATAAAAATCGCTGAAACTAAGAGAATTTATTTTTTTCGTTACCCATAATATGTAAAAAAAATTTCAAGGATCTAGATTGAAAGGATCAAGAGCTACATGACCTTGAAATTTGAAAATTTTTAAAAATTTTTGGAATAGTCCCAATTTTATCATTTTTTTTCTGAAAATCCTGATGTTTTAGAGAAAAATCTACAAGAACACTTTTCGTTGTAAATGAAGAAGATAGTTAGCATAATTTAACACATCTCAATCGCGTTTTAATTTTTTTATAAATTTAACCTATTTAACCATTTATTCTTCAATCATAAGCTATGCACTCAAAGCTTTATTGCTGGTAATATTCAACAGAGAGATATAAAAGAAAAATTTTACTTGATTCTAGATTCAAATATCATTTTCTTGACACAGTTTATTTAAAGTAAAACAAGAATGACTTAACAATGGCTATGTAAAGTTTATTAAGTATATTCATAAAATGGAAAGTGCTCGATTGCCTTGTCAACCTGGTTGTTTTGAAGAAGAAAGTCTTAAAGCCATGATTTTGAAGAAACTTTCAGTTATTCGTGACCATGTCGTTAAAGTCTGTTTGAAAGAACTTCATCCTAGTAATAGTCCCTTAGTTATGGTATTATCAGGATCCAAGGAAAGTTTTATTAATATTTCACAAATGATTGCTTGTGTAGGAAAACAAGCTAATAGTGGTCATCGTGTGTCTAATGGATTTGAAGACACAGCTTTACCTAACTCTGAAAAAGATTATAGGATTCCTGCTGCAAAAGGTTTTGTTGAAAATTCTTATTATTCTGGTCGACCCAAACAGAATTTTTTTTCTCATTATCGGTGGAAGAGAAAGTCTTGTAGATACAGCCGTTAAAATAGCTGAAAGTGAATACAAGTAAAGAAGATTGGTAAGTGTTTAGAAGATATTTGTTTACGTTATGCTATGACAGTTAAAAATTCTGTTGGTGATATTGTTCAAATTCTTTATGGTGTAGATTCTATGGACCCAACGTATATGAAGGCAAAGACTGTCTTGTTGATTATATTGAATCTATATCAACGTACAAAATTGAAAATCCATTAGATGGCCCTAGTGTTATAAAAGTAACCTCTGAGCTTTTGATGTCAGAGAAATATTCTTGTGTAAGTGAAGAATTAAAGCAAAAATAAGCTCAATTTTTAAAAACAGTTGCAATTATAATTAGACAACATATTAAACCAGATGCCGCAGTTTACAGGTATATCGTACGTTTAACTGTGTCACAACTTGTTAAATTAATTCATGCAAGCAAGGAAAAATATATGAAACAACAATTGAACTAGGCACTGCAGTCAGTGCTTTGGGTGCACAAAGTATTGGAGAACCTGGCACTTGAAAAACCTTGAAAACTTTTCATTTTTCTCGTGTAGCATCTATGAACATTACTCAAGGTTGACGTATTAATGAAATTAATGCTAATCTAAAAATCAGTACTCCAATTGTAACAGCTCATTTAGAAGATGATACTAATCCTGAATTTAGATGTAATGGAAATTACTATAATTTCTTTTAATAGTGTGTGTTCTAAAACTATATCATCATTTTCCATTGAACAGATACTTTTTATAGAAAGTTGACGCGAGGAAAATAGTGAATATTTAATTATTCTTTTTTATTAATAAAACAACTCTTTAAAATAAATAAATTTTTATTGAAAAATAAGTATTTGAGTTTGCGATAACTCAAAGTCTTATTTGCCTTCTAAAGTAATTGTAATTATAATAATAACGAGTGTTGTTTAATTAATAACTAAGCTTCTAATTGATAAATAATATTCTACTATATGATTTTTAAACTTATTTTAATAGTTTTCGAGTATTGAAACCAGATGCTTATGTTTATTATGCGACAGGCTATTTCCAATAAGAAAAATAAATAATACATGAAAATGTATATTTTAAAATGGCCTAACTTCTTATTGGTGGCTCTGATTTACACGATCCAAAATTTATTTTTAAAGTTAATAAAAAATAGAAAAAATAAGCTCTTGAAAGCCAATTTGTGCACTTCCGAACAATAAATAATTTCAATTATCATGTTATACATATAAGAAACCAATCAGAAAACTGCGAAATTCACGTCTGTAAAGAATCATGCCAACTCTCCTCTTCATTTACAACAAGAAGTGTTTTTATGGATTTTTCCCTAAAACATCAGAATTTTCAGGGAAAAAATGATAAAGTTAAGATTTTCCCAAAAATTTTGAAAAATTTTTAAATTTCAAGGTCTTGTAGCTCTTGATCCTTTCAATCTAGATTCTTGAAAATTTTTCAAAATATTTTGGGTAACAAAAAGAATAAATTTTCCGTCCCAGCGATTTTTATTTTTTGACTCTCTCAGTTGGTGTGAAATGTCCCATATATATATATATATATACATACATATATGATGTTAAATATTGTTCAATATTACACTGTACAATACTTAATAATCATATATGATAAATATTTGTATTTCATACAATGCTTATATATCGCAATATAGGGAACCAAGTTTCCTACTTTTTTCACTACGAGTGCTGCCACCGACTCGTATATCCCTACTCTTTGGATACTCCTGGCCTATACTACAACACACCATGATCAAGAGAAAATTCGGCAGACCCCCTGCAGGCATTTTCGCAAAAAAGTATTAGAATGGCTCATATATATTTATGTATTTTTTTTTGCGCATAGTTTTTAGATTATCTTTTATTATTTTGTTGAGAGAATTTCGTTATGAGAGAGATAACTCTCCTATATTACACTCAGTTTACGCGTGCACTTTCATACATTTAATGGAAAAAAAATTTTCACAAGCCATTCAATTGCAAGTAATTGGGTCTCGATTTGTGTCCGAGTAGATGAACGATTTTAATGGGTTGGACGCATATTTCCTAACTTCACGAAACCCATAATAGCCTTACTTACAAGATATAAAATATTTACTTGCACATGTAGCAGGAGGAAGCTAGCTTCTAACTTACTGTGCAACTTAATATTTAGTGTTCACAATATTTTGTTAATGATAAAATATATATACGCTATTTTTGGCGAAATTATTTGGCTCTTACTTAATACGCACAATCATAGTACTTATTCTCCCACACAGAGTATTTCCTTAAAAAGAAGGAAAATATACTTGATTATATATTATCAATAAATTATTCAATACATAAAATTTTTTATTTTATAGAGTCAAGTATTTAAACAGCGCAATGCGCGAAATCGCAACTCTTGATAACTTGTTGATGAAATTCTTGCGTTGACAAAATGGCTGCCTTTCGCTACTAGCTGCACTGCTTTCGGCTTCCTAAACAGTAGTCGAGGTCACTGTAGCTCCCTGGACTTTGGAGAAGCTTTAGGTTGAGGAATCGAAATAAAGTTGATAAATGAAAGTAAATTTACAAGTCTTAATTACTACGATAAGGCATCTATACGAGTACCTGAGAAGCGAAGAGTACGAATTAACTACAAGAGAGTTGAGAGCGCAATGGACTCTATCTGTGCATAGCATAGCACATGAGTTTAAAACATTTTCTATATCTTGAGAGTTGAAGTGGCGGTGCTCGTTTAAAGTCTGGAACAAAAAACCCTTTACCGCAAGGTTTCTTCATGAGTTTTCATTGGATTCACTTGAAATTTTATGGAAATATTCAAAATTATAATAGAATACATATAAGTGTAAAATATTCATAAAAAATTTAAATAATTAAAAAATTTTTGAAAAAAACATTTTAAAAAATTTTTTTTTATTAATTATTATAAATAATAAGTTAATAAATAAATAGGAATAAATTAATTCAAAATTTGCTCCACTTATATGAATTCTACTATAATTTTGAATATCTCCATAAAATTTCAAGTGAATCCAATGAAAACTCATGAAAAAACCTTGCGGTAAAGGGTTTTTTGTTCCAGACTTTCAACGAGCACCACCACTTCAATTCTCAAGATATAGAAAATATTTTTAACCAAAAAATGTTTAAAACGGAATGTATTTTCATATGAAATTAGTTATTTTTAAACATCAGCAATTTCTATCAAATTATACATGTTTTTTTTCAGTTTCTAATAGTATCTGGCTCCCTTAAGGCTTCCTTATACTATCCGAAATCCGTTTAAGAGTGCTCTTTACTTTTCGCACAACTTATAATTGGTTACAGCGCCAAGAAAAATCTGTTTTCAACATATTTACCTGTCAATGTTCTTGAATAAGTATAACTAGAGTTTTCCCATGAATAATAAGTGAGATTATTTTGAGTTTTATGAATTGATGGAGAAATAACTTGTAGAAAAAATTTGAACATGATATGGCAATTATGAGAACTAATTTTTATTTTTTCTACAAAATACAGTTTTATTTAATGTTAACCCTCTGTAGGTAACCTGGGTTTTAGATTAGATATTGTTTTATTTTGTATTATGATGACAAAAAGAACATTTCATTGGGTCATTAATGACACAAGCCAAATTTTCAGGTTAAATATTTCTGGAAATAAAAATTGTTGTAAGCAATTTTGTTTACTATGAATCATTAAATAAAGTATTGGACTATAAAGTAAATAAAAATATGAGTATTTCAGAAATTTTTCAGATTTTTTTATCGAAATTTTCATAGAAAAAACTTCAACAAGATGCAAATGACTCAGGACCTCCGTGTCCCTAAATTTATAGTTACCCACAGAGGGTTAATATTGAATTTTCTTTGTAAATAAAATTTAGAATTCAATGTACGTGGAAAAACATTTTTATCGAGTTTAAAATGTCTCAAAAAATGACAATTAACTAAAATACGATTTTGATGGCGGTGGCGTTCTGATTGTCACTGTGAGCACTATGAATTCTTCATAACTAAAAGAAACTCTCCAATTACTACTCACAAATCAAGTTTCTAATCACTGTGCAAATGGAATAGGGGAAGAGGTTCGGTTGTGGGCATGGTTTCATTGTGGACACCCCTTTGTTTCTACTGACAGAAAGCAGATAAGGTTTTCTTGACAAATGTCATTTGTGTATTATAGAAGTACGATATTTTTTGCCAAATATCAAAGCAAACAAACGTGTTTACTTTGTGCTGTAAGCACATTAATTTTTCTGTGCTTGAAAAAAAATCACAAAAATTTATTTATACTTGTTTTAACTTTTTCAATAGTATTACCAATCGAAGTGAATCAATGAAGGTGAGTATAATACACAACCATTCAGTAGGAATTTATTCCTATTTTGTGATGCAATATGGACTGTGACGAATATGTTAACACCAACAATTAGGCCAGGGTGCCCACAATCAAACTAATAAAGATTTTGATTTGGTTGTAGGCACTTTGTGAAATTAATAAAAAAAATATTATATCTGACACAATCAATTTTGTCGTTTGGCTGGTAGTTAAGGTTACCTAAGGTTTCTAGTTTTCCATAGATACCTGTATACGAAAAAATATACACTTGGTGACAAGTTATTAGCCAAAAACAAAAGGGTGACCACAACCGAACCCTTTCTTATATATTATTCTGTTCTAAAAATAAAGGAATTTGTATTTTTTTTGTTTTGTAGTAGCATTAAAATTGCATAATACATGCATCGCGATGTGAGAATTTATATAAATATTGAGTATCTATAAGAAAAGTTTATAAATAATTAACTCTAATATAAGCCGATTCTTACATGTAACTTCTGTGTATCACACTTAAAATTTATTTATTTAGAGAACGCCAGACACACCACCAGCTAACTATCAGCAATATAAATTTTCCAACCCATACAAAGGAAATAAAATTTACATTGCCATAGGTATATATTTTAAATTTATTTAATATCTTAGAGCCACTCACTCTTATTTCGCTTAGCCAGAAAAATTTTTATATTTTAATTTAATCTCGTCGTAGGAAAAAAATGAAATTCACAAAGAAAATCTACTATACTGAATTTGAATTTGGATTAAATGATGGAATTCATTTAGCCATTTAGGCCCACTTTGCTTCTCTCTCTCTGTCTCTCTCTCTCTCTCTCTCTCTCTCTGAACTCTCTCTCTCTCTCTCTCTGGACGTAAGTAGCGACACATTGTTTTGCTTTCGCTCTCGACTGGTATCGCTTTTAACGATATTTTTTTCACTTTGCGAAGTGAAATCTGTTTTCAGGAAATCGTCTGAAGGGGTCCGTAGGGATTGGCTGCATTAGCATGCATCTTACTGCTGCATTTTTTGGACTCTGGACGATTTCCTTGTTGCTGCACTGCTGTCTCTAGTTACGTTTTTCTTGCTGCCATTGCTGTTGCGGAACGATCCTGCTGTTATTCTGCTGTTGTTTTTTTTTTGCTGTTTTTTGCCTATTTTGCTTGGTGGTGTGTGGTGCAGTGTTGAAATTGTGTTAAGTTCATTTTTTATTACTCTTTAATTCTAGAGTGTAACATAACTTCAAATTTTTTGGTGCCAATTTCTCTGTAGTGAAATTCTACAACCTCAATTTACGTGGCTCTGTTTATTGAACTTCTTTTTCACTATATTTTTACTTGGTGGATAACTCTTATCGACGAAAATTTACAATTAAGGTGGTTTTCCACTACTTACTTACTGTCTTTAATTATTAAGTCGCGCGAATTTCAAATTTGATATTACGCTGTTTTTCCACTTACCTTACTTGCTTAATTCATTACTTAACTTGCCTATTTCCTTGCATTATCTATAATAATTTAAGGTGTTTCTCCACTATTATCCAGTTATATCATTTTACTTTAAAAATAGTATGTAACAACTTAGTAATAAATTAATTTATGTGATAAAGTTGTTAGGCCAATTACTATTTATTACTACTTATTATATTTTTTCTATATTTATTTCTTTCTCAACAGTAATTTTATTTACTTATTAGGGAGCTTTTATTTGTCAAGGAGCTTTTACACTCTTTCGTGTTTTCTATCACACTTCATAAACTAAGCCGCCATCAACACACTGCAGTTTCTTTTTCAGGGCTTTTTCTCATACATCTAACTAGGAGAGGCCCAGGCCTCCGGATCACGGATTTCGCTCAAACTTTGGGATACGCTTCTAGATGTCAAAATATGGAGATAACCAGAATTTTAGACCCTAACGCCCAAAATTTCCCTAGTTATGGGCAATTAGAGAAAATCACTAAAAAAGTTACTAGATTTTCAAACGCTTATAGTTCTTTAGCATTAACAATTAGACACTTGTAATTGTTTTTAAATAAAAGCTGAGCTCAAACCCTTTCGAAATAGCACCTACAGCATATCGAAATATTATTTGTTCCCATAGCTACAGTGTTATAAAAATTGTACTACATTTTAGCATTTATTATTAATTAATGTTTTTGAAAGGAAATTCACGTCAAAATCTTATAACGCTGTAACGTTGGGAAAAAATAATATTTTGATATGCTACAAGCACTATTTTGAAAGGATTTGAGGTCAGCTTTCATTCAAAAATGGTTTTAAGCTTCTAACTGTTAATGCTAAAGAGCTATAAGCGTTTGGAAATCTAGTAACTTTTTCAGTGATTTTCTTTAATTACCTATAACTAGGGAAATTTTTAGCGTTAGGGTCTAAAATTCTGGTTTTTTACATATTTTGACACCTAGAAACTTATCCCAAAGTTTGATCAAAATCCGTGATCCGGAGGCCTGGGCCTCTCCTAGTAAGCCTAAGGTTTGTGGTAGCCGTGATAAGACTTTTCATAGCTCCTGCACTTCATTCACAGCTGTTAGAGACCAGGATAATAAATCTATATGGGTATGCTCCTCATGTTTGGTGGCTGCAAATCCAGATTGTTTTCGGCAGCGAACTGGCTCGCTCTCCTCTACGCTTAATGCAACACTTTCGCCAGCTATATCAAGAACGCCATCACCATCACCACCTATGCCGACAATTGATATTCTGTCTTCAATTTTGGAGAAAATGAATAAGCTAGATAAGCTAGATTCTATGGATGCCTAGATGACTTCTATTGGATCTCAGCTCACTGCTCTTGATGGTAGGTTCTCAGCGCTTGAGTCACGTGTAGACACCATTAATGCAACATTCAAGGAGCGTTTCAGCAATAATGAGGCTGGGCTGGAGCGGGTCCGTGGTAAGCAACAGGAGCTGAGGATGAAGGTGGATAACTTGCTTGCCGCATCTTCTGACGTGTTTTCAACTGAGCCTTTATCTATTAAGCTTCAGGAGTTGGATAAAGCCAACAGGTCTTTGTCACGACAATGTGAGGCCTTGGCTGCACAACAAGTGCGTATTGAGAGATCCTCAGACCTAGTAATTGGAGGATTTATGCCTGAAGAATTGAAAGATCTGAGGTCTGCTGTCTTTGCTGTGCTTACTATACTTGACTCAGGGTACTCTCTTGTTGATATAACAAGAGAGAAAAGTTCGACCTCTCAGGCGCTGTTTTATTAACAGATGCTGAAGCATCAGTGTCTGCGTCCTTAACTACTGCATCTCCGCAGCAGCAGGATCGTCCGTCAACTGTACCCTTGCTTGTCACTATGAAGAGTACCTCATTGGCTCGTGCTGTTATTGGCGCTAAGGTTAAATTTGGAAAACTCATTTCTTCTAAAATAAACGATCATCTGCCGCCCGACATCAAGACTGTTGAGTCTCAAACACCATCTGTGATCAACATTAACGAGTACTTGCCTGCTTCATTACATCAGTTGCGTGTCCTAGAAAAGGCCAAGAATAAAAAGTATAACTTTATTACATTTGTACGAAATGGCGTGATATACGCAAGAAGGAGGAAGGATAATGTGCCTGTACGCTTTGCTACTGATGCTGACCTTGAATCTTTTTTAGCAAGGATAACATCCTCCGACAACAAGAAGACAGATTGATTAGCAATACTATGGTTAGTTCATACTCTTCTCCCTTCCTGACTAACTGTCTATTATCAACTAACAATCCTGTTTCATCTGTCATTACAAAACACTTTACCACTGATAACGATCTTAGGGTTTGTCATTTTAATGCTAACTCTATTCGTGCCCATATTGAAATGGTAAGACTATTCTTGGCTTCTCGCTCCTATTTTCATATAATAGCTGTGACGGAGACAAAACTGGATCAGAATGTCTGTGACTCTCTAATTGCTCTGGATGACTACGTGCTCTTCAGACAAGATCATAATACTAGAGGTGGTGGTGTTGCTCTATATGTTCATTGCTCTTTAGATTCCATAAGCCTGTGTTCTTCGAATGGTAGCTGGTGTGGCAAGCCAGGTTTACCTGAATATCTCTTTTGTGAGGTTAAATCTCTTGATGTGGTTCCTCCTATTTTTGTTGGCGTAGTCTACAGGCCACCTCAAGCACCATTTCCAGCTGGAACTGACTTCATACCAGATTTGACATCTCATATGCACGATTATAGTACAAAAATCATCTTAGGTGATTTCAATACTAACTTTTCTGTTGATTCTGACGACTCTGTGGTTCTGAAGGGTTTAATTAGAGAAAATGCTCACCTTCATATCTTTATTCTAGATATTTGTAGAGCCGGCCTGTGAGGACACTGAGGGGTGATGTGAGACCGTTAACCATTCCTTTTTCATCTACCGAGTATCACCAAAGATCATTCCTCGTTGTGTCATCGCAACTATAAAAAGGTCTACCATCATCATTAAGAAATTCTTCATCATTAGCATTATTGAAGGCATCAACATACTCGTACTACCTTTCCCTTGAGAATGAGCCTCTGCTCCGAGCTAGACTTTAATTACTTTTAATTACTGTATCTTTGTTTTAATTATATTTTTACTTAGTATCTCATTTTATGTATATATATATATATATATATATATATATATATATATATATATATATATATATATACTTACGAATTTGTATTATTTTGTACAACATAATGTACAGTTTATGAATTTAAATATCTATCTATCTATCTCTCTCTCTGTCATTGTCGGCACTCAATAAGCGCCCACGCGTTATCAAATGAACAAATTTTCATCAATTCACTTTAAGCGTGATAATAAAAAAAATTAATAATTCTTGCTTTTAAAATTACTCGCTCGAATAGCGAAAAGATTTGTCTAACTCTTATCTTAATGGCTGTGATTGGTCCTCATTTCATAATGATACTGATACTGATATATCTATTGATAATGCACTTGATTCTCTCAATGCTAATCTTACTTCAGCTATCAATTTATATGTGTCCTTAAAGACCGTCAAACCTTCAAAAAAATGCCACCCTTTGTTTACTTCTCATCATAGTTCGCTCATTAAGAGCAGGTCGTATATCTTTATCCTTTTCCAATCACAGAATTCATTTTTTTGCAAAAACTAATAATTGTAGCAAAAAATAAGGAGATAGCCCCATCTTGTATCATAAAAAGAAATATTTTCTTTGACGAGGAAAAATATTTTTATCGATTCATTTTGAAGAAAACCTTGAAAAACTTAAAAAATAGAGGTTAGGATGGACAATTCAGTTTTTCAAGGTTTTCTTAAAAACGAAGCGATAAAAATTTTTCCTCATAAAAGAGAATCTTGCTTTTTATTATACGAGACGGGGCTTTCTTCTTATTTTTTGCTACAATTATTAATTTTTGTGAAAAAATCAATTCTTTGATTAGAAAAGGACAGATATACTCGACCTCCTCTTAAGGATCGTGACTGATTGTATAGACGTCTTTAACACACACGCTATCCACTTGATCTTCATTATTTTCGTCTTGCGAGAGATCTTGCTCATGATTCAATATCAAGTGCTAAGCTGGATTATTTCTACGACAGGTTGAAGAGGCTTTCGGAACCAAAACATCTTTGGAGGGAGCTTAGGCATCTTGGGATAGCTACTGACTCTGACAATACTGCCTCTCTTTTTTCAGCTGATGAACTCAATGGCTACTTTTCAGGTGTCTGCCATGATCCTCTGACTGCATCTGTATCCGATTTTTTATCCTCTTTGCCTTCTGATGCGGCAGATGTCTTCTCTTTCTCGCCTGTTACTCTCGAAGAGGTGCAAGGGGTGGTTCGACATGTCTCATCTCAGTCATGTTGTGTTGATGACCTTCCTCAGTCCATTATCAGGCATGCATTTCCTATTATTGGACCATACATTTTACGTATCTTTAATCTTTCCCTTAATGATTCGGTCTTTCCTACAGTGTGAAAAAGGCAAGTATTAAAGTACTTAATAAGATGAACCCCCCTAAGGTTTTGAGTGACCACCACCCTATTGCATTGCTTTGTTTCCTTTCTAAATCATTGGAAAGGCTGGTTCATGAACGGCTTTTGAGCTTTATTGAGTCACATGGTCTCGCTGATCCTTATCAAACTGGTTTTCGTACTGGCCACAGTACTCAGACTGCGATATTGAGGATTACTGATGATATCAAGACAGGCATTGATAAAAAAAAGCTTACAGTGCTTCTCTTTTTTGACTTTAGCAAGGCCTTTGACAAGGTTAATCATCTTCTGCTTCTCAAAAAACTTCTGCGAATCGGTTGCTGAAATTCTGTCATTGGGTGGACGGCCTCTTACCTCTCTGGTCGCTCTCAGGCAGTGTTTGGGCGGGGAGGCAATCTGTCTGCCTTTCGTCCTATCAATATGGGAGTCCCTCAGGGCTAAGTCCTGGGCCCACTTCTTTTTGCTGTCTACGTTGCCGACATCTCTCATGGTCTTGATGACCTTATTTCTTACGTACTCTATGCTGATGACCTTCAGTTATATCTTCAATGCCATCCAGATGAACTTGGTAGTTGTAAGGATACCCTTAGCCTTGCTGCTAATAACTTGGTGAGCTGGGCCTCTGAAAATTGCCTCTCTCTTAAGAGCATGACGATGCTGTCCACCTTCTAATAATATTTCCAATCCTAACTTATGAATAAACGATGCTTTTAATCGAGTTTCTTTGCTACAAAGAAAAAATTTGTAAGATTAAACTCTAGTGCGGACAACTCATGAAATCCACCAAAATATTATACATATGAAGTTATAATAAAAACTTTCAATGTATCGTATTTTAAGGTTAGGTTTGTCGAGTTTGATATCTAATTTCCAATCTAAGCTCATAAAAAAATAACACGTCCAAATGATTTTTTATTTTAACAAAAATTATTGTATTAATATAGCTTTAGTGCGGACAAGTCATTATATTTGTTTAATTTGAGAATTTAAAAAGATATTGATAAAATAAAGAAAGCAAAACTTGATTGCTGCAGCTCCGACATGCCGTTAATACTTCCAAGACTAAAGCAATCATTTTTGGATCACCGGTTTATATTAATCGCATTTACTCTCAGACTAGCTATATCAAAATTGGTGAGTCTATGGTGCCTTTTGAATCATCTGTGAAGACTTTGGGTGTCTTTTTGGACCCCAAGCTTTCTTGGAAGAGGCAGATTACCTCAATCTGTAATCGAGTAAATTTCCTAATATACCGACTTAATTTTTTCAGAGGAGCAAAATCTTCGCTTACAGCGTGCAGTGAATACCGGTATCAGGTACATTTTTGGTGTGAGAAGGATTGACCACGTTTCACCTTATAGGCGGTCCCTTTGATGGCTTTCCATTAAGGGTCGTCGTCTCTATCCGGGTTGTTGCCTTCTTTATCGAGTGCTGAAAACGCAAATTCCATCCTACATTCACAAAGGCTTTAATGTAAATGTCGTCACCAGGCCGGTTAGAGGTGAAATACCGCCTCTATCAGTGCCCAGATTTTTCATTGAAATGCTGCGCAAATCTTTCCACATTACTTTTACCTACTGTTGGAACTCTTTGAAAAGTCAAATTCGTAATTCCGAACCCACCTTATCCTTTAAAAACAAGATTCATTCTCATATTTTTACCATTGAGGGAGAGGGTCATGGAGTTGTTAACTACTTTTAATAGATTATATGAAATTTTAAGAATTCATGCTCAATACTGTTACTATTTTTTGAATATTTTATTTTATATAGTTTTTATACACCTGTTAAACAATGTTTTTATGTTAATCAAATTATCTTATTTTGTATTGTACAACAAATTGTACAGAAATAAAATTAATCTAATCTAATCTCTCTCTCTCTCTCTCTCTCTCAGCTTTCATATTACCATTGGCAAAGTCTAAATCTGTTTCTTCACCAGATTAAACCCGACCTAGTGCTAGACTTTGCGAGATTTTCAAGGATCTTGAAAGGGTAGTTCACGAGCAGCTTTCACGGTTTCTCGAGACAAATAATTTATCGAACGAGCACCAGTCTGGCTTCAGACCGGGGCACAACACCCAGACAGCACTTCTCAATATTCTGGAAGATGTTAGGCTGGCCATTGATAGGAGAAGGATCACTGCTCTTCTTCTGTTTGACTTCTCCAAGGCTTTTGATATGGTGCCTCATAGACGGCTTCTCCATAAACTTCATGGTTTTAACTGTTCTGATAGTGTAAGAAAGTGGTTCGCCTCCTATCTTCGAGGTAGATCGCAGTCTATAGAGGAGCTGGGTCGTGATGCTACGCAATTCTGGATGAGTAATGATTCTGGTGTTCCACAGGGTAGTGTCTTAGGCCCACTGTTATTTTCTATATTTATTAATAATCTGCCTGAAGTTTTGAAGTATTCAAAGTACATGCTGTACGCGGATGATCTACAAATTTATCGTTCGTTTTTTGCTTGTGACATAGACGAGGAAATTTTCGTTATCAATTGTGATGTTGATACCATTGTCGAGTGGGCATTAGTCAATGGTCTCAAACTTAATGCCCTTAAAACTCAAGTTATCATTCTCGGTAGTGAGCAGTTCATCTCCAGGCTTAATGCATCTCAAGTGTCACCCATCGTAGTGAGGGAACAGCCTATTCCTTTTTCTAAAGAAGTTAAAAGCCTGGGCTTATGGTTGAATCAGACTCTCAACTGGGAGAGGCAAGTAAATGCTATTGTTGGTAGAGTGCATGGAGTGCTCCATTCGTTGAGGTTTTATAGGCGCTCTCTTTCGAAGAAGCTCAGGAAGAACCTTGTTGAATCGCTGATTTTTCCTCACTTCGACTACGCCTGTGTAGTCGATAACGATCTTTTCAATTATCAAAACTTTAAACTTCATAGGGCCCTCAATGCCTGTGTGAGGTTTGTTTATAGTAACATAGCTTTTCGAGAACGTGTGACTCCCTATAGGCTTAACCTCGGCTGGCTCTCAGTCCTATAGAGGAGAAAGTATTTCACTATTTTGTTGGCATATTTTGTCATTTCTGGTCGCAGTCCGACTTTCTTGGCAAATCGGTTCGTCAGAGTTGACACTGGCTCTGACATACGTTCTTCTATACGTAGGCCGCCTAGAGTTCTCCTCTGTCCACCTGTTTGTACGAGTGCCTTGCAGAGTGCGGCTTTAACTCCAATATCCCTTGAGATGGGTTCTATTAGGGCGGTTGAAAAGCACGCATTCGACTGGTTAATCGATGGAGATCGCAGGGATTGGCATGGGGAAGCAGCTGCTCTGGACTGAGACTTAGTTGCTGTGGGATTACCAGCTGGCGTATGCAATTGAATTTAATTTTACTGAAATCTCGTTTTTGTTAAATCTTAAATTTTACATAAGTTTTTCTTAATTATTTTTCATTATTTTTCAATTTAGAAATTTTGTTGTTCACTGTTTTAATTACATTAGTTTATTTTTAATGTTAATTCTTGGTATTGTACTTGTTGAATCATACGGGGTACTACCCCATGATTAATAAAATTAAGAGCTCCGGTGCGACACAAGGACGACAACAGAATAATGTCCGACTCAGCGCAAAGACCAGCAACGAGTGCACTTCTTAACGGCTACTTCCTTCTTCTCCGCGTCATCATCTATCTTCCTTTAATTTCTCACACTCCAATCACTGTTTCGTATCTTCATTCTGAGGTTCTCATTGGTTTTCCGTCACTTTCTTCTCTATAGTTTTGTCTTGTGTTCGAATTCTTTTCGACAAGCGCCTATAATCTGTTACCTTTATATATATATATATATATATATATATATATATATATATATATATATATATATATATATATATATATATAGAGAGAGAGAGAGAGAGAGTACGCATACATAAAAGTACATATGTGTTTATGCGTCGTATAGAATCATTCTCTCTCTCTTCACTTAATGCGCGAGAGATCGACGTACCACCACTTCATTTTCGCTCTGCTAGTGTACAGATCTCCCCATTTCTCTTACTTCTTATGTCTTCTCAATCTTCTCTCTTCCATGTCTTCTTAGTCAAATTTGCATTTGGGGTCTTCTCTTTCCAAAAGCAATAGTAGCAGCGGCGCTCACATACACACGGATTGTGAGTGTGTGCGTAAGGGCCACCGCGCGCGTCTACAAGCAATCAACTCCTGGCCTCGTGATCTCGTTAAAAAAAAATTAAGGAAATTAATTTATAAAAAAAATCTCATATGCGTTCGGGTCTATGAGTAGTTGGTGGTTTGTGCCGACGGGAGAAAAATTTTATTTCGAAAATTTTTTATTGTTATGTGGTATTATCCACATCACAGCATATTTAAGAATAGCATACAAAAACTAAATTTTCAGTTTGATAATTTCGAAGATTGCTTTAAACAGGTACCACTTCACTAATTTTCTATGAATTTTTTTACAACTTTTTTTATTCTTTTCACTTTGAACTCTTTTTAATTAAGTCCTAGAAATTTCAAAAAAAGACTTAAAAAAAACCAAGATATATAGATTTTGTCAAAAAAGCACTTTCTGTCCGGAACCTCATTTTTCTACGAAAATTCTTTTGCTGGTGGTGGATTAAATAAACTATTAAATGATATGTGTCAAATGCCTGGATCTTGCTTAAGGGTGAAAAAAAAATTCACGAAATTACTAGATTTATTGAAACTGGATGATACAAATAGTGAAAATGAAATTACTTTCACCTTATGAGATACCGAGAATCATATAGAACAAACTGTAGGCATCTTAGTTTTGAAAGAAGAATGGTCTTGCTAGGCATTAAAAGTATATTAGTTACGTATGTATAAAATATTTGACGTGGACTTAATAACGAAAGAAAAAAATTACAAAGATTATTCAAATTCATTAATTACTCACCTTTATTTCTTTAAAAACTAGGCTATCATAAATAATAAAACATAATTTTTAAAATTTATAATTAAATTTAAGTTATTGATTAATTTTTTTTAATTAATAATTGATAAGTTAATTATTAATTGAATGGTAATTAGATTAAAAACTAGTTAACTAACTTTGTTAAACTCTGTTACAACCTGGAAAGCCTAGAATTGATGCTCAAAATTGAAACCAAAAATTATAATGATAAGGTCCAAAAAATAAGAATTAAAAAAAATAAGGTCCAAAAAAGTCCCAATCTTCAAGTAAGAACTTACACAATAAAAAATGGGAGACAGCAAACGGAAAATCAAAATCCGACGATGGCAAAGCCTTTACTGTAGTAGAAGATATGTCGCTGTTATATATTATTTCGTTTTTATACGAAAACGAAGAAGAAACAGAAAGACTTAAATTCTAAGTAAACTGATTCGAACTCACCTAAATAAAATATCTGCCATATGTTGGCTAATGCGAAGAAAATTCTTCCAGTTGCATGTGATATAGCTCCAATGATTATTATGATGGTATCATCCAAAAACAAAAATTTATTCATAACTGGAATTGTTATAAGCATAGCTGGAAAAAAATTCAGAATAAAAATATTAAAATTCATGCACATCAAAATGGAAGTATAATTTATTCAGAAAATACGATGTATGTGCATATAGATACTGAAATTTTTTCAATACTATATTGGTAAAAATCGTAAGGTAATGTTCAAATGCAAAAATTAACGTAAAATACAATAGAATAACGACTACTTTCAGAAATAAGCTAACTTTAACGTAAAATAATCACTAAGAAAAGAAATAAATGTCAAATCAATTTAAATAATTAAAAACATTTTTAAAAAAACGCAAAAACGAGAAAATAATTAAAATTTCTGTATAGAAATTGATTTATGTAATTTTGAAGATCATGATCCTAATATAGTATAATTATTATATTTATGCATTTTAAAATAATTATTCATTCAATATAATAAATTATGTACTAAACTCTAAAACATCTTATTATCACTCTTCGACAAAGCAGAATATATATTTGTTACTACTCACCATTTGACTTCAAATTATTATTCGCCAAACGCATTTAACTCATGATTATTTGATCGACAATCATTGTACAAATTTTAGCGACGACTTTGAAATAATTTAATTAGAATATTTAATCAATCAAAGGGTATTTTTTACTTTTTAGAGCAATATAATATCACATTTTTTGGAGTTGGATCTATTTTTTTAAGTTTAAATTTAGCTTTTTTCTAGAGTGAGTTCGGCTAGAATAGAATCAAACTTTAGCTAAAAATTAGCTGAATTCAGCATAAATTAAACTCCTTAGAGTAGTCTGGATTCGCAATTCTTATCTAATTGATGAAAAGGAAAAGTAAGGAACGCGAAAATATAATAAACATAACATCTTACTTCAGCGTTCCTTACTTTTCTCAAAAACAATGCAATAGCATTTTTTTTCTTGTGAATAAATATTTATAATAATGTCTATTGCGCTCAACTCTTAATTTGCAGATAGAACGATTATCATTTGAATGAATAACAAAAAACTCAATTGGACAAGGGAATATCATGTCACATGTGCTTGGTGCTTTAAAAAGTACTTTAAAGTGTGAAAAAAATCTTAAAAAATTCATGATGTTATAGTGATTACTAGTATAAGGATAAATCATATTATTGTCAAGTCATTAATTTCGTTGAACAATATAATCGAATCAGTGAATAAACAAGTAAAGAATATATTACGGGAGTCAATTCCACTAAGGCACGAGTGACCTGACGTTACCATTTACGACTTAATTTAATTCAGTTATTTAAATAGAATTTAGCTAAACTCGATTGATTTCAAATTTAAAATCTTGTAATTTTTTTTTTATTTTTTGTTGAAATTCAGCCAAATTAACCTATTTTAAATTAATTTTTAGTCTCAATTACCGCTGAATTATATATTGTAAAGAGTGTGTGGGGGCACGTATGTGTGAACATGTATTAGTAGCCTATCGTATGACAGACAGGCATCCCTTCCCCTCTGAGACGAGTTAACGTGCTAGCGTGCGAACGTTACTCTCTCACTTGACTACCGACTGTATCCCTGGCTTTAGCAAATACAACGCTTAACCATATCTCTCGCGTACTCATTCAACTTAACCTTAAAACCTCTACCTTCTCTCATCTATACTGTGTGGCTTTTGGTTGGAGTCCCAGGCCCCACAATTGGTGACACCGAGTCTTCAGGACACGTTCTGCAAGTTTCAAGCCGCGTCGTGAGGTATCATCTCTTCATCGAGAATCATCACCGCCGACCGGCAGGTTAAAGGGAGAAAGCGAAGTAGCACGCTGCTCTATCTAGGAATAGTAGAGGTATAGGTCGAGTTTTTTTTTGTATATAATAATCTATTTGGCGGCGCAGAGAAGAGCACCAATCTTTTCTTCTGCATAAGTCGCAGATAGTCTGAAGTTCTGTGTACGGTTGGGCGCAGTCTAAGTCGCGTACAGTGCACGGAAAGTTTAGAGTACATAGAGTGTATGATATCCTGTAACGTGCAATTAAGTCGCGTACAGGTGTCATAAGAGAGATTTGTACACAGCTCCAGAAGCAAGTGCGACATAAGTACTGCGCGCACGTTCTATGTAAAAATTGTATTGCGTGCGCGGGCGGAGCATGGGAAACGCGAAATAAGCGTAAAATATATTATAAGTTGAAGTAAAATTCGCCTTAGCGGTCAGTTCGTAGAGTTTTTTCTCTCTTCTCATTTAATTGATACACATATAAATATATACATATATACAGTGCCGTCCATAAATTCGGGATCACTCAGAGGAAAAAATTGCTGGAGAAAAATCGCAATAACTCGGTAAATATAGGTCGTATAGAAATTCTAAAAAAAACGATTTTAAAGTACTCCTCAAGAGCTTTAAAAACGCTGTATTATATTATTTTAAAAGTTTTTTTATGGTATTAAAAAAATTACTTAAAAATAAACATTTTTTGCCAATTTTTTAAATTTTAGATTCGCTCACACCGTTTTTCGAGTATAAGATAAAAAAATCTGAAAAAAATATAATTTAAAGTACTCTAAAAGAGCTTTAATTTGCATTTTTTTAAAATTTTTTACAATGATTTTCCGTCAAGATATGAAGTTTTAAAGTTGGGCATTTTTGGTGTTTTTTGCAGAAAAATGGCCAATTTTCTGAAAAAAACATCAAAAATGCCTATCTTTAAAGCTTTATAACTTGACGAAAAATCATTGTAAAAATTTTTAAAAATGCAAATTAAAGCTCTTTTAGAGTACTTTAAATTATATTTTTTTCAGATTTTTTTATCTTATACTCGAAAAACGGTGTGAGCGAATCTAAAATTTAAAAAATTGGCAAAAAATGTTTATTTTTAAGTAATTTTTTTAATACCATAAAAAACTTTTAAAATAATATAATACAGCGTTTTTAAAGCTCTTGAGGAGTACTTTAAAATCGTTTTTTTTTAGAATTTCTATACGACCTATATTTACCGAGTTATTGCGATTTTTCCCCAGCAATTTTTTCCTCTGAGTGATCCCGAATTTATGGACGGCACTATATATATATATATATATATATATATATATATATATATATATATATATATATATATATATATATATATATATTCAATACGTGGAAAGCGTAAAATATTTAGTTTTTTCTTAAATATTTAATGCTATTGTGTGACAAAGAATCTTGAGGTACGTTTCCTACTGGCTTTTTGCCACTTTTATAGGCACGTACTTCTGGGGCATCTGAGTCTATCAGAGCAGCAAATTGATGTATATATATTATCTTGCGCAGCTAAGGACGTCCTGGAGCTCTGTGCCTACTGGCTTTTCGCCTCTTTTATAGGTACAAGCTACTAGGGTTTACTTGGCCAAACAAGATATTTGTTCTTAAAATATCAAAATTGATAGTAATTAACATTCTATTTTCCACGTATTAACAAATAATAAGTAGAGAAGAAATCTAAAAATTGTAAAACCATCGCATACACGAGATATTATAAGTGCAAAATACAAGTAAATGTGAAAAATTTGATGTGAGTGTATCGAGGAGAGAGAAAGTTCGCGAAAAATTTTAAGAACAAAAAAAATTCGCGAGGTAAATTTTAATATTTAAATCGAAAATTTTAGAAATTCGAACGAACTCGAGGTGACCGTTCAAGGTTGATAGGTGACAAAAAGCCGTTAGAACGCGACCTTTTATGTTTTGAAAAGCACAGTAGTTAGTCGAGTAACGTAAACAAGGCGCGTTTACACCCAAAGTTATCTCGTAAACAAAGCGAGAATTTCGTACAGGGGATAGAATTGTTTTATAATATATATTCATATTCTGGATTATTTATTGAAATAAATATTCAATTGTATATGCGAGCGTGTCATTACTAATTTATTTATTCGTGTTGTTATTAATTTATTTATTCGTGTATCGTTGTTATTTATTTATTTATTAAATTGTATATAATTTATGTAAATTCGTGTCGTATTAATTTATTATGTCATAAATTGTTTTCAAATTGTAAATAATTTATGTATTATTTTTTTATATTGTATATAATTTTTGTTGTATTGTTTAATTTATTAAAGTCGTGTAGCGTGAATTATTATTTTAACCACTCGTACTGCAATTGTGTATTTAGTTAATTATTATTGGACCGATCAATTATTTTAGACAGACCGTTTTCGAAGCGCATTGCGCATCCTAATTAACGTATATTTTTCCTTTCTTAATTGTTAATACGCGCAAAACGAGTATTAACATGGAAGTTGACAATGACAGCGCGTTTAACATCACGGAAATTGCTAGGGTGAATGAGGTTATAAACGATAATTTAGACCTTCAACAGACACCAAATTCGTATAATAGATTTAAAGAACAAGTAGATAGTCGAAGCATAGGGTTAAAAAATCCGCAAAGTAGTCCGCTGGAGGCTGCCGGGGGCATCGCGGAAAATGGAGCAAATAAAGCACCAATAGGAAATAGGTTCGAGGAGTTTGTAAAAGCCCAAGAGAGGACGCACCGCGAGAAAATGCATCAGTTACGCGATAAATATACAGAAGATTATAAAGTTTGGTTCGCGAAGCTAGAAGAACGCAACAAATTAGTAGAAAAAATGCGCGAAGAGATCGATGCGTTGAAAGCGAGTGTAGGTAAACCAGTAGCTATGGTAGGTAATAAGAACGCGGTCGGTAATATACCGACAGGAGGCAACGTAATACCAGTAGACCCCATACCGACGCTAGATAATCAAAGGCGTGTCAACGCCGCAAATACTAATCAAGAAGTTCCCATACCTACTCCGGGCGTAAAGGCGGGAGTTACCATTACGGTACGTGAAATGTTAACTTGCCTTTTTGGCAGTACGACCCGGATACGTGGTTTAGCATTTTCGAGAGCCAGATTAACTTTCCTAGGCCGATGGACGATAACGCAAAATTTTACGCGTTGATAACTAATCTCGATAAAAGCGTAATTTATGAGGCGGCCGAGATTATTAAATTATTGCTGTCGGGACAAAGATACGAAGGATTAAAAAGTCACTTACTAGAAAAATACGGAAGATCCGCCAAAAGTGAATCTAAAATCCTTTTTGCTGGGTACAAAATGGGCGATAAAAAACCCTCGATGTTCCTAAACGAGATGCTGAATATAGCAAGAGGACGGATCCCTTGGCAGATACTGCTCGAGGCATGGAGGCATAACCTCATCCCTAGTATTAAATATTATATGGCAGGATACGGTGCAGACGCGGATGAAGCGACACTCGTTAGACACGCGGATGAAGTATATAAAAATGTGCTGGAAAGTAAAAAGGAGATAAACGTGGTTGGAAAAAGTAAAGATAACGCGGAAGAAATAGCGAGAATAGAAGCAGTCGTGCAAGACCAATTAAATAAAAAACGCGACTATGCCAGTGAGAGACGAACAAGATCTCGTAGTCGCGATAATAAAGATAGAAATAGAAGTAGATCCGCAAGTAAGTTTTGTAAATATCATGCTGAGTACGGAAATAAAGCTTATAGATGTATAAAACCCTATGCGTGGAAAAATTCGGACGTAAAAAATAAAAATTTCAGAAAAAGTAACAGTTTTAGACCGACTAATAACGCGAGAAGTCCGAATAGGAGAGAAGACGTTGTCAAGCCTTTAAACCCCCAAACCGACGCGTAGATGAGGCGTGCGTGTCGGGTATCGAGTCAATACGTCTCCATATTAAAGATAAAGTCTCGGGTTAAACATTTTTAATTGATTCGGGCGCAGAAGTTTCGCTTGTTCCAAAAAGCGAAGGTCAACGCAAGCAACCTATCAAGTTCCAATTATATGCCGCTAATAACACGCGAATAAGCACATACGGTACAATACATATGCAATTAGACCTAGGTTTTAAAAATAAACGATTTGGGTGGACATTTATCGTGGCAGACGTGCCATACGCGATTTTAGGCGGAGATATGCTGAAACAATACCATCTACTACCAGATCTTACGAGAAGAAGACTAGTGGATGGTGAGACGCAAGAGTCCGTCAAAGGATTCAACAAAACCGCCGCATTAGTTCAAGTATCGATCGTTGACCCGGGTAATAAATACGCGAAGTTATTAAGCCAGTATCCTTCAATAGTTGGTGTAGAAGATCCCTTGCCGGCAAAACATAGGGGCGTATACCACTACATTAAGACAACGGGGCCTCCCGTCACACAAAGGCCACGTAGACTTCCACCAGAGAAGCTCAGAGCCGCCAAGAAGGCGTTCGAGAAATGGGTCGAGGAGGGTATTTGTAGACCTTCGAAAAGTCCGTGGGCTACACCCATCCATATGGTACCCAAGAAGGACGGAAGTTGGCGTATTTGCGGCGATTATCGTAAATTAAATAACGTTACGGTTCCTGACAGGTACCCCTTGCCGCACTTATACGACTTTACAAGTAATTTACACAATAAAAGTATATTCGCCGCGCTGGACCTCAAGCAGGCGTTTTTACAAATACCAATCTTTCCGGAGGACGTGCCTAAAACTGCAGTTGTGACGCCTTTCGGTCTTTTTGAGTATCTTGTGATGACGTTCGGGTTCAGAAATGCCGCTCAAACCTTCCAGCGGTACGTCAATTTAGCCCTGGGAGATTTAGACTTTGCATTCGCGTTCGTGGATGATATTCTCGTTGCATCTTCATCGCCAGAAGAGCACGAGGAACACCTTAAAATTGTATTTGAACGGCTCACCAAGTTTCACTTACGTTTGAACGTGGATAAATGCAAGTTCGGCGTGTCGGAGTTAATATTCCTTGGACACCAGGTAAGCGGGGAAGGATTCCGCCCGGACCCAAGTAAAGTGAAAGCTATAGTAGAATTCCCTAAGCCAGAGACTAAAGATGATATGCGTAGATATTTAGGTATGATTAATTTTTATAGAAAATGTTTACCGCATGCAGTTGAAACGCAGCGCCATTTAAATGCATTAATTAGTGATATTAAGAAAAAAGATAAACGTCCTGTAGTATGGACAAAAGAAGCCGAAGACGCGTTCAAAAAAACTAAAAAAGAATTAGCAGAGGTAGCTTATTTAGCGTTCCCAGCAGAAAACGCGAAAGTTAGAGTCGTAACGGACACTTCGAACTTCTCGATAAGCGCGTCGTTGGAGCAATTAGTAGGTGACTCGTGGCAACCATTAGCGTTTTTTTCTAAAAAATTCACACCTGCGCAAAGGAATTATTATGTTTTAGACAATGAATTGTCAGCTATTTATGAAGCGCTTAAATATTTTAGATACTATCTTGAGGGTCGGGAGTTTAAAATTTATACCGATCATAAGCCGCTCGTTTACGCACTTGCGCAAAACGCAGAGGATTGCCCTGCAATTCGTGGTAGGAGGCTATCATATATAGCGGAATTTAGCACGGAAATATGCCATCTCCCTGGCCAAGATAATGCAGTAGCAGATTCCTTATCAAGGATCGAGGACGTAAGATTTCCTACGTTTTTTTCTTTAGGGGAACTAGCAGAAAAGCAGCTAAAGGATGAGGAATTAAAGTCGATTTTAGATAACCCCAGTCATCCCCTTAAATTAATCAAGCTGCAATGGGGAGCCGGTAAGACCTTCGTATACGTAGAATTAGTAGATCAGGTTTTCCGCCCTTACGTCCCTAAAGAATTAAGACAGGATATTATTAATCTTTTTCACAATCAAAACTCGCATCCGTCGGGCAAAGTAACAGCTAAGCTGATTAGACAGCAATACGTATGGCCCAAGATGAACCAGGAGATAGCTGCATGCCGCGAGGCATGCATTAATTGCCAAAAATCTAAAATCTTTCGCAAGAATAAATTTTTACCATCGAAATTCGCCGAGCCAGATGCTCGTTTCACCCATGTTCATGTGGATCTCGTGGGCCCACTTCCATCATATGAAGGGTACAGATATATCCTATCAATGATAGAAAGATTTTCAAGGTGGCCAGAGGCAGTTCCGCTGCAAGATGTATCCGCTCCCACAGTTGCACGCGCTTTTTATGATAATTGGGTGGCGAGATTTGGCGCACCGGTGATTATTACGAGTGATCAAGGAAGGCAATTTAAGGTGCAGTTGTTTAAACAGTTGTTAAACTATATCGGGTGTAAGAAGGTCAGGACGACACCATATCATCCAGCCTCCAACGGTATTGTCGATAGATGACACCGTGTTCTTAAAGCCGCCATCATGTGCCACACAGAGACCGCTGCATGGACCAGGGTCTTGCCTACCGTAATGCTTGGTCTGCGCACGCGCTTAAGACTGGACACGGGGGCAAGCCCAGCCGAATTTTTATACGGTACAACGCTGACTGTACCAGGTGATCTCTGTGATTTTCGTGAGATCAATGCGCATGATGCAGGCGAATTCCTTGTTGAATTCAAAGATTACATAAGGCAAATTAAGCCAGTGTCTGCCACGCACAACTGTGCAATAAAACCTTTTGTTTTGAAAGAATTGAGTCACTGCACCTACGTATTCGAAAGGGTGAAGGCGGTTAAACCGCCACTTACGCATCCATATACGGGACCGCACAAGGTTATAGCGAGGCATGACGGTGGTAGAAATTATACAATCGAAAAAAACGGCAGGAATATGGTGGTAACGGCCGATAGATTAAAATCAGCCTTCTTCCTAAGAAATGAGGAACAGCAGACACTAGTCGAATAACGAGTGCAGGAAGATGCTCTAGACGAAGAGCAACCACCCACGCCATCGTCACAAACCAACAATACCTCGCAAACCTCTGTACGCAATCAAACGTCGGTTGAGGTGGAAGTCCACCGTAACACAGAGGATGCTCGGAGCGCCGTCGAAGAGCGGTTAGAGGAAGTCTCTGATGAGATGGGTCCAGTAGACGAGGCAAACCCAGCTGAAGTTGGCCAGCAAGATTACGATTAACCGACAATGGTTAGCCAGCCGGATACTGCCAATATTGTACAGAATGACGAAGGCAGGAGCATTGAAAATGCAAGTACGGTTCCCCAAAGGCAAAAAAGAAAAGATTTGTGCCTAACATCTTAAAAAGGAGAAAAAGGACTGATAGCATCCTTAAGAGAGATTGTAAAGAAACCGCCATTAAAAAAACAGCCAGGTTTGACACTAGCGTTAACGTAGGGAACCATGCTCCGCCCGCTTTTGTAAATAGTTTTAAGTATCGTAAGAAAGTAAAGAATGATTGAAATATGAGTAAGTATGTTACACTGATTGTATTATAGTAATTTATTATGTTTTATGTATATAAGTTATTTATTATGTATATTAATAATTTTTTTTTCTTTTCCTTTTATTTAGGTAGCTTTGGCTCGTTCCTACTGGACTGCGTTCCACTTTTATAGGAACACCACTGTGACCTTATTTCTAATAAACTTTAGTGTGCTTCCTTTCTCAGTGTTAGTATACCTGTGTTCTGCAGCGATGGAAGAAGTGTCAAGAATCAAGACGGACCTCTCTCGCCGTATTATGCAAACAACAAAAACAATAGGCAGTTCGACATAGACATCATCCAGAGGCTAATTTCGAATTACCCACAGGAGTTCTCCTTCATCACAAGGAAATGTAAGGTAAGGATTACCGCGGATCTCCGCAGGTTTTTAAAAAATAAAGGAGCAAGGATCACTGAAGATGGGAACCTGCTCCACATCACCTACAGGTGGCCGTACTAGGCCGAAGATGTGCAGAACACAGGAGAAGATAAGACTATGAACTCAGTGCAGTGATAGTGCGTATGTGTGTGAGAATGCTAGAGTAAATGTGACTTACGTCAAGAATGTATGACGTGCAAGCACATGTTGTATATTATTATATATTTAATGTGAAATGACGTTTTTTTTATGGTTAGCAATAATGCAAGTTCCCTATTATTCAGCGCGTTAAGCGCGAGTAACATATGTTTGCACAGTGTATGATAATTATTGTAAAACTTTGCGTATTAAACGCATAAACGTGATAGTTTTAAAGACTGAGCGTATTAGACGCATAAAATGTGATAAAAATTAGAATGTTATATTGATTGTATGAAATCTTAAAACTATGTATTGTAAAACATAAAAATTAACTTGTTTAGTTCCAAAAATAATTCAATACGGTCGTATAAATAAGAGCATATAGTTAGTGTAAAAATTGTCATAAAATTGCTAAAAGTTAATTAAATATATAAATTCAACAGGTTTGAGATGCAATATAAAGCATAGTAAGTGCATTCATGCACGCATAAGTTCAAGCGAGCACAAAGTAATGTGCGTGAGCAAGTACTATAAGTACAGTTATGTAATGTAAGTGCATTAAGCACAGCTGTATGAATAAGTGCAACTAAGCACGGAGTGTAAATAAGTATAAAGTGCTAGTAAGCACGGGTAATTAAGCGTACAGAGAAATGACATTTACGTGCAAGTAGCATATTTTGTAATAATTTTATTTAAAATCAGCATTGTTAAAATTTTTTTGTAAACGTAAATAGTTAGCTATGTATAAAAGTAAACATTTAATGTAAAATGTAAATGGAGTCAGATAAAAATGCGATAAAATAACTAAATTCGTGAAAATAGTTACGCACGGAACGTTTAAGAGTACGCAAGTACAGAATGTAAACCAGGGTACTAGTATAAGTAATAATTGTACTGTAATAAAAAAAAAAGAAAAAGGGGGGAGTATTGTGGGGGCATGTATGTGTGAACATGTATTAGTAGCCTATCGTATGACAGACAGGCATCCCTTCCCCTCTGAGACGAGTTAACGTGCTAGCGTGCGAACGTTACTCTCTCACTTGACTACCGACTGTATCCCTGGCTTTAGCAAATACAACGCTTAACCATATCTCTCGTGTACTCATTCAACTTAACCTTAAAACCTCTACCTTCTCTCATCTATACTATGTGGCTTTTGGTTGGAGTCTCAGGCCCCACAAGTGTAAAATCTTTCATACATGATAATAATTTAAATTCAACTATTTTTGAGCTTAAATCTAATGAAATTGAGGCTGAATTTCCGCTGAAAAATAACCTAATTCAACTTGAGTTTAGCTAAAACAAGCTTAAGATTAGCTGAAATTCAGCTTAAATTTAGTGCAACTCACAAGTAGGGGCTATTGAGTATGGGACCTGAATTTTGATGAAATTTTGACAGGAGGTTCTTTTTATTATGGAAAAGATTAGAACTCTTTCAGCACCTTACTTTGAAGTGAATTCAAAACCAACTCTAAATTTTCCTGAAGAAAATTTTTTCTTACAGCATTACAGGTAACTTAAGCAAGAAATCAAAATCTCTTACTGAGACGTTTTTTTTAGTAAAATTACTATTTTTTTATCTAAAAAATTTAAAAATTTTTTAGACTTTTTGTCGATTTTTTTATTAAAACTATTGTAGAACATCTGAAAATCACTTTTAAAAAAATATTGTTTCCGGTGTAAAATTTTACACTAAATTGAATTATGTTATAAAAATAAGTCTAAATATAAAGGAAAAGTTGGGAAATGGAAATAACTGTTTTTATTGAAATATTAAACTAGAAAAAATATATGCGATTTGAAGAAAAAAATTGCGAGAAAGTTTTGTCTGAAGCTTGATTACTATTGATAAGTTGTAAAATTCTTTTTTATACATGTCTTTAATATTTTTTCTATAAATATATTGAAAACAATATAAAAAATAGGTGGCCGAAGATGTTCAAATTCAAAAACAAGACGTATAACTACTTTATTTTTTAAATATTTAATAACAGAGCTGCGAGGGTTTTATTTTTCCATCTTAATAGATGATTCCGAAAGCTTTTAAAATGCTGAACACGATTTCATCGTCCCTATTATGTGATAATTTTGATAAGACTTTTCTGGCCTATATTGAGAGGCGGCCGTATCATTCTGTCCTTGTCTAATCTAAATTTTCGTTATTATAAATAGATAAAATATTTTCATAGAAAAGTAAGATAACCGCCCAATAGAGCAAAAGACAAGCAAACGATTCTTTTCTATGAAAAAATATGAAATTTTGATTATTTTTCGAATGAAGTCTGAAACGGAAAAACAGTTGAATCAACTCAATCAAGTTCGATTGTACAAAGAGTCTTAAATTAAATAGGCTGATCTTAAGGGGATGCAAAACAGACACTACACTTGTACTCATGAATTTGGCCTATCTTTTTATTTTATTACAAAACTTGAGGAAAAGAAATGCTTTAGCTTATAGTATTTACGATGAAGATTATTCAGTTAAATTTTAAAATAAATTCATTTATTAGTTTTTCAGAATTTTGGGTTCTAATATTATATATTAATATTTTTAGATTTTGAACAAGAAATTCAAAATTCTGAAAAACTAATAAATGAATTTATTGAATTTAACTGAATTATCTTCATGGTACATACTATTAGCTAATGCATTTCTGCATGTTTTCTTAGATACAAGCAATTAAAGAAAATCACTAAAAAAGTTACTAGATTTTCAAACGCTTGCAGCATTGTCTTAAGCATCGATAGCTAGAAACTTATAACTCTTTTTAAAGTAAAGCTGAGCTCAAATCCTTTCGAAAAAGTAGTTATAGCATATCAAAATATCATTTTTTCCTAAAGTTGTAGCATAATAAAGATTGCACTTAATTTCAGCTTTTATTATTAATTAATGTTTTAAAAAGAAAATTCAGGCACAATCTTTATTACGCTATATTTTTGGGAAAAAATAATATTTTGATATGCTATAACTACTTTTTTTGAAAGGATTTGAGCTCAGCTTTAATTTAATAGGAGTTATAAGTTTCTAGCTGTCGATGCTTTAAGAGCTATAAGCGTTTGAAAATCTAGTAACTTTTTTTAGTGATTTTCTTTAATTGTCTGCATCTAGGGAAATATTGAGCGTTTGTGACTGTAACTTCAGCTTTTTTCATATTTTGTCATCTGAAAACTTATTTCGAAGTTTGAACAAAATCCATGATCCGGAGATGTGACACTCTCCTAGTAAGTCAAAAACTATTGAAAATTGGTTTTCTCAGCGTAATTTTTTTAGAGCTATTTGAAAAAAAAAGAAATTTTTTGATTTTCTATTTTTTTCATATTTTGCGCAAACTACTTAATGAATTTGCTTAAAAATTTACTTAGCCATTGATTGCCAAAAGATGAAAAACTTTTGAAAACTGGTTTTCTTAGCGTAGTTTTAATTTTAGAGCATTTATTTTTCATTTTTCTTCTATTTTACGTGAACTATTCGATAGATTTGCTCCAAAATTTGTGTACAAGTTATTTGCTACTATCTTTTTACAACAAACTTTCAAAAAATAATTTTCTTAGCGTAGCTCTTTGATCACTTGTTTTGATTTTTTATTTGACGCTGTCACTTACTCTTTTCTTACTTCCTTCTTTCCTCTCTGTCCTTTTATCTCAGATTGATCCTCATTTTTACCCTATTTTCATCTATCCCTGTCTCTCTCTTCTTATTTTCTAATCACTCTCTCACACTCTCTCTCACTCTTTCTCAATTTTTATTGAATAGAGATTATGTTTTTACATTAAAATCATATTTAAAAAAATAAAATCAAATTACTCTAACTTAATGAGCTCTATGAGAAAGCATTGTTGAAGCACTTGGTAGCGTTTCTTTTTAATATCGTCAATTTTGGCATCTTTTTTAAAATAGCGTCATGTTAACCCATTAACGGGATGTCGGAGCTGCAGCAATCGAGTTTTGCTTTATTTATTCTATCAATATCTTTTCAAATTTATAAATTAGACAAATATAATGACTTGTCCGCACTAAAGCTATACTAAACCAATAATTTTTATCAAAATAAAAAATCATTTGGACTTGCTATTTTTTTATGAACTTGGAATGGAAAATAGATGTCAAACTCGACAAACCTAACCTTAAAATACGATACATTGAAAGTTCTTATTATAACTTTTCATGTATAGTTTTTTGGTGGATTTCTTGAGTTGTCCGCACTAGAGTTTTATGTTACTAATTTTTTCTTTTTAGCTAAAAAACTCGATTAAACGCACCGTTTATTAGTAAGTTAGGATTGCAAATATTATTAGAAGCAGGGTAGCTCCGTCATGCTCTTAAGTCCTGAACGAAAAAATTTTCATTAAAGTTTTCAATGCTTATATTTTTTGTGAAAATGAGTTGTGAAAAGTATATCAATAAGTGTATTCGATGTAAAATTTTCACGAACTTTCAGAATTTTTTATTTAACTCCCCAAAAAATTTTACTGAAGAAAAAGTTCTCAGAATTGATTAAAGAAGACGCTGGAATTTTTTCAAAAATATCTAAAATAGAAAAATATTTGTTCTGTGCCGTTGAAAAAACGGGATTGCTTTTTCAAATGCTGTGTATTTAAAAAAAAAAAAACATGGCTGCTATTGTAAGGTTTGTAATGGGGAAAAACACTAAGATTCCTATAAGTGCTGTGGAATTAGAAATTTGCGACTGTTTTTCAGAGCACTATCTGGTTTAAAAAACGCGGCTGCTATTTTAAGAGCTAAAGATGAAAAACTCAACAACTATTGTAAGCTCTGTGTAATTAGAAATTTGCGACTGCTTTTCAGAGCACTATCTGGTTTAAAAAATGCAGCTACTATTTTAAGAGCTAAAGATGAAAAACGCAACAACTATTGTAAGTGCTGTGTAATAACCAATTCGCGGCTACTATTTTAAACGCTGTGTAGTTAAAAAAAACTTCGCTGCGTAATTAAAAATTCGTCTTTCGGAAACGAAAAGACAAAGATGAAAAAACGGAGACAAGGAGACAAAGACGGAAGAACCTACAGTCTCCGTTTCTCTGTCTCCGTATGTCTCCGCTTCTCTGTCTCCGTCTCTTTTTGACCACAAAGAGATAGAGACAGAAAGACGGAGACAGAAAGACGGAGACAGAAAAACAGAGACAGAAAGACGGAGACAGAAAGACCGAGACAGAAAGACGGAAACAGAGAGACGGAGACATAGAAACGGAGACAGACGGATATAGAGAAACGGAGACAGACGGAGAATGGGAGAAAAAGACAAAGAGACAAAGACGGAGAGACGGAGACGGAGAGACAAAGACGGAAGAACCTCCAGTCTTCGCTTCTCTGTCTCCGTCTCTCTATCTCCGTCTCTTTATCTCCACAAAAAGACGGAGACAGAGGCACGAAGACATAGAAATGGAGACAGACGGAGATAGAGAAACGAAGAGACAAAGACGGAGTAACGGAGGCGGAGAGATGGAGTAACGGAGACGGAGAAACGGAGACAGAGAAACGGAGACGGAGAGACGGAGAAGGAGAGACGGAGACGGAGACGCAGAGACGGAGACGGAGAGATTGTGTATGTCTGTGTGTGTATATGAGTATGTTAATGTATGTGGATATGTGTGTATGTGTATGTATGTATGTGTATGTGTATATGCGTATGTATGTATGTATGTGTATGTTTGTATGTGTATGTATGTGTATGTGTGTATGTGCATGTATGTATGTGTATGTATGTATGTGTATGTGTGTATGTATATATTAATGCTGCTTGTGTGTGCGTGTGTATGTCAGGGTTGGTTTAGCGATAATGTACGATCACAGTTCATGACTGTAACAGCGCCACCGCGACTTGATTTTTAACTAACACACGAGTTCGAAATTTAAATTTGAATACTTTTATTGTAATTTAATATTGCAAAATAAAATATTTCTTTGATTTTTCCTAATACATACCTTTATTTGTTGAAAAAAATTTATTTTTCATTAATATAACGTTAAACTGATTTGGATTTAAATTTCGAACTCATGTGTTAGTTAAAAATCAAGTCGCGGTGGCGCTGTTACAGTCACAAACTGTGATCGTACATTAACGCTAAACCAACCCTGATGTATGTATGTGTATGTGTCTATGCTTGTGTATGTATGTGTATGTTTGTATGAAAATGTTCATTTCATTGAAAATATCAATTGATAGAAGCTTATATTTTACTGGGAGATTTTTTTTGTTTCATAATTTAAGCCATCACGGCCTGCTGCTGATTAGTTTTTTTTTCTATCCGTGAAATCGAATTGTGCATCAAAAAAATTATTTTTATCTTAAGAATAAACAGGAATATAATTAGGATTTGTTTCACACGAAGTAGGACATATTCTATTTAACTTTTTATATTTTTTACCGGCGTTTTGTAAATTACAATTTACATTAGCAGGTTGTGCTTTTGTCCATTTATCTTTAAGAATTTTAGCGGTGTTCCAAATATAATTTTTATTTGTTCGGAAATTTATAGTTTCGGCAAACTCCTTGAAGCTCTCTTTCTTTTTTTTACGAAACGTATTAACGCTTAAACAATTTAATTTGTTCTAGGCTATATGATCTGTCAAAGATTTGCTGAATAATCAATTTTCGTAAGTTGCTTTTTTAAGTCTTTTTAATTTTTTACAATCGTTGTCCCACCATGAAACTGGGCTTTTGAGTTTAGATGGATCAACATGTTTTTTTTCGGAGTACTGGTTTTTAAACATTCTAATAGTATTTCAGTAAAAATTTCATATTTCTTATTCGCCTGGCTGTTTACGAAAACTTGGAACAAAGAGGTTGAAAAGTTAGAATTTAAATTTTCAGTGAAATTTTTCCAATTAGTGCTTTTAGTTTTAATTTTGAAGGATTTTTTTCTATATATATTTTTGTCTAAATCTATGTTACAAAGAATTAGGTAGTGGTCAGAGCCCAGAGATTCATCCATGACGTTTGACTACTTTGTCAGCTAAATTTAAAGTTGAAAGAACAAGATCGATATTTAAATGAAACTGATTTGATGGATTTACATGTGTTAAAGAATCGGGGTTGTGTGAAATCAAATTGCCATCTTCGATGCTATTTGCTAGGTATACCCCGTTTGTATATATTTTTTGGCAATTCCAATTAGTATTATGGGCATTGAAGTCGCCTATAAATAAGCTTGGAGTATTAATATCTATTTTAGTAATTAGAGAGTCAAAAGTTTGTTGAGATAGACTTCCCGGGGCTCTGTAACATACAATAATTTCGATAGATGGATTTGTATCGGTAAGTCGTATTTTACATAGTTCTATGCTAGGGTCTATAATAATTTCTCGGAACGCTATAGATTTTTTCACCATTATTAAGATGTCTCCTCCTTTTGACTGGTCTCGATTCTTCTGGAGTTGTACAAAACCCAGAGCAAAGGTATATTTGAGTTCCTTTGTAACATTATTTTCGTCTTACGTGTTTTGCAGCCAAGATTCGATGCACAAAAAGATGTCAATGTCTTTGAGCAAGATAGATAATTCATATTTCCGTTTGTTAATACTTCGTGCATTCCAGAACATTACATGAAGTGTTTTTTGATTTTTATTTTTTATATCCATGATTTATATTTTTGTTTAGATTAAAATTTCATTTAACTTTATAGCTTTGCTTTCTGAATCACTTTCAATTTCACTAGATTCGCTTACGTCAAGATTTGGTCGAGAATTTTTTTGGTCAAAATTATTTCTTATCTTTCTTTTAATTCTTGTTAACTTTGCTTTTATAAATCTTTCAAAAACCATCGGATATATTTTGTCTATACATTCTGTTATTTCAATGAGATTAGTTGATAAGTTTAATGCTTCGTTTATAACATTTGGGGTTTTGTAAGTGTTTTTGATGAAATCAGTAAATTGTTGTATATTGAAGGACTAAACATATTCAGGATCATTGAAAACCATTTCACATGTTTTGAGAGCATTCTCAAATTTTTCCATTTTTTCAGCCACATTTATTTCAATCTTGTAAAGTTCAGTGGAGTTGTGGCTAAGGCGCGTGACTCGTATTCCCGTTGGCGCAGGATCGATTCCCCGTCTGGTCGCTTTTTCGCTGTCTCTGATCTCTGATGATTAAGTTTACATAAATTCGGAATATACTTGTCATCTTGAGCTGTTGATGTGTTTACATCTTTCGTTGTCTATACTAGCTTTGATGTTCGTAAATTGAGAAATTCTAATTACATTTAACGTTTTTAAGATTTTTTCGAAAATGTGGTTTGGTATAGTAGGAGAGACATTCGAAAAGATAACTCTCTTATATTTTGCTAAATAAGGTCTTATGTACACTTTTTTTTCTTTAATTTCTATAAATTCATACTTTTTCGTTAGTTCGTCTACCAACTTTTCTGCTTAAGAGGTATAAACATACTCTATTTTTGGAAACTTTGGATGCAGAGAGGATGTTTTCTGGTTCGATCATATCACCGATATAACATACATAATCAGTTAATGTTGAATCATCCACACACATCATCACTAAACCTTGATCTTTTTTGGGCACTTTTTTATTTTGGGCTGTACTTGCGTAGCTTGATTTTGCAAATCTACTTGCATCGAACGTTGGGATTTCACTCTGTTGAGATAGACTTCCAGGTACTGAAAGCATCTCTTGGGACACACCCCTAGATGCTGGAGGCGTGCTTATTATTTTATTTACTCTAGATTCTTAATCGCGCCAAATACTACTCGGATGGACTAAATGTTCCATCAACATTAGATAAATACGAGGCCAAAGCCCACTCACTACGGCTTGTACCAAATTGCCAAACTATTTATTTGACAACAGAATGATAATAAACACGTCTGTACTTTGTGAGCGCTCAACTCAAACTAATATATTTGAGGTAATAAGAAGCTTTATTAATTAATATTACAAAAAAAAATTATTATTTGAAATTTGATTTTTTTTCAGGCTTCATACCCTAAAATATCTTGAAATTCAGAAATTTACTCTCTACGAACTTCAACTCAAAATTTTGATTTCAAATTTTTATATTATTTTGTTTACCAGGATTCTATAATAGAGCATATGCAGACAGTAATTTTCATTTATTTTGATTCATTTTCTATTTTTGTTGTGTTTTATTACAAACTGTTCTTCAATCATTGCTAAAATTAAATTTTTTCTGGCAACAAGCTACTAAACCTTTTCACAAGTATACAATGCACTTCCCTTTTCTTCGACTGACCTCGTCCTAAATAGTTAATGCATTTAAATATTGATTAATAATGGATTAATTTCTGAATCAATTTATATCAATTAGATGCTGATTTCAATTTTGATTTGAAGAAATAACATTGAAATAATACATACATGAATTATTTACTATTTATTTAACATTTCATCTTTATCGGTTTTTTGTAATTATTGTTGGCTTGAGTTTCATCACAACTTTTGAAGCTTACACAAAAATTAGATTATATATAAGCATATGCATATAATAATTCATTCGCATTCATTTCTGGATCAAATCACTTAAAAATAGATACTGGTATAAATTTTAATTCAAACAAATAACACTGAATATTATTTACAGACATGAAATATTTACTCTTACAACTATTTACTCTTCATCATTATCTCTTTTATATTATTTTTCGCTTAAAATTATGTATCATCACTCCCACATAAAGATTATAAAAACAATGAAAATGGATATCCATATTTAAAAAGCTTATTCCAGTCAATTTTTGGCTTTTTAAGACGAATTGTTTTTTTTTTAAATGTAAGGAATCTAGCCTACTTTTACATCGCGTTGTTATTTGTAGATTGGAATTAATGCCGACGAGCTATTATTGAGAAACAAAAAAAGAACGATTTTTTAAACATGATTTTCTCAAAAATTATTATTTTTTTTCTTCAAATTTTAATATGTTTTTATACATAAAAAAAACTAACGTTCAAGGCATTTCGCACCTGCGAGTGAAATTCAGTTTAAAGGATGTACATGCCGCTGCCAGGTAGTGAAGATGCGTTCTGAGCGTACTAATTAGCAATATAGTGCATTGCAGTACATAAGAAAAGATCGAATTGGAAAACAAATCGTCTTTTATAATCTTTTTTTTTCTTTATGAAATATTTTTGTTGGGTTGATTACAATGACATCATCACTGGCCAAGATAAAGTGCAAGTACTTGAAAAAAGACACATGGAAGCTTCCTACTATTCCTCTACAAATCCATTCAAAGAATTGTATGAAGGCCATGTAATGAAGTCCTTGCAGCGCTTGTATCCAAAGATTTTGCTATCTGGAGGAGATAAAGTTTGCGCTTGATGTTATGAATCATTCTTGGAACAAGTGAACAATGATACTCACTCTTCATTTGATTCAAATAGTCAATAATCTTCAGAAGAAATTATTGACAGTGAGATTAAAGTGTATGAGTTGAAAGAAATCGCAAATAATTTTAATTTAAAGATTTCACTTATCAAAATGCCTGAAACTGTTTATGTGAAGATGCGAAATTCGTATGCTAAGTAAAAAAGAAAGCAAATGAATGATGCCTTCGATTCCCAAATAGCTAGTAAAATCATAAAATTTTATAATATAACGGATTGGTCTAAATTGAGTGAGAGCATCGAATTGAAGACATGTGATAAATGGCTCGAAAAAGTGCGGCTATTAACCATTACACCAACTGATTTTTCCAAAGAATATCTATTATCAGCTCTGCCAAGCGTAACTACGTACATGATTGATCAAGCACGCTTACTGGTGAATAATGAAGATATCTATAAGAAGATTGAAAATTATAATGGCCATGCTTTGGATAGGGGAGTTATTATAATAGTCGAAGAGTATTATTTAAACAATGATTTGAATTGCTCTCGACGAAATGTAAGTAAAAATGATACAATATCTTCTCATAAAGCAAAAAAAGATTATGAAAGTTAGACGATTTGTTTTTTAATTCGATCTCTTCTTATGTACTGTGATGTTATATATTGCTAATGAGTACACTCCGAACGCGACTTCACTACCTAGCGGCGGCATTCATTTAAACTGAATTTCATTTGCAGGCACGAAATTCAAACTGAATAAATAATTATATATTTTTTGTTTTCAAACATATTTTTAAACTTAAAATTGCTATAACTTTTGTTCTAAATGACCAAAAAAGTTAACTAATAGCTCATTGTGAAAGTTTTTGCAAACATTACCTCTATATTAAAAAATTAAACAGTGAACGAATAGTGAAAGAGCATCCCTAACAGCACAAAACGTTTCAAAAACGTTTTAAAAACGTTTTCTGGTAAACTTATATACGTTTATAAATTTCGACAAAAATATGTATTTAAAACGTTTTTAAAACGTTAAATATGTCCGCATATTTTAGATTCTCAAGAGTAATGTAACGTTTATGGAACGTTTAAGAAACGTTTAGAAAACGTTTTCTCGGTGAAAAAATACGTTGGCTTAAATTTCCAAACGTTTCTAAAACGTTTTTTAAACGTTTTATTTTATTATTCTAAAAAATTATTATATAGAGAAAAAAATTTTACCAAATAAAACGTTTTTTAAACGTTAAGGAAACGTTTGGATATTTGAGCTTGCGTAAATTTTCATCGAGAAAACGTTTTCTAAACGTTTCTTAAACGTTCCATAAACGTTACATTACTCTTGAGAATCTAAAATATGCGGACATATTTTACGTTTTAAAAACGTTTTGAATATGTATTTTTGTCGAAATTTACAAACGTATATAAGTTTAACGAAAAACGTTTCAAAAACGTTTTTGAAACGTTTTTGTGTTGTTAGGGATAGTTTTCGCAAGAGAACATGGTTTTAATATTCTATAAATGAAAAAAATTAAATAAAATTTAAAAAATTTATTAAGAAAAAAAATAGCAAAAAATAGAATATTCTGACCCATTTTAAAACCTATTTTTTTATGTATAAAAACATTAAAATTTGGAGAAAAAAATATAGTTTTTGAGAAAATCACGTTTAAAAAATCGTTTTTTTTTCATTAAAAGTAAGCTAAATTCCTCACATTAAAAAAAAAAAATCATTCGTTTTGAAAAGCTAAAAATTAACAGAAATAAACCATTTTATATATGGAGGTCCATTTTCATTTATTTAATAATCTTTATGTGAAAATGATGATGAATAATTTTAAGCGAAAAATGGTTTAAAAGAGATAATGATAAAGTGGTAAATGGTAAATATTATATGTGTGTAAATAATACTTCAGTACAGGGTTGAGCTTTCCAATCAGTTAACAAACTTTGCAATTACGCACTTTTGAAGTTATATATATTTTGGAAAATGGCGTTTTTCACCTAATTTCGGGTACAGATGTAAATGCGTTTCTAATAATATAAATAGCTCAAAATTTTTTTTTGTATATTGTTTAAAGGTACTCAAACAAAATTAAATTGGTTTAAAGTTTTGTACGCGGCAGTATCATGTAAATTCAAGACGTTTGTTTAGTCGATTTCTCGAGTTATCTTTCGCTTTCCTGCACATATTATCTTTATTTTACTAAAACTAACTAGACAATATCGCCTATTTTAATTTTTGTAATAAATCTAGCTATAAAGTACTTTATAATCATATGTTAACACTCTTTTTCTTCTGAGAAATAGAGAACTTTTAATAATAATGCATAGAACGGAGCAAAACCACAAGAGGACAGCGCACAGTCCACGATACATTCACATGCACATCCAATCAGTATCGGTCTGGTGTCAGCTTAATAATTAGCAAACGAATAGACGACTTTTTGGGTATCAAAGTTAACATTTTTTTGTTTGGAAGCCAACCTCAAAGACTTACTCAGAAGTGTAAGTAACATTATGAGTAAGGTTGTTATTTATAGACAAAGCTAAATCTTAAGCAATGAAGTATCGAGTAAAATCTTAAACTCGTAGTTGCGCTTGCGCAGTCGTCACCCCTTCAAAATAATCTCCATTTTAATTATTTATTCTCACAATGTATTTTGCAACGAACTGATCGTTTGCTACACAAACGAACTGTTCGAAAACCTTTTAGGTTAGGATGCCAAACGCTTCAGCGATCCAGGGTTCGTGAATTAAGGTTAATAAAATAAATAGAACGAAGACAATAGGTTCAACTTCAAATATATTCTAAATAACTACATAACAAACGAATAATATAATACATCTACCCTGGTAGAAAATTAACCAGCTGGGCTGGTTAGCTTATTAACAGTTAGCTAGATTTATAAGCTAAAAGAATAAGTCGTTGATGGTTAACTTACAGCTGAAAACTCGTCAACTAAAAGTAAAATGTTATTTAAAATAAAACGAGAAAATTCATATTTTCAATTTTTCATATATTTAATATTTATAATTGATACTAATACGAATTATAAAATATGTAATAACACTTAAAAAAACTTATTATTTTAATTTTTTTATCAAATTGAATGTCGCACTATAAATAAAATTTTTCATGCACATCTACGACTTGGTATCAAGGCATATGTATATATTTAATTTATATACTTGATACTAATACAAATTATAATATATAAAACACTCAATTAAACTTTTTTATTTTAACTTTGTACCAAATTAATTGTTTGTCTCACTATTAATAAAATTTTTCGTATACATCTACGACTTGGTATTGTAGTTCCCTGAACTACGGAGAAGCTTGATTGGATGAGGAGATGAAATAAGGTGAAAGACTGAAAGTAGAATTTACAAAGTCTTTATTGCACCAAGTCGTTGCTACAAAGTACCTGGGAAGCGAAGAGAGAATACTTATCTATTCCGGAGTTGAGAACGCTCTGACTCACTTCGTATCTCTCGTGTAACACATAGGTTACGTTTCTAGTCGCTTACTTGCGCACCGCAGGTTGCGCGTGACGCTTACATGTATATCTCATTCATACATACATACTCTATGTCTGTGTGCTCACAGTATCAAGATATATGTAAAGGTTGGCTACACGACGCTCAGCTGACTATCGAATTTTAAGTTTAAGTATTTATTGAATATACTCAAGAAGATTGACTCGAAAAAGTGCTATAAATGTTTAAGGGGAGGTCACGTATCTCTGTCCTTTTCTAATCAAAGAAATGATTTTTTTACAGAAACTAATAACTTCAGCAAAAAATGAAGAGAAAGCCGCATCTCGTAATAAAAAAAGCGATATTAACTTTGATAACAAAAAATTAATTTTATTGCTTCGTTCTCAAGAAAACCTTGAAAAACCAAATTGTCCTCCCTAACCTCTATGATTTAAGTTTTTCAAGGTTTTCTTGAAAACGAAGCAATAAAATTAATTCTTTCTTATCAAAGAAAATATTGCTTTTTTTATTACGAGATGCGACTTTCTCTTCATTTTTTGCTGAAGTTATTAGTTTCTGTAAAAAACTCAATTCTTTGATTAGAAAAGGACAGAGATACGTGACCTCCTCTTAATAACGATCTATCTAAGCGCGTTCTCTCTCGCAACAAGAAAAGCATACTGCGCGACTCATAAGGAAAGAGACAGAAGTATATTGACATACAGTATACGTATAAATTAAAATTATGACTTAATTTCTAGCTTGAAGATAGTTAAGAGGGTGAGAATGCGATGAGGTTTTCGAATAAGAGATTAGCTAATATTAGGTTATTTTTTTTAATGCTAGCTTATATCTAGCTATAAGCTCTTTTAAAATTCTACCAGGGTAAATAATAACGCATTTAGCCAGCTATGAACTTTAAAAGGTCAAAAATTACCGAAAAATAATAATTGCTCTTAATTTTACACGGTCACATTGAATAACACGGTTACAACATCAATCTTACACAAAATTTGGTTCAACATCATATTGCGCCATTGCGCATGCGTGAGAGCAGGAATATGTCAACCTTGATTGATCCTTGACTACGAGCAATCTCCTAGTTGAAGGCGCAATGGTTAGTTGTCGAGATAAGCTTGTTTTGCAATTACGTGCAATCACGCGCATTGCAATCCTAGCATAACCCAGTGCAGTACAGGAAATTTGGTCTAAATCATCAAACGATCACGAGTAATCCCTTGGACCGTATAAACATCGTCGGCGGTAGTGACAGGCAAGATGGAAGTCTAGGTTGTATCACGCATGAGCTATTCCATGTACTATTATCCAATCGTCGACCTTAACCGTACTACTTTACCCCACAATCACGTGTATTGTGTGGTAAGCTCAACAGCTCCACTAGAAATCGATCTAATTGTATCTACTCATCATCACGAGCAATCCCCTGGTGACGAGAGATCCCGATTAAGCGTATCACTCCAAGCAACCACGACGTTCAATCACGTACTGATTAGTCGGAACGAAGCCTTTCGACCTCGGAACACGACTACCTCACTTGCGACGCTGATTATATACTGTCTGGTCTGCTATTCCGCTGTGTTCCACAGGAATGGAACTGGACTAATCTATTCACATATCGTATAGTCTATGGTTGACCGCCCTTAAGCCTATAGGACTATCAACGTACTAACTACTACACTGAAAAATAAGTGGTAGTCCATGAGTCCCTCGTAGTACTTCTGCTTAACGAAACCGTAAGTATGTTAATGCTTCCTCTCGTGGGGAACGTTACGCCCCACTGTCGAAGCTAACAGCTCTCTTTGTGGTGCATGTGTGTTCTCACTCACGTGACGATTTTGCTAGGTGTCATGCGAAGTACATCTCTCTCTCCACAGTGGTACCACTGTTTTCCCGCAGTGGCGCTCCTTGCGCACGAAACGAAAAGAGTATAGTTTCGCTACCGATGGTAGTACTTCTCTGCCACTTATTTTTCAGTGTATAGTTATAAGCGGAATTCGATGCTATATGTACATATGTTCGTAGCAGAACGCAGTTCGCTACAATGTAAAGGAATGAAATAATAGCTTTAAAGCAATTGTAAAAATTAAAATAAATAACTAAGATTTAAATTTATAGTCATTGCTCAAACTTAATCTCAAACCTTATTCTGTCTTTGTCTCTCTCATGATAAAACCTCATTCTGTATTTGTCAGAGCATGAAGCATGCTTAAGGTGATGTAATAGGATATATGATTTGTACATAGTTACCGACTTTGCAGTTTCCCGATTTTTTTATTTTTATTCAAATTTTCTTTAAATATCTCTATATTATATTTTTTACTAGTTAAAATAAAAGGGTATAATATGAATATATTTTTAAAACTAGTTAAAAGCAGGCCGGAGTAGAATCTGATACCGACCGAGTAAAAATTGAGTTTTTTGTTATTTACTCAAGTATTAATTGGTTTATCTTCAAATTAAAGGTTAAACGCAATAGATATTATTATTATGAACATCTATGCACAAAAAAAAATTCTATTGCTTTATTTTTGAGAAAAGTAAGGAGCGCCGAAGTAAAAGTTTATGTTTTTAATATTTTCGCGTTTCTTGCTTTTTTCAAAAACAAAGCGGTAGATTTTTTTTTTCTTGTGCATGCATATTTGTAATAATAATATCTATTGCGCTTAACCTTCGATTTGCAGATTAATACTTGAGTAATAATAAAAATCTCAATTAGACAAGGACAGCGAATCCGGCCTGCTCATAATTAAGAATAAAAAATTTGGAAAACTGTAATGTCGGTATTTTACATTCCTGCCTAAGTTTGAGCATCGACTATAAATTCGGGTCTAAAATAAAAAATTAAAAAAATATTCTTATCGTGCATTTGAAATTATACTCCAATTTAAAATCAGATCACTAAGTAAGATACCTAAATTAACATAATTAGGAAATAAGTTTTGATTAAAACTTAAGAGGCAGCCGTACAGCTCTATCCTTGTCTAATCTGAATTTTCGTTATTATTAATAAATTAAATGTTTCCATACAAAAGTAAGGGCATAGCCCAATAGATTTCAGGACCAGCAAACAATCCTATTCTTTGAAAAAATTTTATATTTTTTCATAGAATAGGATTGTTTGCTTGTCCTGAAATCTATTGGGCTACGCCCTTACTTTTGTATAACAATATTGAATTTATTAATAATAACGAAAATTTAGATTAGATAGGGACAGAGCTATACGGCCTTCTCTTAAATCTTAAAAAATAGAACTAAAACCGGATCACAAAAATTCATTCAAATCTGATAACCGGAGCTCGTATATTCTCCTGGTTAATCTGAAAATGGATTTAAAAAATATGGGTCTAACAAATATTTATAAGCATTTATATAAACTATATATATAGTAGATACTAATATAAGTACAATTGATTATGCTCTTGGAAGCACTTATATTATAATTTAATGTCTATTAATTTCATGCAGTAAGATTTGGTGAAAATAGTTTGAATTCAAAAACTAGCGTTATAAATATTTACAACAAAATGTTGAAATATTAAACAATACACAAAAGTAAAGAGATGTGCTTGAAGTAAAAATCAAAATAAATTGAAATATGTTTTCAGTTTCAAAATCCATTAATAAATAAAAAAGTTGTGACCAAAAATGTATTTTCACGTATGTATATAGATACACTGCAAACATGACCAACCATCCCACGTGAAAAAAATTTATAAAGATAATATAAAAATTTTATAAAACCTAACTTATAAAGTTTTTATAAAGAATTAGTTCTATAAAGTTAATATAAAAATTGTATAAAGCCTCACAAACTTTTATGAAATAAGTATTACAAATTTTGTGAACTTTACTTACATAAATAATAATAATATAAATTAAAAAAACTTTTTAATATTTAAGACAGCTATGCGTTTGTCCAGCAGTAACGACAGAAGAAAATGCATTTGTATTATCAGAAAATTCAAGACTATAGCTTCGACTATCACCATTCTCTTTTTGATGCAGATGAAAAATAGGTTTACGATTGGGTATTTAAAAATTTTTCGTATTCACCTGAAAAGATAAAACAAAAAATCACAAAGTATATGACCTTTTAAGTAAATTATATTTTATTGTTAGGTTAGAAAAGGTTGTATTTATTTTATGAATTAATTTTTTTGAAGAAAAATAAAATATACTTATCTGATGTGGATTTACCGCTTGATGCCACTCAATGGAATACTCCTTTTACAGCTTTTGCTATTTTTTAATCTTTTTTCTTTAATAAATTCAATATTATTGTAACGAACAAAGAATTTATAAACATCATAACTGAAAAATTTTTTGTCATATTTCAATGTAAGATCGATATCTGTCTTCAGTCTTTTTTTTTTCATGCCTACATTCAAGTATGACGAAAAATTTTTCGGTTATGATGTTTACAAATTCTCTGCTTGTTACAATAATGTTGAATGTATTAAAGAAAAAATATAAAAAATAGTAAAAGCTTTTAAGAGCAGGCCGGATTCGCTATCCTTGTCTAATTGAGATTTTTGTTATTTACTCAAGTATAAATTGGTGTATCTGCAAATTGAAGGTTAAGCGCAATATATATTATTATTACAAATATGTATGCACAGAAAAAAAATATCTACCGCTTTGTTTTTGAGAAAAGTAAGGAACGTGGAAACATTATAAATATAAACTTTTACTTTGGCATTCCTTACTTTTCTCAAAAACGAAGCGGTAGAATTTTTTTTCTTGTGCATAGGTGTTCATAATAATAATATCTATTGCGCTCAATCTTTAATTTGAAGATACACCGATTAATACTCGAGTAAATAACAAAAAACTCAATTTTTACTTGGCCGGTATCAGATTCTACTCCGGCCTGCTCTTAAAAAGGTGTTCCATTGAACAGCGTCAAGAGGCAGAACCACATCAGATAAGTATATTTTATTTTTCTTCAAAAAATTAATTCATAGAATAAATACAACCTCTTCTAACCTTACAATAAAATATAATTTACTTGAAAGGTCATATACTTTGTGATTTTTTGTTTTATCTTTTCAGGTGAATACGAAATATTTTTAAATACCCAATCGTAAACCCATTTTTCATCTGCATCAAGAGGAGAATGGTAATAGTCAAGGCTATAGTTTTGAATTTTCTAATTTTGACGATGTATTTTCTTGTGCAAGACGAACGCATGGCTGTCCTTAATATTACAACATTTTTTAATATGAATAAGTATAGTTTATAAAATTTGTAATATTTATTTTATTTATTATATATATATTTATAAAAGTTTGTGTGGCTTTATATAATTTTTATATAAACTTTATAGAACCAATTCTTTATAAAAACTTTATTAGTTACACTGAGAAAAAAATTTAGTTGGATTAAGTAAGGCTTAATTGAATCAATGAAATCCCTTAGGTGTGGGCGGCACATAAAATATTTTGTTACATTAATACAAATATTTTAATTGAGTCAAATAAATATTTCATTTTTTAAAATAAATATTTGATTCTACTAAACATCACAAATATTGGTCGAATAAAATTAATTTATTGTTTTAAAAAAATTTGTTATTAATTCAAATGCATATTTGTTTTTCTAATTGCTTATTTCATTACATCAATATGCATATAGTAACTGAATCAAATAATATTTTGTATTTTCAAATAAATATTTGATTTACTAAATGTCGCGAAGATTGATTCAATAAAATTAATTCATTGTTTTTATAAAAAATTTTATCAATTAAAATGCCCATTGGTTTTTCTAATTGATTATTTCATTACATTAATATACATATTGGAATTAAATCAAATAATATTTTGTATTTTCAATTAAATATTTGACTTATTAAATGTCGCGAAGATTGATCCAATAAAATTAATTCATTGTTTTAACAAAAAAAATTATCAATTAAAATGTCCATTTGTTTTTCTAATTAATTATTTCATCATAATAATGCTATATTGAAATTAAATTAGTTCAATATTTTATATTTTCAAATAAAAGTTTAATTTATTGAATATTGCAAAAATTGATTAAAATTAATTCATTGTCTTTACAAAAAATTTTATTAATATAAAGACATTGATAAATTATTCGGTTTCACAAATAAAATATTTCTTCAAAGTAAAGAAATATTTAATTAATTCGATTTATAGATATTTTAATCGAACAAATACTGTCTTTAATCAACAGTATTTGCTTTCAGTGATTTATATTTATTTATTAACGTCAATGAATTGATGACTCTCATTAAAGGACAGGTGAATATAATTACATTTATTTATATGGTAAAGAATAACAATTATTAACATACAAACATTAGTATGCTTTATACAGTGATCGCACGCGCAGTAAATCTAACATAAATTTCGTTCGCATTACAATTTACGTATTATCTTGGATTTTTAACTTCCTTATATATCAACTTGGAGGCCCTCTTACCGCTTGCGAGATCGAAAATTAACGACGCCACCAAGCGGTAGTATCATCAAACCATCGAACTAAATGATTTTGTTAAAACAATAAATGTTTCTTTTAGATCAAATATGTGTTATTTGAATGAAATAAATTATGTAGTTGAATCAAATAGTGGATTTATTTGATTTTGACAAGTATTTAATCAGATTTCTCTGTAATTTTTATTAACTTTAGTACATATTTTGCTAAGTTATTCACTTAGCAAGACACGTATTTAAAACATGAGTTTGTTTGAGTATAAAGGATGATAACTTATACAAAAAAATATTTTTAAATAATATTAAATATTAATTTTGACATTATATTTCACTCGATTTAGTAAATACGTTATTAAATAATAATTGATTGTTTTAATAAATATTTCATTAAGATAATCAAATAATTATTTAATCGATCTGATGAAGAAATTAATTAATGCAACAAAATATTTAATTGGAACATAAATAATAAAATATTTAATTGTTAAAAATAATAATTAATTCAATTAATCACCGATTTCATAGACGCAATATAATTAAATAATGAAAGTAATAAAATAATTTTATAGAACAAAATAAATCAAATATTTCAATCAATTAAAAATTTAATTAATTTAATGCATCCAATTAATTATAATATAGCAATGAAATTATTTGATTAAAAGACAATGAGATATTTCATAGAATCAATCATATATTTCATAAAGAGAAAAAACGCATTCATCAAAGCAACTAAATATTGAATTAAAATGATTAGGTATTTCATTGACCAATGAAATAATTTAATATAAGTCATACAATATTTAATTGAAACAATGAAATATCTTTTTGTTACTATTCAAAATTTATAGCAAGAATAAAACAATAATCTTGAAATTATTAAATATTTCATTAATATAATTAAATATATTATTGAACAGTAAAGTAATTTAATAGAGGTGATATAATAATTAATTGAATGAATGTAATATATTTTTCTTTTAACTAAAATTTGATAAAAATAATAGAATAAATACGTTAGAATAATAATAAAATAAATAAATTTGGTTTAATAAATATTTCATTAAGATAATCAAATATCAAGAGGCGCGGTAGCGCCTCGACGGCGAGTTAAGGTATATATACGAAAACGTCGAGGCGCTTCTCTTATACTTTGAATTAGAGAGTTGAAAATTTTAAAGTAGATTATATCAAAATGCAATCATATTTTTTACATATAAATATAAATGAAATGATAAAGATTTTTATTATCTTTAATTTAAAAAAAGTTTCATTACAATTCGTTCTCTCAATCACGAGAAAACGTAATTTAAAATTTTAAAGCACCAGATTCGCGTTATGAAAATTCTTCTCCGTCGTTTCCAGCCAGCGAAAATTGTTCAACCGGAAGTGCGTCACATTGTTAGAGCGCTATGAGCGTATTTTTTGTCTGCTGGCGCTGGCATAGTAGTTATAGTATAGTGAATTCGTATGTCGATGTCGGTAGTGTTCACGATCGCGAAATATAGACGTTAATTAATCAGGTTGTGGGATATATATATATATATATATAAATAAATATATATAAAATAATAATAACCTCGCGTTATAATTAAGGTTGCCAGATGTACTGATTTTTCAGAAATTATTGTGTTTATATACTTGCAAATATAAAAGTATATACATATAAGCAAAATTCCTTTTAAACTTTTACTATTTTTTAAAAGAATATTATGTTCATTTGTACATACGTGTATATTTGCAAATATATAAACAAAATAATTTCTGAAAAATCAGTACATCTGGCAACCTTAGTTATAATATATATAAATTAACCTTTAGACTGCGGGAAAATTTTAGTACTAAACGACCTTTTATAAAGTGCAAAATGTATAGATGAGATCATTGGATTTTTCAGGTAGAGTCCCCACCCTGACTGCTGGTCGATAAATCGACCACCCCCGCAGGCAACAGGTTAAAATAATATTTTCGTATAAACGTATTCTATAATTCTAACATAGTATGATTTTTTTATTATCAACTAAATACTTGCTTGTGAATGATGTTTCGTCGACCTGGAGGTCCTTCAACTCACCTAAACATCATCTATAGAAAGTGACAAAAATTTATAATTTCCAATGATAATACTAGATATGTTTCCTCGTGGATGATGTTTCGTGATCCTGGAGGCCATCCTGGCCACCTGGACATCATCTCCAGGAAGTGGCAAAAAATTTTAAATTATAATAGTAGATTCACTTTCTCAAGAATGATGTTTCGTCGACCTGGAGGTCGTCCAGGTCACCTGGACATCATCTATAGGAAGTGACAAAAAATTTTTAATTATAATACTAGGTTCACTTTTTCGAGAATGATGTTTCGTCGACCTGGAGGTCGTCTAGGTCACCTGGACATCATCTCCAGGAAGTGACAAAAAATTTTAAATTATAATACTAAATTCACTTTCTCGAGAATGATGTTTCGTCGACCTGGAGGTCGTCCAGGTCACCTTGACATCATCTATAGGAAGTGACAAAAATTTATATATTTCCAATGATAATACTAAATGTGTTTCCTCGTGAATGATGTTTCGTGATCCTGGAGGCCATCCTTGCCACCTGGACATCATCTCCAAGAAGTTACAAAAAATTTTAAATTATAATAGTAGATTCACTTTCTCGAGAATGATGTTTCGTCGACCTGGAGGTCGTCTAGGTCACCTAGACATCATCTATAGAAAGTGACAAAAATTTATGTATTTCCAATGATAATACTAGATGTGTTTCCTCGTGTATGATGTTTCGTGATCCTGGAGGCCATCCTTGCCACCTGGACATCATCTCCAGGAAGTTACAAAAAATTTTAAATTATAATAGTAGATTCACTTTCTCGAGAATGATGTTTCGTCGACCTGGAGGTCGTCTAGGTCACCTAGACATCATCTATAGGAAGTGACAAAAAATTTTTAATTATAATACTAGGTTCACTTTTTCGAGAATGATGTTTCGTCGACCTGGAGGTCGTCTAGGTCACCTGGACATCATCTCCAGGAAGTGACAAAAAATTTTAAATTATAATACTAAATTCACTTTCTCGAGAATGATGTTTCGTCGACCTGGAGGTCGTCCAGGTCACCTTGACATCATCTATAGGAAGTGACAAAAATTTATATATTTCCAATGATAATACTAAATGTGTTTCCTCGTGAATGATGTTTCGTGATCCTGGAGGCCATCCTTGCCACCTGGACATCATCTCCCAGAAGTTACAAAAAATTTTAAATTATAATAGTAGATTCACTTTCTCGAGAATGATGTTTCGTCGACCTGGAGGTCGTCTAGGTCACCTAGACATCATCTATAGAAAGTGACAAAAATTTATGTATTTCCAATGATAATACTAGATGTGTTTCCTCGTGAATGATGTTTCGTGATCCTGGAGGCCATCCTTGCCACCTGGACATCATCTCCAAGAAGTTACAAAAAATTTTAAATTATAATAGTAGATTCACTTTCTCGAGAATGATGTTTCGTCGACCTGGAGGTCGTCTAGGTCACCTAGACATCATCTATAGGAAGTGACAAAAATTTATATATTTCCAATGATAATACTAGATGTGTTTCCTCGTGGATGATGTTTCGTGATCCTGGAGGCCATCCTGGCCACCTGGACATCATCTCCAGGAAGTGGCAAAAAATTTTAAATTATAATAGTAGATTCACTTTCTCAAGAATGATGTTTCGTCGACCTGGAGGTCGTCCAGGTCACCTGGACATCATCTATAGGAAGTGACAAAAAATTTTTAATTATAATACTAGGTTCACTTTTTCGAGAATGATGTTTCGTCGACCTGGAGGTCGTCTAGGTCACCTGGACATCATCTATAGGAAGTGACAAAAATTTATATATTTCCAATGATAATACTAGATGTGTTTCCTCGTGAATGATGTTTCGTGATCCTGGAGGCCATCCTGGCCACCTGGACATCATCTCCAGGAAGTGACAAAAAATTTTAAATTATAATACTAAATTCACTTTCTCGAGAATGATGTTTCGTCGACCTGGAAGTCGTCCAGGTCACCTTGACATTGTAACGTTCCGGCGTTCTTTATATTAGTTAAATTATTGAATTTAATATGTATAAAATAGAACCGTGAATATTACAGGTCTGAATACGCCGAGCGGATGCGCGTTCAGACGTAAGCGTGGCAGATTATGAGGCGAAGGGGAAGTTATTCTGCGGGCTCGTGAACCCGTGTTGAAATCGCAAGAGAGAAAGAGAAGAAAATAAATGGATAGCAATAATGAATTAAACTTACCTTTTTTGATTGTTTTTGTCGACTGCTGTAGCTGGCTAGTTGCTGATTGCTGATCCTGTTTGAAATGGGATCGGTGATTTTTTTAATAAATGGAACTGCCCCTTTTATTGCAGTGAATTCCCCTTTTATTGGACACAATTGTTTTTACAGACAGGTTTTTGTATTTCACGCACAAGTTTTGTTTTGACACAAGTCTATGATAGTTTTATTTTACACGCACGATTTATTACAGGGATAATTATTAGTTATTTTATTATTGAAATTTTATTAACACTGAGATTAGCAAAAGAGAAAAATAAAGTTAGATGTGACCGATCTATTAGACTGGTAAATTTTGAGTGAATGTTTAAGTGGCTTATGAAGAAGCCAAAAGCGAAGAATTTTAAGAGAATATATGAAAAAGATCCCGCTTGTGGGGATAATATTGAAATGCAAGATAATATAAGTATTCGTCTATTGTGACGAATTTAAATAACTAACCTGTAGTGTATATGTCGCAAGAACTGTACCGAGAAAACTATATATAACAATGAAAATTTTGGGTCTTTTATACCCAAAAGATAGACCTGTATCTTAGCGGTGGTCGGTCATAGGAAAACACCTGTGTTTGCTCCTCTTCAATTGAGCTGTCGAAATTTGACATGTACCTGTCATATTATTTGCGAAGCAGCAAATAGGGTACATATTATGATTCGACAAGTCAATCTAAAAAGAAGAACACCTGTGTTGTCGCACGACGTTATCTGAGCGGTGCATATTAATTAAGGAAAAAGTTTGAGCGCTGGCCATTGCAAAGAGTTTAGAATTATTAGTATTTTCTAGTTAATAAAAAAAAATTAATTAATAGGAAATAGCTAGGATATTACACCTCCCAACGCGAGAGTGTTCATCGTCCTCGATGAAGTCCAGCTATGGCCAGGGTTCAAACTTTTTCTCGCGGATACAAAAATAGAGATATTACATAAACTATTGCGGATACATACAGAAAGAGGGTATATAAAATATGGCGGACACATAAGAAAAATTGCGCTCGCTATGGTTTACAACAAAAAAAATTCAAAAACATTCTAGGTGTTCGTCTTCTTTCTCATCATCTTCGTCTTCTGTTTTAATATAGTAGTGTTCCTTTAATTGGCTTATTTCTAGTTCGGTGAAATGCTCATATAATATACATTCATCCCATGTCGAGAGTGGGACTCGTGTCAACTCGTTGTGCAGGTGGAATATAAAAGTCGTGGGCGACATACACATCGGTCGCCGACAATGTTTGCAGAAGAATCTGCTATTCGTTTGGATGTGGCAGGGCACATGCCCTGGGTTGAATCCAAGATCGTGAAGGATTTTTATTTTCTGTTGAAAATTCATCTAGAAGAATAATATTTTCTATGTTTTAGAGATTTGTTATTATTACTATTATTACTAATACTATTGTTAATTTTATTTTTGCTATTACTAATATCGCTACAATTGTTATTTTTACTACAATAATGAAGAGGAAGAGAGGGTAAGGAGAAGAAAAAAAAAGGAAAGTAGGAAGAATTGAGAAGAAGATCATTTCGTCCGCGGTCGATGGTGCACGAAGGCGCTGCCCTGGTCTTGAATCCGGTTACTTCGTCTAAACGTCGTACCGATACAACCCTTGCAGTCACTGGCCAGTTGTACTCGTAGTAATCGTCTGTTGCAGTAAGTGCATCGGAGGTGTTTAGGTGGATGGAAAGACACCAGGTGGAAGTCTTTATGATCTTCGTAATTCTCCCAGTGTCTTGCCGATATTCTATAACAGATCCGGCAAATTACCCTTTGGTTTACTTCACTATAGTATAATTTTTCCTTGATACAGCTGGTAACGCAATAGGACAAGGCGATGACTGTATATCCGTCCCGTGGATTAGGGAATACGGTGATGTCTTGCGTTGGTGGGGGAGTCGGTAATCGCTCGAAGGCTGCTATCTCCTTTTCTATTCTGTTAGTCACCGTTTCTTCTGTTATCTGCTTGCCTCCCAGATCCCTAATTTCGTTTTGATGCGTTTTGAGGGTCTCAAGGCAGGTTGGGCACTCTGATGCCGGCCGTGCTACTAACAGGTTGTTTCCGCATCCATTGCATTCAGTATACAATGGTTCGTTGTAGCGGAATCGGTGAAAGGTCTTATAACTTTCGTAGTTTTCCGTGTAACCGGTCCGATCAAAACAATGGGCACATAACAGCTTACGACTCAGTGGGCTAAAATGCACCTGAGTTCTTATCCTTGGCCCTAGGGTCAAGCAACGGCTTATTATTGCTATCTCTAATCCTTGGAGACCGTTGGATGAGTCCTGGTTGGTGTTGTTGCTGGAAATCTCTTGGGCAATACCTTCGCTGGCCATCTATGAGGACAAAACAATCAGAAAAAGGTAAATAAAAAAAAGGTTTTTGAGAATAGAAGAGGTAAGGAAGAAAACTACAACATGCATAGAAAGGACAGGATGGTATGTAAAGAGGGAAATTGTACATAAAATTGTTTATAATCTAAGTCTTCTTTCTGGCCAGCGTCTTCTTGTGTCTTAATGATTATTATTTTTTTTTTTTTTTTTAGTTGAGAATTGGGGTGCCCAAGTCTGGTGGAAACTTGTACAACTGAGGTGGGTCCTTCGGTAAAGGAAGTCCTATGTCCAGTAGTAATTCCGCAGGTGGTGGTGGTAGAAGTTCCATTTCTGTAAATCTACGCTTCCTATCCTTGTGGAGCTTGATTTTCCATGTTATCCATGTGACGATGCTCATGATCGTAGCCGTTATCGATAGGATCATATAGTATAATGGTGGTATGCTGATACGTTTTGTTATGGTGAGGTGCAGGGTGGAGTTAAAGTGCTGTCCTTCTTTTCTTGTAGTTGTTTTTCCCTTTAGCGTTGTGTATGGTGTTGTTAGGGTGCATTCTGACGCGATCCATATGATTCCAATCCCTTTTATAGTCTCGTTGTAATTTTGATTGCAGGTGATCTTGATTTCTTCAGTGATGGGTGTAGAGAAGATCCATTCCCCAGTCGTTTCCAGTAGTTTGAAGGTCGTTTTTGTGTCATTGTAGGTTGAGATGATACATCGGTTAAATTCGTTTGGTGAGGTGGCGGTTCGTAGGGTTGACTCGCAAGTAGGCTCGGTGTAGATTCTAGTTGGTCGCGGGCAGAAAATGGCGTCGTTGCTCTTGAAACATTTGCTGATGTCATCCAGTAGTACATATTGTCTCGTTATGTTGTTTATTGCGATGTATGTTGATGTTAGTGAGATCATAGCCATGGTGTTGTCAACTTGAGGTACTGGAACACGGTGCATTTTGTATAGGTTGAACGTTGTCGTTGTGTAAGTAGAGATATTCAGCTGGATATTTATGCTGAACGCGAACTTGGATACCTTGATTCGAGATATTCTTCCGAGTTCCAGTGGCGGGAGCCGTGATTTAGTTTTCGTTTTGCTTGTTTCGTTGAAGATAGCTTCTAGCTGGTACTCGGGTATTAAGTTTGGGTTTACTATTCCTGTTTGTAGCTTTACTATCGTGTCCCTGATCCTCTGGTATATTCTAACATGATCTGCTAGGTTGGCTAATGTGTTGGAGATCCATGACTGGAAGTTATGGTATGAGTAGTCATTTGACGACGGGAATTTTGGTCTTGATGAGTGAACTTGGAAAATTTTGTCGGAGATTCCATTGGACGGGATAGTTGGTGTAAAGGAAAATTCTTCGTGGTTTTTCTTGATTGCCACCAATTCGAATGTTTCTTTCCTAAGTCGTTCTGTGGTGTTTATCAGAGTGTTTAGGTAGTCAATTCCCGTTAGTTGCCGTTCCTTACAGAAGAATGCGCAGATTTTTTTTGTAGTTTGGATGTCATCTATAAAGGTCCTTTCATCATGATATAGTTGAAGGAGATTGATGTTAGTGTCGAGTGTCCAAACATCGTCTTGGTAGTAGTAATCTTCTATTGGTTCGTAGTAGATCCCCGGTTGATTTGTCAAGGTTGTAATTGAGTAGGGTAATTTTGTTTTCTGAGGTGTAGTCGCTACTATGATAAAGAAAAGTATAAGGAGGGTAGTTAGGAAGGACATCTGTAGGAAAAAAAAGTTCTCGTTAGATCGAGCTATTCATTACTTCATGCAGTGTTAATAAAATGCGTGCATTAGTGTTAGGCAATGATTTTTAATTTCTCGAAGAGATGTGCTTCCCTTCTATGTCAAATTTTTTTTTTTTTTTTTTTTTTTTTTTTTTTAACTTGTTTTGGGGGAGACACTGTATCGTATATAGGGTCTGTCTTTGTCGGTTCGTTAGTAGCATCTCGTTCGTTGGGGTTTGTTTCGTCCTGTTTTACAGTCTCATTTTTTTGTGGGTTAATAGGGATGAGTTCCTCTTGTTTTTCCCCTGTCTGTAAGGTGTAGTTGTATTTCATCTTCTTGTTCATAATCCATGATATGATTAATCCAACAGTTGTTATTAATGCCATTCCAATGATTGTCAAATACGTCAAGTTGGTTTCTTTGGTATCGTTTATATCCGTGGATATTATTTTGTTTGTGTAAGTGAAATATTCCTTCAGTTTGCTTTCTTTCATTGATGGTATTAGAGTTGCATATGTAGTTGAAGCTTGGCAATCTGGTTGCATTTCTACAATTCCTATTCCATGGATTTCTACGTCTGTGTCGTCATTATTCCAGCAGGTTATGTGCAAACTTTCTGATTTTGGTGCGGAAAAGATCCAGGCATTGGTATCTTGAAGGTGTGTCCAGGTGGTCCGTATTAGTCGCGTTGTTTTCATTTGGCATTTTTCCGCGGGTGAGTCAGTTAATAATTGGATTTCACAACTGTTTCCTGAGTTGATTACTCTTGGTATATTGCAGTACATTGTTTCCTTTATTTTGACGCATTTCCTAATATCCTTTTCTTCGTATAACGTATGGTTTGTTCCTTCGGTTGGTGCAGATATGTTTTCCCCTCTTGGTATGATTTGGGTTGATGTCGTTGGTACGGTAATGGGGTATACTTTGTAGAGTTTTAGGCCGTCGTCTTTGTACAGTGGTATTTCTATCTTGATGTAGATGTTGTCCTGAGTCCTCTGTGGTTTACAGGATATTATTTCGTTAAATGTGTTTGAAAACGGTTGTGGCATGGCTATCCTTTCGTATGGTTCTGGCTGTATATACTGGGCTATACGATTGAAGTCTTCTATGTCAATGAGTTTGTGATTTAGCTGACCCATTTGAGCTGATTCTATTACATCTATTATCATTTTATATAGATTGATGTGTAATTCTAAAAATTCTTTTATTTTTGCTAACCTCGGCTCGGTTGCTCCTATATAATCAGTGATTGTATGTGCAAGCGAGTCGTTTCTTCTGAATTCTATGTAATCATTGATGTCCTTAAGTTCCTTTGCTATTTTTCGAGACGTTTGAAGTTCTGTATTCACCCTATTGATGATTGAGGTAGAGGTTTCGTCAGTTTCTGCTGGTAATGATATTTCGTCGATGGTTGACAATAGACTATCTGCTTGGTCCAGGAGGCGACTTATTTGTCTTGTTTGTGTGTAATATAATTGACATATTGTTATTGTTCTGTCGCACGTGCTGGTCAGGTTATTTATTGTTTCCTGTGCTTTAATAGTTCCATGACTAATTTCGTGTAGGTTGATTATTACAGCGAGTGTCCATTGATCCGTCTGGTGTAGTATTGGTCCAAGGTAGTGGAAGTAGATCCCAGGATTAGAGTCGAGGTTGGTTATCGGTGCTGTTTTTGATTGTGCATCTATCATGTTAATCAATGTTCCTATGATCCAGATTTTTAGCGAAACATGCGGTATATAAATCATTCTGTTTTTTTTTCTTTTCCTTTTCTGTGAACATGAGGAATTCATTAACTTGTAAGGGTTAGTAAGCAGATATGAAGTTAGTTCATTTTATCGTCTGTATGATCTTCTGTGTTGTCGATGGGTGCTGAATTGTGACGTGATTTTGGTGAAACAGATGGAGTGTTGATCGATTTAGATGAAGCATGGTATGATTGAGAGGGGTGTTCGATGACGTTTATAGGCCGCAGGACATCGAATGTATAACTTTCCGAGTCGGTTGGATCGTTTCGTGTTTTATGGTTGAGAGGGCGTATTTTGTTGTATTTAAGGCAACATATTATTATTATTATTATCATTATTATTATTATTATCGTAGTATTTAATCCGATTGTTCCGTATGAGACGAAGTGTGTTAGTTTTCTATTGTTGGTTTCTTCTATGATTTTGTCGTATTTGTTCTGAATTTCGTTTAAGCTCATTTCCGATTCGAGCTTCCCCACTGTGTATTTGGGTGGGGTGAATGTCAAAGAATCGTTTAATATTGAAATTTTTTTAAAGAAATTACCGTCAATTTGTGTGATGTTTAGGTGAATTTGGGGTAGGTATAAGAATTCCTCCGTGTTTCCTAGTGTTTTGAGTCCGGTAAGCGTTATATGGTTGTGTCGTGCTGAGCATTTCGGCCTAAGTTGGAGTATTCCAACTCCTGATATTTTTACTAATTCGTGTTGTTGTCCCGGGCATAATATTTGGATCACATTTGTACCGTGAACGGAATAGAGCCATCCATCCATTGATTTTAAATGGGTCCAGTACGGTTTGTAATTGTGTGTTATGCTTATGGAGCAGAGATTGATATTTTTGTCGCTGGGTTGGTTCAGCAGTAAATACTCGCATGCCATGTTGTTATCTGATTCGTATATCGGTGCGATGCGTGTGCATATTTTATTGTGTAATGTGTGTTTACACGTTTTTAGGTCTAGGTCGGACAAAAGGCTGTATGCTCTCTTGTCGTTACTTAACGAGATGTATGGTGTCTGTGGGGCGATATATGCTGTAACTAAGTAATCATTCTGTTGTTGTGGAATCGGTACGGGGTGTATTTTATATAGTTCGGTCGGGAATTTGCTTAACATGGGGATTCTCATTTCTATTAAAAACTTGCCGTTTCTGTATCCGAGGCGGACGGTGACTATTTCTGTAAGTTTATCCATTCGTGCGTGAGCTATTGGGATAGGGAATTCGTATTCTGGGTGTAAATCTATAATTTGTCTAATTACCTTTTGCAGGGTAGTCGTAGTCATAAGTGAGGTATGCATGCGTCCAATGCGAGCGGCGTTTACAGCTTCCTGTAACGTCTTAAATGTTTCCTTATATAAAGTTAACACGGTTTCTATGTAATTGATCGTTCCCGAAAAATGTTTCATTACATTTAAGTAATGCCATAGACCGCTGATATCGTCCATTTCCTTGATGACCTTTAAGTAAAGGTCGTAGGTTTTTTGTATACCTTCACTGTTTTCTTTTACCTGGGTACTGATGGAGGCTAATTTATGTTGCACTATGTGTGCTTCTTCCTTAGCTATCCTAGCTATTTCATTTTCTTCTTTGTATAGCTGGGCGATATGTTTTTCGTATATCTGCCCATCTTCTTCTGAAAGGGTCCCGAACAGTGACCTGCTGATACTGCCGATGAATCCGAAGGGTACGCTTCTTTTCTTTATTGTTGGTAAGTCAGAGGCCGATGGCTCAAGGTACTCTACTTCGCTCATTGAGTCTAGTAGGTCCGTGTGCAGTTGGTTTATCAGCTTGTTTTCTTCTTCTAAGAAGTATATCCTTTTTACCAATGTGTCACATAGTTCGGGGTAATCCTGGGCGTGCACGCATTTATCTCTGAGGCCTTGGAAAGTTGTCCTGATAAAGGTGACATTGTAATGCAGGGGTTTCATGTCGATGAAAACAATTACCTTCCAGTCAGTCTCAGAGTATCGAATATCTTGTAATCTCTCGTAGTATATTCCAGGATTGTTGTTTAAAATTTGAATTATGTAATTTTCCCTTAGTACTGGTGCTATTGTCGTTAAGGCTATGATGATGGTCCACATCTGAAACAAAATGTTTCTATTGGTGATGGGCTGGCTTGATTTTATCCATATGTTTTAAAAGACGCCTGCCATCTTCGTCTTCAAGAATAACGTTATGTTTTTCTAGAAGTTCGATTATTTTGTATGGACCTTTATATGTTTTGTCAAGTTTATTTTGTCGGGGTTCCTTGATGGCGTATACTAAGTCTCCTGGCGAGTAATGATGTGTTTTGGCCCTTTTGTCGTAGTAGTGTTTGTTCTTGTATTTTGAATTGACAAGGGATTCGGCGGCCATTTTCCGCGTATCGTGTAACCGATTGATTAATTCTGCTATGTAAGAAGAGTATGTCTCTACCTTTTCTAAGGGCAGGGAGCTCGGTATTCTTGCGGGTTTACCAAAAATCAGTTCGAAGGGCGTAAACCCAGTTGATTCGTGCACGCTGGTGTTGTAGGAAAATATCGCAAATGGCACAACCTTATCCCAGTCTTCGTAATTTTCTATGTAGTGTCGTATATATTCGGTCAACACAATGTGACTTCGCTCTAGAGAACCGTTGGATTATGGATGATATCCAGAGGTTGTGACTTGTTGGATTTTAAATATTTTTGTCAGTTGGTGCATTACCTTCCCTATGAGGGCTGGTGCTTTGTCTGACAGGATTACACGCGGTGAACCGTACAGGGTGATTACGTGACGTGCTAGAGCGTCTGCTATTGTTTCGGCCTTTGTGTTGTTAATAGGCACGGCTATGCAATATTTTGTCAAATTATCCTGTATGGTTAGTATATGTCGGTTACCATCGGGCGTGATCGGGAGTGGGCCGACTGTGTCGATGGATATTTTGTCGAAGGGTTCGATAGGCGTATCCGTAATAATCATAGGTTCTCTATTTTTAACTCTTACCAGTTTAAGCTCTTGGCATTGTTGGCAATTTCGGACGTATTCGGTTACATCTTCCTTTAGTCCACTCCAGAAGAATTTTTCCCTTATTCTCCTGTAGGTTTTGGTTACTCCCTTATGTCCTCCAATCATGCTAGTGTGGTATTCCTCGATAATTTTATCCTTCATGTCGTCCGGAGGTATAGTCGTCGAACCGTAACATATAAAGATTTGGCATTCACAGTGATTCAATGCTTCTTTTAATATTTGTAAAAATGTCGAGAACGATATTTGATCTATCAGGTTATTCTGCTTAGAAATGCGAAGTGTTTTTATTTCATATTTCTTTATACACTCCGCTAGATTTTTAAGCGTATTACGAAGTTCTTGTTCTGAAAATACTTCGAAGTGCTTATTGATCAGAATAGCGTTTAGTAGAAACGTCTTAGTCCTTGGTGTTACTATTACTTGTCCCGATTTTGGTTTGAGTCCCTTTATTTCGCATTTATCTAGTTGGTTTAAGTCTATTAATAGTTTAGCTACAGGGGTAGCGAACTCGCAGTCTGCGGATGTGAAATGAAGGAGATTATCTTTTTTATGAGTCAAGCTTTCATTTATTAGCTTTATTTGCAGCACGCTATTCGGAGTTTTCATAAATTCCGGATAGAATAATTCTGGTGGTACAGTGTCAGACGCTCTTGGAGGGGGATATCGGATTTCTCCGTCATCCTCCGTGGAAGAGTCGTCAGTGCTGTTGACTTCCATAATATTGCCAAGGCGTGGTATACCATTGCTATGGTTTAGTTCGGGTTGCACCGGAGTTGAGCGTGCTATTGGTCGATTTTTAGAGAGTGTTTCGTCCCACCAATATTCGTCCATTGATCCTGACTCGTCAGAATGTGAACTCCTTCGAGGGGCTGATTCAATAATTGTTTGTTTGGTTGGTGGTGTTTCTTCTTCATCATTTGTATGCTCGTCCTGCGACGAGGTTTGGTTTATTGTGGGTAATCCTTCTGGTATTAGGCTTGAGAATCCACTTACTCTTTTGCGAGGTCTTGGGGGATCATTTGTCGAGTCTGAGTCTTCGCTTGTTTGAAATGTTACCCTTTTGGAAAATTTTGCTGGTCGTATAGGTTTCGGGTTATTGTTTGAAGAGGTCGATGGTATAGGGTTAGCTTGAGTCTCTTCCCGCGGTTGAGTGCTTGTACCTCTATGCTGGGTGACGCGGGGTTCTTTTTCCCTTGTAACCTTTAGGTCTGGCGGCTTTACTGTTGCCTTGCGCATTGGTGGTGGCGCTGAGCGAGCACGTTTTTCCTTAGTGTTAATCGGAGGGGGTGCTCGTTCTTTACTAGCGTGTCTAGTTCTTACCCTTTCACCGATGGTATTCCCAGTGGTGGTGGAAGTTGATAATAAGGGTAAAGGTTTGTTTTTGTTACCCGGTGGTCGTCCTCGAGGTCTTGGAGGTTCCGGTGGTTTGTTGATTTTTGCCGATGAAGAGGTAGGTAATACTACAGCTTCTTCTTGTATAGGGTTTCTAGATAGTGCGTCGGCGTTAACGTTTAGTCGTCCTGCTCTGTGGAGAAATTTGTACTCGTACTCTCGGAGTCGAGTTCTCCATCTTATCAATCTTTGAATCGGGGGTTTCACGGAGTCTATCCATTTTAATGGTTCGTGATCGCTTATAAGTGTGAATTCCCGTCCGTAAAGGTATGGGCGGAAGTGCAGCACAGCGTAAATTATTGCTAAACACTCCTTTTCCGTTGTCGTGTAGTTCCTTTCGGCAGGTTTCATCATCAAGGACATGTATGCTATGGGCCTGTCTTGCCCTATCTCGCCCTGACTGAGGACTGCGCCTACGGCGTAGTCTGATGCGTCAGTGGTGAGAATGAATGGTTTCTCGAAGTCCGGGTGTTGTAGGACCGGTGCGCTGCATAAGGCATTTTTAAGATCTTCAAAGCTTTCTCGCTGCTTGTCCGTCCATTGGAACGGTACTGTTTTCTTTAACAGATCTGAAAGAGGCCTTGCCCTAGCTGAAAATCCTTCAATGAATCTACGGTAATATCCGGCTAATCCTAAGAATTGTCTGATGTTTGTTTGGGTTTTGGGTTGTGGAAAGTTTTTCACTGCTACTGTTTTCTTAGGGTCGGGTTTCACACCTTCTTCTGAAATTATATGCCCTAAGTACTCTACTTCGGTGCGCAAAAATTCGCACTTGTCCGGTTGTAGAGATAATCTAGCATCGAGTAGTCGATTGAACAGTCGACGCACCTTTTTTCATGCTCGTCTAAGTCTGACGCAAAGATAATTACGTCGTCCAAATAAACTAATAGTTCTGAGTCCTGTAACCCTAGTAGGACTAAATTCATGAGCCTTTGGAAGGTTGCGGGAGCAGATTTGAGGCCAAAAGGCATTCTTTTGTAATGGTAATGCCCTGTTGCTGAGCTGAAGGCAGTTTTATGCCTATCTGCTTCATTGACTTCGATTTGGTGAAATCCTGAAGCTAAGTCAAATATCGAGAAATATTTTGCTCCCCAAGTCGATCTAAGATTTCCGTTATATTAGGTAGGGGATGAGCATCACCAATAGTTTTTTCATTAAGGGCTCGGTAGTCTATTACCATTCGCCATCTTTTATTACCCTTGGAGTCATTTTTCTTGGGGACGATCCAGAGTGGTGAATTATATGGTGACCTCGAATTCTCTATAATGTCGTCGTTTAATAACTTGGTGACTTGTCGATGTATTTCTTCTCTGTGTGCTGGCGGATATCTATATTGTTTTACAAATACTGGTGCATCGTCCTTTGTGGGTATACAATGTTTTAGTACATCTGTAGCAGGTAGCTTGTCTCCAGCTAAGTGAAATAGCTGTGGATAGTCCTTGACTATTTTAAGTACGTGTTGTCTTTCCTCGCTGTTTAAATGTTCGAGCCGTAAACTGTTCAAGACTTCCTGTAACCTGTCTGCTTCCGGAAGATCATTTTCAGATCCTTCGGTGCCGAAGAAATCCTCGGATTCCTCGAAAACATCATAAGCTTGTAACTCTTGTGGCGGTATCTCGACTTCTGCGTCCTCTTCGTAAGAGTTAATAGCCATTACGATGCATTTTTGTTTGTCATTATTAACAATGGCTTCGCCTATAAAGATATTATCCGGCGTTTTTAACCTTGGTAGATATCCTGTTTTTAGTTCAGAAGCGTGTAAGTCAATTGTGATTGGTGTTTTTGACCGGGCTTGTAGGATGTACTTTGTGGGCTTCGGGGCTCTGTATTCATAATTCACAAACCGTACAGGACGTATAGGTTCTGATGACGTTACCATAGCATTATGGTGAAATGAGATTTCCGCTGATTCAGTTCTTAGGAAATCGACCCCTAATATCCCTGATGCTGGGATCGGTAGATTTCCTGTTATGACTTGAAATCTTATCGGTTTGTCGAAGAGTGTTACCTCTGTTGAACCCGCGGTATTGAAGGAGTCCGTAGTTATTCCAGTGATACTCATAGCTTCATGAGCTGCTATGAGTGTCCTGGGTTGCAGAGCGCTCACGTGAATCAAGTTGATTTCGGCTCCAGTGTCTATTAAGAATTCTGTTGCCTTCTTCAATTCTGGAGCCTTTAATATAATTATTGGTCCTGTTCCCCTATGACTGGTTCCTCTTGCAAATCTGTTGCAGTTATGAACTTGACTGCTAGTGGACGCTCCAGGTTGGGTTTGCTCGTCGAGGCGTCCGTCTGGCGAGCAGGCAATGAGTTTAAAGACTCTCGTGGTCTTGGTTGTTGATACGTCACAGGTGGAAATTGCGGTTGGTACGGTGGCATATACGGATATTGGTACGGATACGGCGTTGGGCCCATAGGTGGCATTGGTTGCATATAGGGGTAATGTACTGGAGGCGCGTATCTAGTTGGAGTAGGCGAGCGCGCTCTGGTGTCCGAATAATTATTGGGCGTCCTGGGATTGTTTCCTCTAGAGTCCCTTCTGTATTCGTTAAAGTTTCGGTTGGCATAATTATTGCCATATCTTTCGGAGGAATAAGTGTTATTTCTATTGTTCGCGCTGTATCTCCTGTTAGAGTAGTCCACAGGGCTTTGTGCTCTTGGGGCGGCTCTTTTGTAGGAGTCTTGTCCGTATCTTCCACGATCATCGCGAGCTGGCGAGTTGTTACGATAGTATGGCCTATGCTCGTACTCATCTCTACCTGGCGACGGTGATCTCCAAGACTGCTTATTATTATCTTCCTCGAACTTGACTTGTCGAGGTGATTTTTCCTTTGATTGGTCCGTTTCGATGACGTGAAGAGATCTCCTTCTATCGTGTGAAGAGATCAAGTCTCTTTCAAACCGTTGTGCAGCTTTTAATGCTGCAGCCAATGTCTCGTGTTCTTGTGCACTTACGGCGAACAGGATGTCATCTGATAATCCTCTTTTGAAGGATTCTAGTGCGAGTCCTTCCAACATTATCAACATGCTAGGTACCTGTGCTGCCGTGAATTTCTCCTTAAGTGAAGCCGTGGCTCCTTCTATTAGTTTCTTCAATCGGCTGTAGTATTCAATAACGGTTTCATTCCTGCGCATCCTTATTGCTTGAATTTCTCCTGTATAGTGGTAATACGTTTTCTTTGGGGAGAAATATTCCTTTAACGCATCCTTAAGATCGTTAACGGAGGCGATTTCTATCCCATTGACAGCGTCTCTAGCGGTGTCGCGCAGCTTTGCAATGACTCCCTTAAAGAAGGCATTATGAATACCTTCCGGGCAAATGCTGAGACCGTTTTCTACATCCTGCAAGAAGGTCCTAAGCGACATATTTTTACCATCGTAAAGCGGTATGTGTAATAACGCTTGCTGCACTGCCATGCACTCTCCCATAGTGTTCAGTAGTGCATCAGTGATGTTCTGATGATGTGTTAAGTTGGCTATTTGATCTGCCATGGCTGGGTCGTTTCCTACCATAGGCTGGGAAGTGAGGTTACTATGGTTTCAAGTCGTTGTATCGGGGAGATATTGGAGTTGCAATACTCGCAATTACCTGTACAACCTACCAGATTGGTAAGTGGGAAGGCTGCGGAGAAATTAGATATTGGATTAGGGCTTCCTACCTCTAGTTCTAACTCGTTTTCTACGAAAGTGTCAGATTGTTGCGTGTATCCAGGTATATTTCCAAAGGCTATTTTACCTATCGATTTCTCGCGTTTTGTGGCTATTATTTCGTCTGTGTCCAGTTTTCTTTTCAATGCTTGTTCGAATTTTGTTCTCTTATCAAAAATTCGTTTCCAATTGTTTCGAGTCCTGCTCATTCAGATTTAGTTATGAAGCGAAAGCTTTGAAAAGTTGATGGTTAGAACGGCAATCTCCTTGTTAATTCTATCTAAGCGTTTATTTAACTCTAAAATTTTATTTCGGGTCCAACGATGTAAGTTTTTTTGTCGATCGGACCAAATATGGTTTTTGATGTCGAGTGAATAAGATGTTTCCTCGAGCTCTAGTAGAGCGGTTTCGTGAAGTTCTAGAATTTCGTCAATTCCTTGGCCCAAGAAACTCAAGCGGGATACCCGGTTGTTTAATGCAACTAACCTTTGGAAGGTTTGCTTTGCCAACAACTCGTGTGTTGGGTCCGGGTTCATGGATTGCTTTTATTTTCCCTTTTTCCTTTCCTATTCTTACGAATTTGTAATCGTTCGAAGTCTTTAATTAGATCTATCACAGCTGATTCGGTTACTGTTACGCGATCTTCCAATTTTTGCGTCCTGTCTGATACCCAATGTCGTGAGAGCGCGACCTTTGTAGACAGTTCTCTAACCTTTCTCTCAAGTGCGTATATTTTGTTTCTTAAATCGGTGATAATGTCTTGATGAAGTACGATAACGCTTTCCGTTTCTTCTATCCAGGCTTCGTATGCGGTAGCCCTTAGGTCAAATTCGTCTAGTAATTGGATGACTTGGTTCGTAGTAATAGGAGCAAGGGGGAGAGGGATCATAGAACTTGCTATTGACAAAACACAATAAAAACCCGGAGGGGGGGGGGTAGTGGAAGAATTATTTTAAATTTTTAGATCTTCAAGCCAAGAGTCTAATTCTTCCTTTGTGATTATATCTTTGTCCAGGGTTGTTACTGTTAAAAGATTTTTACAGAGGGCGTTCAGTGCCTTGTCTATCGATTTGTTGTCTTCCTGCTTTACTTCTAGTAAAATTTTTATAAATCTAAGATCTATCGCGTTGGTATGTGGTGACCCGTTACCTAATGGTACGTTGACCATGGAGGGGGGGGGTTTAAAACTAGCAGATAAGTTCTTAAGGTGTCTGTATTTCGGGAGTACTGGTATATATATATATATGTATATGTATTATAATTTACGATTCTACCCTAAAGAAAGAAAGAATATATATATATATATATATCGTGTATATAACCAATATTATTGCTGTGGTAATACTGTGTAGGTTATGATGTATTTCGCAATTCTCCTTTATTTTATTAATATTTTAATATAAGAGTAATAGTACGTTGTATGTTGTGAATATACGTAAAAAAAAAGAGATATTAACTAGAGTCAGTATGTATAGTGCGGGGGGGGGGGTAGAGTGAAGAGTCTTATTTTATAATTTATATTTAAGGATTCTAGTATATATTTCGGCGTGTGTTATAAATAAAGTAATGGCTATGATTACTAATATTATGGCTATGGTAATGCTAGTATATGTTATTATGGATTTCATAAAAGGAATAATATTTATTACGTATACTATTGTTAAAGGTTAATTGGCGTAATTATAATATAGGAACAGAAATATTTAAAATTTAATATTCCAAGTTATTCCCTTAGGGTGTGGGGTTTGCAAAACGTAAAAGCTAAGGTAAAACAATATTATCCCTTATTTAAATTGTATTCAATTATTTAGTAATTATTTATTTCTATTAACTAAATATGATTACTAGAAAATATATTAGCTTTACACATTATTATTGTACACAATATCTTTTGCTTATAAAAAAAAAATGTATGTAACTACGCGTGAATATATATATATATATATATATATATATTATTTTTATTTTTATTAATTAATAGTTTTGTTTATTAATTATTTATTATTATATTTATTATTATTACTTCCTTCTATGTTTATGATCAAAGGAAATTAAATTTTATTGTTAAATTTTCATTTATGTTTTAAAATAATTACTGAAAAGGATTAATTAATTTAATTAGTTAATTATTTATTTGTTTAATAAAAATAATTTATAATTGCTGACTTAGCGCAGAAGAAAAGACTTAATATGGGGGGGTGTCCGTTTTGCTGTTTATGATTTTATCGTATATAGTAATTGAAGAAAGGGGCTTACGACTTGCTGTAGATGCTACTGTACTCTTTTCGAGCAGGTAGAAGTGTCCTTTTTGTTCACTCTTACCAATGTGAGTCGTATATTTGTGGTATATAAATATATATATTTTAAAGGAGCCCTTTTCGTTTCTTATGCGCTGAGTTTGTTAAGCGTTTGTATCGATTGGTAGGTAATTGACAAAAGTTTATTTGTTTATTAATATTTAAGATTGTTATAGAATTACAATATCCAAATAAAGAGCGATTATAAAATTCTTGGTATAAAATTTATAGGGTTTATATAGGATTTTATATAAATTACTAAAATGATAATAATTATCAGGATAAGAAATATTGTAATCGTAGCACAATAGCACATTTGAACTATTTTTGTTAAAATTATTAATTTTAAACTAGTATTTACTAGGTTAATCTACAATAATGTATGTGTGTACATATGTATTATTAGAAGTGATTTATTTTTGTTTAGTGAGTTTATTAGTTATATTTATCGTAGATGCGGGATGATAATTATTGCTTATTTATTATTTATTTTTAGATAGTTCGTTAATAAAGTGTTAGATTAATAATCTCTAGTAAGAACGAATTGTTGTAATTTATAGAGTGGTGCTGAGATTCCGTGAACAATTTCTATTATTTCTTCGTCAGGAATACGCTTAATGATCTTCAATAATTTTTTTTGTTCGCGGCGTGACACACCCAAGTAATCAAGAGTTTTTCTAGTTTCGTAATGATTGTGAGCAATCAATTTAGATGACATAAGGAGAGGAAGGAATTTATCTTTACGTGTATAATTTAGAACAAAGATTTAAATTTTATAGTATCGGAAATAGAGATCCTCAGCCTGTGAGCCTCGATAAAAAAAAAAAATTGTTATCTGCTATAACTACGTCACGGAACAGTAACTCCACGGTCGCACACACAGAAAAAAAATGTTCTCCTATAGCACCGTCGGGAGTATTCCTCACGACAAGTTAACCATAAGGTGTATATAAAAAAAAAATATAGGTGTGCGCCGAGGGCTGCCCGTAAACGCGACAGACAACAAAAAAAAGGTATAAGGGTTTCGTCGGCTGATGAGTTCTATTAACGGATTATAAATTTAAATGGCGAAAGTTATATCTGTATATAGAAAAAGAAAAATGTTATTTGCAATTTCAAGCAATAGTAGTGAAAAAGGAGAGAGGAAAAGGAATGTGTGTTACTTTTTTTTTCTAGTAGTAATTATTATATATACTTATATTACGGAGATCTCCAGCAGACCCTTTTTGGGGTTATCTAATGGTGATAGCCAGAACTCTAAGAGTGTTAGAGTGTCGGACTTATACCGAAAGATAACAAGCAAAAAAAAATAAAAGAAATTTTCCTCGGGCGGTCAACTATTGATGACTCAAGTCTCCGGGTGGCGAGGTTTCCTGGAGTTCTCCAAACGTAGTGCGAAATTATAAAATAAGAGAAAACGTTTAATCAAAACACACACAAGGAAGGGTGTATGAGTAGTTGTAAACGCGGCGCGGGGTATCTTAGTTAAAACACGTAAAAGGAAAATGTTACCCGTGTGTATGTGTAATAAAGAACTTAATAAATTTTAAAATTCGTTATATGATTACTATTATCTATAATTATGAAGCGTGTTTATTCCCACAAATTAAAGTTTATTAATAACTTAAATTTTACTAAACTAGTTAATAATTGTTGTTATTAATTATTTTCATCAAATTTATATATACGTAAAGTGCAATTCGTGTTTTTGAAAGAGCGTGTTAAATTTCAAGATGTTGTATATATTGAATGTGGCTTATTAATTTACACTATATTCATTAATGTTTGCCTCAGAAGAAAGAGTTAAGCAAGTTTTCTTTCTTTTAGTTACTTTTACGTGAAGGAGAATTAGGAACTTGTAAGCTAGAGTAAAAAAAATTATTCGAGATATTTCCTGTTTACGGGTACAGCTTATGGTCAGTGCTGCAGGTAAACGATGGATACCTTTATGCGTTCTTTTGAATTTACTGAGGGGGACGGTATAATCGTACTCTATAGCTATATACGCGTGTTTTTAACGTGTATACAGATATATGTATTACTATGAAATTATTTAGATTTATGTTTATTTATTTGTTGCTAAGTAATGAAAATTATTTGGCTGATTAAATTTTTGGGCACGATTTAAATGCTTAGAAAAATTTTTTTATGCGATAAAATTATATTATAATAATTGTCATAGCTATTTAAAGATATTAGTTAATGACCGTAAATCTATGTATATTTCTAATTTTTATTACTGTTCGTTGGAAGATTTTTATATTTTTATTTATTAATCAATAGTAGGAGGTTTTATTTAATTGTTGATTACTAAAATTATTATTAAGATAAGTTATTAAAATAATTATTTAGTAGGTCCTAACGGAGCAAGTGGATAGAACTTACGTTTTCCTTCCCGTCGCAAAGGGAGAGAGAAAGAGAAGGAAAAGTTCTCTATTGGAAAAAGGAAATATGATTGTCCGTTCTTTTATAGAATGGCTCGGAAGATATGTATGATGTAGTTATTTGTTAATTAGTTATTTACTAATTATTCGCAAATCTATTTATCTTTGTTTATAAGATTAATAATTAAGTTTATGTTAAATGGTTAATTGTCTTAATTGTTATTTATTAAAAAAAAGAAATTTATATCGGTATTTTTTTTTTATTATAATTACAGACAAAAATATGGTTATTTTTATTTATTATTAAATAAGAAAAATGAGAATTGAAACGGACTTGTGAAAATAAATGTTTTCCGTTTATAAGAGCAAGTATAAATCAAGTTCGATGCAATGGTATTACGCTTAAGCAGGTAAAAGGCGGGTGCCTTGTGCGCGCTTAAGAGAGTTATACAGGTATGTTCTATGGGTGTATATTCTTATTAAGAGAGAGACAAAATCCTTGCTGTTTCCTTGTATAGTTAGGTAATTGTTAGACTAAATTTTAGTTAATTTATTTTAGATATATATATATATATAAAAGGAATTTATTTAAATTATATATTGCTATAGGATAGATATAAGTTAATGGCTTATATTTATTTGTTAGAATAGGATTTTGTTTAGTTATATTTATTTACGTTAAGCGGAGAATAACTAAAAAAACTGTTTCACGTAAGTGAATTTTAATATTTTATTCCAATAAAAGGAATCGTGAGAAATTTTTGGTCTATGTAAATTAATGTCGAGCTACCTGTCTTTGTACCTTATAAATGTACGCGCCCGTCGGACAATTAAAAGACGGGATGTGGACTTGGTTTCACAATTTATCTGGTTTTTTTCTTCTTGTATTTTCCTCAAAGATATTTAAATGCAAAAGGAAATTTTATTAGAGTGTGCGTAAAATTGTATCTAAAGAGAATTCAATATTGTTAAATATTATAGGGCTTTAGCAAAAGAAAAAAAAAAAAAAAAAAAATAGAAAAAAAGGATGGGCAGTATATAACCATCAATCATACACAGACATATATATATATATATATATTTCAAATATTGTTAAAAAAAAATTCTTTTCTTATGTTCTAATAAGAATAAAATTTCGACGTCGATTGCAAAGAAAGAGGTCTCGTGTTTTCCACGTCAAGGAAAATATTTTTGGGGGCGTCTTGTTGGATTACCTGCCTATTGTGGTTTGAGAGCAGGAAAATTTATACGGCCGTCGGAAAGTAATTCGAGGGTTAAGATACAGTAAAATTTCTTGTAATACAATTTATTTATATTCAAATTATTTGTAAATAAAAGGAAGGATTATTTTTACAGACAAAATTTTTTTGATTATATAAATTAAATGTAAGATGTTTGAAGGATGAAAGAATAGAGAAAGAATATTTATTTTACTAATTGGTGATGTTAAAAATATATTTGTGCGTGCAAAATATTAAACTAATAAGCATGCAACTAATTTTACTTATTTCTAATATATTTCATGCGCATGCACTTATTTATAATGTGTAATATATATATGCTCTCTCAAGGATTCAGAAAAGATATAGGAATAATTTTTAACTCGATGTTGATAGTGTTTTAATAATTTATACGCGTAAACGAAAAAAAGTTTGTTGTATGAAAAGAAATTTATTTTATGAATTATCGTGAGAAAAAAAAAATTCTCTCTTTTGGTTTTAACGTAAGTGTTATTCTTTAGTTTTTTTTTCAATAGGAAGAAGGGAAATTTACATTTGTATAAGACTTTGTGCGAAAAGAACACAAGTGTGCATATATATTTCGAGTTTACGATATCTTATGGTCACCTTGAGTAAAAGTTATTTAGCTTTGGTTTTGTATATAGGTTTTTGGTTAAAAGGATATTACTTGAAAAGTATAAAATTTCCCTGAACAAGTATGTTCACTATTCAGTGGTAGAAGCACGTATTGTTACGATAAAAGGGATGACGATTTCACTTTCACCGTGGGTTACTTGCGCATTAGTCAAGTATTTATTTTGGAGTTTTAGTTACGTTTAGAAAATATATTACTAAATTATTGTTAATTGGTAGAAGAGAAAATTGTTAACTTTAATGTTCTATAATTTATTAATTAAAAGAATTGTACGTTTTATTAAAAGGGTATAAAATTTAGTTAATTTAATTTGTTTTTTATGTTTTTTTTTATTAGTTATAAAATTGTTTACAAAAGGAAAAAAAGGTTTTATTTAGTGTCTAAAGAAAATATGATTATATTTTTATGATAATTGGGAATTATCGATTATTTAAATTATATTTTTAAGTATAAAAAGAAAGGATGCGATTTATCGAATATTTTAAAAGAGAAAATTTATTTATCATTAGTATTATTAATAATTTATTTTATTTATATGAGATGTAAATTTTTATTTATTAATTTATTTGTGTTGAAATTATTTTTATAAATTGAAAAGGGAAGAGGTGCGCGCAAGGAAGAAACCGACGGGTAAGTCGTTTTGTTAACTTTTGGTTATACAAGAAAAAAAATTGAAATTTTTCTAGATATGTCGTAAGCGAAATTTAAGAGAAAATATTTTATATTATGAATTCGTTGATTTCAACTCTATATTATTTATTTATTATTTTAATTTAATAATTCGATATTTTTATAATTTGTTAAGAAATTAGAATACGAATTTAATATTTAATTACCATGAACAAAGTTATTTATTGGATTTTTACTAGTTATCAACTTTTTTAAAATTTGCAATGTTATTTATTTATTTAAAAATTAGATTTCAATATTACATATAGATTTTTTTATTATCTTTAAAAAAAAACAATTTCAATTTTTGCAAAATAAATCTCACCGCTTTGTCACCAGTTATTTCTTAGCTGTAACGTTCCGGCGTTCTTTATATTAGTTAAATTATTGAATTTAATATGTATAAAATAGAACCGTGAATATTACAGGTCTGAATACGCCGAGCGGATGCGCGTTCAGACGTAAGCGTGGCAGATTATGAGGCGAAGGGGAAGTTATTCTGCGGGCTCGTGAACCCGTGTTGAAATCGCAAGAGAGAAAGAGAAGAAAATAAATGGATAGCAATAATGAATTAAACTTACCTTTTTTGATTGTTTTTGTCGACTGCTGTAGCTGGCTAGTTGCTGATTGCTGATCCTGTTTGAAATGGGATCGGTGATTTTTTTAATAAATGGAACTGCCCCTTTTATTGCAGTGAATTCCCCTTTTATTGGACACAATTGTTTTTACAGACAGGTTTTTGTATTTCACGCACAAGTTTTGTTTTGACACAAGTCTATGATAGTTTTATTTTACACGCACGATTTATTACAGGGATAATTATTAGTTATTTTATTATTGAAATTTTATTAACACTGAGATTAGCAAAAGAGAAAAATAAAGTTAGATGTGACCGATCTATTAGACTGGTAAATTTTGAGTGAATGTTTAAGTGGCTTATGAAGAAGCCAAAAGCGAAGAATTTTAAGAGAATATATGAAAAAGATCCCGCTTGTGGGGATAATATTGAAATGCAAGATAATATAAGTATTCGTCTATTGTGACGAATTTAAATAACTAACCTGTAGTGTATATGTCGCAAGAACTGTACCGAGAAAACTATATATAACAATGAAAATTTTGGGTCTTTTATACCCAAAAGATAGACCTGTATCTTAGCGGTGGTCGGTCATAGGAAAACACCTGTGTTTGCTCCTCTTCAATTGAGCTGTCGAAATTTGACATGTACCTGTCATATTATTTGCGAAGCAGCAAATAGGGTACATATTATGATTCGACAAGTCAATCTAAAAAGAAGAACACCTGTGTTGTCGCACGACGTTATCTGAGCGGTGCATATTAATTAAGGAAAAAGTTTGAGCGCTGGCCATTGCAAAGAGTTTAAAATTATTAGTATTTTCTAGTTAATAAAAAAAAATTAATTAATAGGAAATAGCTAGGATGTTACAACATCATCTATAGGAAGTGACAAAAATTTATATATTTCCAATGATAATACTAAATGTGTTTCCTCGTGAATGATGTTTCGTGATCCTGGAGGCCATCCTTGCCACCTGGACATCATCTCCAAGAAGTTACAAAAAATTTTAAATTATAATAGTAGATTCACTTTCTCGAGAATGATGTTTCGTCGACCTGGAGGTCGTCTAGGTCACCTAGACATCATCTATAGAAAGTGACAAAAATTTATGTATTTCCAATGATAATACTAGATGTGTTTCCTCGTGTATGATGTTTCGTGATCCTGGAGGCCATCCTTGCCACCTGGACATCATCTCCAGGAAGTTACAAAAAATTTTAAATTATAATAGTAGATTCACTTTCTCGAGAATGATGTTTCGTCGACCTGGAGGTCGTCTAGGTCACCTAGACATCATCTATAGGAAGTGACAAAAATTTATATATTTCCAATGATAATACTAAATGTGTTTCCTCGTGAATGATGTTTCGTGATCCTGGAGGCCATCCTTGCCACCTGGACATCATGTCCAAGAAGTTACAAAAAATTTTAAATTATAATAGTAGATTCACTTTCTCGAGAATGATGTTTCGTCGACCTGGAGGTCGTCTAGGTCACCTAGACATCATCTATAGAAAGTGACAAAAATTTATGTATTTCCAATGATAATACTAGATGTGTTTCCTCGTGTATGATGTTTCGTGATCCTGGAGGCCATCCTTGACACCTGGACATCATCTCCAGGAAGTTACAAAAAATTTTAAATTATAATAGTAGATTCACTTTCTCGAGAATGATGTTTCGTCGACCTGGAGGTCGTCTAGGTCACCTAGACATCATCTATAGGAAGTGACAAAAATTTATATATTTCCAATGATAATACTAGATGTGTTTCCTCGTGTATGATGTTTCGTGATCCTGGAGGCCATCCTGGCCACCTGGACATCATCTCCAGGAAGTGACAAAAAATTTTTTAATTTCAATTATAATACTAGATGCACTTTCTGAATGACGTTTCGTCGACCTGGAGGTTGTCCAGGTCACCTGGACATCATCTCCAGGAAGTTACAAAAAATTTTAAATTATAATAGTAGATTCACTTTCTCGAGAATGATGTTTCGTCGACCTGGAGGTCGTCTAGGTCACCTAGACATCATCTATAGGAAGTGACAAAAATTTATATATTTCCAATGATAATACTAGATGTGTTTCCTCGTGTATGATGTTTCGTGATCCTGGAGGCCATCCTGGCCACCTGGACATCATCTCCAGGAAGTGACAAAAAATTTTTTAATTTCAATTATAATACTAGATGCACTTTCTGAATGACGTTTCGTCGACCTGGAGGTTGTCCAGGTCACCTGGACATCATCTTCAGGAAGTGACAAAAATTCACGTTAATTTGTAATTAATGTATTCAAGCGTCTACTGAAAAATTGTGTTACGATTAATTAAACATAAAAAAATTAATTGAACATAAATGTTTAATTTAATTAAACATTTCATCAAAATTTGTTCACTTTCTAATTATAACTGTTATTTTTTGTTTTTAATCATTGTTCAAATTGATAAATACTATTTAATCTTTATTATTACTTTTAAAAAAGTATATTTTAGGCGAGTTCAGGTATTGAATAGTATAGTATTCTTTAGAACATTTTTTCTAAATATTTTATTTTACCCAATACATAATATTTTTTTTATTTCAGTTTTCGAAAGTACTGAAATATTATCATCAAGTTCATACTTTTTATTTGATTAATCTTTAGTTTTTGCTTAAGAAAGTTTTGAAATCGATCAAGCAATCGTCGAGTACTTCCGTATTTAATTCATTCTTTTTAATATGAAGTTCATAATATGAATAATATGAAATTCATAAAATATTTACAGTTCTGGCTAAAGAAAGTTTCGAAATCAATCAAGCAATCGTCGAGTACTTCTGTATTCGATTCATTTATTTTAATTATATAGAATTTATCAAATGCTCAATTTATATTCTTTTTGATAGTTGAATGTTTGGAAAAATTTTTCCAAATAATTTCTGAAAAAAGTGATTACTGAGATGAAGATAGCGATGATAATACACATCAAAATCAAAAAATAAAGGTATACCAGATCAACATTTTATTTCATTTATGAGTGAATATTAATACATGAACATTAAGGAACTATAGTTGATCTTATATCTATTTTTTACTTTATTCTTTATGAGAGACATATTTAATTAAAAATTTCTAAAAACTTGGCAGAAGGGCCATTAGCTTCTAACAACTTATATTTGAGAATTTGCTGCCATCAGCTTCCAAATTATTCATGCGTTTTTAAAATTATGCATTCTCTATTTCATTGCACTATCATTTTATTTTCAAGAGCTTTAAAACATATTAAATTTCACTAAATATCTACAAAATAACTTGCCAGGCCCGTAGATTAATAGTTTATGGTGTATTTGATAATTTTAAAGTTTATATAGTAAAAATAAGTGAAAGAAAACTAAGAATATTGAATTCCCTGCATTACATAACATCACATATAAAAAAAAATAATTTTTAAGCACAAAATAGATTTTTATTAATTGTAATAGGATGTATTTTTGTTCTTTATCTTTGAATGTATGTGTATTTTAATTCATATTTTAAACTGTTATTTAACACACGTGAATTAGCTAGCAATTAAATTATAAACCACCCTGGTAGAAATTTGAACATTAAAAATGGTGTAAACAACAATTTATGACCATTGTCAATAGTAATATTTTGTCATGTCAATATTGGCGAATAAATGGCAATTTTTTGCTAAATCTGCAGAGCTCAAATTTTTTGGTATATTGGTTAGCATCTTATAGGCAAAAAATGCTAATATAAAAATGTTGTTCAAAATTTTTGTATTTAGCCAAAAAAATACGCATTTTAAGTAAACGGAGAGAAAAAATCAGTAACAGCTATCTAAAAATTAGGTAAACTGTGGACAACTTTTTTCGACTAGTTATATAACTTTTTAGTAATGAGTCCTTAATTTTTCAGATCATAGGTAAAATCATAACCTCACTTTTGCCACGTGGCGAGAAAATATAGATTAGTATTTATTCACATTCCTTCGTCAATGTTTATTTTTATTGGAATTTATAAAAATAAAAATAATATTAAATTTTATTAAAATAAAAATATGAAACGCAGTACGAAACGAGTATAAAAATATCGTTTTTTAAAATAATAAATGGAAAATTTTATTAATCGTTTAAAAATAACCTCTAACAATCCGATCACAACTCAAAATATACGCGCGAATATATTAACAAAAGTGATTCTATTAATGATTAATGATAACTTTCAAGAAAAAACCTTAAATGATTCTTAATAGTAATCAATTAGAGCACAATTTGATAGACTCTACTGTTAACTATCTATATTCAAATAATAGTGGATCAGACTCAACATTTTATTAGCATTTTTTAGCACTATGAAGGTTGAAAAAAACGTTTCATATTAGTTCAAATAATGGCCATAAAACATTCCCATTTTCTGCTCTTCACTTTAAAGAAATGGCCATAAAATGGTAGAAAAAGCGTTTCATTTTCTACCAGGGCAGTACACATTAATATTGAGCATTTCACCAACAAAATATTAATCTACGGGCCTGGCAAGTTATTTTGTAGATATTTAGTAAAATTTAATATGTTTTAAAGCTCTTGAAAATAAAATGATAGTGCAATGAAATAGAGAATGCATAATTTTAAAAACGCATGAATAATTTGGAAGCTGATGGCAGCAAATTCTCAAATATAAGTTGTTAGAAGCTAATGGCCCTTCTGCCAAGTTTTTAGAAATTTTTAATTAAATATGTCTCTCATAAAGAATAAAGTAAAAAAAATAGATATAAGATCAACTATAGTTCCTTAATGTTCATGTATTAATATTCACTCATAAATGAAATAAAATGTTGATCTGGTATACCTTTATTTTTTGATTTTGATGTGTATTATCATCGCTATCTTCATCTCAGTAATCACTTTTTTCAGAAATTATTTGGAAAAATTTTTCCAAACATTCAACTATCAAAAAGAATATAAATTGAGCATTTGATGAATTCTATATAATTAAAAAAAATGAATTGAATACAGAAGTACTCGACGATTGCTTGATTGATTTCGAAACTTTCTTTAGCCAGAACTGTAAATATTTTATGAATTTCATATTATTCATATTATGAACTTCATATTAAAAAGAATGAATTAAATACGAAAGTACTCGACGATTGCTTGATATCTTCAGTATAAACTAATGAAGTGATTACAGACATAAAAAAATATAATTAACGAACAATAAATAGACAAAAGCACCAATATTTTAAATTGGATTTTCCTAGTAGAAAATCATTAAAAAATTTTTTTTATGTAAAAAAACAAGCCAAAAAAATATAATGTTATAAACTGAACCTAGAAAGTAAAGATTTAATAGTTATCATAAAAGATTTAAATGTTAAATAAATAAAATCAAAATATTTACATCAAGGTATATAATTACAGGTTTAACTTGAAAAAGAAGTATACAGTCTAAAAAATAAATTTTAAAATTCAACGGAAATAAAAAAAACCACTAAAAGGGAAAAAGCAAAGACATACGGCCGATCTAAAACACTTGTTTTGCAAAAACTATTATTTTTTCAAACATAATAAACAATAATACATTAACATTTTGATAGCACTATTTTAATTAAAAAGAAATAGAATTTGATACATTCGTACTTGAAATAAGTAATTTAATTAATTATTAAAATTATTATAATAATTAATTGAAAACTTCTGAGGAAAAAAGCCGCATCTTAAAAAGTCGCATTTCGAGTAAATTCATTTTAAAATTTTTTGCCAACATTGAAATAGATTAACGAAACTCTTCAAAACTTATACATAAATTATGTTAACTAATTGACAAATAATTAACGCATTTATCAATTTCGAAGTGATGCTCATATTATAAGTTATAAATTTACAAAAAAAACAGAATGTTTGATACACGCCTTTTTTTGATTTAATAGAGTTATGAAAAGGGGTAAAAAAGTTTTTTCATTAATCCATATATTATTCATAACAACTTAATGATACATATAAAATATATAACAAAGTTAGAAAATTTATTACAATTATTTTATAACACAAAATATTTGCCGCTGCAATAAATATTATAACAAATAAATTATGAAGCAATTGTTTGCTTCAAATACTGAATGAAAAAGAACGTAACTCGAAAAAACCTTCTTATCATTTAATCTTGTGTAACATAGTACTATAATATTTATTCTTTGAATATTTATACTATGAATACAATAATGTGTTATTATAATTAATTAACACTAAGAAAATTGAAAAAAACGATACGCCTATTGTACTTAGAAGTCTAATTAATTTAGTTAAACAATGCATAATCTGCTTAAGCATATTATGGTCCTTACTAAAAGCATACAAAACCAGAGTTTTTTAACAGATATTCAATTGGAATTTTGAAAGGAAGTTAAAAACATTTGCAATCTTAGTATTGTACCAGAAAAAAAAATTTGAAGTAATCGGCAAAAAATATTTAATCTTCAGCTTAATAATTATGAAAAGCAGCTAAAATATTGTGTGGGTCCATTCAAGAGACACAGAAATGAAATTAATCATCTGTTGTCCTGTTTAGAACAAAAACTTATTGATTATTTAAAAGATGTGTGTAATTTGACATATGCTTCTGAACACAAAATATGCGATGTATGCAATAAAAAATTAATTTCTGAGTCAAATAAATATACAAACACTGCTGAAAATTCTCTAACAAAAGTTTGTGAAACTACCACTGATACAAATTTTTCTATTTCCCTTTAAACGTCAAAAGTTAAATGATAGAGATACGGTAAAGGAGGGTGTAGCTATTTTAGAAAGTACAGTATGTTGTGTTACAGAGCATTTAAAGTTGCTAATAACGTAAAATTGCCTGAATACGAAAATTCGACACAAAATTTGACGTCTTTTGAGAGCACTAGTTTTAATAAAATTATTTTAACCTTTAGAGGACGGGGAATTTAGAATTTTCAATTTCTCAGTATTTTCTATAAAAAACACATAATATGTGTCTCTAATATTGGGAAATACTCATATGTAAAGTGTTTATCCATGGTCGAGCCACTATAGTGGCTTTCTCGTCCCCTAAAGGTTAAATATGCAAGATGCATATAACGCTTCTACTACTGATAAAAAGATTTCAATGTTAACTTTGTTGCCAGCAGATTGAACATTACAACAAGTTTATGTGTACTTAAATCAAGTGAGAATAATATTTTGTACTTTAGTTACCTTAACCTCCCTGAAAAATATAAATGATTGTATTAAAGTAATTTAAAAAAATAATGTGAGTCTATGAATGACGAAATTTAGTTTTCATATCTTTAAACGTAAATTTAGTTGTTGCTTCTTTTCATATGTTTTGTTAATTATTTTTACAAATTAGAAAATTTAGATTATAACTTTATTTTTACACAAAATTTTTGTTGACCCTCAGGGCGCAAAATTCGATTTTCTATGATTGTCAAACGGGCGCAAAATAGTACATTCCCGCACTAGGACGCAACATTAGCGCATGCGCAAATTTTGCGCCCTAGGGCGGGAATGTATTATTTCACGCTCTCTTGGCAAGCATAGAAATCGAATTTTTCATCCTTTGGATCAAAAAACAGTATGTGTACCACGAGCGCAACGGGATTCGAGGCCCTCGTGCAAATTTAGCGCCCTCGCTTCGCTCTGACGCTCATTAGCGCTCTGGCTGGAATCCCCTATTTTGCGCCCCTGGTACATAATGTACTATTCTGCCTTGGTGAATTCATTGAAAATTACTAAAACTACCCATATGGAAATAATTTCTGTGAATAACTGTAAATAATAATAAACAATTGTAAACAACTGTTAAAAAATGTCAGAATTAAGACATAAATAATAGTTATTTACAGTTATTCACTGTTATTTACTATTAATTTCTATAATTTACAGTTATTTACATTTATTTACAGTTATTAACAGTTATTTACAGTTATTAACAGTTATTTACAGTTTTTTACAATTATTTACAGTTATTTATAATTATTTATAATTATTTACAATTTTTCATAGTTTTTCACAACTATTTACAATCATTCACATTTTCAAAAATTTTTGCATATATTTAAAAAAATTGAATAAATTTGTGGAAATTTTCGAAAATGTAAATAACTGTGAATAACTGTAATAAACTGTAAAAAAAACTATAATTAACTGTAATTGAATGTAAAAAACTGTAAAAAACTGTGAAAAAATAGAAATAATCGTAAATAAATGTGAATAATTGTAAAAAAAAATAAATAAATGTGAATAACTGTAAATAAATATAAATAACTGTAAATAAGTGTAAAATTGTAAATAACTGTAAATAAGTGTAAAATTGTAAATAACTGTACATAACTGTAAATAACTGTTGTTTATGTCTCAATTTTAACATTTTTTAACATTCATTTACAGTTATTTTCAGTTATTTACATTTATTTACAGTTATTAACACTTATTTACAATTATTTCCAGAAATATTTTCCATATGGGTATAGAATATTATAGACACCTTCATGTTTCTGAAAAAGAAGTTAAAGCCAGAAATGAAAGATTAAAAAAAACGGTTTAGTTTAATTAATACAATCACAAACAGTAGAAAGTATCACCGTGCCGTCTTTCTCAATAGGCATTATAGGCTCGTGCTTAGGGCCCCCTTGTTTTAAGGGCTCTGCATGAACAAAATTTTTTTTTAATACTTAAAAAATATGAAATATTGTTATTTAAATATTTGAAATTTCTTAATGAGACTTAAAAAATAATATATGAAATTCACAGTATACATTAAAAAAAACACACAAGATGTTTAAATTATAAAGCGTTATCTATTATTTATTAACTAATTATTATTAGTAATGGTAAAGAATAAGATTATTAATAAAATAGAATCACCTTCATTAAATTGTTGGAAATAAATTATTTATATAATAAATCCTATATATTACATTAAAGTGAAACCACTTTTTTCCTTTTTCCTGGTTCTCCAGTTCTCCGGTTCTCCGCATTTGTTAAATGTGTCTAATCTTTTGGTAATAAGAGTAGCAATTTTTCATTAGGTCCTATAAAATAAGGACTCATTAGTCATGAACTTTTTTTGGGACATATTTTTTCGGAATTTATATTATTTTGGGCCTGGTATTTTTATTCAATGCCCATTTTTGGGGGCCCTTCTTTTTTTCATCCTTATATTTTCTTGGACACTTCATTTTTTTTAGTCTTATGTTTTTGGGCCTTATATTTTTTTAGTCTCTATATTTTCTTGGGCTTTATATTTTTTTGGTCTTGTCATTTTTTTGGGCCCAATATTCTTCTGAAATTTATCTTTTCTTGGGTTCTATAATTTTTTTGGATCCCATGGTTATTTTTGCTCTATATTTTTCGGGCCCTACTTTTTTTCGAGTCTTATTTTCTTTGGGCCTCATATTTTTTTGGGCCTTTTATTTTTCTGGGCCTTATTTTTTTTAACCTTATATTTTTTTGGATCCTATATTTTTCTAGGCTCTATATTTTTTTGGTCTTTATATTTTTCGGGTCCTACTTTTTTCTGAGTCCTATTTTCTTTTGGCCTAATATTGTTTTGGGAGCAATATTTTTTTAATTCTTAAATTTTCTTGGGCTCTATGTTTCTTAGGGCCTCAGATTTTTTTGAGCCCCTTATTTTTCTGGGCCTTATTTTTTACTACCTTATATTTTTTTTGATACTATATTTTTTTGGGCTGTATATTTGTTTGGTCTCTATATTTTTCTAGGCCTTATATTTTTCGGGCCTTACATTTTTCAGAGTCCTATTTTCTTTGGGCCTTATATTTTTTTGACTCTTGTATTTTCTTGGGCTCTATACTTTTTGGACCCAATATTTTTTTGATTCTTATATTTTTATGGGCTCTACATTTTGTTGTGTCCAATATTTTTTTGATTCTTATATTTTTTTGGGCTCTATATTTTTTTGGGCCCAATATTTTTTTGTTTCTTATATTTTTTGGGCCCTATATTATTTTGATTCTTATATTTTCTTTGGCTCTATATTTTTTTAGGCCCAATATTTTTTTGATTCTTATATTTTCTTGGTCTCTACATTTTTTTGAGCCCAATATTTTTTTGATTCTTGTTTTTTGTGCCTAATATTTTTTTGATTCTTATATTGTTGGAATTTAAAGGAAGAAGGTGTAGTCAGAAAGCACAAAGAAGTAATTTTTATAAGTCTTTATTTTGTGCTCTCTCTTATGCTGTGCTCTATGGACCTTATCCTAAATTATTATTTTGTTTATAGTATATGAGTGTGTGAGTATATATAAATGTTACAACCAGTTTCGTATATACAGTTCTTAGAGATTATAACTTAATATGTTTGTATTTTCTATGTAACTTTAGGAGTCTTTATACATTACTTTTTCTAGTTAAAATAATATAAAGAATATTTATTAAAAGATTATATTAATTTTTGTACATATATCAATATATATTATCTTCGGCTCTATATTTTTTTGGGATTAAAATTTTTTTGTTTTTTATATTTTTTTGGGCTCTATACTTTTTGAGTTTTATATTTTTTTGGGTCTTACATTTTTTAAGTCCTTTATTTTTTAACATAGTGTTTTATTCAAGCCAGTATACTTTTACGTTGGATTTTCCAGTGAAGCGTATTTTTTATACAGGCTCCGCTCTAGACGCTTTAATATTTTTTTTTATTTCGAATGCAATATGTTTGTGGGTCTTATCTTGGCATTAGACATTGCAAATCTAATAGCGCATCCCCATATGCAGTCGATTCAACAGCGCATCCTTTTATGCAGCAGATTTGACAGCGTACCCCCATACGTAGCCGATTCAACAGCGCATTTTCTTATCCAGCCGATTTAACAGCGTATCCCCATATGCAGCCGATTCAACAGCGCATCCCCATATGCAGCCGATTTAACAGATCATCTTAATATACAACCGATTCAATGGCGCCCCTCCATATAAAGTTGATCGCACAGCGCGTTTCCTTATGCAGCCGATTTAACAGCGTATCGCCATATGCAGTCGATTCCACATTGCATACTCCTATGCAGTCGATTTAACAGCGCATCTCCATATGCAGCTGATTAAACAGCGCATCCTCTTATGCAGCTGATTCAACATCATATCAAACTATTGATTCTAATAGCGTCAGTTGATATATATTTTAGTGAATATTATATATTCTAGTGGATATTATATATTTTAGTAAATATTATATATTCTAGTAAATATTATATATTTTAGTAAATATTATATAGTTAAGTAAATATTATATATTTCAGTAAATATTATATTTTTATTATACGTTCGAGTCCAACTATTGCACAATCTAAAACATAAATATATACAATATCTCTTGATATATTCTTTACAATATCTCTTCGTAAACAATGTTTTTTGTATAAATTGTGTTCCGTTCATTTTTATTTTCTTTGTTAACAATAGCGTTGTCGCCTAAAAATAATTTTAAACTATTTTTATATTTTGTCCTTGAAAGAGCAACATATAATTGTCCATGACTGAAAACTGGTGACGTTGTCGCCTAAAAATAATTTTAAATTATTTTCATATTTTGTCCTTGAAAGAGCAACATATAATTGTCCATGACTGAAAACTGGTGACGGCAAATAAACACCAACTTTTTTATAATATTGTCCTTGAGATTTATTAATAGTCATCGCAAAACCTAATCTAATTACAAACTGTTTTCGTTGCATATTAGAAGGAATTTGTTCCGTAGATATGGATAAACTTATTCTTCGTTGCTGATTTCACTTGAATGGAATATTTGAGCAAATTTTTTACAATCAACCTTGTTTCATTAAAAAGTCTTTCATTGACATTTAAATTATTTAAAAGTATTATGATAGCCCGTACTTTTAAATGTAATTTATATGGTGGAAGTCTATTAGAAGTTAACTTATTTAAAAATTCTATAGGTAACATAATATCTAAATTTCCGTTGTTACCATATTCAGCTGTATCAATACTTAAATATTCTACATGGTTTCCTTTCATTAAATTTAAAACATTCTTATTGATTTCAGTAACATCATTATTTTTAGGAGCGAGAATAACTTTCTCCGTTAGATTTGTACTGTTTGTTTTTATTGCTTTTCCGAATATTTCTTTGACAAGATTTTCTTTCATGATAAAATTATCTGGTATAGCACCTAGTTCATTATCATCTTCAGAAACATTGTGGTGTTTTCCTTCTCCGATATCAAATAACCATTATTTATAATTATTATTACTATCCGAAACTCACAGATTTTCATTTAACTTCGTTTGCTTAAAATTCTGCCATAATAAACTAAATTTAACTGAATTTTCAATAAGGTTCGTACGGCTTCCATGTCGAACAATTGGTAATGTTTGCCTAAAATCTCCTGATACAATTACAGTTTTACCACCGAAGGGTTAGTTTACATCGTATAAATCTTAAAAAGGACGATTAACTGCTTCAAAAGTAAATTTTGAAGTCATGGATGTTTCATCCCAAATAATTATTTGTGTTTTCTTTAATTTTTTTGCCTTCTGCAGAATTAGGCTTAACATTACAAGTTGTACAATCTGTTATATTTAACGGTAGTTTAAATATTGTATGCACTGTTTTTCCATCGAATAATGAATTCGCTGCTATACCTGTTGTAACGTACCCAAGTGGGTAATAGTTACTTTTCAAAAAAAATATAAATTATGATCCAAATTTGATGCTGGATTAATTACCGCATAATATAAACGCAATAGATTTTTTAATTTTATGTACGCTATTTGTATATTTATCTTTAATGTATTTAATAAACTACGTAAGCTCCGTTCGGGCAGTGGGCCAGATTGGAGAGTAGCTATTAAATACTTCACTAACAAACTACAAAAATCTCCGTTCGGGCAGTAGGCTGGATCGGAGTGTAGCTGCTAGGTCCCTTTTTAACAAACTAAACAAGCTCCGTTCGGGCAATAGGCCAGATTCGAGGGTAGCTGTTAAATATTTTGTTAATGAAACGCCAGCTTATTTATAAAGCTGGGTATTTCCTTTGTTAGTATAAAATATATTTATCATTAGTAATAAAAGGAAATATATATTATATTAAATATTCTTTTATTTTGAGCAAAAATATATGTATGTAATTAAAAAACAAAAAAGAAAACTCTCCAGTGAGAGAAAAAGAGAAGCTCTTTAAAGACGTAAGCCCAATTTATTTTATTTAATTTGAAAGCTCTTAGTATTAACCTGGGAGGGTTAAGCCTAGAGCGCTTGTATGTCCCCAGAGTCAATAGAGCTCAATATAAATTTCTTTTTTATTAAAAACCTTAGATAACAAAAGGCGTTAAGCTTAAGCGCTTATATGTCCCAATTGTTATCGATTTAAGAAATTAAGTTTATTTTAATTTTGGCTTTAAAAACAAAGGGCGCTGAGCTTAAGCGCTTGTGTGTCCCAATTGCTAAGCCAAAATATTCTACGGCCAAGAAATTAATATTAAATTCTTAATTAAATGTCAACTTAGGTGAACAAAGGGCGTTAAGCCTAAGCGCTTGTATATCCCAGTTGTTACCTGTCTAACTAGGAGAGTATCACAACTCCGGATCACGGATTTGGCTCAAACTTTGGGATGAGTTTCCAAATGTTAAAATAAGAAAGGAAACAGAATTTTAGACACTAACGCTTGATATTTCCCTAGTTATGGGCAATGAATGAAAATCACTAAAAATGTTACTAGATTTTTAAACGCATATAGCTTCTTATCATTAATAGCTAGAAGCTTGAAACTTTTTTAAATGTAAGCTGAGCTCAAATCCTTTCGAATTGATAGTTATAGCATGTCAAAATATTATTTTTTCCCAAACTTATAACGTAGTAAACATTAGACTTAATTTCAGTTTTGGTTACTAATTAATGTTTTAAAAAGAAAAATCAGGTCCAATGTTTATCACGTTATAACTTTGGGAAAAAATAATATTTTGACATGCTATAACTACTAATTCAAAAGGATTTGAGCTCAGCTTTCATTTAAAAAAGTTTAAAGCTTCTAGCTATCAATGCTGAGGAACTATATGCGTTTAAAAATCTAGTAACTTTTTTAGTGATTTTCTTTGATTGCCTATAACGAGGAAAATATTGAGCGTTGGTGTCTAAAATTCTATTTCTTTTCATATTTTAACATTTGAAAACTTATCCCAAAGTTTGAGCAAAATTCGTGATCCGGAGTTGTGATACTCTTCTAGTAAGTTAATTCAAGAATAAGGCGCGCGAGTCAGCGAGACTCGTGCTTTTATACGCGCCGAGCTTCTCTCCATCTCTCTTACGATGGTGAGGAGCTTTTAAAGTTGCGCGCGCTTACAGCCATTAAAAAGTTTCGGAGTTTTATTTCTCCGTCTCGCTCGCTCTTATATGCTTAAATATTAAGACATAGTAAGCGCGCTGTGAGGTTGCCTCGCGCACTCTAAGCTTGCTGTGCGTTGACCTATATACAACCTTGTATATAGGTCACGCGCTTACTATGCCTTTATGCGTTCATAAAGGCATAGTAAGCGCATCAAAAGAAAATAAATAATTGTAAAATAATAAATAATTAAATAAATGAATAATTTAAAGATAAAATAAATTAAATAGAAAATAAATTAAAATTCAAATGGAAAAAATCTAACAGTAAAATTTCTAAGCAAAATAATAAAAAATATAACAATTAATAATTAAAAATAAGAAAATTAAATGAAATAAAAATACAAATTATAATAATGTACGAAAAAAATAAAAAGGTAGAAAACAGGGCGCTTTGAGGCGTCAGACTATCCAATTTACACAAAAATAATGTATAGTGTGATATTTAAAATAAGCTATAAAAACGTTGAGTAAATAACTTCTTCCACTTTCACCTGGTCCATCTATAAAAATATATTTGTCTTTACTTTGGTTGTTTAAACTTTTTATAGTAGAGTTGAATATTTGCCTTCGTTTATTATTTAATGAATTTATTTTCATTTCTAATTCATTAAGAATATTATAATTATGATTTAAAATTGTTTCATCATTATCTTCTTCTACAAATGTGCTCATGTTAGGTAAATTAAAATCGTTTAAAGAAAATTCATTGACTTGTAAATTATTTTTAATAACATTTAATGCAAAATTTTTATCTATATTTTTTTCGTATTCAGGGTGGTAAAACTTATCTTTGTATTTTCCATATAAATCTCGTGCATTTAAAGGATTATGAAAAACGCAAATGGAAGCAAATAATTCACAAAGAGCACAAGGGAATTCTGTTAAAGATGTTTCTTTCAAACATCTATCCCATTCTTTATCTTCATTAATTAATTGTTTTGCCTTAGCTGCCTCATAAAACCTTTTAAATGTAGTAGTAATGACCTAATAAAATAACGTTCTCTATCTTTCGGACTTACCAAGTACATTCTACTAAGTATCGGTTTTCTTTTTTTTTCTTTCATTTCACTTTGCAGTTTTTCATCAAATGTATAAAAATTTAGTATTTCTAAATACAAGTAATTCCTTACTTCAAAATTTTCTCTATTCAATCTAAAATATGCTATTAGTGTTGTTCTCACATTTTTTTGCATGATCATTTCTTCTTTTCTTTCTTTGAAAAATACATAGTGTTGATTTCCTTGATGAACGCTTAGACGTTTAATAGTATGTGATATAACATGTAAAGGATATTCTAATAATTTGTACATTGCTTCAGGTGGACATAAATATCGTGTATAAATGTATTATTGGATTACGTCATATTAATATTCAATATTTTCACGATTGTCATATTGAAAAGTGTCTTTATTTTCCGATTGGAAATCGACATTTACTTAATGTATTTTAATGTATGCACAATCACGACGTTTATAACAGTATTTGAATGAATATCTGATGCATTGTACAGTGGAACATACTCATACGTTTATGTGTGCATTAAATTTCAATAATAAGTAAGGGTTATAAGGAGCATCAAATCCATTATCTGCAACTCTTTTTGTAAATTTATTTTTGAAAATTATTTTGACGCAATTATTTTTACGTTTGTATAGTGGATATCTATTTGATTTAAATGTTGTTGTATTATTTGATTTTTTTGGAAAATTTTTAGTACATTGTTTCGTATTTTTATCCATACACGGACAATTTTTATTTTGCATATCATAGGAACCCTGTATCATAAATTGTTTAACAATATTACATAATTTTGGATATATATCTCTATTTTGGATTTCTGCACTTACTATTTTATCAACTTTTTCGGGAATGACAAATTTATCATTTTTATCTAAGAATAAGAACATATGCATATGCGGTTATCCTCGTTTTTTAAATTGAATCACATAACTATATGCAATAAATTTTCCTGATAATCCCTTTTTTATCACTAAATTTTTTAATTCTTCTACTTTTTGATAAAATACTTTTGTTATCATGTCTGGTCTATCTATTGCATTTTCATAAATTTTCAAGTTTTTAGTTATTTCTTTCCAATGTGGGTTACAGGTCATAGTTACAAAAAGGTCAGGTTTACCATGATTATTTACAAGTATCATTGAGTCAATGTAAATTTGTTTTAAAAATCGTGGACTTCCTGTAAAGTTTGATGGAAATATGACCATCTTTATAATTTTAAAAAAATCTAATTCATTTTTGTTATGTAAATGGTCCATAACACCTTTGTAACAATCACTTCCTAATACGTTTTGCTTTTTTCGTAAAAATTATAATCTGGAGGTTTAAACTTCTACAAACGCATCAACAATGAACTGTTGAGATAATTTTCCCAAATTAAGGAATGGATTGAATTCATTTCTAACACTAAATCTATAATTATAAAATTGCAAATTTGAAATGTTAGATTTTCCAAATCTACTTTTTATATTTGGCATCCATCCAAAATCACTATTAGGATGGATAAGCGGATATGTCATGGGATCTGTATGTTTGCTAATTGTCGCTATACTAATTGGTTTACCATACTAAGAGTGAATGACAATATCACGTTGAATAGGAGAAAGATCGTCTTCTCCAACATATACTATTGCAACTTCATTACAGGTAGGTAGATTATATTTATTTCTATCCAAATTATTATTGCGGACAAGAGACATAGTAACAGTTCTTGGAGGACAATTGATTTTCGCACATCGTTGTAGTTCTTCTTCTTCTACTTCATGCATCATTTTATAGGCTTTAGCATAAGGGTTAATGTCTCTTATGAAGTTATTTAAATGTTTTAATAATGTTAAATTTGCATTAAACTGATCCCGTTCAATCGTTGCTATTTCATTATTTCAAATATATATTGACGTGCTTCATCTTTATTAGGATATAACGCATAAACATTATGGTAAATTTGTCCATATATTCTAATAACTTGTGGTCCTTTACCCGGCAATGTATCAAAATGGGTACCAAAACTTACGAATGCTAAAGCATTATTGTACAATGTAACATTTTATCGAAAATTAATACTTTCTTCCGTTAATTCAGTTGCTAAAACCTTCAATTGTTCTAGGTAAGAAGGATTTTCTAACAATTCTACTTCACATTTATGACAACAATTGGAGAAATCTTCACTTTTAGTATATTCGAAAGAAAGATGTTTCGCATCACAATAAACTCATGTATTTGTCATGGAACCAATGTAATTTTCAGATATGAGATTTTCATCGAAATATATATTTGCTATACGACCAATAAGTTTCGAATTAATTTTTTCAGTTAAAATTTTATAATTGAATTTCTTGAATATTTTTTCTACTTTGACCTTTATTGTTTTATTAATAACTTTGTTTAATACAATATTATGAATGTTATTATAATTATGATTGTTATTATAATTATGATTGTTATTATAATTATTATTGTTGTAATTTTTATTGTCTTTAATTTTCAATCGTTTATATTTTATAAATGTCTTTAATTGATAAGAATTATATTTATATTTTCGCTTTTTTCATCCATTGGTTTATTTATTGTAGTATTATTATTAATATGTTTATTGTCATCAATTTATACTTGTTTACACCTTGTGCGTCATTCTTTTAATTAGTAACAATCATTTTTTACTTGTGTTTTGTTAATAATATCGGCATTTACTAATTGTTGATTTTCAATTTCTACTATTCTCTCATATTCATTATATTGTTCATTAATAAGTTTTCCATACGTTTCTTTTTTGCGCAATTTTTCTTTTTCATGCAATTTTTTAAATTTATCAGTATCTCTTTTTTTAATTGATTTTATTTTGTTATCTTAATATTTTCAATTTTTTTTCATATTCACTTGGAATTTTTTCTTTGATTTTTATATAAGCTTCTTTCCTACGTAGAACCTCATTTGCACGTATTTGTTCCAATTTATCAGTACTCATTTTTTCCTTGAATTTCAATTTTATCTCAGTATTTTCTAATTTTTCTTTAGATTTTTCTGGTTGTTTTTCTTTAATTTTTATAAAATCTTCTTTTTTACCTAAAGCCTTATTCGTACGTATTTGTTCCAATTTATCAGTACTTATTTTTTCCTTGAATTTCAATTTTGTTATCTTAGTATTTTCTAATTTTTCTTCATATTTTTTTAGTTGTTTTTTTTTAATTTTTATATAAGCTTCTTTCTTACGTAAAGCCTCATTCGCACGTATTTGTTCTAATTTATCAGTACGAACTTTTTTTCTTGGATTACAATTTTATTATCTTAGTATTTTATAATTTCTGTTAATATTTATTTGGTTGCCTTTTTTCATTTCCATACAAGCTTTTTTTTCATCATTATTTTCTATTTTTAAATACTTTTGCCAAAATTTGTCAGGTTTTTCGTTGAAGTGTAATTCCATTGATGTAAACTTTGTTGTTTCATTGTGGACAGAGTTTATTATTTTCTAAATTATTGGCACATATGATGCCCATGTTTTATGATTTTCAGTTAGGAAAGTTCTAAAAAATCTTGCTAATTTTTTGTAAATTTGCTTTACTATGTTACTTTGTGGGTGGTGAATCGATGAAAATAACATCTTAATATTTTCATCTTTTAGGGTTTTGCCCCACTTTTCACCCATGAATTGGGTTCTATGATCTGTAATTATTGCTTCGGGCTCACCGTATTTTGGTATATAGTCCGCCAATACTTTTTTAATTACAGTTACAGCATTCGCTTTTTTGATGGGATACATAACTACGTACTTTGAAAAAGTATCCATTGTAGTTAGTATGTGTTTGACTCCACCCGTAGATGTCGGTAATGGGCCGTAAAAATCTATAGATAAAATCAGATTTTTATTATTTACCAGAATCAGTTCAGCCTTAGCTTGGTATTTCATCGTTAACCATTTGGTCTTCTGACATATTTCGCATGTTTTTAGTATTAGATATGTTTTCTTTCTAAGACTGGGGGCTTGAAAACTTTCAAATAAAATATCTAATGTTTTCTTTGGACCTGTATATCCGTAAGAATTGAATTAATTCTTGTGGTAATATTATTTTATTTTCAACTGTGGATTTTTTTGTAAGTATATTATTTTTATGCTCATAGTTCTTTTTTATATTATCGTTTATTTGTATTTTATTCATTATTTTTGCACAATAAGTATCTTTTTGTTGAAAGTCTTTTAATTTTACTAATTTTTTTTTTAAATCATTTTTGATTTTTAACTTTTTTACAGTTGAAGCAATTACTATGTCTTCATTTTTATTTCTATATTGAAGTATTTCTTGCCAACTTAAAAAATCTGCGGTGTTGTTTTTATTACCTGGTATGTGTTTAGGATAAATGTTGTAATCATGTAATGCAAGACTCCATCTTTTTAGTCTTTCATTACTAAATTTGCATTTTTTCAAAAATGTTATGGCTTGATGATCTGTTTTTACAATTATTTGTTTAGCATCTTTTAGATAAGTGTCTAGTTTTTGTAAAGACCATACTATAGCCAGTAATTCTTTTTCAGTTGTGAAATAATTAATTCCACTGATTTTTAGCGTTCTGCTGATAAAGCATATAATGTTTTCATAATTATTGTCATCTAATTGTGACAATATTGCTGCAGTTGCGTAATCACTTGCATCAGTGGATATATGGCTTTGTTGTATCAAGGAATGTTGAAATGATATTTTCGTCAAATAAGCCTTTTATTTTTTCAAAAGCTTTTTGCTGTCTATCTGTCCATATATATGGAACATATCCTTTTGCGAATTTTGTATGGAAGTTTACAAAGCCTAAGAAAGCTTGTAATTGCTTCTGATTTTTTAGTACTTTGAATTCTTTGATAGATCTTATTATATCAGGATCTGGCGCTATGCCATCTGCTGATATGAAATGACCTAAAAATTCTATTTTGTTTTTACAAAAATTTGACTTTTGAAAATTAAATTTAATATTATGTTTTGCAGCTTTTTCGAATAACTTTTCTAGATGATTTAAGTGTTCATCAAATGTTGATGATCTAATATGTAGATCATCTATGAATGCTAATAGGAAATCTTGCATATCATTTAATACTTCGTCAAGGTCCCTTAGTAATGCTGCGCTGCTAATCTTAATTCTAAAGGCAGCTACATTGAATTCATAGACTTTATTGTCTATCTTGAATACTGTATATTTTTTGCTATTTTCAGTTTATTCGACTTGCCAATAACTGCTAGTCAAGTCTAAATTTGACATAAATTTCTTTTTCTTGCACCGTAAAAATATTTCTTCTATCGATGGCAGTGCTTCATAATCATCAACGATTTTTTCGTTCAGCTTTCTAGCATCCAAACATAATCTTACAGATCCATCTTTCTTCATTACTGTTATAATGGAGTTAATATACAGGCTATTTGATTTTCTGATAATTCCTAATTGTATCATTTTTTCTATCTCATCTAATACCTTTTGTCGGTGATGTATCGGTATAGGATATGGCTTTGAGTATAATGGTACATCATCTGTTGTTTCAATTTTATAATTATATGATAACAAAAGACCTGGTGCATTACTGAATACTGATTTATATTTTGAGATCAGATTTATTAACTAAATCTCTTGTTGAGGTGTTATATTTTCACCTTGCTTTATTTTTTCACAAATCTCATTTTCTGTGAAAGGTGAGTTGAAAAATGATTTCCGATATGAGAGAAATTCATAATTTCTCCTTTATTTTCGATAACACATGTCTTCAAGTTAATCAGGCTCTCGTGTGTTTCGATTATTTGAATGTGAGCGTACTCACTGAGCTTTTGCTCATTATATTTCATATTAACGTATTCATCGTTAATAGATAATAGTATTTCTTCATGCAACGTGTTTATTATCATATGTAATGATTTCTGCGGGTCATATCCTAAGATGCAATCTCTTATCAAATTTGGTATTATTAGATATATTAAATTGATATTTTGCCCATTAAAATCTGTATTAATTAATTTTTGTTGTTTTATTCTTTTTTATTTTGAGCTTGTTGCTGTCTTAATATATTTGCCTGCTATTGGTAACCGTGGGCATTTTTCTAATTGATGCAAGTTTTCATAAAAAAATTTTTCTAAGATACAAGTGACTTCACTTCCTGTATCAACCAATGCTTGTGTGATTTTTCCTTGTAATTTTATTCTAATTTCCAGACATCTTGTTATTTGTTGATTTATTGTTGTTTCATCATCTTGTTCTATCGTACTTATTTTACATTCCGGTGGTATTGGGTGTTATGGTTCGTTGTATCTGTTACCACTTCTCTCTTTCTTTTAGATACAACTTTATTTAGTTTTTCTGCTTTTTTCTCATTGTGATGTTGTCCATGTTCGGTATTTCATCCATTTCTCTGCTTGCTTCTTTTATTTGTTTTAGTCTTACTGGTGGTTTATGGACTTCGCGCTGTATATCTCTATTTCTATTAGATCTTTCTATTATTCTTGTACTATTTATTTGATTTTTTGTATTTGTGTTTTTGATTATTATACGTGTAATTGTTTGTATTTATATTTATTGCATCTCCATTTGTATTTTCTCGTCTAATATTATATCTATCTGTTTCTTGGTGCTGTTGCCTTTGTTGATTTATATCTTGTTTCCTTTTCAGTTAATCCTTTTAAATCTATGTATTGTCTTAATTCATTTGAAAATTTCATAGGACGTTCATCACTCATGCCTTCATATTTAAGCATTGGTATTTTTATTTTTGTGTTAGGAATTTCAGTTGTATGTGTGCGTATGCTATTTCTGTTTACTATTGCTTTAAGCTCTTCAATTCTTTCTTATTGTTCTTGTGTGGTTTCATTTATTTTTGTGTTAAGTTGTCTTGTCAAATAAATTGGAGAATTTTTTTTTGAGAAAGAGAGAGAGAAATAATTTGATTAATTAAATAGCTTGATTAAATACATTTTTTTGGCGAATTTTTTTTTTTATTAAATATTTTTGAAAAATTGCGTCACGAGTTAACAACGCAGAAGATCTGAACGAGAGGAAGGAAGGAAGGAAGGACGTCCGAAAATATTATCCGAAGAAATGAGAGTGCTTTTTATCACGCTGCTCACTCTCTGCTGTAACAAATAAGTGAAAGTTATATAATACATTTTAAAGTGTCCCAAGGGGTAGTATAGCTTCTTAAAGTGAATATAAATCGAACTCGTAATAGAACAAATAAAGTTAAAATATTGATTTCAACAAAAAGATCGTTAGATAAAAGTGATTAGTGCGTGAATATAATCACGCAAACCAGCAGGGTCGGCCGGTGATAAGTAAATATTTAAAAATTATAAGTAATGTTGTGAAAAAAAGGGATAATTCAAACAAGTGCATACGTGGAAAGGAAAAATAAATATTTTTGTTTTTATCAATTTTCATTAGGTTTCTTAGTGAAATAAAATAAATTTTTATCATTCGTGTGCTGGAAAAAAATAATAGTTATTGCCGTAGATAGAAAAAAAAGAGTTATAGTCTAAATATTGGAAAATTATTTAATAACAATTTCATAATTAACGTGATTTGTGGAAACGTTTTTATGTCATAAATTTTGTCATTATTTACTAATAAATCTTCATAAATCAGAATCGAAAATCAGCGCGCATAAGAAAACGTTAACGCTTCGCCTTCTCACGCGTAAATTAAAGAGTAAAAAGAAAAATTAAATTTTAAGAAAAAAGTTAAATTGGGAAATCTTAGCTGTCGAATATGTTGCTCATCAACTTATTTTCGAAAAAGGACGAAAAAGCGAGACGTAGGAGACGCTCCTTATCTCCTATAAGAAATCCTCGCAGCGAGGAGTATGGAAAGAGAGTCGTTATCGAAAACAGCGATAATCCTATAACTTCGTGTCCGTGCGGGAAATTCATGCCGATTTACGATTCAGGAAACACGCAAGTATGGGGCGCGCCGGAATCGCTAGGCGGATCGGAGGAAGGGATGAAAGAAATGAGGAGAAGATATGCAATGTCCGCATCGCAAGGACCTAATTTGCCGAAAACTTCATCAGAAATTGTGAGAGGAATTGACGAAATGAGACGGGATATCGGTAGGAAACTGTCAGTGGGTGCAATGCAGCGGACGAATATAATAGAGACGAATAGTGAATCGGAAGCAAACACGCAGTTAAACAGAGCGGAACAGTTTGGAGCGGCGGAAGCTCATAAAAGAGCGAGTGCGTGGATGACACCGGGACTAAACGCAAACTTAAATCCAGAACAACTAACACGTCCGTCAACCAGCGCAAACTACTTCAAATTTTAATTTCAACACGCCAATGAACTCTGATTATGCAATGAACGCATAACAAATAAATTCAGCGCCGGGAATGCAGCTCGCAAATTTTCAAAATACGCCTTATTTATCGTTACACCAAGCGATCAGACAAATTCCAACCTTTGACGGCAGCGTAGATAAATTACCTTTATTCTGTTCAGTACTACGAAGCATAGTAAATAATTTCGGGCCAGGCTGTCAAATTTTCATTATGTATAAGTTAGCTACAAAACTCACTATAAAGGCAGCGGATATTTTTACGGCACGCTTGATGCAATACGAGTCGATAGAAGCTCTTATAGCAGACTTAGAGGCACAGTATAATAACGTAACAATATTAGAAGAGTTATCTATACAATTAAAAGTGATAACACAGCAACAAGGCGAGTCAGCAACAGATTTTGGTGCGTACGTGCAAGCTCTATTGAATCGATTATTAACGATTTACGATACAATGCCAATATTAAATGTTCAAGATCGATTAGCAAAGAAGCAATTAATAGAAAAAGACGCCTTACAATTTTATTTGTTCGGATTAATATCACCCTTAGATATGCAAGTGCGTTGCGAAAAACCTCAAACATTAAGAAAAGCTATACAACTTGCAGCTGATTTTGAGAATAAACAAAAGACGCGACTTTTTGCACAGATGCAATACTCATTTATAAACGGCCTGCAACCCGCAAATTCGGTAGCACAAAATACACAATCATTATCATTATGGTCTCAACCAAATATTAATAACATGGTGCAAATGACACAAAATCAACATCAGCTATTAAATACACATAAAGTGTATGAAGCACGAATAAAAGCAATGCAAGCTAGGCCTGTAAAAACAGAAACAGGTACAAGTGCAGTTAAATGTAGCTATTGTGACAAAGAGGGCCATAAGGAAGGCGCGTGCATTAAGAAAAAATATGATAAAATACAATGCGCTTATTGCGATAAGATGGGACACGCGATGGCAGAGTGTCAAATACTAAGAAATGATGCCGAAAATGATATTATTCATGCGCAAAATAAAAATAATTCACAAAATGTTAATAATAGTAAAAGGAAACAGTCAAACGATAACAAATATTATACGAACGGTCCGCGAAGCAATTATAATAGAAGTAATTTCAATAATAATAATTACAATAGAAATTTTGATAATAATGATTATGGCAGAAATAATTCCAATAATGATGATAACAATGGAAATGCTAATAATAATTAAAGAAACAGATATAGTAGATTCAACAGTGGGTTCGATAGAAACAGAAACTATGACTCACGTAATAATGAATATAATTATAATGCTCAAGGACCGCCGCGTTATAATAATAATGCACGTAATGATAACAGAAATGATATAGGTTTTAATAGAGGTCGTTGTAGAGAGAATAGTCGCGAGAGATATCAGTATAACAGGAACGAGAATCAAACGCGCGACCCGGATAGAGAACGGGATTCAAACGCAAAGATAAATGAAAATAATCGAAGTAATAAAATGAACGAGCCTTTGAACTCGCAGGATGTCCGCCGTAATCCTCAGGCGCCGGGTAGGAATTAATTAATAATAATCAGAATATATTAAATAATAGTGAAAAGCATGTAAAAATTAGGCGCACAATAAACATGAAACTCGCGTGCGCAGGGCGTAATCCGCCTATTGTTAAACTGGAAAGTCGGAATTTAAAAGAAAATAGTGCAAGATTTTATGTTGATTCAGGAGCAGATATTTCCGTAATAAAGGCCAAATGTATAAGTGAAAATACAAGTATAGATAGGCAGCATATTTTGGAGATTACAGGCGTCGTACCCAGGGAAATGTATACGTTAGGAATAGCAGATATGACTCTTCAAGGACTACAATATGAGGTCCATATTGTCACAGATAGCTTTCCCGTAAAAACAGATGGGCTACTAGGCTGGGAAACTATTAGTGAGCACAACAGACATATAAATGCCGTACATAAGTGCATTAATTTTATAAAATTATCGATTCCCTTTGAGCGGGTGGAAACAGTGGAAATCCCCGCAAGAATGAGACGCGTTATTGCTGCAAAAGTTATAATTAATGATGTAGAAGTAGGCTGGGTGCCACTTCAAAATCTAGGGCCTGGAATATTATTTGAAAATTTTATTACAGAAAATAAAAATGGTAGAGCGTATGCAGTATGTATAAATACGAATAATAAGAATATTGAAATTCCGACTCCAGAAATAGAAATTTTTCCATGCGAAGTTATAAGAAAAGATAACGATTTTTATGCCGGTGAGGACGGCAACCACGAAGGAAACAAAGTTTCCGATTGCAAAAAAATTAGACGTGCAATGTCGGAGTACGCGCAACAGAATTCAGAGAAAGAAAGTGCTGATGCTGAAATAAAATATGTAGACAGATGCATGGCAAATAAAACTCCTTGTGAAATAAAAGAAAGAGTTGAAAAAATAATGGAAGTGTTAGACTTGGAAGAATTAAATAAAGAAGAAAAAGAGCATGTTCGAAGCTTGATATCCGAGAATCCCTTTGTCTTCGGGTTAGATAATGAATTATTGCCAGCAACAAATATTTTAACACACAGAATAAAAACGACACATGAAGAGCCAGTTCGTGTGTACCGTTACCCGATAGCATTAAAAAATATTATGCAGCAAGAAATAGAGAAGTTGCTGGAAAAAGATATTATAGAACCATCTATGTCGAGTTATAGTAGCCCAGCATGGATAGTTAACAAGAAACCTGACAATCAAGACAGGAAACGCTGGCGTTTGGTGACAGATTTTCGCCAACTAAATGAAATCACTGTGGGAAGTTGCTATCCACTGCCATTAACGTGTGACATCTTAGAAAATTTAGCGTCAGCAAATTATATCACCGTCGTAGACCTTAAGGACGGCTATTATCAGGTAAAGATTGATGCAAAAGAGGCATATAAAACTGCGTTTTTAGGGCCATCGGGTACATACCAATACAAACGCATGGCTATGGGGTTATGTGAAGCACCTATGACCTTTAGTAGGGCTATGGCTCTAGCTTTGCAGGGCTTGCAAGGTACAGAGCTTGAGATTTATTTAGATGACGTGATTATACACGTCGAAAATTTAGAACAGCACGCTCTTCGTTTTAAAAGCTTTTTAAAGCGCATTGAGAAAGCTAATCTAACAATAGAACCAAAGAAATGGCCATTTTTAAGACACGAGGCGAAGGGATTAGGACATATAGTAGGAAGAGGGCAAATTAAAACAGACCCTAAAAAGATAGAAGCAGCGCGTGATTATCCTATACCAACAAATAAAAAGAAAGTAAAACAATTTTTAGGCTTTGTTAGTTATTATCGTCGATTCATAAAAGATTTTGCAAGCATACACCGAAAAAAAACCCAAAGCCAGCGCTGCGAAGTTAATCTGAGCGGTTGCATGCGAACAACATTCGAAGCGAGTGATTACAGAAAATCGTAATGTATGAATGCGTAACCATGTCGCTGTAAATAATTACGACATTCTGTGTAAACGATTACGCTAATCCGAGCAGAGCGCCACAACTATGTTGCGAGCACACTTGCTCCGACTCTCCGGCATCGCGCGTGCAGAAAGCCGAAACCAACCACTGCGGCAGAGCTGCGAGCTGGCTTGCTCCGAATCTCCGGCATCGCGCGTGCAGAAAGCCGAGACCAAGCACAGCGGCAGAGCTGCGAGCACGCTCTCTTTGACTCTGCGGCAATTCTCATGCAGAAAGCCGAGACCAAGGCCCTGGTAGAAAATTTCACTATTATTTGGTCATATTTTGACCAGTTTTAGAAAATATGATCAAGAAATGACCAATATTAATCAGAAAATGACCAATTTATCCGCTTATTGAGGACGGTTAATAGTCAAAAACTGCTATAAATATAAATCATTGTATTATTTTATTATAATAAATAATACATTAATTTATTTTTTTATTATTAATTATTATACTAAATTATGGATAAATATTAATATTAAATAAAATTTGTAACCACAAATATAACTTTTATCAATTATTTTTAATAAGAAACGAGTTCGATGAAAAAATTAAATTTATGTATCCCATTCACGATATTACATCAGTTAGTGTGGTTGACAAATTTTTTCTAATAGTCTTGAGAACTATATCACAACTTTCTTCAACAGTTAATTCATTTTCACTGCAATCATTGTTTACGCTGTTTTTACAAACCTCAAATTTTACACTTTTCTACTCTTCTCCAATAGACTTGTTAGACTTATTGACTTAATACATTAGTCTATTTTCTTCCTTTTTTTAAATTTTCTTTTCTTATTTAAAGACTCCATACTTTTCAAAAAATGAACTACTTTATTAATTTGTATCTGTTTTGCAGTTCTCTCAAGTTTTGGAAACTCTAACGCTTTTTCTCTCTCTTCCTCGTTTTCTCTTTCTCCCTCACTCTCTTTTAGCGTACTTGCAAGGAAAGGTTAAAACAGAGTCATGGCAACCTGAGAACTAACCTTAAATCTCTAAAATATTTAATTAAAGTCTCTGCCATTTTTACCATGCTGTAACATAATTTTTAGGCTTTTTGTGATCCGTTTTAACTTTATCGTATTAGCAAGTTAATTTTTGTAAAGAAATTCTCTCCATTGAAGAAAAAAATATATTTATGAATTTATTTGCATGAAGTATATATCTATATATATTAGCAATTTCACCATATTTTGGTCATTTTATGATTGAAAAATTAGTCATAAAAAAATGACTAATAAATGACTAATGGCCATTTTTGAATGGTCTATTTTCTACCAGAAGGGTAACGACAGAGTTACAGGCTCGCTCACTTTGAATTTCTGAACATTGACGTACCAAAAGCGAGGCCAAGCACTCTAACGTTAAAAATTTACATATAAAAAAGCAAAATTTCTTTTTCTTTTGTTTTTCTGTAAGTTTTAACACTTTATGTGAAGTATAATTTATTTAAGTAAAATTCTATAATATTATAAAAATTAAATTTTATTTCATAAAATTTTGTTTATAATGTTTCTTAACTTAAAAATTGATGTGATACTTTACTTTTACCATTATTCGCCTGAGTACATTAATGTAATAATGTAAATTTATAATTTTGATTTATTTTTAATACCTTATTTGTGCGATTATTAGTGCTTTTATACCTTTGAATTGATGTTAACTTTATTTTAATCCTTCTTATTTTTTTTATATTTATAGATTTATTAGGACATATTGAAACTCAGAAAGTTTAAAGTAATTTGAAAAAAAATTCTTTAGGTATTTATAAGTAGTCATTATTGACTTCTTCTTTATAAACTATATTATTGTATTGTTACAAATTTCGTATACAAATGGAGTTTGCTTGGCGTTGGGGGAAGATATTTACAATTGATTTTTGGGTCGTAGTTCCAATTTTAAATTCAATAATTTCAAAAAAGTAGCAGCGTTATTTCTTTTATCTTTTATAAATATCATATATATATATATAGCTTATTAAATTGCATTTGTTAATTGTTTAACGTATTTTTAAGAAAATGATATTTATTATAATATTTCATATATAATATTTATTCAATTGAGTAGGGATGAATGTAATTTTATACTCTCTTAAAGTTTATAACGATATAAAAAGTATATACCGGTTCTAAGTACATTTATTAATTCTTTTGTAGCTTTGAAGTAAAATGAGATTTATTGAATTGAAAAGTAAACATATTGATCAAAAACAAACCAAAATGTTTTTGCTAAATTTTATTATTTAACGACTTAACTAATTTTTTTTTATTTTTAAAAAATAATTAAATTTTAGCGACAACGGGGAAATAACTGAAAACTTTTTAATTCATAAAAAAGTATGAAAAATAGTCATTTTATAATCAATCATAATAATTTTTTCTCCAAACGTATTAAATTTTAAAGAAAACGTCATGAATATTTTATCAGATATCATGTGTATATATATATATATATATATATATATATATATATATATATATATATATATATATATATATATATATATATATATATATATATATATATATATATATAATAATAATACTATTAGACAACATAAAAATCAATTGTAAATATCATATCTTCTCTCATACACCAAGAGAACTACATTCGTATACGAAATTTGTAACAATACAATCATATAGTTTATAAAGAATAACTTAATAAATGACTACTTATAAATATCTAGACAAATTTTTTGTAAATTACTTTGAATTATCTAAGTTTAATTTTATAATTATTGGAATTGTAACTTTACCATCTATAAGAGAAACTGAAATCGTTACGCTTGACGAGTACATTTTATTTATCATCAGCTTTATTAAAATACGAATTTATAAAAATACGAATGATTAAAATAAAGTTAAAATCAATTCAAAGGTATAAAAGCACTAATAATCGCACAAATAAGGTATTAAAAATAAATCAAAATTATAAATTTACATTATTACATTAATATACTCAGGCGAATAATGGTAAAAGTAAAATATTACATCAATTTTTAAGTGAAGAAACATTTTAAACAAAATTTTATGAAATGAAATTTAATTTTTATAATATTATAGAATTTTACTTAAATAAATTATACTTCACATAAAGTATTAAAACTTACAAAAAAAGAAAAGGAAAAGAAATTTTGCTTTTTTAAATGTAAATTTTTAACGTTTAGAGTGCTTGGTCTCGCTTTCAGTACGTCAATGTTCAGAAATTCAAAGTGAGCGAGCCTGTAACTCTGTCGTTACCCTTGGTCTCGGCTTTCTGCATGGGAAATGCCGCAGAGTCAAAGAGAGCGTGCTCGCAGCTCTGCCGCTGTGCTTGGTCTCGGCTTTCTGCACGCGCGATGCCGGAGATTCGGAGCAAGCCAGCTCGCAGCTCTGCCGCAGTGGTTGGTTTCGGCTTTCTGCACGCGCGATGCCGGAGAGTCGGAGCAAGCGTGCTCGCAACATAGTTGTGGCGCTCTGCTCGGATTAGCGTAATCGTTTACACAGAAAGTCGTAATTATTTACAGCGACATGGTTACGCATTCATACATCACGATTTTCTGTAATCACTCGCTTCGAATATTGTTCGCAAGCAACCGCTCAGATTAACTTCGCAGCGCTGGCTTCGGGTTTTTTTTCAGTGTAGGAAGACCGTTACATAAATTAAGTTCAAAAAAAGAGAAATTTCTATGGCTAGAAGAATATCAAATAGCATTTGACACGTTACGTGAGAAGCTATGTGAAGAGCCTGTGCTGGCCGCGCCTAACTTAAGCGAGCCATTTATAGTAACAACAGATGCGTCTGATTATGCAATAGGCGCAATATTGAGTCAAGGAAAAATCGGCGAAGATCGACCTTGTGTATATGCCTCACGATGTTTAAAAGGAAGCGAACTCAGATATACTGTATATGACGAAGAATTGTTGGCAGTAGTTTTTGGAAAAGAATAATTTAGGCCGTATTTATACGGTACAAAATTCACAGTAGTTACAGATCATGAACCGTTAAAGCATTTCCATACAAGCACAAAGCCTGATTTAAGATTTATTAGATTGAAAGCAGCGTTACGAGGATATACGTTTGATGTAGTGTATAGACCAGGAAGGAAAAATAATGCAGCTGATGCATTGTCTAGAAATCCGGTAATTGTAGACGGCGAAGAAAATCATGAATTACCACGCAGAAATGTATCAATTAGCAGATAAGCAAGAAAATCAGGAACCAAACGCAAGCGAATGCGGACCGCCAGCAAGAATTTTTATTACACGCGCAATAAATAAAAATGCGAATAAAACTAAAGAAGAAGATTCAAGTTCAGAAAATTTTGAAAATCCTAAAAAGAAAATGCTTATTAAAGAATCAAGTGACGAGTCAGAAATTAATAGTATAACCGGATCTGAAAAAAATTGGAATTATGCAAAAAGAAAGAAAGACCCTTGGAAAAGATTGGCGTACAAAAGGAAAAGGCGGAATAAGAAAGTGTTAAAAACACGTAAAACTCAGGCAGATAGAAAGAAAAAATTAATTCAAGCTTAACGGCAGGCCGGAGTAGATCCTGATACCGACCGAGTAACAATTGAGTTGTTTGTTATTTACTCAAGTATTCATCGGTGTATCTTCAAAGTAAAGGTTGAGCGCAATAGATATTATTATTATGAACATCTATGCACAAGAAAAAAAAATTCTACCGCTTTGTTTTTGAGAAAAGTAAGGAACACCGAAGTAAAAGTTTATGTTTATAATATTTTTGCGTTCCTTACTTTTCTCAAAAACAAATCGGTAGATTTTTTTCTTCTTATGCATAAATATTTGTAATAATAATATCTATTGCGCTTAACCTTCAATTTGCAGATACACCGATTAATACTTGAGTAAATAACAAAAATTTCAATTAGACAAGGATAGCGAATCCGGCCTGCTCTTAAAATATAATAAGTCAAGCACAAGACGACGGTAAGCTCGCATGTATGCGGAAAAGCACAAACATGCGAGAAGGAATTCTTGCAGCGAGTACACCAGTAGATAAGCCACATGCAGTGTCATCAAGAAAAGAAAAGAAAATGTATGAGTCAGCGAGCGAAATATTAAAAAATAAAAGTATATTGAAAAATAATAGAAACAGCTGCGACGTAGAATCGTCATTAGAGACAATAAATGTAAAATCGAAAGCATCTCAACACAACGGCACCAAAATAGAAAAAGAGAAGGAGACACATGATGATTCACAACACACTCCGCAAAGTAAAGAAAGTAGCCGAGGAAGTATATTAAATCTGATTCCAGAAATGATAGCAAAAATGCGCGCTCGATTTTTAGTTGATGTGCAAGAACAAGAGATAAATGGTAGAGAAGGTGTACAAATAAATATATGCGAAGAAACACCAGGAGAAGTAGCAAAAGCGCTAAGAGGCAATGTACCTCAAGAAATAATAAATCAAACAGAGTTTAATGAGCGAGAAAAAGTTCGCCCTTAAATGCCAAGAGAATACTACAAGTTAGTACCAAACATAAGCTCAGAAAAAGATAAAGAGAAAAAATCATTAAGAATAAATTCTGAAGTCAAAATTATTGACAGTGAAACAGACAAAGGCTCATATTTCGAGGACGAGTTTGAGGTACAAGATACAGGTAAAAATCAAGGGAAAGAAATTATAAGTGAGAGTGAATGCGAGAGAGATAAGCATGACGTCAGTGAATCTGAGTCGCAAGACGAAAGCATGGAGCAGAAAGAGGATGAGAGTGACGTAGAATTAGATAGAAATGATGTAAATAAGACTGAGTCGCAAGACCTTGAGGAAGAAAAAGCTGACGAAGAAAGTAAGCATATGGATGGAATAGAAACGATAGAAGACGATGACGAAAATGGACCAATAAGTTGAAGTAATTCCTTTAATGATGGTGCAGGTGTATTTAAGATATATGATGCAAGTGATGAATGTGCACAACACTGGTTGCATTTGATAAGGGATGACAATATACCGAAAGACAGTAATTGTTTTTTTCACTCAGTAATTGAAGTATGTAATTTGGGAATGTCCGCAAATAAATTAAGAGACATTTTATTAGACGCAATATCATTAGGTGCATGCGGAGACCCACAAACAGCAGGAGCTATTTTGACGTCACGCACAAGGCACGCAGATGTTGATTGTGTATTTATATTTTCGTGCGAGTTTAATCAAAATATCTGTGTCCATTTCATAACAGATTATGATGAAACTCTATATTGTCGTTTCAAGGCAAATAGTTCAAATAATTTTATTCATTTACATTTAAAAGGAAGGCATTTTACGCCGTACCTTTATACAAGGAAAAATAATATAGTTAAAGGACATTAAAATAATAAAGAAAACGAAGGAAGTACAGCGTCGAGCGAAAACGACAATAAACAACGGGATAATAATATCAATAAGCCAGGTACTCCTATTACACCTACAACAGACGTACTGACGCAAGGAAAAAAGAGTCAATCACATAAGATAAGTGATGCGCTCGAGCGTTGCCTTGTAAAGAATGCAAGGCCGCCGCGCGAAAAACCGCCTTAGGCTCCGTTAGATAACGAAAAACCACAACCGTTTAGTAAATTAAAAATATTAAGGGAGCATCCATTTACATACAAAGAAAATATTATCTTCACAATGTCCACTGACTGCTACTTAGACACGGAAATGGTGGAAGCCCTCATTGAACGTTTGTATATAAATCCTGAAGAGTTAATAAATAGAAAATTTGCAGTAGGAAAAATACATGTATCCAATTACAAAGATAATTTTATGTTTTGTGCGTTTGTTAAAACACATATTGACGACGAAATATTAAAAGGAGATATTAAAAAGTGTATCAAAAATTTGAAGAAAATAATTGTACAGTACGATATTCCATACGTTAGTGTCGCGAGAGACTTGGCAATGCTCTCAACTAGCGACTGGACATACTTCATAGAAATGTTTAATGAAATATTCGCAAATATGCCATTAGTAGCAGTATTTTACCAAAATAATATTCCAGTACCACTGATAGAAGATAGATATAGACTACTCAAAGAATATCATGAAGCAGCTATAGGTGGGCACAGAGGAATCAATAAGACATATTGCAAGATAGCAGCAGATTATTATTGGAGAAACATGAGACCAGACGGGCGACAATTCGTCCTAGGCTGCGAAAATTGCCAAACGAAAAAACTAGAACGTGTTAAAACACGGCTACCTATGTTGATTACAGACACACCTGCAAAAGCATTTCAAAAATTATCTATGGATTTTTACGGGCCATTAAAACAAACAAAAGAAGGATATAGATATGTGCTGACAGTGCAAGACTGGCTAAATAAATATTGTATATTAATACCGACGGTGCATGCAGACGCAGAAGTAGCACACGCCCTTACATGGAAAGTATTGGCATATTTCGGGCCACCATCTGATATTGTTACAGATCAAGGCAGGCATTTCGTAAATAATCTACTTGAAGAATTTGCAGAGATATTTAAAATATAAAAATATTGCACAACTGCGTATCATCTCCAAAGTCAAGGAGGAATCGAACGCATGCATCATACAGTAACGGAATATCTAAAAGCATATATGAAAGAAAAGTCAGAATGGGCCGAATGGCTAGACTTATGCCAGTTAGCATATAACAGTACAAAACACGAAGCAACAGGATACAGCCCTTACGAACTAGTGTTCGGAAACAAAGCACGTATACCGTCAAGCTTTCTACCGAAAGAAAAATTACAAACATATGATGAATATTTAAAAGAAACGGTAGAAAACCTTTCTCAATCACAAACGTTAGCGGCAATGAACCTAGTACAGGCCAAGTACAGGTCAAAATATTACTACGATAAGAAATTAAACACTTAACACTTCCGAGAGGGTGAGAGCGTTTACTTACTAAAACAACCGCAGAAGGGTAAATACGACGCGCAATATAAGGGACCGTACGAAATCATAGAAATAAATAACGCGAAACATAATGTAACAATAAAAAACGCGCGGAAGATAAAAACGGTTCACGTAGACAAAATAAAGCGCGCAACTACGGTAAAGGCACCTCCTCCTTTCACAGACAAGGCAAATAATTAATTTTTCAATATGGAATGCAACGAAAACTTTTCTTTTTCCGCGGCCTTCGGACGAGGAAAAAGAAAAAAAATATATGATTACTACTTATGAAAAAATAAATAGGAAAGTAATTAATAAAATGAAATAGTAACAAATTTGAATTATTGAATGGGAAATAATGAAATATCCTCCAGGGCGCGACAATAAAGTATAGGATTATGTTAACCCTTTCAGAACGGAATTATTATTTCATCATGAAAAGTTCTGATAACCATTTAGCGATGATAAGTGTTCATTTATTAAGCAATTTTTGCGATAAAAAAAATTTTTTTTTTTTTTCTTTTCAAGTTTTCTTAGTTTCTATCAAAGATATAATAACTTAGGCCCTCAGTTTGAGATCGGAAATAGTCCACTTCAATCTAATACACATATTTTTTTTACAAAATTTGAAGCCACTTTTGCACAATTTCAAAAAAACCAAAAAATGTCAATGTACATTGTAATGTACATTGGTTCTGAAAGGGTTAAAGGGTACAAAAACAACGAACACAAAGAAATGAATGGAAAAATAAATAAAGTAAATATTGGTAAATAATTAAACGTACAGCGAAGCGTCAGGCAGGATAGGGCTGCAAAAATTTTCTAACTAGCCAGGATTAATTAATTAATTAGAGAAAATGGTAACGTAATACCTAAATAATTAACAAAAGAAGAGAAAACAATGTTACACAACTCTATTAGTAAAATTTAGTATAAATTAGATTACAATCTTGCCTAAAGTTCCTTAAGAACATCCCCGTATTCCTTACAGAAATATTAGGCCAATGAATGAACAAAAGAGTGATAAATCATACAAATCGAAAAAAAGAGAGAAAAAAAATAAAATTGCACGAAAATTATGGACGATTGATCGTCTCTATGTTGTGATAAAACAACTTAACAGCAGGCCGGAGTAGAACCTGATACCGACCGAGTAACAATTGAGTTGTTTGTTATTTACTCAAGTATTAATCGGTGTATCTTCAAAATAAAGGTTAATCGCAATAGATATTATTATTATGAATATCTATGCACAAGAAAAAAAAATCTACCGATTTGTTTTTGAGAAAAGTAAGGAATGCCGAAGTAAAAGATTATGTTTATAATATTTTCGCGTTCCTTACTTTTCTCAAAAACAAAGCGATAGATTTTTTTTTCTTGTGCATAAATATTTGTAATAATAATATCTATTGCGCTTAACCTTCAATTTGCAGATACACCGATTAATACTTGAGTAAATAACAAAAATTTCAATTAGACAAGGACAGCGAATCCGGCCTGCTCTTAATAAGTCAATCGACAAAACATGCATAGAAAAGTAAAAGAAAGTGCAAAATAAAAAAAAATAGAGAAAATGGCTGTTTAATACAGTAAACTATCAATGCATGTAGCATCAATTCTCTCAACTAAAAGAATTGGACAATAAATATGACCGATAAACATACATATATATATATATATATATATATTAAGAATTAAGGAATGGCCTAATATACAAAAAAAGAACGTTTACCTAGATCTTATCCCAAATCCATAGGAACGGAACGCGAGAGTGATTGATATCGAATGAATAAAAAACAAAAAATTTTTGACAGAGTTTTGAGTTGAGTAACATTGTCATATAGGGTTGATGCGAGCATAAGAAGCAAAAAAAGAATGTCATCTGCGTTCAAACATGCAACCGTATGCTGATTGACGCAAAGTTCCTTATAAAATGATTTTCCGAAATACTAAAGAAAAAAATCAATATATTTGAATTATAAAGAGATCATATTTTTTTTCTCAAAAAAAATTCTAAACAAATTATTTTATTAACATTAATTAATTTAAAAATAAAAGAAAAATGTTTTTTCTCATAATTTTAACGATATACAAAAAAAAGAGATAGTATAGCAAAAAAAAAGGGGGATTTAGTGAATAAGGATTATTGTAAGTCGCACCCTGAAGTATAGATATATCTATATAAAGAAAAATAAGTAGTAAGCAATAATAGATAAATAGATGCAAGCTAAATGCAACGGTGAAAGGAGCAGATGCAAACAAGGCGAAATAAACGTATATCAAAAATCAATATGTTAAGAAGCAGGCAGGGCTAGGGTAAGAAATAGCGAGTATAATAGGTAATATCAACAATTCGAATACTTACGAGATATAGACGACACGTGCTTATGATAGTCCATGGCAAGGAATATAAATTTTAAATAAATAAGTAATAATAATAAATATAAATGAAAGAGGAAATATAAATAAATAAGGCGATGACACCAAAAATTCAAAAAAAGAAACAGAAATGGTCGAATTATAGATAATAAACGAGTTACTCGACTGAAAAAAAAGAAAAAGAGTTAAATAATAATAAATAGTCGAATTAAAGAAAAAATAAGAACAGCAATAATTACCTGACTACCAGCGGGTTCAGCAACGGCACCCGTGGAAAACGAAACAAGTTCCTGCAAAGAGAAAAAAAAGTTGGTAAAATAGAAAAATTTTTTTTAGGGAAAAAATAAGTAAATACCGGAATATCGTCGAGGGTATCAGGTTCGCGCACAGCCAGCGCAGAATTACGGATGGAACGAACATCCTGAAAAAAAAAGAAAAAAAACAAGTGACAAAAGAAAAAGAAAAAAGAGAGTAACCAGCAGTGAAAAATGAGGATAAAGAAAATATATAAATACTTACAATAGGCAAGCAAGCGGCCGTCGGACCTGTAACAACGTGGGACGCGTGAGCAACAACTACGTCGACAAGCATCGGGTCATCCCCAATAACCTCCTCAATAGTAACCTAAGAAAAAAACCAGAGAAATAGAAGTAAAGAAAATTAAATTAAAAGCAAATTAAGCAAAAAGTAGGAACAGAGTCAATAAAATAGGTAAGGGGACAAAGAAGAAGTACCACAAGGCAAATCACATCTGAAGGAATCTACCGAAACAAGAAAAGAAGGCATGGCAAACGGGAAAATAAGCATTGCGTTATACACACTACATATAAAATTTTCAAATACATAACAATAGGAAAAAGAAAAAATAAGGAGTTTTTAACATACAAGAGAAAAATAGATGGAAAATTTTTTAACATTAAAAAGAAAAATAAGTAGAAAATATTTTAACAGGAAGGAGAAAAACAATAGAAATCGTTTTAACAGCAAAGAGAATAAGGAATTTTTTTTAACAGGAAAAAGAAAAAAAATATGGAGTTTTTAACATAAAAGAGAAAAATAGATAGAAAATTTTTTTTAACATAAAAGAGAAAAATAGATAGAAAATTTTTTTAACATAAAAGAGAAAAATAGATAGAAAATTTTTTAACATGAAAGAGAAAAATAGAAAATTTTCCAACATAAAAGAGAAAAATAAGCAGAAAATATTTTAACAGGAAGGAGAAAAACAATAAGAAATACTTTTAACAGTAAAGAGAATAAGGAATTTTTTACAGCAAAAAGAAAAATAAGGAATTTTAACAGGAAAGAGAAAGATAGATAGAAAATTTTTAACATAAAAGGGAAAAATAAATAGAAAATATTTTCAGCAGAAAAATGAACAAGGATTTTTTTTAAACAAAAAAAGAGAAAGAAAAATAGATTTTTTTGACAGAAAAGAGAAAAATAATAGGAAATCTTTTAACAAGAAGAAAAAATATAAGCTTAAAAGAATTAAATGAATCAACCATCAAACGCACAATTAGAAATAAATAAATGGAAACAGAAAATCATGTAACATAGACCCTTATGAAAAGCAATATAGGAAAAAGAGAAGAATGAAAATCATGAAGAAGGAAGAAAAGATAGCAAGAGGGAAAAAAAGGGAACGTTGACTAGAAATAATAATAGAGAATTAATAGCTACAAATATAAAAGCGTTAAAATAGATAGAAAGTACTTACGGAAGACGGCTCAGCGTACATAGAGCCCGGGGGGCGACGATCTTTCCAACTCATCCGCGGCCGCTACACACATCGCACTAAAAGCGCGAAGCATAATGCCGAAGTTCTCCTCAGTAAATTCCATGCTTCACAGAAAAACACACAAAAAAAAGGGAACTTTTTGAAAAAAAAAACAAGGAAAACCTTGACACAATTAATAAGCTTGAGACATGATGCGTGCTCTACAAAGGCTCAACGACAAACTGAGCGCGCAGAGGAATGCATACAGCATCCGTTGTAATCAAGGTGTTACCGGACACCCAGTTATCGATATAAAATGTAAACATTCAGCAATTTTCGACGACCTAGTCGCTCTAAACGACTACTTAATGTACAATAGAGAATAAATTATAAAAGAAGTAATGGTTCTCAAATCAAAAAAAGTAATACAAAAATCAGATTGCTCTCATCGTCAAAGAACGTGAAGAGGATACTCCTTTTACGTAACAGTGACACGTAAAGAGTCACATATAATAAAAACATGTGAATTCGTAAATCAAAAAAAGTTAAATAGGGAAGAATGGTATTGGGTTTGGAAATTTGCTTGCCAGCGCCACCACGTGGCCCTTTGATAAGCTGTGAGAGAAGGATTATATTGCGTACCCTATTTAATCTTGTGTATTTATAAAACTTTTTTATGAAGTAAATAAATAAAAATGTAATTATTTGATTATGTTAAATATAACTTTATGACATATCGTTTTAAGGTAAATATATGTCCAGTGCATAATTTATTCGAAATGATTCACAAAAGATGATTGTTTTGGTGTTCATTTTTCGATAGGTTATAGCTTCAGATACTGCTTTAGAATGGTTAAAAATGTAAACATTGTCAGCTAGAAAGAGCCGTCAAAATTTTTATAAACTTAACTGTTTTATTTATGTACCCTATAACATGTGCGATTTTTTCTACAAAAATTCTCCATGTTTCCTTTTTCCTATGCAAACTAATTTTTTTATCTTTTTTTATACTATTTAATTAAAAAATTACAAAATATTAAAATTTTCGTATGCAACCAATGTAATTCTCGAGCAGTATCCTTCTCTCACAGCTTATCAATTGGCCACGCGATGGCGCTGACAAGCAAATTTCCAAACCCAATACTAATAACACTAAACTAACCTCACCAAGAAAAAGAGAAAATAAAATTGCAAAAATCGTATACCTTGTCAACAAAAACGTACAAAAAAAATCACGAAGGACGCGAATTCAAACCCCAAGTAGAAAAGTAGCTATGAAGTCGCTAAATAACCCTTAACCGATCGCAAGGTGAAATCACTCAATTAAACGAATAGAATGAAGAATAACAGCGGGGTTTGGAAGAAAGGAGGTTCTTTAAGGAACGGGAAATGAGAAACTAGCTACTTATATTTACCCGACCACAGAATGGGCAGCAGTAAACGAGGGAATGAACAAATATACGGCACTAGGAAAAAGCGATTTGAGTGAATGTAAGTTACTACGAAGAATAAGAATTTGTGAACATGCGCAGCTAGTCCAAACTATTAACAACGACGCGAGCTGCGAGTTCAAACTGCTTAGGAAGGACAAAATAGAGAACATCAAAGATTGCGACGTAAGAATCATAAATCTGTCGACACCGGTATGGCTCCGGTTAATGAATAGAAATACATGGGCCTTTGCAGTACCAAAAGAAGAGAAATTGAGCATAGTATGTAATGAAATGTTAGAGATAAAAAGCTCACAAAAGTCCGGAAAAGTGCACCTACCACAAGGTTGCATAGCAAAGGGGTCAAATGTAGAGCTGGCAGCAGATAGAGAGTTTACAGTAGAAGCGCAAAGAATTGAGATAGGAAGTATGGGAGATGAGACGGACATTTTTCAAAGCTTAAATAATTCAGAAATAATCACACACATGAAAGAAATTTTAAAAAGTAGTACAAAACCAGTAAGCGCAACACTAAGCTCGGCATTAAAATCAAGCCAAGCCCTGCAGGATATAATAACGAAAGCACGCGCGTTAGGAGAAAATAAAGCGGTAAAGGTAGAATTTAAAACCTTCAAAACAAAAATAGTTATCTTCGGTAGCGCGGCAATAGGACTAATAGTTACGGTAGCATTACTATATAAATATGTAGGTAAGGGAGAGTCCCTTTTATTAATGGTTGTAAGATTGTTCACAGGTGGACGAGAACGAAGAGAAAGACCCAACGAAAATCGAATACAAAACATAGATCAGCAACTACGGGTGGCATATACTCCGGGCCTGATGGCTCAATGGGCACGAAGATCCGTATACTGGCAACCGACAATCGCCAGAATGCCAGCGCTGCAATGGCCAACAACCCAATATGATTAAAAAAAAAAAATATATAGAAGAAAAGAATACAATAATTGCATTTTCGTAGGCTAAGGATAACTCTTTGTAACATTTTTATATAAGTTTTGATAATGCTTGTATCTATTGCATAATTTTCACTAAAAAGATAAGAGAGAGAGACTACATAAAGTCGTAGCTCAAATGGAAAAAAAGTATTTAAAAATAAACAGTAGAATAAATTAATACGCAAATGACACAACACCAACACAAAACAAATAGAAAAAGCTAGAGATTTTTGTAAAATAGGGCGGGCATCGGCTCGCGTAGGTACACAAAAAGTACCAATTACACTTTAGGGACTTAATTTTAATAATTTTTTATTGTATTTGTGTGTACGTTCTTGGCTTCGGGGGCCGAAGCCTCGCGGCCTTGGATGTGCTACGTACATTATATCGTACGTGTATTAAAGTATAAAGCATAAAATAAGGTAGAAACTCAAAAAAATGCGACTTCGAGTTTCCGGACCAATAGTCGCACGGTGCGCAAAGTGCTGATTCGACACTTCGTCACAGGCAACTTACATCGTCGCTCTAGACGACAACGAGCGTCAGACCATCGCCGGACGCGCTAGAACAAAGTCGTATCTAGTCTCTCTCATACTGTATTTGCTATAGTAAATATTAGTCACTTATTACTAATTCTCTCGTTCATTTATTTGCATCCTCACACTCCCCATAGGAGTGTGTATCAATTAAATCCCACGTAACTCTACGTAAAATTTAAATTACAATTTATCAAAATTTTATTGATGGTTATATTTTTTAACTAATTATATTTTATTTAAAACAATTTGTAAATTGAAAAATGTTACTTTCAGTTATCAATTTATTTTCTAAATATTGAGTATCACTGCTGAAGTTGAGTGCCACTGCTTTTAATTTTAATATTTTATTCGGTTGTCGTGTTAAATTTTATTCGAGATAATTCGAACCCAATATCGATTGACTTTTGCGCGTTTGTTTACTTTTGCGCTTATAATGTATACGCTGGATTTCGTTTATATCATTTGATGTGCCATGCGAAAGCAACTTGAACACGAATTCTTTTATGCACTTTCTCTTTTCAAATTTTAATTCGTTTTCAATGTACCATCTCAAAGCATTCCAAATGATTTTACTTTTATTCTCGGGAAATTTTTAGTCTTTCTATTTCTTTTTCGAAATCATATAAGTGCTCTATTAATCTGGGCATGTTATCGTTGAATCTATGGCATATTACGATATTATATATTATTATCAATGCTAAGGAACTATATGCGTTTAAAAATCTAGTAACTTTTTTAGTGATTTTCTTTAACTGCTTATAACTAGGGAAATATTGAGCGTTGGTGTCTAAAATTCTGTTTCCTTTCATATTTTGACATTTCAAAACTTATCCCAAAGTTTGAGCAAAATCCGTGATGCGGAGTTGTGATACTCTCCTAGTAAGACTAATATCAAGAACCTTATTTGATTAGAGAGGTTGCGATAAATGTAAAAATAAGAGTAAATTATTACAAAAGTGAGGCAGTTTATACAAATAGATTAAAGAAATAGTACACGGAGAGAAAAATCATCCCAATAACGCATGCTAGTTCACATGCTCAAAGAGAATATCAATATAAAATTTTATTATGTTACGGAATATCTTATACTCTTATTTCATCTATGACATTCATAGGTAGCATAGAATGTCCGTATCCTACTATTGAATGGCGCTCAAGCAAGCGGTGAATAAGTTGCATATAACTACAGGCTGTTGTGCATGCTCCTGTTGCTTAATACTGCGCTATCCTTCGTTAGCTCAGGCTAAATCCTCTCAGGGGATATAACGCGAGCGAAGAGAGCTTGATATGTTAAGCAATTGTGGCATAACTTGCTAATGTCCTACATTTCCCTGCACCGCATGCCGTTGAAGCGTTCGTTCATTCACTTTGTGAAGGGTTCGTCATACACTCAACGAACATTGATTCGTGTGGAAAATTTTAAAATTGTACAATGCTATTGGATAATACTGTTGTATCGGTTATTCTCATTGGAGGATTTCAAAAATGTTCCACACGAATTAATGTCCGTCGAGTGTATATTAAATTATTTTACGCCATTCAAAACATTTTTTTTTTAAATTAGTAAATATAAATTTAATTATATAAACAATAACCATAAATCAAATAATTTCAAATTTAATATCTAATTATTTCAAAATAAAAACATAATATTTTTGGTCTAGTGCATAACGTGCACGCCTTTTATTTTGACTGCGCGAGTTCAACTCTCGGCCAGAACCACTTTTTTTTAACTGTTTTTAGTATTTAAATGTTTTCATGATTTTTTTTATTTGCATTTTTTATATTTTTTCAGTAATATAATTACGTATAAAATGAGATTTATGTTAAATATTATAGTTATATACATTATTTAAAGAATATTAAAATATCTATCATTAAAATTTTATTTTATGCGAAGATATTAGATATGCTTGTATTTTTTACTGCATATTTAAATGGAGAAAATGAATTATTTCTCATAGGAAATAGTTTAAAAAAATATCATTAAATAAATATAAGTTATCTTTATAATACCATAGTACGATTTTGTCTTTACAAATACAGTAAACAAAAAATTCCCGGTAAAATTTTAGAAAAAAGATGATTTTTTAAATAGAAATATCTTAAGTTCTATTGGTCATAGAATAAGAAACAAAAATTTTTATAAATTGTATTCTCTTTTTTTCAATTATAGTACTAAGGTGGTTTTGGGAAATTTCAATACTAATCTGTGTTCTGAATCCGATGATTTTGTGTTTTTGAAGAGCCTTATTAAGGAAACTGCACTTTTTTTCTGTGACGTATAGACCTACGCTTCATACCTATTTCTCTGGTACGTGGCTCGAGTTATGCCTTGTTGATGCTAATGACTTACTGCTTAACTATTGGAAGACTGATATTCCAATTATTAACGAACACGATTTTATCGCTGCGACTGTAAAGTCGTCTGTCTCTAGACCTATACTTAATGATTTTATTTATCGTGATTATAAAGCGATTCACAGAGTTGCTCTTCTTGATTATTTTCGTTCGTTGAATTGTGCAATGTGTAGCGGGGTCTCTTCTCTTTTGGCTCGCTTTGAACGTCTTCATACTCGTCTTAATCAAGCTATACCACGGGTTTTGCCTGTCAGGCGTGTTCTGCAGAGCGGGAATCATCGTCCGTGGTTCACCTCTGAGCGTAACCGCTCAATCCATGAGGGAGAGAGAGCGGCTTTACAGGCGCTACGAACGTACTAGACTGCATGTTGATCTTGTGTGTTATGTAGAAGCATGTGATCGGGCTCCTGCATGCATTGAATTAGCTTAACTTCTGTACTACCACAACAGACTATTTAAGAATACTGACACATGACGGATCTGGAAAGAACTCAAGAACCTTGGCATGTTTTCCAGTAGTAGTGACTCTTAACATACTTTTTCAATGAATGATCTGAATCGATATTTTGGTAATGCGTTTGATCCTCTGGTCCCCTTGATCTCTGATTACATGAGTACACTTGCTCTAAATGAATCACTCAAATCTATCTTTAAGCTTAATATAGTTACTTTGGAGGAGGTATGGATGGCTGTCTGCTATTCAGCTTCATAGGCCAGAGGGTTTGACGCTGTTCCTCAATCTATCGTTCGCTCGGCCATTGTGGTTATTGGACCTTTATTGTGTCGTATTTATAACGACTCATGGCGCGAGTCCCTATTTTCTTCGTGCTGAAAGATTTCGCTGGTTACTACAATCAACAAGATCTCTTCTCCTCAGGCTTTTGGTGGCATTAGGCCAATTTCTTTTTTATTTTTTATGTCCAAGATTCTCGAACGTCTAGTCTATGATCAACTTTACTACTACTTGTCTACGTGACAGCTACTGGACTCTTATCAGACTGGATTTTGAACTGGAAATAGTACCCAGACCGCACTACTGAAACTAACTGAGGACATTAAACTCAACATGGACAATTCTACGTGACTATGCTGTTGTTATTTGACTTCAGCAAAGCATTTGATACAGTATGCCATATCTCTCTGCTTAGAATAATATCTTCTCTTGACATCTCACATTCAGTTGTACAATGGTTTGCGTCTTATCTCTCTGAGAGACAACAGGCTGTTATTAATGCAGATGGTAATGCATCTGACCATGTAACATTAAATACTAGTGCTCCTCAGGGCTCTGTCCTTGATCCACTGTTGTTTTTTATATACATCAATGATGTGGCTGCTGACTTCCATGCAGATATACAACATCCTATTCATGCTGATAATCTTCAGGTTTACATTTATTTTCCAATTGCCAAGCTAGCTTCTGTTACTGCTCTTATGAGTGATTAAGCTGTCGATATCCTTAACAGGGTGACGAACAATCATCTAAAATTAAACGTCAAGAAAACTATAGCTATTATTATTTGTGTGCCAATAAATGGTGATCTTATTAAATTTGAATTTTCTGTTCGTAGTCTCGGTGTATGGCTTGATAGTAAGTTGAATTGGAAGGACCACATTGCGAATATGTGCAGCAAAAGTCATTCATTGCTTTATAGACTAATTTTCTTTCGAAAAAGTATCACCATGGCACCACGTAAGCATCTTATCCATTCCTTACTGTTTCCTTTGCTTGATTACTGTATTTTCGTCTATATTGACCTTTCCGCTGAACTCGATCTGAGGCTTCAAAGGGTAGTAAACTCTGGAATTCGTTACATCTATGGTGTTAATAGGCGCGAGTACATCTCTGCTTATAGGTTCTCCATAGGCTGGTTATCCACTCTAGGTAGTAGAAACTACTTTACTACTACCATTTCATATAAAATGTTTCTATTATGCTCACCTTCATATCTATATTCTAGGTATCTGTGGAGCCAGCTTATGAGACACTGAGGGGCGATATGGGACCGTTAACCATTCCTTTTTTGTCTACCGAGTATAACCAAAGATCATTTCTGGTTGCGTTATCGCACCTATAAGACGGTTTACTATCATCATTAAGAAATTCACTATCATTGGTATCATTTGAAGCATATTCACACTACCTTTATCTTGAAAATGAGCCTCTGCTTCAAGTTAAACTCTAAATATGCTACGAAACCACTCTGTATCTTCATTGTAATTGTATTTTGTACTCAGTATCTTTATTCTATAAACTTATGAATTGTACTTTATTTTTTGTTATACAACATGATGAAAAGTTGATTAATTTAATTACCTATCGACATATCTCTTATTGACCAGACTCTTGCCGATGCAACTGCAGCCATCTCACAAACAGACCTTATTATCGCCATTTTCCACTGCAACCACGTCCAAGATACGTAGTTGTCTGTCAACAGGAAGTATATTTTCGCTGAAAATTAAAAGTTTTCTTTCAAGACATAAAACGGTAGATCGGAGAAGTACATTTAAATAAGGAACGGCAATAGACGTCAGGAGATCGGTAAATCAGGAGGAAGTAACCAGACAACTAAAAAAAATAGAAAAAGTAAAGGATTTTTCTTTTAAATTTCTGAATATTTAGAGGGAGCATAAACGACAAAACGATCTATTCTTATTGTTTAAATTATTATAAAGTAAATCGGACGTATAATTACGGGTTGAAGTCACACGGGCCTGTACTAATAAAATGAATTTGTGTTAAATTCAGATAAATAATAATTCATGAATGCATGTTTGTGTTGAATTTTGAAAAGGCTAGATTAGTTTTGCCCTAGAACGACACATTTGAAAGAAAACCGGGAGAAAAAAATCTACAACAAAATATATTCAATTATTCTTTGTTGTCTTTTTTTTCAATAAATAAATAAATGAATAAATAAATATATATATATATATATATATATATATATATATATATTTATATATGCATATATATGTATAGTACCGGGCAATAATTCTGAGCAGGTTATCAAATTTTTGCTCCGACTTTGAAAAAGCGTATCTTCTTCAATTTTCACCCTAGAAAAAATTTAAAAAAGCATTCTAAAGTATTCTTTAAGAGCAGGCCGGATTCGCTGTCCTTGTCTAATTGGCATTTTTGTTATTAACTCAAGTTTTAATCGGTGTATCTTCAAATTGAAGGTCGAGCGCAATAGATATTATTATTATGAACATCTATGCACAAGAAAAAAAATATCTACTGGTTTGTTTTTGAGAAAAGTAAGTAACGCCAAAGTAAAAGTTTATGTTTATAATATTTTCGCGTTACTTACTTTTCTCAAAAACAAACCGATAGATATTTTTTTTCTTGTGCATGGATATTCATAATAATAGTATCTATTGCGCTCGACCTTTAATTTGAAGATACAACGATTAAAACTTGAGTAAATAACAAACAACTCAATTGTTACTCGGTCGGTATCAGGTTCTACTCCGGCCTACCGTTAAATGCTTTCTCTTTAGCTGACTTACATTTTTTTAACAATATTTTTAAAAAAATTAATCGCTTTGGCAATTTTGAAATTTTTTTCAATTTTGCATTTTTCTTCAATCAGCTGTAGTTTTTTAAATAATTGAGCTAGAAAAAATTTGAAAAAAGATTTGGAAAGGGCTTAAAAAATGCTATTTGCAGCTATTTTTACAAAAATTTTTTAATTTTTTTTTGTCAAGTTTTAAGCATATAAAGTTGTCGATCTAATACTTTTGCAGTTGTAAAAAACACTTTAATAGCAAGTAGAAAATAATCGCTAGTGAAGTAGTGATTTAATTTTAGTAGGGAATTATAACTATTTATTAATAATAATAAAACATAATAAAGCATGAAACAAAAAGATTTATTTTGCAAAAATTATATCATAAAAATCAAAAGTTTTGCAGCAGCGATTATTTTCTACTTGCTATTGAAGTGTTCTTTACAACTGCAAAAGTATTAGATCAATAACTTTATATGCTTAAAACTTGACAAAAAATAATTAAAACATTTTTTTTTAAATAGTTGCAAATAGCATTTTTTAAGGCGACTTCGGATTTTAGGTTAGGTTTTATTTTCGAGTTTACAAATTACTCTTTCAATATGTAAAATTTTTCAGATTTTTTAATTTTCCACCATTCTATGGATTATAAAAAATGGTGGAAAATTAAAAAATTCAAAAAATTTTAGAAACTGAAAGAGTAATTTGTAAACTACAAAATAAAATCCAACCGAACTTCCGTAGTCGCCTTAAGCCCTTTCCAAATCTTTTTTCAAATTTTTTCTAGCTCAATTATTTAAAAAACTACAGCTGATTGAAGAAAAATGCAAAAATGAAAAAGATTTCAAAATTGCCAAAGCGATTATTTTTTTTTTTTAAATATTGTTAAAAAAACGTAAGTAAGCTAAAAAGAAAGCATTTAAAGAATACTGTCAAATGCTTTTTCTAAATTTTTTCTAGGATGAAAATTGAAGAAGATAAGCTTTTTCAAAGTCGGAGCAAAAATTTGATAACCTGCTCAGAATTATTGCCCGGTACTGTATATATACATATATTGCGTAACCGTTTAACTCCGTGTGCATGTTTTTTTTATTCATCTCATCCTTGTTCTCTTTACAAGACTTCCAATCCCGAAGACGTACCGCTCTTGCATTGGTCAAAAAAAAGTCGATAGATAACTGAAGTTAAGCCATTAATTTAAAAGAAAAAAAATATAACTTATATGCTGAACGTAACAGGTAGGGCAAGGGTGGGACGATAACGACCAATCCTTACAAATGAAAGGTGCTGAAAAGCCCATTACAGATAAAGGGTTAAAAATATTATAAATAGGGTATTATGATTAGAAAATATCAAACATTTTTTAAAAGTATTCAAAAATGTTCATAAATATACAAAAATATATATAAATTTTTGAAATTGGTTTAAAATGGTTTTCAAATAGTACATTACGATACAAGTGACCTAAGTGGCACTTTATTACACGGCCGGAGTTATCGCCCGAGCGCAGCGAGGGCGATAACGTAGTGCCGTGTAATAAAGTTCCACTAAGGTCACGAGTATCGTATACTATTTTGTAGCACGTGGGACATAAATCCGCCAAATTAAATCTGTACTCTTCAAAATCAGTAATAAACAAAAGCTATGCACTCCACGAATTATAATTCAAAAAATAAAAGCGAAAACTATAAAAAACCAAACACTACGCATCCTGTGAATGATAAATCGAAAAAAAGAAAAGAAAACTATAAATAAACTAAAACTAAACACTCTATGAATAATAGATCGAAAAAGAAAAAAAAGAATATAATTTCAAAAATATACTCAAAATGTGTAATAATAATTAATTTTTATCAATATTATTGATATTATGTGAAATTGTTTGTTGAAATCATCTTCTATGAAGTCATAAATTGAAATTTTGTTTCACGTATGAATTAGCGTCGTAGGAGCGGTGAGGAGGTAACATGTTTAGTATAGCAATAGCAATCGTCTGTAGTAATAGGGGGTTCCCCGTAGCATTTTATAATACAACGCTGAAATGACTATACCTCTTCGCTTTACATGTTACGCTACTATCAATTTTAGTTTTACTCGTATCTTACTTGCTTATAATTGTTATTTAATTTGAACAATGTTAATGTAAAAGAGTTTCAATATACTACAGCTTATTGTTATTTATGAAAATACTTTAAAAAATAATTTACATATAAAATTATTTCTTATTATATACGTACGTTACCTAAGTAAATTCATTATTGTACTGTGTAAAAAAGTGCCACCTAGGTAACAGAAAAGTGTTACCTAAGTGCGGATTTAGGTCCCGCAGTGCTATAAACATATTTGCATCAGGTAGACCACTTGATACTATTACAAATTTTATGTACGTATTTCAAATTAATGATTAAAATCGACACTTAATGGATTCTCACTATTTTAGAAATAAAATTTATACCTACACAAAACAAACAAAGTTGAATAAAACGTTCTGAAATTACTGAATTCCGTTATTCCCCAATCAAATGTTAATTGAGTGTATAAGAAACTCAGTGGTTTCTCATCCCGTTGAAAGGTGTACAATATCATGCACAATAACACAGCCCACAAATAAATTCTTCCATGATGTGGTCGTCTCTTGAAAAGTGTCTTAGTAGTTGCAAGAACATGACCTTTGTCAAAGAAATTCATTAAGCCGTGCATCAACGAAATTGGAGTTTGGTTAGGCGCAGTTTGCCATTTTAAATTTAACGATGAATATACTATAGATATTAACAATATTACTGTATTTATACTGAACATAATAGTGTAAGACGAGTTTACTACATTATTGAACAAAAATGATCCAATGGCAACACCTAGAATGAAATGACAGTCGTAAGTAAAAGAATTTAAATAATAATGCAATACAATACACAAAAAATAGTGAATTCTATAACTTTTGAGAAAATAAAAAAAAATGGTAATATTGAGTTTGCTGACAGCGTAAATTTTATAGATTAGAAAAATTTACTGGTATGTCTATAAATATAGCTATAATACAGCTATACCATTAAATTCTAGCCTATAAAAAAGTATATTTTGGAGTGGTAACTGGAAAGCTCTTTTCTACCCATACTGTAAAAATGTTTCGCTATTACCGTACAGATTTAGCTTACAAAATAGACAAAATTACTTATTTACATGCCCTGCTAAAAAAGACTTATTGTAGAACATTGAAATCCATTAAGATTAAATCGGCTTAAATAGATGTGAATCGGTTCAATCGACTTTCCAAAATTTGTCAATTGAATCTGAATGAATTTCAATGGAAATGAATAGGAATCGGAATTAATATGCAATTTTTTCATTAAACTATAATCGAATTTAATCAAGTTTAATTGTAAGAATATTTACATGAGATTTAATAAGATTATTCGCAATAGATTTAGATTAATATTAATAAATTCTTATTGATTAGTTGATTTTTGGTTCAAATAAATTGATTGAACATTAAAGGATGAATCGACATGAATTGGATTTATTCGTTGTACATTAATATTGATCTTATTATTTCGAATCAGCATCAAACTTTAATCAAACTAAATCGACTTTAATAATGATAAATATCAAATAAGATTAAATAATAATTTTCAATAACAGTTCGAATAAATATAAATAGATTGTTATTGTTAAATAGCTTATAGTTTTAACGGAATTAATTCAAAATCAAACAATAAATATGTACTTATTGAATTTAATCTTAGTGCTGAGATATGGATTTTAATACTTCCAACCAGCTTTAAACTTTAATCAAACTAAATTAACTTTTATAGTCACTAATATTAAATACTATTTTTCACAATGGATTCTAATCGAAATGAATATGTTTCCATTGTTGAATTGTTTATTGGTTTCAACCAAATAAATCGATATGTATTGGATTTATTCCTTATACAAATATGTAGATCTTATTGTAGGGGAAACCGGAGTAAATCAGACCCCTGGGGCAAACCAGACTGGCACCACTGGATATAAGTACAAGTGAATGTTAGAAGATTGAAATAACTATAAATAAACTCTAACAAAGAAAGTGATTTGATGTAACAATATTAAAATCTTAGTGGTAAAATAAATATGTACTATATATTTATATAAAGCGATGCCGGTTTCCTTTTTTCCGGGGGTCCGACTTTTCCGTTTTTCCCTATTTAATCAGCATTAACTTTAATTGAATTAAATCGTCTTTAATAGTGATAGATATTAAATAACATTGAATTATATTTTTCACTACAAATTTGAATCGACTTTAATACCTTTCTATTACAAAAATTTTGATCTCATTGTTTTTAATCAGCATCAAACTTTAATCAAGCTTAATCGACTGTAATAGTGATGAATATTGAATAAGATTAAATAGCGTTTAATAGAAATTTTAATGGACATTAATAGGTTCTTATAGCTAACTAGTTTACGGATCTAACTTAAAAAAGACCAACTAAAGTACATTAATAGTCTGGATAATTGACTTTCCAAAATTTGTCAATTTAACGGGATGTCGTAGTTGTTAGAATCGATTTTCGCTCTTTTTATCTGATTTATATCTCTTTAAATTGATTATTTAGACAAATATAATGACTTGTCCGCGCTAAAGTTACATTAATTTAATCATTTTTGTTAAAAAAAAAATCACTTAGACTTGTTATTTTTTCATGAAGTTTGAATGAAAATTAGATATCAAGCTCGATAAACCTAACCTCAAAATACTATACATTAAAAGTTTGTTCATAACTTTTTATGTGTAATATTTTAATAAATTTCTTGAGTTGTACGTACTCAGGATTAATCTTATAAATTTTCTTTCTGTAGTGAAAGAGTATGATTTGACGCACCGTTTACTCATGAACTTTGAATAAAAATATTATTAGGAGGGGATAACTACGATATCCTCTTAATTTCAATCGATTTTAATTAGTATTTTTCATGAAAAAATCCATTACATCCGTCTGGTAAAACGCAAAAAAATAAAAGACCCTTATTTTTTCTTTTTTCATGGAAATGAAAATTTAAAGAAATAGAGGCAATTGAAATCGGTGTACGTCAAAGGTATATACATACCTTGACCTTTACAATGACATCTCAGATTAATCGTCTTTGAAATACCTACAAATAGTATAATTTTCATATACTAAATCGCCAACGATTTCAAGCTACCATAAAAAAACAGTGATTTTTACGAATTTTGCACCTTAAATCATAGTTTACAAATTCCTGGCGGCTCAAATTTTTAAGACAATTTCAGAGTTTCATTTCTAATCATCCAAAAAAGCCATTTTTGGTGGTCTGCACCTGTTACTAATTACATTATGCATTTCGACTAATTCTACTGGACTGAATTTCAGAATCACTCAATTTTAATATCATGAAAATTAAAGCTTTGTACAATTTAAGGAAAATTTGATAGTCTTGAATGTTTGTGTAGACATTAGAGTGTATTTGTATATTTTTAAGAAACCAGACTTTTAAGGAGTCAACAGTGTTGCCGTACATAGGGAATCACATGTTAAATTTTAAAATCGTCAAAGTTTTGTGGAACTTTGGGAATTTTTGAAATATAAAATATTGACGAGAAAAAAGAGTGGGATAACAATAGAAACTGCATCACACCCGCCGAGTGTGCAGGATACTAAAACAAGGACGATACTATCGAAGCGGTTATTTTTAGATTTGGCAACGTCGCAATCCTCAAAAGTCCGTAGTGATATAAATATATATATATATATACTAGGGGGGTACCCCCCTGCTCGCTCCGCTCGCCAACCCCCTATTTGTTATTTAAGTTACATTATCTTTATTTTTTTATTTTTATCAACTGTAAAAAATATAATTATTAAAATATATTACGTTATACTCAAAAATATATTTAAATATTTATTACGAACTCATTTTTGTTTTCCTTGTTTATATGATGTTATATAATAAAAGTTTTTATTTTTTATATAAAACCAATTTTCATAAATACTAATATCTTATGAATGTCCATAGCATTAATAAATTTTTGTTTTTGTACCTAAATTATTCAATTTATAAAGTTTGTATTATAAACGTATTTCTATATTTTCCATACCACCTAGTATTTTTAAATACCGAGGTATATATGTAGGCACGTTTTTTTAAGTGGTTTCCCCAGGAGGCCTATTTCCACTCACATTTTTAAAAAATGTTTTTTTTTAATAAATAAATAAAAAAAATATTTTTTTTATTTACATATTAAAAATAAAAAATAACATCTTTTAAATATGTTCGCTGAAATATAAAATATTAAAAATAATATGTATATTAAATTTAATATATTTAAATATACAAAAAAATATTACTCACACTTACTATTAAACGGTATTTAGAAATTCAAAAATTTTTTAAATTCATAAATTTAGAATATCAAAAAAATTGTACCTGTTTTTATTATGACTAAAAATTTTGAAAACAGAAATTTAAAAAATTTTTATGTATTATCCTTTTTTTTGTCAATATTGTGATGTCAAATACATCTAATGAAGAAATTTTTATTAAGATTAATACAAGGGAAAACCCCGAAAAAAAAGGAAAGCAAACGGCAATAAAAGACTTAGGAGCCGAAGCTCTTGAGCGTGTATGCACCGTAGGCGGGTCAACTCTACAAGTGTATATGCACCTATATACACACAAGTATATATATATATATATATATATATATATATATATATATATATATATATATATATGTATGTATACACATGTCACATAGAAACGAAAACCAAACTTTTCTTTTCTATGCGACGAAAATTTTATAATTTTTATTTCCAAATATTTACAAAATAATTTACTTTTAATCATAATCATAAGGAAATAAATTTAATAATAATTAAGATTAATTAATTAATATACGCACATTATAGCGAATTTTAATATTAAAAAAATTAGATGCATAAAAGGTTTTTAACAAATAATGTTTATTTGTTTTTAATCATTATTTTTATATAAAGATAAAGAAGAAATATACAATATTAAGTAAATAAAGGGAAACAATTCTAGCCTAAAATATTTCTGTTTCAACTTCTTTCCTTGATTTCTTAAAGGATGCATGCACTTATAACATACACATCTGTAAGCTACAAAACCTCGCTTCTTTAGATGTACGGTCCTGCAAGCATTCTTTTATTTTCAAATTTCATTTTAACTTTTTAAACAAAACGATTTTCCTTTTTAATCTTATTATTATTCGGTCATAATTGTTTCCCTTTTTTAAATAGCAATAGAGATAATTACAATTAAGTTAAGAGAAAATTTCAAGAAAAAACAAAAAGCACAAGAAGAAAAATTAAAAAAAAAATATATTTAAAATAAATAAAAATAAAAACTATTAGCAAATGGCGATTCATAAGAAACTGCAATTTTACGTATATGTCAAATAATATTGCAAATAAAATTTAATAACAAAAGAAATATTAAATCAACTTCTCTTTTTTTTACCGTTAAATTCTAGCAAAAATAGGCATATTTTATATCGTTCTAAAGAGAATTTTAATTCCAATATTATAGAGACATTTAATTTAGACCGTAGTTAGTTAATAACGAATTATAATGATTTTTGATAATTTAAGGAAAATTGTAAAAGATCAAGAGACAAAATAGGGCTTCTCTAAGGGAGAGGGCATATCTTTCCAGATATACCCCCTCTGCTGCAAGAAAAACTTCTATACCCTAGTTTCTCTCTTCGTCTTACACATTACTTAAGGCCAAAGTTCAAATTTTGGGAGGGCTTAAGGTCCCTCTCTGACCTCTTAAGAAAAGCAAAGGCCAATAGAAATTATGTAAAAAAGCGTTAGAGAAAAACAATTTTCTCTAATAGGAGAAAATTGTTAGATAGTTTTGAAGATTATCTTATAGTATGCTACAGCGTTAGTTGTTTAGGTATATAAAGGGCCTGACCGACCGATGCAAAAACACTCCTTAATTTTTCTTGTTCAAAATCATTTCTCGAGATTAAACTCAGATTTTTCTATTTTTTTCAAACTTAGAATTTTCTTGTCTCTTTTTTTACAAATCAACTTAGAATTTTTTACTTAAACAACTTAGAAAATTTTTCTCATTTTTATTGTCAACTTAGAATGTCTTACTCATTATATTTTTTCCTCAAAATAACTTAGAGATTTTTCTCATTTTTATCGTGACTTACTATTTGAATTTTTCTTTAAAAATAGATTTTACACATTATAATTCGAAGGATTTCTTTTAAAATTTTTACTTATTTTTCTGTTACTCGAATCGACTTAGAGTTATAATTTTATTAGTAAATTAAATCCGAAAACAGTTGTTTAATTTTGTAAAACAATTTCTTTTTATTGAATAAATAAAATCAAAATTTAAATAACATCTTTTTATTTTTTTAAAAAAAGGAGTTCCCTTCATTTCCTTTCTAAAAGTAAGTAGTTTTAGAATAGATAATTATATTATTAATTTAAGTAAGGAAAAGATAGACTAAGCAACGAGTTAATATTACGGTCACTTCACGAGAGACCATAATATTCCTTGTTGGCTAGTAGTAAATTTTATTGCCAAAAGCGCAACTAATTTTGTAGTTTATATCTTAAAATAAAATTTTTCATTCATTTATCTTCATGCATTTCTGTTAACTTTTGAATTTCTTGAAGAATTACAAGGTTTAAAAATATTTTTGGTCACTTCACGAGAGACCGAGTATTTTTAAACCTCACAGAAACTTTATATCAGCTGAACATTGGTCACTTCGGGAGAGACTTTTGTTTGGTTGCTAAAAATTTTCTTTCATTTAAAATAGAAACCAAAAAGAAGACGCAGATCTTTGCTTTTTCATTTCTTTGAAATTAAATTCAAGAAACTTCAATTGATAAAAAGAAAATTTTCCTTTTAAAGGATATCTGTATATTAATTTTTTTGATAAAAAATAATTTTACACAAAAAAAAAAAATAGAATAAGAGAAAAATAAGCAACGACTAACTAGCACAACGCACATCTCGACAATATTTCTAATACTTTTGGGACGAGCGTACCCAAGAAAAGAAATAATAAAATTAAAGGATGTTTTTATAATTTTGATTTATTCTGGTCACTTAAGGAGAGACCTTTATGAATTTAAATTATAACGCGTAGGGTAGCTATAAATAAAAACGTTAGGCGAGTCATTCAAGAATACCTCGGTCACTTCAGGAGAGACTAAGTTATTATTGACTCGATAGTTTCGATAAAAATTATTTATTTTATTCGACTTATTAAAATTTTTTTATTCGGCATTTCATAACTCAGTTACACTTTTGTTTGCTCTGGTCACTTAAGGAGAGACCTTTGCGAATAAAATTAGTAACGCGCGATAGGTAGAAAACAAAAATCTAATTAGGAAGGTCATTCTAAAATAGCCCGGTCACTTCACGAGAGACCCGGTTATTAATGGCTTTTAGAACGAAAATAAATATACTTATTAAATAAGAAAGTTAAAGAATAACATATCATTCTATATAATAAATACGCGAATTTCAATTTACCAAATGTTAAAATTATTTTTTTCTTTACATTTTATATACTAATCTTTAGTTCTTAAATAATAAAATAACAATAATTTCGTTAGAAATATCAGAATAAAAGTTGATTGAATTGCTTAAAATAAAAACAGAATTACTATACGCGTCATAATTAATCAAATACATAGTTCATTGACTGACGGGAACTTAATACCCGAGTTTTACTGCTAGGCAGTGACTCAAAAACTAGGATAACATTGCGCCAGTTATCCACCCTAAAAAATAACATCGTTTGGTAGTTTACGAAAGTTACTATAAAATTAGATGTTCCAATATCGAAATTAAAACCTTCGATTGCGGTTATCACAATATACTTAGAATTTTTTTCATCTTTTTGTTCTAATTTTTGTAAATATTGTAAAATTATTTAATATAATTGTTTATAAAATTTTATATAATTTTTTACTTACTTTTATAAATAAAAAATAATATTTCGGGAAAACACTTGGAATTTTTATATGTAATATTAATTATATACACATAATTCATACATATATTTTGTATAAAAATAAATTATTTTTTAATTATTTATATTTGTAGTAAATAGCGTATAACATTTGAAAATTGAAAATATTAAATTTAAATTTTTAAAAATATAATAAAAAAAATTTTTTAATATAAATTTATATTATAAAAAATATACCTTTTTTAATGTTTTTATATTATATAAACTGATCATAATTTTTAATTTATGAACCAAATTTTATTTCACTGCAAATAAATATTTTATTGTTATAAAAAATAATTTTATAATTATGAATTTTCAAGTAAAATATGATTTACGTGATTTTTTATATGCCTTTTTAAATGATCATTTCTTGAAAATTTTTTATTACAAATAAAGCATGTAAATTTTTGTTTCCTATGCTTAGCTAATATATGTCTTATTAAATTAGATTTTGTACTAACATTTTTCTTACAATAAATACATAATTCCTTTTTTTGTTCTTTCATGTCTTCTAATATTTTTAATTTTAATAAATAAGCCACATGTTCTTTAACTTATAGTTTTAATATGAATTCTATTTATATGTATTTTTAAAAATTCAGATGTAGAATAAGAATTTTTGCAAAATGAGCATTGAAATACATCCATTCTTCCTATTAATATAAAGTTTAAACATTAATTTTCATTCAATAATAATTTTATAAAAAATTTGGGAAACATTTAATTTATATTTTATATATGGGGATTTATAATTTTATTGAAGTTTAATTTTATTCTGTTTCTATTATATTTAAAAAAAAAATATAATAAGCATAACACATTTAATAATTTACATCAATGACTTTTTAGGGGTCCATCTTTGCTTTATTTGACATTTTTATTGATTGCAATTTTCTAGTATGAAAGAGAGAGAAAGAGAAAGAGTCTACTTACTTTTTACTTAGCTGCCTACCCGACACTGAAGTGGCTTTTGCTGATCGTTTGCCCTACGCACCCACACAGCATGAAATATTGCAGTGAAACTTTCACTGAAATATTGTGCTGAAATATTGTCACAAGATTGCAGCAATCTTGTCTTAACATTGCTAAGAGGTTTCATGAAACATTTCAGTGTGATATTGCTGTAAACTTGCTACAAGGTTACAGAAAATAATTCAAGCAATATTGCAAGAAACCTTTCATGAAAGGTTGCAGCGAGGTTTCTGAAAGATTTTATAAAACATTTCATGAAATATTGCAAGAAACCTTTCATGAAAGGTTGCAGCGAGGTTTCTGCAAGATTTTAGAAATAATTCATGAAATATTGCAAGGAAACTTTCATGACATGTTTCAGCGAGGTTTCCAGCAAGATTTAGAAAACATTTCATAGAATATTGCAAGGAATCTTTCATGAAAGGTTGCAGCGAGGTTTCTGAAAGATTTTAGGAATATTTCATGAAATATTGCAAGAAACCTTTTATAAAAGGTTGCATAGAGGTTTCCAGCAAAATTTAGAAAACATTTTATAAAATATTGCAAGAAACCTTTCATAAAAGGTTGCAGCAAGGTTTCTGCAAGATTTTATAAATATTTCATGAAATTTTGCAAGAAACCTTTCATGAAAGATTGCAGCGAGGTTTCTGTAAGATTTTAGAAATATTTCATGAAATATTGCAAGAAAACTTTCACGAAAGGTTGCAGCGAGGTTTTCAGCACGATTTAGAAATTATTGCATGGAATATTGCAAGGAACCTTTCATGAAAGGTTGCAGCGAGGTTTCTGCAAGATTTTAGAAATATTTCATAAAATATTGCAAGAAACCTTTAATGAAAGGTTGCAACGAGGTTTCTGTAAGATTTTAGAAACATTTCATGAAATATTGCAAGAAAACTTTCACGAAAGGTCGCAGCGAGGTTTTTGCAAGATTTTAGAAACATTTCATGAAATATTGGACGAAAACTTTCACGACATGTTTCAGCGAGGTTTTCAGCAAAATTTAGAAAACATTTCATGGAATATTGCAAGGAACCTTTCATGGAAGGTTGCAGCAAGTTTTGTGCAAGATTTTAGAAATATTTCATAAAATATTGCAAGAAACCTTTCATGAAAGGTTGCAGCGCGGTTTCTGTAAGACTTTAAAAACATTTCATGAAATATTGCAAGAAAACTTTTATTAAATGTTTCAGCGGGATTTTTAGCAAGATTTAGACAACATTTTGATGGAATATTGCATCGAACTTTCTATGAAAGATTACAGCAAGCTTTCTGCAAGATTTTAGGAACATTTTATAAAATATTGCAAGAAACCTTTCACGAAAGGTTGCAGCAAGGTTTCTGCAAGATTCTAAAAACATTTCATGAAATATTGCAAGAAACCTTTCACGAAAGGTTTCAGCGAGTTTTCCAGCAAGATTTGGGGAACTTTTCATGGAATATTGCAAGAAACCTTTCATGGAAGATTGCAGCGAGGTTCCTGCAAGATTTTAGAATCATTTTATGAAATATTGCAAGAAACCTTTCATGAAAGATTGCAGCGAGGTTCCTGCCAGATTTTAGAAACATTTTATGAAATATTGCAAGAAACCTTTTATGACATGTTTCAGCGAGGTTTCCAGCAAGATTTAGAAAACATTTCATAGAATATTGCAAGAAACCTTTCATGAAAGGTTGCAGCGAGGTTTCTGAAAGATTCTAGGAATATTTCATAAAATATTGCAAGAAACCTTTTATAAAAGGTTGCATAGAGGTTTCCAGCAAAATTTAGAAAACATTTTATAAAATATTGCAAGGAACCTTTCATAAAAGGTTGCAGTAAGATTTCTGCAAGGTTTTTGACAAGATTTCTAAGATATCACAAAAAATATTGCTATGTACATTTCGCCAATGGTTATTACCATATTTTTGGCAATCTTTATAAAATATTCCAGAAAAGCGTTTCACAAAAAGTATCAACAAAGTTTCATGAATAATTTCAAAATGAAATTGCAGCAAACCTTTCATAAACAGTTTCAGCAATAATTTCGCAAGTTTTTATAAATGATTTTAAGAGCAGTCCAGATTCGCTGTTCTTGCCTTATATTTGGTTTCCTGTTATTTACTCAAGTATTTATTGCTGTAGTTGTATTGTAAACGGGAAGTTGAGCGTAATAAGTATGCTATTATTATAAATATTTATGCGTAGGGTAAAAAAATCCATCGAATTGTTATTGAAAAAAGTGAAGAACGCATAAATATTAGAAACAAAACCTTTTATTTCAATATTCTCTACTTTTCTCAAAAATGATGCTGAGGAATTTTTTCTTCTTGTGCACAAATATTGATAATAATACTATTGCGCTCAACTAGTAATTTATACATACAACGATTAATACTTAAGCAAATAAGAAAAACTTTATCACACAAGGATAGAATATCCTGCCTACTATTAAATATTACTGCAGCAAGCTTTTGGCAAGATTTAAGAAATATTTTACAAAATATTGCAGGAAACTATACGGAAAGGTATGAGCGTTGTTCGCGGCAAAATTTGAAAAAAATTTCATGAAATATTACGAGAAACCTTTCATGAAAGATTGCTGCAAGGTTTCTTGAAATGTTGCTGCGAGGTTTTCATGAAAGGTTGCTGCGAGGTTTTTAGAAATATTTCAACCGGGTTCTAGCGCGGACATATAAATGTTGCTGCAATATCTCATAAAAGGTTGCTATGAGGTTTTCTAAAAAATTGCTGTGTGGTTGCTTGAAATGTTTGTGCTATTTTTCCCGCAAGACTCCTGTGAGGTTTGTTGAAATGTTTCTGTTACATTTCCTGAAAGATTGCTGCGAGGTTTCCTGCAAGGTTGCGGCGAGCTGTTCTAAAAGATTGCTGCAAGGTTTCTTGAAATGTTCCTGTTACATTTCCTGAAATATTGCTGTGAGGTTTTCATGAAAGGTTGCTGCGAGGTTTTCTGAAAGATTGCTGCGAGGTTTTTAGAAATATTTCAACCAGGTTCTAGCGCGGACATATAAATGTTGCTGCAATCTTTCATGAAAGGTTGCTGCGAAGTTTCGAAACTTTCATGAAACCTTGCAGCAACCTTGCAGCAATCTTTCATGCTGTATGGGCACGCACTTATCTTCACTTTCAGTGAAACATTTGTTAGCTTTTGTCGACAAAAATCGCATCATGAGTGGCGTGGCTCACGAAACTGCTACCACTCCGATATTTTCGACTAATTACTTTCTGACAGTTATGTAGAAACTGTTTTAGCTTTCAATTTAATTTAAAACAAATTTTACAAAAGAAAAAAATCTTTAATTTTAGTAAAATAAAAATAAATTACCCTTTAAGTGAATCAAATTTACACAACAAAATGAAATTTAAAAATCAATTAATAGTTAAAATTAAATGAAATGAATTAATTAAAATGGTAAAAATTTAAATGAAATGAATTAATTAAAATGGTAAAAATTTAAATGAAATGAATTAATTAAAATGGTAAAAATTTAAATGAAATGAATTAATTAAAATGGTAAAAATTTAAATGAAATGAATTAATTAAAATGGTAAAAATTTAAATGAAATGAATTAATTAAAATGGTAAAAATTTAAATGAAATGAATTAATTAAAATGGTAAAAATTTAAATAAATTATTTATTGAAAATTTCCGTCCAAACAATGTTATCTATTTTTGATGTATCATCTAAATTATTTTGAATATAAATATTATTAAAAGTTTTACATCTTGACAAAGCAACGTATAATTGACCATGTGAAAACAATGGTCTTCTTATAAACTTTGACCTTGTGATTTATTTATAGTTATTGCAAATGCTAATATAATTGGAAATTGTTTTCTGTAAAGAATAAATAGTAATGAAGAATTATTTCCTGTACTAAACTTTGTTTCTACTTTTATCGCCTGTTATTATTTCACCTTCGATATTATGTTTATATAAATTTATAATTTTCAATCGTGTACCATTACATAATTCTTCCGATATACTCAAATTTCTTAACAACATTACTATAGCATTAACTTTTAAATTAATTTATGAGGTGGTAAACCTTTTTTGATTTTATTTAAAAATTCTATCTGGTAATTCAAAGAAATTTTATTATCAGTTTGATCAACACCTTTATGCGTAGCGTAATCAATACTATAATATGTTTCAGTTTTCCCATTTAATAAAGAGTATAGCTGGATAAGTACGTTAAAATGGCCTGTCCTTCGATTTTTTTAGAATTTAGCCTATTTATTTATCATGTCAAAAAACTCCAATCCTGAAAGTTACAGCTCGCTAGACTCAAAATTGGCTTCCTAACCTCAAAAAATGTGATTTTCAGCTTTTTAAGCATATCTCTGCAAATTTTTAACCGATTTGGGTGATTCAAAATCGAGATGAAAGGGAATCATAATGCGCACATAAGCTTATTATTTTTGGAGGTTTTTAAAACCAAAACATAATCTAAAAATGGGTTTGAAAATTTCTAAGTTGCGTAGAAAAAAAACTATTGTTTAGATTTTTTTTTAGTTCACCTTAAAGTCTTTTTTTTATTTGAATTTAGTATCATAAATTTTTTCAGATTTTTTAAAAGGGTGGAAAGTAGTTAAAATGATAAAAAACTCAAATTTCCACTCATTTTTGGGATTTTTAGAGTATTTAAACAATTTCAAAGTACAATTTATGATGAAAAATGAGTTCAGCGACCCGAAATACTGTTAAATATGAGTTTTGGTTACATTTTGCCACATTATATTGCTCAAATGTCGAAAACTAACCTTAAAGAACGCGTTTTGATATTGCATACGACGTAAAAACTTACGTTATCTCGGTAATGATCCAAGGTGTTGACTTAATGTTTATTGAAAACATAATTTTTTCTTCAAAAATGCTATATTATTATTGATATGAAAACTCACATTTTCCATATTTGACACAGTGCTTTCGATGTAAAGCTAAACACTAACCTTTATAATAAGTTATCTACCAACAAATTCGTTTCGATATAATGGTAAGTCACGTTTCTGTTGAATAAGTGAGAGTATATGCGCGAAAAAAATAAAATAAAAAACGCTGTCAACTGCCTTAGCGCAATGCTTTAGAGTTCTTTAAATTCGAATAATAAGACTTTATTTTTAAAATGTAATTCTAATATAAAAAATGATTTACCAGTAATATTTCCTAATATTTTTATAAAGCTCATATTAATAAAGTTTCATAATTAAATTTGGCATTAAAAAAAATAATAATATAATGAAAAAAAAGCTTATTTGATAAATGAAAAAGCAAATCAATAGATCATGCAAGTTTTGGAAGATATCCATCGAGTACTTCACGTAAAATAAAAAAAAGGAAAAAAAATCAAGATTATTTTAATTCTTTACTTATAAAAATTATTTAATGACAATTAATTAGTTTATTATAAAATATGAAATTATTTAAAAATTTCAAAAATACTTATGTCGATATAGTTATTTTCTTGTTCTGAAAATAAAATAATGAGAATATTTAATTTATGTTCTATTAATACAAATTTCGATATTACAAATAATATTTAATACATACAACGAAATTACGAATAATATTAAAGATCATTTGTAATATCATTGTATGTTCTATTCATACAAATTTTTTTGACCACAATCAAAACAGTTAAAGGTCATGACAGCTAAACATGAATAAACCATAACCATAAGGAACAAGAAGGAACCAGGGCGCTGTTGTCGTTGGGTGTAGTTGAGCATATCGTCGGGTGGGAGGGAAAAAAATGTAATTTAGCCAAGCTCAAAAACGTTACAACTTGGCTTCGGCAACTAAGAAGTTGTAATTCAACTTAGCGTATGAAAAAATTGTAACTTGGGTATGGCCATAAAAACGTTATAACTTTTATGCTTAAACATAGGAGTTATAACGTTTATTCAGAATTACTACTTTTTTGATCGTTAAGTTGAATTAGAACCTTTTCGTGAACAAAACCAAGTTGTTACGTTTTTAAGAGTTTAGCTGAGTTATGATGTTTTTCCGTCAACCCGACGATATGTTTAGTGGTTCTACCCTATTGAAAATAATGACGTCTTTGGACGTGTCTGGATTTGGAACAAAAAAAGACGTCTCTAAAAGACGTCTTTTGAAGACGTCTTTTAAATCAAAACGTCTTTTTTATCAAAATTTTTAAAAAAGTACTTACTAAAATGTACCAAAAAAGTATTATTTCATTACGTTATTATTTTCAATAGGGTATCTTTCTTTAGGAATATAGAAACAAAATAAGCATCAGCTCTCTGCAGACCGAAAAGCTTGAGCGAACAAACTGGAAATGTTATAACCTTATATTCCCGCGTCACTAAAATTTTCGTAGGAGTTCGCGTATTAAGAAAAACGCCACCTAACAGTCAAAGACAGAATTAATAGTCGATTCGAATAATTTTTTCAGTAGTTACATTTTTAACTGTGAGGTGCCGTTTTTCTTAACTTTGCAATCCCTTATCCAAATTTCAGAGATGCAGGTATATGAGGTTATAATTTTGCGTGTTTATTCACAGTTGAAAATCAGTATACATACTTCACCCTATTGAAAATAATGACGTCTTTAAAAGACGTCTTTGGACGTATCTGGATTTGGAAGAAAAAAAGACGTCTTTTAAAGACGTCTTTTTTATCAATATTTTAAAAATAATACCTACTAAAATGTTTCAAAAAAGAACGTACTTAAGCTAAAGTGTATATACTTGAAGTACGTAATTGAAGTATGTATACTGATTTTCAACTGTGAATAAACACGCAAAATTATAACCTCATATACCTGCATCTCTGAAATTTGGATAAGGGATTGCAAAGTTAAGAAAAACGGCACCTCATAGTTAAAAATGTAAGTACTGAAAAAATTATTCGAATCGACTATTAATTCTGTCTTTAACTGTTAGGTGGCGTTTTTCTTAATACGCGAACTCCTACGAAAATTTTAGTGACGCGGGAATATAAGGTTATAACATTTCCAGTTTGTTCGCTCAAGCTTTTCGGTCTGCAGAGAGCTGATGCTTATTTTGTTTCTATATTCCTAAAGAAAGATACCCTATTGAAAATAATAACGTAATGAAATAATACTTTTTTGGTACATTTTAGTAAGTACTTTTTTAAAAATTTTGATAAAAAAGACGTATTGATTTAAAAGACGTCTTTTAAAGACGTCTTTTTTTGTTCCATATCCAAACACGTCCAAAGACGTCTTTTAAAGACGTCTTTCATAGACGACTTCTAAAGACGTCTTTAAAAGACGTCATTATTTTCAATAGGGTAGCCTACTGCATATAACTGAAAATTAAATATTCGCATTATTTCATTTTCAGAACAAGAAAATAACTATATCGACATAAGTATTTTTGAAATTTTTAAATAATTTCATATTTTATAATAAACTAATTAATTGTCATTAAATAATTTTTATAAGTAAAGAATTAAAATAATCTTGATTTTTTTTCCTTTTTTTTATTTTACGTGAAGTACTCGATGGATACCTTCCAAAATTTGCATGATCTATTGATTTGCTCTTTCATTTGAAAAATAAGCTTTTTTTTCATTATATTATTATTTTTTTTAATGCCAAATTTAATTATGAAACTTTATTAATATGAGCTTTATAAAAATATTAGGAAATATTACTGGTAAATCATTTTTTATATTAGAATTACATTTTAAAAAATAAAGTCTAATTACTCGAACTTAAAGAACTCTAAAGCACTGCGCTAAGGCAGTTGACAGCGTTTTTTATTTTATTTTTTTCGCGCATATACTCTCACTTATTCAACAGAAACGTGACTTACCATTATATCGAAACGAATTTGTTGGTAGATAACTTATTTGAAAGGTTAGTGTTTAGCTTTACATCGAAAACACTGTGTCAAATATAGAAAATGTGAGTTTTTATGTCATTAATAATATAGCATTTTTGAAGAAAAAATTATGTTTTTAATAAACATTAAGTCAACACCTTGGATCATTACCGAGATAACGTAAGTTTTTACGTCGTATGCAATATCAAAACGCGTTCTTTAAGGTTAGTTTTCGACATTTGAGCAATATAATGTGGCAAAATGTAACCAAAACTCATATTTAACGGTATTTCGGGTCGCTGAACTCATTTTTCATCATAAATTGTACTTTGAAATTGTTTAAATACTCTAAAAATCCCAAAAATGAGTGGAAATTTGAGTTTTTTATCATTTTAACTACTTTCCACCCTTTTAAAAAATCTGAAAAAATTTATGATACTAAATTCAAATAAAACAAAGACTTTAAGGTGAACTAAAAAAAAATCTAAACAATAGTTTTTTTTCTACGCAACTTAGAAATTTTCAAACCCATTTTTAGATTATGTTTTGGTTTCAAAAACCTCTAAAAATAATAAGCTAATGTGCGCATTATGATTCCCTTTTATCTCGATTTCGAATCACCCAAATCGGTTAAAAATTCGCAGAGATATGCTTAAAAAGCTGAAAATCACATTTTTTGAGGTTAGGAAGCCAATTTTGAGTCTAGCGAGCTGTAACTTTCAGGATCGGAGTTTTTTGACATGATAAATAAATAGGCCAAATTCTAAAAAAATCGAAGGACAGGCCATTTTAACGTACTTATCCAGCTATACTCTTCAATACTTTTTTATTTAAAAATATTAATATCTTCATTATGAGGAGCTAATATAATTTTTCCTTTGCAACAATTTTTATCAATATTTGAATAAATTTTAGAACAAATATCGTTAGTTTGTAATTTGTTTGGAATTATGAAAGGGTTTATTTAGCGATCACCAATTTGTAATAGAAATTAAGCAAATTTTTATTTCTAGATCGAATATTTTTTGTTAATTTTAATATACTAAAAAATTGCCATAAATATGAACTTTTTATTGTTTCTTTTATATTTAAATTTCTATTTTAATGTTTAACAACTGGTAAAATTTGTCGAAAATCACCACCTAAAATAATTAATTTTCCACCAAAAAGAAAATTACTATTACAAACATCTTTTAATGTATTATTAACTATTTCTAATGCGTTTTTTGGAACCATTGATGCTTTATCCCATTTTATTATATCAGCTTCTCTTAATTTTTTTTTATCTGATTGTAATTCTAAATATGCATTTTCAATTGTATTTAAATTTATAGGTAATCTAAAAGTCTTATGACTTGTCATTCCTTTAAGTAATAAAGTAGATGCAATACCAGTCCAAGCCATAGACAAAATTATTTTATTAATTGATATAAAATAAAATATTAAAGTCTTATATAAAAAAGTTTTTCCTGTTCCTCCAGGTCCATCAATAAAATATATTTTTTCATCATCTTTTTCAGTTAAAATTCCAAAAATAAATTTTTGTTCATCGTTTCATTTATCATACATTAATTAAAAAATTTTTTTTGCTTTCTATTTCATCATGTGATTATTGTTCAAAGTAGGGCTGCCGACTATCCGACGATTCGAATATCCGGATATTCGAGATTCGAATCTATTCGAATCTCAGATCCGTGGGATCCGGATACTTTAAAGTATCCGGATTTTACGAATCCAGTATTCGGATAATATGGATACTGAGTACAGATCCAAGATTCGGATCTGTACATCCTTATAAAAGTATAATCTATGATTTTTTTGAAAGGATATATAATACTCAATACATTAAATATTTACTTGATGAATTCACTAATGATCTATAAATTTTTTTTTAATTTTACGTATATTAAATAAAGTTACAAAAATTTAGCATTTAATTAAAAAATGATCTATTTTGGTATAAAAAATTAGCTTATCGACATTTTCGGGATGAAGACTACTTCGCTTAACATTTACAATATTTCAAGCCGTTGAAAATACACGTTCTGATGCTGTGGAAGCAGCAGGTATAGCTAAATATTTTTTAACAAGTAGAACAAAGCTTGGATATTTTTGAGCATGATTCTTCCACCAATTATATGGACACATATTGTGAGAAATACTGGGCTCACTCAAGTATCTTTGAAATTGATCAGCTGCACTATTACTTTGGATATTCGTTGATTTTTTAAATAATATATCCAAAGCACTTTGCTTAATTTCTTCATTATCCATACTTGTCGTTGGCGCAACATCAAAAATTTTTTGCTCAATTAATTTTCTAATGAACGGTTTATTTGTAGGTTCCTCTGCATCAAGATCCTTATATCACGAGTCCAAAAATGAAGCGATTCGTCTCATTGAGATATTTACGTAAAATGTCATATGGAATCGAGTTTTTAAACTGCTCCTAATTTTATTTCTGCCATATACGATAAAAATTAATACTATTAAAATAAAACTAAGGTAAATTGTATTATATTGTATATATAATACAATATTACATTACGATACAAGTGACCTAAGTGGCACTTTATTACATGGCCGGAGTTATCAAAAAGTATCGATAACTCAGTGCCGTGTAATAAAGTTCCACTAAGGTCACGAGTATCGTATACTATTTTGTAGCACATGGGACATAAATCCGCTGTATTTAATCTGTACTCTTAAAAATTAATGATAAACAAAAACTATGCACTCCACAAATAATAATTTGTAAAATAAAAGCAAAAACTATAAAAAACCAAATACTTGACACCCCATGAATGATAAATCAAAAATAAAAACGAAAACTATACATAAACTAAAACTAAACACTTCATAAATGGTAAATAAAAAAAAAAAACTATAATTTCAAAAATATACTTAAAATCTGTAAAAATCAATTGTTATCAATATCATTGATATTATGTGAAATTGTTTGTTGAGTCATCTATAAACTGCAATGAGACCAAAATCCCGAAATTTTCGGAATTTTGATCCACAACGGGTTCAAAATCTTGAAATTTTCGGAATTTTGAACTCGTTTTGGTGGTTCTTGTTTCAAAAATTTTGATTTTTTGCTTTGAATTAAAATTTTGATACTTCACATGTTACGCTATTTTTAACTTTAGTTTTACACGTACTTACAAATAATTGTTATTTAATTTGAATAATGTTAATAGAAAAGAGTTTTAATATGCTACAGCCTATTGTTATTTATCAAAATACTTGAAAAAATAATCTACATATCAAATTTTTTTTTAAAACAAATGATATGCCTGTGCACTGTAAATTATTCTGTTATATTTTTATAAAAGATACTTATTTTGGAATTTTGCAAATTAAAGTATTTAAAATTTTTGAAAGAAAGGAAAAAAAATAATATTACATGAGAATTCAAAATCTCCGTGTAAGCATTATAAGGATATTTTCATAAACAAAAAAATGAATATAGAAGAGTGGAAAAACAACAGCACGCGCTTATACTCAGTAAATGATATTATTAAACGTAACTCTGTTTATATTATATATTAAAAGTGATATACATGTTATAAATGTGTTACTTTTATATCTAATCTATACGCTATATTTTAAAAGTAACTAAATGATTTATAACTATATTTAGAAAATTTTTATTTAACGACTCTTTTACATATAAAATAATTCCCCCTTTTTATTTTTCATGATGAAAAATTTTGTTAATAATAAAATATAATTACCCAAAATCACATTTCTGACGCTTTGAATGGACATTATCAAATTCGTGAATATTACGTAAATGTTTATTCAATGATGACGTAGAACTCTTAATTTGAAATTCTTTGTTGCAAATATTGCAAGTTGCAGCTACGCTGTCATCTGATTTAGTGCAGTAATCCCATACCCAACTTCTTTTTCTAGTCATTTTTCAACACTTTATGCACGCACCACTTAAAAATTTTTTTATTTAAGCTCACAAAATTTTAATGATATCGAGATCAAATAATTGATATTAATGCTATACAATCATCGATGGACTAACTTAATTTGATTAACTTTGGCTTTCACTTACTACTCTGATTCTAATCTCGTTAACGTTCGACTCAAAAGTAAACAAACAACTTCTTAAATATACTCTTAAAACTTGAATATATATTAAATATACTTTTAAAATTTAAATATATGTTAAGACACAAAAAAACATAAATACAATGTTTAATCATATAAATTAAAATTTTAATTAGATTTATATTTTAAATTAAATATTAAAAAATTTTCTAAAACTTGAGATTCTTATATTAGACTCGAAGAATTCAAATACTCTTAAGATCTGGATCCTTCGAATCTGAGACTCGAAAACTCCTAAGATCCGGATCTTTCGAATCTGATATTCGAATCTATCCAAGTTTCGAGTATCCGAGTATTCGGGTACCCGAAGATCCGGATATAGTCGGCAGCCCTGGTTCAAAGTAATTAAATTTATTTTTGGTTCAGGTAAACCAAAATCTTTACAAGACATATATTCGTTAATAAAAATATTATTAAGTTCAAATAAAGCATTATTTTCTTTATTTTCATTAGAATCTTCAACAAAATAATTAGTAGTGGAGGTCGGCGCGCTTGCGCACAGGGGGCTTGCGGAATTTCCATTTTACCATATTTGATGTCATTTATTCTTTTAAGCAATAATTGTTTTTTTTATAAAATTTATCATAAAAATTATTAACTTAATATGTTTGTTCTATATATTTAAAGTAAAAGCAGTAGGTGCAAACAATAAAAATTAGCACAGACTCTCTCCGTCTCACTCTTATACTCGCACATCAAGCATAAAAATCTACGTTGTGCTATGCGACTCACAACGAAGATGGATATATGCGTATACTATATCATAGTATACGAGTAATTTTTTATCCTCGTTACAAGTGGTACACTTGATTCATTAGATACCCATCATGAACTAATTCAAAGTAATAATCAAAATATTAAAAAACATTGATCTAATTTAATATATAAAAATTATAATGTTAAAAGAACATTTTTAATTTCAAATAATTTCAATGTATTAATATGTTTTACAGTTTTACTTAGTAGTGGAGGTTGGCGCGCTTGCGCGCAGGGAGCTTGCGGAATTTCCATTCTACCATGTTTGATGTCATTTATTGTTTTAAACAATAATTGTACATTTTATAAAATTCATCATAAAAATTATTAACTTAATATGTTTGTTCTATATATTTAAAGTAAAAGCAGTAGGTGCAAACAATACAAATTAGCAAGAAGCTTTTTAAATGATGGGATTTAAATGAAATTGAGGATCAAAGAGGGTGAGCTAAGGAGCAGCTAAGGAAGAGCAACAAAAACGTAAAATAACACAAAAAAAAGGTAAAATTTGAGGATTTACCTGAGGAGGAGTAAAAATGACCTAAAATAACGTAAAAATAACGGAAAAAAGTGATGGATTTTTTGAGGAAGAGAGAGGGAAGAGAAAATGAAGGCGTGAGGAAACTCAAAAGAAGAGAAAAAGAAGAGGGAAGGAAGGGAAAAGGAAAAGAAAAGGAAGAGGAACAAATAACGTAAAATAACGTTAAAAAAAAGGAAAAAAAAGAGGATCAAAATTAGGTAAGAGGACGAGGAAAAAAAGAGAAGGGGAGGACCTTGGTCGTAGAAATTTTCCTTACAACTATATAATATAGATATAGATATATATTGTAACGGTAATTTACTACTCGTTACAAAAGAAATTAGATTTTTCTAATTCCAATTTACTTTTTGCTAAGACTAAGTAATTTTGTCAGAACGTGGAGCTGCTAGAATTTATATCGAGTATGATAAACTAACAACAGATTCCGGCTAAGCTAGTTAGTATGTTAGATTGATGTGCGACGGAAGATTTTTCTATCAACTCGTCGCTGCGCGTCTCTCTCTCTCTCTCTCTTACCTGATCGAGAGACGCGTTGCCGGTAGCGCAGTTTTCCTTCGTGAGGCAGGTTCCAAAATACGTTATATTAAAATATATGATATGACGTAATTAAATAATTTATAACTGCTCACAAGGACCGCGGAGGCGTCGGAGTAAGCAACAGGAAATATATATTTTATGTTTAATATAGTCAGGCAATATAAATTAATTGAAAGCACTTTTTAATAGAAAATAGAATTAATTTATTACAAGAAAAATATGAATATAATAAAGATGAAGTATGAATTAAACGGAAATGAAATTGAGTAATATAAGAAAAGTAGTTTACGCGTCTAATGAGAGAGTGAGCAAAGGGAGGGCGCGTCGCGAACTAAATGACACTCGCTTATGACGCTGATCGGTTATATCACCGATGATACAATATGCCCGAATAAGTATCTCTCGAGGAAGAGACACTTGGGTATCGCACAGTATAATTATACTTACAATAACGCACTGGCCAGCTTACGCTAATTACCTACGTGCACGTAGACGCCGCTCGCTTGTTATCGAAGCTTCTCCCCTGTACGTAACCAATACGTAAATGCTCTAGACTAGGTCGGTGGAAGACGTCTCTTCCCGATCCTGGAATTCCGCTGAGTTCTGCCAACGTGGTTGCCTGGACGTAGATCGGTGGAATCCTATGCACGCCGATCAACGTATTTGTTGGCACTTAATGGCTGACCGCTAAGACGCGCGAAAAGCGGTCAAGCAAAACTCTACAGAAAGAATTTCTGAGAGTGGCAACTTGCAAATATAATATAATACGCAAGTCGGTATAAACTCACGACTTTTAATAAAGACAATGTTTCGCGCTATCAATTGCGAACTTAGTCTAACGTATTATAAGACCACGTGGCGAAATTCTTTAATAAGCACAGCGCGGCTTAGGTTTCGTGCTAACGCAACGGTAGCCGGAAACTCTCTCAAGCGCCTCGCGGCCGGCTTGCTTCTCGCTCGCGTGCCGGTCGTCAAGATACGCACTTCTTTACTCGTCTTAGACGAGATATATGACCGAGCGTTTATTCTATTTTAATACCTAAGCGCGCAAGATTCAAACACGGTAGAATACCGTTACAATATATATATATATATATATATATATATATATATATATATATATATATATATATATATATATATATATATATATATATATATATATATATATATATATATATATATATATATATATATATATATATATATATATATGGGACATTTCACACTCACTCAAAGAGCAAAAAAATAAAAATCGCTGAAACTCTGAGAATATATTCTTATTGTTATCCAAAATATGTAAAAAATTTTTAATGATTTAGATTGGAAGGATTAAGAGCTATAGATCCTTGAAATTTAAAAATATTTCAAAATTTTTGGAAAAGTCCCAACTTTATCATTTTTTTTCTGAAAATCCTGGTGATTTAGAGAGAAATTTATAACGATACTTCTCGTTGTAAATAAAGACGAATGTTAACATGATTTTACAGACCTGAATTTTGAAGTTTTCTATTGGTTCTTATATGTATTATGTTACGTCATAAACGTATCTTTTTTATTAACATCGGTAAATCAAAATTTCTCAGTTATTAAACAGTCGCATTATTTCATTAATAAGCGAAATTAAGTAGATCATAAGAAAAGAATCGAAACGTGATAGTATCCACTGTGTTTTTCCTTCTTTTATATAATTTGTTATCTGATTAAAATTTATTTCACTCATTTGAAATCTTTATTATTTACTTAAAAATGAAGAATTTTATTTACCTAAAATATTAAATTTTGTACATAAAATTGTAAGTTTAAAAATTATAAATACTGCTGATTGTGTTTCTCTTTTTTTTTTTTAAATGCCGTTTGTAAACAAAGAATATTACATACGTTATTAATAATTCTTTGACACTGACCCACTATTCTTACATAAAAGTAAAGAATTTTGCCGATCTATGTTTTGAAACTTGATATTAACTCACTGCTGTTATACCTACACGAGAGCGTGCGGAAAAAAAATTTTGCTGAGCTTGTATATTTGTAAGTTCAATACACTTGCAATGTTTTGATGACAACTGTCTATATTTTAAAATGCAGTTTATTTACTCTATTTTGGTATCTTTAATTTTAATTTTATATACATTTCATAAAAATTAATATGTTTCTAGTATTATTTAATATAACTCAATATTTTAGATGATATTGAATTTTTACTGTTTTGTCAACTTTTCTTTTTATTTCTTTTATTGATCGTGAACTTGAAACTTATTTCACTTTTCAAATTAAGTAATTATGCGAAAATTATTGATATATGTTGTAATTTCTCAATGAACTTAAGAGGCGGTCGGAACCAAATCGGTGACTTAGTTCGGTGCTTGTAATAAATGCTTATAATAATTTATTCATTTATTAATATGGTAAAAATATAGTCATTTCCTCTAGTCATGTATATAAAGAATAATTTAAAATAGTTAGAGCCACAAAAATATACAAAATATTGTTATAAAGCGAAAAATGCCACCTAACAATCGACACGACAGTTTTTTGCATGCGGTATATGTCAAGTCTGTTTAATATTTGTAATAAATGCTTATAATAATTTATTTACTTATTCATATGGTAAAAATATGGTCATTTCCTCTAGTCATGTATATGAAGAATGATTGGAAATAGTTTAAGCCATAAAAATATACAAAATATTATCGTAAAGCGAAAAATGCTGACTTGATATATACCGCAAGTCACCGATTTGGTTCCGACCGCCTCTTAATAGATGATATTATTTGAAATCAATTTATAAAAGAATTTGTAATTTTTACTTGATTTCTTATTTATAATTATTCTTGCTAAAATAATTGATGCATAGATTTATTTATTAATTTAATGATTTTACTTTTATTTTTATTGACAATTTTTTTTATGTAAATTGTATTATTTATTTGATATATGATTTTTAATCGCGCAATTTCGCGTACATGAAAATTATTTTAATTACGCACTTTGCGTATAATATATTAATTTTATCTGTATAATATTTATATTTTTAACAACACTATTCGTATTTGATAATACACTTCGCGTTCAATATTTTATTTTTAATAACACTATTCGTATTTGATAATACACTTCGCGTTTAATATTTTTATTTTTAATGACGCTATTCGTATTTGATAATACACTTCACGTTTAATATTTTTATTTTCAATGAAGCTATTCACTTTTAATAATGCACTTCGCGTTTAATAATTTCATGTATATTTATTTGATTTGTGGCGGTTTATTAACACATATAAATTTATATATGAATTATTAATTATGTTCTTTATTTATAAAAATTTAGTCATAAAGATAAAAATGTATGAATTTTAGTGGTGGAAAAGCTTCACCAATATTTAATTGAACGAAATCGCTCTCACAATTGAAAATTATTAAAGGATAATTTCAATACTTTCAAATAAAGAGTTTATTAATTAATTATATATTCTTACCTTGTAGTACTTCTTGAATAGATTGGTGCTGGGTACGGGGAGACAAATGAATAGGCACGATATGTAAATATATAGATCCTCTAGGTTTATTAATATCTTTTAACACTTAATACAATAGATTTTTATACGCGTATATTTTTTAATAATCGATATATGAACATATAGTATTAGCAATTGCTTTTGAAATATAGAACTTTACGGGCAGTGTAAACTTGTTACCAATAAGAAACCCGGGGTAATGTCCGTCTTTCAATGGTTTCAATTTGATTTTTATACTCATATTTGTTTATAAGATTTATTATCTTTTACATTAATTTTTATTTATAAATTTTCTTAAATTTTGATAATATGTTTTGTAATGGTTTTTAGGATTCCTTTTGAAATTTCGAAAAAAACTCTAAGTTAGAATTATCTGATATTTGTCGAAAATTTAAAACACTTACTAAAGAAGACGAAAAAACAGGAAAACATATCTACGAAAATATTAATCCATTTCACAAAAGCACTAAAATTACACGCTCTCTGACTAAAAGTTTAGATTAAACAATTGAAAGTAATAATTTAAATAAAACAGTTGATAGTAATGCTTCAAATACAACTTTAGAAGAAACATCTGAAAATAATATCTCAAATATAATTACGGACGTTTAATCAAATCGATAGAATATCGGTTTGGTATAAGGCCAGTAAATAAAAAGACTTTGTTAAAAGTTAAACTTAATATTTATTAAAAGACTCGTCTTTTAACACCTCTCATTAAAGCAAAACGTGTTGACCGTTCGGGCGCTACAAAAGGAATGAACATATACTTTAAGGGTTTCAAAAGGTTGAACTTTATGTAAAATAGGGGGCGCCACAACATATAGTAAGCGCTAATATTCTATCACTCCCTGCCGCTTACATATGTTGTGATCTATAATAAGACAATATTGTTATATTCTTGACTGATTTTAAATTGGGTTGATGGTGCTCATCTCGTTAAATCTCGCTACCTAAGTTTGTCCGTCTTAATCAGTTATTTCCTGTGAACAAAAGAATTTAACAGTAAGGCGAAAATTCAATATTTAAGTTACCAGATAGGAGTTTAGTACAGATATCTATTCTGATGATCCAACCCACTCTATCTTAATCGGTTTCCTTTTAAGACACCTTTCAACATAATGTTTTCAGTTTTCAATTATGTGACTCAACTTATATCCATCTACTTCATCACTGACTATCGCATACTTATAATCGCATCTTTAAGTCATTAGTAATAGAGGTTCAGTTAGAATTAAGGTTAAAGAGTTATACGTTGATAGTTTTCACGACACGTATCGTTCGTAGTAGCATATTTAGCTTAGCAGATAGACAAGGCAACATAAGTTTGCTTATGTGTCCTTTAAGCAATAGTGTTTCCCAAACAATTTAATGATTAAACCACAAGTAGTTAGTTTCTTATTGCAATCCCCAAAGCTTGCATCAGAATAATCTAACACAACTTCTGACTCACCTTTAAAAACTAATTTGGGTTTCTCAGTACTGTGACGTTGCAAAAATACTCTAACACACTTTTTTATAGATTAAAATAGTTTTATTCTAATTCCATTTTTTTTCTAATTACAATGAAATTTTAATCGAATAACGTCTTTTTCAGCACACAAAAAAAACTCGTCTCTCGCTATAACTTACACACACATATAATACTCTTATGCTTTTCTTCTCTCTTTCTCCCGCATCTCTTCCAACTAACGAACGCCACTAATTTTTTTCTGTCTCACTAAAAATTTTTCTCGAACCACGGCCGAATTCAAACTATTATTACATACAACCTAATACAAATACGCTTATTATATTAACGCATAAACTCTCTCTGCATTAAATAACTACTTCTTTTTTTCTCACACACACAAATGCCAGATTCTCTATCGCTCTCTTCGTAACAATTATTTTATTTTTGCTTCAAGTACGTAAAGCAGAATACACACGCTTAAATAAAACTAAAATTCTCTTTCTCTTAAACACACAAAAAAAAGAATTCATATGATAATAAAAAAAAATAAAAGAAAAGTCATTACAAAAAAAAACAATACCTTACAAAAATCACTCTTCCTCTTTTCCTAGAATTCTCTCTCTCTCTCTCTCTCTCTTGCCGTAAGTAGCGCCATACGTATTTTTTTTTCGCTCCTCTTGAAACTTATTTAAACAGCATTTTTTCACTTTGCGGAGTGGAATTTTTTGCAGGGAATCGTCCTACTTGGAGTCCGAGAGTGTTGGCCTCATTCATTTGCATTTTTGCAATTGCATATTGGACTCTGGACGGTTTCTTACTGTGAAAGTGCAGTCTCTCAACATCAACCTGCTTTTATCTCTGGCACTGCTGTGGACTCTGCTGCTGCCTGAGAAAGTTGCTGTGGGCCTGCTTGTGTTGTTGAGTGTTGTTTTAAGTGCATTATATTGTGCACAATTGCATTGCAATTAGTTTTATTTTTAATTGTAACATAACCTCATTCTTTTTTGGCGCAATTACATACTGCAAGAGGGATCATATTTTTTAACGCTGATGGCGCCATCTCTTGGATAACGTATACACTAACTTCACTGTTCTTTTGATAGAATCTAGTGGTAACAACGTGGAATTTGCTGCATGTTTGATTTAATTGCTGTATATTACAATAGTGCAGTATATTGTATGCAGTTGTACTGCAACTGGTTTTAAGTATTGTCTACAACATAACCTCAATCTTTTTGGTGCAATCATCTACCACAAGAGGATTCTTATTTGCTTAGTGCTGGTGGCTCCATCCCTTGGATGACCTGTATATTGGCATCTTTGCCCGTCTATGTGATACCTGATGGTTATTTCTCCAGTTAAGGCGCTTTTCCACTATTATCTTGTGCTCTCTCTAATCACAGTCAAACGAATCTTACTCTGTACAAATTAAGCCGCTTTTCCACTTACAATAACTAAAACTTGGAAGCAACTCAGAGTGCATTTGTTAAGCTGCTTTTCCACTTCCAATAACTGAAACTTAGAAACAACTCAGAGTGCATTTATTAAGCTGCTTTTCCACTTACAGAAACTGAAACTTAGAAGCAACTCAGAGTGCATTTATTAAGCTGCTTATCTACTTTTAAATATACAACTGGCACCAAATTTAAAATTAAAATTTAAGATTCGTTTGATTAAGCTATTTCTATCTTGGAGGTCACTATGTCTAATCAGTGTGGTCTCTGTTTTAAAAACTTTAGTGCTGCATCTAAGCCTCAGCTTTGTGGTCGCTGTGGCAAGACCTATCACAGCACTTGTACCAAATTGCTCTTAGTCAGAGATAATAATGACCAACAGGTAAAGGTATGTAACTTTTGCATAGCAGCTGCAAATCCTGATTGCAGTCGATCACGTTCTAGTTCTGTGGGTTCTATGAGTGATGTCTCAGCTTCTCTGTCTCTGCCGCGTACTCCAACTCTGACACTACCAGCGCTACAAACAAATGAACTTTTGTCTTCTATATTGAAGAAGATGGAGAAATTAGATAAGCTGGATGATATGGATACCAAGATCAACAATATCGGCACTCAACTATTGACACTGGATGGGAGATTTACAAGTTTGGAGACGCGAGTGGATGGTATTGCTGTGGCATGTGAGGAACGTTGTGGAGCAGCTGAGGCAAGGCTTGACAAGGTTTGTCAGGATTATCGGGAGCTTAAGGCGAAGCTGCAGGAATCTCTCTCTGTTGTGCCTGATCGGGCATTATCTGACCCTATGGCTGCTAAACTACAGGAATTGGACAAGCTCAATAAATCTTTACGGCAACAGTGTGATGTTTTGGCGGCTGGCCAGCAGCGTCTTGAGCGTGCATCAGACTTGGTGTTTGGAGGCCTGGTTCCTAATGAATTTAACGATCTGAAGAACGGTGTCTTTGCTGTATTGGCTTCTCTTAATTCTGGTTTTGCTCTCAGTGACATTGTTTCGGTTTGACCTTTGTCGCGACCTGCTACAGCTCGTAGTACTGATGATAGTACTGCTCCTTCTGCAACAACATCTCAAGGTGGTCCTCCGCTGCTTACGACGCCATTGCTCGTCACTATGAAGAGTGCCTCGTTGGCGCGATCTGTCATCGGAGCAAAGATCAGGATGGGTTGCCTTCATACCTCAAAGATCAGGAGTGACCTTTTGCAGGGAACTTTATCAGTGGAAACACTTACTCCTTCCTTGATCAACATCAATGAATATCTGTCACACTCATTGCACTAACTGAAGTTGAGAGTGCTCAGGAAGGCCAAAGATAAGAGGTACAACTTCCTTACATTTGTGCGTGATGGTAAGATCTTCGTCAGAAGGAAGAAGGAGGATGCAGCCATTCGTGTTGCATCGGATGACGACTTGGATGCTTTTTTAGCAAAGCTCTCATTGATATCAGCCAACGACGATGTAACCACTTAACATCTGACACTGGGGTAAGCTCATTCTCTCTTCCTTCTCACTCTAACACACTTCTTCCTTCTAACAATACTATTTCATCGGTCATTCATGATCATTTCACTACTAAGGATGGTCTCAGAGTTTGTCATTTCAATGCCAACTCTATTAGAGCGCACATTGAGATGATTAGACTCTTTTTGGCTTCTCGCCCTTATTTCCACGTAATAGCTGTTACTGAGACCAAACTAAGCCAGATAGTTTGTGATTCTTTGATTGCTCTTGATGGGTATGTGCTTTATAGACAGGATCGTAACACCAGGGGAGGTGGTGTTGCTTTATTTGTACACTGCTCTCTCACTTCTGTGCGTCTCTGTTCATCCTCTGGAAGCTGGAGTGGTAAGCCTGGTTTACCTGAGTATCTCTTCTGTGAGGTCAACTCATCTGACTTGGCTTCACCCATTTTCGTTGGTGTTGTTTATAGACCACCTCACGCTCAATTTTTGGCCAACACGGACTTTATTCCTGATTTGACCACTCATATGCACAATTATAGTACTAAGGTAGTTTTAGGAGATTTCAACACTAATTTGTGTTCTAAATCTGATGATTCTGTGTTCCTGAAGAGCCTTATTAAGGAAAATGCACTTTTTTCAGTGCCTTATGGACCTACGCATCATACTTATTCCTCTGATACGTGGCTCGACTTGTGCCTTGTCGATGCCAATGACTTACTGCTTGATTATTGGAAGACTGATGTACCATTTATTGACGGACATGATTTTATTGCTGCGACTGTGAAGTCGTCTCTCTCTAGGCCTACACTTAATAATTTTACTTATCATGATTATAAAGCGGTTGATGAGGCTGCTATTCTTGATTATTTTCGATCGCTGAATTGTGCTGTGTGTAACGGTGACTCTTCTCTTTTGGCTCGCCTTGAATGTCTTTACACTCATCTTAATGAAGCTATCTCACGGTTTGTGCCTGTTAGGCGTGTTCGACAGAGCAAGAGTCATCGTCCGTGGTTTACCTCTGAGCATCACCGCTTAATCTCTGAGAGAGATAGGCATTACAGACGCTTCAAACGTACTAGGCTGCGTGCTGATCTTATATGTTATAGAGATGCTCGAGATCGGGCCCATTCATGCATCGAATCAGCTAAATTACTGTATTACCACGACAGACTATCTAAGATTACTGACGCAAGACAGATCTGGAAAGAACTCAAGAACCTGGGCGTATGTTCCAGCAGTAGTGACTCTCGACATTCTTTTTCAATTAATGATTTGAATCGGTATTTTGGTGGTGTTGCGTTTGATCCTCTGGTCCCCTCCATTTCTGATTACATGAATACACTTGCTCTAGATGAACCACTTAAACCCATGTTTAAGTTTAATCCAGTTACTTTGGAGGAGGTATGGATGGCTGTTTGTCATTCAACTTCACAGGCCAGAGGGTTTGATGCTGTTCCTCAATCTTTTGTCCGTGCGGCATTTCCGGTCATTGGGCCTTTGTTATGTCGTATTTATAACGACTCATTGCGTGAATCCTTATTTCCTTCATGCTGGAAGATCTCACTGGTCACTACAATAAACAAAATCTCCTCTCCTCAAGCTTTTGGTGACATTAGGCCAATTTCTTTATTATCTTTTATGTCCAAGGTTCTTGAACGTCTAGTCCATGATCAACTCTACAATTACCTGACTATACGACAGCTACTGGACCCTTATCAGACTGGATTTCGAACTGGACATAGTACTCAGACCGCACTACTGAAACTAACTGAGGACATTAGACGCAATATGGACAGACGCTATGTGACGTTGCTGTTGCTATTTGATTTCAGCAAGGCATTTGATACGGTATGCCATGTCTCTCTGCTCAGAAAAATGTCTTCTCTTGACATCTCGCATTCAGTTGTGCGTTGGTTTGCGTCTTATCTCTCTGAGAGACAGCAGGCTGTTATTGATGCAGATGGTAATGCATCTGACTATGTAACATTAAATACTGGTGTTCCCCAGGGCTCTGTCCTTGGTCCACTGTTGTTTTCTATATACATCAATGATGTGGCTGCTGACTTCCATGCCGATGTGCAGCATCTTATCTATGCTGATGATCTTCAGGTGTACATTCACTTCCCAATTGCTAAGTTGGCTTCTGTTACTGCTCTCATGAGTGATCAAGCTGTCAGTATTGTTAACTGGGCGACAAAAAATCATCTGAAATTAAATGTGAGCAAAACAAAGGCTATTATTATTGGATCTTATTTCTATGTCAATATGCTGCCCTCATTACACATCACTGGTGTTCCAATAAACGGTGATCTTATTAAATTTGAATCTTTTGTTCGTAGTCTTGGTGTATGGCTTGATAGTAAGTTGAACTGGAAGGACCAAATTGCGCATGTGTGTAACAGGAGTCACTCATTGCTCTATAGATTAAATTTCTTTCGAAAAAGTACCACCATTGCACTACGTAAGCATCTTATCCGTTCTTTGCTGTTTCCTTTACTTGATTACTGTTGTTTGGTCTATATTGACCTTTCTGCTGAACTCGATCTGAGGCTTCAAAGGGTTGTAAACTCTGGTATTCGTTACATCTATGGTGTAAGTAGGCGCGAGCACATCTCTGTTTATAGGTCCTCTCTAGGCTGGTTATCCACTTTGGGTAGAAGAAACTACTTCGCTACTACCTTCTTATACAAAATGTTTTTGTCATGCTCACCTTCATATCTTTATTCTAGATATTTGTGGAGCCGGCCTGTGAGGACACTGAGAAGTGATGTGAGACCGTTAACCATTCCTTTTTCATCTACCGAGTATCACCAAAGATCGTTCCTGGTTGTGTCATCGCAACTATGGAACGGTCTACCATTATCTTTAAGAGATTCTTCATCGTTGGCATTATTCAAGGCATCAACATATTCGCACTACCTTTCCCTTGAGAATGAGCCTCTGCTCCGAGCTAGGCTTTAATTATTTTAATTACTGTATCATTATTTTAATTATATTTTTACTTAGTATCTCATTTATATATATATATACTTACGAATTTGTATTATTTTTGTTGTACAACATAATGTACAGTTAATAAATTTAAATATCTATCTAATAATATCTATCTCTCTCTCTCTCTCTCTCTCTCTCTTTCTCTCTCTCTCTCTCTCTCTCTCTCTCTCTCTCTCTCTCTCTCTCTCTCTCTCTCTTTCTTACGACCGGCACCAACGACGCTTCGGTGGCGCAACCGCTTTTTTTTCTTTCCGCCCTTGTTCTATTTCTTTTTTTCTCTTTTCTTTTCTATTTAATCGTTTCTAGTTATTTATAATTTTCTTTTTCTTTTACACTATGAACGCGTCTTAGATAAACGTACCTTTTTGAACAATAATGTTTTTCCTTTTCTTCACGAAGGAGCTAACTTTACAAGTACGCGCGCATGGCTTATTTTTGACGAGATTACCTTAGATTCGAGAGAAGCGAATTCCTAGTGGATTCTGTTCAGACGAAGGTGATTTGTCGCTGTGGCTTCCCCTCGTTCTCCCTTTCGCTTCTCTCTCGTAGATGCTCAGGACGCACGGTGGCTTGCACAAAGAAAAACCTTATAGACGTTACTAACACTTGCAATAACTATCACTTCCACGACGCTACACACACAATCAAGAAATAATACAAAAAAAAAACTAATCACACGCAAAAATAATAAAAGAAAACTCGGCAATTACTTCAAAAACCCCATGAAAACAATTACGAATTATTATATTAATCTCAGCTTGAGTAATTTATAATTAACACAAAATTCTGCACGCTCACGCCACGCTATTTCCGAATTCACACACAAAAACCCTTTTCAAAACTCTACTACTCTCACGACTCGTCTATTCTCTGCTGCGACCCGATGTACACTGACGCTGGGCCTAGCGAATTTTAACCCGTAACGTCTTTCTCGATTTCATCAGCCAATCGCAACGCTTAGATTTGGCGGGCCAACAATATTTCCTGGTGCGAATAAACTGTCATTTACTCATATACACAATAATTTAACATTCCTTTTTAGAAATCAACTTTAAAATAAAATTTAGTATTATTACAACTTAATTTTCCTTTCCTTCTTATGATTTTAAAGGCAAATTTGCATATACGAAAAAAAATGTTCGTTAAATCTCTCCCCGTCCGGCATGTATAAGAACAGCGCGCGCAACTCGTACATCACTCGGCCGTACTCTCTTTCTCTCCTTCTCTTTCACACTCGCACACATATCTACGCACTCTCTCTTTTACTTAATTTCGCTTTTACAATAGTTTATATATATATATATATATATATATATATATATATATATATATATATATATAATAAAGATATATCGCCTACGCCGCCGCCGCCGCCGCCGCCGCCGCCGTGTATAAGAATTTTATGTGCCCTCAGTCAGCTGAAATTCAGCTAAAAGAGTACCCCCCGTTAAGATAGGTAAAATGCCCTCCCTCATATATTTTAAAACTAATATTTTTTCTTGTTTTTATAGTAATTAAGATTAGGTTTTGTTATATTTATAGTTTCCTAACACATACCCTAACCTCAACATAACCTAAAAATCACTTTTTTTATAAAATTTTTTTTTTATCTGGAAGGATGAATGATATTAATCCCGCGAAATACATATGACTAGGCCTTAGCACTCTCTTCAACTGTGATTTTTTGTGAGTCCTAGAAAGCAGTTTTTCTAACCTAAAAATAACATTTAAATCATAAAATCTCCGTAACTTTGCTCTGGGAGGGGCTACAAGTAATTTTCTGAGATTAAAATTTGTATTTTTAAAAACAAATAAAGTTTATAATGACCAAAAATTCGATTCTGGCATGGCGCCATGGCGAAAAACTCGAAAAACCATTTTTTCATAGGTTTTCTGTCGATTATTGGTCTCTAGCAACTCACAAATCATTTTTAAAGAAAAAAAATAGCTTCATTGGATTCTACGTGAAAAAATACCATGAAAATGTGCATGATTACTTTAGGAATACTTGGATGCTGTTACAAAACAATTAAAAAAATAAAATAATTCTAAAATTATTACATAGCTACTTTGCGTCGTTGCTGCATTTTATGTTTTTATGACCTTGGTCATCCCTTTAGAGTCTCAAAGCTACTATTCAATGTATCCATAGGCAAATCATGTCCACTACACCCGAAAAACAGAGACAAATACTAGACAGATAACGTTAACTCCTATATATACATATATATATATATATATATATATATATATATATATATATATATATATATGTGAATAACTTGCTATCCCTCGTATATACATAAGGAATAGTGAGTTGTTCTTAGGAAACGCAAATTATTTTTCTTATACATAGATAAAAAACCAATGTTTATCTATTCCTGTAACTATTCTTTTTAGTGTTCTTTTTTAGCTTGTAAGAGACCTAACATGTTTTCTGTCCTCCATAAATCACGAACTCGGTAGATTTGAACAATTAAATGATTCTAATTAAGGTTCCAAATTCAAAAATTAAAAGATCATCATCTCTTTAGGGTCATAAAGCTACTATTTACAGCCAAATTACGCCTATTGCACGCTAAAATAAGATTTTTAAACATAACTGAAGTAACGGTCGTATCATCTGTCTTTTTGTATTACAGTAGACTCTGGATACAAGAGAATCAACGGGCTTTCAGAAGAGGAATTTTCTTGAAAATTCTTTCATACAAAAAGTCCCCAACACGCTTGAGTCAAGAGTGATACCCACACCTACTGTTTTGTTGTGTGAGTTGTATCCAACATGCGTGTATATTCTGTCTCTCTCACTTTCATAGTGGTGGGATAACGCAAATACTTAGGCTCACGCCCATATTTAGAAGAAAGAGCTCGAAATCTCTTATATCGCAATCTCTTGTATCGAGAGATCACTGAATCATTAGAGAGACAAAGACGGAATAAGGTTTTAGTAACAATCGTGTTGGGTCTATAAATTCGAGCCTGAAAGTACACTTCTATGTAAGCATTTATATTCTTTGTTAGAACTGCCACAATTATGATTTGTCTTCAGGCCATTATACGCAAAAAATAGAGTAGCAACCGATATAAGAAATACATTGCTTCTACATATATGAGAATCAAGCACGTTGTTTCTAGCAACAGCTCACTATTCTTTGTATATATATATATATATATATATATATATATATATATATATATATATCTATATATATATATATATATATGAGAAGCAATAGCTCCTAGAGTTCCTAGCAATAGCTCACTATTTTTTGTATATATATATATATATATATATATATATATATATTGTTACTAAAACGTTATTCCGACTTTGTCTCTCTAATGATTCAGTGATCTCTCGATACAAGAGATTGCGATATAAGAGATTTCGAGCTCTTTCTCCTAAATATGGGCGTGAGCCTAAGTATTTGCGTTATCCCACCACTATGAAAGTGAGAGATACAGAATATACACGCATGTTGGATACAACTCACACAACAAAACAGTAGGTGTGGGTATCACTTTTGACTCGAGCGTGTTGGGGACTCTTTGTATGAGAGAATTTTCAAGAAAATTCCTCTCCTGAAGGCCCGTTGATTCTCTTGTATCCAGAGTCTACTGTAATACAAAAAGACAGATGATACGACCGTTACTTCAGTTATGTTTAAAAATCTTATTTTGGCGTGCAATAGGCATAATTTAGCTGTAAATACATCAAATAGTAGCTTTATGACTCTAAAGAGATAATGATCTTTTAATTTTTGAATTTGGAACTTAATTGGAATCATTTAATTGTTCAAATCTATCGAGTTCATGATTTATGGAGGACAGAAAACATGTTAGGTCTCTTACAAGCTAAAAAAGAACACTAAAAAGAATAGTTACAGGAATAGATAAACATTGGTTTTTTATCTATGTATAAGAAAAATAATTTGCGTTTACTAAGAACAACTCACTATTCCTTATGTATATACGAGGGATAGCAAGTTATTCCACATATATATATATATATATATATATATATATATATATATATATATATATATATATATATATATGTATATATAGGAGTTATAGTTATCTGTCTAGTATTTGTCTCTGTTTTTTGCGTACAGTGGACGTCATTTGCCTATGAATACATTGAATAGTAGCTTTGTGACTCTAAAGAGATGACCAAAGTCATAAAAACATAAAATGCAGCAACGATGCAAAGTAGATATGTAATAATTTCAGAATTATTTTATTTTTTTAATTGTTTTGTAACAGCATCCAAGTATTCCTAAAGTAATCATGCACATTTTCAATGTATTTTTTCACGTAGAATCCAATGAAGCTATTTTTTTTCTTTAAAAATGATTTGTGAGTTGCTAGAGACCAATAATCGACAGAAAACCTATGAAAAAATGGTTTTTCGAGTTTTTCGCCATGGCGCCATGCCAGAATCGAATTTTTGGTCATTATAAACTTTATTTGTTTTTTAAAAATACAAATTTTAATCTCAGAAAATTACTTGTAGCCCCTCCCAGAGCAAAGTTACGGAGATTTTATGATTTAAATGTTATTTTTAGGTTAGAAAAACTGCTTTCTAGGACTCACAAAAATCACAGTTGAAGAGAGTGCTAAGGCCTAGTCATATGTATTTCTGTGGGATTAATATCATTCATCCTTCCAGATAAAAAAAAATTTTATAAAAAAGTGATTTTTAGGTTATGTTGAGGTTAGGGTATGTGTTAGGAAACTATAAATATAACAAAACCTAATCTTAATTAGTATAAAAACAAGAAAAAATATTAGTTTTAAAATATATGAGGGAGGGCATTTTACCTATCTTAACGGGGGGTACTCTTTAGCTAAAAGTTAGCTGAAATTCAGATAAAATTTAGCTGAAAGTTAGCTGAGAGATAGCTGAAATTCAAATAAAATTTAGCTGAAAGTTAGCTGAGAGATAGCTGAAATTCAAATAAAATTTAGCTGAAAGTTAGCTGAGAGATAGCTGAAATTTAAATAAAATTTAGCTGAAAGTTAGCTGAGAGATAGCTGAAATTCAAATAAAATTTAGCTGAAAGTTAGCTGAGAGATAGCTGAAATGTAGCTGAAATTTATTGTTAGCTAATTTAATTAATTGTTATTTAAGAACGTTCTCTTGGAAATTGATATTGATTTTCTTAAAATATCAATTTAAACATTATTCTATTATTGGAATAAGTAGATCTTTGTAAGCTTTTTCAATTGCGTTCATTTTTTATATAGCATGCCATATTAATTTTTAAATAATCAGCTTCGATATTTAACACAGGAATACTATAGTCTGCCTCTTCCTGACTTACGTTTTGCTTAACGACTCTTTAAGTTTTCTTAGAATTAAGTTTTGTCAATTGCATAAAAATTTATATTATATATTGTTCAAAATTAGTGCTAATTCTCTTAAAATTAGAATAGAAAATAAATCACCTATTTCCGATTAATTTTTATTGTAATTTCTATATCTTAATAACTTTTGAACTGTAAAATAAAGATGTGATCATTATTAGCGGAATTAAGATTAAAGTGAATGAAATTCATAACTTTTCAACTGTAAAATAAAGATGTGATCACTCTTATAGGAATTAAGATTAAAGTGAATGAAAATAACAGAAAAAAATGGTAATTTAAACATAAAATATAGAAATCAAAATACAATAATTATTTCAATTAATATTAGAAATGAGTAAATCATCATTGTGCATACTTACATACATACATACTAATATACATACATACAACAAGCTAATGCATTTCTTTTCTTTAAGTTCAGTCATATAATGAATAGAAAGTTTAAATCTATTAGTACAAGTGTAGTGTCCGTTTTACATCTTCTTAAAAAAACAATCTTATTAGATAAAGATAGAAATTAAATTTTTTTATACAAATTACAATGATATACATATGTATCATGCACAGTATCTCAACTTTCTACAGAATTTTTACTATCAGAAATTTTTTTTTTTCTTCATCGTTTGAATCCTCTAAGCTGTAAAGATTGAAATAAATATTATATTACATTGTTATCATTTTATATATTATTTTTTAATAATTAATATTTGCATAAAATATATATTACGAGTAGTAATTATTTCAAAATGATGCTTCTTCAGAGTCGTTGCTTGCAACTGATTCTTTTTTGTTTGTACGAATAGTTCAGTTTTTTTCTAATTCATCTAGAATATCGAATTTAAATGTTATTCAAAAATTCGAGTATGTAATTTCTTTAATCTAAAATAATCAAATATTAAACATAAAACAGTTGATTGAACAAAATCTTATAAAAGTAAAACAAACTTTATAATTTGATAATTAAGAAATTCAATATTTAATTTAATAGAGTATTTAACTTCTAATAAATACTAAATGGGGGGTTGGCGAGCGAAGCGAGCAGGGGGGAACCCCCCCTAGTATATATATATATATATATCAACATAACGCACGCTTTCAAAATTCTAATTCTCGCTTTTACAACTATAATTTAGTAGAACACATTAATATAAGAACTCTTCTTTCTTTATTTTCTGTTTTCTTTCTTTCGGCGGCATTCGGTTCTTCTCGGCGCTAGTTCCTTTCAGTATGGCGGCGGGACTATTTGAATGATAGAATTCCCTCAAATATAAAAAAAACAAAATAGCTTTTTAATAAATTGCATATATATTTTATTAATTACCCAAACAACAGCAGAATTATTTAACTTCTTTCAAATTATTTTTAATATTACTTACCCTCCTTTTCTCACATAAAAAAAAAATTAAAATAGTCTAAAAGAACAAAAATTTTTGTGACGCGAAATCCCGCGTCGCAGTACCTTTAAGACATCTGAATACTTTCATGATTATTATCCATTCACTGCTTGTAAAATCAATTTAATGTTCACTCAAGACATTTACAGTATACGATATATCTAGTTTCGTTGCTCAGGCTGAATATAATAGGTTTTCTATATCTGCTGTATATGGAATATTTACGTTGTTTCTCTTATCACACATTTATTCATCTTCTATACCTATTTCTCATGCCTTTCTTTCATTATTAATAACTTGTATTCATTTATAGAAATCCTATGTAAATTTTCTAAGTCCAAATTGAACATTCTGTTACTATATTTTTCTTGTCTCAATTCATTATCCGATTTTTTCTATCTCACCTGATAGAAATACCAATCTTTTGGCTCATCTAAATTGGATATTTCAAATTCGTTATTTAATGCATTAATAATTTTATTCAGCTTAATCACATCATTACCAGCAGTTGATACATATCCACATATAATAATAACAGTAATATCTTATCGTTCTCTCGCCACACACAAATGAGCATAGTTCCCTATTTAAATTTTTCTAATTTTAGTGCGACCTTTGCAAATATTTATACCAGTAATAATACGCAACCCATACATGACTTGTGACGTCCTACTAGCTCATGGTTAGTAAGACACACTTTAATCGACTCTATTGAGTCTTATCCTTGCCTCATTCCGACCTTGTAAATGTAAAGCCGTTAACCAGACAAGTCGCTATGCCGTCTGGCGCGGGCTCGAGTGTGTCAGTATGTAAGGTGTGTGTAGTTGTTTCAATGATTTGTAAAGGATTAATTGTGTTATGGGTAATGCCCGTTAATACTGAAGACCTAGTGCCGCAGTATGCGGGGCTTTACCCTTTGGGATGGTATAAGGTAAGGTATTGTTCGCCGCAACTCTTTATTAAATGAAATTATACATTAAATTCGAGTTATAATATATTTAATACACGTGGCATGGAAGAATCATCAATGACGTTGATGATTCTTTAATGTCCATCGTGTTTGAAAAACTAAGATGTAATCGAAGGTAGAGCTGAGGCGAGAGAGGGCCTTTCTCTCTGCTTGCCCGCTTTTATAGGCGCTGGACTCCAGTTCCCTCTTCTCTAGTAGGTTGGCACCGCCGGCGTTTGCGTGCGTGGGCCGGCTTTACGTATACGCGCTGAGCTAATATGAGGCTTAAGCGCGCTCTCGATGTATGATGTACACACATGTATATCTTTGAGTGTGTGTGCGTTTCAGGAGCGTATGAACTTTTCGCGCTTATGCTTTTATTCTTTTAACTCCTTTTGGATTATATTAACTTAAATTCTCAATTAGTAATTATATTAATTTCTATTCATAGATCATTTTCTAATTATACTATTTATCGCACGTAAATATATTATATTTATTAAATTTAGCAATTAAGAGTCTATAATACAACTGGACGCTCACAGACTCATATCAATAAATAAGCTAAGTCTTTTCTCTCCTTTTCTAAGTATAATATACTCTCAGAAATTTTCATATATATCTCTTCGTTAATAATTTCATTGAAAATAGCAGTTTTCACATCCACTGATCGCGTCTCAAAATTATATATGCTTATGATATTTCACATTGCTCTTATTAGAAGTAATCTGAGCACAGGTGTATATGTTTTCCTCATCTCATAGTTATTTGTATTCTTGAGTCCACAAATAATTATTATTGCTTTGTATCTGATTTTATATTTCTTTTATACACCCACATAGAATCTACATTACTATAGCCTTTTGTCTATTTTTCATTTTTAACAGCTTTTTAAGAATTTTCGACTTTCCATTTCTCGGCATTGACTTCAACTCATCTTTTATGGCTATTTTCCAAATAGCTTTATCGCTTCTTTGCACAGTATTTTTATAACTAAGTGAACCTGAATTAATGGTTGCCTTTAAAGCCTGTAATACCTCATCATTCGCTTGTTTAATTTCTAAAGATTCCTTGTCTTGTATCCTTTTTAATTTTTCAATTTTTCACTTCTTTATGGCATATTGGATTAATGTTCAAAAATGTCATTAACGCACATATTGTTACATCTTGTTTGGAGTTAATTTTTCTCATGTTCTTCTACTAAAATTATACAAGCAAAGAGAGCCTATTATTCTTTTAGTTTTTTCGCGAAACTTGCAACTTCAGTAATCTCTTGATTTTCAGTATTTGGTCCAGCTCTCATCTTTAAGGTCTTTCTCTTTTAAGTTTATACTCTCCCTCCTGTTTCAATGCTGTCTCGTCTATGTTTAAGTGTTGCTCATTTTTATCAAACTCTTTGAACCTATTTGTTTTATCTAGTTTCTCATCTTATTTTGGTAAGTGTCAAAATTCTACTTCTTTTTAATTTTAGTCATATGCAATCTTCTTGTGACATTCCACGCCAACTATAATAACTTTTTATTATAGCTCTGAATTTAATGCCGACTCTTCTTTGTATTTTAATGTAAGTTAAATAGCCAAGTCTTTTAAGTTGGTTAATATTAAAGTTTTAATTGGAATCGAATTTTCTAAAGGAGTAATTATCAGCCTTGTGTGTGATGCGATTACATGCATACACTGCTGCAGATATTTTGGTAGTTTGGAGTTATACAAGATCTCACCTTCTTGGAGTTGTTTGCTTAAGTTGACAAGATACTTCATTTAGTTAAAAAGCATCTTTAGGAGACATTTGTTATTCCGCATCCAAATACTTTAACACTTTTACGGTAAAGCTATCTGTATACTCACTCTTTTGATTAGATCATAAATAGCATACCCTTGCATCATATCCTAGCATATTCCTTACACTTCTTATGGATATTCTAAACAGTCTCATCTCTTACTTGTTTTTCATGAATACAGAAATAATTTCTCATCTTTCAGAGGACATGCCGCTGGGTCCCATGATATCTGAGTAAGCACTCTGTAATAGCACTATTACACAATTTCGTGATGAAATAAACTATAATTTTTATATTTAGAAAGTAAACACTCCATACAATCTAATATACAATCATCAAGATAAAATAATCGTATCCTGCCATTCTTTACTCTTCTATCCTTTTTTTTATTAGCTTTGATTGCAATGCTTGCAAATAGGCAATAGAGGTATCAGCAGAACGTAAATGCCATAACACTCAACCATTGCTCCTATTGAATTCCTCACATCCCACTCACAAAGGAGACTCCCTTTTTTCTATTTCTATCACGGGCATACCAGATTGTAATATCTTTATTATCTTTCACAATATTTTTCTCACCTCTTAAACTCTCATCCCTTTCTGCATTACTTATTTCATTTTCTGTTCATAGGTTTCCCTTGTTCACTATTAATTTTAACTAATTGTTTTCGCGTTCAGCGCTTCGTGTATAATACATTCTCGTGCTTGACTCTTTACTCATCAAATCAACGATTGTACGTTCAGTTATCATTTTAGAGGAAACTCATCATTTGTCTTATCTTTTTGTATTTTTAATTCAGTAACTCTATAAGGTTGTACACACCTGATATAAATAACTCATTTGAAACTCGATCAAAATATCAATCTAAGTAAATTGCAGGTCTCAACTCAACAAATTTAAGTAAAGATAGTAAACTTTCTTTCAAAGTCTTAGCCAAAATTCTCTTATGTAATTTTAACCTATTCCCATTGTTTAATTATATCTCTATTTAATTATTACTCCCTCCGTTTTCAAATCTGCTTAGGAGTTTTTATTAGCATATATAATTACACTTCTTTTAGAAGTATTAAGAGTTTTGAATATTATTTTGGAAAGAGTTAAATGTTTCATTAAACCAGAGTCAGCAAAGAACTTGTTGCATTAAAACATAGACTTAGTATTATTACTTTATTTTTCTTATAAGCATAATTACATTTTACAGAAATTGATGCTAGATCAATCTGTTTACCTTTTGCCTTTTCTTGTAGCTTCCATGTCTTCGTTCTCTCTTCTTGATATCTCTCCTTTTAGCTTGGCAGTGCCTTTCATATTTCACACCCTAAAAAAATCTCTTATTACTTTTACTGTTACCACTCCTTTTTCCTTTCTTTCTTCCTTCAAATTATCATTATTCAATAACACATCTTCAAGTCCTTTCCTAATTCTCCTCTTTCCCAACACATCTCAAGTATTGTAAGTTAATTTGTTATACCTTTGAAAGGTTCTGCTTGCACTCGTTGAAAATTTAAACTGAGTGCATTCTGCAGCTTTGTGGCCAAACTCTTGGCATTTGTAACACTTTATACCATTATTTTTTTAGGACAGTTACTTTCTATATGCCTAGGGTTTTGGCTCTCAGCATCTGATACGAGTATTGACAAAATTTGACACATTTTATTTAAAATGAAGTTTTAATTCTTCATATGAAGTCCCTCGATCTTCAGTACTCTTGAAGATAAATTCTATAAATTGAATCGTTGTAATTGTGATTATTTCTGCATTATAAATGCGTCTCTCCTTTAACTAACTGTTAAATAAGTGACATTCAGATTTTTTATTATTTCTGTATACTTTTTACAAAATTCACTTACTTCATCCTTTTTGATTTTATATCGCCTATTATTTAATTATTTTCTCATTGTAAGTGATTTTATGTTTACTTCACATCTTTTTAAACTTTTAAATTTATATAAAAAAAATTTAATGAATCTTTTAATATGGTTTATTAACTTATCACGAACTTTAAGCTTTTGCTCATCTATCACTTTCTTATCTATGCTCGTTGTTTTAGAATTCTCATCTACTATATGTAACAAACCACAAGATCTTTATTCAGACACGAAGATATCATTAAAGAGCTAGAATTTTAACTTACTGATCAATTTATGATCTCCTTTCATCACATTTTCACTAACCAAAAAAAATTTTTATAAAAAAAATTCAAGGGTTTATTATTCAATCTCATCTCATCATTTCCCGTCCTGCCTCATTCATACTATTTTGATCGCTTTGGCCACGTCAAACTTCCTTCTCTTAATACAATTCCTTAATACTAGAATCCTGAGATCAAGTGACTTTGCGGCTGTTTTGATGCCAATAAATTATTTATTAAATAATCCTCTCAGATTAATGCTTTTAACTACTCAATTTTGTCAGAAGCTATCTCGCATTGCTGATTTTCCACCTCTCCTTTCAATATACTCATCGTAATTTCCGGTTACTCTCACATCTTTGATGAAGCTGAACATATCTTATTCACAACCGTCATTCATTTACACATCTTAACTTTTTGTATTTCGAATCTTCCCACTTGTTGACCAAACGTCTAACTATAAATCAGTAATAGTCATCTCGTCTCTTTTACACTCGACCTTATTTCTTCTCTATGTTACTTTCTCGTCTTTTGGTTGATTTTTAGAATCTGAGGTTAAAACCTATTGAAAGATTTTTCTGATGGCTCAATGGAATCTTTCAAATTTTTAATCTCCTTGGCCTGTTCATTCCGAACATCAGCAGATAGTGACTGTTTGTCTATGAAAAATCATATTCTTAGTTCAATTCTATTAATTTATTATTTAATGTCATTATATTGATTTATTATTTACTGTGTGGTGAGAATGTTTGATAGAACAACAGATATGGCCACTCTTACCACGAATGAACACTTAACAGTCCGAACAACAAGACATGCTCCATGCTCACTCTAGTTAATCGAAATATGTAGATCGAACAACAAGCCGACACACTTCACCTCTTTTTTACCTCTTTATTTAAACTCATCTTACCTGAATTATATTTATACTTTAATTCGGGAGTAAAAATCATTTCCATTCACAATAATGTTAATTTTTGATTAGGATGATTTTCCTAAACCTTAGAAAAGCTTTATTCAGATTTTGCCAATAAACCTGGATGTTGATTCAAACGAAATTAGCTTACAAGTTTTTCAATCACTGAAAATATATATGTATATACATACATACACATATACATATACATGTTTGTAGAATAAAATCGTCTCAACATAATTTTTAATTTACACTTATCTCAATTTTACTCTTCTCAAACAGCTGTATCAATTTTTTTATTCATATGCATGAATGTATGCACACATGTACACACACACACACATATATATATATATATATATATATATATATATATATATATATATAATCCTTTATACCATTTGCACTAATGTATTCGTGATCACATTTTACTTATAAGTATACCTTATATAGGTTTGGCCAATATATGAACACATCTCAACTAAATACAAATACACACCTCTGTTAATTACAATCCTCAATTTATAGTTTCAAGTGTGCATGTATTAGCTTAAATTCAAGACTTATATATATATATATATATATATATATATATATATATATATATATCTATATATGTACGTACACACACTTTGATGGCACGCGTGTAACGCACGCGAGCATGAGCAAAGGAAATATATGTCATTTTTGCGCAACCATCTCTCTCGCACTCATCTTTATCTTACACAGGTTAAACTAAATTGCGGTACCGCGTTCCCTCTGTCTCACATCACACACGTCCATACGCGCGCACTCCTGTACGTCACCAACCCAAAACGCTAGCAGTTCCCAGAACTGCCCCAACGTCGCCTTTTTACACTGAATTTGAAAACTCCTCTAACCGTTCAAAATTCTCAGATCTCACATGAAATGTGATTTTTGTAAATTTTCAATTTTTCAACTCTCGTCTTTATTTCTTTTATTAAAAAACTGATATACATATATTTAATATAAAAATTTGTAAATTTTCAATTTTTTTTTTTTTTTAATTCTTGTCCTTATTTCTTTTACTCAAAACTTGATATACATATATTTAATATAAAACTTATATTCACGCTTTTTCATCAAACTTTTATTCACATTTTTTATTTTTAAATTTTCATTACTTCCATATTAAATTCTTATGCACTTCTTACTCCTGTCTACTCGCATCTTTATTCAAATTTGATGCGTGTCTTATTCATTCTTATGTATCCTTTGTTTTCAATATTTAACTAACTTTTTTTAATCAGATTTTTCACTCGCGTCTTTTGAATGAATTTTCTTTTGTTACTCACTCACTTCTTATCAAATTTTCGCTTGCATCTTTTTTTTTGAATTTTTCTTTCTTTAACCTCACTCATTTCTTTTATCAATTTTAACTCATGTCTCTTTAATTAAGTTTTTCTTTGCATGCAACACACTTGTTTCATCGAATTTTAACTCTTATCTTTTTATTCAAATTTTTCTTCATGTGATTTTCATTTTTTCTATCAAATTTTAACTTGTGTCTTTTTATTCTAATTTTTCATTGTGTGATTTTCACTTCTTTTCACAAATTTTGACTCACGTCTTTTTATTCTAATTTTTGTTTGTATTTTATTCGCATCTTTTAGTAAATTTTTATTTGCGTTATAAAGTAATTTTATACAGTTCTTTTTATTTGTACTTTGTTTTAATTTGTATCACTTATTTTCTTTATACTTTTTTTAACACATGTATCTAAACTTTTATTTTCAAACTCATTTACACTTTTCGATACTCACATTTCTTCGTCTCATTGATAGAAACCTCTTACTGTCGTAGATACTCGCTCGCCACACCGGCATTGCCGCAACAATCGTCTTCACAGCATTTAACATCCATGTTTTTCTGCCGGTTTCTCATTACACACAGGAAAAATATTCTCACCATACACAAAGAAAAACTGTTCCTTTTTCACTAAAATAACTAAAATCTTATACGCGCAGTGGAAGCGTTGTACTTCAGCGATCGGGCCTGTAACCTGATAGGTTTGGTATAAGGCGAGTAAATAAAAGACTTTGTTAAAAGTTAAACTTGATATTTATTAAAAGACTCGTCTATTAACACCTCTCATTAAAGCAAAATGTGTTGACCGTTCGGGTGCTACAAAAGGAATGAACATATACTTTAAGGGTTTCAAAAGGTTAAACTTTATGTAAAATAGTAAGCGCTAATATTCTATCACAATTATTAATACAGATAATTCAAGTGACCAAAATACACTATTAAATAAATATACAGGCACGATTCCAAAAACATTTCCACAAATTAATAAGACGAAACAAAGCCATAATAAAAATAAAGAAGACAGTTTTACACGAAAATACACTTTAGCGACAAACGTGACGGTTTTATTAGACACTAATACAACTATTAATGAAACACTTAACGATACTCAGGAATTTTCATCTGAACAGACAGGATATCAAGAAATAAAAAGCATTGAAAGCGGTAAAAATATCACTTCAGCTGATAATACTAATACAACAGACAAAAACGTGATAATTTCATCAGAAAAGAATACAACTATTGACGAAACAATTAACGTCTTACAGGAATTTTCTATTAAACAGGAGAGCTATTACGAAATAGAGGGTATTGAAAACCTAGAAAATATAAATTTTGATAATAATAATAAAAATAATAATACAGTAAACAATATATATTTACCTAATAATACAAACATGGCAAATACTTCAGGATATTCTTTAAAAGAAGTGTCAAGATTAGTACCTGAGTTTATGGATGAAAATATCCCTTTGGAAAAGTACATAGATGCGTTAGAAATTGCAAAAGATATGCTGACTGCTGATGAACAAAAGAAATTTATCAATTATGTAAGATTTAAAGTATCAGAAACGATTCGTACTGCTATAAAAGGTAGTAGCATTGAAAGTATTGCAGATTTTATTGAAACAATAAAAAAACTATATCCTAAAATTGATAATTTACATTTATTGTATGCACGATTAGAACAAATACAACAAGGGGAAAATGAATCAGTGGTTGACCATGTAGAAAGGATAACAAAATTAACATGAAAAATTAAAAATAAGAAACAAAATGAAGCGGGTATATTAGAAGATGCTTATCAACGTTTTACAAATGATTTAGCTAAAGATACAACAAAATATTTTAAACAAGGATTAAAAAATCAAATCAGTTATGAATTGGGAGAGGTAGCAGATTATTCAAGTGCAACCATTAAAGCAATAGAAATTGAAAAACAACAGGAGAAACAAAAGGATATTAGGGTAAAGACGAATTCGTCTAGACAGAAAATCATGTATAGTGAAATTTTTGAAGATGAACCTAAAAAAATTCAATGCTGTCGAATATGTAAAGACATAGATCATGAGGCATTATGTTGCAACAATGCAGGCTGCATATATTGCAAACAGCCAACTCATCCATCATTTAAATGCACAAATGCAAAGGATAAAATAATATTAATATGCAAGTTCTGTAATCAAGTAGGACATTCAAGAAGCATGTGTAAATATTTAGAAGACAATGAATATTATTGCCAATATTGACAGGAAAATAATCATCAAATAAGCCACTGTCCAATCATATTAAAATATGAATTATGCTTGAAATGCAATAAAAACGGACATAATACTAACTTGTGTAATCAAGTTACAGAAAAAAGTAATACACCTACGCAAATATGCAATCTGTGTAACAGTGAACACAATACTATTGATTGTGAAAAATTTAAGATATTTATAAATCAGGCTAAACCAGATAATCAAATACGATGTCAATTGTGTGATAAATGAGGTCACTCGGGTAAAGAATGCAGAAATAATAACATCGGTCAAAATAATTTTAATCAAAATGAAATGTTCGTAGGAAATAATAGAAATAATAATTCATATGGACAACGAACTCAAACAAAATTTTGTAAATATTGCAAAAATGAAGGGCATAATATAGAGAAATGTAGTGTAACATTCAGCATATAAGTCAAATATTTTTTTTTGTAATGGATGACTGGATTTCAGCCATCCATCGACTTCCGTTTGACTTACGCGCGAGTGCTACGTCTCCGGGGTTGGAAGTCTTAAAAAAAAAGTTGCAGCAAGGATAGGTAAAACAAATAAAAAAACCCATGTCATTGCCAAAATTTTATAAATTTATTTCTTTTTCCCTCTTCAATTCACACAAGAAGCCCTGCTTCGTACATAATTGATTATTATTTTTTGATACTTATTTCGACTCCGGGCGAACCGTGCTACCCCATACCAAATTTTCTTTTTATTTTCTTTGCATTTGCTTTCTAAATTTTTTCGTTTTTCTAATTTAAATTTTAATTTTTAACAATTTACGATGCTCAGCATTTACTCCACGAATTAGCAATAGAAGCCACGCGTTTTCGAGTCATGATTTTTCCTTCTTGAGATTTACAAATATAAAAAAAAATTGAAAAACTCTCCACTTGGTTTCTTTTTTCTTTGTGTCAATCTCCTTTTCCCTACACGTCCGCCTTGTTCTCGGTTGGTATATTTGACTGTTGGCTGGTATAGTTGACTTTTGACTTATAACTTGAACACAAAATTAAACTTTTTCTTTCTTCTACTTTGATTCGTGTCTCCTCGGCTGATGGCTCGTAGATGGGCGGTGGCTGGCTGCTGCTGGTTCTGGTGACGTGTCGACTGCTTGGCGAAGGCGATGTGGCCAGCAAGAGTTTGGTCAGGAAAAATGAGGGCCCACGCCTGCAAGCTTGGAGCTTTATACTCTAAGTCAAGCTTCTAGAAGCTTCGTTGTTGTTAGCGGCGGTATATGTTTCTGCCCATTCGTATGATTTTCAGCTATTCTGATTAGTTGCCAATCGGCCCTCCCTGTATGGTTTTTTTCTGGAAACCATAATTTCAGTTGAATAGAAAGAGGTCAGCTTGAAGTTTATTAACAATTACTTTTTGCCGTTATCATTTCGGCTTCCTGCTTTTGAGACTCCTTCAAAGCTTTTCTTTTAAATTTTGCGCTAACCTCGTATAATTGCTCCACATAAATTGGCTTTAATGTCCCTCCACTCTGTATTTTTCTTCAGGGATGGCCTTATCTATTTTCATACTGCGCTTTATTCTCCTACCGCTTAGCTGAAATCTTTTCATACTCTCCTAAGTTAACTTCACGATTTTCTGTGAAGCCGTTCATCGCTGTCAGGTTTATTGCTTTTTCTAAGCTTGCCGCCTGCCCGTATCTTTTTTTAGCATTCTATTCAGCTTGTACTTATTCTTCCTTTGCTGATTCACTCGGCCGCCGAGTCTTGCTCTTCATTGAGGTCAACTGAATTTGTTGCTATTCGTCCCTCGCATTTGTTTATTTATTATTTTATTGCAACTATTTTAATTTTTTTTTATTATTACTATGTTATTCTTATTCGTTTTCTGTTTGAAAAATTCATTGGTGTCGAATTCGGCTCCTGCAGTGTACTTTTCTTTCTTGTACTATTTTACTCGGCCGCCGCTTGGACTTGAATCGTTTTCATCATGTTATTTTTTCTCCTGTATTTGTTTATATATTTATTTATCACTATTATTTTTACTTTTTCATTATTATTATTATTTTAGTTTTTATATTTTCTTTGAAAAATTCATTTGTAATGAACTTTGTTCCTTCCGCTTAAACTTCTTTCTTTTACTGTTTCATTCAGCCACTGCTTGACCTCGCTTTACTTGCGTCATGCTATCCGTTTATTTATTAATTGATCAATACTATTATTTTACTCTATATTCATTATTATTATTTTAACTTTAATTTTGTGTAACGTTTATTGGTAATAAACTCGGTTTATTACACCTCCCCACCCATTAAAGAACGCGCGAGTGAAATGAGAGCGTTCGGAAACAAAAATCTCTTTTACTGATTTACTAATTATGTTCTTTCTTTTTTTTCTAAACTTGGAATGTGGTAGCCCAGTTGGCCGCTTCTTGGTACAATGTATATTTATTATTTCTATTCTTTACACTCAATAATATAATTTGATTATGTATTTTTCTTGTAATAAATTTTTTTATACCCTTTTTTTATTTACTACTCTAAGGCCCATAATAACTCTTGACCTTTTATCAACTTTCTTTTTTAAAAATACTAGTTTACATGCAATTTCTACTTTGTTTACTATTTCTATCCTATACACTCAATATTTTGATTTGATTATATGTTTTTCTTGTATCATAATTTTTTTTATTATTTTTTGTTTTTACTCTAAGGTCCATAATATATCTTGACCTTCTATAAAATTTCTTTTGAAATACTAGTTTCCATGCAATCATTACTCTTTATTTTCTTTCTCTTATTTTCGTTCTATTTATTCGTCTGGTGTTTACATCTTTTTCATTCAGGTCGTAAAATGTTAACACTTAAAGTCTTTGTTTACTACATCGTGAGAAATGTTTTACAATTGAATTAAAGACATAAGTTATAGGTGCATTGATTACTTGCATAAAAAAAATTTTTTGTTCTTATTTGCTACATTGTTAAACAATAATGACGCTTCTTCGTGGATGAAAAGACCTATGTAAAAATATCTCTCAACTTTTATCTTAATAAACTTCTCTTAAAAGCGTCATTATTCTTTAACGTATACCTCTCGGTTACATTTTTCGTATACTCAACGCTTTTAATCTAGCTTGAGGAGTTTTTTTTATCAATTTGCCTTTGCTGGCGTCATTTTCATGTTTTCATACAGTTTGCCAGTATATTTAATTTCACCACTATATTAGTGTTCCTTCATTACTATGTTTTAACTTATATGTTTTTATGGTATAATAATAATAATAATGTTTGATTATGTAAACTAAATCAATACTATTAGTTTATTAATTGTATATATACTCAATCGTAGTTTTTCTTATAGAACATCACAGTCCATAAGAATATCAAGCAACAAAAATTTAATTCCTATTATTATTATTCCATTTCTATCTTACTTCTATTTTAAAGCTACAGTAGTTGATAATATAAAGCGTTGCACCCAGCTTCCATGCTGTAATAATAACAAGAATTTTGAATTTTTCTTCCAATACATTACTACCCCTTTAAATTTTATTTTACATTTTATACAATGGTATATCACTCTCTAAGCAATATTATTACTCTCAATGAAATTTGATATTAATGTTATGATAAAATCACTCTTTTTAATGAATAGTTTGGAAGCTAGTTTCCTATTTTACATAAATTTTTAATCTTACTTTTTTAATCATACAATTGATAAGTGAACACATCGAATTTTTTTTATATCTATCATTATTCTTAGTCCCAAAACCTTCTTCCATTTTTGTTTCCCTTTACATACATTTTTGAAGATCGCATTGTCTTTTTGATTTACATTGTTTTTATGCTGTAACAACAATGTTTAATTATATATATTCTTACAACTTTAAGCAAATATTATTTTTAATCTATACTTAATTTGTTGTTAAAAAAAATTTTGTTATCGTAGTTGATTAAGTGACGAGCTGTATCTTTATTTCTCTTGGTCAGCTTGTTGTTAATCTTACAAGTTCTCTCCAGCCCATTTTAATCTTTTAATTATGTTTTGTTCTTACCCCTTTTCTTCTCTCTTTTTTTTATTGAATTTCCCTCTTTAATTCTTATTATGGTTCCTTGCCTGGGAACATTTTATTTATTGACCCTTTCCTTTCCTGTATGATGTAAAGTAAGAATATTAAAAAAAGTATATATTTTTGTATTATTATCTATGTGCGTATCTATATTATGGTTGAATAATAATAATAATAATTGATTTTAAAGCTTAGTATGGGAATATTCCCTTTTCATTTTAATATTTTTCTGTTTTTCTTATCAACAGCAAAATGTTATCGTTTATTATTATTATTTCCCTTCTCTCTTTTTATTTGAACGTTTGTCATTAATCTAAACATCATCTTAAATTCATATTTATTCCGCTTTATATAATTTTTTTATCGTAATCTTTTTTTACTTATATTAATTATGTATGTTTCTTTGATTTTATTTCATATATCTCTTACATGTATCTCTGTTTCCCGTTTTTTGTTACTGCGCTACTATGCGGTTCTTTGACTTATCTTTTCAATGTTTCTTTTGTATACATAGATTTGTCTTTATTAATAATAAGTAAGTCATTATTGTTGACTTCTTGCTACCGTGTACGTTTTCTATTTAAACTTCAAACTGAATAAAATTTAACAAATTTTATTTTCTTCTTCCCCTTGGAAGAAGAGTAAACATTTTTATAAAAATCGTTATTTGCATAAATTTTTTTATATCTTTCAATCTCAAGGCAATGAGGACAATATATGTGTCGGTTTTTGTTTTTATCTTTACAAGACTTGACCATTTTCGGTTATAGTTTGTTAATATAATCTTTCGTTAATATGTCCCTGACTTCATCTAATCATCGCTACTGTATCTATTCATTATTTCGACTCCTACCTTCCTATCTTATAGTATTTAAGTCGCGTATTGTTCTCAGCTTGTTTTTTTGTTTTACAGTTTACTTTTGGCTGCTTATTTTGTTTATTATTAACCTAATCTTGTAGCGTTTTTTTATTTCCATCCCTTTTTTATTAAATATATAACTATTTTAAGATCTAGATATTATATGTATGTCTACCTATGAGACTGTCACACTTAAACTTTAGAGATTTCCGTCTACCTTACTCTAATTTAATTTATTTTCCCATTAATTTTCTTATGTTTAAACGTATTATTTTAATCCAAATTTTCTCTTTTTTTTGGTCCCAAATAGGATTTTCTTACCCAGTTAGCATGAACTACCTTAGTTTAATGATTATTTATTCTTATTTTAAAATTACATTTATTATTAAAAACATCTGTGACCAGATATGCTCCTTCATATTGGTCAGCTAGTTTATACTGTTTGCCCCCTTTCAATAGCCAAACGCTATCATATATAGAAGAATATCAATAATTGTTATAGGTTGCGTAGTTTTTGTAAAGCTTTTTTTCCTTTTCGATCAAGTACTGCTCCTTCTTGCTTGTTCTTTTAAAGTATCGCATATTTGTTTCTTATATCAGACTTTTCGTGTATAATATTCTCTTTCTCTGTATGTAACTCTGCTTCCTCTTTTCTCTCATGTGAATTATTTCTTTTTGCATCTAATTCGGTATTTTTCTTTTTTTCCAGAATATTTTTCTCCTCGTAAACAAAATTTTTCTCATCATTATATAATTTTTCTTTTAATTCCTTCTCCAGGCTGCAATTGTGATTAATTTTTGAAACGTTTTCGTAATTATTAAATAATTTATTATCTTTCTGTTTCATATTTTCTGTTCTTATCCGAGAAAACGCCTTCTTCGTCCCACGTTTCCTCCTTTTTTTTATAAATAATATTCTTTCTTTCAAATTCTCTTTGCATGTATTCCTTTTCTAAGGCTACTTGATCTTGCACGTTATCTCCTTCGTCTCTCTGAGTCATTATAACTTCCATCTTTTCGTTCAATGACGCGTTCTCTTCATGACCTCCTTGCTGCTCTGTATCAATATCGAGCTCTTTTAATAACATATTTTTCTTTTTAATATGGATGTTTCTTCTATGTTTATCGTTATACGTTTCAACTAATTTCATTGCTTCATCAACATTATTTTAACACTCCTCTCTTGAGGTACTTTCATAAGTAATATTTTCTTCGTCGTAATACTCCTTTTTATCCCCAACTTTGGGATTTCTCCAATAGAAAGCATCATTCTTTCTATTATTTTCAACCATATTAAATACTTCTTTTTTATTCAATACATAATATTTATTTTCATCATGGTGAGGGATTCCTCTTTCCTCTTCACCTTCAACAATATATATTTCTTCAAAATCACGACTCCCCTTCTTTGGGTTTACAACATTATTTTTACTTATAAAAATTTCTCCTTGTTTCTGTAAATCTTTATTTTCTCTTTTGCACACATCTTTATTCTCATGATCATTGAAACATTCATTTTTCATTTTATACTCATAACTGCCATAATAATTTACATAGTCCACGTCATTATATAGTTCATCTTGATTCTCAGAGATAACTTTATTAATATTTTTCTTAACTTCTTCTTCTTCGATAACTAATTCATTCGTTTTATATTTCTCATTTTTTTCAATTAACTTATTTTTCTTTTTTAACGTACTTTTATTAACATGATCCTCGCAGCCTTCAATATTATTTTCATTAACAACATTTATTTTATTTTTTTCTGTATTCCTCTCATTAAATACTTTCTTTATTTTCATATAATTCACTTAATTCTTATTCTTCAATAATTTATTTGCATTATTAACAATAATTTTACGGACATGCCCCTCATTAGCCTCATCCGTCTTTCTATATATCATATCTTCTTTATTTTGTTCAATAATTTCATCATCTTCATTAAATACTTCATTGATTTTTACATAATTTTCATTTTTTTTTTCTTTAGTAACTTATTTTTATTTTTCAAAATAACATCATCGGCGTGCCCGTTATTGGCTCTGCCTTTCTTTATATCAACAATTTTTTTTCTATGTTTTCATTATTTTCATACAATTTATCATTTATTTTCTTATAATTCTCATGATTACCTTTCTTCAATAATTCTTTTAAAATAACATCTTTGACATGCCTGTTATTGGCTTTGTCCTTCTTTATGTCAATAATATTTTACTCATTTTCATAAAATATATCATTTATTTTTATATAATTCACATATTTACCTCTTTTCAATAATTCATTTTCATCATTCAAAATAACGTCATTGGCATGCCCATCATTGGCTTTGCCATTTACACCATTATTAGTTTCTTCTTTTTCATCATAACATAATTTTTGAATATCTACCGCATTTTTCTTTCTATTTTCATTTTCTTCTAATGTATTATCTCGTTTTATTTTAGTAACCTTCCTCATTAATCTCTTGTTTATATCTTTATTTGTCTTCGGTTTCTTTATCATGATTATCTCGTCATTAAACGTCACTGCTCTTCTCTTTCCTCCTTTTCTGGGTTCGTTTCTGATACTTGACTTCGCTGGTATCTTATCGTTTTTCTCACTTACTTCTTTTTGACCTTTATTTATTTTTCTTTTATCGCTTCTATGAATGAATTTATTTTATTTAACTCTTCATTTAATATTATGTTACTCCCGTTGTTTTGACTTAAACTTAGTTGGTTTAATTTTCTACTTATCTTTTCAATGTCATCGATGATATGAATTGGGTCTCGCGATTCTTCGATCCTTGAATCGGATGCTTCTTGTTGCAAATGTCTTATTCCTGGTTTACCTTGCTCGACCTTATCGAAATCTTCGTCGTGTAATTGCTTATATCTTTCTTTAAATTCTTTTTGCATACTATCGACGTTTTCTGAAACGCTTTCTTCTTTCTTCAAATTAAATTCGTTAAAATCGGCATTTATATTTTTACCCGTACTTTCTATATCTCCAATAGTTAATAAGAATCTGTCATATTTTTCTTTTTCCTCCGTTGTAAAATCTACTGCTTGGTTTTCCTTGCGTTCGTCAGTTTTTTGTTCATGGCTCTTATTCCTCGCAAACATAATATATTCCTCTGTCTGTGAATGATTTTCTTCATCCTCATTATTTATTATTTCTGTCTCCTCTGAGGAACTCTCCCGTACTCCTGCAAAAGGTATCACATTACATTCATATTAAAAGTTATTTGTAAAATAATTAATTTTTGTTTTTGTTCGCTTACAATAATCCGTGCCCAAAATTCCTGCTTCCTTTATGGGAAACTCATCGTCTACTAAATGAAATTCAATTTCTCTATTTTCTAAATTTACTATGATTTTCCCTACTGTTTTTAAATAATAATGCGTAATGCCTTTTAACCTTATCGGCTCTTGCATATCAATATGAATATATGGAGATACTTCGGATTTCTTTACTAAACTTACAGAGGCTCCAGTATCTAACATAAACTCGAGTGGCCTTCTCCTACATCAACTCTTATAATTGGTGCTGTACTTGCCTGATTCAAGTTTACTGTTTCAACGCGCGCGGGCCGTCACTCGCTGCCTGTGACGTAGTCAGGCGTGTGCCAGCCGTTATCTCTCTCCACGCCCACTTAAGAGAAGGTCACGTATCTCTGTCCTTTTCTAATCAAAGAAATGATTTTTTTACAAAAACTAATAACTTTATCAAAAAATGAAGAGAAAGCCGGATCTTGTATCAGAAAAAGCAATATTTTCTTTGATAAGAAAAAATTAATTTTATTGCTTCGTTCTCAAGAAAACCTTGAAAAACCAAATTGTCCACCCTAACCTCTATGATTTAAGTTTTTTAAGGTTTTCTTGAAAACGAAGCAATAAAATTAATTCTTTCTTATCAAAGAAAATATTGCTTTTTTTATTACGAGATGCGACTTTCTCTTCATTTTTTGATAAAGTTATTAGTTTCTGTAAAAAACTCAATTCTTTGATTAGAAAAGGACAGAGATACGTGACCTCCTCTTAAGGGAGATTCAAACCGTTTTCCTGCGGCTCTTGTCCTAAACGCGCATCTTGTAATTTGAAACACTGATTGCGAGTGTGGCCTGGTTGACCACAGTAATAACATGTTAATTTTGAAAAATAATTCGTATTCTGAGTTGGCAAATTATACGGGCCTCTTCTCGTAAAATTATCATTATTCTGATTGTTACTGCTGTTGTTTCCAAAATTTGCAGCATAGTTATTTCGCCCTCTATTTTGATTTTCGTAGTTATTTTCTCTAGTTTTCCTATATACAGCGTTCATCCCTAAATGTCGGCCTGGGGCATTGGTTAGGTTTTCTCTACCTCTTGGTAAGAATTCTGTTCTTCGATTTACTCAGCGTTCCAGCCCCCAAAAGCAACATTAGGTCTTTAAATGTTAGAAAAATTTCGCCCTCTCTGCCATTGGTTTGGATGAAAATTATTATTAGGCTGCGAAAATGAGTTTACACTTCCCATCCGACGGGCCAATAATAAGCAATTCATTGCCGGGTGCCCCCTTTTATTGCAAAAGGAACAAATTATTATATTAGTCTCTTCTTCAACACTATTTACGCGAGGTGCGTTTTTAAAAAAAATTTCCTCTTTTATTTTCCTCTCCTTCCTCTTGCATACTATTTGCGAATTCCCGCTCGATCTCTATGGCATTCTCCCTAGCTTCTTCTAAGCTTGCAGGAGTACCTATGCGAGCCCGTATTTCCCGACGCAACCCTCTTAGGAAATACTTTACACAATCTTTTTCTAGTTTTTGTTTGAAATCATTTATATCATTTATTCGCTTTTCTTTTCTTGCCGTGAATAGTATTTCTTTTCAATTTTGCGTAAGCGATTTAAAAAGACAATCACGTTTTCACCTGTCTTTTGCTTAATTTTTGCTAAATCTCTTGTCCACTCGTGATAAGTTTTTGCTGATCCAGAAATAATTCCTAAATATTCCACAACTTCTATTAAGTTTTTGAAGCTGCGTCCCCTTACACAATTTAAAGCATCCCCATATAGTTTAATTCTAATTAATTTAGCTCATTCTCCTTCTACATGGCTGGGTAAAATCGCTTGTGCTTCCATGCGCCCATCTAAAAATTCAGAAATAGGAATATTTTTGCCATTGAAACGCGGAATGATATCAAGGACATCCTTTAAGGATAACCCACGGATTTGCAATTGTGCCATTTTTATTGCGTTATCTTGCAAATTCTGCAAACTATCATTCTCTGTCTTTTTATTTTCGTAATTATAAAAATAATCTTTATAATCAAAAGAATTCGTTGTGTTCTCTAAATTCGCAAGTCCCTTTACTGCGTCGGCTTTTACTAGAGTAGGCGCAATTACCAAGTAACCAGAACTATTCTCTTCTTTCTTTAACTCGTTATTCTTATTCTCCGCAAAAGAATCTTGTTCATTTTTCACAAACTTCTGTATTTTCTTCTTTACTAAATTTAAAATTTTGAAAAATCCAAATCCTTTATTTATGCTTTCGTTTGATTCTTCGATATGTTCGGGGCTTTTAAAATAATTATTTATTACTTCGTCTTTAAAACTTACGTTAAGGTGTTCTTTAATAAGTTCTACCGTGACCTCCGGGGGTAAACCTAATAAATCTTCCATTTTAAATATTGTCGTTTAAGTATTGTCTAGGTTTGGTACTTAAGGGTGTGCTACAGCTTATTTCTAAAGGCGAAGTGTTAAATGTTTTATTTAAAAGTTTTAATTGCGCGGGTCTAATAATTATTCTTTTATAATTAACAGGAAACTTTTCTTCAGTTCTATTTTTACTACCTGACTCCCTTTCGTCCTCACTACTATCTGACTCACTTACTTTGTCCCTGTATTCCCTAAATCCTAAGCCTAACGCTTTATATGCGTCCTGCCTTGATTTTTAACCCCTCTAATTCCCCTACCTCTAAATTATTTCTCCGTAAGAAAATAGTGAAGTCTTTTTTTATCGTAAGGTATTCTTCAATCTTTTTATCTACTTCGCGCGGGTGCTTTGACGCTTTCACTGATTCTGTATTTTTATTTTTTAATTATTTAATTAAAATTTTTGCAAATATACCTTCCTCATACATGTCACCAGAAACGCCGCTCCTATTGCTCATTTCGTATTGTTTTGAATTCTTTGCGATCAACAAAGTAATTTATCAATGATTCCGCAAATTAACTTAGTTTCGTTCGCATCCATAGTTGATATTTAATAAAAATTCTTAAAACTATTTCTGCCATCAATATGAGATTATCATGCAGGCATATATAGAGGTACCATGCACATAATTCAACTATTTTTTCACCATTTACAAATTTACCTCCTTCCAATCTCAAATGTCTTACATATCTAATTTTTTTTGCAATTTCAAAACGACGATTCATTCTTAGAGCAGTATCATAGGGATGATGTATTCAATAAAAAAAAACATTTTTGGGCATTTAAAATATTTAAAACGAGTTCTCTTATCTATTTTATATTTAACCAAGATTCGTAATGCTGAAGCTTATTAAAGACTCTATTGATAGAGATTTGACGGAATTTATTTCATCTTACTAAAATTTAAGTTATAATTCAAGATAGAAGTTTTGTAACACACTAATTGATTATAATTAATTTAAAAGTTACTCAGATGATTGCAAAAATAAAATCTTAACTTAATTTTCATATCCTAAGGGTGAATGTGAGCATTGCTATCGCTCCCCAACTACTGTCAATTTTTATTAAACATTTTCTCTTTAATATTTTCTTTCTTTTTTTTTTGCTTATTTTCGGAAAAATGAATCACAAGTGATTTTATTATTTCATATTAATGAAAGAAACTATATTGCAAAAGAAATATAATTTTATTTTAATATCTTTCTTTTGATCTTTAAACCTTCTACTCCTGCAAAATTTTTGATAATTTATTATTTTGTCGTTTTGACGCTTGTAAAAAAAAAGAAAATTAATTTATTTGTTATATATTTTATAGTAAAAATTATCAATTACGATACAGGGCCATTCTAAACTTTGAAAAGGTTTCTAAATATGTTTTTCTTTTATTTTCTTTAAATAATGCAATAACTAGTTAGTTATATGCGTACGTTTTTCAATTTTCTATAGCGCAGTTTTCATAAATAAAAAGAAGCAAATTCATTTTTAATAAAAATTGCCATGCTCAATGCTTTGAAATTTGTCTTCGATGAAAAAAATTAGTAAAAGAAAATATTATTTTTCTCGTTTACAATACCTCAAAGATAAGAAAAATGATAAAAATTTTAAAAAATTTGCAAAATATTCTTTTTTTCCTATTATTTTATATTTAATAAAAATTCTTTTTCTCTTTTTTTTTGTTTCACTTGAGCTGTTTCTGAAAATTTTGCAGTGTACGATCTAACCATACGGCGTTTTTAAAAAAAGAATTTCACTTATTTTTTTTTTATAGTTTAAGATTATTCTTTTAATATTTCACACAATGATACATGTTAAAAGTAAAAATTTTTCTTAAATATTAAAATTATCAATCCATTAACTTTTAAATGTTCGTTAAATCACCACCGTTCCTTTTGTTAATTTCCAGCATAAATTTTTCATAAAAATTATATGTTACAGTATAATATTTCCATAGTTACTTCTATATGATTCACACAATAAACTGCTTTAAAAACTTTGCAAATATTTTAATCACACAACATCCTAATTTTACCAGGTTATGATTAAATTACTGCAGAACCCTCTCAATATGATATTAAGATTGATTTAATTTATTTTTTCCACAAAAAATTGTATTTCACGCGCTATTAAGAAGGGGCCGAACTATCTGTCTTTGTCTAATAGCATTTTTCATCATTTATGTAAACACTATCCGGTATAACAAGAAAAAAATAGCAGCCCCCGCTAGATATTAGTATAATAAGTAAATTTTGTAATAACAACCAAATTTTTTTACTGCGTAGTTTTTGAATAATTAGAGACCTACCAAAAAAAGATAGGTTATATTCTAGATTGCTAGTAGGTCTCTAATTAGTCAAAAACTATGCGGTAAAAAATTTTATTGTTATTACAAAATTTACTGATTATACTAATATCTAGCGGGGGCTGCTATTTTTTTCTTGTTATAAAGGATAATTTTTATATAAATAATGAAAAACGCTATTAGACAGAGACAGATAGTTCGGCCCCTTCTTAAAAAAGTTTTATTGAATTTCTACTTTATCTCCCTCTCTTTTTTTTACCAAGTGCCGAGTCATCAATATTTAAATATGACAATTTATTTAATGTATTTCTCAAAAATAAAATCTTTATCTTCAGCATTATTACAAAAATTTTACTTATTAGCCAAAAAAAAGTTCATTTGATTTATGCCCATGTACTTATTTTTTCATTTTTCTTTTTCTTATTTTTAAAATATTCTTTACATATTATTTACATAAATTTCATTTTTATTCACACGAAATGAAAGGCAAAGAAATTTTCAATTTATTTTTCATCCTTTTTCTCTCTTTTTTGTTTCATGGGCTGATACACCAGTTCTTAATTTATTGTTCATCCTTGCATTCTCCTTTTTTTTCCCGGCTGATGCACCAGTTTTTAACTTATAATAACTAAACATATGTTACGTTCAGCATATAAGTCAAACAATTTTTTCTGTAATGGATGACTGGATTTCAGCCATCCATCGACTTCCGTTTGACTAACGCACAAGCGCTACGTCTTCGGAGTTGGAAGCCTTAAACAAAATATGCAGCAGGGATAGATAAAACAAATTAAAAAAAACACCTATGTCATTGCCAAAATTTTATAAATTTATTTTCTTTTCCCTCTTCAATTCACACAAGAAGCCCTGCTTCGTACATAATTAATTATTATTTTTTTATACTTATTTCGCCTCCGGGCGAACCGTGCTACCCCATACCAAATTTTCTTTTTATTTTCTATGCATTTGCTTTCTAAATTTTTTCGTCTTTCTAATTTTAATTTTAATTTTTAACAATTTACGATGTTTAGCATTTACTCCGCGAATTAGCAATAGAAGTTACGTGTTTCCGAGTCATGATTTTTTCTTCTTGAGATTTACAAATATAAAAAAAAATTGAAAAACTCTAACTGGTTTCTTTTTTCTTTGTGTCGACCTCCTTTTCCCCACACGTTCGCCTTGTTCTCGGTTAGTATATTTGACTGTTGACTGGTATAGTTGACTGTTGACTGGTATAGTTGACTGTCGACTGGTATAGTTGACTGTTGACTGGTATAGTTGACTGTTGACTTATAACTTGAATACAAAATTAAACTTTTTCTTTCTTTTACTTCAATTCGTGTCTCCTCGGCTGATAGCTCGTAGATGGGCGGTGGCTGCTGCTGGTTCTGGTGACATGTCGGCTGCTTGGCGAAGGTGATGTGGCCAGCAAGAGTTTGGTCAGGAGAAAAGAGGGCCCACGCCTGCAAGCTTGAAGCTTTATACTCTAAGTCAAGCTTCTAGAAGCTTGTTGCTAGCGGCGGTATATTGATCAATATTGATCAATACTATTTTTTTACTCTATATTCATTATTATTATTTTAACTTTAATTTTTTGTAACATTTATTGGTAATGAACTTGGTTCATTACAGTAGGAAAATACAATACAAAAAACCTCAAAACGCAAATCAGAATGTGCAATGCCCATATTGTAAAAAATTAGGACATTCAATCGATTCATGCTTTACATTAAGGAATATAGAAAGCAAGCTAAATAAATTTTTCACATTTTGCAAAAGCATAAATCACACAGAGGAAGAATGTCAAGCTAAATTAAACACAGCAGTTCATATACAGGGAAATGCATAAGCTCGACTTGGAAAGAGCGCACAAGACGAATTTCACAACAAAAGTCGTTAAAAAATTATGTTGATATTCAATTTTTCGCAAGAACCCACGAAATGAATTTTGATTTCGAAGTATGTGATGACTTTAATGAAATTAAAACTAATAACGAATACGTTAAAATTATTGAACAAAAAGAAACATTACATAATGCAATGGAATTTAAACCAGAAATAAAAAATCATTTAACAACAGTAAAACTACATAATGAAAAAAATATAACGAACAATGAATTGAAAAAAATTATACAATTCAAAACTGAAAACATTAATAGTAGATAGGCTATAGGCATTCTAGCCCACCCGGATTCTAGCACAGCCCAAGGTGTGTTAGAACCCGTACGGATTCTAGCACACCCTCTCAAAGTGTTTTAGAATCCGAATGTAAACTAGGACGCCTATAGCGTTTTCTACTTTTTCTACTTTTTTTTCTTACAAATGGTTTTGTGAGAAATAGAATAATTTCATGAGTTTGACATTGTGTAGTGCACAGACAGTCTTATGAATGGGATTATGGTTTCCATGAAAAAGGTTTTTTGAATAGATGAACAATGGGATCACCACTGTCGTTGAGAGGAATGATTGCTATTCCCTTTAGAACATATTCACCGCCCATTTGCTTAAAACCAATCATGTCTACCGCATATTCCAATTGATTTGAAGTTTTTACCGTCCAGACGTGTTTATTTGTTGTTGGAAGGAGAGGATATTTAAATAACTCCCAAGATCGAAAACTCATAGAAATAGGATTATCTTTGCCAATGAAATTAAACAGCTGGATTTCTTGTTTATCTGATGCAATAACATATGACATTAACTACTCTATCTTTGATATTTTTATTTGATAAGTTTCATATGTGATTACATTGTTGGCTACAGTACCTTCCTGTATTATAGCATTTAGGTCATTTCTTGATCTTTTGAGAATGAGTTCATACTTTATATTAACAACAATTTTCTTGTAATCTTCTGCGAAGCCTAAAATCATACTGAGAGGAATAGAAACGTCAAAATTTCCATGATCATCTACAATTGTTTTGTTTCCTTCTTCAATACCAAGCTAGCCTGCATTTTCTAATGTTAGAGTCTGATTTGGATTAAATGAAGTGCATCCCTTCATGAGACTACTCAAACCAACATTTTTACTATTCTCTACCTCTACAGCATTAAGTTCATATCGAATTTTATCAAACAGATGACAAATGCCATTGTTAACGAAATTAGTTTTAGTTAGTGCTTGTCCATCTGGTTTCTGTAATTTTCCACATACATGGATGTCAGTACATGATGGTAAGAGGCATAAATCTTGATGCTGAATGTGAATACGAATTTCATCACTGTTATTGGAACTTAATGTGGAGTATGGTTGATGTGCGTGAACCTCATAATGAGCAATAGACTCATCGAATGCGACACCTAATTGAATGCTTAGAATTTCCTCCATTTTTCTGGAAGCAGCAGAGAATAATACAATTTATCTTTTTCTACGTACTTTAAGACCTATGCTTTTGAGAAACTGGATGCTCTTCCGTGTTAACGGTTTGAGTACTTTTGGACGACTGATGGTGGGTTGACATGATGGCTTACTTATATGCACACTTAAATTGTGAACGATTCCCATTATACTGATTTTATATGAAGTCTAATAGTAATTTCCTCTCTTTGAAAATTCACTAAATTTTCGTCTTGATCAACGATTCGGATTTGAAGCTGATCTATACTCTTAACATTAAGTGGCAAATATATGACATGCGATGGAACTTCTATGATTTTATATCCTGGAGGAACTTTTGAGAAAAACTCATGGATCGTGTGAATTTTTTTGTCGTTGATTTAAACACCTGTAGTAATATTACACTCAACTCTGAGTGCGTTTATTTTCAATATCTTCACAGGTAAATCAGAGCTGTGATGAATGTTTTTATGAAGAACACGTCGAGTGAAACCGAGAAGACTGCCTATTGAATCGCGAGGTCTAAGATCTATCTGATGACTGCAATAAATCTCACTTCTGAGAATATTGTTGTTAGCTTTTAAGGAAAACTCGATTTCTTTTGATTTCAAATCTTCTCGCAAAAATTGATTAATAGCATCAATTTCATAACTGCCAGTAGGAATAGTAATAATCTTCTCTCCGTTTATATAAAGTTAATTATTCGAATTGTCAACATTGGGAATCGAGTTGAATGTTAAAAGTTCAACTAAACCCAAAACAAAATTCTTATGCTGTGGTAGTTCTATTGAAGGAAAATATTGCACTTCTAAGACAGAAGATTTGCCTGAAAGACTCAGAGTGAAAGTATCGTCCATGACTGTTTGAAAAAGAATAATCCTGCTTGTCTAAAAACTCTTGTTTTATAGTCTTTCACACAAGAATTGAAGATAAAGATGTCCACAAATAAATGAGTCAAAATTCTGATATCTTTCATAGTTGTATTTCACTTCTTTCACGTTAAAATATAACATGAGATCTGTAGGGGGTTTAAGATCACCAAAACTATAAAAATAAATCACTTCAGGACCTCATTTTCAATAACATACCCAGTGAGTGCCTTTGTTTTGAAAATCATCTGAATCAACTATAGCAGATTCGTTATGCCATGGGACATCAAAAGGTAGATTATTTCTCATGAAAACACCTCGAAAATATGGGATTCGCATCATACGAGCATACTTTATAAGATCATAGTCAGCCAGTGCACGATTTGGCAAAGTTAAATCGAAGTTTTTTTTTTAACTTGACCATGACCGATATGAGGTTTCATAAATAATCCCATTCCAGTTTTATATAGTTTAAGATAGAGACCTTTTCCTAGAGAAATAGCTTCTATAGTTTTATTATGCCTCTTACTTTCTTCATAATCTTTCTGTGCAACTTTAGCCTCATTTACTGCTTTGGCTATTCTGCAGCTCCTCCAGCCAGAGCACCAGTTACACTTAGTGCTGCGAACGATGGTATGAGAAAAGGCAGAGCGCCACCTATTTTTGATGGAACAGGTAGAATACGTGAAATGATAATTTTTTTCTTACCGCCAACGATCTTAAGAGCTTCACGTGCACCTTTTAAACCTCATATGCTTATATACCAAAATATCTCATTAGGGACAATATTAATTTGATGGTAATTTATCGTCAAGATGATGTTAATCTTAAACATATCTATGAAGACCATGTGAATACTGACTTAACTTTAAATGAATTTCGAAATCTTTGTACTGAATGCTGGAAGAATGACATGTATGGATTTGTTGTTATTGACAAAGATAGAGGAATAAATGATGGTAGATACAGACAAGGATTTAACTTTTTTGCCATTAAAAAGGAAGTGTAAATTTTAATCTTCGCAGTTCGATTGTAGAGAGCATCTTGTCAGCATGCCTGACTTCAAGAAAGAAAAAAATGTTCTTAGCGAGCTCTTACGAGTACATAAGGCTATTAAAAAAAATACTCTTTCTTAAAAAAGGAGAGAGATGATTTTAAAAAGGTTATTGGTGATACTTTAAAACCAGTCATTACACCACTTGAAAAGCTTGTCGATTCGACAACTGAAAGTGTGTCACGTTCTAATCACATTTCAGCTATAGACAGTAACACAAAACCGGCAAAAAAAAGATTGAGATTCGATGAATCAAGTTATATTGTAAACGATATTAATGACTCGGGTTCTGCGTTTGATAATGATGCTTCTAATGATGATTTTTCTCCGATAAATAGCACAATGATGAATTCATCATTCAATTCTGCAAATTAATCATTCAAATCTATATATTCACCATTTGTATCTGCGCATAAAGAAACTGAACCGACAGACTTTTTATCAATGCTTAATAGAAGCCGCAGCAAAATTGATAACATATACGAAGTGAGAAAAGTCAGTAAGGTATACATGATGGGTGATTCATAAATTCAATATGATGATAAAATAATAAAAGTGAAAGATTTAAGTTTTCCTAAAAGCAGTGGTCTAATGGAATTGCTTTTCAAAAAAGAACAAGATGATAATCTTTTAAGTACAACAGGTCGCAAGAACTATCGCATTATCCTGGAAGCAACAAATGCCCATAGAAAAAGACATAGCAAAAATTAGAATATACGCTCTTTAAAGAATAGAAAATATTCAAAAATCATAGCACCAATGTTCTGCAGTGATCGCAGTAGAATGTCTACCAGCGGAGGGGTCTCATACCTAAATATAAAATAGCAAAAAAGAATACTTCCATAGATCTAGTCAACTGGGATGATCCAAATGAGCTTGTCGAAAGACTGCGATTATTAATAGCCAAACGATCTGCTGGAAATAATAATCACAACAATGAAATCCAATTAATTATTGAGGAACTGCATGAAGCTGGACATATATATTGACGTACACAATTTTCATATCAATAGTAGTAACATGAGTCTCTATGTGTTTGGAAGAAAACTTGAGGGCTCGCAAGTGAGTCGTGGTCCTCGAGGTATTTGATTTAATTTTACATCAGATGGTAATTTTGATTTAGAAAATAAGCGGCTTTGCAATATTGGAAAGGCTGATCATCCAAATGATGCGATTAGTTTGAATTTACTAAATAATATCCTACAGAAAGAAGTTGATTACTTATCTTCTAAAATTATAGAAGTTGCTAAAGCTATACAAGAATATGAGAACAAAGTTGAAATATATAAAACAGAAATAGACGAAAAATTAACTCATCTCTATGATATGCCTCAACGAAATTTTGCAAGTATTGAATATATAATTAAAGAAATGAATAGACAATCGGATATTGCTAAAGTTAAAGTTTAAGATGGAACGTCAAAGAGTAGTTAAAGAGCTACACAAGCCAGCACGTCGAAGGTACAAGCGAAGAAAATATGATATACGCGGATTAGATGAGACTTGGCAAGCTGACCTTGTGGAAATGTTACCGTATTTTAAGAAGAACAAAGGTTTTCGATACTTACTAACTGTCATAGATATATTTTAAAAGTATGCATGGGCTGTACCAGTCAAATCGAAGAGTGGCCATGATGTTACGCTATAGCTATGAAGTCAATATTAAAACAAGGTCGGGTGCCGTCCAATTTACAAACTGACCAAGGAAAAGAATTCTATAATTCAAACTTTCAGAATCTTATGAAAAAGTACAAGATAAATCACTACTCTTCACATAGTAATCTTCATGCAAGCATACGTGAGCACTTTAATAGAACTTTAAAAAATGCAATGTGGTTAAAATTCAGCAAACAAGGAAGTTATAAATGGTTGGATATTCTGCCTGAGTTAGTGAAAGCATACAATTCAAGAAAACATCGGATAATAGGAATCGAGCCTGAAAACGTTACGAAGATAAATGAAAAAGAAATCAAGAAAAATTACCCAACTGAAAAAAGACCTGTAAAAAAACCAAAATTCAAAGTAGGAGATAAAGTGCGAATAAGTAAGATAAACAAGTTTTTGAAAAAAGTTATACACCAAATTGGTCAACTGAAATTTTCACAATAACAAGAGTTGTAAAAACCAATCCCATAACTTACCACGTCAAAGATTATTATGATGGACCAGTCTCCGGCAGCTTTTATGAAACGGAAATTCAAAAGACTATGTATCCAGAAATTTATTTAGTACAAAAAGTTTTAAAGAAAAGTGACAAACGTGTATATGTTAAGTGATTAGGTCAAGTAACAAGTATAATAGTTGGATGGATAAAAATGAGATTGTTTGAAAAAATTAAAATGTATTTTTCAATATAATAATGTAATAAATAAAAAAATTTATTTGTATTTTGTTTATATTATTTAGATATATTTAAATAGAAAATTGTAATATAATTATAACTATAGGTGGTCATGATAAATGAAAAACAAATGTATAATGTTAACATATTTTTATTTATTTATGTATTATTATGTACAAGTTACAACAAATAGTTTTAAAAATCATTTCGTGGATATATTTTTTATACCCGATCGAATTTGAAAGAAGTTCCTCCTAAATACATTGCAAACAAACGCAGTTTGTTTGCTTCATCGCAGAGTTTGTAAAAAAATTCTTTATCTTTTAGAATTGCTGATGAGATCTTCTCTGGTAGGAACACTTGAAAACTTTGCTCGAATTCCGCTACAATCTTGACACCATATCGTGTTTTCACCTCTTCAAGTGCTGTCACCATGTACGGATGATCTTTTTCCAAGTCTGTAACTTTTTTCCTTGGCAAGAAGTCGCTTCCAGCAATCTTATTAAGTGTTGATAAATCCATTCTGAAATCAAAAAAAAAAGTAAAAATTCTGTTAAAAATGATATTTTATTGGGAAAAAAATTATACTGTAAACTTACATGATTAGTTAGTTGACTCTTGGTTTCTTTGTAGGAGGTTGATCGTTCTCAAGCTCTTCGATTACTTGAATGTGCTCCTCATCGTGCCCCGTTCCTTGATATATCCCATCTCCCACCTTGATTTCTGCCCTTTCCATCGCCACTTGTAATAAATCCCTTCTCTCACCTTCTTCAGAACTTATCCTCTCTATTGATGGATCCCAGTCATGCATGAACTCCTCTAATACATCATACTCAATAATGATTTGCTCACCTTGGTTGCCATGAAGTGTCTCCCTCACTCGTGCTGCACTATTTTCATTGGATGGTTCATCCCCTCTCTCAATTTTCCCCTCTCTCTAATGCTCTGTATCATTCATCTCCACTTGCATTACTCCATTTTCATCGGATTTATCCCCTCTCGATTTCCCCCTCTCTTTTATGCTCTGTAACATCCATCCCCACTCGCATTACTCTATTTTTATTGGTTACTTCGTATCCTCTCTTCTTTTCCACCTCCTACTCTTTTTCAGCAGCTATTTTTCTTGCATTTTCCCTCTCTACTTCAAGTGCAGCTTGCACCATCTGTATCTCTTCAATTCTAAAATGACCCCATGGTAAAGTGTCTGTACTATCAGGCAATAAAAATCTCTTATCATCGTGTGGACTTGGTGCAATTTTTCTTTGCTTTTCAGTATGCACTGTGTGTAATTTTGATCGAATATTGCACTGTTCACTGTGTATAATGACAAGATCCTGAAGACAGCTTCGGTAATCCTCGAAAGTGATCGTTTTCTTCACGACGTTAGATTTGATACCTTTAGCTTTTTTCACTGTGTCTGCCCCATCAACTAAAATACTGTACATTTTACTCCGCAAACCTATGAATTCTGACATAATCTTGCCACAGCATTCATCTTTCATTGATCCAGGAACTTTCTTATTGACACGTGGAATTTTAAACTGATTATTTTCAGCATAATCAGAAGTATCAAATCTGTGAATGTCTTTCTTCATTGTTTGATACATATTGATGTCTTCAACTTTATATATTAAACTATCCGTATCTGTATATAGAAGTTTACATTTTTGTCCTAGTCACTGTTTCATATATGAGTAATAACACTCATAAAGCAGTGTTTTTGATAAATCAAGGATAGAAAAACCAACGTATATAGGTTTTTTTATTGTGATACTCGTTCTCTTCAGCTGGATAGCTACCAAATTTTCATCAAAACTTGCACAACTGTGAAAATTTGGTTGAGCTATGCGTGCTTTTGCTCCATATCTGCCTGTGAATTTATTTATTAATCGCACATCAACACGTAACCGCTCTCGTTCGATGCACTTTCCATATACAGAGTTAATAAGGAATTCATAGAAGAGTTTTTCAAACTCATTCTTCGCTTGCTTCCTTTTCCTGCCTGGTGGTGGACGATGTTCTGCGCAAAAAGGTAAATCCCGATGTTCATCATGGATTTCCACAGGATATTCTACATCCGTTTCAGCAATATATCCTATATCCGAATCTGGCGGTGTATTGAAGAAATCTGGAATTGTTTCATATTCAATCCATTTAAATTTTCCTATCGGTAAATGTTGTATCATCGCCCAACCATAAAGATTATTAATAACAAAATATAGAAGGGTCTTCTTTTTCTGATTTTCATCATATGAAGGACCCATGTATGGATTGTTTGCCTTTGCATACCGGTTATAGCACTGGCTTATTCCTTCACGGATACCTGCTTCGATAAACATTAGCATGTCAATGTCTGTCAAAAGTTCCAATTCTACCTTCGTCATTTTAAGAGCTGCTGAAAACTTCAAGCCTGGAGTTGTGTAGAAATGAGCAGGACATAAATCGTAGGCTTTAAGAGAGGTCTCTCGGAAACTTTCGAAGACGTCAGTTAATTGCAAAACATCGGTTCTTAAGTATAAATCCGTGTACTCTCCTAAAGTTTTTATATTGAAATTATTCCAAACTTGAACAGCGTGCTTATAATCTTCTTCAGCTATATGAGAATCCGTAAGTTTATTGTAGAAGTCCTTTTTTTCTGGCAGCTTTGTAGACATCAATTTATCTAATCCATCCACAAAATCGTACGGAAATACAACTTTTTGTCTAAGAAGATTTATCTTAACATCTGTAAATCCATCTGTTTGAAATTCTCTCACTGCTATTGGCACGTTTTCGAGGTACGATGCAAGCTTCTCCAATGATGATGGTAGAAAACGCCAAGAATCTATAAATCTAAAATTAATGTCACTATTATCCATATATTTTGTGAGAGAAATGTATTTCTCTTTATTATGAGGTATTAGAGTCATTGTCCCTTCATCAATATAGAAGTCCCGATTCCTTTCAGAATAAAATAAGTGTCATAATTGGAAGTTAAAAAGCCATCTCACTGTCTGTAGGTTTCAATAAACATTCGAAATCTGCATAAATAACAAAAAGAACTTTTTCACTCTTGCTGTAATCATAGAATTTGAGAATGTTATTCTTAGAGTCGGGCAAATTAATTCGACATTTATTTAAATTTTTACAATTATTTTCATGAATGACGAATCTTTCTTCACTATAAAAAATTTGTGAACACCTCTCACAATGGTAAGATTTTATATTGCTTTTAGACACTTGAGAACCCAGAAGTCGAGACAAGTTTTTAATCCAAACATAATGATATTGAGGCATACCTCCATCATCAGCATCATTATTTTCTTCATACTCATCTATGTAGAAATCTTGAATAATGAGCAAATTGACATGATTTTTCTTTTTTTCAGACTCAATATGACACGGCGATACTTCAAACTTCAGACCATACTTTTTCAACATGTATAAATTTATTGAAATATTATTATTTGATTTTTCGAATTTCGGAATATCTCTAATTTTTACTGGAAATTTAATTTTATCAAACCTTAGCTTATTATTATGTGAAAAATAATGATTCACTCTTTGAGGATTATTGTCACTAGGATATAATGCGGATAGTACAGCATACTTAAAACACTTATTATCATTATTGCAAACATTAACACACGCTTTCTCATTTTCTATAAACTTTGGAAGAGGAATGTAAGAGCTACCCTTCAAGGGAGAATATTTTTTCATATTAATACATAAACTTATTATACTCTTCTAAGTCCATCCTGAATCTTTTTCCTGAAATTCTTCTATTTGCGTTAGAATCGGCTCTTTGATATTATCTTTAAACCATTTCTCTAAATATGTTGACATGTATACTGTAGCACCTTCACTTGTAAAGTATTTTGTGTCAGTTAATTCCTCAGTATTTTTCTGCACAGAAAATTCAGAGATGAAATCAGAATTTATTTTTAACGCATTATATTTTTCTAAGCACGCCTGAACCTTAACTTTAAAAAGTTTTTGTGCATCACTCAAGAAACTCAGAATGTCCACATGTTTAATATTTACCACTACACCAGTTCTGATTCGATTTCGAAAAGCTGACTCTACGTCTTGCCACTCGACTCTAGCTTCTGTCTCTTCAGATTGTAGATTGCCTCCTTGATGAAGATTTTGTTCCAACTGAACTTGCATGCACGAAAGATGTGTCATACAGGTTTGACATTTCTGTTTTTCTCCTCTTGTGAGGTTGGGTCGAACGATTTTTTCGTTTTATTTAATGACTGTAGAATTACACATATCTAACCAATAATGAATATCATCATTTTTACTTTTTTTAACTAAAAGATGACTAGAGCAACAGTTTTAACTCACACAATATTTAAGAATAAATCTCACTGATTGTTATATAAGAAGTGTAGTCATCCAAGAAATAGTTTCGCTTTTTATAGGTAAAAACAATGTCAGAAGAAATACAAATTTTAAGGTTCATCCAATAGTAAAAGGAAAAGTGAAAATTTAGGAAGGGTTACAAATTTGAAAATTCGTCCAAATGTAAAAAAGAAAATTTAAGAAGGAATACAAATCTCGATATTCGACCAATAGTAAAAAAGAAAATTTAAGAAGGGATACAAATTTCAAGATTCTACCAATAATAAAAAAGAAAATTTAAGAAGGGATACAAATTTCGAGATTTGACCAATAATAAAAAAAAAAATTCAAGAAGGGATACAAATTACAAGATTCTACCAATAGTAAAAAGAAAATTTAATAAGGGATACAAATTTCGAGATTTGACCAATAGTGAATAGAAAAATTTGGAAAATAAAGAAGGGAAAAGTTTTTAGGAAGGGATAAATTTTTCTTTTAAACTATCCAAAACTGTAAGAATTTTCATATTCAGTCTCTCAAATCACTTCTCGCTGAAAGAAATTCAGAGTTGTAAGATGGCTAGAACCCGTGACTATGGTGCAATGATTAAAAATGCAATATTAGAATTTTCTGAAGAGAACGTTTATATTTGTGACATACAAGGATTTCAAGACATACCTGGGGATTCTTTTATTTTTAAAGAAGTCAGTTTTCTGAATTTTAGAAAAACTGCTTTTCCAACTGGGTATCTCTTTAAACCTCCGATGACATGGAGAGAAGTCAAAGAGAATTGAGTCAAGAAGAAAAAAGTACAACGCAATGGCTGGAAAAGTATCACCATGGAATACAATGGAACTCTGGAGATATACCTTATCATCGTCTTCAAAAAATTTTTGAAATTTGTTCGCAAGGAGTCAAGAAACTATTTGTCACGGGTGAGCAGAAAGCGCAATGGTTAGCTGATCTTTTACCAAATGTGTAAGTAATACATTTATGTTTCAACTTTCATACTTTTCATGCTGTTTTAATACTTTTTCAAACTTTTTCAAACTTGCTTGATACTTTCCCATACTTGTTTGATACTTTTTCATACTTTTCCATACTTGTTTGATACTTTTTTATACTTTTCCATACTTGTTTTATACTTTTTTATACTTTCCCATACTTGTTTTATACTTTTTTTATGCTTTTCCATACTTGTTTGATACTTTTTCATACTTTTCCATACTTATTTGATACTTTTTTATACTTGTTTGATACTTTTTCATACTTTTCCATACTTATTTGATACTTTTTTATACTTTTTTTATACTTTTTTTAATTATTTTAATACTTTATCATACTGTGTTCAACCATATTAATACTTTATAATACTTTATTTTTCATGTTGTATATACTTTAAATTACATTACCTTCTCCTCTTTATTTTCAGAACAATCAGCAACATTGAAGACTTCGGATGCTCATCATTAGAAAGAATAATGAAATGTACACGATATACATGTTTCAACCACGACCTTTGTTTAAGGCGAAAACCTATGTGCGCTGTTATTAATGCTATTTCGATGCGTACATGGTTATATGATTACCTAGATGCTGAATTTGCCAAAGATGAAGTTGATAAAATTTCTAATAATGATGAATGTATAAAGTATTATTGAAAATAAATTAAATTAAATAAAAAACATGATTCTGGTTTTTAATTTCTCTTATGATTTTAATTAGGAAAATAAATAACAAATTTAATTTTAAAAAGTTAAGAATTTCAGAAAATAAATTATTATTAAATATAAATAAGACAAAGATAATAAATTGTTTCTATGTATAAATTAATTGCACTGATTTTAAGCATATTTTTGTCTCTATTCATTGTGTGCATTTATTTTTTTTTCTGTGATATCACTTTTAATTTAACCTGTTGACTTACTAATATAGTATTTTTATTTCTACTACTTCTTAAGATTGTTATATCATACTGTACAATATTTTTTATGTATTACACGTTCTTTTTTGTATATATGTTACAAAATAAAATATATCCAATCTAATCTAATAACGATCTATCTACTTATGTGCATATATTATCAGAGAAGAGGAAGACTAATTTATTGTTATTGTTTTTATTTTTATTTATTTTTTATACATTTAATAATAAAACATACATTGATTACAATAGTAAATACATTACAATTGATTTTTTTTTTAATTATAAAAAATATAAAAATATATACATTTTAATCTAAATATGTCACGTCTTTAACTATCCGAGGTCCACCTGTTGAAGGTGTTGTGCGAGGTTGCTGGACCGTTGATTTTCTATTTTTTTCCGCCAGTTCCTAGCCTACTTTCCTCATCCATTCCTTTACTGACGAATATGACTTTTCTTTTCTGGTGCCTAAACAAAAAATTTGAAAAAAAAATTATGAAATAAATTAAATTAAATATATTAGTAAAATAAATATTATGTAAAAAAAAGGTGGATGGAATTGTGACTGAAAATAAAAATTTGAACAACATTGAAAATCAAATAAAATAATAAAATAAATATTTATAAAAAATCGCTATTTACCTGATGAAGATGGCTCCGTCTTATTTGCCGATGAGGTGGACCTACTTGAAGAGGTGGACAGAATCGCTTCTGAAGATGTGAACGTAGTCATCATCTTCTTATTTGCTGCTTCATCTGTAAAAAAGAAAAAAGTAAAAATCAAATTTATTTCCATACAATTAAAAAAAAAATAAACAGAAAGTTACCGTTTGTTTTTGGTTTTTTTGAAACCGAAGAATCATTTTTCTTCGGTCTCTTTTGTCCTCTCGAAGCCGAACTCGAGCTGGAACTGCTCGAACTGCTTGAACTCGAGCTAGAACTGCTTGAACTAGATGAAGTTCTTATTCTTAAAGATTTGTCAATTTCCACTCTCTGCACCGGTTGTGTTCTTCTATACAAGTGCTGTAAAGTAGTAATTGGGGGTATAGGTGGTACTATAAAAAAAAATTATTCTTAGTAATTATTTTTTAAATCATTTTTAATATTTGTATTTTAAATCTACTTACGTGTATTTACAGCTTCCATTTCCCAGTTTAGATACTCCAGTATCATGAGTAGAGTTGGCCCATTGCTCATGAGCCACCTTACATGATCTTGAACTTTTTTTATTGTTTCACTTTTTCCTCCAACCATTTTTTCTCCTTTACATAAAGAATAATATATAAAGATTTTTGAATTTTTTTTCCTAGATCAAGAAAAAGTTGAAGATGATTCTTGAACCAACGAAATGTAGCTTGGAACGAGGTATTTATACAGAAAATCAGGATATTTATTTTCTTATGTTTCTCATGAAAATCACACGATTGGTGAAAATTTTCTTTTCAAAAATTCGTTACCTCCCTTACAGAAATTTAGTCCATCCTTCGTTAGTTTTGTTCACGCTTAAGATTTTAATTTATATTCTCATGCATTTGGCCCTTTTAATGAATGTCGTTTTTCTCAAAAAAAAAACTTTTATATACCTGTGAATATCAGATTTTCTTAAAAGGAGGATTTTCAACAGAAAGAAGTCATGTACATATTCGCTGGAATATGTCTCCTTTTGAAACAATTGACCCTTCAATAAATATCTTTTTTTCTCAAGAATATTTTTGTACAACTGTGATGGATTAATCCTAAAGAATTCAAAATAAATGCACCTGCAAAATAACTTTTTCTTACACACTTGTTACAAAAAAAATTTTAAACCTGAAAAGAAAAAGAATACAAGTGATCTTTTCAATAAATATCTCTTTACCTCAAAAAACTTTCACATGTAAAATTTTCTTCCACCTGCAAAATACTTTTTTTCTTAAAAAAAACTTACATACACCTATGAGAAAAAAGAGAATTTTCTTTTTTTAACAGAGTGAAGCCTCGGATATTTTCTTTAAATAAGAATTCTCTTTTTTTTTAAACAAAAAGAGAAAAGATAGCTGACCCTTTCAATAAATCTTTTTTCTCAAAAAAGTTTTTCTTTAACAAAAAGTGACTTAAGACAATATATTAAAAGTTAAAAAAGAATACAAGTAACCCTTTCAAAAAATATCTCTTCATCTTAAAAAACTTTCAGCCGTGAAATCTTTGAATCCTGCAAGAAACTTTTTTCTCAAGAAAGCCGACATGCACCTGTGAATATAAAAGAAATATTTTCAAAAAAGCATTTTTCCTTTTTTAACAGAGTAAAGCCTCGTATATTTTCTTCAAATAAGGATTTTCTATTTTAAAACAAGAAGAGAAAAGGTAGCTAATCCTTTCAATAAATCTTTTTTTTTCAAAAAAAAGAAAAAAAGATAATCTTTCAAAAACAGTGACTTAAAAAATATAATAGAAGGTAAATTTATAGTTTGCTTATGTACTATATCCTAAAAAAAGGCGCAATTCATTATTTTCATGCACCTGTGACTCAAAAGAGAACATACACAGTGTACTGCATTTAGAGACAGGTCACCCCTTCCCCTCTCTTCTAAAAACAGGTAAATTTTCACGCAATGTTAAAGAAAACGCATAGTAGACCAGCACTGCGTAAAGGGTCTGCCCTTTCCCTCTCTTCTAAGAGTAGGTCCATTTTTCTGCGTCCATAAAATAGAACATACAGTGGGCGGCGCTTTATCCTTTCCTTAAAAATAAGAAGAGAAAAGGGCTAGCCCTTTCCTAAAAGAAAATACATTTTTTAAGGAAGGGAAGACTTATAAGTATTTTAAATAGACCGGATTGTAATACACTTAGTGGAGGGAGACAAGTGTTTTACCTTTTTTCATTTTTTAAACAGGGGAAGGAATTCACATGTATTTTAAATGACACGGATTCTAACACGCTTGGAAGAGGAGAGGGGGAGGGCTACAACCCGCATGGGCCAGAATGCCTATAGCCTATCTACTATTAATGATAATAATAATATACCAATTCATATATTTAAACTAGGTGACACATTACAATTCATCGAGATACGAAATCCATATACAAATGATTTATGCAAATTATTAATAGATACGGGTGCCCAACTTAACATCATAAATGAAAAATTAGTACCACAAAATTCTATTACTAATAATATTAAAATATATTTGTCAGGAATTACTGATATTCCGGTTAAAACATGTGGTTTGATTACCTTTCCTATTAATAATTCGTATACAAATTTCTACGTAGCATCTGAAAAATTTTCAATACCTTACGATGGTATATTAGGCATAGATGTATCGAGAAAAAATAAGTTGAGATTAGACAAGGGATATCTAGAAATAAATGGTAAAAAATTTTTTATTCAAACAGATTATAGAAAAGACAAAAATTTATTGATAAATTTATGTACAGAAAACATCGAAATCAATGACACAGCAGTTAATAACGCTTTTCATTATATTATGCTAATGCAAGACAATAAACACATATTTTCGATTACACAATTTCTACAAAATAAAAATGAAAATATTGAAAATTCTATTAGAGAAATCAACTGTGTTTTAGAAAAAGATAAATGTAAAAATAACAAGAATATAGAATATGAACAATTTCTATTAAAACTTGAAGAAAACTTAATGCCTAAAAATATAAGTTATATATGTGAAGAAAAAATAGATCATATAGAGGAATTATTAAGTAAAATAAGTTTAAATCATTTAAGTAAAGAGAAAGAACAAAATAAAAGGAATTTGATATTAGAAAATGATGACATATTTTGGTTAGAAGGAGAAAATATTGGAAAATGCAATTTAGAACATCATGAGATAAATTTAACAGATAACAGATCAGTATACGTTAAACAATTTCCATTGCCACGTAAATCAAGAGAAATTGCTATTACGGAAACTCAAAAATTAATTGATAATAATCTAGTAAGGCCATCTAAAAGCGCATATAACGCTCCAGCATTTGTAGTTAAGATGAAACCAGGTCCTGATGGAAGAGAAAAATGGCGATTAATTATAGATTATAGAAAATTAAACGAGAAAACTATACCAGATCCTTATTTAATACCGCATCTATAACTGAAATTTTTGATGATTTAGGCGGAAATAAATATTTTACTACTATAGACATGGTTTCACTGGGTACCAATGAAAGAATCATACATGAAACAGCTTTTAGTATACACCCTTTAGGAAGATTCGAATTTACGGTATTACCTTTTGGCTTAACTAATTCACTACGAACATTTATGAGGGTAGCAAATACAGCTCTTAGTGAGTTAATAAATAAAAAAATATGTCACGTTTATATAGATGACATAAATATAGCTGCAAAATCAGAAAAAGAACATAATATTAAATTTAATCTAGTAGCTACAAAACTAAGGGAAGTCGGATTAAAATTAGAACCAAGAAAGTGCGATTTTATGAAAAATGAAGTAACATTTTTAGGTCATATTATAAGTAAATAGGGTATCAAAGCAGATCCAAAAAAATTGATGCAGCAAAATCATTTCCAACACCAAAAACAGTTAAAAACATTAGAGAATTTTTGGATTTAGCAGGTTATTACAGAAAATTTATTTACAATTTTGCTAATATAACAAAACCTTTAACGTTATTATTACAAAAAGACGTAAAATTTACTTGGGATACAGAGAAACAAGAGGCTTTTGATAAATTAAAAGACACACTATGCTCTGCACCTTTATTGCAATTTCCACAGTTGGATAAACCATTTTTAATTATTACAGATGCATCAGGATATGCTTTAGGTGCTATATTATCACAAGGTGAAATCGGAAAAGATAAACCCATAGTATACGCTTCTAGAGTATTAAAAGGTCCTGAACTAAAATATCACACTTATGAAAAAGAAGCATTAGGCATATTATTTGGAATAGAAACATTGAGAAATTATGTATATGGAAATAAATTTACAATAGTAACAGATCAGAAGCCATTATTATCATTTAGATCGGCTGATAAAAATAACAGAGTTCAAAGAAGGAGACTTAAACTTGCAGAATATGATTTTAAATGCATTATCAAGAAACCCAATAGATATTATAGAAATTAATGTTATAACTAAAGCACAGAAAGCAAAAGAAAATAAAGCAAATGTTAAATTGACAAACATACCAACAAATGAAGTGGAAATTCAAAAATTAAATGAGGAACGTATACTTACTAAAAAGAAACGTGGTCGACCGAAAAAAATTAAAACAATACTAAATGAGGAAATTACAACTGTCGACAATGAAGAAAAAATACAAGAAAACATATACTTAAATAAATCTAATACTATTATATATTCTAAAAATTCTATACAAAGTAGAAAAGATAATATATTACATTTAATTACGAATGGAAGGATATCTTTGGATGAGATTCAAGATGAATATTTTACACACAAAAATATTAATATAAATAACGATTTAAAAGATAATGAGATTAAAATAATAAATTATAAAAAGAGAAAAATTTTTATAATGTGCTTAAATATAAAAGAATCATCAATTTTAATAAAAGAAAAATTAATAAATAATTTGAATACGTTAAAAGATTTATTAATTAAAAATAATTGTACTATATTTAGTATATAAAAAAATATAAAAATTTTAAATATAAATTGGATATTTCATTCCAATTTATATTTAAAATTTTATACAATACTTTTAAAAATACAAGTATAAAAGTTATAATTTCCTTAAATAATACAGAATATGTTGAAAAGGAAAGAAGAAATGAAATTTTTAAACTATATCATTCTTCAAGTTTAGGAGGTCATTCGAGAGTTAATAGAACATACAATTGAATTAAAAATAAATATTCCAGGGAAAATCTTAAAATCGATATACAAAATCGTATTAAAAACTGTGAAATATGCCAGAGAAATAAATTAAAACGAAACAAAACAAAACAACCTATGATAATAACAGATACTCCAAAGAAAACATTCGATAAAATCTCATTAGGCATAGTAGGGCCTCTTTACATAACTAAAAATAATAATAAATATATATTAACTATTCAAGATCATTGATCAAAATTTTTAATAGCTGTCGCGCTGAAAGATCAAACAGCAGAGACTATAGCTGACACATTTATAAAAAAATTTATTTGCATTTTTAGTTCACCAAAACTAGTACTTACAGATAAAGGTGCAAATTTTACAGGCAAATTAATAAAAGCTATTTCAAAAAGATTTAAATTTTAAAAAATCGAAACCACTGCCTTTGATCCACAATCTAATGGTTCATTAGAAAGGGCTCATCATCCTTTATGTGAATATTTAAAAAATTTTGCTGATAAAAAATCAGAATGAGATGATTGGCTTGAACTTGCACAATTTAACTATAATACTAGTGTTCATTTAAGTCATAAATTTACACCACATGAACTAGTTTTCGCCTACCCAGCTAGATTACCATCCAGTGAACCTTTAAAATCATCAGAAAAATTACAACCCTTTGATGACTATATATAAAAATTATTGATAAATATGTAAGATATTGCAAAAATAGCTCGTGAAAATTTAATACTATCAAAAGAAAAATCTAAATTATATCACGATAGATTCATAAAACCTGTAGAATTTCAAATAGGTGACAAAGTATGGCTTATAAAAGAGCCAAAACCAGGTAAATTAGAGAAAAATCAAAATCTGGGACCTTTTGAAGTATTAAAAGTCCACGAAAATAGCAATATCTCTATAGATTTTAAGGGTGGTTTAAAGTTAGTTCATGCAAATAAATTAATTTTACATGAACGAAATAATTAATACTAGCAAAAAATACCTCGCTCCTAACGTCGCTCGGTTGAATTTTTATATATGATATTATTATGTATAAATTAGCCAATTTTAAAATAAAAAAGAATTGCCTCAACTTATGAATTTTAATATTGTAATTCTGTACTACATTAAATTTTTATATTTTTATAAAAAAGAATAATTAAAGTTACAATACGCATAAAAATTGTTTAAATACAAATTATATCATGATGAATTCGGAATTTGTTCTACTAAATTGCATTAGAAGCAATAAAAAAATATAATAGGAATTCATTCTTTTTAATTACGTGTTTCAATCACGAACCATGAAAAAATCGAAAACGGTATTTGACGTTTACTAGAACTAACGACTGCACGGAGAAAGGGAAGTATTGTTAAAATAGGTTCTAAATCAAGTATATCTAATTTATGTACTAAGGTACTTGAAAAAAGAGTGGCGATATAATTTCAATTAGTACTATAGCTTGAATTTTAGGGACCAATGTTGGTACTATTATATTATGAAGTAAGAGCATAAATTTGCGATGCTTACTGTCTTTTTTTTGGTACTAAGACTGATATTTCACCTACTCGATTCAAGGGTAATATTACGCAGAAAATGTAATTATTTATCTCTTTTCGGGCGGCTTTTCCTGTTATTAGAATTAAAAATTATTAAATATAGAATTATTTACATAATATATAACACTTCAAAATTACTAATAATTAACATTTTGATTCGTGATATTTAAGGAATAAAACGATACATGTTTATCTTCCATATTCCGTTTTGAAATAGTTACTTTTGAGTTTGAAATTAATTATTAGAAATTTAAAATTGATATATACCCGGTCAAAGAAAAACATCTATAAATATAGCTAAAAATATAGATAAAGAAAATACAGCTATATTGATGTGTATTATAGCTATATTCATGTGTTTTTTTAGCTGTATATCTATGAGAAATATAGCTAGATTTTTAGCAATATTTTTACCTATCTTTACCTAGCTGATAGGTAAAAATATTGCTAAAAATCTAGCTATATTTCTCATAGATATACAGCTAAAAAAACACGTAAATATAGCTGTAATACACAATGTAGCTATATTTTTACCTATATTTTTTAGCTATATTTATAGATGTTTTTTTTTGCAGGGTATATTATATGATTTACATTATATTTAACAACGGTTAAAAATTGTTACACAATTTAATGAGTTTTACGTTAATAGGAATTAATTATATTGAAGTTTTTCGCTCCTAACGTCGCTCGGTTGAATTTTCTTTTATTATATTATTATGTATAAATGACTAATTTTAAGTAAATAAGACTTAATTAATTTAAGTTAATTTTAAGTAAATAAGACTTAATTAATTTAAGTTAATTTTAAGTAAATAAGACTTAATTAATTTAAGTTAATTTTAAGTAAATAAGACTTAATTAATTTAAGTTAATTTTAAGTACTAAATAAAATTGAAAATAATTTGATGAAACATAATATAAAAATATATCTACACATGTGCTTAAAGTAATTGAAAATAATTTGATGAAACATAATATAAAAATATATCTACACATGTGCTTAAAGTAAAAAAGTGTATAATTTATTCCATCAAGTGAATATTTCTCACTCTACTTCCATAAGAAAAACAAAGATAGTACGATATTTGATACAAATAAACTGAGAACTGGGAACTGAGCCACAACTATAATTTTCAGACCTTAATATATGACCATGAATTTGATTTATGAAATTAATTTTTACGTGAAACATGCTTAAAAAAATTTTGTGTTCATTTCTAATAAAAATATCTTCACAAATGTATTTTTAAGCACGACCGCTATACGGAAGTGCCTTATATTTTCGACATCGCGAAAAATGTAATCCTTTAAAATATGTTATTTTATGATAAAAAACTTATTTTTATAGCAAAATAAGACTATTACGAGGCTTCCTTAAAATGTATGTATGGATGTATTGTGTGAGAAATCAAGTTTATGGATTTTCTCGACAAATTTTTATCCGATCTGAATAATTCAAACAGGGAATTATTTTAAATAATAACATAAGTAGACGTTCCCATTTTGAAAAAAATCGTTGAAAGCGTTTTTAAATAGGCGCCTTTTAAAAGGTCAAAAAAATGGATTTTTGGTGATAACTTAAAAATACGATTTTTTTAAAAAAAAGTATATGAAATAAAAGTTATAGAATGGAAAAAAATAAATGATTTTTATATCATACATTTTCTCTAAAGTTAATATTTTTCAAATTATTCATGAAAAATGTTAAAATTAAAGACTTTTTAATAATAATTTGTTAAATATTATTTCAAAAAATATATATATAATATTGAAAAAGATGTATCTTATTTTTTCCTATAAATTTTAATTTATATACTTTTTTTGAAAATTCGTTTTTTTCAAGTTGTCACCAAAAAATCATTTTTCAACCTCTAAAGGGATAACTGTTTTACAACCACTCAAACGATTTTTTTTTCTGCCAATATTTATTTGTATTATTGTTTTGAATCATCATCCGTTGGAATGATTTAGATCAAATAAAAAGTTTATTTTTTTATAAAGTTTTTTTTTATAAATTTACAAAACTATACTTTTAAGCTACTAAACTATGAAATAATTTTTTTTACTTGTAACTTTTGATAGATTATCCTATTCAAAACGTTAAAAAGTATACATAAAAATATGTCTTTTTCACATAACATAAATTTCTTCGAAATCAATCAACTTAATTCACAAGAAAAATTTAAATAATTATAAATTTGTTTTTTTAAATGAATACAATAAATTCAAACCTTCTGTTGAAAGTTGCGGTAAAAATACAATGAAAAAGAAATAAGATTAACATTTCATGCTTTTGCGTTTGTAAATATTTTGTTTTAATATTCTTTGAATATTAAATAGCGAGTGCAAAGCGCGAGCGTTTACGGTCGTGCCTTATGTGCAAGAAGCGAAGCTTTTTGCATGCCTTGCATCGCTTCGCGATGCAAGGCCCGAGGTTATTTCAGAGCTGAGCGAAGCGAAGCGAAGCGAAGCGAAATACGAAATTTAAATTAAAAAAACCATAAGATTAAAATACACATTTTTGGTTAATTTTAAATTTAAATATTTCAGAATAATAAAATAACTATTTGCAATCACTTAACAATCCTTTTGACATCTAATATAAAATATTAATGAGATACAAATATTAAAAAGTGTATGTATCACAAGTAAGGTTTGCATATGAATATTATAATTTTTAGAAAATTCTTGATATTAATAGAATATTAATTTAAAAAATTAAATATTTTTTCATTGATGACAGGTAACTTTTCAAATATAGTTAAAGTAATGCTGTAAATGTCAATCAAATAACATTTCCATCAAAATAAATTTCAACGCTATAATTATTAAAATAAACATTTTTATTTAACTACAATCTATTGTAATAATTATTTTTTCAATATATATATTAAAAAGTAATAATTTTATTTGATGAGCAGTTATATAAATATTATATATTTATAATTGTATAACTAAATTTATTAAATAAAAATTTTATTTAGTTATCATTCGGAGAACAAAGTATTTAAATTAGTTTTCATGAAAATATATTATTTAAAAAGTTACTTGTTAACAATTTTTTACAAATAACATACATTTAACATTAATTACATTTTCATTTGTATACATGATAGTATTTAAATGAATTGTCATATATATAAAAATTGTTAACAATTAAATATATTAAAATTACATATTAATATATTAAAATTATATCTACCTTAATTACATTTTCATTTGTACACGTGTTTGTATTTAAATGAATTGTCATTTATATAAAAATTGTTAACAATTAAATATATTAAAATTTATTTCATTAAAGCAGTAATATTTTTAATAAGAGAAACATTTATTTTCAAAATACATCAAATTACCTCATTTGAAAAATTATCATTACATGATATTAAAATAATTTATTTTAATAGTCAATTATAAAGATAGGAAAATATATGAAATATTAATAAATTTTTCTGATTATGTCTATAATTATGAATTTATATTTATGAACTGTCTAGATAGAAGGGAAATTTCCCCTAAAAAAGTAAACATTAAAAAAAAAATTTACTTATTATTTGCGAAACACTTATTATAAATGCGGAAAAAAATAATATTCTGTAATATCACTCTAAAATTTGTATTAAATATGATCATTGAAAGTACAATTATTTCATTATGTTGAATTTGTTGTCAAAGCTTCATTATATTTTACTATAAGAAGATATAAAAATTAAATCTCATATTTAACTGTCTTCCCATTCTTTTGTTGAATTTCCATAAAAAGAATGTATTAACTTGTAGTATGTACCATGATAATTATTTATTTAAATTTTCAAATTTTTCTAATCATTAGTTTTCAAGATATTTAGATTTCTGATGCCAAATAGAAAAATATTAGTAAATAATATTGGAACCCAAACTCCTCCATAACTAATGAATAGATTTATTTAAGAATTTAACTTAATAATCTTCGTGATACATCCTATATGTTAATGCATCTCTTCATTTAAAATTTCGGAATACAATGAAAAAATAGTTAATATTTATGGGCGCAAGTGTACTGTCCATTTGACACCTGCTCAAATAATTTATACTTATAAAATTTACATAATATTTTATAAAAACTATTAAAATGATTATCATATATTTAATATTAATTCAAACTATGAATAAAAAGTTTAAGAAATTATCATTAAGTGAAAACTTATAGATAGTTATATTATTTTATTAAATACATTTCCAACTTTAATAATTATCTTCATGTTAAAACTAAATTTAATTAGCATTCACTTTCACAAGTTATTTCAAAAATTTACCAATATTCAAAGTTATTAAAAAGTTAATTATTAAAAGTATTCCCATATCAAAATTTCAAAATTCTATTAATTTAATTTTTTATTTTTAACATTAGAGAATTAGTTTTGATGTTGAAATTTTTTTGTGATATGCAACATGTATATATATTATCTTATAGTAAAATATTTCATCACCTTGTATAAAAATTATTTTTTAAAAGTAGAATAATACTGTGAATAAACAAATGATTATAAGAAAGTATTGAAAACTATAAATAACAATAAAAAAGCGTTTGGCTGGAGATGAGTAATGATTGTTTATTATCATTTATACATTTTTCAAATGTAGATACTGCAAATATCCGTAAATAACTGTAAATAAATTATAGAATACAATTATTAGAAATAACTCTAGATAATTTCCATTTCAGTTCTTTTTTCAACAAACTTTTTTAATGATTTATTATATATATATATATATATATATATATATATATATATATATATATATATATATATATATATATATATATATATATATATATATATGCGACATTTCACACCAGTTGGAGGAGAAGAAAAATAAAAATCCCTGAAACTCTAAGAATATATTCTTTTTGTTACCCAAAATATGTAAACAAAATTTCAAGGATTTAGATTTGAAGGATCAAGAGCTATAGCTCCTTGAAATTTGGAAAATTATCAAAATTTTTGGAAAAGTCCCAACTTAATCATTTTTTTCCTGAGAATCCTGATGTTTTAGAGAGAAATTCATAAGAATACTTCTTGTTGTAAATGAAGAGCAGAGTTCGCATGATTCCTTACGGACCTGAATTTTCAAGTTTTCTATTGGTTCTTATATGTATTACATGGTAATTGAATTTACTCATTGTTCGCCACTTCAGAAATTTCTTTTCGCGGGTTTATTTTTTTCTATTTTACATGAACTTTAAAATGAATTTTCGATCATGTAAGTCAGAGCCATCAATATATATTATCATGTATCATTTATTTTCAATATAAAAATTAATCATACATTAAAATATACATTTATATTCAATATAAAAAATAAATCATACATGAATATATATATTTCAAACTTTCATAACTTCTTAGTGGTGGCTCTTTCTTAAGCAATCAAAAATTTATTTCGAACTCAATAAAAAATAGGAGAAAATGAGCCCTCAAAAAGCAATTTATGAAGTGGCAAACAATGAGTAATTTTAATTACCATGTAATACATGTAAGAACCAATAGAAAATTTTAAAATTCAGGTCTGTAAAATTTTATGCTAACTTTCCTTTTCATTTGCAACAAGATGTATTCTTATGAATTTCTCTTTAAAACATCAGAATTTTCAGAAAAAAACCATAAAGTTGGTACTTTTCCAAAAATTTTGATAATTTTCCAAATTTCAAGGAGCTATAGCTCTTGATCCTTCAAATCTAAATCCTTGAAATTTTGTTTACATATTTTGGGTAACAAAAAGAATATATTCTTAGAGTTTATATATTCTTAGATCCTTCCAATCTAAATTCTTGAAAATTTTTCTACACATTTTGGGTAACCAACAAAATATATTCTCAGAGTTTCAGCGATTTTCATTTTTTTGCTCTTCCAGTTGGTGTAAAATGTCCCATATATACATAAATGTATAATTGCCAAAAATAACCATTTTTTATCGTTATATTATTTTTACAAATTCTATTATTTATTTATCATATAACAATTAATTTATGACATTTTTCCCAATTTCTTTTATTTTTCAGCTTTTAAAGTAAAAAGGCAGTAAATTAAATTAGTTAATATAAAAGCAATTCTTTTGTGAATATCTTTGAAAAGAGTTCATTAGAAATGAATTAAAATTCTGAAAAGAATTTAAATTTTCAATGACGGTTTTGACTGAGAAAGATAAATTGATTGTTAAGGGACAGGGATTGTATAGTTGAATTGCTTTCATGTTAACTGATATTCATGTATTAGAATTTAATAATATTTCAAAACGGTGCACCTCATTTAACATGCAATTAACTTCACTAATTCAAAGACCATAATATATTAATTCAGTACCGATTGATGGAGAATTAATACAGTTATTATTTTCCGGAAATTTAGAAAAGGGTCACCGGATTTGTGTGTATTATAATCATAAGGTGATTCATATATATGACAGTTTAAATCTTAAATATCTATAAGATGAGCATAAGATTTATATAAACAGATTATTTCTAAACAAATCAGAATTGAGTATAGTATTCGAAACAGTACAATCACAAACAAATAATTATAATTGTGGCGTTTTTGCAATTGTTTTAGCTGTTGCAATACTTTATAATTAAGGTCCAAGTTGTTGAAGATATGATTTTTACCAAATGTGATTACTTTATCAAGAATTTTTAAAATGCAACAAATAATAATGTTTCCAGTTTTACAAAATTCTAATAATGCAAATAATAATTACGATAATCCAACGGACATGATAAGGAGGAGTTTTTGTCATGAGCAACGTCTAAATCAAATACCATTGGATTTAGATTTTGCCGAGCTTAAACTATTAGAAAAAAACTCACAAACGCATTTATTGGCAGAACAAAAAAAGATCATGGTGATGTATCTCAAACAAAAGAATTCAAATCATGAAACAATTGTGATGGAAACTGACAATGACATTTCAGATACAAATTTTTTAAAAACCAAATACTAATATAATGGGAATCAATGAAATTCACTCAAATTGTAACGATAATGAAATTAGCACAGTTGAGATTAAATTAAATTAAAAGAAAAAAGAATCAAAAGAAATAGATGAAAAAGAAGCTTTATTTGTAATAGGACTTAAGAGCATGACAAAGCTGCCCGCCGTCTAATAATATTTCCAATCCTAGCTTATAAATAAAAGATGCGTTTAATCGAGTTTTTTTTCTACAAAGTGAAAATTTGTAAGATTAAATTCTAGTGAGGACAACTCAAGAAATCCACCAAAATATTGCGACGATTCGAAAATCGTGCTAGACATAGTTTATATGCTCAGCCGCTACGAGGCGCTACTCCCGCAACGGGAATAGCGAGCTCCATAGCATATATAAGCAAGCCGCCGAGCCAGCCTTTGGACTCTTCTCCCCTTCCATTGTGTAAGATTGGGATTGCTCGACACAGTGGGAGTTACCTTTACCCGTATTCCTGTCTTAAGCTACGTAAGGGTGGGGTTGCCCTACGTTAGCTTCCGACCTCTCTGTCAGTGTAAGGGTGGAGTTACCCGACACTGATTCCTGACAACTACCACCACCTTTTCGGTCAGGGTAGGTCCTCCGCTAGTCGATGCGAGTACGCACGACTAGTACATCTCCTCCGTGCCTACGTTAAGTCTTGGAGGTAACCTTTCCTGCCTCCCTCTGACACCAATCTGTACCTTAAGCTTGTACCGAATGTCACGGAGACACCGCTCATATTATCCGCCGCCGGTAAAGTAGATTCCAACCGTGCTAACCGTCGATAATATTGTAGCCTGTATATAGTTTATTATCTTTCCTTTATCTTAGTTTGTAACCGATACCGTTCGGAATTTATTAATTATAAGATTGTTAAAAACCGCGTCACCGGTAAAAATAAATACCGACCGCCAGAAAGAGATCAATTATATCTCGTAACCTGTAAATAGTCTATCTTTCTTTTTAGTTTGTAAACGATACCGTTCGGAATTATTGATAAACATAATTTTGCTAAACCGCATTACTGGTAAAAACTAATACCGACCGCCTAAAAGATATAATTTAATTTTAGTATTATTTTGATTATTCATATTTTCGCGTACCGCCGTTTCCGGCCAATTTTTTCGAGATTATCATTTAATTGATCAACCTTGTATTAGTTTTAAGATCAACTCAATAAACACAAAGAATATTTACTGTGGAAAAGTATTAAATGCACGACTCATACTCATTTACCAGTTCCGCTAAACCTGTCCTGTAAATCCGCCCCGTCATTTACCGCTTTAGTTTTAAGATTTGTTATTTCAGCAATTTAATTATTATTCAAACGCAATAGTAAATTTCTTTTCCTTTAATATTAATTACAGTTAAATTTTTTACATTTCTTTTATTACCGCTAACTTTTCATTAAACTCATTTTTATTATTAAATTCAGTAATTTCAATTTAGTTAATATATATATAAGTTTTGAACTTTGGCTTATTCGAACCTCCGACCAACCATCTTCCAGCATCAACCCTCAGGTAAAAGTAAAAGTCTGATGCCACCGACGTCAACGAGTTGTCTACAAGGCATACCGAAAAAAGCCAAACGTTACAATATTATACATATAAAGTTATAATAATAACTTTCAATGCATCGTATTTTATGGTTAGGTTTATCGAGTTGGATATCTAATTTCCAATCCGAGCTCATAAAGAAATAACAAGTCCACATGGTTTTTTATTTTAGCAAAAATTATTTTATTAATATAGCTTTAGTGCGGACAAGTCATTATATTTGTTTAATTTATAAAATAAAAAAAATATTGATGAAATGAAAAAAACAAAACGCAATTGCTGCAGCTCTGACATCCCGTTAATAGGAAAATGATAACAGAACAATCACATAAATATACAAAAATTCCAGAAAAAGACATTATTATGGAAATGCAAGAAAAAAAAGTAATGATGAATTAGAACTAAGACGAGTTCAAGAAACTTTACGTAAGAAGAAAGCTTATATGAAAATGAAAAAAGGACAACCAAATAAATATAAACAGAAATTAGAAAATACTAAGATAACAGAATGGCAATTCAAGGAAACAATGAGTACTGATAAATTTGAACAAATACGTGCGAATAAGGCTTTACGTAAGAAAGAAGCTCATATGAAAATCAAAGAAAAAATTCTAAATAAATATGAAGTGAAATTAGAAAATACTAAGATAACAAAATTGAAATTAAAAAAAAAATAAGTATTGATTAATTGGTACAAATACGTGTAAATGAAGCTCCACATAAAAAAAAAGATTATATAAAAATTTAAAAAAACAACCCAATAAATACAAAGAAAAATTAAAAATACTAAAATAACAAAAATGAAATCAAAGATAAAAAAGGGTACTAATAAAATGAAACAAATACGTACAAATGAAGCTACACGTAAGAAAAAAGCGTACATAAAAATGAGAGAAAAACAACTAAATAAATATAAAGAAAATTGAAAATATTAAGATAGAAAAAATAAAATCATTTGAAATTATAGATACTAATAAATTGAGAAATTGCATGAAAAAGAAAAATTACGCAAAAAAGAGACTTATAGAAGAGTTATTAATGAACAATATAATGAATATGAGAGAATGGTACAAATTAAAGATCAAAAATTGGAAAATGCTGATATTATTAAGAAAATACAAGTAAAAAATAATTGTTACCAATCAAAATAATTACGCACAAGGTGTAAACAAATAGAAATTGATAACGATAAATATGTTTTACAATGATACTACAATAAATAAACCAATAGATGAAAAAAAGCGAAAACATAATTATCATTCTTATCAATTGAAGACATTATTATTAAGTTTAAACAATTAAAAATTAAAGACGACAATTATAATAAAAATTACAATAATAATAATTATAATAACAATCATAATATTGTATTGAACAAAGTTACTGATTAAACAATAAAGGGCAAAGTAGAAAAAAAATTTAAAAAATTGAAGAAACAAAAAAAAAAAACGGGTTCACCTGTCCTCGTGACGTCACATTAATTTTTAACTGCCTCTATCTCTTTGAGTTTTCATTGTTATGATAAAAGAAAAATTACATGCTCTTTTTTTTTTCTTTTTCTAAATGTCGGATATAATGAATTTAAAAAAAATTTTTCATGCAACATCCCAATTGTTGTCATAAAGGTGAAGTAGAATTGTTAGAAAATCCTTCTTACCCAGAACAATTAAAGTGTTTAGCAACTGAATTAACGGAAGAAATTATTGATTTTCGACGAAATGTTAGGTTGTACAATGATGCTTTACACGGAGAGAAATTTGGCTATCCTACATTGACAACAAATATCACCTCGTAGATTGCGAACTATATTATAACCTTAAATTGGATTAATGAAAACATTCTATTTTCAAAATGAGAATCTCACAGTAGAGGCAAACATTGCATCGTCTCATTTCAACGATGTCAATGTTTCGTTGACATCGTTGAAATGAGACGATGCAATGTTTACTTTTGTCTTGACTTCGCTCGAATAAAAACAAAGTTTGTTAACGGGCTAATAGGCAGATGTTAATCTATCGTTCACATCGCGTGAATATAACGTATTTTCGTTTGCAACCTACGAAGGATATTTTATGTCAATGTAGTATAGCCAAATTTCTCTCCGTGTAGCATTCACAAATTTATATGCGTTACATTCTAATAAAGATGAAGCACGTAAATATGGACAATTATATATTTTAGATAATTAAATGGCAGCGATTAAATGGAATGAGTTTAATATAAATTTAACATTATTAAAACATTAAGATATCTTGATAAGAGACATTAATCCTTATGCTAAAGCCTATTAAATGATGCATAAAGTAGAAGAAGAAGAACTACAATGACGTGCAAAAATCTATTGTCCTCCAAGAACTGTTACTATGTTTATTGTCCGCAATAATATTTTAGATAAAAATAGCTATAATCTATCTACTTGTAATGAAGTTGCAATAGTATATGTTGGAGAAGACGATCAGCCTCCTATTGAACGTGATATTGTCATTTACTCTGAGTATGATAAACTAATTAGTATACCGACAATAAGCAAACATATAGATCCTATGACATATCCACTTATTCATCCAAATGGTGGTTTCGGATGGATGCCAAATATGAAAAGTAAATTTGGAAAATGTAATATTTCAAATTTTTAATTTTATAATTATAGACTTATTGTTAGAAATGAATTCAATCCATTTCTTAATTTGGGAAAATAATCTCGACAGTTCATTGTTGATTTTGAAAAAGTTAGAACCTCCAGATTGTATTTCATACGAAAAAACCAAAACTTATTAAGAAGTGATTGTTATAAAGGTGTTATGGACTATTTACATAACAAAAAAAAATAAGATTCTTCAAAAATTGGAAAAATTATCTCGACAGTTTATTGTTGATGCGTTTGAAAAAGTTGGAACCTCCAGATTATATTTCATACGAAAAAACCAAAACTTATTAAGAAGTGATTGTTATAAAGGTGTTATGGACTATTTACATAACAAAAAAAATTAGATTCTTCAAAAATTGGAAAAATGGTAGTATTACCGTCAAACTTTACAGGAAGTCCACGATTTTTAAAACAAAATTACATTGACTCAATGACACTTGTAAATTATCATGGTAAACCTGACCTTCTTGTAACTATGACCTGTAACCCACATTGTAAAGGAATAACTAAAAACTTGGAAATTTATGAAAATGCAATAGATAGGCCAGAAATTATAACAAAAGTATTTTATTAAAGAGTAAAAGAATTAAAAAATGTAGTAATAAAAAAGGGAATATTAGGAAAATGAATTGCATATAACAATGTAATTGAATTTAAAAACGAGGATTACCGCATATGCGTAAGTTGCTACTCTTAGATAAAAATGATAAATTTGATATCCCCGAAAAAGTTGATAAAATAATAAGTGCAGAAATTTCAAATAGAGATATTTATCGAAAATTATAAAGTATTGTTAAACAATTTATGATACGCGGTCCCTGTCGTATGCAAAATATAAATTGTCCATGTATGGATAAAAATACGAAACAATGTACGAAAAATTTTCCAAAAAAATTTAATAATACAACAACATTTAAATCAAATGGATATCCACTATACAAACGCAAAAATGATAGCGTCGAAATTATTTTCAAAAATAAATTTACAGAAAGAATTGCAGATAATGGATTTGTTGTTCCTTACAATCCTTACTTATAATCGAAATTTAATGCACACATAAACGTAAAAGTTTGTTGCACTGTTCAATGCATTAAATATTTATTCAAATACTGTTATAGAGGTCATGATTGTTCATACATTAAAATACATCAAGTAAATGTAGATTTTCAATCAGAAAATAAAGACACTTTTGAAAATGACAATAGTGAAAATGTTGAATATAAATATGACGAAATCAAACAATACATTAATACACGATATTTATATCCACCTGAAGCAATGCACAGATTATCTGTTATATCACAGGTATAGCAGCGAATTCATTAGTCGATGAAAAAACCGTGCATACAATATTTAAACTACCGTTAAATATAATAGATTGTACAACTTGTAATGTTAAGTCTAATTCTGCAGAAGGAAAACAATTGAAGAAAACACAAATAATCATTTGGGATGAAATATTCATGACTTCAAAATTTGCTTTTAAAACAGTTGATCGTCTTTTTGAAGATTTATGCGATGTAAACCAACCATTTGGTGGTAAAACTGTAATTGTATCAGGAGATTTCAGGCAAACATTACCAATTGTACGACATGGTAGCCGTATGTTCGTTATTAAAAATTCAGTTAAATTTAGTTTATCATGGCAAAATTTTAAGCAAATGAAGTTAAATAAAAATCTGCAAGTTTCGAATAGTGATAATAATTTTAAACAATGTTTATTAGATATCGGAGAAGGAAAATGCCCCAATGTTTTTGAAGATAACAATGAACTAAGTGCTATACCAGATAATTTTATCATTAAAGAAAATCTTGTCAAAGAAATATTCGGAAAAACAATAAAAATAAACAATACGAATCTAACAGAAAAAGTTATTTTGGCTCCTAAAAATAATGATGATACTGAAATCAATAACAATATTTTGAATTTAATGGAAGGAAACCATGTTGAATATTTAAGTATTGACACAGCTGAAGATGATAACAAAGAAAATTTAGATATTATGTTACCTACAGAATTTTTAAATAAGTTAACTCCTAATGGACTTCCACCACATAAATTACATTTAAAAGTAGGAACTATAATAATACTTTTAAGAAATTTAAATGTTAATAAGGGACTTTGTAATGAAACAAGGTTGATAGTGAAAAAATTGCCTAAATATTCTATTCAAGCGGAATTAGCAACTGGTCAGAACAAAGGTAAATTAGTTTTCATTCCAAGAATAAGTTTATCTCTATCCACGAAAACAGTTTCCTATTAGATTAGGATTTGCAATGACTATTAATAAATCACAAGAACACTCTTATAAAAAAGTTGGTGTTCATTTGCTGTCACCAGTTTTCAGTCATGGGCAATTATATGCTGCTCTTTCAAGGACAAATTTTAAAAATAATTTAAAATTATTTTTTGGTGAATACGCTATTGTCTTAGAAAATAAAAATGATCAGAACACAATATATACAAAAAACATTGTTTATAAAGAGATAATATAAAGAATATGTCAAGAGATGTTGTATATGTTGTTGTGTAATAGTTGAACTCGAAATATAATAAAAAATATAATATTTACTAAAATATATGTATATGATATCAACTGACGCTTTCAAAATAGTTTGATATGATGTTGCATCAGCTATATAAGAGGACGCGCTGTTAAATCGGCTGCATATGGAGATGCGCTATTGAATCGGCTGCATATTGGGATGCACTGTTGAATTGGCTGCATATTGGGGTGCACTGTTTAATCGGCTGCATATTGACTGCATATTTATAGAGCTAAATAAAACATAGGACCTGAAAAATTATTAGGCCAAAAAAAATATTAGGCCCAAAAAAATTAGGCCTATGAAAATATAAGGCCCAAAAAAATATAAAGCCCAAAAAATATAGAGACCAAAAAAATATTGGGTCCAAAAAATTATTCGGCATAAAAGAATATAGGGCGCAAGAAAATATAAGGCCCAAAAAATATAGAGACAAAAAAATTATTGGGCCCAAAAAAATAAGGCCCAAGAAAATATGAGGCCCAAGAAAATATGAGGCCCAAAAAAGTATAAAGCCCAAAAAATATAGAGACCAAAAAAATATTAAGCCAAAAAAAATATTGAGTCCAAAAAAATGTAAGGTGCAAGAAAATATAAGGCCCAAAAAAATATAAAGCCCAAAAAAATATAGAACCAAAAAAATATTGGACCCAAAAGAATATAAGACCCAAAAAAATATAAGACCTAAAAAAATATAAGACCCAAAAAAATATAAGACCCAAAAAAATATAAGACCCAAAAACATATAAGACCCAAAAAAATATAAGACCCAAAAAAATAAGGCTCAAAAAAATAAAGAGCCCAAAAAAATATAAGGATGAAAAAAAGAAGGGTCTAAAAAATGGGCATTAAATAAAAATATAGGGCCCAAAATAATATAAGACCCAAAAAAATATGGCCCAAAAAAGAAGCTTATGACTAATGAGTACTAATTATATAGGAACCAATAAAAAATTGCTACTTTTATCACCAAAATATTAGACACATTTAAAAAATGCGGAGAACTGGAGAACCGGAGAACTGGAGAACCGGAGAATTGGAGAAACGGAAAAAAAAGTGGTTTCACTTTAATATAATATAAGATTATTTTATGTTTCAGAAAGGAAAAAAAAAGAGAGAAAAAAATGCTGTTCATTTTATTCATTTTATTATCTGTTGTTAGAGAAAATGGTACAATTACTGAAAATGGATCAACATTGCATTGATTCACAAGCAGGCTATACTTTTTGGACACACTTACCTACAGAAGAGGGTTTTAAAAGGAATATGAGACTCTATACAGAGGCCCTGCAACTATAATTAATTCACCTAATCAAAATCCCGTATATACTGTAAACACAGAATCAATAACATTTTCTTTGTCCGCTTTAAATAATGTAAAAATTTGCGAAAACTCTTTATTTTAGGTATATCTTATAATAGAATATTATTCGACGATAATACGATAAGAAAAGATGTAACTAACTTTGATTTATTTACATACATAAACTTAAAATTTGTATATATTCGAAAACATTTTAGGGCTGATCTCACAGATTTGTATTTTAACATTTTAAAATAAAAATGCTAACTTGAAAAAAAAATTATATGTGAATCTCTATCCCTTGCATCCATAGCTCCCAACGAATTTGCCTTTAATATCATGCAAAAACCAGGATATTTAGCTAAACTTGCCGGCAAAGCAGTATATGTAATAGAATGTACGCCAGTAGAAGTCCAGCTATTTCATACAAATAAATGTTACATACAATTGCCTGTGTCAACAAAAAATGAAACATGGTTTTTAACACCAAAAACACATATATTACTGAAAACAGTATCAGAAATAAATTGTAATTCAATAATTTCGCAATATTACACAATCAGAGAAGATTGGATAAATCTTCTACCAAAACCAAGACCAACAAATAATAAAGTAAAAACTTTAAAACCAGATACAAAGGGATCATGGAAACCAGAAAAAATAACAACGTTGGCAACAAGTGGAATATATTCACAAGATGATTTCGAAGATGACCATCGCATAAATCTTAAAAAAGACGATCAACTGCTTCAAAAGCAAATTTTGAAGTCATGGATATTACTATCTTAAATAATTATTTGTGTTCCCTTTGTTTGCTTTCTGCAGAATTAGGCTTAACATTACAAGTTGTACAATCTGTTATATTTAAGAGAACGTTGTATCTCTCTATCCTTTTCTAATAAAAAATTGTCGGTTTTTGGAAAAACTAGTAGTTATTACTAGAAATTAATAGTTGTCCGCAACTCGTACAGTAAGAAGCAATATTTTTTCTACTGAGAACAAATTAATTCTCTAGCCTCACTCATGATTTTGTAAGTATGTCAAACTTTTTTTGAAAACGAAGCATCAAAATTAATTTTATTATTAATTAAATAATTTACTCCAGCGGCCTCATAACGGAAGTTTAAACGTTGTATGCACGGTTTTTCCATCGACTAATGAATTTGCTGCTATAGCTGTCCAAGCTACACATAAATAATGTATAGTATGATATTTAAAATGAACTATTAAATCGTTAAGTAAATAACTTTTTCTACTTCCACCTGGTCCATCTATAAAAATATATTTTTCTTTATTTTGGTTGCTTAAACTTTTTATAGTAGAGTTAAATATTTGCCTTCGTTTATTATTTATAGAATTTATTTTCATTTCTAATTCATTAAGAATATTATTATTATGATTTAAAATTGTTTGATTATTATCTTCTTCTATAAATGTGCTTATGTTAGGTAAATTGAAATCATTCAAAGAAAATCCATTGACTTGTAAATTATTTTTAATAACATTCAATGCAAGATTTTCACCTATATTTTTTTCGTATTTAGGATGATATAACTTATCTTTATATTTTTTATATGAATCTCGTTAATTTATAGGATTATGAAAAACGCAAATAAAAGCAAATAATTCATAAAGAATATAAAGGAATTCTGTTGAAGATGCTTCTTCCAAACATCTATACCATTCTTCATCTTCATTAATTAATTGTTTTGCCTTAGCTGCCTCATGAAACGAATTGTACATCACATCATCAACAGTACGCAAAGCTTCAAAAGATGTGGCTCCTTTAACATGTAATAGTAATAACCTAATGAAATAACGTTCTCTATCTTTCGGACTCACTAAGTATATTCTACTAACTAGGAGAGTGTCACACCTCCGGATCACGGATTTTGCTCAAACTTCGGGATAAGTTTTCAGATGATAAAATATAGAATAAGCTAAAGTTATAGTCATAAATACTCAATATTTCCCTAGTTACAGACAATTAAAGGAAATCACTAAAAAAGTTACTAGATTTTTAAACGCATATAATTCTATAGCATCGATAGCTACAAGCTTGAAACTTTTTTTAAAATAAAGCTGAGCTTAAATCCTTTCGAATTAGTAGTTATAGCATGTAAAAATATTATTTTTCCCTAGCGTTAGAGCGTGAATATAAAAATAATTTATGACTATAACTTTAGCTTTTTGCATATTTTATCATCTGAAAATTTATCCCGGAGTTTGAGCAAAATCCGTGATCCGGAGGTGTAACACTCTCCTAGTAAGTATTGGTTTTCTTTTTTTTTCTTTTATTCCACTTTTCCAGTTTTTCATCAAATGTATAAAAATTTGGTATCTCTGAGTACAAGTGATTTCGTGCTTCAAAATCTTCTCTATTTAATTCGAAAGATGCTGTTAAAAGATGTTGCTCCCACATTTTTTTGCATGATCATTTATTCTTTTTCTTCTTTGAAAAATACGTTTTGTTGATTTTTTTTATGAACGCTTAGACGTTTTATAGTATGTGAAATAATATGTAAATGATATTCCCATAACCTGTACATTACTTGAGGTAAACATAAATATCGTGTATTAATGTATTGTTGGGTTTCGTCATATTCATATTCAACATATCCACGATTGACATTTTAAAAAGTGTCTTTATTTTCTAATTGAAAATCCACATTTACTTGATGTATTTTAATGTATGCACAATCATGACCTCTATAACAGTATTTGAATAAATATTTAATGCAGTGTACAGTGGAACAAACTTCTAAGTGTATGTGTGCATTAAGTTTCAATAATAAGTAAGGATTATAAGGAACAACAAATCCATTATCTGCGATTCTTTCTGTAAATTCATTTTTGAGAATTATTTTGACGTTATCATTTTTACGTTTGTATAGTAAATAACCATTGGATTTAAATGTTGTTGTATTATTAAATTTTCTTGGAAAATTTTCAGTACATAGTTTCGTATTTTTATCCATACACGAACAATTTATATTTTGCATACTACAGGGACCGCGTATCATGAATTGCTTAACAATACTATATAATTATGGATAAATATCTCTATTTGAAATTCCTGCACTTATTATTCTATCAACTTTTTCGGGAATATCAAATTTATCACTTTTATCCAAGAGTAAGTTGTTACTAACATATGCATATGCGGTGATCCTCGTTTTTGAAATTTAATCTCATAACTATATGCAATACATTTTCCTAATATTCCTATTTTTATTACTAAATTTTTGAGTTCTACTTCTTGATGAAATACTTTTGTTATAATATCTTATCTATCTATTGCATTTTTATAAATTTATAAGTTTTCAGTTATTTCTTTTCAATGTGGGTTACGGGTCATAGTTACAAAAAGGTCAGGTTTACCACGATAATTTACAAGTGTCATTGAGTCAATGTAATTTTGTTTTGAAAATCGTGGACTTCCTGTAAAGCTTGACGGTAATATTACTATTTTTCCAATTTTTAAAGGATCTAATTTTTTTTTGTTATGTAAATAGTCCATAACACCTTTGTAACAATCACTTCTTAATACGTTTTGGTGTATTTCGTATGAAATATAATCTGGAAGTTTCAACTTTTTCAAACGCATCAACAATGAACTGTTGAGATAATTTTCCCAAATTAAGGAATAAATTAAATTCATTTCTAACACTAAATCTATGATTATGAAATTTCAAATTTGAAATATTAGATTTTCCAAATTTACTTTTCATATTTCGCATCCATCCAAAACTACCATTAGGATGAATAAGTGGACATGTCATAGGATCTGTATGTTTGATAATTGTCAGTATACTAATTGGCTTATCATACTTAGAGTAAATGACAATATCACGTTCAATAGGAGGAAGATCGTCTTCTCCAACATAAACTATTTCAACTTCATTGCAGGTAATTAGATTATATCTATCTTTATATAAATTATTATTGCAAACAATAGACATAGTAACAGTTCTTGGAGGACAATAGATTTTTGCACATCACTGTATCTCTTCTTCTTCTACTTTAAGCATCATTTTATAGGCTTCAGCATAAGAGTTAATGTCTCTTATCAAAATATCTCAATTTTTTAATAATGTTAAATTTATATTGAACTTATTCGGTTTAATCGTTGTTATTTCATTATCTTAAATATATAATTATCCATATTTACGTGCTTCATCTTTATTAGGATGTACGCATATACATCATAGTAAATTTGTCCACATATTCTAATAACTTGTGGTCCTTTACCCGGCAATGTATCAAAATTGGCATCAAAATTTGCGAATGCTCAAGCATCATTGTACAACCTAACATCTCGTCAAAAATCAATAATTTCTTCCATTAATTCAGTTGCTAAAAACTTTAATTGTTCTGGGTAAGAAGGATTTTCTAACAATTCTACTTCACCTTTATGACAACAATTGGAGAAATCGTTACTTATAGTACATTCGAAAGCAAAATGTTTTGCATCACAATAAACACATGTATTTGTCATGGAACCAATGTTATTTTCAGATATGAGATTTTTATCGAAATATATATTTGCTATACAACCAATCAGTTTCGAATTAATTTTTTCATTTAATTTCTTCAATTATTTTTCTACTTTGTCCTTTATTGTTTTATCAATAACTTTGTCCAATACAATATTATGATTGTTACTATAATTACTATTATTGTAATTTTCATTATAATTATTGTCTCCAATTTTTAATCGTTTACACTCAATAAATAATATGTTTAATTGATAAGAATCATATCTATGTTTTCGCTTTTTATTATCTATTCGTTTATTTATTGTAGTATAATAATTAACATGTTTATTGTCATCAATTTCTATTTGTTTACAACCTTGTGCGCAATTCTTTTGATTGGTAGCAATCATTTTTTACTTGTGTTCTCTTAATAATATCGGCATTTTCCAATTTTTGATTTTTAATTCGTACCATTCTCTCAAATTCACTATAGCGTTCACTAATAACTTTTCTATAAGTATCTTTTTTGCTTAATTTTTCTCTTTCATGCAATTTCAATTTATTATTATCTCTATTTTCCATTGATTTTATTTTTTATATCTTAATATTTTAATTTTTTTTATATTTATTTAGTTGTTTTTCTTTTATTTTTATACAAGCTTCTTTCATTTTCTTACGTGTAGCTTCATTTCTATGTATTTGTTTCATTGTATCAGTACCCTTTTTTATCTTTAATTTCATTTTTGTTATTTTAGTATTTTTTAATTTTTCTTCATATTATTTTGGTTTTTTTTTTTTAATTTTTATATAAGCTTTTTTCTTACATAAAGCCTTATTCGCACATATTTGTTCTAATTTATCAGCACTCATCGTTTCCTCGAATTTCAATTTTGTTGTCTTAGTGTTTTTTAATTTTTCTTCATATTTTTTCGGTTGTTTTTCTTTAACTTTTATATAAGCTTCTTTCTTGCGTAAAGCCTCATCCGCACGTATTTGTTCCAATTTAGCAGTACTCATTGTTTCTTTGAATTGCCATTTTGTTATCTTAGTATTTTTTAATTTTTGTTTATATTTATTTGGTTGTCCTTTTTTCATTTTCATATAAGTTTTTTTCTTACGTAAAGTTTCTTGAACACGTCTTAGTTCTAATTTATCATTACTTTTTTTTTCTTGCATTTTCATAATAATGTCTTTTTCTGAAATTTTTTTATATTTATGTGATTGTTCTGTTACCATTTTCCTATTGAGAGGAGGTTGAGTATATCTGTCCTTTTCTTATCAAAGAATTGATTTTTTCATAAAAATTAATAATCGTAGCAAAAAATAAGAAGAAAGCCCCATCTCGTATAATAAAAAGCAAGATTCTCTTTTATGAGGAAAAATTATTTTTATTGCTTCGTTTTTGAGAAAAACTGAATTGTCCATCCTAACCCCTATTTTTTGAATTTTACAAGGTTTTCTTTAAAATGAATCGATAAAAATAATTTTTTTTCATCAAAGAAAGTCTTGCTTTTTATTATACGAGATGGGGCGATCTGCTTATTTTTTGCTACAATTATTAGTTTTTGCAAAAAAATTAATTCTTTGATTAGAAAAAGACAGAGATATACGACCTGCTCTTAACGGGATGTCGGAGCTGCAGATATTGAGTTTTGCTTTTTTTATTTTATCAATATCTTTTTAAATTCATAAATTAAACAAATATAATGACTTGTCCGCACTAAAGCTATATTGATACAATCATTGTTGTAAAAATAAGAAATTATTTCGACTTGTTATTTTTTTATGAGCTTGGATTGGAAATTAGATATCAAACTTGATAAACCTAACCATAAAATACGATACATTGAAAGTTTTCATTATAACTTTGTATGTATGATATTTTGGTGGATTTCTTGAGTGGTACGCACTAGAATTTAATCCTACAAATTTTTACTTTTTATCAAAAAAACACGATTAAACGCATTGTTTATTCATAAGTTAGGATTGGAAATATTATTAGAAGGCGGGCAGCTTCGTTATGCTCTCAAGTCATGTTACAAATAAAGCTCATTTTCCATCTATTTCTTTTAATTCTTTTTTTTTTAATTTAATTTAATCTCAACTGTGCTAATTTCACTATCGTTACAATTTAAGTGAATTTCATTGATTACCATTATATTAGTATTTGGTTTTTAAAAACTTGTATACTAAAAGCCATCGTCAATTTCCATCAAAATTATTTCATGATTCGAATTCTTTTGTTTACGATACATTTCCATGATCTTTTTTTGTTCTGCCAATAAATACATTTGTGTGTTTTTTCTAATAGTTCAAGCTCGGTGAAATCTAAATTTAATGGTATTTAATTTAGACGTTGCTTATGACAAAAACTCCTCCTTATTATGTTCGGTGGATTATCGTAATTAATATTTGCATTATTATAATTTTGCACAACTGGTAACATTCTTATTTGTTGCGTTCTGAAAGTTCTTGATGAACGTAATCTCATTGGAGAAACATTATAGTTCAAACAACATGGACCTAAATTATCAAGTATTGCAATAGCAAAAACAATTGCAAAAACACCACAATCATAATTATCTGTTTGTGATTGTATTGTTTCGAATACTATGCCTAATTCTGATTTGTTTGGAAATAATCGGTCTATATAAATCTTATGCTCATCTGGTAGATATTTAAGATTTAAACTGTCATATATATGAATTACCTTATTATTATAATATACACAAATCCGGTGACACTTTTTCAAATTTCCGGAAAATAATAACTGTATAAATTCTCCATCAATCGGTACTGATTTAATATGTTGTGGTCTTTGAATTGGTAAAAAAAATTGCATGTTGAATGAGGTGTACCGGTTTGAAATATCATTAAATTCTAATATATGAATATCAGGTAACATGAAAGCAATTCCACTATACAATCCCCGTCCTTTAACAATCAATTTATCTTTCTCATTCAAAATCATTATTGAAAATTAAAATTCTTTTAAGAATTTTAATTTATTTTCAATGAACTTTTTCCAAAGATATTCACAAAATAATTGCTTTTATATTAACTAATTTAATTTACTGCCTTTTTACTTTAAAAGCTGAAAAATAAAAGAAATTATGAAAAATACTGTAAATTAATTGTTATATGATAAAAAATAATAATAAAATTTGTAAAAATAATATAACGATAAAAAGTGCTTATTTTCAGCAATTATACATTTTTATATACATATATATATATATATATATATATATATATATATATATATATATATATATATCTATAATTTGCATATGTATATGTGTATATATGGGTCAATACACGTCAAACGGATAATGGCTCTGTCCAAAATTGTAGATCACAAAAAAATCGTGTATGGGCTCAAAATTTTCGTCTTACACTCTACTTTTTTTTGCAATGTGTTTTGAAAAATCCAAAATGGCGGCTCCAATATGGCGGCTCAAATCTAGATTATTCATAAAAAATTTTCGAAAATTGATTCATTCAAATGTGATTATACGTATTTTTTTATATCAGAAATCAATTCAGCGTTTAATTTTACATAGAAATATAGTATTGCACTCGAGGTAAAAAAAATTTACAATGTCATCAGAAGGTCATATCGGAAAATAATAGTTATTTCTCGAATTACTCATTGATCAATGTTGATTAGTGAGGAAATGAAGATACTGATAGATAACTCGAGTCACTGAATCCAAACTAACTTAACCCTATAGGGTATACTGATCTCCATCAAGATCATTTGAAGGTCATATCGCGAATACCTTTTATTATTTGATAAGATTAGGATACCTACAAGTCATACGTGTCGCTGAATCCGAATCCGGGGTATGTTGGAGTGTCAAATGACGTAATTACGTAAAAATCAATTAAATGTTGACTAACAGAAAATTTTTGTTCTCCAAGAAACCACAGTTTGAAACGAATTTTTCTGTAATTACTTCGTTTGACACTTCAACGGGCCTTGAATTCGGATCCAGCGTCACGTAAAACTTATAGGTGTCTTAATCTTATCAAATAATAAAAGATATTCGCGATTTGACCTTCAAATGACCTTGATGGAGATTAGTAGGGTTAAGCGGATATCAGATTTGGATTCAGTGACTCCAGTTACCTATCAGTATCTTCTTTTTTTTACTAATCAACATTGATTAATGAGTAATTCGAGAAATAACTATTATTTCCTGATATGACCTTCCGATGACATTGTAAATTACTTTTACCTCGAGTGCAATACTATACTCCTATGTAAAATTGAACGCTGAATTGATTTCTGATATAAAAAAATACGTATAATCACATTTAAATGAATTAAAATCAATTTTCGAAAATTTTTTATGAAATCTCTAGGTTTGAGCCGCCATATTGGAGCCGCCATTTTGGATTTTTCAAAATCACCACATTGCAAAAGAAATTAGAATGCAAGACGAAAATTTTGAGCCCATACACGATTTTTCTAGTGATCTACAATTTTGGACAGAGCCATTATCCGTTTGACGTGGATTGACCTATATATATATATATATATATATATATATATATATATATATATATATATATATATATAGTTGTTCTTAGTTATATACGCAACTTGGGCGTATTAACAATGAATGTCAAAAACAACTGATCGATATATATTAGTCTAGGCGTCCAGAGGGTTTCGTATGAAGTTAGAGGTCCCACCAAGCAAGCAGGTGATTTATATGTATTTTGAGCCACTGAATCCGAATTCACAACTTGCTTTTCGCGCAAGTGCTTGAGTAATTTGTTATAAACAAATTAATTGTTTAAATGACTATAGTTTATGAACTACAATAGATGCAGTAATTTTCTCTGCAAAAACTTGTTCTTTAATGAAAAAAACAAAAAAACCGTTTTTGTTGCGATAATTAGAACCAGAGATATGGCAAATATATTGCAAAAAAACATAGAGACGTAGCGCTAGCGCGGAACGCTCTGGTAAAAAACCTTATAACTCGACTACTAATTGATATTTTTTTAAGTTCAACATGTATTTGAAAAATGTCAGAGTCTCAGCTTTAATGATAAATTGTTATATATTACTTTCAAATGTTGATAAATAAGCTAGAATGATTTGAAGCAGAAAAAATTTTCAATTTTACAGAATTGTGTTTGTTTATAACGAAATAATATAGGTTAGCGAACAAAATATTTTTATATTTATTATATAGAATGATAGGAAATTTGATCTAATTTAAGAATCTGTCCGGTTTTTCAAATTTAAGTAAGTAGAACCTGAGATATCGCAAATTTAAGCTGTAGCGCCAACTCCTTGCAATACGACACATGTGTGCAATATAGCGATCGCTTTCCTTATTAAAAATTCTTTTATTAGAAGGTAAGTAATCTCATCCTTTTCCAATAAAATCACTTTTGACTCGACTCTATTTTATATACTTTCTCATAATATTAATGATGTATAATCTTCGAGCATATACTACTGGAGGAAGCTTCCCAACTATTAACTACGTTACAAGGCGAAGAGAGAAAAAGCCTTTATTTTGGTACGTGCTATCTCTCTCTCACTTTTTTAGTGGGAAACAGTAGCAGCCAATCGAATCAGGCAAGAGAGAGACAGGACGTACCAAAATAGAGGCTTTCTCTCTCTTTGCCTTGTAACGCTTTCTGACATTCGGAGGCTTCCTCCAGATGTATATGCTCGAAGTGTATAATACATTTAAATGAAGTAGATTTAGGGTTTTAAATAATCATTGATTTTCCTACTATGATAGTAAACAATTTACTCAACTTATGGAGTATTTTTACATTTGTTAATTTTTTTTGCAATTGCAAAAAGAACAACAATCTATTTTATTCAAACCGGAACGGTGGGGAACGGGGGGGAGTGGGGGGGCTGAAACTGAATTTTTAATATAACTATATAATATAGGATGATATATATATATATATGTATGTATATATATACTAGGGGGGGTTCCCCCCTGCTCGCTCCGCTCGCCAACCCCCCGAATACACACATTCCAAAGTAAATAGAAGAGTAGGACATAATGAGTTGAAATTTCATATTTGTGAATGTGAAAAAAGTTCAATAGAAAACATCGATACATAAAAATATAAGATATGAAGTTATAGAATTAGAATTAATAAAAAAAAGATGGTTTAACGCTATATTCAAAAGTTTACAATGAATCAAACTTATATATTTTTGAAATAAATTTGAAATATAATAGTAAATGTCATTAAAATTTCAAGTTATGATTGTATATAGTAATATTTAATAATAATTATTAGCGAATAATAATAAATAGAGTAATAGAATAATTGAAAATTATTATTATAAATAAATATTTTTATCTTCTTATGTCATAAATTTTATACATAAAATGCAAAGAAAACGCTCCCTCTCTGCATTTTTTATTTTTGGGCTTGAGACCAACATATATAAATATATGGCTGCATTAAGAGTGTTTTTTTTTGTAGCTAAAAGAAGCTAACATTTTTATTTTTTATTGTTGCTAAAAAAGCGTACACTTTTTTTTCATTATCGCTAAATCAAATTTATATTAATTCAAAGTAAATAGAAGAGTAGGACATAATGAATCTAAATTTCATATTTGTGTATGTGAAAAAACTTCAACAGAAAACATCGATATATAAAAATATAAGATATGAAGTTATCGAATTAGAATTAATTAAAAAAGATGGTTTAAGGCGACTACGGAAGTTGGGTTAAATTTCATTTCGTAGTTTACAAATTACTCATTCAGTTTTTAAAACTTTTTGGCTTTTTAAGTTTTCCACCATTCTACGGACTATAATGAATGGTGGAAAATTAAAAAATCTAAAATATTTCACATATTAAGAGAGTAATTTGTAAACTCTAAAATAAAACGTAACCTAAAATCCGAAGTCGCCTTAACGCAATATTCAAAAGTTCACAATGAATCAAACTTATATATTTTTGAAATAAATTAAAAATAGAATAAAAAATAATAATAAAATTTCAAGTTATGATTGTATATAATAATATTTAATAACAATTATAAGCTAATAATAAAATATAGAATAATAGAATAATTGAAAATTATGATTATAAATAAATATTTTTATCTTTTTATGTTATAAATTTTATACATAAGATGCAAAAAAAACGTTCCCTCTCTGCATTTTTTATTTTTATGCTTGAGACCAACATATATAAATATATGGCTGCATTAAGAGTGTTTTTTTTGTAGCTAAAAGAAGATTACATTTTTATTTTTTACTGTCGCTAAAGAAGTGTACACTTTTTTTTCATTGTCGCTAAAAAGCTTACGAATTAATTTATTATTGTCGCTGAAACATATAGATCTATTGTTTGTTGTCGCTAAAAAAATCTCATATAAGCATACAAATTTATTGTTTGTTGTCGCTAAAAGGAGCTTACAAATTAATTTGTTATTATTACTGAAATAATTTTATATACTTATTTTTTATTGTTGCTAACAGAAGTTTACAAATTTAAATTTCATTGTAGTTATAAAAAGCTTACATATTTATTTTTTATTGTCGTTAAAGAAGCTTGTATAGTTGTTTTGTATTTTTACTAAAAAAAAGTTTAAATTATTTCAAATATTTATTTAATATGTCGTTAAATTTTATGCTAAAGAAGCGTACACTTTTTTTTCATTGTCGCTAAAATAGCTTACAAATTTATTTATTATTGTCGCTGAAGCATACAGATCTATTGTTTATTGTCGTTAAAAAAATTTCATATAAGCATACAAATTTATTGTTTGTTGTCGCTAATGGAAGCTTACAATTTAAATTTTATTGTAGTTATAAAAAGCTTACATATTTATTTTTCATTGTCGCTAAAAAAGCTTGTACAGTTTTTTAAATAATTTCAAATATTTATTTAATATGTCGTTAAATTTTATTGTCGCTAAAAGAAGCTTACAAATTTATATTTTATTACAAGCTTACATATATATTTTTTATTGTTGTTTAAAAAAAATTATAAATTTAATTTTTTTGTAGTAAATCAATATTATTTTATAATCAATATTATTTTATAATCAATATTATTTTATAATCAATATTATTTTATAATCAATATTATTTTATAATCAATATTATTTTATAATCAATATTATTTTAATTATCATCAATTTGTTTTTCTGTAATCTTGAAAAATAATCATTTTATAATATGAATATTGTATTAATTAATGTAAGGAAATAAAAATATTTAATTTACCTTATTTAAAATTATTTCATTTGCTAAGATAAGGTCCTCTAACTCCATGTTTTCATCATTTAATACTTTAATGAATTCTAATCTTTTTACTTTTAGTATGCATGAAATATCTGTAGTATTTTTTAAATATATAAATATACATCTATATATAAATATACATGAGTGTATATGCATATAATATATTATTATAATTGTTTTTACTATTTTCTTCTATTTCTCCGATAATTTCTAGTTTTGTCCCTCTTTCCCAATTCACATATTCATTTTCTAATTTATTTAATAATAGATCCAATTTATATTGTCCATCCGTTAATATTCCGATGTATTCCGATTCATTTTTTTTATTTTTTTGTACAAAAGAATTTTTTAAGTATCCTTGTATTTCTAAAAAATAAAAAATTATTTATTCAAATTATTATATTTTTTTTCAATAATATTTAATTACTTATTAATCCAGGTCTTAATTTTATTTCTTCGAAATTTATTTTAATTGGTTTATTTTTCAATATGTTGTATTCCCCCAAATGAGTAATATTCGAATAATATTTCAATGTTAACAGGAGGTCGCGTATCTCTGTCCTTTTCTAATCAAAGAAATGATTTTTTTACAAAGACTAATATTTTTATCAAAAAATGAAGAGAAAGCCGCATCTTGTATCAAAAAAAGCAATATTTTCTTTGATAAGAAAAAATTAATTTTATTGCTTCGTTCTCAAGAAAACCTTGAAAAATCAAATTGTCCACCCTAACCTCTATGATTTAAGTTTTTCAAGGTTTTCTTGAAAACGAAGCAATAAAATTAATTTTTTCTTATCAAAGAAAATATTGCTTTTTTTGATACAAGATGCGGCTTTCTCTTCATTTTTTGATAAAGTTATTAGTTTTTGTAAAAAATCATTTCTTTGATTAGAAAAGGACAGAGATACGTGACCTCCTCTTAAGTCATATATTTGATTTCCTTTATTGTATCCTCTTGCTTTTGATACATTAACATTCTCTAATAATATTTTCTGAAACATTAAAGAATGTTTAATATTAAGTTGCAATTAATAATATTGTATATTATAAAAATTTACTTAGTTTAATTTTAGATTTTTTTTTAATTTTGCAATATATTCATCGTAAATATTGCATTGAATTCTGAATCCTTCAGAATTATTTAATATAAATTTTAAAATCCTGAAATCAGTCTGTTTTTGTTTGTTAACAAAAACTTGTTCTTCTGAAATTTCTTCAATATATGCAACCAGAGATCTATTATATATAATCAAAAATATTTATATCATATATTATATTTTTGATTTTTTTAATAAAGTTTTTAATACATACGCTGATTGATCGCCTATTACAATTTTAGATTTTAAAAATTCCGTTGACGAAAACGGTATTTTTTTTTCTTTTTTGGAAATATGATCTTGGTATTTATCATCGCTTTTTCTTTTTAAATTTTTTTCACTCATGTTAATTCTATAAATAAATTATTTAATAATTTAATAAATGTTAATGATAAATAAGTTGATTATACATTTCTTATAATGTATTTTTTTTTAAAGTATTATATAAATATAAAAGTAATTAAATATTATAAATAAGATATTATTCTTATATATTTATTGTATTAATTTTTTTAATGTTATTAATATATACTTTACATTTTTATGAATTTTTATGTGACGTAATAAATTATCTTTTCGATGAAATCCTTTTCCACAAATGTCGCAAATATTATTACAATTATATGCATGACTTTGTAAGTGTCTTATTAAATGTTAATTTCTTATATATTTATTTTTGCAAATAGAACATTCTAATTTTTCAGGTTTGTTATGTTTTTTTAAATGTCTTATATAACCTCTTTTATATTCTAATATTGTTCCACATATATGACAAATATATATTTTTTATGAATGATATTTCTTATTATGTTTCAATAAATGGTTATGTCTCTCAAATGATCGATTGCATTTAGTGCAAGTAAACATATTTATTGCTAAATTAATATAATAATACTTATTATATTACATATAGTGTAATTTAATATTTTTCAATATTATTAAGTTTCATTATTTATAACTTATGTACATACGAGTAAATCTTCCATACTTTAAAAATTCATGTTACTTCGTCATTACTCGTAAATATGAGTTAGCATATCTTTTCAGCAAATGTATTCTGATTTATTGAGATATCAGAAAATAATTCTGATTTAGTTTGGATTATAAGTACACATATCATTTTATGGAAAATGGGAAAAAAAGGTTTTTTACTTCAATTTTAAATGTTACCAGGTCATGTAAAATGATAAGTTATCGCTATTAAAAAAAATGACTATTATTCTTTTGATCTAAAATTCACACCAATGCTATATCTATGTACATACTTTTGGGAAAAGAAGATCTTGGACGTGTGCCTGTTAACAAAAGTATTTTTTGAATAATTATTAAAATGTTACCAAAAATTTATATAATTAAATTTTTTGTTGAACATATGATGTTGTAAAAAAGACTATTCAGCGATGACGTTTTAAACTATATCAAAAGGTAATATTAAGAAACACAAACAGAAATTTATTTATTAAGAACGCGTGTTTAGTGTAGATAAAGTTCTGTGTTACTTTCAAATTATAATTAAAAAACGTAATTCATCTTTGAAAATATGTTTTTATTTTCTAATATGAAACACTGAGCTTTTTCTCTACGCATCTTTTCTCTGTTGTGAATTTTGTAATTTACTATTATATAGTATTCAATGGAATTTTTAAGTTGGTTTTGAAGTATAATTTCAAGTATTCTGAAAATCATTTAATTTTTTCTAGTTATTAAATTTTTTGGATTAACATTAATTACCTAATTTCATAGATGTACCTCAAAAAGACTATCCTCTAAACTGAGTAACACGGTTTTTTTCTTTTATTATAATATGTTAAAATTCAGAAAAAATTTATTTTATACGTGTGTCTGTAATTTTTTTTTCTAATTTATTGTAGGTGAAATTCTAACACTATGGAGGATTTACTCATATATATGTTCTTTTTTAAATATATTATGAAATGTTTTGTTGCAATATTTCTAATATATTTCAAGAAACATTTCATTATATATTTTCGAAAGTTTTCGTGAAATTTAATTATGAATTTTGTAAAATTTAATTGCAAAATCTATTAAATAATTTTAAAACTTTACATGAAATGTTTTTTGAAACATTACATATAAGGTTTTCATTTGTTATAATTTATGTCAAATAGACAAAAAAGCAAGGAAAAAATTTAATACATATTTTTTTACTATATAGTATCATTACTAATATGCTATGTATTTCTATATTTACGTTTATCAATATTTTTATATAAATATATAGATAAACATAAAATGTTATAAACATTCATCAAAGTTAAAAATACTTTTTTATAAACATTTTTTCTTTATATATTGGGTAAGAATACTTATATTTAAATCACAGTTAAAAAAATAAAATTAATTAAAATATTAAACAATGTAAATTAATTAACTGTTTATATTTAAAAAAAATGAAAATATATAAGATGGGATGTAGTTTTTAATGTAATAAAGCATATAATTAAAAATCAAGTACAAAATATTGATAAAAGAATGATAAATAATAAATAATGTTTTTTGAAACATTACATATAAGGTTTACGACATAAATAATTTAAATGAAAGAATATTAAAATTACTTAACGGCGAATCGACAACTTATTATAGCATAGATTATGCTACTCATAAAGGAGTCGATCAAAGTGATGATAATATCGAATTGAATTATCCAATAGAAACTCTTAATAAAATAAAAGAAGGTTCACCACCACACATATTGGAATTAAAAGTTAATGCTATAGTTATATTAATAAGAAATTCAAGTATTACCAAAGGTTTATGTAATGGAACAAGATTAAAAATTATAAAATTATATAAATATAATCTTGAAGCTGAAATCATTACTGGAGAAAAAATTGGAAATAAAGTTTTTATTTCAAGAATAAAATTAAATACTGATGAATCATCATCTTTACCCTTTATACTTTATAGTAAACAATTTCCTGTAACATTAGCTTTTGCTATGACTATTAACAAATCTCAAGGTCAAAGTTTTGATGAGATTGGATTATTTATTAAGAGACCTTTATTTTCGCATGGACAGCTTTACGTTGCACTGTCGAGATGTAAAAATCCTAACAAAATATACATACAAAATGAATCTGAAAATAAATATGAAATATTAAATATTGTTTGGAAAGAAATTTTTAATTGTTAATTAAATTTAAAAATATTGTAAAAATAAATACAGTTTATAAGAAAATAAACATAAAATGAATTATTAATTAATTAATATAAAATAAATTTATATATTAGATAAACATGGAAAACAATGAACAATTGAATGTTGATAATAACGCAAATTGACAAATTATGGAATAAGATTCAATTAATAATATGTATATTGAACCCGTATCTAACGAAGAATTAGAAAAATTGTCTAGCTTAAATGCTGAAATTAATGAATATTACGAGCCTTGGTGTTGTGCTTGACGCTAAGTTGTTTTGGGAGCCGCATATTAATATGGTGACTAAAAAATTTAATAGGATAATGTATAGTTTACGGTTCTTTCGTCGGTACACCACTGAGGCCCTGCGTAAACAACTCGCAGCCGCCTTGCTATTTCCGCACCTCGACTACTACTCAGTAGTTCTGCTTGATGCTTCGCAGGGGTTGAGGAGACAATTACAAAGACTACAAAATTCATGTGTGAGACATGTATTAGGCGTAGGATTGGGCGATCATATCTCTCCTCATAGAGCTGCGCTTGGTTGGCTGCGTACTGATTCAAGGAGACAGTATTTTATGGCTGTACTTATGTACAAAATCGTGCGCATGAATACTCCCGAGTATCTAGTGAGTCTCTTCACTAGATATGTACCTAGGGTAGCCACTAGGGGAGAGATCAAGGACTTCGCGGTGCCCTTCATGCGTACTGAGACTGGAAGAAATTCCTTTCAAGTTCAAGGTGTGCATTTTTGGAACTCCCTGCCTGCTTATATAAAAAATCTTCCATCGCTCGGCAGGTTTAAGTCGGCTTTGAGGACGTACTTACTCGACCTCGAGTGAAATTAATTTTAAGTATTTTAATTTTTATGTTAATTTATTTTGTTTTGTCCTATATATAGATTTAAGGTGTAAACGTATTTATTAGCGTGAATGATGGATGAATGTATGCGGAAAGTATGAGTGGTTCTGTTTTTATTAGAAGTCATGACATCTTCGGTATTGTTTTTAAATGTAATTATTATTTTATTTTTTAATTATTTACTATTATTTTGTTATTGTATTGTTCAACTGTATTTTTTAGTATTGTCCAATTTTATTTTTATTGATGTCATGACAGTGATTCCTCTTTTAAATTATGTATTTTAATTCAATGACTGATAGATATTTAAGACTGTTTTTTATTGTAATTTATATTTTCTGCGTGTATTTAGAATAGTCTGTGATATCACTTTTACATGGTGACTTACTGATACAGTATTATATATTAATTTTAATAATTGACTGTGATATCTTATCTTATTATGTGCAATACTTTTTATAGAATTATTACTTACTATTTCATGTATTACACGCCTTTTTGTACTCTTACTACAAAATAAATAAATATCCATCTATCTATCTAATATGAAGAAATAGAATATCTTCAAGAAGTAGAAGATGAAGAAAATCATTATCAATATGTAAAAGAACAAAAATTATCTGAGTGGTCTGAATTAATACAAAAATTTGATATGAAATATTATATACATTATTATAAAGAATGGAAAGATGTTCCTGAATGTTTTCAATTTCAGGTTCTAGAAATTTTTCAATATCTAATAAATAATGTCGATTTCGACATAGAAGGTTTTAAAAATGATGAAAATTATTATGAAAATTTATTAATATTAAGTAATATAATCTATGAATTATATTTTTAAAATGATAATTATTTATATACACCTTTAAAATGTTTCAAAAAATAAAAATCAAAATATTTACATGTAATAACGATAATAATTTTTCATATTTTGTTAATGACAATATATTTTATTTTTATGAATTTATAAATTTTTTTCAACGATAGTTCAAAAGTAGTTTATAAAATTAATTTTAGCAAAAATAAAAAAAAAAATACTAAAATTTTTAAAATAATATAAATCTGTATGCTTTTTTCAACGACAATAAAAATAAATTTGTAAACTATTTTTAAAAATAGTAAGAACATATATACATATTTTTTAACGACACTAAACAACAAATTCGTACGCTTTTTGCAGCGACAATAAAATATAAATTTATAAGTTTCTTTTAGCAATTATGAAGAATAAATATGTAACCTTTTTTTTATCGACAATAAAAATGATTTTGTAAGCTTCTTTTAGCGACAACAAATAATAAATTTGTACGCTTTTATAATTTTTTTTTAGTGACAATAAAAATAAATTTGTAATCTTCTTTTAACGACATCTAATAAATTTGTATGCTTATATTAAATTTTTGTAGCGACAGTAAACAATAAATTTGTACGCTTTTTTCAACAACAATAAGATATAAATTTATAAGTTTGTTTTAGCGATTGTGAAAAATAAATTTGTAAGCTTCTTTTAGCGACAACAAACAATAAATTTGTATGCTTATATGAGGTTTTTTTAGTAACAACAAACAATAGATCTGTACGCTTCAGCGACAATAATAAATGAATTTGTAATCTTTTTTAACGACAGTAAACAATAAATTTATACGCTTTTTTTAACGACAATGAGATATAAATTTATAAGTTTCTTTTAGTGATTATAAAAAATAAATTTGTAAGCTTTTTTTAACGACAATAAACAATAAATTTATATGTTTGTATAAAGTTTTTTTAGCGACAACAAACAATCGCTTCAGCGACAATGATAAATTTGTAAGCTTTTTTAGCGACAATAAAGATGAATTTGTAAGCTTATATGAAATTTTTTTAGTGAGAACAAACAATAAATCTGTACGCTTCAGCGACAATAATAAATGAATTTGTAATCTTTTTTAGCGACAATAAACAACAAATCTATACGCTTTTTTCAACAACAATGAGCTATAAATTTATAAGTTTCTTTTAGCGATTATGACAAATAAATTTGTAAGCTTTTTTAGCGACAATAAAGATGAATTTGTAAGCTTCTTTTAGCGACAACAAGCAATAAATTTGTATGCTTATATAAAATTTTTTTAGTGAATACAAACAATAAATCTGTACGCTTCAGCGACAATAATAAATGAATTTGTAATCTTTTTTAGCGACAATAAACAATAAATCCATACGCTTTTTTCAACAACAATCAGATATAAATTTGTAAGTTTCTTTTAGCGATTATGACAAATAAATTTGTAAGATTTTTTTAGCGACATTAAACAATAAATTTATATACTTGTTTGAAATTTTTTTAGCTATAACAAACAATCGCTTCAGCGACAATAATAAATGAATTTGTAATCATTTTTAACGACAGTAAACAATAAATTAGTACGCTTTTTTCAATGACAATGAGATATAAATTTATAAGTTTCTTTCAATTATTATAAAAAATAAATTTGTAAGCTTTTTTTAGCGACAATAAACAATAAATTTATATACTTGTATAAAATTTATTTAGCGATAACAAACAATCGTTTCAGCGACAATAATAAATTTGTAAGCTTTTTTAGCGACAACCAATAAATTTGTATGCTTATATTAAATTTTTTTGGTGACAATAAACAATAAATCTGTACGCTTCAGCAACAATAATGAATGAATTTGTAATCTTTTTTAGCTACAGTAAACAATAAATTTGTACGCTTTTTTCAACGACAATGAGATATAAATTTATAAGTTTCTTTTAGTGATTATAAAAAATAAATTTGTAAGCTTCTTTTAGCGACAACAAACAATAAATTTGTATGCTTATATGAGGTTTTTTTAGTAACAACAAACAATAGATCTGTACACTTCAGCGACAATAATAAATGAATTTGTAATCTTTTTTAACGACAGTAAACAATAAATTTATACGCTTTTTTTAACGACAATGAGATATAAATTTATAAGTTTCTTTTAGTGATTATAAAAAATAAATTTGTAAGCTTTTTTTAACGACAATAAACAATAAATTTATATGTTTGTATAAAGTTTTTTTAGCGACAACAAACAATCGCTTCAGCGACAATGATAAATTTGTAAGCTTTTTTAGCGACAATAAAGATGAATTTGTAAGCTTATATGAAATTTTTTTAGTGACAACAAACAATAAATCTGTACGCTTCAGCGACAATAATAAATGAATTTGTAATCTTTTTTAGCGACAATAAACAACAAATCTATACGCTTTTTTCAACAACAATGAGCTATAAATTTATAAGTTTCTTTTAGCGATTATGACAAATAAATTTGTAAGCTTTTTTAGCGACAATAAAGATGAATTTGTAAGCTTCTTTTAGCGACAACAAGCAATAAATTTGTATGCTTATATAAAAATTTTTTAGTGAATACAAACAATAAATCTGTACGCTTCAGCGACAATAATAAATGAATTTGTAATCTTTTTTAGCGACAATAAACAATAAATCTATACGCTTTTTTCAACAACAATCAGATATAAATTTGTAAGTTTCTTTTAGCGATTATGACAAATAAATTTGTAAGATTTTTTAGCGACATTAAACAATAAATTTATATACTTGTTTGAAATTTTTTTAGCTATAACAAACAATCGCTTCAGCGACAATAATAAATGAATTTGTAATCATTTTTAACGACAGTAAACAATAAATTAGTACGCTTTTTTCAATGACAATGAGATATAAATTTATAAGTTTCTTTCAATTATTATAAAAAATAAATTTGTAAGCTTTTTTTAGCGACAATAAACAATAAATTTATATACTTGTATAAAATTTATTTAGCGATAACAAACAATCGTTTCAGCGACAATAATAAATTTGTAAGCTTTTTAGCGACAACCAATAAATTTGTATGCTTATATTAAATTTTTTTGGTGACAATAAACAATAAATCTGTACGCTTCAGCAACAATAATGAATGAATTTGTAATCTTTTTTAGCTACAGTAAACAATAAATTTGTACGCTTTTTTCAACGACAATGAGATATAAATTTATAAGTTTCTTTTAGTGATTATAAAAAATAAATTTGTAAGCTTCTTTTAGCGACAACAAACAATAAATTTGTATGCTTATATGAGGGGTTTTTTTAGTAACAACAAACAATAGATCTGTACGCTTCAGCGACAATAATAAATGAATTTGTAATCTTTTTTAACGACAGTAAACAATAAATTTATACGCTTTTTTTAACGACAATGAGATATAAATTTATAAGTTTCTTTTAGTGATTATAAAAAATAAATTTGTAAGCTTTTTTTAACGACAATAAACAATAAATTTATATGTTTGTATAAAGTTTTTTTAGCGACAACAAACAATCGCTTCAGCGACAATGATAAATTTGTAAGCTTTTTTAGCGACAATAAAGATGAATTTGTAAGCTTATATGAAATTTTTTTAGTGACAACAAACAATAAATCTGTACGCTTCAGCGACAATAATAAATGAATTTGTAATCTTTTTTAGCGACAATAAACAACAAATCTATACGCTTTTTTCAACAACAATGAGCTATAAATTTATAAGTTTCTTTTAGCGATTATGACAAATAAATTTGTAAGCTTTTTTAGCGACAATAAAGATGAATTTGTAAGCTTCTTTTAGCGACAACAAGCAATAAATTTGTATGCTTATATAAAAATTTTTTAGTGAATACAAACAATAAATCTGTACGCTTCAGCGACAATAATAAATGAATTTGTAATCTTTTTTAGCGACAATAAACAATAAATCTATACGCTTTTTTCAACAACAATCAGATATAAATTTGTAAGTTTCTTTTAGCGATTATGACAAATAAATTTGTAAGATTTTTTTAGCGACATTAAACAATAAATTTATATACTTGTTTGAAATTTTTTTAGCTATAACAAACAATCGCTTCAGCGACAATAATAAATGAATTTGTAATCATTTTTAACGACAGTAAACAATAAATTAGTACGCTTTTTTCAATGACAATGAGATATAAATTTATAAGTTTCTTTCAATTATTATAAAAAATAAATTTGTAAGCTTTTTTTAGCGACAATAAACAATAAATTTATATACTTGTATAAAATTTATTTAGCGATAACAAACAATCGTTTCAGCGACAATAATAAATTTGTAAGCTTTTTTAGCGACAACCAATAAATTTGTATGCTTATATTGAATTTTTTTGGTGAATACAAACAATAAATCTGTACGCTTCAGCGAAAATAATAAATGAATTTGTAATCTTTTTTAGCGACAATAAACAATAAATCTATACGCTTTTTTCAACAACAATCAGATATAAATTTGTAAGTTTCTTTTAGCGATCATGACAAATAAATTTGTAAGCTTTTTTTAGCGACATTAAACAATAAATTTATATACTTGTTTAAAATTTTTCTAGCGACAACAAACAATCGCTTCAGCGACAATAATAAATGAATTTGTAATCATTTTTAACGACAGTAAACAATAAATTTGTACGCTTTTTTCAATGACAATGAGATGTAAATTTGTAAGTTTCTTTTAATTATTATAAAAAATAAATTTGTAAGCTTTTTTTAGCGACAATAAACAATAAATTTATATACTTGTATAAAATTTATTTAGCGATAACAAACAATCGTTTCAGCGACAATAATAAATTTGTAAGCTTTTTTAGCGACAACCAATAAATTTGTATGCTTATATTAAATTTTTTTGGTGACAATAAACAATAAATCTGTACGCTTCAGCAACAATAATGAATGAATTTGTAATCTTTTTTAGCTACAGTAAACAATAAATTTGTACGCTTTTTTCAACGACAATGAGATATAAATTTATAAGTTTCTTTTAGTGATTATAAAAAATAAATTCGTAAGCTTTTTTTAGCGACAATAAACAATAAATTTATATGTTTGTGTAAAGTTTTTTTTAGCGAAAACAAACTATCGCTTCAGCGACAATAATAAATTTGTAAGCTTTTTTTAGCGACAATAAAGATGAATTTGTAAGCTTCTTTTAGCGACAATGAAGATGAATTGGTAAGCTTCTTCTAGCGACAACAAACCATGTTTTTTATAAGCTTTTAATGCAGCCATATATTTTTATGCTGGTCTCAAGCCCAAAAATCTTTTATTAAGACAAATATGTAAATATCTTATTTTTAATTTAAAAAAAAAACATGTTTTATTTAAATACAATTGTTAATAAAGTTCCTATGGATATTAAGCTAAATTCATTTTGTAATTCATAGTTTACTATTGTAATTAATAAATTTTTTTAATTATAAAAATAAAGATACAATATATAGAAATAAAAATATTAGATTAGAAATAAAAATATTATATATTTATCTGAATAAAGAAAATGCAGAGAGGAAGCTTTGTATTATCAATTAATTATGTTTGCAATTATATTAATGGAATATTAATAATAATAATTTTTTTTTTATTTTTGAAATTCAATATTAGAATACGAAAAAACTTTATATGATTAAATAGTTACAGTTACAATCATAATCATAAAATATTACTAATTATAATAATATTAAATTACTTATAATTGTTTTTATAATAATAGAATATTATTAATAATAAGAATATTTTTTATTACTAATTACTTAATCATAGTATCATAGTGGGGAGAAGGGCATAATGAGGGGGGCTATAAAAAGTGAGGGAGAGGGAGAAGCAAATTGAGGGGGCTGAGGGGGCTACAAAAATTAAGAAGGGTGAGGGGGGCTGAGGGGGAGGCCTAAGTTACGTTAATTTTGGAATAGCCATTTATAAGAGAAATTACAACGTAATTTGAGGGGGGCTATGCCGACATTTGAGGGGGCTGATAGGGAACTACAAAAATTGAGGGGGGTGCTGAGGGGGCTTAAGTTACGTTAATTTCGGAATAGCTATTTATAAGAGGAATTGCAACGTAATTTGAGGGGGGCAAATTGAGGGGGGCTGAGGGGGCTACAAAAATTGAGGGGGCTGAGGGGGCCTAAGTTACGTTAATTTTGGAATAGCCATTTATAAGAGGAATTACAACGTAATTTGAAGGGGGCTATGCCGACAGACATTTGAGGGTGGGCTGAGGGGGGGGGTCGGTTGAATCTTGTCTTATGACTTTTATATATATATATATATATATATATATATATATATATATATAAATTAAGTGTATATATATATATATATATATATATATATATATATATATATATATTAATGTATATATATATATATATATATATATATATATATATATATATATATATATATATATACTTAATTTGCATACTCATATGCAAATAAGAACGATCAAGATTCAAAACATTACATGTAATAAACTTGTTGAATCTAAAATAAATTTAAATTTATAAAAACCAATAATTATCGGGAATCAACGATATTAAAATGATAAAAAGTATCAGGAGAGCAAAAGGCAAAAGAAGGTATAACATTTACTGAACATTAAATTAGATAGACACTAAAGTATATATATGTATATGTATAGGAACTTGCATACCTTACACTTACCGCGCCCCATGATGTTAAGTTAATGTTAAACTTTCTTTTGCCTTTTACTCTCCTGATACTTTTTAATCTTTTTGATATAGTTAATTCCTGATAATTATTGGTTTTTATAAATTCAAATTTATTTTAAATGCAACAAGTTTATTACATGTAATGTTTAAAATCTTGATCATTCTTATTTGCATATGAGTATGCAAATTAAGTTTATATATATATATATATATATATATATATATATATATATATATATATATATATAGGAACTTCACTGTCCATCTAATGTTATACTTTTTATCATTTTAATATCGTTAATAACCGATAGTTAATACATCTTTTAAAATTCAATTCAATTAAACGTAATAGCTTCATTACGTGTAATGTTTTAAATTTTATCATTATTTTGAAGTGAATATACGAATTAAGTTTATTCCAAAGACTTGTGAGCTTATTCCTGTTAGGCACAGATACAGATTTTGTAATTTTACAAAATCAGCGATCTTGGGTCTTCTTTTATTAATTTCTTTTCTCACACAACGTTAGGGCTATCTAGACAAATCATTACTGTACACCCGAGTTAGTGATAGAATAAAAATTTTTGTATAGATTGGGGTATCATGTGTTTTCTCCAATTTCAATTTTTGCGTCTTAAATGTAATATAAATCTTAATTTTTAACTTTTATCGTGAAAATGAGATTCAGAAATTAAAAATATCGAATTTAATGCTGATGATTTTAACTTTACTGTAGAATATGACTCTTAAAACTGTAGTTCGAATCTTCCCTACGAGGAAAAAAGTGTCAAATTATTAATTTTACCGTGCGAACTTGAAAATATTTTTAAGTCTTTGGGGTGGGAATTATGCTTTTTACAATCGTGGACTTGGCGGGCCTCGATCAGTCCTCGCCGACAGTTCTTAAAGCCCGTCTGAGTATTGTGTGTGATTTTTCAGTAATAAAAAAATGTTAAACGTCAATTTACAAGCACCGGTCATCCCTAAGGGTGGTGCCAATGGATGTACCAGTAGTGGTTAATGTAGCACTACTGGTAAACTTTATTAGCTTGGGGCAGCGCAACATATTATAAAATTATTGGGTTGCTCTTATTAATGTTGCGAATATTATGTATATAGCATCAAGTTGATGAAGTAGATGGATAATAGCAACAACAACAACAGCAATAACAACAGCAACAACAACAACAACAGTGGCACCAGATTGTTGTTAATGACGAAAATGAAGATATACAATCAGTAGATTCTGGGTACTGGTCCAACGCCGGAACTGTCGAGAATTGGAAAGAAGATCCTGATTTCATCCCTCCTCCGCAAAACATCGCAGAGAAAGTAGTAGAGCCAGAGGAAGAGATAGAAGCTTAAGATCTCATCGAGCTGTACAGATGAAACCGAATAGAAGAGTCTCGTCAGCAGCATTTGCTGGATATGGTGAGAATTTATTATAGAAGAAAATGCAAAAATTAACAAAGAAAATCGGCCCGATTCGTGCGACGGATACAACATTGATTGAGAGAAATAAAAGCAAGAAGGCGGGAACAAGAGTGGACAATACCATCGAGGAATCGTCACCCTAACCCGACAGCTGATAGGCTGCGACGACACCAAGACATTTTCTGGGGATGTTCAAAGCAGTTTTACAAAGAAGGTATTAGACGATGAAAGAGATGTAAAGCATGCAATCTGTGGTTATGTCCTGAATGTGCGTTGGACGTAATACATTGCTGGAATAAAGATCTATTTTTATTATTATTCGATGAGTATTTGTAAAAAGTTTTCAAAATATTCGTATATGTGTGTGTTAACATTATCATATTAATCTAATTCCCTTGTGCGTCAACAATAAAATGTGTGTGTATGTGTGGTGTGTGTGTGTAAAAATATTGTCAACATTAAAATTCAATAGAAAACAGCTTATATAAAAAGATCATAGACTGCAAGTATTCGAGACTGGTGTGCGTTAACAATAAAAATTTTAAATACGCTAAAATGACAAAATATTTGTAAAAAAAAAGTTTTCAAAATATTCGTGTATGTGTGTGTGTGTTCACATTTAAATTTGAAATAAATCTTATTCCCGTGTGCGTTAATAATAAAATGTGTGTGTATAAGTGGTGTGTGAAAATATTGTTAAGAGGAGGTCACGTATCTCTGTCCTTTTCTAATAAAAAAATTGAGTTTTTTACAGAAACTAATAACTTTAGCAAAAAATGGAGAGAAAGCCGCATCTCGTATAAAAAAAGCAATATTTTCTTTGATTAGGAAGAATTAATTTTATTGCTTTGTTTTCGAGGAAACCTTGAAAAACTTGAATCATAGAGGTTAGGGTGGACAATTTGGTTTTTCAAGGTTTTCTTGAGAACGAAGCAATAAAATTAATTTTTTCTTATCAAAGAAAACATTGCTTTTTTCGATACAAGGTGCGGCTTTCTCTTCATTTTTTGCTAAAGTTATTAGTTTTTGTAAAAAAATCATTTCTTTAATTAAAAAAGGACAGAGATAGGCGACCTCCTCTTAACATTAAAATTAATAGAAAACAACTTATAAAAAAAAGATCATAGACTGCAAGTATTCGAGACTGGTGTGCGTTAACAATAAAAATTTTAAATACGCTAAAATGACAAAATATTTGTAAAAAAAAAGTTTTCAAAATATTCGTGTATGTGTGTGTGTGTTAACATTTAAATTTGAAATAAATCTTATTCCCGTGTGCGTTAATAATAAAATGTATGTGTATAAGTGGTGTGTGAAAATATTGTTAACATTAAAATTAATAGAAAACAACTTATAAAAAAAAAAGATCATAGACTGCAAGTATTCGAGACTGGTGCGCGTTAACAATAAAAATTTTAAAAACGCTTAAATGACAAAATATTTGTAAAAACAAAAGTTTTCAAAATATTTGTGTATGTGTGTGTTAACATTTAAATTTGATATAAATCTTATTCCCGTGTGCGTTAGTAATAAAATGTATATGTATGAGTGGTGTGTGAAAATATTGTTAACATTAAAATTTAATAGAAAACAACTTATATAAAAAGATCCTAGACTGCAAGTATTCGAGACTGGTGTGCGTTAACAATAATTTCGTAGATTTGACCTTAAAATGACCTTGACCCTGAAGTGATGGGGTCAAACGGACTACGGATTCAGCGACCTTAAAAACATAAGGTATACATGGTCTGGTCCGCGGGTTTTGACATTATTTTTGTGTGGCTGTGTTCTTATGGGAAAAATCCTTCTTCACTACTTCTATATCCGTTGGTATGAGAATTTAATGTTTCTTTACCTCGGAGATGTAATAAGTAGGTAAATTCTTTTTCAAATCACGTGGTTATTATGTAATTATCACATGATAATCTTGTAGTTATTTTCAGTAGAATATTTTTTCTCTCAATCACGTGATTACCGTGTGATAATTGCGTGATAATCATGTGATCATCACGTTATTATCTAATGATAAACACGTGATTATTTTTAATATGGTATTTTTTTCAAATTACGTGATTATCGTGTGATAATTTCCAGATAATCACAGGATTATTTTCTGTGGTGTATTTTTTTTTATAAATCATGTGATTATCACGTGACATTGTGCTCTTTAATGTCACGTGGTAATCAGGCAGTAATCACGTGATAGTTATATGTAAATTACGCGATAATCACGTGATTATTTTAGGTAGGGGTACTTATATGCTCCTCAATGTCTACACATGTAATATTAGGGAATGATTTCATAAGGTATTTTGGCATGCATATATTAGCCGATAGGGACAAGTACACTCTTGCTAATGTAAAGAGAAGGAAAGAATTTTAATTTGAATCATATTCAGTACATGTACCCAAAGAAGAAATAAGAGATAATGATACTGGAACAAATAATCTCACACACACACACACACACAGACATACACACACACACACACACACACACACACGGGTAAAATTTCGGAAATTTTATCCGTGTAAAAATTTACGTTTGATGGAAATATCTGCTGGAGCATTGATGGCACATTCACTAAAGACATGAAAAATAGAGGAACATGATTGTACAAAAGGCGAACCTAGTTTAAATAGTGTGCATCATTGGCTAACCCAGTAACAGCTGTAAAATGACTTTTCAAAAACATCATAAGAAGATTAAAAGTTGTAGAGATATGCTCATATACTTGGAGACAAAACTATACCTCCAAATTTTTGTTAAAATTATTTTCAACAGAAAAATTATTGATATTTCATTACAAAAATATCGATATGATAAAATATCGGTTACTTAAAATATCGATAATAGCAATTATCGATATTTATCACTCACCAAATGTGTCCTCTATTAAAGGCTATGAAATAATAGATAAATAAACTTAAAATTTATTCAAAACAGTTTTAAACAATAATTGTAATTTAAAATTAAAATTCCATTACAATGTGACTCATGCCATTTTCATAATTAACCCTTTTATATTTTTGTTAAGTGCTATCCCTGTTAAAAAAAATCAGGTGATAAATCACCTGATTAATCAGGTGATTTATGATGCCAAAACATCATGTAACGATTTTTTTATTTTTACATGTCTTAAACCATGCTTAGTCAATTCAAAATAGTTTTTGAAAATTTTGAACTTAGAAAATTTTTTAGATAATTTGATTAAAAAAAATTTTGACTAAATTACAAAAAAATTTTCAAGTTCAAAAATTTCAAAAATTTTCAAAAATTGTTTTGAATCGACTAAGCATTGTTTGGAACGTGTAAAAACCAAAAATATCGTTACATGATGTTTTGACATGATAAATCAACTGAGAAATCAGGTGATTTGTCACCTGATCTTTTTCACCAGGGATTCCTATAGCGCTTCTAATATTCAAGAAAAAAATTATTTGTCCTGTTTACTTCTTTATTTTCAATTTGTACTCAGTTTTATGGCCTACATATAGTAGAGATAAGATTGATTTACATTTTTTTTTACTTTTCTTGCAAAGTAAAAACTGTTTCAAAACTTAAAAAAAATTATGAGTTTTTTAGGAATTATATATAAGCCTTATAAAATTGTTCAAATGCTTGGAATCGCTGTCTTTCTCTTTTTTTATTATCTTTATACTTGTTTTTATATTCAAGCTGTATTCATATTACTTTTTTTATTGTATTGAAGTTAAATAGTTTAAAATGATTTTAGCCCATCATGTCTCAACAAGATCATCAGCAACCAAGTACAAGCTCAAGTATTACTCTAGCATCCAAATCTAAGAGAGTACGTAATTATTTTAAATTTTATAATATATAAATTATTATAATAAAATGTTAGATTCGGCACATTGATGAGGTTACGGAACTGCACCTCGACCGGGGCGCGGTTATTACTTGGACGGGTGACCGCTAATGCCTATGCAACTTCATCGATCGATTAGGTGATGTTTCGTTGTCAACAATGTGTGCGTCAAGCCTGTCGTAGCAACCTTCAGATTCTCGGCCTGAGGTACCCTATTGAAAAAAAACATGTTTTTTCACGTGCAAAAAACCCGTTTTTATTTTAATAGGGTAGAGATCTAGTGAAAAAGGTCCGCTAGGGAGGTTCGCATCATCGAATAAGGTTGGATTAAAAGGTATAGAAAAAGGTTTAATGCACTTACTAGGCCAAGAGGCTGCAGGTAGGTAATCCCAAGTATATATAATAAAATGTTGATTAATTGTTTTTTTTTTATTTTTTTTTTTCAGGTAATACCACAAGTTAATGCTTATGCTAAAAAAAGAATCAAATGGATAAATTAGATGAGGAAATCAATGAAATTAAGAAGGATTTAAAAAAATCAATAAAAAACATTATTGAGAAAAGCAAACAATCAGTTGAGCCAGTTCGCCTTGACTAATTGTAACGAAGTTTCTTTGTTGTATCATGCTATTTGTAACATTTTGCAAAATGTTCCTTTGATACATCAACTTGATTGTACGATTGAGGTAAAATGTACTATTCAAGAATATACCTCCAAAAATTAAATTTAAACAGTACTTATTTCATTTATGATATTTTATAATTCATTGTTATATTTATATTTTGTAATATAATATATTTAATAAAAAAGTTTTTAATTAATTTAAAATGTTTCATAATTCTGTAAAAATAAACATATCGGTTTTAGTTGTAATCATAATAATTTCTTAGAATAACATAATAAAAATACATGTGTATATATATTTATATATATAAACTTACATACTTGTATATAAATTTGTTTGACAAGCATTTTCATATATTTTCAATATTAATAAGTGTCCTTTTTTATTTAATTTTTTTAATTAAATAAAAACAAACTACAAATAATATTATATGGTATTATATAAAACAAAAATCAATAAATGTTAAAAACAATTTATTTTTATTATTAAAAAATGTATATTGTGGCGGTTATTTTACTAAAGTTACAAAAAGAATTAGCTATTGATTTAATATTATTTATTACTGATTCATAGAATTTAATTGTATGTAGAGTTGCCGAAAACTCGTAAGAAAATAACTATATATATATATATATATATATTACGCGATAAACTCTATTGGTGCTAGTTAGTCAAACTTGTATTGACTAGTGACAAGACTGTATTCTATATAATTGTCGCTGCGCGTCTCTCTCTCTTACCTGATCGAGAGACGCGATGCCGGTAGCACAGCTTTCCTTATTTTACCCCAAATATATATATATATATATTATATAATACTAAAAATAAGGACCGCGGAGGCGTCGGGGTAAGCAAATGGATACAGGTCTAATCGGCAATAGGGTTATATAACTAACGCACGTTTTTATTTTAAATAAATTCTAAATGACTGTTCGCTTTTTCTCTTAAAGCGAACAGCAGCATACAGAGTTATATTTCTTAATCTTTGTGTCTATGCTAAGCTATGTCACTCGCGTCTGCACGTTACCTATGGAGAAAGAAAGAAGAAAAAATTTTGCTGGGACACGTGGGAACTCAAACTTGTAACGGAAAATTACAAAGAAAAGAAAAATTTCAATAATATCTAATTTCGTTCGGAAATTTTTGCTATGTATTTTACAAAAAGAAAAATTAATTTAATTTTGTTAAACTTTTCAATTAACGTAAAAAAATATTTTATGTTGAAATTATCTTTCCATAACAATTCAATTCAGTTTTATTTTGAAAAACAAAAACAATTTTACTGTTAAAAGAGGAAAAAAAAATTTTGCAATCTTCAACTCAATAAATTTTTCGTAATTATAATTTTGTTTTACAAAAATAAATTATTAACACGTGCTGTATTTAATTTTTGTTATAGGCAAACGCCATCTTTAACACAAAAATTTTTAAACACGCAAAGCCTGTTTGCGTCGACGCCAGCCACTTGCTCGACGCCATTTGCAAATTGTGTTTTATTATATGACGCGTAAAGACCTGACCCGTTGACGCATCTATACATTGGGCGCCATTTTGTAACGGTTATTTTACTAAAGTTACAAAAAGAATTAGCTATTAATTTAATATTTTTTTTCACTAATTTATAGAATTTAATTGTATGTAGAGTTGCCGAAAACTCGTAAGAAAATTACTATATATATATATATATATATATATATATATATTACGCGGTAAACTCTATTGGTGCTAGTTAGTCAAACTTATATTGACTAGCGACAAGTCTGTATTCTATATACTCGTTGCTGCGCGTCTCTCTCTCTCACTCTCTTTCTTACCTGATCGAGAGACGTGATGCCGGTAGCACAGATTTCCTTATTTTACACCAAATATATATATATATATATATATTATATAATACTAAAAATAAGGACCGTGGAGGCGTCGGGGTAAGCAAATGGATACAGGTCCTTAAGCTTAAAGTGAATTTATTAAATATGAAAAGAAAGAAATGCAACAGAACAAAAGAGAATAAAATAAATATGAATAAGAGTTAATGCCAATAATTCTAAGGTAGGACGCGACGCGAACTAAATTATTTCTTGATAATAAAATGAACGCGCGCACTCTTTATGCTAAGGTTTCCTCGAGGAAAGAAACCTTAGCCACGAAGATATATAAAGGTAAACTTACAATTACGCGTAGAAGCTTCTATGATAATCATAATACATACGCCGGAGATATACCGCCGTTGGCCAACAAACGAACAAAACACCGCAAACTGGTCGTTGAGGCTCTCGGAGAATCGCCGGTATAACCTGAGCACTTGGAAAGATTGATGCCAATGGGGAGCACTCCAATGGACATCCGGAATTTCCTCGTACAAGCGATCTCCTCTGGACAACGATAAACAGCGTAGCTAATCTGCACCAACACGATCAATCGAAACTCTAAGAGATTTCGGAACTAACGTTTACGATGCGTGCATCTAGAGCGCCAGAAAATGTCTGCCACGCCGAGGCTTCTCTTCCTTCTCGCTCGCTTAGATTGACGCCTCACCATACCAGCCTACGACGGCGCTCGTGACAGCACAACGAGCGGTTTCGAATACTAGAGCGCGCAAGATTCGAACACGGTAATAGAAATACCATGACAATATTAGAAAATACATATATGTAAGTTTGTAAATAGATATTTTTAAAACGAGTAGGTCTGTTTCATTAAACCTCTGCATCTGCAACATAATAAATTCATAACTTTTTTTTTCGTGAGGAGTTTAACACACGGAGCACGGCACAAAGTACATACTGTAGACTCGGCCTTGAATTAAGTTTTCGTTTACTGTGACCTTTGCGTTCTCTTTTTCTAGCTGTGAATTTGCTTTCATTGACAACGATGAATCTTTAAATTCATATATAGAAAAATCTTTCAATATTATCATTAAGAGGAGATCACGTATCTCTGTCCTTTTCTAATCAAAGAATTAATTTTTTGCAAAAATTAATAACTTTAGCAAAAAATAAAGAAAAAGCCGCATCTTGTATCATAAAAAGCAAAATTTTCTTTGATGAGGAAGGATTAATTTTATTGCTTCGTTTTCAAGAAAACCTTGAAAATTCGAATTGTTTACCTAAACCTTTATCTTTTAAGTTTTTCAAAGTTTTCTTGTAAACGATGCGATAAAATCAATTCTTTCTTATCAATGAAAATATTCCTTTTTTATACAAGATACGGCTTTCTCTTTATTTATTGCTAAAATTATTAGTTGTTTGTAGAAGAATCAATTCTTTGATTTGAAAAAGACAGATATACTCGACCTCCTCTTAATAATTTTTTACTATTATTTTCTCATCAATCTTTTCCATTTCCAAACTTATAAATTTAATTTTTTTGTTCTAAACCATTCATTTTAAATTTATTTACTGATTTGTCATTCATACCATTTAATTGTTTTGAAGATTCACTAAAAATTAACACATCATCAAAATAAATTAGGATATATATTTCAAAATATAAACTAAGATAAACATTTGATCTTTTAAGACCTACTGTTAACAAAAAATCAGTCACTTCAGCATTCAAACATTCTGGTGCTTCTCCTAACCCATATAGTGCTTTATTAAGCCTACATCATTATCTTTAGTTAAGCCATTTGTATCAATGCGTATAAACATAAAAACCTCATTTTCTAACTTACCATCAAAAAATGATTTTACATATATATGGGTAAAAAAGCTGGAATACGACAAATATCGCGTGCACTCAAATTATTGATTACGCTGAAACTTAAGCATATAAAAATATATTTAAAAAGAATAACTCATGCAAAATCAGAACTTAAATGGACGCAAGGGGCCTGAGTTACATAACCTTGAAGTTTAAAAATCAGTTATTTTTCGAAGCATCGCTGAAATTTTAATTCTCCACCAAATTTGATTGAACGCATTTTTTTGTTTTGATGTATACTTTAATTTAACTATTGAGCACTTTCAGATTTATGAGCAGGATGCTGTGCTACGACGTATAATAGAAATAGAACTTTTTATTAATTTTATGAATTTTTTTCAAATATCTGCTAAAATTTAAGTTTCCAATATTTTCTAAAGTACTACCTTTTAAATTAAAGGTCTCTCTGTGGTCTTTGATTTGCAAGGTGAAACGTTTTGAAATATTGGAAAACTGCTGAGGTATGTCATTTCAAAGTTACCTTCTTTTTCATAAGTGATCAACTTTAAAATTAAATAAAAAAATACTTACTAGGAGAGTGTCACACCTCCGGATCACGGATTTTGCTCAAACTTCGGGATAAGTTTTCAGATGATAAAATATGGAAAAAGCTAAAGTTATAGTCATAAATAATCAATATTTCCCTAGTTACAGGCAATTAAAGAAAATCACTAAAAAAGTTACTAGATTTTTAAACGCATATAGTTCTTTAGCGTCGATAGCTACAAGCTTGAAACTTTTTTTAAATTAAAGCTGAGCTCAAATCCTTTCGAATTAGTAGTTATAGCATGTAAAAATATTATTTTTTCCCAAAGTTAGAGTGTGATAAACATTGGACCTGATTTTTCTTTTAAAAACATTAATTAATAATAAAAGCTGAAATTAGGTCCAATCCTTATTACACTGAGAAAAAAATTTAGTTGAGTCAATGAAATAAATTTAGTTATTAAATATTTTGTTGATAAAAATTAATTTTGATTGAAGTAATATGCAAGGTTATTAAATCACTGAAATATTTAGTTGGGATAAAAAAAATTGATACCTAAGTTAAAAAAACTAAATATTTTTTTAAAATAAAGAAAAATTTATTGTTTCGGTTAAATTATTCGATTGATTTAATCAAATCAATTTCATTAAGGCAGCTGATAAAATTTTATAAAATATTTATTTGTAACAATAGAATATGTTTGTAAATTATCTATATATTTTGTTACAGTAATTAAATATTTATTTTAGTAAATCGTTTGTTAAATTTACAAAATCTTTTATAACAATAAAAAAATATTGGTCAATCATCAATATAATATTTGCTTGAATTAACGGTCATCCGATTAAGTTAAAGAAGCTTATATTGTAAATAAATGCTTCACTAAGTTAATAACATTGTCATTTAATTAATAATATATGTGATTGTATAAAAAAATATTTTGTTGTATATAACACATAAAATTTGATCAGCATTTCAATAAAAATTACAATTGATTGAAAGAAATAGGTTCCTTAAAATCAACAAATCCGATTTCAATGAATTTACAAAAGAAAACCAATAAATTATTTTTTTAAAGTCAAGAAAGGTGCAACGTAAAATTAGATATTAAATTTTTTTTAAAGAAATATTTATTAAACCGAATATATTTATTCTATTATTTCTATCAAGTTGTTATTGAAACAAGAATATAATTCACTGATTTAATTAAATATTATATTAACACTTCCATTAAATTACTTTAATGTTCAATAATGTATTAGATTATTTTAATGAAATATTTATTAAACCAAATATATTTATTTTATTATTTCTATCAAATTGTTATTGAATCAAGAATATATGTCACTGATTTAATTAAATATTGTATTAACACTTCTATTGAATTACTTTAATGTTTAATAATATATTTGATTATCTTAATGAAATATTTATTAAACCAAATATATTTATTCTATTAATTCTATCAAGTTTTGATTGACATAAGAATATATTTCACTATTTCAATTAAATATTATAATACTTCTACTAAATTACTTTGATGTTTAATAATATATTTAATTATTTTAATAAAATGTTTACTAATTCTAACGTATTTATTCTATTATTATTATCAAATTTTGATTAAAAGAAGAATATATTACATTGATTTAATTAATTATTATATCACCTTTATTAAATTACTTTACTGTTCAATAATATATTTAATTATATTAATGAAATATTTAATAATGTCAAAATTATTGTTTTATTCTTTCAATAAATTTTGAATAATAACAAAAAGATATTCCATTGTTTTAAATAAATATTGCATGACTTATATTAAATTATTTCACTGGCCAATGAAATACCTAATCATTTTAATTCAATATTTAGTTGCTTTGATGAATGTGTTTTTTCTTTATGAAATATATGATTGATTCTATGAAATATCTCATTGTCTTTTACTCAAATAATTTCATTGCTATATTATAATTAATTGGATGCATTAAATTAATTAAATTTTTAATTGATTCAAATATTTGATTTATCTTGTTCTATAAAATTATTTTATTACTTTTATTATTTAATTATATTGCGTCTATGAAATCAGTGATTAATTGAATTAATTATTATTTTTAACAATTAAATATTTTATTATTTATGTCCCAATTAAATATTTTGTTGTATTGATTAATTTCTTTATCAGATCGATTAAATAATTATTTGATTATCTTAATAAAATATTTATTGAAACAAGCAGTTATTATTTAATAACATATTTACTAAATCAAATGAAATATAATGTTAAAATTAATATTTAATATTCTTGAAAAATATTTTTTTGTATAAGTTATCATCCTTTATACTCAAACAAACTCATGTTTTAAATACGTGTCTTGCTAAGTGAATAACTTAGCAAAATATGTACTAAAGTTAATAAAAATTACAGAGAAATCTGATTAAATACTTGTTAAAATCAAGTAAATCCATTATTTGATTCATCTACATAATTTATTTCATTCAAATAACACATATTTGAACTAAAAGAAACATTTATTGTTTTAACAAAATCATTTAGTTCGATGGTTTGATGATACAACCGCTTGGTGGCGTCGTTAATTTTCGATCTCGCAAGCGGTAAGAGGGCTTCTAAGTTGATATATAAGGAAGTTAAAAATCCAAGATAGTACGTAAATTGTAATGCGAGCGAAATTTATGTTAGATTTACTGCGTGTGCGATCACTGTATAAAGCATACTAATGTTAGTATGTTAATAATTGTTATTCTTTACCATATAAATAAATGGAATCATATTTACCTGTCCTTTAATGAGTCATCAATTCATTGATGTTAATAAATAAATGCAAATCACTGAAAGCAAATACTGTTCATTAAAGACAGTATTTGTTCGATTAAAATATCTATAAATCGAATTAATTAAATATTTCTTTACTTTGAAGGAATATTTTATTTGAGATAACCGAATAATTAATCAATTTTTGTTAAGACAATGAATTAATTTTATTAAATCTTAAAATTTTATTAAATTTAAAATATTCAATAAATTAAACTTTCATTTGAAAATATAAAATATTGAACTAATTTAATTTCAATATAGCATTAATATGATGAAATAATTAATTAGAAAAACAAATGGGCATTTTAATTGATAAAATTTTTTAAAAAAACAATGAATTAATTTTATTGAATCAATCTTCGCGACATTTAGTAAGTCAAATATTTATTTGAAAATACAAAATATTATTTTTAACCAATATTTGTGATGTTTAGTAAAATCAAATATTTATTTAAAAAAATGAAATATTTATTTGACTCAATTAAAATATTTGTATTAATGTAATAAAATATTTTATGTGCCGCCCGCACCTAAGGGATTTCATTGATTCAATTAAGCCTTACTTAATCCAACTAAATTTTTTTCTCAGTGTACGCTCTAACTTTGGGAAAAAATAATATTTTGATATGCTGTAACTACTATTTCAAAAGGATTTGAGCTCAGCTTTAATTTAAAAAAAGTTTCAAGCTCGTAGCTATCAATGCTAAAGAACTATATGCATTTAAAAATCTAGTAACTTTTTTAGTGATTTTCTTTAATTGTCTGTAACTAGGGAAATATTGAGTATTTATGACTATAACTTTAGCTTTTTCCATATTTTATCATCTAAAAACTTATCCCGAAGTTTGAGCAAAATCCGTGATCCGGAGGTGTGACACTCTCCTAGTTAGTTTTTTTTTCATTGAAACTTTGAAGAAGCGTTAATATAGAAGAAAGTTCACAAGAAGTTTCATCGGGCTTTTTTATTTCGTTTAGGAACTATAACTATTTAAATATCATAAAAATAGTATTTTCTAAAAATTCACAATACGCAACATAGTCAATGCATTAACGCGGAAAACTTCATATAGATCGTATTGTGAGCATCCAAGTACTACACAAAAAAAACTGACCTTTAATTCATCAATTCGCGCGATCGAAAAGCTTTCTACGACATTTAGATCCAAATTTAAAGCAATTTGAATATTATTAATTGTCTCAGGCAGCAATATTAGAAACAGAAGTAAAATGTTATTGAGTGTAAATAAAAGGCAACATTTAAGGTGGCTCAAGCGATTTTTTCTAAAATTGTTAAACTATCCAAAATTTGTATTAAAATATTCTTTATATCGTAATATTTCGATATTTATTTTGAAAAATAGAGGTTGACGAACTATTTTTAAAGAAAAAGATGTTTTAATAATTGTAATTAATACATGTGCTCTTATGGGACTGAATCATAAATTAGGTTTTACGCTAATATAAAAAAGTACAAGTTAAAATAAAAATTATACACTTATAGTTTGTTTCACGAAGATCATTTTTCAAGAAGAAAAAAAGGACTTGACGAAGAAATACAAGAGAAAATAAATCTAAAAGAATGCGAAATAGAATTTGCTACACATAATGGCAGCGTCTGCGCATGCGCGTCAGATACAGGCGCCATACGTATAGCTAACGTGCGTTCAGAGTGCTCGTAACCAACAAAACAGCAGGGACGTACCAAAGTAAAACTTGTAATGAGAAACAAAACAAAAAATTTTTTTTCTTTTTTATTACTCTTGATTACTTAAAATTGTTTTCTTATCATAAGAAATAATCAATAATACTATTTAATCAGTTATAATAGCTCTATCAATAAAAACATTTTGATGTCGTAGACAGGGCCCCGCTTGATACGGCACCAAGCGCTTGAGCCACCTTAAGGTGATATGAATTCACCTATACAGATGATGTACAAAGCTCTTCGGAAAAGAAAATTGACATTCATTATCATATGTATAATTTTTTAATATTTAACTTTTTTCATTTGATGGTATCAGATAGATTCTACTCCGGTTCCCGTTCTACACATTACATGAGGCTAGCTTATCTGAAACACCGTACCGAAATCTTTGACTACAGATCGATGGTCAGTCACTTTTGTGACCAACAATCAACCTATACCCAATGAGATCGGATTTTTCAAGAGTCGCAATATTATTAGCACATACACTAATTTTTCTTTCGAAAAAAAAAGTCAGAGGTACCTGGCCAGGATTCGAACCCATGCCATTGCGTCGAAGGCAAGAGTTCTATCCATTACGCCACTGCGCTCTATACATAGATCGTACTGTAAGCATCCAAGTGCTACATAAAAAAGCTGACTTTTAATTCATCAATTTGTGCGATCGGAGAGCTTTCTACGATATTTAGATCCAAAGTTACAGCAATTTGAATATTATCAATTTTCTCAGGTAGCAATATGGAAAATAAAAGTAAAATATTATTAAGTGTAAATGAAAGGCAACATTGAAGGTGGTATAAATTGATCTATGCAGATGATGTACAAAGCTTTTTGAAAAAGTATCCAATTCTCAATGCAAACTCTTCTTTCATGTGAAATATGTGTTTTTGGCTATATAACAATCAAATAAATAAATGTTCGTCTCCAAAATAATCTGTTATATCATTCAATAAATTAATTTAGAATATAAATTATTTATAACCACACTTTTTTCGTATTTCACCACTTTTTTCGTACTGAATAGCTAATATACTTTATCTCCAAATTTTTTATAGCAAAAATGTTTTTATTAACCCTCCGTGGGTAACCTGGAAACCAAATTTTCAGGTCGAATATCTCTGGAAATAAAAATTGTTATAAGCAATTTTGTTTACTATAAATCATTCAATAAACTGTCAGACTATAAAGTCAATGTAAAAATGTGTATTCCAGAGTTTTTCTAGATTATTTTACCGGAATTTTCATAGAAAAAACATCAACAGGGCATTAATAACAAAGGTTACCCTCCGTAAATTTATGGTCACTCACGGAGAATCGAATATTTCATCATTTAATTATAATACCCTCACTCTATTCCGTAGTGCTCCCATATCACGTAGGCTGGAAGTTATAGTTATTACTTGGTTCTCAGTTTACATGTATCAAACATCATTCTCTCCTTGTTTTTTTTTAAAGAAGTAGAGTAAAATAGAATGATGTTTGATACATGTAAACTGAGAACTGAGGACCGAATTCATAGTCGTGTCCTGAGTATCAAATATGACTTAAAACTTAAGTATCGTTACTTGAGTATCAGCTGTCACTTTAATTAACCTTTTTATGTAGCTTAGGCCCGAATTCATAGTCGTGTCCTGAGTGTTAAGTATGACTTAAAACTTAAGTATCGTTACTTGAGTATCAGCTGTTACTTCAATTAACCTAGTCATATAGCATATTTAGTAATAATATTTAGTAACAGCTGATACTCAAGTAACGAAACTTAAGTTTCAAGTGATAGTTAATACTCAAAACACGACTATGAATTCGGGCTTTAGTAACGACTATAACTTTCAGCCATATTTTTGTTTTTATTCTGCACTATATAAACAGGGATTACGAAACCTTGCAGAACATAAAGTTGCAGAATAGCACCATTTGCTTTTTCCGTGTCGTAACCTTTATTATGCGTATCTTTTCTGACAGGGTTAGTTGAGGAAAAAGTCTACGCCCATAGTTTATGACCGAAGCGCAAATTAAAAATAAGTTAAAAATTTCGAATTCTTTGCGATAAAGTTTATGTAATTCAATTCAAGAATGATAGAGATGTAAAAATAAATTATTTAATCTTTAATTTATTCTGGAATAAAATTATTTAAACCTTATAACAAAGAATTTTAAATATAAAACTCATTCCTAATTCGCATTTCAATTCTTTCATTAAGCCGTTGTGCGTTGCCATCCGTCTTTCAGGCATGAACTATGTCCTGTGTAGAACCTGAGTCGGTAACAACATTTATTCACTATAACCTTTATTTTTTGTACTACAACCTCTAAATTTTAACTAAATCACAGAAAAATTTCTAAGTTCAAAAATTTCAAAAATTTTTCAAAAATTGTTCTAAATTGACTAAGCATGGTTTAAAACGTGTAAAAACCAACAAAATCTATACATGATATTTTGGCATGATAAATCACCTGATAAATCAGGTGACTTGTCACCTGATTTTTTTCACCAGGGACGTTATTCTATAGTTCTAATGGCGAATTTTATATACGCAAAGAGTTTTTTATAAGGAAATATATTTTCTCTGAGGTAACTCAACTGTTTTTACCCATACTATCGAGTATTCGTTGGTTATTAATGCAGATTAATATCTATATATCGATATGTGAAATCTAGTAATTCAATATGATGATATACCAGTTTTTTATTTTCGGTACGCTATAACTCTATTACCGAAGGAATTCAGAAGCTGATAATTTTTTTTGAGCATCTTTGGTATACAAAAAACTCAAAATTATATTCCTCAAAGATGTGCCAGCAATAGGAAAGATACATCAAATTTCTAAATACGTGATGCTGAAAAATTTAAATTTTTTAAAAATTTACATTTTTTTGCACAACTTTTTTACCGTTAGGTTTTTGAGAACGAGGGAAAAAATGCTGTATTCTAATGTATATTCTCTATCAAAAATTTTTTGAGCAGAGGATGTGCCTTTCATAGAACAAAACTTATGAACTTTTTAAAATAAGTATGCACAGCGAAACTCGAGCAAAAAAATCACTTTTTTGGTCGGCACATTTGTTTATGGATAGATAGTCGTTATTATAAACATGAAAACTGTTGTTCTGTACTCGTTTAATGTTTTCACAAAACGGTAAATGCTTGAGTGAAGTCTAAACTACTTTCCAAGGCAATACTTCCCGTAACTCGAAATTTGAATCAAAATATAGAATGTAAACAGATGCTATTTTTGTTTTGCTACCGTCGGGCTGTCTCTGAACGTACACTAATCAGTCTTGGAATGAATTTCACGGAGTAAACACTCACTCGCAAATACGTGATCAAGTATTTTTACCACGTAGAATACGAGAATAGGAAAAGGTAAGTTCAATGGAATTGAATTGCGCAAAAAATGTCGAAGCGTTCGATTTATATAAATATCTCGATTTTCAATAGAAAATAATAGTATTTAAGCAACGATGGATTATGATCGGCAAAGCAAACTTGAAAATAAACTTCGGAGAGTTCAAGACAAGAGAAAGAAGCAAAAGGAATTCAAGGAAAGAGAAGCTGAGCGATTGAAAATAAAAAACGGATTAGCGAGAATTTCCCATGTCGCAGCTTCTTCAACTTTAAGAAATGATAAGAAAACAATGCAAAAAATGACTTGCTTCCTGTCGGAAACGCCTTTATTGTTACAGGTATATGCGATAGTTATCATACTTCTAATACTCGCGAGAGTATTAATCAAAATTATTAGATCACACAAAGTTCAGCTGGTAAAAATAGTGCGATAAATGTGCCAACCACATTACGTTACAATTTACGAAAGACAAATTACAGAGAGGATAGATTAAATAATGAAAATCAAAAAACAAGTTTCCTTGCTTGCACTAATGTTGTTGAAAATTTTGAAATTTTACGCAATTTAACTGATGCTAGTAGTTTGGTAAATAAATCAATTAAACTAGGTTCAGGTCGTAATTTGCAAATCAGAAAATACAAAGAAAATACATTGAATGGAGAAATTCCAGAGTCGAATATAAACACTTCCTCAAGTAATTGTGAAATTCGTGATATTTTACTCGGTTCTAACTATAACAAAGACATTCACGATTCAGAAACTGATATTTACGTTACTGGTCACAAAAGCAATGCTTCTGAACCGACAAAGAATTCATGCAAATTAGCTCATAGTTTACGATTAACAAAAATCAGAGAGCATAAATTACGAAGAAAGATAAAAGTACTGAACGGTATTAACAATAGCAAAAATAAGAGTATAAAGTATTGGCAAAATAAATGTTATAAACTGATGAATAAAAAACAGAAAAATGATCCTGATCAAATATTAACGAATGTCGAAACGATTGAAAGTAAAGGAAAAAAGGTTGTTTGAGATCGTTTAATCTACTGTGAAGTTCTGCAAAAGCAGTTAATGCAGCGAAAGGGAGAACTGAAATGTGAGAAGAATAAATCATTTTCTGCAAGGATAGTGTCAGGTAAAATTGTAAAAAAATACAAGCAAATGAAATCAAATAAAGTATCATTGAGTACATACTTACAAAGAAAACATTTGAATGAAGAAGAGTTGTTGCTCGGAAGACCAAATAGTATACTTACTAATCACATGAAAATAGCAGCGAAAACTATAAGAATGTTCTTTGAAAGAGATAACAATACTTCTATGTCTCCAGGTATAAAAGACGTTATAACAATGGGAGGTGTTACCATGAGAAAAAGATTTTTGTCTGACACATTGCGTAGTTTCTTTAAAAAATATTGTCAAGAAGGCCTGTTAAAAATTTCAAGAGCAACATTTTTCTGATTAGTGCCATTGTGGATTGTTAGTCGACAAGCAACAGATCGTGATACTTCTATGTGTGAAAATCACGCTAATTTTGAATTTTTTGTGCGAAAACTTGCCAAGCTAAAGTATTTACCTTTTAGTAGTATAAGGACGATACTTGAACATTTTAAATGTGACTTACAAAATAAGACTTGTATGTATAGCGAATGTTTGAAATGCAATAAGGATTTTTTCGCTTCCGATGATAACAACGATCAGACATATTATTTTCAATGGGTGACATTAAAAGAAAGTAGAGAAGGAAAAAGAGGAAAAATTTTTTATGTAACAATAACATCAAAAAAGAACATTGAATGCGTAGTGACGGAAATGATCAAACAATTTAATTTGATTGTCCTAGAATTTTTGAAACACTCATATGATACTTGGCATCAGTATACAGCACTTCAAAATATTAAATCTCAGTTAGAATTAAATCAAGTGAAGGTAGTAATAGATTTTCCCCAAAATTGTATTAGTAAATATGCAAGTGAAGTTCATAGTGTGCATTTTGGAGCGTTGAAAAAGCAGATTACTCTACATTCAAGCATATTCTCTTATAAAGACCGAACTAACGGTGAAATAAAACATATTTCATTTTGTACAGTATCTGAGTGTTTGAGACACGACGCTTCTGTAATCTGAGCTCATCTGTAACCTATATTATTGCTTATCATCAAAACAGTTCCACAATTAAAGTCTCTTCATTTTCAAAGTGACGGTCCTTCGACCCAATATAAAAATAAAACGAACTTTGAACTCTTTCAACAACACTGTAAAAAATTAGACCTGGAAAGTGCATCATGGAATTTTACAACACCGGGTCATGAAAAAAGTGAAGCTGATGGTTCAGGAGGTACTGCTAAAACACTATGTGATCGAACTGTGCGTGCTGGTCGCGACGTGGTTTCTGTAAATGACGTTATTGAGGTTGTCGGTAAATCCTCGAAAATGCACATTATTCATGTTACTCAATCAGACATTGAACAAATCGATGAGCTAGTGCGCCCGCATATCAAACCAACACCTAAATCTAAACAAATCTTCCAATGATTATGGATCAAAGATAAAGCAGATTTTTTATTTCTAAATTATCTATCATGCACTAATCCATTATGTATGACAAATCCACCTTGTAGACACTTCTCTTCAATTGCTAATGGTTGACACTTAAGAGGAGGTCACGTATCTCTGTCCTTTTCTAATCAAAGAAATGATTTTTTCAAAAAAACTAATAATTTTATCAAAAAATGAAGAGAAAGCCGCATCTTGTATTAAAAAAAGCAATATTTTCTTTGATAAGAAAAAATTAATTTTATTGCTTCGTTCTCAAGAAAACCTTGAAAAACTTAAATCATAGAGGTTAGGGTGGACAATTTTGTTTTTCAAGGTTTTCTTGAGAACGAAACAATAAAATTAATTTTTTTTTATCAAAGAAAATATTGCTTTTTTTAATACAAGATGCGGCTTTCTCTTAATTTTTTGCTAAAGTTATTAGTTTCTGTAAAAAACTCAATTCTTTAATTAGAAAAAGACAGAGATACGTGACCTCCTCTTAAAACCTCTTAAAACTCTAAATTCACTAAGGGAATCTATGAGCGTGAACAATATTACTAATACAGAAAAAAGAATGGGAAAAAAAGAAAATTAACAACAAAAATTGATGTGCAGAAACAAGAAGGGTCTGTTGCTGAAGATTCAAAAGCAAAACAAAGAAAATTGCGTAGTGGAAATGTAAAGAAAAAATTAGATGTTGTCAAAGTAAAAACTAACCAGAGAAAATCAAGAGAAGTTAGCGATGTGAAAATGAAAGTTATCGAAGTTAAAAATCCAAAGACCAAGAATGAAAAACCAAAGAAGGGGAAAGAAGTTGTAAAATCAGCTGTTACTGATAGTCGGAAGTCAAGAGCAAAAAAAAGAAAGATTCGTAAATAGAAAGAGTTTTAGTGAATCGATATGTAAATATCATTTGTATAACGTGTTCATATGTGTAGTTGATATTTATAATGCGTATACACAAGTTTGTTGAGACATGATACGAGTTTGTTAACATTTTATTGTTCTATTTATGTTGATATGTTACTTAGAAAAATTATGAACCAAAAATAAATTATTTTAATATTTTCACACGTCTCGATATTGTTTTTTACTGATTCAGTACATTTTTCTATTTAATTTTTGGTTTTTTATTATTTTTGGCAACAATAAGGTTACCGAAGCTGTAAAATTAGTTTCACCATTTTTTTAGTCTATTTCAGAGCTGCAAGAACACATTGAAATAGATCATAAGAGTGTGCCACTATTTAATATTTTTTTTTTAAATGTCCAAAGTCAAAAGTTCTAGAAATATGCCCATATCTTTTGAATTATATGAAAATTTTAAAAAAGTTGATAAAATAAATTAGTTCCTGGTAAGAAGTTGTGCTGTAATTGTTATACGTATGTGTCTAATCAAATAAAATTACAAATCAATAAGGAAAATTCACTTGAATCTGTCATTGCAAGTGATACTAATATTATAAGTAACATTGAGGAGACATTTAGTTCACAACCCTCATCTCATGGATCCACTTATCAAACGATGAGTCAAAAACTTTTAGAAGAAGAAAACAATTTAAAAAGGTTAATAACTAAATTAAACTTATTTCCTACCCAGAAAGACAAAGAGCTGATTGAGCGTTTTAAAAAAAATGCTGTATTAGTGGCGTGTTCTACATATAATAAATTAATTCAAAAAATTAATGCTATATATAACCTCAACATAGAAGTTGGTATTAACAAATTACAAGAAGATGATGAATCAATTCATGAAATAATGGTTAATTTAAAGTTAAAAATCGAAAGTTCAACTGATTCTACAGAAAAGATTCAGGTACTCACTTTGGTACCTTCATCTTGGAGTTACAAAAAGACACAGCAATTTTTCAATTATTCAGAATATATGATTAGAAAAGCAACAATATTAAGGAATGAAAAGGGTAAGTTTAAATTTTACCTTAATCTATTTTAAGGTCACTTTCTATATTTATTTTATATTTCATAATATCAAAGTCAATAATAAAGATTTCAGTCTTTATATCTAACCATGAGAGTATATGAGTTTTAGGTATCAGATTTTAATGGAAGTCTGTGGTCAGTTTCTCTTCGATATGACTAAAAAAAATCCACGACCTTAACGTTAAATGCTGACTTGTTTTTAAAATATAATATACAATATATTTTCTGAAATTGTCTCCTTTCGTTGTACTGTAACATCAAATTTTTATTTAAAATTCTTTACATTCATTCGAAGCTATCGATATAGCTTTGATTTACTTGAAATTACCTAAAATTGTTAAGGGAACGCTGTATCTCTCTATCCTTTTTTAATTGAAAAATATAAATTTTTGGGAAAACTAGTTATTATTGATAGAAATTAAGGGTTGTCTGCAACTTCTATAGTGAAAAACAATATTTTGTCTGATGAGAGAAAATTAATTTTGTTGCTTTTTTTTCAAGTAAAGTTTGACATACTTACAAAATCCTAAATTAGGCTAGAGAATACGTTATTTAAGTATGTCAAACTTTACTTGAAAAAAAAGCAACAAAATTAATTTGCTCTCATCAGACAAAATATTGTTTTTCGCTATAGAAGTTGCGGACAACCCTTAATTTCTATCAATAATAACTAGTTTTTTAAATGAAATTTTATTTGATTAAATGAAATACCATTAGAGGTAAAAATTTAATTAAATTTTCAATTCACCTTGATAGTTTGATTATCAATAAAATTATCTGAGAACTTGAATGATATTTTCGTATAATTAAACGTTATCACTCTTTTTTTTACAATTTTTTGATGATTTCTTCCATTATAAATCATGCGTAAAAGGTTTGATAGGACTGCATTGAAACATATAAGAGTTGAAACTTATATGTTTCAATACAGTTCTAGTAAATATTATAAACATGATTTATAATAGAAAGAAACATAAAAAAATTGTGGAAAAAAGTAAGTGATAACATGTGATTACACAAAAATATCATTCAAGTTCTTAGATAATTTTATTTATAATCAAAATATCGACTTCAAGATAAGTTGAATATTTAATCAAATTTTTACCCAACGGTATTTTATTCGATAAAATATTGTATTGTATAATTATGTAATAACAATTTTAGGTAATTTTAAGTAAATAAAAGCAATATAAATTTCTTTGAATCAATATAAAACATTTAAAATAAAAAGTTTGATGTTACTGTACGACGAAAGAAGAAAATTTAAGAAAATTTATAACATGTTATTTTGAAGACAAGTCAGCGCTAGACCCTAAGGTTGTGAGCGCCCAAGTAAGTACGGCCCTGAAACCGAAATATACTCGAAGATGTGCGTGCAAACATAAAAAAAGACCAAAGTGGCTGAACATACAAACGCGCGTGTACGTGCACTTGTTGTGTAAGTGCATGGGTCTCTGTCCCACTCTTCTATTTTAGTAAAGGAGTGGGAGGGATACTACAGAGAGCTGATGCAAGCAGTGCGCGGAGCTCGTGACTCTCATCACTCTTGGATCGGCTCTTCTACTGTGCGGTTGTACCATTACATTGTCTTAAGCAAGGTATATTTTACACGTGTTTAACGTGCTTCCCTGTTAACCCTGTGCTGAGCCCCGAATGTTAAGGCGTTTGGTTCTCAACAAAAACGGGCTTTTCACTTAACACCTCAAATAATTATTAACAAAACATTAAATAAAAGAGTCCGCTGTAGCTGAGCAAGGTGTTCTAGCTATAAACGACTCTTAACAAAAATAATGAAACAATACAAAGAGCCTGCATAAGCTAGGCATGGCGCGCTAAATTGTAACGATTTTCTAAAGCAAATAGTTACATATAAAAAGATTTCCGCGCTATGAAATGAAAAAATAATTATTGAAATCAATTAATAAATTGATTAATACGACGAAACGTTACAAGGTTAAGGATTTTTCTTAGTTATGGGGGTATCCACACAACTTTTAATCCTAGTAACAGGTCATATTACAGCTGTTTCTGGGTTTATCGCATAATGCACATTATTTAAACTAGATTCAAATCTTTTGTGCTATCCTGTAACTCTATTTCTGATGTATTTTGTAAATGTGCCACAAACGGCACAGCAGATAATTCTATAAAAAGTAAATTTACACATAAGATAAATTACGGTAATTTTTTATGTGTAAAATGAATGTTTTATAGAAATATCTACTGTGCCGTTCGTGGCACATTTACAAAATACATCAGAAATAGAGTTACAGGATAGCACAAAAGATTTGAACCTAGTTTAAATAATGTGCATCATGCGGTAAACCCAGGAACAGCTGTAATATGACCTGTTACTAGGATTAAAAGTTGTGTGGGTATCCCCTTATATCAAACACAAACTGATTACAAAGTTTCATGTGTTAACCTTACCACATTATCAAAATCTTTTTCGTAAAACCATATTAAAATTTTAAAAGTAATAAAATTATTTTATATATATACTCTAAGTTTTTTCATGTTATTCACAATAAAGTATGTCTTAAATATTTATGTTCTAAAGTTGAAAGTTTAAGAAAAAAATTTAAAAAAAAATTCAAATTTTATGTTTATGAGTTATTATTCTATTTCTGATATTTTTCAAGAAACTGTCAACATTAAAATGGAATTGTTAGAGGAATTATTTGTTAGAAATAATGCATAGGAACTATCAATATTTTTTAAATAATTATGTTGTATTATTTATATAGTATTTTTTTACTTTTATGAACTTTTTTCAGGAAAGTAAATTGTTTTTTTTATTAGAATTTAGAATTTAATAATTTTTTAAATAATTTCTGTTTAGAATTTTATTAGAAGCAGAGCTATTTTCTAACATTGGAATCGATGATTGGTTCATTTATTAGATTGGAATCATTTATATTTCATTTATAGGTATCATGGCACATTCTATGAAAAAAATATATTATGTTCATTCACAAGAAATGAAAACGTCAATAAGCGACTATTACAGAGATGATGATAATAGCAGAATATGCGCAGGTACTAACGAATGTATAAGTGTTTTCAATGATGAAACTTAAAAGAAAGAATTGCGTTAAAAAAGATTATTATTATATAGCGTGAAGGATTTACATAAAAAATATATTAATGAAAAATGCAAAGATTTAAGAAATGTTCCTCGACTTTTCTTGTTTACTGATCTACGATCAAAAGAGTGCGTTTTATTCGGAAGTCCTGGTACACATTTTGTATGTGTTTGCAGTTAACACCAAAACATGAAATTAAAATTAAAATATTTTAATTTATCTCTTTCTTGGAGAGATCTATTAGAATGTACCGTATGTTCTAGTGATAATGGAGAGTGTATGTTTCACAAATATTCCAATTGCTCTAAACAACAAGCTGTTTATGATTCAAGAAATCGCTACAGATTTTTTGACTAATCTGGTTTCAGACATATGGAATTTGACAAAACATAACTTTGTGATGGAAAAACAAAAGACTAATTTTATGCAAGATAAAGAAAACTTCTAATTAGATACAGGACTCATGTTGATGGATTTTGCAGAAAATTATTCATTTATTGCTCAGGACTCAATACAAGCTTTTTATTTTAACAACATACAAGCTACATTATATCCATTTGCTTTTTATTACAAGACTGATGCTGATGTGAAAGTAGAAAGTTTGTGTGTTATAAGTGATTACCTTCAACATAATGCGTACGTGGTCAACATCTTCCAAGAAAAAGTTATTAAACATACAAAAGACAAATTTCCATGGATCAAGCAAATTATTTATTATTCAAATGGAGCTCCAACTCAGTATAAAAATAAGTAAATTATTTTTTGCATTTTAGTTAACATTAAGAAGGGGCCGAACTATCTGTCTTTGTCTAATAGCGTTTTTCATCATTTATGTAAACACTATCCGGTATAACAAGAAAAAAATAGCAGCCCCCGCTAGATATTAGTATAATTAGTAAATTTTGTAATAACAACCAAATTTTTTACCGCATAGTTTTTGACTAATTAGAGACCTACTAGCAATCTAGAATATAACCTATCTTTTTTTGGTAGGTCTCTAATTATTCAAAAACTACGCAGTGAAAAAATTTGGTTGTTATTACAAAATTTACTTATTATACTAATATCTAGCGGGGGCTGCTATTTTTTTCTTGTTATACCGGATGGTGTTTACATAAATGATGAAAAATGCTATTAGACAAAGACAGATAGTTCGGCCCCTTCTTAATATAATAAATTTAAAACGTTTAGTTCAAAACCGCATTCTTTGGAAAAAACAGGAATCATTTTGCAAGCATATGCTTTCATAAGAAAGATTTTGACATTGATGTTGAATCGTACAATTTTTTCGCCACTTATCATGGTAAAAATTCATGCTATGAAATTGGTGCCACGGCAAAGAGGGCGGTGAGAAGTGCATCATTACTAAGATCTGCAAAACAGCAAATTTAGACTCCGCAAATAATGTTTAAATATTTGAATGAAAATTTTGAAACAACAAAGTATGAAATGAACAACCAACGAGAAATATTGAATCATGGAGTGCGGTAGCGCCCCTAAAGGCAAGTTTGCGAAGCCGCCTGAAGCGCACCGCGACCTATTTACTTTGAGTTTTCGAATTTAAAAATATATTATACAATAAAATGTGAATTTTCTTACATAGAAGTTCGTCTACAAGTTTTATTTTTACTTAGAAAATCGTCAAATATCATTATACCTAATTTTTTCAAATGAACTAGGAGAGTGTCACATCTCTGGATCACGGATTTGGCTCAAACTTTAGTATAAATTTTCAGATGACAAAATATGAAAAAAGCTAAAGTAATAAACACAAACGCTCAACATTCCCCTAATTACAAGCAATCAAAGAATATCACTAAAAAAGTTACTAGATTTTTGAACACTTATAGCTCTTACACATTGATAGCTATACTGCCGTGTTAAGTAAAAACTTACATAAGTGACATTTCAATGAAAAATAAATTTTTTCTATCAATTGACCCGATAAAAAAAGTAGCCTATTAAATGAATAAAAAAAAGTTGTTTCAAATTTTTCGCTAAAAAATAAGGAAATAAAGATTACTTAAGTATACATTACTACATTACTTAAGTATTGAAAAATTAAAAATTGGATCGAACAAAATTGATATAATTTCACTTTATCACTTTTATTTATTTTACACTTATGTGAGTTTTTACTTAACACGGCAGTATAAGCTTGAAACTTTTTTCAAATTAAAGCTGAGCTCGAATTCTTTTAATACCGTAGTTATAGCATATCAAAATATTATTATTTCAATTTCAGCTTTTATTATTAATAACTACTTAAAAAAGGAAAATCAGATCCAATCTCTATTACACTACAAAATTGGGGAATAATAATATTTTGATATGCTATAACTCCTATTTTGAAGGAATTTGAGCTCAGCTTTCATTTACAAAAAGTTATAAGCTTCTGGCCATTAATGTTTAAGAGGAGGCCGTATAGCTCTGTCCTTGTCTAATCTAAATTTTCGTTATTATTAATAAATTAAATATTGTTATACAAAAGTAAAGATACAGCCCAATAGATTTCAAGACGAGCAAACGATCCTATTCTATGAAAAAATATAAAATTTTCATTAGTTTTCGAGTGAGGTCTGAAACGGAATAACACTTATCAAATTCCATTGCTTTTCCGTTTCAGACCTCACTCGAAAACTAATGAAAATTTTATATTTTTTTATAGAATAGGATCGTTTGCTCGTCTTGAAATCTATTGGGCTATACCCTTACTTTTGTATAACAATATTTAATTTATTAATAATAACGAAAATTTAGATTAGACAAGGACAGAGCTATACGGCCTCCTCTTAAGGAGGTTAGTCACCAGTTATATCATAAGAAATTCATTATGTTAAGAATGCTTTAAAATTTTTATCACAATTTAAAAACAACATCATAAATAAGTGTTATAAATTTCAAAACAATTCACTGTTCCTAAATTGAGATGGACAACTTCAAAATTGCAATTATGACGTAAATTTCTTCAAAATTGTAATTTTATAGTTCTATATCTCAATTTAGAAACAGTGAATCGTTTTGAAATTTTTACCACTTATTTATGATATTGTTTTCAAATTGTGATAGAAATTTCAAAGCATTCTTAACATAATGAATTCCTTATGATGTAACTGGTGACCAACCTCCTTAAGAGCTATAAATGTTCGTAAATCTAGTAACTTTTTTAGTTATATCCTTTTATTGTCTGTACCTAGGGTACTATTGAGCGTTTGCGGCTATTACTTGAGCTTTTTTCGTATTTTTTCATCTGAAAACTTATCCCAAAGTTTGAGCCTAATCCGTGATCCAGAGATGACACTCTCGTAGTAAGTAAAATAATGTTTTCGCTTTTCAGATTTTTCTTTCTCAATAATATAGAATGTGAAAATCGTCAAAAAGATTTATCTGTAAGATTCGATTGTGCCAAAACAGTTTCACTAACTAGGAAATACCATTACTTCAGACCCATCGATAATTATAAGGCAGAATTTAAAATTTTCTCTTCAGATGAAGCTAGCACATTTATTGATTTTGCTAAATAAATAACAATATCATAAGTTGAATTTATATTTAAGTACATTTAAATTTTTTTGGGAATGAATATTATTGTCAAAACCTTATTGTTTGTCTGTGAATAAACTACCCTACACCCATATTCACTTTAAAATTTTCTATTAATTTTTTCGACACACAAAACCCGTATTTGAATATCATTTATAAGCAGAACATGCATAATATTTTTTAATAAAAAAAAAATTGCATCACATTACATGCATAACAATATGCATGTACAATGCATATTCCGTGGCTAAGTAGTCTTTGATTTTTCTAAATTTCAATATACTTTCAATAATATGATAAAAAATTATACATACGATAATGAATGTCAATTTTCTTTTCCAAAGAGCTTTGTACATCATCTGTATAAGTAAATTCATATCACCTCCAAGGTTGCCTTTTATTTACACTCAATAATATTTTACTTCTGTTTCCAATATTGCTGCCTGAGACAATTGATAATATTTAAATTGCTGTAACTTTGGATCTAAAGGTCGTAGAAAGCTTTCCGATCGCGCGAATTAATGAATATAAAAGTTAGTTTTTTTTATGCAGCACTTGGATGCTTACGATACGATCTATATGAAGTTTTCCGCCTTAATGCATTGACTATGTTGCGTATTGTGAATTTTTAGAAAATCCTATTTTTTATGATATTTAAATAGTTATAGTTCCTTAACGAAATAAAAAAACAAGACGAAACTTCTTGGGAACTTTCTTCTATATTAACACTTCCTTGGAAGTTTCATTAAAAAAAACTAAGTATTTTTCTATTTATCATCAAAGTTAATCACTTTTGAAAAAGCTGCCAAGTGCTTTGGCGGAAAGCTTTCTCATAGAGCTCTTTGAGTTTCATTAATTTTTTTATATTTATTTGAATGTGATTTTAATATAAAAAAATTGTCTAACATTGATATTTATTTATAAATTTGTACTTGAACGATGTCAATGAAATTTCTAATCGTAACCACGCTAAGAAAGATGATAAATAAAAAATAAAAATTTGTATGAAAATTTTCAAAATTCTCTTAAATTAAAACTGCACTGAGAAAATTAATTTTCAAGAACTTTTTTTCTTCAGACAGTAGCAAATAACTTGCATACAAATTTTGAAGCAAACCTATCGAATGGTTTTCGTAAAATAGAAAAAAAATAAAAACAAAAATTTTTTTTTAATTTAAAAAATGCTATGAAATTAATAGTATGCCAAGAAAATCAGTTTTCAAATGTTTTTATTATTTTAACAGTAGCAAATAATTTCTATACAAATTTTTAAACAAATTCTTAGAGTAGTTTACGTAAGATCCAAAAAAATGAAAAATTTAAAATAAATTTTTTTCAAAATTTTCAAAATGCTCTAAAATTATAACGGCACTAAGGAGATAAGTTTTCCATAGCTTGTTTCATTAAGGCAATAACGAATAATTTTCATAATAATTTTATAGCAAATCCATCGAATGGTTTTTGAGTAATATAAAAAAAAATGAAAAATAAACATTTTTTCAAAAATTTTCTAAATGCTCTAAAATTAAAACTGCACTAAAGAAATGAGTTTTCCTAAGACAATAGCGAAAAACTTGCATACAGATTTTGGAGCAAATCTATCGAATGGTTTTCATAAAATAAAAGATAAATGAAGAAAAAATTTTTTTTTTTTAATTTTCAAATTGCTCTAAAATTGAAAGTGCGCTAAGAAAATCAGTTGGTAAAAGTGTTCCTTTTTTTGGCAGTCGCAAATAATGTCGATACAAATTTTCAAGAAAATTCTTCGAGTAGTTTACGTAAAATACCAAAAAAATGAAAAATCAAAATTTTTTTTAAATTCTTAAAATGGCTCTAAAAAAAAACTTAGCAAAGAAGATCAATTTTCGATAGCTTCCCCCCCAGTTAGACAAGAAAATAAATTGCATGCAAAATTTGAAGCAAATCCATCGAGTAGTTCTCGAGATATTTTTGGCACACACACACACACACACACACACACACACACACACACACACACACACACATTTTCTGGAAACCACTTTTTTCGACTTCCTGAGTCTAAATATGTACAAATTAATGAAAAAATAGAAAAAAATTTTTTTTATCGATACAGTGCTTTCTCTATGAAAAGCAAAAAGAAGGTAACTTTGAAATAACATACCTCAGCAGTTTTCCAATATTTCAAAACGTTTCACCTTGCAAATCAAAGACCACAGAGAGACCTTTAATTTAAAAGGTAGTACTTTAAAAAATATTAGAAACTCGAATTTTGGCAGATATTTGAAAAAAATTCATAAAATTAATAAAAAGTTCTATTTCTATTATACGTCGTAGCACAGCATCCTCCTCATAAAACTGAAAGTGCTTAATAGTTAAATTAAACTATACATCAAAACAAAAAAATGCATTCGATCAAATTTAGTAGAGAATTAGAATTTTAGCGATGCTTCGAAAATAACGGATTTTTAAATTTCAAGTTTATGTAACTCAGGCCCCTGGCGTCCATTTGAGCTCTAATTTTGCATGAGTTATTCTTTTTTAATATACTTTCATATTCTTAAGTTTCAGCAAAATCACTGATTTGAGTACGCGCGATATTTGTCGAATTCTAGCGTTTTTACTCATATATATATATATATATGGGACGTTTCACGTCAACTCACCTAACAAAAAAATAGAATTCATCGAAAATCTGTGAAAATGTTCTATTTGATACCCAAAATATACAAAAAAAATTTTAAAGGTCCAGGTCAAAGGGGTCAGGATTTAAATGTGATGGAATTTTTCGAATTTTCCAAATTTTTTGCTAAATAAATATTTTAATGAATTTTTTCCTCAAAAACTATCAATTTTTCGTTAAAACTTAATAGAATACTTTTTCTTGGAAATTAGATGTAGAATTTACCTGAATTTTGGCAAATTATAATATACTGATTTTTATGCTTACTTGATCGATTTAAACATACTATTTCGTATATCTAAAAATCGAGCAGGTTAAATTGGCTTTTTGAAATCTTATTTTTTTTGTTTTTTTATAAGGAAAAAATATACGAAGCCTCCAGTTGGGCAGCCTTCTCAAAGTTACTTGATTGTGCAAAAATGTCTGAAAAAATCGTCATTTTGGATTAATGATGAGATTTGTGATTTTTTTTCTGAAAAAGTATTGATTTTTGGGACAAATGTATAAAAATGTTTTTTATTGGAAATCATATGTAGAATATAAACATATTTTTACAAATTGTAATTTAAGACATTATGAACCATATATACTAAAAATTTAACAAAAAATAAATTTTAAAATTTCAAAATTTCATTTATAATTTGTGATGTTTAGGAAATAATGGTTTACAAAAATTTACATACATTTTACATACAATTTTCAATAAAAAACATTTTCATACATTTGTCCCAAAAATCAATACTTTTTCAGAAAAAAAAATCACGAATCTCATCATTGATCCTAAATAACGATTTATTCAGACTTTTTTGCACAATTAAGTAACTTTGAGAAGGCTGCCCAACTGGAGGCTTCGTATATTTTTCCTCATAAAAAAACAAAAAAAATAAGACTTTAAAAAGCCAATTTAACCTGCTCGATTTTTAGATATACTAAATAGTATGTTTAAATCGATCAAGTAAGCATAAAAATCAGTATATTATAATTTGCAAAAATTCAGGTGAATTCTACATCTAATTTCCAAGAAAAAGTATTCCATTGAGTTTTAACGAAAAATTGATAGTTTTTAAGGAAAAAATTCATTAAAATATTGATTTAGCAAAAAATTTGGAAAATTCGAAAAATTCCATCACGATTAAATCCTGACCCCTTTGACCTCGACCGCTAAAATTTTTTTTGTATATTTTGGGTATCAAATAGAACATTTTCACAGATTTTTGACAAATTCTATTTTTTTGTTAGGTGAGTTGACGTGAAACGTCCCATATATATTCATTTTGTAGAGCTATAGAAAATAATATTCTTACAGTCATTATTCTTACAACTAGCACAAATATATCTTCAGCATCTTTTTGCTCAAAACCTCTTGCCACCCCTATTGAAAAAATCCACCTGAATTCCAACGTAGATTACCCATAAGGAAATACACGTGGGTTTTAAATGTATTCCATGTGGATTTTATAAAAGCCATTTTTATATAATAAAACCCTCGTAGACTGTTAAGAGGCGGTTGGAACCAAATCGGCGACTTAGTTCAGTGCTTACTATAAATGCTTATAATGATTTATTTATTTATTTGCACGGTAAAAATATAGTCATTCCCTCTAACCATAATCATAATGAATAATTTGAAACGGTTACAGCAACAAAAAAATATAAAATATTGTCATGAAGCGAAAAATGCTAAATTAAAATCTATTGCATGCAAATAACAGCCGCATCGACTATTAGATGGCATTTTTCGCTTTATGACATTATTTTTTTTTATTTTTTTCACTGAAACTGTCTCAAATTATCCTTTATATACATGGTTAGAGGAAATGACTATATTTTTGCCGTGAGAATGAATAAATGAATTATTGTAAGCATTGAACTAAGTCACCGATTTGATTCCGACCGCCTCTTAAAGAATCCATATGGGTTTCATGAAATCTATGTGGACTTGCAAGGAACCCGCATAGATTTTATAAAACCTGTGTTAATTTTATGTACTTATCGTGGATTTTTAAGAAATTCATATAGATTTTATGAAATCTATGAGATTTCATGAAACCTATGTGGATATTTAAGATTTGGATATCCACGTGGATTTAAATAAAAATTCACGTTGAAATCCATATTTATATTTTGATTAGGAAATAACACTATTTATTTCGCATTCAAAATAAAAACCAAAAACGAGGTAAACCTCGTAGTTTCCGCTCTTTGAAGATCAGAAAGCTTCTACAATTCATTTGGAAGTATTCTGGTCTTATATATCTGCGACTTCGAAATTTATATGATGAATCTCAAACTTTAGAGAAACGCCACCTTGTAACTTACAGTCGAATTGATGATTGATTGCATTGATTCTATTTTGAATCTATAGGTGGCGTTTTTGTAAGTTTTACGATCCTTCATACAAATTTCAAAGGTGCAGATATATAAGGCCAGAATACTCTTACTAGGAGAGCGTCACATCTCCGGAACACGGATTTTGCTCAAACTTCGGGATAAGTTTCCAGATGACAAAACATGGAAAAAGCTAAAGTTATAGTCACAAACGCTCAATATTCCTTTAGTTACAGACAATTAAAGAAAATCACTAAAAAAGTCACTAGACTTTTTAAGACTTATAGCTCTTAATCATCGATAGCTATGAGCTTGAAACTTTTTTAAATGAAAGCTGAGCTCAAATCCTTTCAAAACAGTAGTTATAACATATCAAAATATTATTTTTTTCTAAAGTTATAGCATAATAAAGATTGGATCTAATTTTAGCTTTTATTATTAATTAAATTAATAATAAGAAAGATAGAGAAATAAATCAAAAATAAATTAAAATCCATTTAAATATTTAAAAAGAAAAATATAAATGATTAAGAAAAAGAAAATAATATTAATTAAAAGAAATAATAAATAAATGATCCAAAGCTAACCTATCCTTATGCACTAAGTGATAATGTTCGTGAGAGGAAGCAGGACGGGTACTGCGGACTGGTGATTAAGTTCAAACACGATAATGTTGGTTTTTAACTCAAAGTATCCTTTCTTTTATATTTATTAATAAAAAAAGATAAAAAGAATAACAAAATGATTACAACGCCGATTTCAGTAATACTTAATAACAAAAACAAAAATAAAAATTATGATTGAGTGAAATGACATTTCGCACGTTGCGAAGGAAAAAGAAAAAGATTTTTAGTTCTCTCCTTGACCGCTAGGTGGCGCTATGTCGTATTTATCGGCTGTAACAAATAAAAACAGAAAGGAAATACAATGGTTAATTATTTAACAAAGTAACCTTGGCGGGTAAATTCGCGACCTACTTTATCGGCGGAGTTCGGCGCGGTCGGTAACGGAGTCAGGTAAGGTAATACAGGAAAAACTAGGATGGTAACCCTCTAAACCATAACTGGAGAAGAGGGGGGAGGCTTTTGGTCGAAGACCAACGGAGGACTCTACCCCGACCAGCGATGGTGGAGGTAGTAACTAGGAGTCAGTGTCGGGCAATCCCACCCTTACACTGACGGATAGCTAGGATACTATGCCGGGCAATCCCACCCTTACATAGCTTAAGACAGGAGTAATAGGAAAGGATAACTCCCACTGTGCCGAGCAATCCCACTCTTACACAGAGGAAGGGGAGAGAGTCTGATGCTGGCTCGGCGGCTCGCTTATATATGCTATGGAGCTCGCTATTCCCGTTGCGGGAGTAGCGCCTCGTAGCGGCTGAGCGCAGGTACTGCGTCTAGCGCGATTTTTGAATCGTCGCAACCGACATAGAGTTCTACCTTATCTACATTTAAATTATGAATTTTAATAAAAATTAAACTATTCATGACTGAAATTCGTAGGAGAGGCACATTTTTAACATGCCAAAGAATTTATTGCAACTTTAAAAGGCAATATAAGGATAAAAATAAAAGCTAAAACTGCTTAAGAGCAGGTCGAATATATCTGTCCTTTTCTAATCGAAGAATTGAGTTTTTCGTAATAACTAATAATTTTGGCAAAAAATAAAGAGATAACCCCATCTTGTATTACAAGAAGCAATATTTTCTTTGATAAGAAAGAATTAATTTTATTGTTTTATTTTCAAAAAAACCTTGAAAAACTTGAAACATAGAGGTTAGGGTAAAGAATTTGGTTTTTCAAGGTTTTCTTGAAAACGAATAGATAAAATCAATTATTTTTCATCAAAGAAAATATTTCTTTTTGTGATATGAGATGGGACTATCTCTTTATTTTTTGCTAAAGTTATTAGTTATTGCAAAAAAATAATTCTTTGATTAGAAAAGGACGGAGATATGTGACCTCCTCTTAATAACGTTTTTAATTAACTTTTTAACGTAGTTATGAATAATCGTATTATGCAGTTTTTGTCTTTATTTTCACTTTTATTCTGTCTTCTAACGTTGCAATACATTCTTTAGAATGTTAGAAATGTGCCTCTTCTATGAATTTTAGTCAAATATAGTTAAATTTTTATTAAAATGCATAATTCAAATGTAGATAAGTTAGATCTCTGTGCCGGTATGAGGACACCCCTTAAGAGCTATAAGTTTAAAAAGTCTAGTAACTTTTTTAGTGATTTTCTTTAATTGCCTGTAACTGAGGAAATATTGAGCGTTTGTGACTATAACTTTAGCTTTTTCCATATTTTGTCATTTGAAAAATTATCCCGAAGTTTGAGCAAAATCCGTGATTCGGAGATGTGATACTCTCCTAGTTAGTTGAATCAAAGAGCTGAAATAACAAGGTTAACCTCGTTTTTGGTTTTTACTTTGAATACGAAATAAATATGGAATCATTTCCTATTCAAAATATCCATATGGATTACCACGTGGGTTTTCATTTAAATCCACGTAATTTACCTAATAATCTATATGGGTTTTGAACTATCTACATAGATTTCATGAAATCGACATGGATTTTTTCACGTGGGATTCAACGTGAGTAATCTACGTAGATTCCTATGCGAATTTATGGAACCCATGTGAAACCTACGTGGACTTTTTTAATAGCGATCAGACAAGCCTTTTTTTAAATATGTCCATCAACTTCCTTTGCTCTAAATATCTATCTACTATTAATAATTTTCTTTCCATCAGGTTTTGGTATTATTGTCCATGTATTATTCTTTTGTAATGCATCTAACACTTCATCGATTGCATCTCTTCAACCCATTCTAACTGCTTCATCAAAATCTCTTGGTGTATTTTTAGTTGAATTTGTAAAATATAACACTGAATCTTGTCCATCCAATATAGAATCTTTTGAATTTTCAGATACTTTTCTTGTTCTTGAACTTTTTCTAGTACTTTTTATTTCATTATTTTTATTCTGAATTAAGGTTAAGTCATCGCTCTCCGGTGATTCTTGGTCACTTTGATTATGCTTTTCATCTCTATTCTTGTCTTTACAATTATTTTGTTCCAGAAAATCATTATCTTGGTCTTCTTTATCACCGTCACACTTTTTACTTTCTTCTGCTTCTTTGTCTGAATTATTCAAAGAAATATATGCTGTACCATTGACAAACTTGCTTACTTCAAATTTCACATGTCTTAAAATAGAAATTTCATTAGTTTCTAAATCAAATAATTTGTAATTCACAACCAACAAATACTAACTTTTTACTTTTTCTTGACAGTTTATTTCTAAATTGTCTTGGTACTAATTCAAATGCTGTACATCTTAAAATTTTAGCATGTTTTAAATTTGTATTTATACCTGACCAGTTTTCTAATGAAGTAGTATCGTTCATTTTACTATTTGGTGTTCTGTTTAATATATAGGTGGCTGCATATACTGTTTCAGCCCATAAATAATCAGGTGCATACACTTCTTGCAGCATTAAGCAAGCACTTATTGTTCTCATTAACCGACTTCAAAAAGGAGGAGGTTCTCAATTCGACTGAATTTTTTTTTTTCTTTTTTTTTTCTTTTTTATGTCTGTTACCTCATAACTCCGTCATTTCTTAACCGATTCGAAAAAACTTTTTCTTATCTGATAGAGAATGTCTGCAGAAAGGTCCCATACATGTCCTATAATTATTGGGCCAATATTCGGTTTGTATGACCCAATTATCAAATTAAGAAAAAAACCGAGTGTTTTGTTTTCTCATTTACCTCCCTTATACTTCGCCTACTCTCTCTCTCTCTCTCTCTCTCTCTCTCTCTTACCTGAGCTTGAATATGTATATATGCACACATAACGACACTGTGCTGTTGAGCCTTCTTTCTTTCCTGCTATATATTGCTTGGTGGTGTACTAATGCATACGTTATGAATTAATAATGAAAGTTTAATGTAATTAGTGGGTCTACCTATATTTGCGTTTTTAGTAAGGGGATTCACTAGAAGATAGAAAATAAAAATTTTTTAACAAAAATAAACAATTTAAAAAATTTTTAATAAATAAAAACCGACTTTAAAAGTATCGAATGAAAACAAAATTTTTTACAAAAAATAAGATTTTAAAAACATTGCACTAAAAAATGACAAATAAAAAATTTTTAACAAAAAAAAACCGACTTAAAAAAATGCACTGAAAAGTAACAAATAATTTATTATCTTTAGAAATCATACAAATAATTGGTAAAATACAATTTTAGAAGTCGGCGTCTAATTCTAAATCTGTGGTGCGTAAGCAGAACGACTTAGTCCATTTTTTCAAAAATAACGTTTACATTCATTGTTAAAAAATAACGTTTGCATTCATTGAGGAATTAGACGCCTACTTCTAAAATTGTATTTTACCAATTATTTGTATGATTTCGAAAGATAATAAATTATTTGTTACTTTTCAGTGCATTTTTTGAAGTCGGTTTTTTTTTTTGTTAAAAATTTTTTTTTGACACTCCGTGCGAGAAGCTCGATTTCGCACACGCTGTACAAAGTGACACGTGCGAAAATGGAGCTTCTCACACGTCGTATCAAAAAATAGTGTTCGATACTCGTGCGAGAAAGTGATTTCTTACTCGTGTGACCTTTTCACCCTCGCTTCGCTCGGGCGCAAACCGCCACACGAGTAAAAAATCACTTTATCGCACTAGTACCGAAATATACTATTTTCTTTCTCAACTCTTACATTTTGCTTTGGAGTATAGGAAAACACTACTGTAAGCCAAATTCCTTAATCTTTTAAAAATTTTTTAAAATTTGTATCTTTAAATTCACCACACCATTATTCATTCTTATAGATTTTATTCTCTTTCCATAATTGTAACACATATTAATAAACTTTTTGATTTTTTCTATATTATCAGACTTATGTTTCATAAATCTAATGCCTATAGTGACAAAAATCATCTTTACGAATCAAAAAATAATGATAACCACTTACTGATAGCTCTTTAATAATACCACTTAAATCAAGATGTATTAGTTCTCCAGGTTCATTACCTCTTACATCACACTTTTTAAATACTTGTTTACATTGTTTATCAAATGTACAACCTCCTCAGAATTTATTATTCTTATTTTTCATTTTTATCCCATCAACAACTTTCAGTACATCTTTAAAAAAATTTGTAATAATGTGTGCAAGTCTACGATGCTATGTATCTGAATTTGAAATATAATTTATTTGATTATACATTTCAGTCTCAATCTGTAAATATGATATATTATTATTGTTTATTGCTTCAATTACCAGTCTATCACCATCAAATATTTGTGCAATGTTTGAATTTCTAACAATATTTAGTCCTTGGCTATGTAATGCACCTTCAGAAAATAAATCTCTTTTTAATTCAGTTATATATTTCCGCATGTATTATGCATTTATTGCTTCTATCCGCTAACCATTGATAAAAGAACGTATATTCACTGAACCTTTACCACGTGTTTCTAACACTGTACTATCATCAAGATAAATATCTTCACTTCTTTCATATTCTTGAAAATTATTCAAAAATTCTCTTCTATACGTCATGTGATACGAAGCACCATATTATTTTTGTTACCATTCTTATCTGAGTCACTGTTTTTCTTTTTAGAGTTATTATTATTCTCATGCCAACAATCTTTGCATAATGACCATATTTGTCACTAATAAAACACTAAAATTTTTTATTTTTATGATTGGATTTATACTTATTCTCTGCTAATAGAGAATTATCAAAGCTTTCCATTACAGTCAAACTTGACACTTCATCTAATAATTTAGAGGTTGAGTTATTTAAAGTCTGCTTATTTTTATCCATAGATAACTAAGCTTGTCCGAATGTCTTATACTTCATGGAAAATGTACTTAAAATCTTTGTGATCACTGTATTATTAGTTTTCTATTCATCCACATCTTTCAAATCTTGAGCCAAATTTTCTACTTTATTTATAGACTGTACACGGAGAGACTTTTGCCTCAATAAACTTGACACGCGCCCTCACTAGAAAAAGTGATACTTCTGCTACGTAAATCATATGTATTGCCTTACATTTTATAATGCATGCATCACTTTTTTTCGTGCATTAATCGTAAAACACAGCGCAAGGTGGCGCCGCATCGATATTTATCTTGCATATTCCAAAAATATTGTGCATGCGCGCCACCTTGTAGAGCGTTTCTAAAACGCACTATCTTTTATGGTGCAAAAGTCTCTCGGTGTAATAAAGACTTATCTTTTGTTATTTTTTATTGATAAAATTTTTCAAATAGTGACATTTTTGCAAACTCTAATTTTTGCTTACGAACTCTACCCAATTTGTTTATTGTTTGCTTTACTGTTGTGCAATTTGTAATCAAAGTTACTTGACTAAAATCAAGTGCTGATGAAATTACACATAATGACAATGCATCTTTCTTATTCCACACTTCAAGCTGAGTTACTTCTGTTGATTTTACTACATCATCATTTATGTGTTTGAAAATTCCTTTTGCTTTCAAAGCACACTTAACTCCAAATTTTCATTGTAGATAATTCTTTCTTTTGAATTTTTGAATAGTGACTAATTCATTTGGTACAGACCTTTTTTCTTTCTATATTTGAGAAATTTTTTTTTCAATTTTCTTCAACTCCTTTCAGTCTTTTTTATAGAGCTTTTACACACTTCTGGAACTTTTTTTCCAAATTTAAGATTAGGCTATTATTGATACCCACGGCCACGCAACATGCCAATATTTTACATCGAAAATAAAGCACATGCTTTAAATTAAAGCAATCAATCCTTATATTGACAATCCATCCAGCTTTAGGCTCATAACCTATAATATTTAGTGATAACAACACAGTAATTATGTTTAACTGTTAATTTATTAACTCTGAGAAGCATAAAAGAATACATAAGAGAAAAAATGTGCTGCTACACATAACCGACTTATTTTTCTCAGACAAACGTGGTTCTATCTACATCCAACGTTACCGACTCAACATTCTATATGTAGTTGAGTTTTTTCAACTATATTGAAACAGCAAGATTATTAAGTCATATATAGATACATCCACAAAACTTTTAGATTTGGATATGACTTTTTTAAAATAATTTTTGATTAGTTACGATTCTGTTACATTCAAATGCACACACTTTTATCTGACCTCACATTGTTTATTTTGAATCTAAGAAACAAACCGGCTTATTTGTTGTGCCACATTGAACAGTACATCCAATGATTTATAAAATTTTTGCATAAATAGTATAAAATAGAGCAAAATTTTTCAAGTTTTATGGAATTTCAAATTATGCTGTTCAAATAATCTTAAAAAAAACTATAGGACTATTTTCTTAACTCGAAAACAAAAAAATTTAAGCCTAGATAAAGTCATGTGCGATATTAGACGACTAAGTAATTAAAATTAACCCCGTTTACAAAACCCAACTAGAATACTAATTGGAATTTTATGGATATTCATGATGGAATTCTAATTGGAATTCCAATGAGATTTACGCTTGTAAATGATTTTGCTTTTTCACATTAATTCAGAGATAGAAAAGTTCTTTACGCCAACCAACATTATTAACCCTAAAAATAAGCGAGAGAAGCGTACTTCATTCCTGCAAATTCAGAGGATGAAAAGTTCTCTACGCCCGTCAACATTAATTACTCTAAAAATAAGCGGGAGAAAAATACTTTTCTCCCGCAAATTCAAATTCTTTTGAATTAGGCGGAAGAAGCGTACTTTTTTCTTGCAAATTAAGAGGGCAGGAAGTTCTTTACACCCGCCAACATTGATAACTCTAAAAATAAGAGACAGAAAAGTACTTTTCTCCCACAAATTCAATTTCTCTCAAATCAAGCGGGGAAGCCTACTTTTTTCTTGCAAATTCAGAGGGTAAAAAGTTCTTTACGCCCGCCAACACTTAAGGTAAAATCAGATGGAGCGGAAAATAGGCGACGGAACGTCACAGAACCTCAATTCCGCATCTTTGTATTCCGCCAACGGAGTAAAGACGACGTAATAGACGACATCAATTTTTATTTTGTTTAAAAAAATTATTAGTGCTTCAATAACCTCACGTAATATTTTTAATTTGCTTTCCATAGCTGTACTTTTAATTTCAATCAAACTTTTAAATTCTATTTTGGTTAACTATTTGTTTAAACAATTTCAAAAAGTCTGTGACGCTTCTATTATCCCGTCAAATTTGTTTCCCTATATTCACATGGAGCGGAATAGAAGTTCTGTGACGTTGATTAGCAATTTTGTAATTAAAAAATAATGATGTTGATTGAAATATTTGGTTATAATAACAAACTATACTTTATTTTTATAAAAAAAGAATCTCATTACAATAACAATAGGTGATTATTTCCAACTTTTTTAACATTTTTGTTGTTAATTTAAAATTCGCGGATACATTTGTATGCTATTTTTAACAATTTTTCAGCTACATTCCGCGCCATGTGAACATAGGGAAAAAATTTGACGGAAAACAAGGTGACGGAATGAATGTTTCGTGACGTTCCGTCGTCTATTTTCCGCTCCATCTGATTTCACCCTTATTACTCTAAAAACAAGCAGGAAAAAAATACTTCTAGAAAGAAAAAAGTAGGTTACTCCTGCTTGACTTAAGAGAAATGAAATTTGCGGAAGAAAAGTACTTTACTCTCGCCATTTCACCTCCCGTGGAGTGTATACTATTTTTCGCCATACCCGGAACGAAACTATGACTTTTGTTTTTTGGCAACAGGAGGACAGTCGTAGTTTCGGTCAGGGTATGGAGAAAAATTAATATTGTTTGGTGTTGAGACCTTTTCGCTCTCATAATTTGCAAGAAAAAAGTACGCTTCTTCTGCTAAATTTAAGAAAAATTGTATTTACAGGAGAAAAGTACTTTTTTCTGCTCATTTTTAGAAAAATTACGCCCTCTTAATTCGCAAGAAAAAGTTCGCTCCTCCCGCTTTATTCAAGAGAAATAAAATTTCTCGCCCTAGGGTGGGAATGTACTATTTTGCGCCCGCTTGACAAGCATAGAAAATCGAGATTTGCGCCCTGATGGTCGAAAAAGTACTTTTCTTTCGAAAATTCCATTTCTCTTAAATCAAGCGGGGAAAGCTTATTTTTTCTTGCAAATTCAGAAGGCAAAAAGTTCTTTATGCCCGCCAACATTAATTGCTCTAAAAATAAGCAGGAGAAAAGTACTTCTATCCCACAAAATTTAATTTCTCTTGAATAAAGCGGGAGGAGCGAACTTTTTTCTTGCGAATTGAGAGGGCGAAAACTTCTTTACGCCTGCCAATATTAATTTTTATATAAATGAGCAGAAAAAAAGTCCTTTTCTCCTGCAAATACAATTTCTCTTAAATTAAGCGGAAGAAGCGTACTTTTTTCTTGCGAATTGAGAAGGCAAAAAGTTCTTTACACCCGCTAACATTAATTTCTTTAAGAATAAGCAAGAGAAAAGTACTTTCATTCCGCGAATTTAATTTCTCTTAAGTTAAGCGGAAGAAGCGTACTTTTTTCTTGCAAATTATGAGGGCGGAAAGTTCTTAACGCCTGCTAATATTAATTTTTTTTTAAATAGGCGGGAGAAAAGTACTTTTCTATCGCGAATTCCATTTCTCTTAAGTCAAGCGGGAGAAGCCTACTTTTTTCTTGCAAATTCAGAGGGCAAAAAGTTCATTACCTCCGTCAGCATCCATTACACTAAAAATAAGTGAAAGAAAAGTACTTTTGTCTCGCAAATTAAATTTTTCTTAAATTTAGCGAAAAAAGCGTACTTTTTTCTTGCAAAATCAGAGGGGAAAAAATTTTTTACATTCGCCTATATTAATTTCCCTAAAATTAAGCGGGTCCAAAGTACTTTGCTACCGCAACTTCAATTTCTCTTTAATCAAGCGGGAGGAGCTCAATTTTTTCTTGCAATTTCATAGACCGAAATTTCTTTACGCCCACCAAAATTAATTACTTTGAAAATAAGCGGGAGATAAGTACTTTTCTTTGACAAATTCAATTTCTCTCACATTAAGTGAAAAAAGCGTACTTTTTTCTTGCAAATTCAGAGAAAAAAAAATTTTTCACGTTTGCCAATATTAATTTATCTAAAAATAATCGGGAGTAGAGTACTGTATTTCCGGAAATTCCATTTCTTCTAAATCGAGCGGAAAGAACCTACTTTTTTCTTGCAATTTCATAGACCAAAATTTCTTTACGCCAGCCAACATTGATTACTTTGAAAATAAGCGAGAGAAAAGTATTTTTTCCCGCAAATTCAATTTTTTCTTAAATTAAGTGGAAGGAACGTAATTTTTTCTTGCGAATCCAGAGGGCGAAAAGTTCATTACGTTTGCCAATATTTAATGACTATTAAAATAATTCAGAAAAAAGTACTTCTTTTCCGCAAGAATTATTTTTTTTAATTAAGCGGGAGAAGCGTGTATTTTTCTTGCAAATGTAGAGAGCGAAAAGTTTTTTACATCTGTTGACACATTAATTACATTTTTCCCGCTTATTTTTAGCAGAATTAATGGTGGCGGACGTAAAGAACTTTTAGCTCTCTGAATTTGCAAGGAAAAGGTACGCTTCTCCCGCTTAATTTAAGAGAAATTAAATTCTGTGGGAGAAAAGTATTTTTTTGCCGCTTATTTCCAGAGAAGTTAATGTTGACGAGCGTAAAGAACTTTTCGCCCTCTGGATTCGCAGGAAAAAAGTACGCTTCTCCCGCTTAATTTTAGAGAAATCGAATTTGCGAAAGAAAGGTACTTTTCTTTCGCTTATTTTTAGAGAAATTAATATTAACGGGCGTAAAAAACTTTCCACCCTCTGAATTTGCCAAAAAAGTATGCTTCTCCCGCTTGATTCAAGAGAAATTAAATTCTGCGGGAGATAAAAACTTTTCTCCTGCTTATTTTTAGAGTAATTAATATTGACGGGCGAAAGAACTTTTTGCCCTCTGAATTCGCAAGAGAAAAGTACGGTTCTTCTGCTTAATTCAAGAGAAATTGAATTTACGGGGTAAAAGTACTTTTCTTCCGCTTATTTTCAGAGTAAATAACGTTGAAGGACGTAAAGAACTGTCCACCCTTCGAATTCGCTAGAGAAAAGTACGCTTCTTCTGCTTAATTCAAGAGAAATTGAATTTGCAGGATAAAAGTACTTTTCTTCCGCTTATTTTCAGAGTAATTAATGTTGACGGACGTAAAGAACTTTCCGCTCTTCGAATTCGCAAAAGAAAAGTACGCTTCTCCCGCTTAGTTCAAGAGAAATTGAATTTGCGGGTGAAAAGCACTTTTTTCCCGCTTATTCTTACAGTAATTTATGTTGGCGGGCGTAAAGAAGTTTTCGATCTCTTCATTTGCAAGAAAAAGAGCGCTTCTCCCGCTCAATTTAAAAGAAATTACATTCTGCGGAGAAAAGTATTTTTCTCCCGCTTATTTTTAGATCAATGAATGTTGGCGGACGTAAAGAACTTTTTGCCCTCTGAATTTGCAAGGAAAAAGTAGGCTTTCCCCGTTTCATTTAAGAGAAATGGAATTCGCGGAAGAAAAGTATTTTTTTGACCCTCAGGGCGCAAATCTGGATTTTCTATGCATGTCAAGCGGGCGCAAAAGAGTACATTCCCGCCCTAGGGCGGAATGTATGAATGTATGAATTTCTTTTCTCTGAATTAAACCTAAAAAATAGATTTTTTTTAATTTTATGTCGTACTAAAATTTGCAGGTAAATTATTTGTCACTGCCAAAATAAGGGAAATTTTCGATAATTGATTTTCCTAGTATAGTTTTAATTTTTAAGCATTTTTAAAATTAAATAAAACAATTTTTTTTAAATAATTATATTTATTTAGTTAATTAAATCTCGAAAACTACTCTATGGATTTGCTTCAAATTTCGCATACAATTGATTTTGTCTAACTAGACAGGAAGCTATTAAAAATTGGTTTTCGTCGTGTAGTTTGGTTTTAGAACCATTTAACAATTTGAAAAAAATGTAGATTTATCATTCTTTTTTACGTAAATTATTCTATGAATTTGCTTTCAAATTTGCATGGAACTTATGTATAACTACCAGAAAAACAATGACTTTTGAAAATCAAGTTCCATCTAGATAATTTTTAGATTTTTGAAAAAAAATTTCATTTACGATTTTTCTTCTATTCTACGTAAATTACTCGATAGATTTGCTCCAAAATTTGTATACTAGTTATTCGCTACTGCTTTTATAAAACAAGCTGTTGAAAAATAATTTTCTGAGCTTAATTCTTCGTGTTAGGAGCTTTTCCGGATTAGCAAAAGCCCTTCACAATATTTTTACAAACTAAAGAATATGATAAGTTCAAAATTGTAAAGTATTAGGGTGAGATATCATTTATTGTTCACGTGTTGCATGGTCAGCACAATGGTCACGTTGATGATATCAAAAATGTTACTCGATATTTTTTTAAGCGAAGGTAACATCTTTAATACATTAGATTTTACAAAGTTATAAAATCTAATTAAAAATTTATTAAGTAAATTAATTAAATTAAAAATTTATTTGTGTCACTTAACACCCTCCCTTACTTAGAATAACTGTCGTCTCTGACCGTTGCGAACCATCCATCAAAGCATCAAGAAGCGCCATACAAAACGGCCTGTAAACAATTGGAATAATTTATAATAGTAAAAAAAATTGAAATACAATGAGTACTGAATTAATAATGAAATAAATGAAAGACAAATTTCACAAAAAGTAGAAAAAAAAATTAATTTTTGATTTTTAATTTTTTTTGTTTGTGCTGATTGTTGAAGATCTTCGATGTAATCGATTGTTCATCGGTCTTCGTAGGAGGAGCGGGGTCCTCTTCCTTTAGCTCCCTCTACAGGTAGGTTGATTTTTGTTTTTATCGTTGCCCCAAATTTAGATGGATGGTAGTTCTTTTGGTTGAACGTTTCGTTTTGGTATCCATCCTGGTTATTGGTCGGCAAATAATGAATTTAGCACAAGCTGGTATTTCGTCAAGTAATGATCTAATTGGTCGTTGAGATGATATTTAAAACAGTAGAAATTGCTGGTTATAGATATTGTATTTTTAATGAAAATATGTCCCTTTTCATGCTTGATGAGCAGGAACAGTCGGATAAGGATTAATTTGTTTAAGCTTGTAGTGTTAGTGCTGAGGTAAATTAAGCTTGACAGTTAATATACCACCCTTTTTATGTACAAGTTTTGTGGTTTTTACTCGATGATTTAAGCATTAGATAGGATCCATAATTAACCAGGGTTGGTAGCCTGGTATGTTATCATTGCTATCATTCACTATTTGGTCATACACTCTTACTTTTTCTTAAAAATTGAGATTGGAATGGAAATAAAGTCGGTATTTCTGTGATAACGCGAACTGCTTACTTGTCCTCGTTAGTCATTAGTCCAGTCCATTATATAGTTAATTAAAAAAGTCATGGATGGTAGATGGGATAATAAGTCATAAAGTCAAAATAAAAGTCAAATGCAAGTTTATTGTCAGTAGTTTCAACGCTTAAACACTCTTGTAGGGAGGTGGCAACTGGGTGTGCACTCAACCTTTAATTACAAGTTAATTCCAACTATATGGTGGAATTCCAATTTTGTGTTCTGCATTTGTTTTATTTTAAAACAAAGAAGGAATATGCAGTTTTATTAAGATTTTGGTTTACGATTTCCCAATTATTTATTGTTGATACTATACCTCGGCCGAGGAATTTCATTGAGTGATTTTGACATAGTCTAGTAGAGTTTAATACGTCTAAAACTGTCACAGCTGAATAAGGTGTTGGCGGGTTAAAGGTGCATTGGTTAATGCAGTCTATAAAGTCGAGTAGAGTCTAGTACAAATTTTTATTTGTAAAAGTCGAATAATGATTAAGGAAGGTTGGATGGTCAGTTTAAACCCCTTTTTTTCTCTTCTTGGTATTTACTTATGGTTCATTAGTCTATGTGCATGCCAGACAATGGCTATATAAAAAAAAATAGGTTAGTGATAATTTTCTTTTTTTTTTTCTAAATGTGAGGCTACAGCTGTCAGTTTTCCGTACACGGAAAAAGGAAAATACCTGAAAAGAATGTACTAATTTGAGTCAGTACTAGAAAGAATATTACCAGTCGTTTTTTAATTGATACTCAGTATATATTTTAAAACGACCTATATAAGTACATTTTTTAACGCGACTCGTCCCAAGAATTGTGTGGTATAGTACCGAATTTTTCCGTACTACGGGACTAAATTATCTTTTACTAACATAGTATACATAAAAAGTTATATACAAACTTACGATGTATAGTATTTCGAGGTTAGGTTTGTCAAGCTTGATCTAACTTTCAATCCAAGTTTATAAAAGAAATAAATTCAAATGACTTTTTATTTTAACAAAAATAATTGTACTAACATAGCTATAGCGCGGATAAGTTAGAATATTTGTTTGATTAATGAATTTAAAAAGATGTCAACAAAATAAAAAAAGCAAAAATCGATTCTAACAGCTCTGACATCCTGTTAAGTTGAAAATTAATTATTAGTAATTTAAAAGGGTTATATATTATAAAAATGATTTTAGAATCATCAATTTTTAATTCTAGTATGGGAAAATCAGTTCTATATATAGCAATTATATTCTCTGCAAAATTTTACCCCTGGATCGGATAGGTGAAATATCAGTCCTAGTACCGAAAAAATAGGTACTACGTAACGGAAATTCATGCACTCAGTTCGTAATATAGTTATGCCAGCATTAGTAGTTAAAATTTGAAGTATAGTATTGATTAAAATTATACTATTACATTTTTTTTTCAATACTTTATCACAGAAATAATACATACTACGTGTAGTATTGATTTTAATGGTATTTACCTTTTTCCGTGTATACATCACTTGGTCCTTGCAATGAGTGGAAGTTGAGTTTCTGAAACAGTATGATCATTAATCAAATTCCCTAGTCGCGGCTTTTAATTTGTCCACATGTTTACACATTAATTTTCCGTTCGGTAATTCTAGCAAAACGTTATTATGCCCTAGTGTTTTTACTATTTTTAAAGGTTTTAAATAGTAAGCGTCAAACTTTTATCTTCGAGGTTCATTTTTTACATAAGCATAGTTTCCCACAATGGGTTTAAATTCCTTCATACGTTTGTCATAGTAATCTTTAGTTCTAGTTTTGGTCTTGATGAGTTTATGTCAAGCGTCCATTTTCATCTCGTGTAGTCTAGTAATCAAGTCTCGTAAATATTGGTTGTAGGTAGCCAGGCGTTCCTCTTTGGGTATGTGAAGAGGGAATCAAGCAAGTCTGCCATACACTAGTTCAAAAGGAGTATATCCTGTAGCCGAATGTACACTAGTGTTGTAAGTAAAAGCGGCAAAAGGAGCTAGTTGTCGTTTGTGGTCGATATCCTGAGGAATGTAGCTGGGCTATCTTGAATATTTTTAGCAGCATTCCTATTATTTCTAAAATAAGACTGGTTTCTCTGTCCAAAAGTATGGCTCGAGGAGCTCCGAATTGGTAGATCAAGTGTCTGGCTAGAGCATCAGCTATGGTAGTCGCTCTTGGATTTCGTAATGGAGTCACTATGACAAATTTGGTTAATATTGTGTTATGGTTATAAAAGTGTCGGTAATAACCATCGGTGGTCTTCATGTGATTCGGTCAATTTTTCTTTCCTGGCAGGTGGAACAGTCTCTAATGAAGTTTAGAATGTCATTTCTCATTCCCGGCCAATAGTACCTTTCTTGAACCTTGGCATAAGTTTGATTTACACCCTTATGTCCTCCAATTAGACTAGTATGTAAGTTAGTCAGTACATCTCTTCTTTCGTCTTCACTTTAGTACTCGGTCTTTCCGTAGCATAGAGTTAGTTGTATGTCTGTTCCGTTAAATTTATGTCTTAGTAGATATATTAAAGTCCCAGGCTCTAAATTTTCTGTAAGCTTACTGTGCCTAGACACTCTCATAGTGTGTATATTTCTGTTAAGTAGAAGTAACTTCAGTCTATTTAAAGTTTGTTTGAGTAACTCTGTGTCCAATGAATCGTGGTGTTTATTTTTCAGAATTACTGTCATTACATGATACTTCCTGTAAGGAGTTACCAATATTAGTCCAACTTTTGGTTTTAATTGTTTCATATCCATCAGACTAATTGCATTAATGTCACTAAGCAAGGATGTGAGGGGGTCATGCTTATCACAGTCACAGGTCATAAAATGTAACCAATTGTCTGATTTATATGTTAGACAATGCAGTGAAGAAATTACATTTTTAACGGTCTTTTGCTTTTCTTCATCTGATGTTGAAGGTTCGATTCTATAAGTTGTTCATTGTTAGGTTTCTCCAAGGTAGTATGTCAATCAATGGCTGAAAAAGAGTTATAGAATTATTGGGTTCCTTCGTAAAATTTATGTCAATGGCCTCGTCTGAGTTGTCCTTTTCTGGGATGGTTTCTAAATCTGGGAATCGTACACTTTTTTTAACAGTTTTGGGAGTGCTAGATTGCGATGGAGGTTGCGTTCTTATACTTGGGGTCACCGAAATCGCTCGATATTTTGGCACGTTAATTATCGAGTCATAGCATTCCTCCGTGACAGCATCTGTCCCAGCTTGCTGTTCTCTTTCTATCTCACTCTCTGCGTCGGTTAAACGTTGAGCTATGATACTCGTTGCCGTCCCTAAGAGATGATTAGCTTGTTCCATACTAGGCTAAATTGCATCCTGTCGTTTAGGGGTTTCTTTTCTAGGAACAGTGATTATTTGGTCCTGCTATTGCTTTGCTGTCGTTAGTTTGATTGGTGATTCTTTATTTAAGAAAGGTTCGCTGCTACATCTTATCAATGGCGTAAGCCCTTTTCTTTGTACTTTTGGTGGTTCATAAATGCCTAAACGTTTGGCTTTTTCGTCTAATTCCATTCGATGTGACATCGAAACTTTATCACCATCAGAAAAATAATCAGGCATTGGTTTTGTCGGTGAGTCGTCTAGCTTCTCCAAAAACACCCAATCGCCCGTATTATACCAGTGATCTCGTGAACTGCCTTCTAACTTCTTGTAAACTCTGTCAACATCACGTCTTATTTGACGTCGATGCTGTGGAGTGAGCTCCTTGTTATGTTGTGATTCGTGGCAGGAAAAATCAGATCTTTGATGAGATTTCTGAAGATTGCCCATGGAATCGTCTATTCCCGTTGAAGATAGCAAGCTGCCTAGTGGTCTTGTAATTGTTTGTCGTGGCTCATCAGTTAAAGATAATTCATCTTCTAAGATAAATTTTAAATAAACCACGGATGCTTCATTATCTCCTTGGTCAGGTAAGTTGCAGTCAGAACCTTCTCCCGTTTCACTGAGTGGTACTGCGCTTAAGTCAATAACATGGTCATTTATATTGGAAACTTGAGGCTGATCAACAGGTTCTATTTGTTCGGCTAATTCTTCACTAGTCTCCGACATTTCTGACTCAGTGGTTTCTAGCTTTCGCAATCCACTCCGTCTGGGATCGACAAGTGGCAATTTTTCATCTTGCTTTCGTGTACCTAAATCACTTTCTGACTCAGAAGTGACTGCAATGGCAATGATTGTCTATGGGTTCTGAGTTTTATCCTTAAACTCTTAGTTTTTGATCCAGTCCCTTCATCGGTGCTGGATAGATCACTGCTAGTTCTTGAAAAACTTCTAGTCTTAGTTTTTTCAGAAACTAATTTACGCGCTCTACTTGCCACTGTTTCTCTGTAAACAGGTCTTTTGGCATAAGTAGGTTTTGGTTTGATGTTAGTCGTGGCTGATGTGATTCGAGATCTGGTTCGTTGTGCAATCACACTATGATCCAATTTAGGACTCTCTTTTTAAGTCTTTGAGCATAGAGGTCGGCCTCGTTTAGAAGTTCTTGATGTAGTTGGTATAGTCGGATCTGCGGTGAGTGGTCTCTGAGAAGTACTTGGTACATTATCTCTTATTTCGGGTGGTGCTTCTGGATTTCCTTAATCACCTGTACCTTTCTTGAGAACAGAAGTACCCTTAATTCCTAGAACTAATACCCTGAGTCTTGGCAAGTTTTCATTAAGTTCTTTTTCTGTAGGCTCTTCCACTGGGTTTTGGCTTAATGCATCTGCATTAGTGTTTAATTTGCCAGGCTTATATTTGAACTTATATGGGTAATCAGTGAATTTCATTATCCATCTCATCAACCTTTGCCCTGGGTCTTTCCGGTTATGCATCCAGTTTAAAGGCTCATGGTCTGCTTGTAATATGAATTCTCTACATAATAAGTAGGGTTGAAAGTGGTGCATTGAATATAGGGCAGCTAAGCACTCCAGTGGTACAATAGTTTCTTTCGGCCTTATTTAGTAGTCGTGATAGAAAGGCTACTGGGTGGTCGAATCCGTCCTTTTCTTGGCTTGGTACTGATCCAATGGCGTAGTCAGAAGCGTCGGTGGTTAAAGTAAACTGTTTCTCGAAATCAGGAAAGATAAGTATTGGTGCTTGCACCAAGTACATATGGTTCCATACGTCTTAATAACTTCGTTAGTGATGCTGCCAAGTTCTGTACTTCCTGTAGGATCAAACTCTAGTTCAGATTTCATAGCGTTTAATTTAACAATGTTTACTGCGGCTCTATTATCTATCATGAATGTCATCCATGGTGATTTGCCTTCTGGAATGTACAACCTTATTGAGGTGGGCTCGTCATCGCAGGATTCTGCTCTTCCAAGTCCTTGATGTAAGTTGGTGTTTGCGATAGCATCAACACTGGTGCTCTCGTCTTTGGTACTGCTTCCATGGGTTGAATCACTTGTCCCTGTGCTACTTGGGAATTGTTCATTCTTGATGCAGGTTGGATGTAATTCGAGTTGTTTTGACTCGTCAACTCCTGCCCGTGACGAGCCGTATTCGAGTTTAAATTGTCGACATCTTGATAATTGTTTGAAGCATGATATCTCCGCACGTTTCCACCTACTGGTTGATGGGCATTTCTACGAGAATAATTGTTGTCACGATAAGCTGGTCTTTGATTTTGATATCCTTCACCTTGGAGTTGATATGGATTAAACAGTCTTTGGACCTGGAATAGTTGATTCTTTCGATTTCTATATCCTGAGTCAGAATAACTTCCATATTGAGATCTACGTTGGTGATATTGAAAGAAAGTATACTCTTGGTTTTGCCGTCGCATAGGTACAAAATGATGGCTTGTTTGCATATAATTATTTCTCGCATAGTTTGGATGATATGGCTGCTGTATGTCGGCTCTTCCTGCTTGTCTTTAATCCAAGTATCCTATATTAAATAGTCTATTGTCCTGTGGCATGTGCCAGTTGTTGAAATTTCTTTTGGCATAGTTAGCAGCTGAGTATTCAGTCCTTTCCTAATCAGGACTACGCAGTTGTGGGTTAAACTTGTAGCGAGTGTCTGGTATGATGTTCAAGTCCATCCTCATTTCTATTCTAACTGTTTCTTCGTAAGCAGTTTGCAAATCTTGTGGCTTGCTATTATCCACTTGTACTGCTACGTCAGCAGGTAGGCCCTTGATAAACAAATCTTTAGCTGTCATTTTCAAAGGTGCAATCATAAAATCAAGCTGTGCTGGTGTTATCGTGGGGTTAGCTTCTTCTAAAAAATGCTTTGCACCGCTTAACAAAATATTAAGTCGATTGAAGAAATCCCTCGTGGCTTCTCCCTGTCTCATTCTTATTTAATTTATTTTAGTCGAATAATATGTATAGTTTTTTCCTGGAGCAAACCTAGTCTTCAAGTGCTTGATTAGACTTTCCACTGTATCAAACGAGTGGCCATAGGTGCAGTCTCGGGCGCTTCCTTGCAACTTTCCCAAAAATGCCCTTACATATTGTATTTCATGTCCTTCTGGAATCTGCATTTTTCCGTTTCTTATATCGTGTATGAATTCTTTCAACGGCATGTTATAACCGTTAAAATTTCTTAGTCCTGTTATAGCGCTTTGCAGCGCGAAGCTGCTAGCCAGTGCTGTCATCATCACAACAGATCCATTATTTTCCTCTACTTTGTTTACCATTTTTTTACAATGGTTTGTCCGTATAATTATTCAATAATACGTCCTAGTAGTCAGTTTAATTCGTAATATGTTTAGTCACAGTATGATATTTAAAACTTGCTATAACTGAAAGTGCCTATCTTTATTTTATTATAACTTTATTTAACACCTGTAAATATCTAACAACTACCAATATTTCTGAATGATATCCCCCCTTACTTAAAAAAAAATCGTCGTCCCAGCGATTTCTAAATTATTAAAAACTGAAGTTTCGTAATTTATTTTTATATTTTAATAATTAATATATAAATTTTTCGAAATTCAATTTCTATAATTTAAAAAATTTTTTTTCTATTAGGCTTTCCTTAAAAAAAAAATTCGATATTTAATGTTAATCCTTGTTCTAGTATTCACTAGTATACAAAAAGAAATTATTATTTCGTAAAAAATTTATTGTAAAAATTTTAAGTCGAAACTGCGTATTTCAAAGTGCAAAGCCAAATCAATAACTTTTTAAATGATTATTTGAATTTTCACTATTATGCTAATTAAAATTTTGTTAGAATAGAAAAGAATATAAAATAAAAAAGTAGATAAAATTTATTCTATTAATTAACTTAATTTAAATTTTAATGAAAATAAAAAAGAAATAGTAAATATAATTAGAAATTTTTAATACAAAATACCGTCTTTAAAAATAAAATTATCGTCCAGAATACTTTATGATAATAAAAATAAAATTTAAACGTAAAAATTAAAAAAAATTTTTTCGATTATGATTGTAATGATTTTAGATAATTATTAACAATTTGAATAATTGTAATTAAATTTGTAAAGCAAATTAGATGTATATTTAATATCAAACAAATATTATTAGACCTCCGTCCGTCGACCTTTTTGTCAAGTCATTAATATCAAGCTGAAACTTTCTAGATCCCTTCATTTCAATGAGTCGGACAAACTTTTTATCTGGCAAAAATCTCGGTAGTGGGGACTAAATCTGCTACAGGCCTTCAAACATGTCGATAATTCCGGGTGCCAAAAATTTACTAATACCAAGTCGATTCTTATTGAAATTTAAAGATTAATTAATGAGAAAGTCGAAAAGTAGATTGTCCGACAAAATTAATGGAGACTATCCGCCAGTCCGACATACTGAAAATGTTGGAAATCCCTACTCAAAAAAGTGATTAATACCAAGCTAATCTTTTTTTATGGGTAAATTAAAGTTAATGTAATATAACCGTAACGTTGTCCAACAAAATTAATGGGGATGTGCGCCAGTCCGACACGCTAAAAATGTTGATAATACCTACTCAAAAAAGTGATTAATATCAACCTAATTTCTATTTATTTAGTAATAAAATAATGTTTTAAACGTGATTCTACAACTGTCCGACAAGAAATGTGAGGAATACTAATAAAAATCGATGAAATATCTATTAAAATTATTCGTTCTCTACACAGCATTTAAGTATACCACTCTTCATGTTATAAAGACTACAATGTTAAAAAGCAATTTTGGATTAATGCATCAAGGTACATTATTCTTGTCGGACTAGCGATATGACCCGTTATTTTTGTCGGATATCAATATATTTCGGTTATAAACGATCTAATCTATGATTAGACATGTTTGTCCGACAGATATTAATCACTTTTTTGAGTAGGTATTATCAACATTTTTAGCGTGTCGGACTGGCGCACATCTCCATTAATTTTGTCGGACAACGTTACGGTTATATTACATTAACTTTAATTTACCCATAAAAAAAAATTAGCTTGGTATTAATCACTTTTTTGAGTAGGGATTTCCAACATTTTCAGTATGTCGGACTGGCGGATAGTCTCCATTAATTTTGTCGGACAATCTACTTTTCGACTTTCTCATTAACTAATCTTTAAATTTCAATAAGAATCGACTTGGTATTAGTAAATTTTTGGCACCCGGAATTATTGACATGTTTGAAGGCCTGTAGCAGATTTAGTCCCCACTACCGAGATTTTTGCCAGATAAAAAGTTTGTCCGACTCATTGAAATGAAGCGATCTAGAAAGTTTCAGCTTGATATTAATGACTTGACAAAAAGGTCGACGGACGGAGGTCTATATTAGAATCAAATAGAAATATTTTTAATGAATATTCAAAATTAACAAAATATTCTTTTCAAAATTTTTTTTTTTTTTTAAATTTTGCATAGAAGTTTTCAAGACTATAAAAAATAAAGTAAAGTTTTCGAAAAAATATTTATTTATTTCGTTTTGAAATTTTATTTTTAATAATTCAAAATATTAAACCGAATGAAAATAATTAAAATTCTTTAAAATATTATATGTAACAGTTATATTTTACCGTAATAATAGAAAAATTTAGACTGCAGAATCTAGTTGCTGCTTTGCCACTTAAACATTAAGTATCCAATAATGTTAAAATTATTTTAAAGTAACTAACGATGCTCATCAAATGATGTCAATATTCAGACTGTGTGCGCGACAATGGCTACTACCAATTTTATACCCATAAGGCGGTTTAAAAGAGAATTATATTTATTTGTTACTAAGAGAATTTATTACGATGCTCCCTTCTTTTAACGCGGCGCTACATTAGTATATGTTTTAAAAGGTGGGGATGCTTCTCCGACTTTTTGTTATATTTGATAGTTCCCCCCCTCTTTTTTTTTTAATTATGCAAGATTTGTAAATTTTTTTTTATTTAACCTTAAATGATTGCCTTATATTTTTTTTAATTAATAATTCATTTTATAAAAAATTTATTTCAATATTATCACCTTTTGGAATATTTTAGATAATATGCATATTGCTTAATTTATTCGATTATTTTATTTATTCATCATTATTATTTTATCATTTATTTTACATCATTTTTCGTGTATTATTTCATTTTTTTAATCGCATAAAATCACTGCAGTGTCCCCCCTTTGAATGAATTTATAAATCGCATCTCAACTTATTAAATTCCGCAGTTGCTAAACCATCTGTTTAGCTAAGAATCATATATGTTTTCTTTTCATCTTCGTTTAATGATTCTTGATAGTCCTTCTATATTTTAGATTTTTAATTGTCATCTTTTACAATAATCTATGAATCCTGGGCTCATCATTTTTATAGAATTACTGCATCACTTAATTCTAATTTCCCTTTTAATTTTATTATTCATTTTATTTCAATTATGGTGGCATTTTTCAAACTTTTTTATTTGCCTATATATTCATATCATTTTTATTTTTTCCCGTATTTCCCCGAAAATGGGCTATAATCGAAAATTGGTTTCTAGTGCTGCATATCGTGCACTATATACAGAACACAACCCTTCTCAACCTGATACTTCCAGCCAGGCGCTTAAGAAGTTTTTCCAATTATGCCTCCCTACCCTTTGTAAAATGTGCATATTATCTTTATAAAAAAAATTTTAAATATAAAATGTTTTTTCTATTTAACTTCTAATTAAAACTTTTAAAATTCAGACGATTAGTTTTTTTTCGTTTGTATGCTTTTATATTTTTTTTAGATACATATTATTATTTATCTCGTCACTTAAATTTTAGTGTCATATTCAATAAATCTTTTTTTTGTTTTCTTAATTACGGATTGATTTTATTATATGGATACTTATGTTATTTTTAATTACTAAGTTTTAATTCAATTACGAAAAAAGGTTACTCATTTCAAAGTGCGCAAGCTTAAATATTAGCATGGAAAAAAAATGCAACTTTTGGTTTACAGAAAAAAAATATGATTCCTTTATTTTATTAAATTTATGTTTCTTTTATTGTGCACAAAAAGATTTGTAATTTTTGCAAATTTTACTCACGACTAAAAGAATTATATTTCAATGATTTAATAAAAATGCTGATGTACGTGAAAAAGCAAAATAAAAAGAAATCTCATAGTTGTCTATATGATATTCTTTCGGTTTCGAATTTTATTAATTTAATATTAAGGAATTTTACAGTTTTGTAATCCAATATTTTTTTAGTTGGAAATGTTATATGAACATATGGTTGAAAAGTGCAAACTATTGGAAGAAAAATGTAGCTATTTTTCTGAGACAATTATCGTGTGAAATAAAATTTTAAGTTATCAATTAGAAATTCGTCTTCTTAGCGTTGGTTTATTTATGAATTTTTTTTCTTAAATTATTTTTCTTGTTTCTTCTTTGGTTTCTTTATATTCTTATTTTTATTTTTAAAACGAGAGAAAATTACAATTTGTTCTTTTCCCTTTTTAGTTTTTTCGGCCTAATCTTGACTAACTATTGCTTCCGGCTAGTACTTGAGCGATGGGCCTACTCATCCCTCATCCTAGCGTTCCACAATAGCCGTATGGCTGAAAACATGTTGTAACAAAAAAATATATTTCATGTTAGTTATATATTAAAATATTTTAAATATATTTTTATATGAAATAAATGTGAAAATAAATATTTTTGACAAAAATATTGGATTAAATAAAAGTCAGGTTTATAGTAAAACAGGTGACGCATTGAGTGTTAAACTTGGATGTATTAATATTATCAAAATTGAATTTTATTTGGCAAATCTGACTATTTAAATACTAAATATAAATAATATTTAGAGATAAAATATTGAACTAAAGATGCAAAAAGACGTGTTAATTTAATTACTATTAAATATTTCAGATTTCTCTTTTATTTTTCTATCCAACAGATATAACTGTAAATTTCAATGCGAATTCAAGCTAGATTTTATATTTTAATGACTTCAATGTTATTTTAATTTAAAAAAAATTTTCATGCTATATATATATATATATGCAAGGTGAAAATTTATCTTATTTTAAAGAAAATTTACAACTCTGGAGGTTATTAATCAATGTTTTCAGTATTAATTTTATAAAATTTTGGTATTTTAAGTAATATATGCAAATGCAATATATAAATATTCGCTTTTAATTATATTTAGTCAAAAGAATTGCAATGTAACTGATTCTAATAGCTATTTAAACCAATTTATAAAATTGCGCATTTGAAAACGCATGGATCTTTAATTTTTCATTGGCAAGAAATTTCAAGTGGCCTTGAAAACAGCAAGCCCGATTACAATATGCTTGCTCTCACTGCAGCAAGCTTGAATGGAGTTAAGTCACGTGGTACTAGCCTCACTGAAGGAGCTAGGCGCACGGTGCCTGTGTTACATACCATTTGTTGAATATCATAATTAATTCTTTATTTACTCGAATTATTACAATGTCTTGCAGGTTTTGGTAATTTTCTACTTTAGACTAATAATATCAGTCATTATTTAACTATTTGAAAGGCAAATTGGGTATAGTACTGTTAGTAAAATTTTCATTTTTATACAAAATTTGTTCAGATTTGATGGAAAAAATAATAATAAACAAGAAATGACTACTCAACAAAAAGAATAACTGCAAAAGATGTTAGCAAACTTTCTCTTATTATAGAAAGGAATGTGTCAAAATGATAACTTAATTTATTGACATAAGTTTAGTATCATTATAAAATTGTGATATGATAATATACTAACAAGGAGAGTATCACATGTGCGGGTGACAGCTTTGTCTGAAACTGCGAGAAATAGTTGATCTTACCTAAAAAACATGTTTCCTAAAAGTATAGAGTCTAACGCTCAATATTTCGCTAGTTACAGGTAATTAAAGAAAATCACTAAAACAGTTACTAGATATTCAAACACTTACAGTTCCTTAGCATTGATAGCTAGAAGCTTGAAACTTATTTTAAATGAAAGCTGAACTCAAATCCTTTCAAAAAAGCACCTGCAGTATGTCAAAATATTATTTTTTCCCAAAGTTATAGCGTAACAAATATTGGACCGAACTTTAGCTTTTATTTTAGCTATATTTTTATTAATGTTCAAACAGGAAAATTAAGGTCAAATCTTTATTACGCCCCCTTTTAAAACATATTTATTACTGGTTAATTACTTTAACATTTTAAACTTTTTTTTTCACTTTTTTCACTTTTTTCACTTGCTACACTAATTTTTTTTTAGTTTTAGGTAGCATTTTCACTCATAGTTAGGCCGTCGGTCCAATACCGTCGCTAAGCGCATTCGTGCCAGCGTACTGTCGTACACAGGATTATCGAAGGATGTTAATCCTTTGATAATCTTTTTACCGAAATGGGCCCCACGTTGGGCGCCAAAATTTTGTTAGGAGCTTTTCCGGAATAGTAAAAGTCCCGGAAAAGCCCTTACTCAATATTTTTACAAACTAAAGAATATGATAAGTTCAAAATTGTAAAATATTAGGGTGAGATATCATTCATTGAATTAGAATAAGAAAACTACCATATTTAATTTTTAGCTACTTTTAATAAAACACAAGTAAACAAAAATAAGCATTCTGTTATAATAGATATTTAATTAAAAATCATGTGAAGACATTCGACAAATGTAATGAATGTTTTAAGAAAAACAAGAACTAATTTTAAGTTTTTACTCATAACATAGCAAATTTAGAGAAACTACAATGTTCAATCAAAACAGTAAAAGACTTATCTGTACAAAGTTCCTTGTTGTCCTTGTTGCATAGCTGTCCTGATCATTTGATGGATGATTTATTGCACTGCATAAAATTACTTTATAAACTGAATTTAAAGAAAAGTGAAATTACAACTTAAAGAAAATCATTAAATTTAATAAATGTGATTGCCACACGTGCCTACCTCGCGTACGCCAGTCCATGGCAAGCCTAAAAACCATCGTCTATAAGATGCTGAAGTAGATCAAGCCGGTGCGCTTCCGCATGTCCCTAGCAAGAGAGAGACTTGATCGCGCGCTTAAAGTCACGACAGTAGTTATGCTCATCTCACTACTTAATTAAAAGTAAGAGAGAATCAAGCTATGTCATTGGTGCATCATTGTATAGCCACTAGCAACAAGTACTGCAGATAGCTTCACGTGTTGCATGGTCAGCTCAATGGTCACGTTGGTGTTATCAAAAGTGTTACTCGATATTTTTTTAAGCGAAGGTAACATCTTTAATACATTAGATTTTACAAAGTTATAAAATCTAATTAAAAATTTATTAAGTAAATTAATTAAATTAAAAATTTATTTGTGTCACTGAACACTTTGATAACTTCATTTGATTCCTGATAAGCATTACAACATTCATTATTTGCAACATCACAGAAGTTTAATAAATAATTATGAATTTGTTCAGCTGAATAATTATGAATTTGTTCAGCTAAATTTAGTAAATTTAAGAACAGCTTGTGGGGGTATATACGTGTGAAGGAGTGTGAGTAACAAATCATGTACTGTATGAACGACCCTACCCCCTAAAGACGAGTTAACGTGTGAGCATGAGAGCGTCAGCTCTCTCACTTGACTACCGACTGTATCCCTGGCTTTAGCAAATACAACGCTTAACCATATCTCTCGTGTATTCATTCAACTTAACCTTAGAACCTCTACCTCCTCTCATCTATACTGTGTGGCTTTTGGTTGGAGTCCCAGGCCCCACAATTGGTGACACCGAGTCTTCAGGACACGTTCTGCAGGATTCAAGCCGCGTCGTGAGGCATCATCTCTCATCGAACATCATCGCCACCGACCGGCAGGGTAAAGAGAGAAAGAGAAGCAGCACGCTGCCCCCTTTGGAAATATCAAAGGTGATAAAACGAGGTTAATTTTATTTTCTTCTTTAAAGAAAAGGAAACTATTTAGCGGCGCAGAGAAAAGCATCAATCTTTTCTTCTGCATAAGTCGCAAATAGTCTAGAATTCTGTGTACTGTTAGGCGCATTCTAAGTCGCGTACAGTGCACGGAAAGTTTAGAATACATAGAGTATATGATATCCTGTAACGTGCAATTAAGTCGCGTACATGTGTCATAAGAGAGAATTGTACACAGCTCCGGAAGCAAATGCGACATAAGTACTGCGCACACGTTCTACGTAAAAATTGTATTGCGTGTGCGGGCGGAGCATGGTAAACGCGAAATAAGCGTAAAATATATTATAAGTAAAGTGAAATTCTCCTTAGCGGTCAGTTCGTAGAGTTTTTTCTCTTTTCTCATTTAATTGATACACATATAAAATATATACATATATATATATATAATAAGTGGAAAGCCTAAAATATTTAGTTTTTTTCTTAAATATCCAATGCTGTTGTGCGACAAAGAGTCTTAGGGTACGTTTCCTACTGGCTTTTTGCCACTTTTATAGGCACGTACTTCTGGGGCATCTGAGCCTATCAGAGCAGCAAATTAATGCATATATGTTATCTTGCGCAGCTAAGGACGTCTTGGAGTTCTGTGCCTACTGGCTTTTCGCCTCTTTTATAGGTACAAGCTACTGGAGTTTACTTGGCCAAACAAGATATTTATTCTTAAAATATCAAAATTAATAGCAATTAATATCCTATTTTCCACGTGTTAATAAATAATAAGTAGGGAAGAAAATGTAAAATTGTAAGCCATTGCATGCACGAAATATTATAAGTGCAAAATATAAGTAAATGCGAAAAATTGATATGAGTGTATCGAGGAGAGAGAAAATTCGCGAAAAATTTCAAGAACAAAGAAAATTCGCGAGGTAAATTTTAATATTAAAATCGAAAATTCTAGAATATTCGAACGAACTCGAGGTGACCGTTCAAGGTTGATAGGTGACAAAAAGCCGTTAGAACGCGACCTTTTATGTTTTGGAAAGCATAGTAGTTAGTCGAGTAACATAAACAAGGCGCGTTTAGACCCAAAGTTATCTCGTAAACAAAGCGAGAATTTTGTACCGGGCGATAGAATTATTTTATTTTATAATATTATTCGTATTCTAGATTATTTATTCTAATAAATATTCAGTTGTATATGCGAGCGTGTCGTGATAATTTATTTATTCGTGTTGTTATTAATTTATTTATTCGTGTATCGTTAATTATTTATTTATTTATTCAATTGTATATAATTTATGTGAATTCGTGTCGTATTAATTTATTATGTCATAAATTGTTTTCAAATTGTAAATAATTTGTGTATTATTTTTTTCATATTGTATATAATTTTTAATAGATTTAAAGAACAAATAGATAGTCGAAGAATAGGGTTAAAAAATCCGCAAAGTAGTCCGCTGGAGGCTGCCGGGGGCATCGCGGAAAATGGTGCAAATAAAGCACCAATAGGAAATAGGTATGGGGAGTTTGTAAAAGCCCAAGAGAGAACGCAACGCGAGAGAATGCATCAGTTACGCGATAAATATACAGAAGATTATAAAGTTTGGCTCGCGAAGCTAGAAGAACGCGACAAATTAGTAGAAAAAATGCGTGAAGAGATCGATGCGTTGAAAGCGAGTGTAGGTAAACCAGTAGCTATGGTCGGTAATAATAACGCGGTCGGTAATATACCGACAGAAGGCAACGTACCACCAGTAGACCCCATACCGACGCTTGATAATCAAAGGCGTATCAACGCCGCAAATACTAATCAAGAAGTTCCCATACCTACTCCGGGCGTAGGGGGCGGCAGTTACCATTACGGTACGCGAAATGTTAACTTGCCATTTTGGCAGCACGACCCGGATACGTGGTTCAGCATTTTCGAGAGCCAGATTAACTTTCCTAGGCCGATGGACGATAACGCAAAATTTTACGTGTTGATAACTAATCTCGATAAAAGCGTAATTTATGAGGCGGCCGAGATTACTAAATTATTGCTGCCGGGACAAAGATACGAAGGATTAAAAAGTCACTTACTAGAAAAATACGGAAGATCCGCCACAAGTGAATCTAAAATCCTTTTTGCTGGGTATAAAATGGGCGATAAAAAACCCTCGATGTTCCTAAACGAGATGCTGAATATAGCAAGAGGACGGATCCCTCGGCAGATGGTGCTCGAGGCATGGAGGCATAACCTCATCCCTAGTATTAAATATTATATGGCAGGATACGGTGCAGATGCGGATGAAGCGACACTCGTTAGACACGCGGATGAAGTATATAAAAATCTGCGCGAAAGTAAAAAGGAGATAAACGCGGTCGAAAAAAGATAACGCAGAAGAAATAGCGAGAATAGAAGCAGTCGTGCAAGACAAATTAAATAAAAAACGCGACTCTGCCAGTGAGAGACGAACAAGATCTCGTAGTCGCGATAATAAAGATAGAAATAGAAGTAGATCCGCGAATAAGTTTTGTAAATATCATACTAAATACGGAAATAAGGCTTATAGATGCATAAAACCCTGTGCGTGGAAAAATTCGGACTTAAAAAATAAAAATTTCAGAAGAAGTAACAGTTTTAGACCGACTAATAGCGCGAGAAGTCCGAATAGGAGAGAAGACGTTATCAAGTCTTTAAACCCCCAAACCGATGCGTAGATGATGACGCGCGTCTGGTATCGAGTCAATACGTCTCCATATTAAAGATAAAGTCTCGGGTAAAACATTTTCAATTGATTCGGGCGCAGAGGTTTCGCTTGTTCCAAAAAGCAAAGGTCAACGCGAGCAACCTGTCAAGTTACAATTATATGCCGCTAATAACACGCGAATAAGCACATACGGTACAATACATATGCAATTAGACCTAGGTTTTAAAAATAAACGATTTGGGTGGACATTTATCGTGGCAGACGTGCCATACGCGATTTTAGGCGGAGATATGCTGAAACAATACCATCTACTACCAGATCTTACGAGAAGAAGACTGGTGGATGGTAAGACGCAAGAGTCCGTCAAAGGATTCAACAAAACTGCCGCATTAGTTCAAGTATCGATCGTTGACCCGGGTAATAAATACGCGAAGTTGTTAAGCCAGTATCCTTCAATAGTTGGTATAGAAGATCCTTTGCTGGCAAAACATAGGGGCGTATACCACTACATTAAAACAACGGGACCCCCCGTCGCACAAAGGCCACGTAGACTTCCACCAGAGAAGCTCAGAGCCGCCAAGAAGGCGTTCGAGAAATGGGTTGAGGAGGGTATTTGTAGACCTTCGAAAAGTCCGTGGGCTACACCCATCCATATCGTACCCAAGAAGGACGGAAGCTGGCGTATTTGCGGTGATTATCGTAAACTAAATAACGTTACGGTTCCTGACAGGTATCCCTTGCCGCATTTATACGATTTTACGAGCAACTTACATGACAAAAGTATATTCTCTGCTCTGGACCTCGAACAAGCGTCCTTGCAAATACCAATTTTTCCGGAAGACATACCCAAAACTGCGGTTGTCACGCCTTTCGGTCTCTTTGAGTATCTTGTAATGACGTTCGGGTTCAGAAATGCCGCTCAAACCTTCCAGCGGTACGTCAATCTAGCCTTGGGAGATTTAGACTTTGCATTCGCGTTCGTGGATGATATTCTCGTTGCATCTTCATCGCCAGAGGAGCACGAGGAACACCTTAAAATTGTATTTGAACGGCTCGCCAAGTTTTACTCACGTTTGAACGTGGATAAATGCAAGTTCAGCGTGTCAGAGTTAATATTCCTTGGACACCAGGTAAGCAGAGAAGGATTCCGCCCGGATCCAAGTAAAGTTAAAGCTATAGTAGAATTCCCTAAACCAGAGACTAAAGATGATATGCGTAGATATTTAGGTATGATTAATTTTTATAGAAAATGCTTACCGCATGCAGCTGAAACGCAGCGCCATTTAAATGCATTAATCAGTGATATTAAGAAAAAAGATAAACGTCCTGTAGCATGGACAAAAGAAGCCGAAGACGCGTTCGAAAAAACTAAAAAGGAATTAGCAGAGGTAGCTTATCTGGCGTTCCCAGCAGGAAACGCAGAAGTTAGAGTCGTAACGGATTCTTCGAACTTCGCGATGGGCGCGTCGTTGGAGCAATTAGTAGGTGACTCGTGGCAACCATTAGCATTTTTTTCTAAAAAATTCACGCCTGCGCAAAGGAATTATTGTGTTTTAGACAAAGAATTGTCAGCTATTTATGAAGCGCTTAAATATTTTAGATACTATCTTGAGGGTCGGGAGTTTAAAATTTATACCGATCATAAGACGCTCATTTACGCACTTGCGCAGAACGTAGAAGATTGCCCAGCAATTCGTGGTAGAAGGCTATCGTATATAGCAGAATTTAATACGGATGTATGCTATCTTCCTGGACAGGATAATGCAGCAGCAGATTCCTTATCAAGGATCGAGGACGTAAGATTTCCTACGTTTTTTTCTTTGGAGGAGCTAGCAGAAAAGCAGCTAGAGGATGAGGAATTAACGGTGATTTTAGATAACCCCGATCATCCCCTTAAATTAATCAAGCTGCAATGGGGAGCCGGTAAGACCTTCGTGTACGTAGAATTAGTAGATCAGGTTTTCCACCCTTACGTCCCTAAAGAATTAAGACAGGATATTATTAACCTGTTTCACAATCAAAACTTGCATCCGTCGGGCAAAGTAACAGCTAAGCTGATTAGACAACAATATGTATGGCCCAAGATGAACCAGGAGATAGCTGCGTGGTGCAAGGCATGTATTAATTGCCAAAAATCCAAAATCTCTCGCGAGAATAAATTTTTACCATCGAAATTCACTGAGCCAGATGCTCGTTTCACCCATGTTCATGTGGATCTCGTGGGCCCACTTCCATCATGTGAAGGGTACAGATATATCCTATCAATGATAGATAGATTTTCAAGGTGGCCAGAGGCAGTTCCACTGCAAGATGTATCCGCTCCCACAGTTGCACGCGCTTTTTATGATAATTGGGTGGCGAGATTTGGCGCACCGGTGATTATTACGAGCGATCAAGGGAGGCAATTTGAGGCGCAGTTGTTCAAACAGCTGTTAAATTATATCGGGTGTAAGAAGGTCAGGACGACACCATATCATCCAGCCTCCAACGGTATTGTCGAGAGACGGCACCGTGTTCTTAAAGCCGCAATCATGTACCACACAGAGACCGCTGAATGGACCAGGGTCTTGCCTACCGTAATGCTTGGTCTGCGCACGCGCTTGAGACTGGATACGGGGGCAAGCCCAGCCGAATTTTTATACGGTACGACGCTGACTGTACCAGGTGATCTCTGTAAATTTCGTGAGATCAATGCGCATGATGCAGGCGAATTCCTTGTTGAATTCAAAGATTACATAAGGCAAATTAAGCCAGTGCCTGCCACGCACAACTGTGCAATAAAACCTTTTGTTTTTAAAGAATTGAGTCACCGCACCCACGTTTTCGACAGGGTGAAGGCGGTTAAACCGCCACTCACGCATCCATATATGGAACCGCACAAGGTTATAGCGAGGCATGACGGTGGTAGAAACTATACAATCGAGAAAAATGGCAGGAATGTGGTGGTAACGGCTGATAGATTAAAACCAGCTTTCTTTCTGAAAAGTGAGGAACAGCTTACACCAGTCGAACAACAAGTGCAGGAAGATGCTCTAGACGAAGAGCAACCACCCACGCCATCGTCACAAATCAACAATACCTCGCAAACCTCTGTACACAATCAAACGTCGGTTGAGGTGGAAGTCCACCGTAACGCAGAAGATGCGCGGAGCGCCGTCGAAGAGCGGTTAGAGGAAGTCTTTGACGAGATTGGTCCAGTAGACGAGGCAAACACAGCTGAAGTTGGCCAGCAAGATTACGATCAACTGACAATGGTCAGTCAGCCGGATACTGCCAATAGTATACAGAATGACGAAGGCAGGAGCATTGAAGATGCAAGTACGGTTCCCCAAAGGCAAAAAAGGAAAGATTTGTGCCTAACATCTTAAAAAGGAGAAAAAGAACTGATAGCATCTTTAAGAGAAATTGGAAAGAAACCGCTATTAAAAAAACAGTTAGGTTTGACGTTAGCGTTAACGTAGGGAACCATGCTTCGCCCGCTTTTGTAAATAGTTTTAAGTATCGTAAGAAAGTGAAGAATGATTGAAATATGAGTAAGGATGTTACACTGATTGTATTATATTAATTTATTATGTTTTTGTATGTATATATGTTGTTTATTATGTGTATTAATAATTTTTTTTCTTTTCTTTTCTTTTTATTTAGGTAGCTTTGGCTCGTTCCTACTGGACTGCGTTCCACTTTTATAAGAACACCACTGTGACCTTATTTCTAATAAACTTTAGTGTGCTTCCTTTCTCAGTGTTAGTGTACCTGTGTCCAAGACAGACCTCTCTCACCGTATTACGCAAACAACTGACATGGCCTTCAAGCATGAAATGAGGATGGGAGAGATTGCTTTTGGGGAGTTCGAGGAGCAATTTTGGGGTTATTTTACAACCCGCGAGAACGCCCTAAGAAGGGCAGCCCAACGCAACATGATGGTGGCGCACGAACGGGTGGAATACCGCGTGCCCACCATATTTATCGAAGACCAGTCAAAGAGCTTTTTGTTTTCAATCTGCCGAAGAACTCAAGCAAGAAGACTGTAGATACATTGCTGCGGGAGAGGGGTCAGAAGGATTTTGATATCAAGAAGGTGTGCAACAGGGGTGGCCAGGCATCGGCTACCCTCACCTTCGGGAGGTTCGCTTCATGTGTCAGTTTCCAGCGCGATGATGAATAGAATTTTTTATGAGACACGGAACGCGGAGGGGAGCAAGACGCGAACAAAATATGTAAGGGTAAGACCACACCAAGAAATTGTGTGTGAGAACAAGGCTGAAATGATAGTCAACGACTCGAAAGGGTCGCCCGGTTCGCCGATTGTGGCTCTCCGTTTTCCGGTCATATTGGCAAATATATTAGGTAATTTAAGTAACGAGGACAAGTATGGTCTTATTAATGCTCTGGAGGGATACAGGGAGATCGGATACCGCCTGGGCACACTGGAGTTTGACGCGGATAACGAAAGATACCGTGGCGCTGACGGATGGAGATATGCCTGGCAGGATGCTGGAGAGTTTTACTTCTCCAGTATCCACATAAAGAAACCATTGGAGGTCAACCTCGTAGAGTTCCTGAGTGGGATCATGGAGAAACAGAAGAGGGCAGATTGAACAATACCCCATCTGGATTGTTTGGACCTCCGTGGCGTTAAGGTGACGCAACAACTGCTTGAGAGGTTTAACCGGGCCTTCAACGCGAGCAACGTCGTCCTTGGAGCGGCCACGGGTCTTCTCGAGGTGGAATTCCAGAGGATGGAAAGTTTGAGCATCTATGCCAACAACATGATTAGGTTGAAGGAGCTCAGCGGAGACGCGCTTAAGGGCCTGACTATCTTGCGCCTGGTCGAGTGTAGAGCACTGGTGATCGAACACCTTTTTGAGTTCCTAAACAAGAACGACACTCTCAGGGAGTTATATGTGCACGACTGTAACAACATCGATAAGGAGGTGCACATATGGAGATTACTCGATCGGTTCTTCTTTAGTGAATGCAGGGTGAAGGTTTTTCATTTTTCATACAGCAAGTTCCCAACGGAGGAGCTTCCTTTTGTCTACAGGCCAGAGTTGCGAGACAATTTCGACTTAGAAGAACTTAGCCTGAAGGGCAATTTGTACGTCGTCCAGAGCTTGCCTGAGATCCTCCGGAGGTGTTTCGTTTTGGGGACACTCAACTTGCTAGGCCTCACCCCTCCGGAGCCGTTAGGATTTGGGGACACCATTAGCCTGCACTCGCTCAGGATGCAGTACCATGTGGGGATCCAGGTGTCTCTCTCATCCCTGAGAGAGCACAAGATGAAGGAGATCACCATACATAACTCCTTGGGTAAAAACAACAGGAACAATAGGCAGTTCGACCTAGACATCGTCCAGAGGTTGATCTCGAACTACCCACAGGAGTTCTCCTTAATCACAAGAAAGTGTAAGGTGAGAATTACCGCGAATCTCCGCAGGTTTTTAAAAAATAAAGGAGCAAGGATTACTGAGGATCGGGACCTGCTCCACATCACCTACAGGTGGCCGTACTAGGCTGAAGATGCGCAGAACACAGGAGAAGACAAAACTATGAACTCAGTGTAGTGATAGTGCGTATGTGTGTGAGAATGCTAGAGTAAATGTGACACGTCAAGAATGTATGACGTGCAAGCATATGTTATATATTATTATATATTTAATGTGAAATGACGTTTTTTATGGTTGGCAATAATGCAAGTTCTTTATTATTCAGCGCGTGAAGCGCGAGTAACATATGGTTGCACAATGTATGATAATCATTGTGAAAACTGAGCGTATTAAACGCACAATGTGATAATTCTAAAGACTGAGCGTATTAAACGCATAAAATGTGATAAAAATTAGAATGTTATATTGATTGTATGAAATCTTAAAAATATGTATTGTAAACATAAAAATTAACTTGTTTAGTTCCAAAAATAATTCAATACCGTCGCATAAAATAAGAGTATATAGATAATGTAAAGATTGTTATAAAATTGTTAAAGATTAATTGGATATGTAAATTCAGTAAGTTTTGAGACGCAATATATAGCATAGTAAGTGCATTCATGCACGCAATAATATATAAAACGCATAAGTGTAAGAGAGCACAAAGTAATGTGCGTGAGCAAGTACTATAAGTACAGTTATGCAATGTAAGTGCATTAAGCACAGTTGTATGAATAAGTGCAATTAAGCACGGTGTAAATGAGTATAAAGTGCAAGTAAGCACGAGTAGTTAAGCATACAGAGAAATGACATTTACGTGCGAGCAGCATATTTCGTAATAATTTTATTGTTTAAAATCAGCATTATTAAAAATTTTTTATTTTGTAAACAGTTACCTAGGTATTAAAGCAAATATGTAATGTGAAATGTAAAAATCGAACGTCAATGCATAATGTAAAATCCAGGGAGTCAGATAAAATGTCAATAGCCAATGTTACAAATATAGTTACGCACGGAATGAATTAGAGTACATAAGTGCCAGAATACGATTAATCATTATTGTAATGCAAGTAAATGCAATTGTAAATAAAAAAAAAGAGGGGGAGTATTGTGGGGGTATATACGTGTGAAGGAGTGTGAGTAACAAATCATGTACTGTATGAACGACCCTACCCCCTAAAGACGAGTTAACGTGTGAGCATGAGAGCGTCAGCTCTCTCACTTGACTACCGACTGTATCCCTGGCTTCAGCAAATACAACGCTTAACCATATCTCTCGTGTATTCTTTCAACTTAACCTGAAAACCTCTACCTTCTCTCATCTATACTGTGTGGTTGGAGTCCCAGGCCCCACAAGCTTAAAATACATTTTTTTAAATTAAAATTGTCATGATCTTTAAAACGGCGGCTATCCGAAAAAAAATAAATGACACATAACTCTAGTAAAAACATACAATGTATATCATAGCTCAATCACAGCTAATAAAAAAAAACAATAATCTAACATCAATAATATTGTAATATAAAAATGTATCTCAATCATGAACAATGAAAATTATCAAGTTACCATTTCGATCTTGAAGTAGGGCTTACGCAGTCGTTATAATATTTTTCCCAACGCGGTGAACAAAAACCGATTCTCGGTGCCTGTTTTGAGTGAGCAAAATACCACATTGCCTCACCAAGTGGGGAATGTAATATTTTGATTACTTAAAACAAACACCAAAATCGGATTCCGCTCACCTTATTGGAAAAATAGTATACACCACTCTTGAGCAAAGGTCATTCCCCAAGGGAATGACCTATTTTGCTCACTTGTGGAGTAATGTAATATTAATAAATAACTCAAAAATCAATTTGACAATGAAAGCGAATCTGCTCTATACTTAATATAAATTTTATGATATTTAACATTTTAATCCTCCATCAGTGATCATAAATTTAAGGTCATATGTCAGTTTATGTTTTCTTGAAGCTCTAAAATTAAAACTACACTAAGAAATCCAATTTTTAATAGCTTCCATACTAGTCAATTGGAAAAATACACGGTATGGAAAATTGGATGCAAATCCATCGAGTACTTTTCGAGATCTAAGTAACAAAATAAATACAAACATTTTTTTCAAAATTTCAAAATGTTTTGAAATTGAAATCGCTCTAAGAAAATCAGTTTTCAAAAGTTTCTTTTCATTTGGCGATCAAAAATAATTCCCATGAAAATTTTTAAGAAAATTCATAGAGTAATTTACGTAAAATATCAAAAAAATCTAAAATTAAAAAAATTTTTCAATAGCTATTCTATTAAAACTACGCTAAGAAAACCAATTTTCAATAGCTTCCGCAAAAGTTAATCGAAAAAAAATCGCATGGGAAATTTGAAGCAAATCAATTGATTACTTTTCGAGATCTGATTGACTGAATAAGTACAAACATTTTTTTCAAAAATTTCAAAATGCTCTAAAACTAAAACGCTAAGAAAAGCAATTTTCAGAAGTTTATTTTATTTCGGAGATCAAAAATTATTTCCATGTAAATTTTCAAGAAGATTCATCAGGTAATTTACAAAAAATACTAAAAAATGAAAAATATAGGAGGATATCCACAAAACATTTAACATTTTATTAAACTCTGAAATGCTTGATTAAAAATACTGTAACTCAGCTTCCTGACCAGGTACATGAACCTAACACCATTCAAATTAATAGTTTTGAAGCCAATAAATAGATCCTGGTATTTTTGTGATAGTATATAAAAACTTATCCTCAATATCACGAAAATTATCGAAACGAGTAACCATTTTACGTGACAAATCATATAAAAATGCAAAATTTTTGAAGATTTATGGAAACATTTAATTTAATGTATTAGATGATCCAAAAAAATCATAAGGAATTATTTTTTGACTTCATTACGAAGAATTTGAGCCGGGTAAAACTTGTGTACCTTATAAAAATGTTGAACTATCTTAAATTTTACCAAAAATATACTTCATATCTTCTGCAGGCTGCTAATCAACTTTTTGAGCAGGTATACAAGTTTGACCCGGCTTAAATTCTTCGTAATGAAGTCAAAACATAATTCCTTATAATTTTTTTGGATTATCCAATACATTAAATTAAATATTTCCATAAATCTTCGAAAATTTTGCATTTTTATATAATTTGTCACGTAAAATGGTTACTCGTTTCGATAATTTTCGTGATATTGAGGATAAGTTTTTATATACTATCACAAAAATACCAGGATCTATTTATTGGCTTTAAATGGTGTTAGGTTCATGTACCTGGTCAGGAAGCTGAGTTACAGTATTTTTAATCAAGCATTTCAGAGTTTATTAAAATGTTAAAAGTTTTGTGGATATCCTCATACATTTTTTTTTCTTATAAATGACTCTGAAATAAAAACTACTCTAAGAAAACAAATTCTCAATAGCTTCTCCTCAAGTTGAACGAAAAAATAAATTTTATGCAAAATTTGAAGTAAATCCATCGTGTAGTTTTCGAGATCCAGTTGGCTTACTGGATACATACACACACACACACACACACACACACACGCGCGCGCGCGCGCATACATACAGACATTTTTTAAAAATCACTTTTTTCGACTCCTTGAGATCAAATATGTTCAAATTTATGAAAAAATAAAAAATAATTCTCTTTGCCGATACAAAGCTTTCTCATATAGGCCAGTCAAAGTAGGGTATTGTTCTGCCAAAATTAGTAACCAGCAACGACCTATGCGATTATTTAAAAGATAGTCCGTAGATGTTTACTTATATGTTTCGGACTAGCAACTATGATTTATTAATTAGTTATTAACAAATTAATGCAAAAAAACTCGTTTTTTTTTTGGTTTTTTGTTAATAAAACAAAAACTATTTGACCAATCATTATGGTGTCAATTGGAAAGTTGTAGAAAATTAAATTATCAACAAAACGAGAGGTCAAACGACCTGATCAGTTTATTAGAACCGAAGAAAATTCGGAAAAACCGGAAAATTTTTCATTTTTTTTTTTAAACTCTGTTGTTTATAAATATTAAGAAGGGGCCGAACTATCTGTCTTTGTCTAATAGCGTTTTTCATCATTTATGTAAACACTATTCGGAATAACAAGAAAAAAATAACAGCTCCCGCTAGATATTAGTATAATAAGTAAGTTTTGTAATAACAACCAAATTTTTTCACTGCGTAGTTTTTGAATAATTAGAGACCTACCAAAAAAAGATAGGTTATATTCTAGATTGCTAGTAGGTCTCTAATTAGTCGAAAACTACGCAGTAAAAAAATTTGGTTGTTATTACAAAATTTACTTATTATACTAATATCTAGCGGGGGCTGCTATTTTTACTATTTTACTATTTACTACGTTTTTACTATTTACTACGTTTTTATTAACTCGCTTTGGTGTCTGTCTGTCTGTCTGTCTGTCTGTCTGTCTGTCTGTTCGGTACGAATTTTGCAACCGATTGTAAACTAACTTCCTGATGAGCTAGAGACTTGAAATTTTAAATATAGCTCGGAACTGGATGACAATGCAATATTATAAAAAAAATATATATATATCTACCGAACAATATATTAATATATTCAATCATATACGGAGATGTTGGCAAAATTGAAGATTTGAAGATTTTATATATAGATACACTTTTAACATTAGTGTCTAAACATCTTCGAAAATTTTAAAAATCTTCTTTTGATATATTAATATATTAATATATTAATATATCAAATATAGTAATATATTAATATAGTAATATATTAATATATTAATATATCAAATATATTAATATATCAAATATATTAATATATTAATATATCAAATATATTAATATATTAATATATTCAATATTATATTTTTGCATGCATTGTTGGATAATATAATTAAATATATATTCCCACCGAAAAATATATTAATACAATTATATACGGAGATATTGGAAAAATTGAAATTTTGAAGATTTTATATATAGATATACTTTTAACATTAGTGTCTAACCATCTTCGAAAATTTTTAAAATTCTTTAACTTCTCATATTGCAATTAGACATAAATTACAGCATTTTGTATTGTACATATAAAATTTGAGACTGTATTTTATTCATTTTATGGTCTATCAATGCATAAAACAATAAATTTTGGTTGAATTTCTAATAGCGTCATTATCGTCAAAATGGCGGGAAACTCAGCATGCGATTACGTGTTCTCTAAAAAAAATAGATGAAACACGTTTTAGTCCCTTGACAACAATATATATGCTATATAATATGCACTGTTGGACAACACGATAAATAATATTAATAATAATAATAATAATAATACCAAAATGTATAAGATAATATTTAAATAAAAAAAAATTTTCAATCTACCACGTTTTTAATTGAACTAAAAAGTATAAAATAATATTAAAAATAAAAAAAAAACTTTTTAATGTACTACGTTTTTATAATGAACCAAAAAGTATAAAATAATGTGTAATAAAATGAAAAATGAATAATGATTTGAAATAAAAAAAACGTGGGGCTCATACAATACATAATAATAAAGATGCGCCCCACGTTTTTTTTATTTCAAATCATTATTCATTTTTCATTTTATTACACATTATTTTATACTTTTTGGTTCATTATAAAAACGTAGTACATTAAAAAGTTTTTTTTTTTATTTTTAATATTATTTTTCTTGTTATACCGGATAGTATTTACATAAATGATGAAAAACGCTATTAGACAAAGACAGATAGTTCGGCCCCTTCAAGCTGAAATTTGGCACAGAAGTAGATAATTATATCTTCTTTCAACATGCCAACGGCACATACTATCGGATAATTAGTTTCTGCGCAATTGCAATTTTTTTTTTTACGGTATTCTTCCCTTCTTTATATTACCGATTGAGAACGTCGTACATACATTTTTAAAACGGTTTTAAAAATGAAAAACAATATACTATTAAACGTATATTCTAAGTTTTCAATAAAATTGTGTAAAAAGGGTGAAATATGCACTCGAACATCGACGTAAATGGTCGAGCGCGCGGTACACAGCAAAAAGTGGGGATGGAGGAGAAACGATAAATATAGATATACCGGGCGTGGCGTCAAACGTTCAATTTTTTAACTGGCTTGTTTTTGGCGATTAATGCACTTACATTAAAGTGTTTTTTTTTAAAAGAGACGCTACAAAAGACGGTTATACAGCTGTTCAAAATTTATACCTGCTGTAGTTGCATGTATATGCTTCGTTTGTTGTGAGTTTTAAAAAACTCCGAAATCTGAAAGTCCCTTTAGATTTCATTATTTGTGAAATCTGAATAGGAAATCAGATTCCCTAGTAAAAAATACCCTAATTTAAAAAAAATACTTTAATATAAGTGCATTAATCGCCAAAAACAAGCCAGTTAAAAAATTGAACGTTTGACGCCACGCGCCGGTATATCTATATTTATCGTTTCTCCTCCATCCCCACTTTTTGCTGTGTACCGCGCGCTGGACCGTTTACGTCGATGTTCGAGTGCATGTTTCACCCTTTTTACACAATTTTATTGAAAACTTAGAATATACGTTTAATAGTATATTGTTTTTCATTTTCAAAACCGTTTTAAAAATGTATGTACGACGTTCTCAATCGGTAATATAAAGAAGGGAAGAATACCGTAAAAAAAAAAATTGCAATTGCGCAGAAACTAATTATCCGATAGTATCTGCCGTTGGCATGTTGAAAGAAGATATAATTATCTACTTCTGTGCCAAATTTCAGCTTTTAATATTTATAAACAACAGAGTTTAAAAAAAAAAAATGAAAAATTTTCCGGTTTTTCCGAATTTTTTTCGGTTTTAATAAACCGATCGGGTCGTTTGACCTCTCGTTTTGTTGATAATTTAATTTTCTATAACTTTTCAATTGACACTATAATGATTCGTCAAATAGTTTTCGTTTTATTAAGAAAAAACAAAAAAACGCGTTTTTTGCACTAATTTGTTAATAATTAATTAATAAATTATAGTTGCTAGTCCAAAACATATAAGTAAACATCTACGGACTATCTTTTAAATGATCGCATAGGTCGTTGCTGGTTACTAATTTTGGCAGAACAACACCCCATTTTGACTGGCCTATATGAGAAAGCAAAAGAAATAATATTAACTTTTTGCTTTTATGTTTGTACATGATTTGTTTGAAAATTTTTTAAATTTCAAATAAGACAGTGACAAATAGCGACTGCGAAACACGAGCGTTGTCGGTCGTGCTTTATATGCAAAAAGCTTCGCTTTTTGCATGCCTTGTATCACGAAGCGATGCAAGGCCCGAGAGCGTTTCAGAGCTGAGTGAAGTGAAGCTTTGAAAGCATCGAGGTGCGAACCACATCGATTCTTTGGGCTGCTGTGGCAAGCTAGTTTATATTCAAAATGGGCAATTTGAGGCCAGATGAAGTTAAATGCATTTAAATGTAACAAAATAATAATTAATCAAAAATTGTTTGAAAAAAGTCATATGCGAATCTTAAAGATCTGTGAATATGCCCATATTCAAGAAGATTATCGAAGTTCTGCAAAATCATGACAGATTCATATCTTAGAGAAACATTTGGTAAAATCACCTGAAGTTTTACAGGGAAAATGTTTGAAATCAGAATATATTTAATTAAAAGTTTCGAAAGATTAATCAGTTCACGCTCATGCAGGTTTGTATTAAAATTATAGTTGACAATAATGTCAAAGACCATATAGCAGAATGGGCTCGAGAATTGTACTATTTAGTTACAGCAGGAACGCTTTAACTAAATGACAAATTAGGATTACATATCTTGCACTTGCAGCAGAATTACATTAGGATAGCAGCCGAAAATCATGTCAAAAGCTAAATATAATAGCACCAAACAGCCAAAAATTATATAACAAATTAAGATTACATACGTTGCACCTATATAATCTTAATTTGTTATATAATTATTTATATACGCTCTTTTATTCAAGCATGCACGAAAACAAGCTTTGGCCCACAAAGTGCAAAAAAAATCTTTGATAATGTTAAGGAAACTTTAGATTTCTTAGTATAATATTCAATTAAATCAGAATTTTGTCGCAACAGTATCAAAATAATTTAAATTATATAATCAATTTAATACACCTATTAAGTATCATTAAAGATTTTTATCAGTATTATTCATTGTAAATATTGAATAGATTAATATAATAATTACTTTTCTAATAATCAATAATGTTACACAAATTTTTACCTGTTGGCATTGCACTAAGATAAATAACATCTAATAATGTGACTCTAAAAGTTCTTTCTTCGATCGATGTAATATCAGATATGTAAGCAAAGCATGCAGCAAAAATTGTAATATCCCCTCCTAAAAGTCCCATTGGAAAACTTGCTGTATATATAATCATGTTCAAATCCCAATGCGATTTAATAGAATTTATGACTATCATAAAAGAATAAATAAATTTTCCAACTAATCCAATAATTAGAGGCATCTTTCTCCCATAGTGATCACTCCAATTTCCTATGAACATTGCTAAAATTATTGGGACTATATGACCAGCTACATTATTCCATTGATGAAATTCTGAAACTTTTAACTAAAGAGATGTTCAATTAATTTAAAATATTTTATTAATTATTTTAACTAATTCAAAATATTTTATAACTTTCTGTTCATAAAATATTAACTCAAACGAGTAAGCAACCAAATTCTATAGCGAAATTCCTAATCAAAATTAGCATCTACGAAAGTTCAGCTAGCTAAAAATTTATTGTTTCTTCACGCTAAATAGATTTTCGTTGTTTAAAATTTTAATTAAAAGTTTTGATGCCTAAACTTTTGAATTGGAATCACTTTGCATGAATTAAAAAATAAGAATTCGACTGGATAAAATTTTAATTACAATTTGATTGCTTTAGCTCAGGCCTGATACCTTAAATTAAAACTACTTAAACTTTGGCTAAAATCAGTTAAGCCACTACAAAAATTAACAATTAACATTACAAATAAAAAGTTTTTAACAAAAAAAAACCGACTTCAAAAAATGCACTGAACAGTAACAAATAATTTATTATCTTTAGAAATCATACAAATAATTGGTAAAATACAATTTTAGAAGTCGGCGTCTAATTCCTCAATGAATGTAAACGTTATTTTTTAACAATAAATGTAAACGAGAGAGAGAGAGAGAGAGAGAGAGAGAGAGAGAGAGAGAGAGAGAGAGAGAGAGAGAATATTAATATAATATAATATCAGAAAATATCACTGCTACCACCTAGCAGAAATATTTTTGAAGCAACTAAAGTTTAAAAAAGATTAAATCTGCATCCACCAAGAGAAAAACCAGTATATTTTATAAAAATAATAATCTAAAAATTCCATTTGAAATTTTTTAATTTAATTTTTATTGGAAATTATTGAATATATGTTTCTCTAACTACGTAAGCATTCGCTTACATGTTTTTATTCATATGGTTCAAGTGAAAAAATTAATCATTTTTAAGAAATTTATTATTACAATAATTAATAATATATATTTACATACAAAACATAATATAATTTTTTCCATCAACAAATTAAATCTTATACATTTTCTCGCTGTATAATTCTTTAAAGCAGCATGTAACATATTCATTTTCCGTTTCTACTCAATGCGCATGAACATGCTCATTGAAACCTAAAGAATGCCATTTTTTACATATTAAATAAATATTTTCATTTTCATCATATTTAAATATATAAATTATTTCTACAAAAACAGGTAGAATATCAATATTTTCCCAACATAAAAAAAAACCTGGTTTAAATACGATTCCGTTTTCCTCAAACCATTTTAATATAAATGTCGATGTACAATAATTATCTCGAGAATTAAAAGTTGATTTGAATTTTTGAAATTCAGGTAAAGAACTCAAAGATTGCGTCTTTAAAGGTCCATAAACAATGTTTTTTTTTATTGAATTCTTTACCAAAAAAAGAATAAGCAAGAGATAGTTGATTTTTTTTTACATAAAGATAGAGGTAAATCTACCGTAAGAAATAAAAATTCTATGTTTTGCTTCGAAGCGCATACACCAAGTGGTTATTATTGGTCGTATCTTTATAAATAAATCTACGTAATGTGATAAATAATGCTGTTTCGGTTTCAAAGGATCGTTTGGAAATAATTCTAATCTTAAATCTAAATATACTTTTATCAATGATTTTAAATACGATAGCAGCTCAATTTGAATTTGTTTCGAGAAAATTATATCTATAATTTCTCTCATTATTAACAACCATTTCCAGCTTTCTGTATCTTCTGGTATAAGATCACCTATTAACAACAGTAAATACAAAAATAAAGTAAGCATTTCCGAAGTGTAAATCCCACACAGCATGAAACCTTGCTGCTAGGTTGCTGTAAGGTTACATGCAAGGTTGGAAAGGTTGTTGCAAGGTTTCAATGAAAGGTTACCGCAACCTTTTTGTGTCCCTTGCACATACCTTGCAGCAATGTTGAATGAAATCTTGCTGTGAAGTTTCTACAAAATATTGCGGCAAACTTCTAATGAAAGATGTCAATATATTTTCGAAATAATGCCTATATCTTTTTTTTGAGGACCTATTAGACGAAAAGGAAAAATAAACAGGTATTTTTTTAAATTTAAATCATATTCTGCAGTTTCTGCCGAATACGTTTCTCCAAAGTAGGGATATCTTATTAACAACATAGATTGAAATTTCTTAAAAATTATGAAATTTTTATAGAAATCCATTTTATACCTAATATTTCTTTAAACAATACTTAATAAGAATATCTAGGTAACAATTATATGATAGTTATTACTGAATATACTAAACAAGTAATAAGTATTTAACTAGCAAAATAAATAAATACAACAGATTTTTTCTTTATTTTTGGCAAATTTCGATTTTCTTTTTTCGAAACAGATATAAACGCGTGAAAAATTTTCTTTTCAGAGAAATACTAAAAAGACTACAGTAACTAAGAAATTTCACTAAGAAAAAGAATTTTTTGAAACCTAACTGCAAGGTTATCTTGGAAAGGTTTTAATGCAAGATTGCTGCAAGGTAGCCGCAAGGTTTCAGTTTTTCTTATATTTAAAATATTGCTGGAAGCTTGCGGTAAATCCTTACTGGAATATTTTATTGCAATTATGCAGCAACCTTTTGTGTAATGATTTTTTGAAACTTTACTGCAAGGTTGCAGCAAGGTTTTTCTTCGAAAAGTTTTAATGCAAGATTGTTGCAAGGTTGCAACGAGGTGACAGTGTTTCTTATATTTGAAATATTGCTGCAAGCTTGCGATAAATCCTTACTGCAATATTTTATTGTAATCTTCCAGCAACCTTTCGTGAAATGATTTTTTTAAACCTTACTGCAAGGTTGCAGCAAGGTTATCTTCGAAAGGTTTTAATGCAAGATTGCTGCAAGGTTGCAGCAAGGTTTCAGTGTTTCTTATATTTGAAATATTGCTGCAAGGTTACAGTAAGACTTTGTAGCAATATTTTATTGTACCCTTACATTGCAAGTTGCACTGCAACCTTACATGCTGTGTGGGATATTTACACTATTGTTAATTAAATGAGCCTCTGTTATTGGACGAGGTCTGTCATTTTCGTGCGTACCGTAATTAAAATTGTTAATTCTATAATTAATTGTTTCTAATATAATACCTGTTACTTCTATTATATTTTTGAATAATAAAGACATATAACTGAGAACAGCATTCAAAATGTCATGCATAATATCTGCACTCATATTCTCAGTAACATGATAATTATCTAAAATATTAATAATACACTCTGATGTAACGAATTCTAAATGATGTAAATACATTCTGATGTAAAAAATTTCTTTGTGGTTTTTTTTAACAAATATATATATCTTTTAAATTCTAATAGAATTCTTCTTGAAGATAGAAGATTTTCTGCTAGAACCTAGATTACTGCGATTTTGCAGGATGATTATAGTTGTTAAGTACAACTAGATTTCTACTTGATTCAAGGACTAAAAATCAAATAGATTTTCCCTCTTACACCTAGATTCTATTTTTTTCAGGGTTTATAGATACATCATTGTATAGATTTTTTTTTCATAAAATCCACCATATTTCAAACAAAAAGTAAATAACAGTACTTAGGATTTAATAAACAGTTGTAGTATAAAAATTTTAATTTTTTAAAATTTTCTTAAATTATTTTTGACGAACGCAATAGAGAAATAAATTTCGGGAATGTATTTAAAATTTTAATGCATTCTAGTACGTATGGTAGGAGAAAATTAAATAACGGATTTTTGATTCTCGGTCGGTATCCGCAAGAGTTGTCCGCAACTTGTATAGTAAAAAGCAATATTTTCTCTAATGAGGACAAATTAATTTTGTTGCTTTGTTTTGATAAAAAGTTTGACATACTTAAACATCATATTCTTTAGCCCAACTTATGATTTTGCAAGCATGTCAAACTTTTCTTGAAAACAAAGCATCAAAATTAATTCGTTCTTATTAGAAAAAATATATCTTTTTTCTCTACGAATTGCGGACAACTCTTAATTTTGATCAATAAACACTAGTTTTTCCAAAAACTTACATGTTTTGAGTAAAAAAGGATGGAGAGATCCAGCGTCCTCTGAAAAAACTGAAGAATACAGTTATTAACTGTTTTAAGACTAAAGAGGCGGCCGTATACTTCTGCCCTTGTCTAATTTAAATTTTCATCATGATTAATAAATTAAATATTTTTATACAAAAGTAAGGGCAGAGCCCAATAGATTTAAGGACGAGCAAACGATTATGTTCTATGAAAAAATATAAAATTTTCATTAGTTTCCGAGTGAAGTCTGAAACGGAAAAACAGTTGAATTTAAGGAGTCAAATTCAATTGTTTTTCCGTTCCAGACTTCACTCGAAAACTAATGAAAATTTTATATTTTTTCATAGAACATAATCGTTTGCTCGTCTTTAAATCTATTGGGCTCTGCTCTTACTTTTGTCTTACTAGAAAACTAATGAGAATTTTATTTTTTTTAATAGAATAATGTTTGCTTATCCTTAAATCTATTGGGCTATGCCCTTACTTTTGTATAAAAATATTTATTAATCATAAATAAAATTTAGATAAGATAAGGACAGAACTATATGGCCGCCTCTTAAGACAACAGATATTAACAGTTTTCTTTAGTTTTCAACAGTTATCAACTGCTATATTCGATTTCGAAGCTCAAAAAAAAGTGTAAAAGAAAAATATGTTCATTTTTCTTCATTTTTTAACTTTTATAAACTGTTTTGTTCAATTATAAACTGTTAAATTTAGTTTTATTCAAATAATAACTGTTATTATCTTGTAAGCACTGCTATCGTAAGTTTATTTATATTTTGTCAAATTCACGCGTAGTTAAGGCGTTATATTCAAACAAAATAATTGGAGTAAATCTTAACTTAAATAAATGATTAAAACTTCAAGATTAGATATTTGTTGATATTACTCTACCTCCATTACTTGTAATAACTATGTAATACTTGGTTTTTATCAAGGAAAAACCAAGCAGTCACTTGTTATTCTTGCTGTGTGAGTAAAAACGCCGTTTCTCTTTGAGTTAAGAGGACGAAACGTTGTGCCTCTTTTAATTCGGTAAATGTAAATTCAATCTATGAAACATGATATTATTAATTTTATTATTATTCTTACAACGTGAATTTGACAAAATTAAAACAATGTTGATCCGTGCGGTGAAGCCGTTACGTTACTGATCATTAGATTATATACATTTCTGCACGGCCACAACCACGAACATGTGCTTCATTTGTGTGTAATTTTGATTACGTGTATTTGGTTATATTCATAAGTGTAGGAAATGAGCTAACCCGTAGACGGTCAAGTACGCCTTGACCAACCGCAACTTATGCTCAAGGAAGAAAAAAAGGATGAAAGAATGAGACGAGGTTTGAATCTTTGCCTCTATTGCCTCTCTATACCTGCATTACTATTTACGATACTTAATTTTCATAACCTTTTAGTTTCACAATGAATCAACTAATTACACTTGCAAATACGAAGAGAGTTAAGTATTTAACCTCATTACAACTCGCATTAGCAAAGTTTAACAATTTTTTAATGAATTGAACCACGTTTAGCACAAAACTCACAAACGTTACATTTATTAATTAAATATTTCGCGATCGCGAGCAATAGAAGAATTTATTTTATTACAAGCGAGTAAACAGGTACGCAGATCGAACCTATGCTAATCTGTTTCGCCGTCTTATTACATGCCTGTCATAATCAGACACGAATTGACTCTCAATTTAGTTTTAAAGTATTTATTAAAGAACTGCAAACACGAGAGTGATCTCTCTACAATCTTAGCCTTAACACATAGGCTCGCTTTCAAGCCGCCGACGCTTAATTCACCTCTCTTACGCTAGAGGATAAATATAACATGTACAGCACGTAGGTAACGGTACGAAGCATGGGCGTAACTGCACTCTGTGAACGCGCGTTTGGTTCTCGATCGAGTACCAACTAAAGCAATGCGTCACAATCTGTTACATTCTATTTCTGAACTGTCAAAAAATAAGCTTTCAAAAAGTGAAAAAATTAGTAGATAGTCGGATGTAACTGTTAAACTAAGCAATAAACTATTTAATTCAATTACCCTCATATTTATTTACTTTTTGAAAGCTTATTTTAATTTTTTTCTATTTATTGAATGAAGATAATTGTTAAAAACTGAAGAAAATTCTTTTTAGTAGTTAATAACAGAAGAAAACTGTTAATAACTGTTGTCTTAAGTCTCAACCTGGCCACTTCTCCTCATTTTTTATCTGATGTCTTCTCTTTCATTCTGTTTTATAATGTTTTATTCAGATATTATCAGATTTCTTCAATCATCTTCCAACATTTTTCTGCCGTAATCTGCTGTTATTAACTTTCGTCTTCAGTTTTTTTAGTTTTCATCATTTTTTTTTCGCTACACGGAGAAAAAATTCATGCTAATAGAGCATGCGAACTGACATCTACGCGAGTATATGCAATATTGATAAAAATATGATAGGCATGAGAAACTCTATCAGTCGGAATCTATAAACAGCATTTACTGATGAATATACTTTGATGACTACCCACTCTTATATCCTGTATTTGCTTGCGCTGTATTCTCTCTTTACTCCAGTCGTCTCCTTTTTTGGGTGGTGACGCGAGTAAACACGGCTGGTCTATATCCGAAATCATGTCGCAAATTCTGCTAACGTATTTTCGTTGAGTGAATCTTTTTTTTCTTTTCGTTTCTTTTTTTATGATGGAAGAGACATTATAAATATAATCTGTTAAACTTTGTAACTATTAATAATTAATTTTCAACTTAAAATTTAATTATTTTAAACAGCTAGGGGCAGATGAGCATGTACGATTTTACGCCAAAGATGTTTCGAAGTAGCGTTAGTCTAGTGCGTAACGTTCGCGCTTTTCCTTTTGAGTGCGTGAGTTCAATTCTCGGTGAGAACCACTTTTTTTAAACTTTTTTTTTATTATTTCAATAGTTTTTAGTCTATTTTATTTATATTTTTTATATTTTCTATTATTTATTCAATTATCTTCAAGAAGAATTCTATTAGAATTTAAAGGATATATATTTGTTAAAAAAAACTTCAAAGGTTAACCATATAGAGGACAATTTCCTTTATATATTAATCTTTTTTTTCTTTAAAAAAAAAAGTACTCAATATACTTGTGAATAAATAGATTTTAAAACTGATAAATAATAGAAAATATAAAAAATATAAATAAAATAGACTAAAAACTATTGAAATAATAAAAAAAAGTTTAAAAAAAGTGGTTCTCACCGAGAATTGAACTCACGCACTCAAAAGGAAAAGCGCGAACGTTACGCATTAGACCAACGCTACTTCGAAACATCTTTGGCGTAAAATCGTACATGCTCATCTGCCCCTAGCTGTTTAAAATAATTAAATTTTAAGTTAAAAATTAATTATTAATAGTTACAAAGTTCAACAGATTATATTTATAATGTCTCTTTCATCATAAAAAAAGAAAAGAAAAGAAAAAAAAGACTCACGCAACGAAAATACGTTAGCAAAATTAGCGACATGATTTTGGATATAGACCAGCCGTGTTTGCTCGCGTTGCCACCCAAAAGAGAAAGTGACTTGAGTGATGGAAGAATGTCGTAGTTAGCAGTAAAGAAAGTAGAGTGGACAAGCTACGTTTACGCCCGTCACGTCCCATGAGAGGATACAGTGTCGGCTATCGAAGAATATTAGAGTGGGGAGTTACCAAAGCATGTAAACGAACCGTTTTATGATAGCGTAAGCCTCGTAAAAGTATATGGCGCTGTTATGAAAGCATAGGATATTACTTTCTAACTTTAGATACGTGAACTAAATGCTCTTTTGGCATAAATTTTTTCTCAGTGTAGGGATTATATAACTAATATCAAGATGATGTACAAATAGATAGATGGATATTATTTTTATTTGTATCAAGATAAAAAAGCGTGTGATACAATTTATGAATATAAAAATAATTATTGCACCTAAAGTCTGACACAATGTATAAAAATAAATGTAAATATTGCACAGAATATCACAGTCAATCACTAAATAAAATAATACTGAATAAGTCATCAAAAAAAGTAATATCACAGATTAAGAGCAGGCCGAAGCAGATTCGATACCGACCGAGAATCGAAAATCTGTTGTTAAATTTTCTCCGAATATACGTAATGGATTGCATTAAAATTTTAAATACATTCCCGTAATTTATTTTTTTATTGCGCTCGCCAAAAATAATAAAAGAAATTTTTAAAAATTAAAAATTTTATACTGCAGCTGTTAATTAAATTCTAAGTATGGTTACTAAATTTTCTTTTAAAATATGGTGAGTTTTATGAAAAAAAAACATCTATTATACAATCATGTATGCATAAAAAATTGCATTTGATAACAGTTTCTTTGAAAACACTATAATTATTTTATTTATAATAAAATAAAATTTTCACTTTTCGGTTGGTAATCAAAACTACTCCAGCCTACTCTTAATACAAAAAGTATTAAAATATATGCGACAATTCTATAAATTAAAAATCAGTCACACAATATCTATCAGTCATAATATTAAAAATTTCTAAAAACCAAAATTTATAAATAATGCAATATAATAATAAGCATCTGGAATAGCATGAAACGCAGTCAAAAATATAAAATCAATTAAACAAAACACCGAAACGGAGAATATATTACTACTATTATATTAAAGCTAAATATTAAGACTTTTTTTTCTCCTGTCAATATTTTTTGCATAATTATCACATACACTGATAGACCTTTAAGAGACTAGCAATATTATCAGATTCAAGCATCGTTATTACGTCTACGAATGACACTGTTTCTTATGAAATAAATACAACCAGCTTAAGCTCGAGGCGACTCTATGTAAATAAACGACTCTCTTCTGTAAGAGCGCATAGCTCTTACAGTCAAAGAAGCGGAACTTGTTAATACTGACCGACCAAAATCGAAAAAAAATATGCCGAAAAATTGCTGTGCTGTTTCGTAAGAGTTGTAAGCTCTTGCGTTGAAGCTACGAGCTCTTGAAGGAAAAACTCACACCTCTTAAGCTAAGTCAGCCAGTACATTGCATTTAAGGCTGCGGCGATTATATTAAAGAGAGCATAGTTCTTAAAGGTCTATCAGTGTACATATATACACATAGACACGTGCACCTACACACATACACATATACGCATACACATGGAAACATTCACGTAAACACATACACACATAAACAAACGTACATACACATACACACATATACATTCATACACCTACATACATACGCATACACATATACACATAAACACATACACATGAACACATACAAATAAACACATACACATAAGCACATATATACACATATACACATACAAACATACACATACAAACATACACATACACACATACACATAAACACATACACATACACATACACATACACATACACATAAACACATACACATACACATAAACACATACACGTACACATAAACACATACACATACACATAAACACATACACATACACATAAACACATACACATAAACACATACACATACACATAAACACATACACATACACATAAACACATACACATAAACACATACACATCCACATAAACACATACACATACACATAAACACATACACATACACATAAACCCATACACACAAACACATACACATACACATAAACACATACACATACACATACACATAAACACATTCACATACACATAAACACATACACATACACATAAACACATACACATACACATAAACACACACACATACACATAAACACACACACACATACACATAAACACATACACATACACACAAACACATAAACATACACATAAACACATACACATACACATAAGCACATAAACATATACATAAACACATACACATACACATAAATACATACACATACACATAAACACATACACATAAACACATACACATAAACACATACACATAAACACATACACATACACATAAACACATACACATAAACACATACACATAAACACATACACATACACATAAACACATGCACATACACATAAACACATACACATACACATAAACACATACACACATGACCATAAACAATATCTGTGTCTCTGCCTCTCCATCTCTACTTCTCCGTGTCTCTCCGTCTCTATTTATGTCCCTCCGTCTTTCCGTCTTTGTCTCTGTTTTTCGTCTTTGTATCTGTCTTTCCGTCTTTGTCTCTGTCTTTCCGTCTTTGTCTCTGTCTTTCCGTCTTTGTCTCTGTCTTTCCGTCTTTGTCTCTGTCTCCGTGTCTCTCAATCTCCGTCTCTCCATTTCTGTCTCCTTGTCGTCCTGTCTTCGTGTATCTATGTCTCTACCTCTTTATCTCTATCTCCGTCCCTCCACCTCCAACTCTTCGTCTTTGTCTTCGTTTTCATCGCTTCGTCTCTATATCTCTGTCTCCGTACATGCACACGTATGTTGACACATTGGTGCTAATACTTGCGTTGAAGATTATTATGATTATTGTGTCGATGATTATTATGATAATTATGATGATTATGATGATGATAATTATGATATGTTCAATGCTTAATTAGTTTTTTAATTCAATGTTTCGCCCCAGATCTGTCTATGTGACCCATCGGTAAAACTGAATGAAAAAGGAAAATCTGAATAAATAACGACTCTTATAATTTATTCTATTAATATAAAAAAATTTCTAGATAAATTTTTGTACTTTTGAACTCATATTGGCAATAGATAAAAAGCATTTTGGAAAATTTGTGATCAAAGTTTTTTTTAGGGAGCATTAAAGCGCGATTTTTTAGTGATTATATTTAATTATATTTTCTAGTATTATTTGATTTATTCAGATTACCCTCTTTATTACAACAGATCCTGCTTTAAACCTTACTTTAGATTAAATTTTTTTTTTCACTTAGTGTTAACGTTAACATTCGCGTTCTTTTAATTATACAGTGCTTGCAATTGTGTTATTTTCATTAAACAGTGATTAAATAGCGGCCACGTTTGTTCAATTATACTGTGCTTACATTAGCAGCCGCGTTTTTAAACAAACAGCGTTTAAAATGGTAGCTGCGTTTTTTCGTTTGCAACGCACCTACAATGTCAGCCGCATTTTTTCAATTACACAGTGGATACAATAACAGCCGCATTTTTTCAATTACACTGTGCTTACATTAGCAGTCACGTTTTTTTTAACCACACCGTGCTCAAAATAACATCCGCGAATATTAAGAGGCGGCCGTATAGTTCTGTCCTTGTCTAATCTAAATTTTCTTCATTATTAATTAATTAAATATTTTCATAGAAAAGTAAGACAACCGCCCAATAGAGCAAAAGACAAGCAAACGATTCTTTTTTATGAAAAAATATGAAATTTTGATTATTTTTCGAGTGAAGTCTGAAACGGAAAAACAATCGAACTTGATTGAGTTGATTCAACTGTTTTTCCGTTTCAGACTTCACTCGAAAAATAATCAAAATTTCATATTTTTTCATAAAAAAGAATCGTTTGCTTGTCTTTTGCTCTATTGGGCGGTTGTCTTACTTTTCTATGAAAATATTTAATTTATTAATAATAAAGAAAATTTAGATTAGACAAGGACAGAACTATACGGCCGCCTCTTAAATTACAAAGCGCCTACAATAGCAGCCACGTTTTTTCGATCGCACAGCGCTTTCAATATCAGCCACGTTTTTTAACCACACAGAGCTTAAAATAGAAGCTGTGTATTTTAATGACACAGCACTTAGAATAAGTCTGCGTTATTCTATTACACTGCGTTTCCAAGAGAAGTGTTGTTTTTTTTAAATTTTGCAGCCTTTACTTTTGAAAACGCTTTATAAAATTCGTATTATAATTTTAATACATAAGTAATATCAATTCTGAAACCTTCCTTAGCTTTACTTCATAATTGTTAATTTTTTTAAATTTAATGTTATATAAGAGTTTCAAGTATGAACGAATTTTTTCATTCATTATTTTACATTTTTGTTTAGAGGTTTTGTAATATTTCTTTGTAAACAATGTTTTTAGAGTAGGCCATTTTATCTCTAACGTTTCTTGACTTTGTGTTAATAATACAAAATTTTAAATTTTGGTGTATGTCACATTCATCGACAGAGCCGATCTTAACATATTACCCCGCACCTTCATTTCTTTCATTACACTTTTTTGTACAACCCATACCATATTACCACATTCCATTCCGTATTCGCCCGGGGTAATGCCCGTGAAGAGGAGGAAACCCATGGGTAAACCCAGTTGGTTAAATCCTGAAAACTCTCTCCGGAATAGGTCGGTGTATATAGCAAATTCGATGATAGGTACTTTTTATACAAGAATACCTATACTGTATTTGCCACACCTCCCGCTCGTATTATCATGTGGCCAGCACGCCCAAGTGACCGTCATACAAAGTAAGTCCAGATCGAGCAGATTTTCATTGAAAAAAGTGCTGTCACCCATCTAACTACTAATCATGCTCAATGTTGCTTAACTTCGCAGATCGCATCGAGCGCGCTGAACCACTCAGCCAATGTGTCGGTATGTTAATAATATTTTCAATTCCTTTTTATTTGTTATCCTTGAAAGTGCCACGTATAACTGTCAATGACTAAAAATTGGTTTAACAAATGATTGTCCTTGTGACTTATTAATAATCATTGCATGAACAAGTTTTACAGGAAATTGTTTTCTGGTTATCTGGAATGGTAATTCATCATTTGCTGATAAGGACATACGTGGTAAAAATATACTACTCCCTTTTTACTCCCTGTTAATGTTTGTGCAATAATAGTATATTGTTTAAATTTTGTAATTACTAATCGGGTTCCGTTACAAAGTCCTTCATTCAAATTAACATTTCTTAAAAGCATTACTATAGCCCCCTTTTTTAATTGTAATTTATGTGGAGATGAACCGTGAGATGTTGAAAAATTTAAAAATTATGCTGGCAAATTACGTCTAAACTATCCTCATTTACATTTCTTGTAGTATCAATGCTCAAGTTCTATATTATTGCTTTATTTGTTTTTGATAAAATTTTTTCATTCATTTCTGTTACATCTACATTTTTTGATACCAATATAATATTTTCGTAATAGTTAGGATTTTCAATATTTATATTATACCTGTCTATTCTATCAATTTGATTGCCGTTTAGTAATTTTTCTTTTGGAATTTGTACAACTTCAGTTTTGTTTTCATATTTTGAAATAAAAATACTATTTTCTATATCTAGTAACCAATTTTTAAATTTATTATCTGGTTCCAATAAACATTTGTTTTCTTTTAAAGACATACATTGAAAATGTTGCTAGTGTTACGTAATAACACGTATTTTTTTGTTAACATTAGGAAATCAAAAATTCCTCAGTTTTTGAATAGCCACATTATTTCATTACCAAGCGATATTGTTAAATTAAGTAGACCAAATGAAAAAGAATCGAAGCAAGTATTGCGAAATTACAAACGTAAAAAGAAAATTAAGACACGCATTCCAAAGTATGTTATTAAAATTATTGAAAATCTTTTAAACAAATATGAGTATAAAAGCCAAATGAAACAAATGACATTCGGGCATTACCTTGGGTTTTTTTTTTGGTAACAAGTTTACACTGCCCGTGAGTTGTTCTTGTATTTCAACAGAAAATGCTAATATTGCATATACATATATCTATCATTAAAATATAGGCGCGTATAAAAATCTATTGTATTAAAAGTGTTAAATAAGATATTAATAAACCTCGAGGATATATACTTACATGTCGTGCCTATTCATTTATCTGCCCGTACCCAGCATCAATCTACTTAAAGAAACACTAAAAGGTAAGAATAAATTTTAATACATATTTTTATTCAAATCATTAAATTATCTTTAATAATTGTCCAATAGTAAGAGCGATCCCTCTTAGTCAAATATTGATATAGCTTACTCCACCATAAGATTACATACATCTTCTTATCATACTTCGTAACGGTTATTTTGCCCGTTACAAAAAAAGAATTAACTTTTAATTTAATGTAAACTTTAGCTAAGTCCTTAAATTTTAATATATGCGGAATTGCTGAAATTTGTAAGAATTTCACTAAATATTATACAGCGAACTCCGATTGTGCTAGCTAATCAATCCTATTCATAAACGACAAAATCTTATGTGACATACTTGTCGCTTGCTGCACACACTGCGTCTCTCTCTCTCTCTCTTACCTGATCGAGAGACGTGTGGCCGGTAGCACAGTTTTCCTTCGTGAGGCAGGTTCCAAAATACGTTATATTAAAATATATGATATTACGTAATTAAAAAATTTATAGCTGCTCACAAGGACCGCGGAGGCGTCGGAGTAAGCAACGGGAAATATATATTTTATGTTAAATATAGTCAGGCAATATAAATTAGTTGAAAGCACGTTTTAATAGAAAACAAACTGATTTATTATAAGACAAAAATATAAATGTAATGAAGATAGAGTATGAATTAATCGAGAATGAAATAATATAATATATGAAATGTAATGTACGCGTCTATTGAGAGAGTGAGCGAATGGAGAGCGCGTAGCGAACTTAATGATACTCGCTTATGACGTTGATCGGTTATATAACCGATGATCCAATATACCTGAACAAGTATCTCTCGAGGAAGAGATACTTGGATATCGCACAGTATAATTATACTTACAATAACGCACTGGCCAGCTTACACTAATTACCTACGTGCACGTAGACGCCGCTCGCCCGTTATCGAAGCTTCTCCCCTGTACTTAACCAATACGTAGATACTCTGGACTTGGTCGGTGGAAGACGTCTCTTCCCGATCCTTGAATTCCGCTGAGCTCAGCCAACGTGGTTGCCTGGACGTAGATCGATAGAATCCTATGTACGCCGATCAACGTATTTGTTGGCACTTGATGGCTGATCGGTGACTTGTGTTGCCATCTCGTAGAAATATTACTATCTTCTTTCTTGAGGTGTTTTCTATATATACTAATCGCACGCTGTTTTACTAAGGCTCGCTGTGTGTGTGTACGCACGTTTATTATAAAGAAACTATATTACTGATCGTTTGTATATGGTTATACTAAAACCATATACACACGTAACAGTTAAAATTTATTAAATATGTATATATACCAAAAATTAACTGTTTTGATTTTTGGATTTATATTACTTTCCAGTAATTACAATTAATTTATCAAATTAAAAATGCAATGTATTACTAAACGAAATTTTGCAATATTAGTCAATTTAAAATACCAAGTATTAATTTATATGACTAAATCCAAAAATCTGTGCGTTTTTAGACTTTTGTTAAAAATGCACACCTAACTGTGTAGAGACAATTTATTTATTATACATGTGTATCTAACGTGTAGCGTGAAAATAAATTTTAATTTAAAGTCTTCGAGAAAATTCTAAAATTTCTCCACAACACACACAGCGCCAGTCGATTGCCGCGCTACGAGTTGGCAGTCGTTGATGAGAGAGAAAGAGAAAATAAAAATTTCCACCATGTGTAAAGATAAAAATTTAAATTTTACTTATGCAAAAAAAAAATTTTCCTTGCCCTTTAATATATATATAAAAAATTTTAATTTTTATTACAAAAATATTTCAATGTTAATGATAAGTAATTATCCTATATTAAAGGGTTATTTCTCAACTAGATTAATTTCAACTTCCTTGTTAGCTGAAATCCATGTTTCTCTCTCACCATAAAAATTTGTAATATACTATTAACGACCTAATCGGTAAGAGGGTTACACACAACGACAGACTATTCTAATTCTTAGAAAATTTCAACTGCCTGTTCGCTTTTTCACATAAAGCGAACTATAAGGCATACAGAGCTATATCTTTTGTCTCTGTCACTATGCTATTAAAGCGCGAGAATGTCTGCGCGTTGAGCAAAACAATTTTTGCTGGGACACGTGGGGACACAAATTTGTAACAGCTAACCGACAAAAAAAAATTTTTAATAGATACCTAGCAATTTTTCGAGGAATTTCCTACTATTTTATTTTCCGAAAAAAGCAGTTTAATATTAATTTTATTTTTCGAAACGTAAAACAAATTAATGTCAATTTTAAATTTATTTACCTTTGACTAAGAATAATTTTATTTCTAAAAGAAAAAAAATTTCTTGACATGTGCTCACTTAAATATCAAACTTTAACTATAGCGAAACGCCATCTTTAATATAAAGTCTTTTATGAATAACGCGAAGTCTATTTGCGTCGACGCCAGCTACACGCTCGGCGCCATTTGCAAATTTCGATTTATTACACGCCACGTACAAGCCTGATCCCGTTGACGCATCTATACGTTGGGCGCCATTTTGTAACGGTTATTTTGCCCGTTACAAAAAAAGAATTAACTTTTAATTTAATGTAAACTTTAGCTAAGTCCTTATATTTTAATATATGCGGAATCGCTGAAATTTGTAAGAATTTCACTAAATATTATACAGCAAACTCCGATTGTGCTAGCTAATCAATCCTATTGATAAACGACAAAATCTTATGTGATATACTTGTCGCTTGCTGCACACACTGCGTCTCTCTCTCTCTCTCTCTCTTACCTGATCGAGAGACGCGTGGCCGGTAGCACAGTTTTCCTTCGTGAAGCAGGTTCCAAAATACGTTATATTAAAATATATGATATTACGTAATTAAATAATTTATAACTGCTCACAAGGACCGTGGAGGCGTCGGAGTAAGCAACGGGAAATACATATTTTATGTTAAATATAGTCAGGCAATATAAATTAGTTGAAAGCACGTTTTAATAGAAAACAAACTGATTTATTATAAGACAAAAATATAAATGTAATGAAGATAGAGTATGAATTAATCGAGAATGAAATAATATAATATATGAAATGTAATGTACGCGTCTATTGCGAGAGTGAGCAAATGGAGAGCGCGTCGCGAACTAAATGATACTCGCTTATGACGCTGATCGGTTATATAACTGATGATACAATATACCTGAACAAGTATCTCTCAAGGAAGAGATACTTGGATATCGCACAGTATAATTATACTTACAATAACGCACCGGCCAGCTTATACTAATTACCTACGTGCACGTAGACGCCGCTCGCCCGTTATCGAAGCTTCTCCCCTGGACGTAACCAATACGTAGATGCTCTAGACTAGGTCAGTGGAAGACGTCTCTTCCCGATCCTTGAATTCCGCTGAGCTCAGCCAACGAGGTTGCCTGGACGTAGATCGGTGGAATCCTATGTACGCCGATCAACGTATTTGTTGGCACTTAATGACTGACCGCTAAGAGGCGCGAAAAGTGGTCAAGCAAAACTCTACAGAAAGAATTTCTGAGAGTGGCAACTTGCAAATATAATATAATACGCAAGCCGGTATAAACTCACGACTTTTAATAAAGACAATGTTTCGCGCTATCAATTGCGAAGTTAGTGTAACGTATTATACGACCACGTGGCGAAATTCTCTAATGAGCACAGCGCGGCTTAGGTTTCGTGCTAACGGAACGGTAGCCGGAAACTCTCGGAGCGCCTCGCGGCTGGCTTGCTTCTCGCTCGCGTGCCGGTCGTGAAGATACGCACTTCTTTACTTGTCTTAGACGAGATATATGACCGAGCGTTTATCCTATTTTAATACCTAAGCGCGCAAGATTCAAACACGGTAGAATACCGTTACAACTTATGTTATTTAACTTTTACTACCTTGATATTAACTTGAACATTTTAAAATAAATCAAATTCACTCAATCAATCGTATTAAGTTTCATATTAAATTCAATACATACAAATCCAAATTATTCAATCCGTCTATTATCAATCAACTCAATGTATACATTTATTAAATCATTCATTTTATTTTGTCCTGGTGAAAGCCAGGACCTAACATTTTGGTTTTGGTACAAATTTTTGATCAAAAGATCGTATTGGATATGTTGAAGGATGATCAGAGAAAATTTATGATTCTTTACCTATTTATATGTAAAGTGCATAAAAATATATTCAGAGGGCTCATAATAAATACAGTGATTAAAAGTGTGTTAATAAACCGCTGAATTCGTCAAATAAAATATTAAATATATATTAAAGGCACAAATCAAAAGAATATACATGAAATTATTAAACGCGAAGTGCATTATTGAAAGCGAATAGCGTCATTGAAAATAAAAATATTAAACGCGAAGTGTATTATCAAATAAGAATAGCGTCATTGGAAATAAAAATATTATACAAATAAAATATATTATACGCAGAGTGCGTAATTGAAATAATTTCTATATATGCGGAAGTGCTCGATTGAAAATCAAATATCAAATAAAAAATATAATTTACATAAAAATTGTCAATAAAAATGAAAGTAAGATCATTCAATCAATTAATAAGTAGATAAATCCATACATCAATTATTTTAGCAAAAGTAATCATAAAATTTTTTAATGAGAAATCAAGTAAAAATTATAAATTCTTTTATAAACTAATTTCAAATAATATCATTTATTTAGTGCTTTGAGAAATTACAACATATATCAATAATTTTCGTATGATAATTTAATTTAGTAAAGTGAAATAAGTTTCAACAAAAAATAAAAATAAAATCTGACTAAAATTCAATATCATTTAAAATATTGAGTTTTAATAATATTCAATAATAATAATTTTCTTTTTATGAAAAAATATAAAATTATAAAATAATAAAGAAAATTTCAAGATACTAAAATAAAATAAACAGACTGCATTTAAAAAATAGACAGTTGTCATCAAAACATTGCAAGTTTATTAAACTCGCAAAACATTTACAAGCTCAGCGAAAATTCTCGTAGTACACTCTTATGTAATTCCAATAACAGTAGGTCAATATGAAAATTTCAAAACATAGATCGGCACTATTTTTAATTTTCATGCAAGAATAGTAGGACAGTGTCAAAGAAATTTATTAAACAACATTTGCAATATTCTTTGTTTACAAACGGCATTTAAGAAACATAATCAGCAGTATTTATAATGTTTAAACTTACAACTTTATGTAAAAAATTTAATATTTTAAATAAATAAAAGAATCTTCATTTTTAAGCAAACAATGAAGATTTCAAATGAATAAAATAAATATTAATCAGATAACAGATTATATGAAAAAAGGGAAAACATTCTGGGTACTATCACTCTCTAAAATAGAGCTAATTGAAATTTGTCATAAATATAAGATAATCGTTAACCTTTTAAGGACGGGACTGGTCGATATATCGACCACTCAAGTATCATAATATTTTTGAGTGTTTTAACATAATATTATCCTCAAAATCACTCAAAAATATTATGATACTTAAGTGGTCGATATATCGACCAGTCCCGTCCTTAAAAGGTTAAAGACCAAGGAAATATTAATATTATGTTGTAAGAAAATAAGAAAGTATATAGCAAAAGCTGCTACGAAACTGGAAGAAAAGGAGGAAAAAAATATTCATGAAAATATTCATCCATTTTAAAAAAGTACAAAAATTACACGCTCTTAAATCAAAAACTTAGATCAAACAGTTGAAAGTAATATTTCAAATAAAACTTCAGACGAAACAGTTGAAAGTAACGCTTCGAATACAACTTTAAAAAAAATAGGTGAAAATAATATCTCAAATATAATTACGGACGTTCAATTAAATACTAATAATACAGATAATTCAATTAAACAAAATACCCTATTAAATAAATATACTGGCATAATTCCAAAAACATTTCCACAGGTTACTAAGACGAAACAAAGACATAATAAAAATAAAAAAGACAGTTTTACACAAAAATACACTTTAGCGACAAACGTGACCATTTTATCAGATACCAATACAACGATTAGCGAAACATTTAACGATACTCAGAAATTTTCTTCTAAACATGAAGGATATCAAGAAATAAGAAGTACTGAAAATGAAAAAAATATTACTTTAGTTAATAATACTAATACAGCAGACAAACTTTGATAATTTCTTCAGAAAATAATACAACTATTGACGAAACAGTTAACGACTTACAGAAATTTTCTATGAACAGGAGAGTTATCACGAAATAGAGGGTATTGAAAACTTAGAAAATATAATTTTTAGTAATAATAATAAAAATAATAATATAGTAAAGGAGATACACTTACCTAATAATACAAACATAGCAAATACTTCAGGATATTCTTGAAAAGAAATTTCAAGATTAGTACCTGATTTTATAGGTAAAAACATACCTTTAGAAAAATACATAAATACGTTAGATATTGCAAAGGATTTATTGAGTGCTGACGAACAAAAGAAATTTATAAATTATTTGAGATTCAAAGTATCACAAACAATTCGTACTGCCATGAACAAAAACAAATTCAATGCTGTCAAATATGTAAAGACATAGACCATGAGGCATTGTGTTGCAACAATGCAGGCTGCATATATTGCAAACAGCCAACTCATCCATCATTTAAGTGCACAAATGCGAAGGATAAAATTATACTAATATGCAAGTTTTGTAATCAAGTAGGACATTCAAAAAGTATGTGTAAATATTTAGAAGATAGCCAATATTATTGCCAATATTGCCAGGAAAATAATCATCAAATAAGCCGTTGTCCGATCATACAAAAACACGAATTATACTTGAAATGCAATAAAAACGGACCCTTATCGAAAATAATCATGTGATTTTTTATGTGACATTTTTACCTAAAATTTTTACATGCTTTTTTTTTCAATTTGTCACATGATTGTTGGAGGTGATTTTTTTAGGTAATTTTTTGGGTAATTTTTTGAGTAATTTTTTTAGTTGATATTTTTAGGTAATATTTTTAGGTAATTTTGCTTAGGTAATATTTTTAGGTAATATTTTTAGGTAATTTTGCTTAGGTAATATTTTTAGGTAATATTTTTAGGTAATTTTTGTAGGTAATTTGATGATGGAATTCCAATTGAAATTGTTTGTGATTTTAGAAATCCAATTTAAATTTTAATTTATTTATTTTATTTTATTTTTATTAACGGGAAAAACTCCCTTTTAAACATATATACATATTTCATGTGCGCAATCAGCTTTGCATAAACAATTATAAATACTGTTTAGGAAAATGTAAAATGGATACAAGAGGCGTCCCAAAGTTTTCGCGCGCATTCTGCTTTCTTCGTCGGCACGGGAGGGGGAACCTATAAAGGAGAGCTTGACTTGGCTAAGCGGTCAGTATTCTTCACGACGTCGACGTCGCAGCAAGCAGAGTTTCAGTGTTAGTGATTCATAGTGTATACATGTGTGATGGTGGCACCATCCGCGAGGTTCTCTTATCAGGTTTTGCGCGTCGGTTATTCGTTATCCTTGTCCGTTGGTCAGCCAGCGGGCTGTTCCCGCGCTTTTATCGGCCTTTCGCGCCATTTACTCATCTTGTTTGAGCATTCAGCCAGCGGGCTGTTCTCGCTCTTTTTCGATCGGTCATTACGCCATTTTACGAAAATCACGCATTCAGTCAGCGGGCTGTTCTCGCACCTATTTAAACGCATTAGACCGGTCGCGGAACTTACGCGTCTTGTTCACGCCTTCAGCCAGCGGGCTGTTCTCACCCTCGTTTTGGCCGTTCGCGCCATTTACGCGTTTAGCACGCGCATTCAGCCAGCGGGCTGTTCCGCCCTTGTTTCGGTCGTTTAGTGAAACATTCTTGAGTTTTAAGGTTTATATTTCGATGCCCCGTACGAAGAAAAGCACCGTTCAGAAATCCCAATGTTAATTTGCATTTGAATTTCTGAACGGTGCTTTTCTTCGTACGGGGCGTCGATTTGTAGTCAGTGATTCGTACAAGTAAATAAACATTCATTAAGTTACGTGTCGGCTTCGTATTGATTTAACCTATTATTTCTTTCCTCAACTTCCTATGACCTCCTGGCTATTGCTACGATTATTCCGTAACAAATACAAAGAAAAGAAAAAATGGCTTTACAAGCTAAAGAAAAAGAAAATAAAGAAATAAAAACTATTATTCTAAAAAAATGTATACATTTTACTCTAATCAATTAACTTATTGCATAATCCCTGATCTAATATTGCTTTTAAATAAAGAGATCGAGATACATTCAAAATTACAATATCGTGAATTAATATTAGCCAATTTACATAGTTTGTTCAAAATATAAAACTTATCGATAGGATAATCTAATGAATTAATATGAAAAATGATATTATTGGAATTTCTAATATTCACGAAAGGTTTATAAAAGTTCAAACTGTTTAAAAGTAAATCACAATCAGTGTAACCGTTTATTATCTTATATACAAACAATAAATCGGCATGCAATCTTGAGCGCTCTAATGTTGGTAGTCCAGCTTCCTTTCTAATATTTGTATAATCATGATTGAACCGATCCATACCATTACTAGTTTTAAATGACAAAAAACTTAAGAAATTGTTTTGCACCTTTTCCAACTCATAAATGTATTTCTGTTTATATGGTGGCCACACAATTGAGCAATACATAAGAACTGACTTGACATGTATAGTATATAATGTTATACATGTCTTTGGGCTAGTCAAATCAATACATTTCCTTTTAACACAAAATAGCATTCTTCTAGTCTTACTAATGACTCTATCAATGTGCATATCAAATGAGAGGTTTCTCTGAAAGATTACTCCAAGGTCCTTAATAAACTCAACATTATCAAGCTTTATTCCATCCAAATAAAAAGACCAATCATGCACATTAGAAATTGAAAAAGCTGAAGCTTTATATTTATAGACATTAAACTTTAGACCATTTTTTGTCATCCATTCATCTATCCTATCAAGGTCACATTGTAATCTTAACAAGTCGGTGATATCCCATACCTCGGTGTATATCTTCATATCATCCATATATAGCAGCACCTTTGAAGATCGCACCACAGTAACAATATCATTGATAAATACTATAAATAAAAGGGAAGACAATTTGGATTCTGGAGGAACACCTGACAACATTTTAATCATAAGTGATTTGAAGGTACCAATCCTTACAATCTGCTTTTTGTTATAGAGGTATGATCTAAACCAATCCAGTGGATTATCACTAATTCCACATTTACTCAACTTACTTAAAAGTAAATTATGATTTACCTTGTTAAAAGCTTTAGTTAGATCAGTATATATAGCTTGAATATACGCTTTATTATTTAAAGCAAGAGCAATATCATGATTAAAAGATGTGAGATTAGTGACAACCGACCTGCCTCTTATACTACCATGTTGTCTATCAATAATGAACTCTTATTAATGTTCATATGCTTCATTGTAAATGACATTCTCAAATATTTTGGCAAATACATTAATAATAGAAATCGGTGTGTAGTCACCAACATCAGATATATAACCAGACTTATATACAGGCACAATAAATGATTTCTTCCATGCCTCAGGATAAATACCTTGTGCTAAAGAAAGATTTATTATATGTAAAAGCGGTTTTACTATGACCGAGGAACAACTCTTCACAAACTTGGGACTAATCAAATCAGGTCCAGAAGAGCAATCAATTTTAATGTCACTGATAGCCTTTTCAACATCCTTTTCAGTAAATTGCATATGAGTTAACAATCTGCCAGATGGTGGTATAACAGAAACATCAATAACATTCGACACTTCATACACTCTTCCAACATGCCTGGCAAATGCATAAGCAATACCAGGACCATCATTAAAACGGTCTCCCTCAAATATCATTTCAGCAGGAATCTCCTTTTTATTAGAAAAACCAGCATATCTCCAAAAATTTTTTGGATCATTACATAATCCATCTTCAATATTCTTAGTATAGTTTACATAATTTAACCTAGTTAATCTCTTACAAACAGCTCTCCACTTTTTATACTCTATAATTAAGTCAGTATCAACAGAAGGAGATGATACAATCTTTTTATGTAAAATCTTCTTATATTTAATAGCCTCAATCAGTTCTTGTGAAAACCATCTTGGGTAGGAATATGAGTATCTAGATCTCTTCTTCATTTTTGGTGAATACTTCTTGATTATCTTATCCACAGTATCATAGAAATTAATCATATATTTATCTAAATCAAGCTGGTTATTAGCTAGTTCATCCCGATCTATTTTAGATGGATTATCCTTAACCAAATCAAAGTTTGTTTTTCTATAATCAAACTCATACGAATCAAAAGGCAGGTTTCTAGAACTATGCAATATGGTATGCTTATATCAACTGCACCATGAAACTCATCTATTTTAGATAATGAGTCAATAAAACGTTGACATATACTATTTTCAAATGATATAAAAAAGAGATCCAATGTATTATCAGCTTTATTCTTATAAGTATTCAGTTGTGTTAATTTAAGCACAATGCTAAACAAAGAACACTGAATCGGAAGGAAGGGATTTCCATGAACACACTTTAATGGTTATAAAGAAGTTTTTATTAGGATAGAGAAAGTAAATACATTTTAGATAGAATACCAAACAAAGGAAACATAACAACTCAAGAACAAGAAAAGGAAAGACTAACACAATGGAAAATTAAAGAGAACTTACTTGGAGCAGAATAGTTCCGACCAGCACCGACAAGCACCCAATGGCTACTGATCCGAGTCGGGAGACACTCCGTGCCACATAGGAGCTGGAGAACACTTCCAAGGGTGGGGGGGCTCCCCACTCCGGGCAACCAATTGACCCCACCGCGACGGCTGAGCACCGACTGACAGAGCCCGCAGTGTGCAGCTTCCATATATGAGCGAGAATCGGGAAGTGGGGGAAAGCAATCGACATTCGTCTTAACATTCTGCACTAAAGGTTTCACCGGTGTGGTGAAACCTTTAGTAGACCACAGGCATGCGGCATAACTTTGTGACTGGTCGAGTAAAATTTCCCTCGAACGTATGGACCGTCGCCACTCGCACCAGACCATCAGCTCCAGGATGAGTTTCAAGTACTTTTCCGCGAGGCCAACGCCCCTGGTAAAGCAACATGGGGTCTAGTACTATGACGATGTCGCTAGGAGCCAGATTTTAGCGCGGGCGTTGCCATTTGTAACGCTGCATTAGAGTATTCAGGTACTCTCTCGACCATTTAACCCAAAATTGATTTTTCATAGCCTGGACAAGGCGCCGACGTCTCAAGTGGTCTAGATTATCGTTGTTGGTACTGTGAGCATCCGGGGGCGCGTTTAGTGCGTATCCAGTGAGAAGATGTCCAGAAGTTAATGCAGCCACGTCGTCGGAGTCTCCAGACAGGGGGGTTAGAGCCCTGCAGTTCATGCATGACTCTACGTGAGCCATGAAGGTAGTCATTTCTTCGTAGATAATGACTCGCTGATTGAGGATTTTCCGAAGATGCGTCTTAGGCGATTTCACGCCGGCTTCCCAAAGGCCACCAAAATGTGGTGCCCCTGGAGGGATAAATTTCCACGTTGTTCCCTCATTGGCCAACGTTACGCCAATGTGCTCCCAATCAAGCTTTGCCTTTCGCAGGGTGGCACGGAGTTCGGTGTCTGCTCCGTGAAATGTAGTAGCATTATCCGACCAAATGATGCTAGGGGTGCCTCGTCTGGCTGAGAATCTCTTTAGGGCTGCTAAGAAGCTGGCAGTAGTAAGGTCTCCCACTACTTCCAGATGTACTGCTTTGGTGGCCAGACACACGAAGAGAGCAAGATGACCCTTAGAGGTGATAACTCCTCTGCCTCTGGCAGCTTTTAGCAGAAAAGGACCAGCATAATCCAACCCAGTACGCGAGAATGGACGACCAGGAGTGATCCGCTCTTCAGGTAGGTTGCCCATCAACTGCTTCATTGGCCGAGCTGCTGCGCGGGCACATGAGACGCATCGTCGAAGAAAGGTTCGTACCTGAACACGACCTTGAATTATCCAGACGTTGCGGATGACACTAGCGTAGGTAAGGGCATTTCCACCGTTCAGTGTACTCCTATGGGCCAGATCGATGTAAAGATGAGACAGGTGACATCTTTTCGGCAGGATAGGTGGATGCCGTTGTTCATAGGGCAGAGTAGAATTATGGAGCCGCCCACCAACACGGATAATTCCGGCTGCGTCAAGAAATGGAGCAAGGTTCCGTAATGGACTGCGTCGCCCAACTCCGTGTCCTCTCTGTAGAGCTTTAATCTCAGGGCCAAAGGTTTGTTGTTGCACGGATCGAATGCAGGCCCTTTGCGCTTCGCGAAGCTCTTCCGGTGTCAAAGGAGCGCTAAAGATTGCACGTCTATTTGATGAAAACCAATGTTGAAGCCGCAGGCACCGCGCCACCGCACGCTGTAGGCTGCCTAAGTGAGAGAACTTTTCGGTAAAGTCGTAGTAGTCATGGTTTGCAATATTTGGAGCTTCAGGGATTTCCTGGTTGATCCAGTGACAGCGGACTAAAGATAGCCAATGCTGCTCAGGTAGAGTTAGCCAATGTGGGCCCGTCCACCAACTACTAGTTTCTGGTACACGGGCAGGTTCAACGCCTCGAGATGACAAATCTGCAGGATTTCCAGACGATGGAACGTGCCTCCACTCGACTTCCGGTATCAGCTGCTGTATTTGAGCCACGCGGTTAGCAACAAAGACTGTCCATCGAGCTGCATCAGCTTGTAGCCACGTTATGGTAATGGTGGAATCAGTCCACGCATACGTTTTGACAGCCTGTTTTCCGTACTCATTCCTTACGTTGTCGAGTATCTTGGCCAGAAGAGTGGCAGCACAAAGTTCCAAATGCGGGACAGTTTGGGTTTTAACAGGTGCAACCCGAGTTTTCGCAAGGAGAAGTCTGGGTTGAGATGATCTATCAGTAACCATGGCATACACGACTGCAGCGTAAGCTACTTGACTGACATCTGCGAATCCGTGTAAAACAATGCTCCCATGGGTTGCAGTGGATATCCACCACGGGAGTCGCAGCTTGGCCACATCTGGGAGTTGACGTACAAATTCCTGCCATCTTTTGAAAATGGGGGTTGGAGGCAGTTCGTCCCAGCCGATGCGACTGCGCCAGACTTCTTGTAGAAGAATCTTGGCGGTGATGGTCACTGGTGAGATCCAACCGAGAGGGTCAAAGAGTTTTGCTATTGTCGAAAGCATAGATCTTTTTGTAGTGCCTCCCGCCACGGTCTTGGTAACACGATAGCAAAACTCATCGGTGCGAGGATCCCACGCAACGCCTAGTGTCTTGACAGGGAGACTATCTTCAAAGCCCTTCCAACGCGGTCGCAATCGATCTTCTGCTTTTAGGTCACACGTAAGGTCTGGTTCGTTCGATACCCATTTGTGAAGGTGGAAACCTCCAGGATTAAGCAGGCTTATTAGCTCGTCCCGCAATTGTTTAGCTTCTAAAACTGTATTAGCTCCAATGAGTATATCGTCCACATAGGTCGAGCGAAGTAGGGCGGTTGCAGCGCGTGGATATCGGTGGCCCTCATCCAACGCTAGCTGATTTATAACTCTGAGGGCGAGGAATGGGGCACAAGCCATCCCATATGTGACCGTGAGAAGCTGATAATGTTTCTCTTGATCGCTGTCAAGAATCCGCCACAAGATTCGCTGCCATTTAACATCACGGAGATCCACCCTAATTTGACGGTACATTTTCTTGATATCAGTTCCTATCGCAACTCTTGAGAGCCGCCAGCGTAGAAAGACCGCGACCAGATCTGTCTGAAGGAATATTCCTGAATGTAGCATATCATTGAAGGAGAGATCCAAGCCTGAGCGACAAGAAGCGTTGAACACAACACGCTGTCCGATCCGTAGTATGCCAGACTCCATGATGAGGCAGGTAGCAGGCTAGATTATCTGCTGGAGCAGAGGGTTCACTTAATAACCGCATGTGCTGGAGATCCTCATACTCGTGCATGAAATCAGAGTAAGCGTCTGCAAAGGTTTGATCCGAGGACATTCGTGCCAAAGTTCGCCGCAGCGATTGTCGGGCTGCAGTCAGAGATTCCTCCACCAGAGGACGAGAAGCCTTTTTGAAGGGCAGGCGGGCAGAATACCTCCCAGTGCTATCACGGCGAAGTCTTTCCGTGAATAAACGTTCGCATTCTTGATTCTCTGACGACTCCGGTGCTTTACTGGAAATATCCTCTACTTTCCAAAATTTTCGAAGAGTGGCATCAATCATCTCTTGAGAATCTTGGAGCGTCAAGACTGTTGGCGCTGTTTCAGTGGGTGAGGCTTTAATGGGCCCGAACACAATCCATCCAAAAAGAGTTCGTTGGGCTGTAGGGGTGCCAAGAGGACCAGGCTTCAAACCTTCTAATAGGATTTGAGAATATACATCGACTCCCAAAAGGATGTCGACGTCCTTTGGCGAATAGTATTGCGGGTCAGCTAAGTCCAGACCGTTAAGATGCGGCCAAATTCGGTCGTCGCTGTGAAAGCGTGGAGTTCTAATGCCAAGTCTAGGTAGGACAAGGGCATAAACCTTTAGGATAGGCTGAGATCCCTTTGGCAGATGAATTCGAAGATGGACTGCCTTAGTGGAGGCAGTGACCAGGTTTACTTCGGATCCCGGATCGAGTAATGCTCGAGAACTACGGCACCGCCCGAGGTCATCTTTTAAGACCAATTCGACGGTTGCCAGCAGCACCGGTCAGGCCGTTTCCTCCGTCCCAGAGTGATCATTAGTTACGTTGGAATCTTCTCCTCGTCGTCTCTTGGCTGTAGGATCTTCTCTGGATGCTGCAAGGGAACGCTTACTAGACTGGAGGAGTGAAGCAAGGATTGGTGACCAAGGCCGCAACTAATGCATTGAGTACTAGATCGGCAATCACGAGCTTGATGTCCTCCCTTAAGGCACTTAAAGCAAAGTTTTAGACGATTGATTATCATACGTCTTTGCGAGGGATTCATCCGCGCAAAGTCTGTGCAGTCACTTAAGAAATGGCGACCCCTGCAGTTACTGCACGTAAGGTCTCCAGCTTGGGTTGCAAATACACGTGAACGACGCCGGTGTTAACTCAAGGGATGCCAAGGTCTGAATTGTTTCTTGAAGGAAGGCCTTTAAACTGTCGAACGTGATGGGGTGTGGGATATTCCTAGTCCGCTTTTCCCACTCACGCTGCGTGACCGGATCCATTCCACCAGCAATAAAGAAAACGAACCATGCATCCCAGCTGTCCACCGGTTGACCGTAAGGCTTCACGACATCTTGTTGCGTGATCGAGGAGGCCCTGCAACCCAGTACTGGACTCTTCCTTAAGCGCCCGGATTGAGGCCAGGGACGTCATGTGCTTTTGGGCTAACAGTTCCTTGTTGTCATAGCGTTTGAGTAACAACTGCTAAGTGACGTTATAGCTAGCCTCCGTAGTTGAGATGCTATCCAAAGCTCGCTTCGACTCCCCTTGAACGGAAGTTTTGAGGTAGTGCAACTTCTGTAAATTGGAGAGGCTGCCATCCAAATGAATAAGAGACCGAAATAAATCTCTAAAGGATTCCCAATCTTCAGCTCGACCAGAGAACGAAGGAAGAGCTATTTTGGGAAGATGGACCGATCGCACGGGTTAATGAGGGGGAGTCACCCTGGCTTCGCGGACATCATCAGCTCGGCGTATCGTGGCTTCTTCATCATATGAAAACCCTAGTGCAGCAGTATAGTTGATTTCGGTTTGGCTTAGTCAATCTTCAGTGAAGTATGCTTCATTTTGAATGTTTGGTGACGCCAGCAGCCTGTGATGATTGTTTCGAAAATCAGTCCAATAACGCTCTAAGCATTCCCGTCGTCCACGCAAGTATCCAGCAGAAAAGTGGACTTGTTCAATCCGTAAAGTGTTGTCCTTAAAGTTGTCAATAGATTCCGCTAGCAACAACTGTCTTGCAAGTAACGCCATGGTTTACGAAGGATTCTGAAACTTATGAATTATGGTCTAAAGGTTAAGGTGCCTAAGGTGATTACACCATAGCAACGTAGCTCTAGTAGAACTCTTACACCCTCACACTTGCCGCAAAAGCGTAAGAAAGATATCGACTTATCGGACACCAACTCGTGAACCGATATTTTCTATTCTATATCAGACACCGACTTATGAACTGATAATATTTGTTAAATCAGACACCTATGCGTGAACTGATAATATTCATTATATCAGACACCTACGCTTGAACTGATAATACTTCACACCCATCCTCCTTAATCCGGCTCGAAGGACCAATGTTAATTTAAGCACAATGCTAAACAAAGAACACTGGATCGGGAGGAAGGGATTTCCATGAACATACTTTAATGGTTATGAAGAAGGTTTTATTAGGATAGAGAAAGTGAATACATTTTAGATAGAATACCAAACAAAGGAAACATAACAACTCAAGAACAAGAAAAGGAAAGACTAACACAATGGAAAATTAAAGAGAACTTACTTGGAGCAGAATAGTTCCGACCAGCACCGGCAAGCACCCAATGGCTACTGATCCGAGTCAGGAGACACTCCGTGCCACATAGGAGCTGGAGAACACTTCCAAGGGTGGGGTGGCTCCCCACTCCGGGCAACCAATGAACCACACCGCGACGGCTGAGCACCGACTGACAGAGCCTGCAGTGTGCAGCTTCCATATATGAGCGAGAATCGGGAAGTGGGGGAAAGCAATCGACATTCATCTTAAATTTTTTGGATCATTACATAATCCATCTTCAATATTCTTAGTATAGTTTAAATAATTTACCCTAGTTAATCTCTTACAAACAGCTCTCCACTTTTTATACTCTATAATTAAGTCAGTATCAACAGAAGGAGATGATTTAATCTTTTTATGTAAAATCTTCTTATATTTAATAACCTTAATCAGTTCTTGTGAAAACCATCTTATGTAGGAATAGGAGTATCTAGATCTTTTCTTCATTTTTGGTGAATACTTCTTGATTATCTTATCCACAGTATCATAGAAATTAATCATATATTTATCTGAATCAAGCTGGTTATTAACTAGTTCATCCCAATCTATTTTAGATAGATCATCCTTAACCAAATCAAAGTTTGTTTTTCTATAATCAAACTAATACGAATCAAAAGGCAGCTTTCTAGAACTATGCAATGGTATGCTTATATCAACTGCACCATGAAACTCATCTATTTTAGATAATGGATCAATAGAACATTGACATATACTATTTTCAGATGATATAAAAAAGAGATCCAATGTATTATCAGCTTTATTCTTATAAGTATTTAGTTGTTTAACACCAAACATGTTAACAAATGAGCATAAGTTACTTGCAATATCTCTCTTCATAACCAAGTCATTATGACCGGATAGATAAATTAATCTTTCAGTATCATCAAACAACCAAGAATATCCAGGTATGTTAAAATCACCAAGAATACATATATCAGTGAAATTGTTTCCTCTATAAACATCTTCAATTACCTTGTTATGCTCTTCATAATAATCAATAGTGGAAGTAGGTGATAAATACGTCACGCTGATGAGAAATTTCCTACATCCATACAGTAAAGAAACACATAACTGTTCATAACCTCTATCCACTTTACAGTGAATTTTAGACGTAATAGATTTTTCAACAAACAAAACAACACCACCACCTCTATTTTTACCAGAATATGTACCATTTCGATCACATCTATAGATATCATAGTTCTCTAGGTTAAACAGCTTATTATCAACGTTATGGTCAAACCAAGTTTCAGTTAAAGCAATAACGTCATAACTGACAGATGCAGATGAAATATTAAAACACAATTGACTCAGCTTAAAGTGACTCTTTATACCTCTAACATTTTGATAGTAAATGCTCGAAAATCATTATCACAAGCCTGACCTTCCGTTGCATTTTTATCTCATTGTGACATGTTATCACTGTTATCATGAGTAATTTGACTACTACGTAATTTCTCATTATCTACCTTAACGATAGTTGGGATACCTTTCACGTATTTCAATTTCAAATTGTTCTCACCATTATCTAATCTTGTACTTAAATTTTCTTTAAAATTCTTATACAATCTATTCTGATTTGTTGTATTATCATTATTAATGTAGATAGTATATCCAATCTTTTTTGAGAGAGCCTTAGAGTTCTTCAAAACCCATGCAACATTTATACTGTTCTCAAACATAACCTTTAAAGGTCGATTATTTCCATTTACAAATTTACCACATCTGACAAAAGTAAACTCATTATAGCTAAACGTAGCATCAGCAAAGATTTTTTTCAATGTTTCAAAATCTTGGGTTCTGTTGTCGTTATCCTTCAATTGAAAAATCATAACATTATTCTTCCCATTATCTCTATCTCGTATTTCATGTGTAATATTTTCTTGAAGAATTAATGTATTATCAGGATTATCCAAGTAATTTTCAATACTATCATCAATAACTGGCAAAAAGATTTTTTTATTTCATCACATAGAAACACCTTTAGCTCTTCTTGCATTTTTTCCAATCTTGCCTTTAAGATGCTGTTTAAGTTATAGGTATAATCACAACATTTCCTAATAGCGCCATTTTGCATAATTCCTACTTTATTACTACATGATGGATGGTACGACATATCACATTTCTTACACAGAACATTTTCTGCTGCTATGTTCTTATTACAGTAAAAGCAAGACACCTTATTATTTCGTAAATTGGGAGCCATTTTAGGTTAGAAATATAAATCACTTAAAATCAAAGGAATCATTCACCAAACAGTATGAAATTCATATCATAAATCAACAATAAGTAGATAATCTGTGTAAAACTTGCTATATTAAAATAATTTCTGAATAAATAACTATTAGAAATAGAATTAAATGACAGATAGCAGTTAAAGCCAATGCTGCAAAGTTAACGCATGCGCATGCGCATGGATATTTTTAAATAATATTGTTTTCAAATTAAATTTATTTATGTTTTTCATTGCGAACTATGAAAATATCTCTATTCATTGAACGTAAGACAGCAGGCCAAATAATCGTCGTTTTAGACCAAATGAAATTATCAATTTATAACCCGCTTTAAAAAAAATTCGTATTGCCAAGATATTGGTGAAACAATATCCAATATTTTGCATTTATTTAAAAATCTCTTGGCAAAACTTTTCCAATATTTCGCCAACATTTATCATTTATCAATCCCTAGAGCCAAAACCTACATTATTCCCACATATTGGTAATATATTGGATATTGCTTTATCAATATGTATATAATGATAAATAATTTCAAATAAAAAATCAAAGCTTCACCACATTTAATTGAAAACTTTTTAACTTTTTTAATATCATATCTATAAAGTATACAATAAAGGTGATATTAAAATCTTTAATATAATATATAAAAATAAAATATTGGTAAATTAAATTCAGAAATATTTTGTTGCAAAACAAAAAATTTAATAAAATAATTTTTAAGTCAAATTTTACGAATATAAATATAACAAAAAATCTATTACACTAATTGTATATTTACATTACAATTTGGTTGAAATAATTTCTGAGTAATAGAAATGTTAAATCAAATGTAATCAACAATAATCGACTTATGTCACTTTTGTAAATAAGAAAAAGATTAAATCATTTTTAATTTTAATAAATACAACTTTTAAAAATTAATTCATATATTTTATTGTTCAAAATGTTTCATCAATTTGAATAATGAAGATTCTTTATGTCTTCAATATAATAATAATTCAATAAATTATTTTCTTTAAATTTTTTTAATTTCACAATTAAAAACATTATACTAACGACCTTATTTTTACAAAAAAATAATTAAATGTCCTAGAAATCAGTCACTTTAAGCTCAAAAAATTTTTTCTACACTCAGGGCGTGAAATTCAATTTTTAATGTCTATGCTTAGAGGCTAAAATAGCTCTTTTTTACCCAAGGGCAGAAAAGTAGTTTTCTAATAAGCGTGATTGATTTCTACCAATAAGAAATTTACTTTTCGTGTCTTAGAGTTATACTGAATGGTGGATGAGTCAATGTATGAATTGAGTAATGGGTGCGTGGTTCGATGAATTCATGGGTGGATTCATGGGGTGATAAAATGACGGTTCAAATGAAATAGTCGATGGGTTGATGGGCGTATTGATGAATTTGTCAAAGGGTTTATGGGCTGATGGGCGGATAAAAGAATTTGTCGATGGGTTGATGGGCCGAGGGGCGGAATCCGTTGATGAGTGGAAAAAAGAATTTGTTGATAGGTTAATGGATGGATGGATAAATTTTTTTATGGGTATCAGAAATTGAATGGGTTGATGAGTTGATAGGTCTATTGATCCATGGATTCATGGGTAAATGGGTTAATTAGTCAATAAATCAATGGGTCGATGGGTTCATGGTTCAAAAAATTGATGGTTGTATGGGTGGATGGGTCAAAGAGTACATGGATCGGCAGGATGATGGATCAATGGATTCATGGGTCGATGGGTCATTGGTTTTGATGAGTTGTTCTGTCGATAGGCTGATGAGTTCGTGGGCAATTTCTTTAATTTTAGATTTTTTTAGTAATATGGTTTTTTAAGATATTTTTTTGTAGTCGGGGGCTTCGCCTCCCGAACCCCTGGCGCTGCTTTGCCCCCTGATCTCCATGAGGGACTCCATTCTGAACTCCGTTCTTCTTTCGCACCCAACTGCTTCTTGCCAAGACAAATTCGACAGTCTTATTTTCTCATTTTCATTTTAATTTTATCATCTATCAATGCCGTTATTTTATGTATTATTTATGAATTTATTTTCAATGTGGCTAAATTGGACGCGCCTCGTGTATGAAAAAGTAATATGTTATCCACGGCAGTAAAGGTGTTTTTGCCCTCGTCTTTAATGTCTTTATTGTAACTCGACTCAGGCAAAAATCACCTATTTTACTCCCTTGATTAACAATGTACTATTCTGATATTTATGATGGTTTGCTGTATCAAGAAATACTCTGTCCAAATAAAATCTTCAGTGATCCCAACAATATATCTTTTACGTGGCATTCTGACGGCGTTAGAATTTTTAAATCTTCCAAATACAATATTTGGATGTTTTATTTAACAATTAATGAATTTCCTTACAAAGAACAACACAATATTAAAAATGTGTTGTTAATTGGCTGGTGGTTTAAAAAACTGAAGCCTTAAGTTAATCTCTCTTTAACTTTCTTAAAAAATTCATTAAAAAAATTGTATGAAGGTATGGATTTTGAAGTACCCAACGTAGATAAACCTATTAATGTTAAAGGTATAATTTTAAATGGCACGTGAAATTTGCCAGCTAAAGCGATTTTTCGAAATATGTGTCAATACAACGGTAAATTCGGTTGTCAAATATGCAAACAGGACAGCATTTTAATTCACAAATCAAGAGTATACCCTTTTAAAAAAAAATTAACTTTGCGAACTGATAGCGAAACCATTCTGCACGGTCAGCAAACTCATGTTAGTAATATTAAAGTTTGCGATTTTAAGGGACCAACAATGCTCTAAAATTGTACCAAAATTCATTACATCAACCGGTAGTCCAGGGGCAAACTACATAAGTCGTGGCCAACCGAAGTCCTCGATTCTAACCAGGTTTTTTCTTATATATTTCGACCTGTTGATTTCGAATTTTTTGGGTAGAAAGTCTGAAAATGGCGCATTTAATAATTGTTAACAATTTTTATAAACAAATTATAAAAATGCGTTTTATCTAGAAAAAAAAATTCTATTATATTTTTTAGATTATTTTGAGCACAAAAGGTTCTTATGAACATATTGCTAAAATGCACTAAATCGGCAGAAAAAAATTGCAGTTTGAAAAAACGCGATTTTTCAAAAGTTTGACAGCCTATAGCTCAGCTTCTACTGCTTTAATTTTAACTCACAATAGTTTAAATTGTTTGTTAAAATGTAAACTTAAAGATTACATTTGTTGGCGACAGTATTTATAATGAGTAAATCACCCTTTAATCGCTCAAAAAGTACTGTATACGCGCATATACTGACCTGCGACGCCAGAGACTGTACATAGGTAAGCTGTAACTGTACTTGTACTGTGTAATGGTACTTTTTTGGGCAATTAAATTTTGAACAATAAAATCTATAAATTATTTTTTTTTAATTGTATTTATTAAAATTAACAATGATATAATCTTTTTCTCATTTACAAAAATGACATAAGTCGATTTGTGTTGATTACATTTGATTTAACATTTCTGTTACTCAGAAATTATTTCAACCAAATCGTAATGTAAATATACATTTAGTATAATAGATTTTTTGTTTTATTTATATCCGTGAAATTTGACTTAAAAAATTATTTTATTAAATATATTTTTTGTTTTGCAAAAAAATATTTCTGAATTTAATTTACCAATATTTTATTTTTATATATTATATCAAAGATTTTGATATCACCTATTTATATACTTTATAGATATGATATAAAAAAAAGGTTAAAACGTTTTCAATTAAATCTGGTAAAACTTTGATTTTTTATTCGAAATTATTTATCATTATATATATTGATGTAGCAATGTCCAATATATCAGCAATATCCAATATATTGCCAATATGTGGAAATAATGTGGGTTTCGGCCCTAGGGATTGATAAATGATAAATGTTGGTGGAATATTGGAAAAATTTTGCCAAGAGATTTTTAAATAAATGCAACATATTGAATATTGTTTCACCAATATCTTGGCAATACGAATTTTTTTTACGCAGGAAGCCCTAAACTTTTTTATTCTTTTCGTGCGCGTTCGTTTGCCATAAGAAAGTCAATACATAAAAAGCGTGGTAACCCCCTAGCGGTTAGTCATCGAATATGAATATGTACATTTATATAATAGTACTGATAATCAACCGTCAGGGGGATGCTCCGCTTTCTACCTTTTGACTTTCTTAGGGCAAGCGACCGCGCACAATAAGAATAAAAGAGTTTGGAGCAACGATGCCGAAAGTGGCAAAGTCAGAGAAGGAAATTCAAAAATGTTTAAAAAAAAGTATTAAAATAAATAGTTTTTAAAATTTGATAATTAATAAATAATTCTAATAAACTAATAGTTTTATTTGGTCTAAAACGATGATCATTCGGCCTGCTTTCTCACGGTCTATTCTATTCAGTGAACAGAGGTATTTTTATAGGTTGTAATGAAAAACATAAATAAATTTAATTTTATAGAAATATTATTTTAATTGCTTGAAAATATTTATAAATTTACGTTGGATTTATAAAATCACAATGAATTTTAATTGTAATTCCATCATCAAATTACCTAAAAAAATTACCTACAAAATTATCTAAAAAAATTACCTAAAAAAATCACCTAAAAAAATCATGTGACAAATTGAAACAAAAATCGTATGAAAATTTTAGGTAAAAATTTCACATAAAAAATCACATGATTATTTTCAACAGGGACATAACACCAACTTTTGGTATCAAATTACAGAAAAAAGTAAGGCACCTCCGCGAATATGCAATCTGTAACAGTGAACACAATACTACTGATTGTGAAAAATTGAAGATATTTATGAATAAAGTCTAATCAGATAATCAAATACGATATCAATTATATGACAAATGGGGTCACTTGGGAAAAGAATACTATAAATAATAGCATCGTTTAAAATAATTTCAATCAAAATAAAATGTTCGTAGAAAATAATAAAAATAATTATTTACACGGACAACGAATTCAAGCGAAATTTCGTAAATATTGCAAAAATAGAGGGCATAATATAGAGGAATGTAGGAAAATACAATATAAAAAACCTCAAAACACAAATCAGAATGTACAATGTCATTATTATAAAAAAATTAGGACATTCAATCGATTCATGCTTGACATTTAAAAATATAGAAAGCAAGCTAAGTAAATTTTGCACGTTGTGCAAAAGCACAAATCACACAGACTAAGATTGTCAAGCTAAATTAAATACATCAGTTCATTTACAGGGAAACACATTTTAACATGGCAGACTGGCCATATTACTTTTATGTATATTTGTGGCGCATATAGCCGACAGAAGGGAGTATCTAACTACGGGCAAGACGGAAAGCAGACCACGCGAGTCAAATAGTTAAAACTATAACCCAAAATCGTTGGCACACACGTGCGAATTTATAAAGCACGTATAATGTGCACTGATATAGCTAGCGAGCAGCTTGACTCGAGTAGCTGAGCTTGGGTCCGTTAAGGATCGTTTGTCTCTCTCTTGCGGCGTGCGCAGCGTACAGCAAGAGAAACGAAGCCGAGCAGAGGCAAGAAGGAATACCATTATTATTCCTTCTGTCACTGGCGTCCGATATAGAGTCATTACGACTCGTGAGCGACTTGCGATATTGCGTATTAGTATTTTTTGTGTGTGCGAATATCGTGAGCTTGAGTGAGCGAAAATAGATAGATTTACTATTCTATTTCTTTTATTGTGAATTAAAATAATATCACGATTGCTAAATAGAAATAATATAATTTCTTTCTGTTTTTTACGACGTGTGTGCCGGGCGATCGCGTGCGTGTTCTATTGCAGATATTCCCTTCGTGCTTTTCTAATTCTTTCTTTTTTATGTGTTTATTGCTCGTGTCCCTTTTAGCTTACATTTTTGTTAATATATGCTTTTCGTCGTGCCGATAGTTATTTAATTAGTGCAAGTGGCGTCGCGTACGCTATACGCGGCTGGCGTCCATTTTGAGCGAGCGTACGATTACTGTACATATTTCTTAAATAAAGTTTCTCTTATTATTTGTTACTTAATTAATTACAGCTTATATATTTTTATAAAATTATTGCAACCTCCTGATCCCCAAGGTTGTCACAACTGGCGCCCAACGTGGGGCCGACAAAAATTTCGGTGAAATTTTTGTTCAAAATCACGGGATTGAAAATTAAAAAGAAAAAATTTGTGCTTTAAAATAATAGAAAAATCTGTGCTTAAAATATAAAAAAAAAAGAAAAAAACTGTGCGTAAAATAGGACAAAAACTGTGTTTAAAATAAAAGAAACAGAAACTGTGTTGTGAAAGAAAAAAGAAAAAAAAACTGTGCTTCAAGTGAAAGACAATTGGCTATGCCAGTTAAAAGAACATTTTTCTACTCATGCGTTTCCGCTTCGCCACGTGGTCGCCATTACGAACGACGCACACACGACGAGGCTGAAAGAAGGCGCTCTAGCGGCCATTTTTGTTCTTGGCGTCGCTTGGTATGAGGTAACCACGACAATTTATTTTGCAGCAACATTTTTTAAAGTGCGTGCAGTAAGCAAAGAAATAAATTTTGTTTTTGAATTCTTTTTTTTGTAGAGCATTGTTTTTTTTTTAATTTTCTTGAGCGCGAGCCTTAAGCTAAATAATTTATTTGTTAATAGCACTGCATCCAAATACACTTACACATAAGTATATTTCGATACACATACATATATATCATTGCATTGTCGCTTATATTTGTCTTTACTTGTGTTCCCCTAAAGCTCATTTCCTTATAGCTTCATTATCTTTTAGCACTACGTGTCTTAAAATCCATATTAAGCAAAGCTGTTTTTTTTTGTATGTATAATATAATTGAATATCTCAAGTGTGCTGAGCAATTTATATTCCGATTTGTGCTTGCGCGGAATATATCACTATCGTGTGCTACCTTAGCGCGTGTTGGTACACAGTAGCTTACGCATAATTTTCTTTTGCATTAGCGTGCATCTGGCTTTATAAAAATTTCAATTTTTAGCTTTTGAGTATTACGGGCGTGCTATATAAAATTGATCAACTATTAGACAATTCTATTTATTGTAGTATCTCTAATATAACTTAGCTTTGTTTTGTTTTACTTTTAAAAAATCATAAAACATTTGATAATTTTCTTTTCTTTTATTGCAAGCCAGAGCTATTGTGTAGTATATTCTTATTCGAACCTCCTGAGATAGGAGCTCATAATAGCATTAATTACTAGTAATAATTTTTTTTGTGCATACCCTTGTTTAGTGTAATAGCATTTAGTGTAAATACGAAAAACCAAAAGTTAAATATGGAACCCCTTCTACTCCCGGATGAATTATGTCGGACTGATCCCTTACGGGTTGGGCGCGAATTAGCTAGAATAGTCAACAAAATGTCAATAATCCAAGCAGTGGATTATCGTAGTCGTGGGATTGTCACGAACCAAACGGTGAGTGAAGTTTTAAACCATATTTACCAGTACGAATTAAAATGACATCTTGGTGAAGGAGCAGCTGCTTTAGTGCCAAAGTATGCCGATCAGATAAAAAACCCGCCGTTAAGCTGTCGGATTATTCGCTCGAGCAACTCGACTACGTTGCAAGACAAGCAGTCTGATCTCATTCCGATAGCAACAGACTTTTATGAAGACCGTCGGTATCCCCCCAATTTACCCACCAGTCAAAGAAATTCACCGTCGATTACTACTCCTTGTACTCCCCCCACGTGTACCACTACTACATGTCCTTCTTTTAGTACAGCGAGCATACCTCATACTGTGAGAGCAACTAATTCCCTTCCTACTATTACTGCAACGACGTACCATGGAGGACATAATAGCACACCAACTCCTCATTTTTATCTATACTCGTATCTCCCTTGCTATCCTAATCCATGGAATCATGTGCTGCATATTGCAGCACCCACTGGATATCTGCCCGTCTCACAACCTTTAATAGAGCCGCCCCTTTTTTCAACCATTTCAGCAAATCCTACAAATAAACTCCCTGCACCAGAGCATACAAGTTATGCTGATAACTTCAGAGAACAGCAATGGTTGAACCAACAAAAAGAGACTTGCAGAGCCCAGAACAACGCATAACAACCCCTCCAGCTCCGGATAAATCCTTATTTCGCACTACAGCTTGCACTGGTATAAAGTCATCTAACGGGAATGGGACAGAATTTATTTTTCCCCTTAAAGTTGAAGATGCTCCAATGCATCAACACCCAATGCCAGTGTTAGCATCCATTAGTAGCAATCACCCTGTAACCCCTTTAGCTAAGATTTTAAATAAGAGCGAGCGCGTACAGAAGGAAAATCGTCGCCCCAAACCTACCGCCAATTAGGAAAAACTTTTGGTGAAAGCAGGTAGAGCCGTGCTTTAGATGTGGTAGCTTAGGACACTGGCTGCGAAAATGTTCTCAGCCTATGAAATGCTATGACGGTGGACTAATTAACGTCCGCATCAAGGACTGCACCCAGTGTCAACAGAGCGAGCAAGCAGAGCAAGGGCGAACGAGCAGAGCAGAGCCACAGCATGCGAGCAGAGCAGAGCAAACAAGCAGAGCTAATCCAGAGCAAGCGAGCGGAGCAGAAAAAGAGCGCGCGAGCAGAGCAAAATAAAAGCATGCAAGCAGAGCAAAATAAGAGCAAGAGCGAGCGAGCAGAGCCAATTCAGAGCATGCGAGCAGAGCAGAGCAAGAGCGAGCGAGCAGAGCAAAACAAGGGCGAGCGAGCAGAGAAGAGCAAGAGCAAGCAAGCAGAGCCGAACCAGAGCATGCGAGCAGAGCAGAGAAAAAACGAGCGAGCAGAGCAGAGCAAGAGCGAGCGAGAAGAGCCAAAACAGAGCGAGCAAGCAGAGCTAAATCAGAGCATGCGAGCAGAGCAATGCAAGAGCGAGCAAGCAGAGCACAACTACGATCTCCTAAATTTTAGCTATGCGGAGTACATCTCTGCTACAGTGCGCGAAAAAGCAACCCATCGACCCGAGCCCTTAATTCAGCAAAACCCTTTTATACCATCATTAATATGCCTATATTAAACCCTCAAGCATTATATTTAGTTATTTAAAATCCTTATCAACCAAATTCACGAACCATCCAGCTAATCCAATATTTGTGCCATTTTGTGTGTTTATTAAATTACCCCTTTTCTTTTGCTATTTAAGTATTCCTTATATACATTGTACTCACATTTCTAACTATTCACACTGACACATGAGCAAGTGCTACATTTTATTTTTTTTATGCATTACTATTACGTAATTAAGAGCAAATCTATAAATAGAATATTTTTTTTGTGCATTTAGAAAATTGCTGCAAAATATTAATTATAAAATAATTAATCTTATAAAATCATAGTATGCATCGACACATACCATCAGAGCGTCACCTTTTAGTGAGTAAAAACACTAAAATTCTCATTTTTATTTTTAATTTCAAATTTTGTTATACAAAATGTAATTTTAATATATTTTTTGGTATGTGTATGAATGAAATACATGTAAGAATGGACTATGAGTGTTATTTTTATAGCTTTAAGATAACTAGTTTTAAGATTTGTAATTTTTGTATATAATATATGGATAAGCCAGTCGTGTCGTTTTAAATAAAACACAATCATATACAGCGCGAAACACCTACATTTTGCAATTATTTAATTTAGCTAAAAGTCAGCAGATACAGCATAAGAAGTTTATAGATACACTTCACACCGCTGCAGATAACACCGGTCATCTTAGTTTAAGCTTTAATACTTTTTTTATATATGAATTTTCTTTTTTGTTTTAGTTTAGCTTATGCTTTTTTTTGCGTTTGACGAAAGTATCCTGTTCCACCGTATACTTCCGTGTGGTGGAGAGGATTGTAACATGGCAGACTGGCCATATTACTTTTATGTATATTTGTGGCGCATATAGCCGACAGAAGGGAGTATCTAACTACGGGCAAGACGGAAAGCAGACCACGCGAGTCAAATAGTTAAAACTATAACCCAAAATCGTTGGCACACACGTGCGAATTTATAAAGCACGTATAATGTGCACTGATATAGCTAGCGAGCAGCTTGACTCGAGTAGCTGAGCTTGGGTCCGTTAAGGATCGTTTGTCTCTCTCTTGCGGCGTGCGCAGCGTACAGCAAGAGAAACGAAGCCGAGCAGAGGCAAGAAGGAATACCATTATTATTCCTTCTGTCACTGGCGTCCGATATAGAGTCATTACGACTCGTGAGCGACTTGCGATATTGCGTATTAGTATTTTTTGTGTGTGCGAATATCGTGAGCTTGAGTGAGCGAAAATAGATAGATTTACTATTCTATTTCTTTTATTGTGAATTAAAATAATATCACGATTGCTAAATAGAAATAATATAATTTCTTTCTGTTTTTTACGACGTGTGTGCCGGGCGATCGCGTGCGTGTTCTATTGCAGATATTCCCTTCGTGCTTTTCTAATTCTTTCTTTTTTATGTGTTTATTGCTCGTGTCCCTTTTAGCTTACATTTTTGTTAATATATGCTTTTCGTCGTGCCGATAGTTATTTAATTAGTGCAAGTGGCGTCGCGTACGCTATACGCGGCTGGCGTCCATTTTGAGCGAGCGTACGATTACTGTACATATTTCTTAAATAAAGTTTCTCTTATTATTTGTTACTTAATTAATTACAGCTTATATATTTTTATAAAATTATTGCAACCTCCTGATCCCCAAGGTTGTCACAACTGGCGCCCAACGTGGGGCCGACAAAAATTTCGGTGAAATTTTTGTTCAAAATCACGGGATTGAAAATTAAAAAGAAAAAATTTGTGCTTTAAAATAATAGAAAAATCTGTGCTTAAAAATTAAAAAAAAAAAGAAAAAAAACTGTGCGTAAAATAGGACAAAAACTGTGTTTAAAATAAAAGAAACAGAAACTGTGTTGTGAAAGAAAAAAGAAAAAAAAACTGTGCTTCAAGTGAAAGACAATTGGCTATGCCAGTTAAAAGAACATTTTTCTACTCATGCGTTTCCGCTTCGCCACGTGGTCGCCATTACGAACGACGCACACACGACGAGGCTGAAAGAAGGCGCTCTAGCGGCCATTTTTGTTCTTGGCGTCGCTTGGTATGAGGTAACCACGACAATTTATTTTGCAGCAACATTTTTTAAAGTGCGTGCAGTAAGCAAAGAAATAAATTTTGTTTTTGAATTCTTTTTTTTGTAGAGCATTGTTTTTTTTTTAATTTTCTTGAGCGCGAGCCTTAAGCTAAATAATTTATTTGTTAATAGCACTGCATCCAAATACACTTACACATAAGTATATTTCGATACACATACATATATATCATTGCATTGTCGCTTATATTTGTCTTTACTTGTGTTCCCCTAAAGCTCATTTCCTTATAGCTTCATTATCTTTTAGCACTACGTGTCTTAAAATCCATATTAAGCAAAGCTGTTTTTTTTTGTATGTATAATATAATTGAATATCTCAAGTGTGCTGAGCAATTTATATTCCGATTTGTGCTTGCGCGGAATATATCACTATCGTGTGCTACCTTAGCGCGTGTTGGTACACAGTAGCTTACGCATAATTTTCTTTTGCATTAGCGTGCATCTGGCTTTATAAAAATTTCAATTTTTAGCTTTTGAGTATTACGGGCGTGCTATATAAAATTGATCAACTATTAGACAATTCTATTTATTGTAGTATCTCTAATATAACTTAGCTTTGTTTTGTTTTACTTTTTAAAAAATCATAAAACATTTGATAATTTTCTTTTCTTTTATTGCAAGCCAGAGCTATTGTGTAGTATATTCTTATTCGAACCTCCTGAGATAGGAGCTCATAATAGCATTAATTACTAGTAATAATTTTTTTTGTGCATACCCTTGTTTAGTGTAATAGCATTTAGTGTAAATACGAAAAACCAAAAGTTAAATATGGAACCCCTTCTACTCCCGGATGAATTATGTCGGACTGATCCCTTACGGGTTGGGCGCGAATTAGCTAGAATAGTCAACAAAATGTCAATAATCCAAGCAGTGGATTATCGTAGTCGTGGGATTGTCACGAACCAAACGGTGAGTGAAGTTTTAAACCATATTTACCAGTACGAATTAAAATGACATCTTGGTGAAGGAGCAGCTGCTTTAGTGCCAAAGTATGCCGATCAGATAAAAAACCCGCCGTTAAGCTGTCGGATTATTCGCTCGAGCAACTCGACTACGTTGCAAGACAAGCAGTCTGATCTCATTCCGATAGCAACAGACTTTTATGAAGACCGTCGGTATCCCCCAATTTACCCACCAGTCAAAGAAATTCACCGTCGATTACTACTCCTTGTACTCCCCCCACGTGTACCACTACTACATGTCCTTCTTTTAGTACAGCGAGCATACCTCATACTGTGAGAGCAACTAATTCCCTTCCTACTATTACTGCAACGACGTACCATGGAGGACATAATAGCACACCAACTCCTCATTTTTATCTATACTCGTATCTCCCTTGCTATCCTAATCCATGGAATCATGTGCTGCATATTGCAGCACCCACTGGATATCTGCCCGTCTCACAACCTTTAATAGAGCCGCCCCTTTTTTCAACCATTTCAGCAAATCCTACAAATAAACTCCCTGCACCAGAGCATACAAGTTATGCTGATAACTTCAGAGAACAGCAATGGTTGAACCAACAAAAAGAGACTTGCAGAGCCCAGAACAACGCATAACAACCCCCTCCAGCTCCGGATAAATCCTTATTTCGCACTACAGCTTGCACTGGTATAAAGTCATCTAACGGGAATGGGACAGAATTTATTTTTCCCCTTAAAGTTGAAGATGCTCCAATGCATCAACACCCAATGCCAGTGTTAGCATCCATTAGTAGCAATCACCCTGTAACCCCTTTAGCTAAGATTTTAAATAAGAGCGAGCGCGTACAGAAGGAAAATCGTCGCCCCAAACCTACCGCCAATTAGGAAAAACTTTTGGTGAAAGCAGGTAGAGCCGTGCTTTAGATGTGGTAGCTTAGGACACTGGCTGCGAAAATGTTCTCAGCCTATGAAATGCTATGACGGTGGACTAATTAACGTCCGCATCAAGGACTGCACCCAGTGTCAACAGAGCGAGCAAGCAGAGCAAGGGCGAACGAGCAGAGCAGAGCCACAGCATGCGAGCAGAGCAGAGCAAACAAGCAGAGCTAATCCAGAGCAAGCGAGCGGAGCAGAAAAAGAGCGCGCGAGCAGAGCAAAATAAAAGCATGCAAGCAGAGCAAAATAAGAGCAAGAGCGAGCGAGCAGAGCCAATTCAGAGCATGCGAGCAGAGCAGAGCAAGAGCGAGCGAGCAGAGCAAAACAAGGGCGAGCGAGCAGAGAAGAGCAAGAGCAAGCAAGCAGAGCCGAACCAGAGCATGCGAGCAGAGCAGAGAAAAAACGAGCGAGCAGAGCAGAGCAAGAGCGAGCGAGAAGAGCCAAAACAGAGCGAGCAAGCAGAGCTAAATCAGAGCATGCGAGCAGAGCAATGCAAGAGCGAGCAAGCAGAGCACAACTACGATCTCCTAAATTTTAGCTATGCGGAGTACATCTCTGCTACAGTGCGCGAAAAAGCAACCCATCGACCCGAGCCCTTAATTCAGCAAAACCCTTTTATACCATCATTAATATGCCTATATTAAACCCTCAAGCATTATATTTAGTTATTTAAAATCCTTATCAACCAAATTCACGAACCATCCAGCTAATCCAATATTTGTGCCATTTTGTGTGTTTATTAAATTACCCCTTTTCTTTTGCTATTTAAGTATTCCTTATATACATTGTACTCACATTTCTAACTATTCACACTGACACATGAGCAAGTGCTACATTTTATTTTTTTATGCATTACTATTACGTAATTAAGAGCAAATCTATAAATAGAATATTTTTTTTGTGCATTTAGAAAATTGCTGCAAAATATTAATTATAAAATAATTAATCTTATAAAATCATAGTATGCATCGACACATACCATCAGAGCGTCACCTTTTAGTGAGTAAAAACACTAAAATTCTCATTTTTATTTTTAATTTCAAATTTTGTTATACAAAATGTAATTTTAATATATTTTTTGGTATGTGTATGAATGAAATACATGTAAGAATGGACTATGAGTGTTATTTTTATAGCTTTAAGATAACTAGTTTTAAGATTTGTAATTTTTGTATATAATATATGGATAAGCCAGTCGTGTCGTTTTAAATAAAACACAATCATATACAGCGCGAAACACCTACATTTTGCAATTATTTAATTTAGCTAAAAGTCAGCAGATACAGCATAAGAAGTTTATAGATACACTTCACACCGCTGCAGATAACACCGGTCATCTTAGTTTAAGCTTTAATACTTTTTTTATATATGAATTTTCTTTTTTGTTTTAGTTTAGCTTATGCTTTTTTTTTGCGTTTGACGAAAGTATCCTGTTCCACCGTATACTTCCGTGTGGTGGAGAGGATTGTAACATGGCAGACTGGCCATATTACTTTTATGTATATTTGTGGCGCATATAGCCGACAGAAGGGAGTATCTAACTACGGGCAAGACGGAAAGCAGACCACGCGAGTCAAATAGTTAAAACTATAACCCAAAATCGTTGGCACACACGTGCGAATTTATAAAGCACGTATAATGTGCACTGATATAGCTAGCGAGCAGCTTGACTCGAGTAGCTGAGCTTGGGTCCGTTAAGGATCGTTTGTCTCTCTCTTGCGGCGTGCGCAGCGTACAGCAAGAGAAACGAAGCCGAGCAGAGGCAAGAAGGAATACCATTATTATTCCTTCTGTCACTGGCGTCCGATATAGAGTCATTACGACTCGTGAGCGACTTGCGATATTGCGTATTAGTATTTTTTGTGTGTGCGAATATCGTGAGCTTGAGTGAGCGAAAATAGATAGATTTACTATTCTATTTCTTTTATTGTGAATTAAAATAATATCACGATTGCTAAATAGAAATAATATAATTTCTTTCTGTTTTTTACGACGTGTGTGCCGGGCGATCGCGTGCGTGTTCTATTGCAGATATTCCCTTCGTGCTTTTCTAATTCTTTCTTTTTTATGTGTTTATTGCTCGTGTCCCTTTTAGCTTACATTTTTGTTAATATATGCTTTTCGTCGTGCCAATAGTTATTTAATTAGTGCAAGCGGCGTCGCGTACGCTATACGCGGCTGGCGTCCATTTTGAGCGAGCGTACGATTACTGTACATATTTCTTAAATAAAGTTTCTCTTATTATTTGTTACTTAATTAATTACAGCTTATATATTTTTATAAAATTAGTGCAACCTCCTGATCCCCGAGGTTGTCACAACATAAACTCGACTTGGAAAGAGCGCACAAGACGAGTTTCACAACCAAAGTCGTACATTACATGGTATTATTACATACAAATAGTGTTATCAAAAATAAAAATATCATACAAATAAAATATATTATACGCAAAGTGCGTAATTAAAATAATTTCTATATAGGCGAAAGTACGTGATTAAAAATCAAATATCAATGAGAAATGAAGTAAAAATTACGAATTTTTTTATAAACTGATTTCAAATAATATTAATTATTTAGTGAATTGAGGAATTACAACATATATCAATAATTTTTGCATAATAATTTAATTTTAAAAGTGAAATAAGTTTCAAGTTCAAAGTTAATAAAAAAAATAAAGAGAAAAGCTGACTAAACAGTAAACATTCAATATCATTTGAAATATTAAGTTTTAATAATAATATTTCATGATATTGATTTTTTATTTATCAAAAAAAAACATAAAATTACTATTATTATATTAAATTAAAGAATTAAGACCTTTTTTTCTTACGTGAATATCTTTTGCATTATTTTCACATACATACACATACACACGTGCATCTTTAACATACACGTAGAAACATACACATACATACATACACATGCACACATACACATAAACACGTACACACATATGTGTTACATTTACGTTTTTCGGTGTTAATATAATATTTTCGTAATAGTTAATTTTCAATATTCATATTATGCTCGTAAATTTCATTAATTATTTTGCCCTTTGACAATATTTCTTTTGAAATTTGTATGACTTTATTTCCTCTTTTCATATTTTGAATAAAAATTACCGTTTGCTATATTTGGTAACCGATTTTTTAATTTATCATCTGATTCCGATAAACGTTTATTTTCTTTTAAGGGGAGACACAAGTAAAACACACAAAAAATGAGATTTTTTAGTTTTAACTTTTGATCCGTAGCACCTACAATGTTATCCATGCATAATGTTGTTCAAAATCATCTAAAGAATCTATAAAAAAATTTTCAGCTCGAAATATTAAAAACTGTGGGACTAGTTCCATTTTAACGACTGCTTGATTCAGTGATAATTGAGGAAGCGTTAAAATGGAACTAGCTCCACAGTTTTTAATGTTTCGAGCTGAAAATTTTTTATAGATTCTTTAGATGATTTTGAACAACATTACGCATGGATAACATTGTAGGTGCTACGGTGTGACCTCACTTATATTATATTCATAATATAAAGAATTGAAAGAGAATTTGAGAGAGAATAAGTAAGAAAAAAGAATAGAATAAAAGATAAGTAGCAATAATCTTATTCTCTCTTAAATTCGAATCATCGCGTTAAAAGTCTATCTCTAGCTTGTGCGTCGGCGCGACGTAGCAATTAGAAAGTATATCAGCGCGCGAGATGGATATTAATAACAATATATGTACGCGCTTAGATGTGCGCTGATCCACGCCTATAAAGTGACGTACGCTAGCACACATCTAAGCGCACCTGTAATAGTATAATGTAAGATATGTAAATGTATCTTTTCTACTTAGTAGTAGGAGAGGATTGCGGCCGCGGCGGCTTGATCGACGCTTAAGCAGATTGAAGCCGAATCTTTGTACGGCACTCTTTGGCCAGCCTTCTTCAAATAAAGTTGATCTTAAACTTAATACCTTTTGTGTGCATCAATTATTTTCTGATTATTCTGCAGGTCCGCGAGGAGCTGGATAACCACCAGCTCCGTACCGGTAGCAGTTATAACAGAATAATTTCCTAGTAATAATCAAAGTTTTATTGTAGTGAAACAATTTAATTATATTTTTATTTCTATTTCCTTGTGTACGTGTTAAGTGATTTAATGATAATTATTTCTTTTATTTGAAATTGTTTATGAATAGAATAATGATTAGCTTGATTAATATAAGTTTATTTGATTGAAATTATGAAAAGGCTCCTTATAAGACTATAAGTCTTGGAGTTTTCTGGCTTATAAGAGGCATCAGTTGTTAGTATGTTTATACATATTAACAAATAACAAACAAGCAAAGAGACCCCGGACTAGTTGCAGCATGACGTCTGCGCTAAGAACGGGTCTAGCTTAAAGTAATCTTTATTCCTCATCCTTTTCCTTGTCTATGAGCACTTTGTGCTACCATTTTCAGATTTAGGATAGTGAGAGGTTACAACGGATCAAAAGTTAAAACTAAAAAACCTCATTTTTTGTGTGTTTTACTTGTGTCTCCCCTTAAAGACATATAATTTTATTTAATAAGTAGCTGTTACCATATACATCTGAACCGTCTATATATAAATATATATATATATATATATATATATATATATATATATATATATATTCCCGTGTACATTTTCACATATACATGTCACACTCATACACATAAACACATGCACATACACATACACATACAGAACATTTGCCTCTCCATCTTCATCTTTTTGTCTCCGCCTCTCCGTCTCTCCATCTCCCTCACTTTGTCTCTCTTTCTCTGTTTCGATCTTTCCGTCTCTTCGTCTCCGTTTCTCCATCTCCATCTCTTCGTCTCCGTCTCTCTATCTCCGTCCCTATGTCTATGTCTCTTTGTCTCTGCCTCTCTGTCTTTGTCTCTCCGTCTCCGTCCATCCATCTATGTCTCTCCATCTATGTCTCTCTGTCTCCGTCCCTACAACTCCTTTTTTTCGTCTTTGTTTCTTTGTCTCTGTCTTTCCGTTTTCGTCTCGTCGTTTTTTGCGATTTGTGTTATTTTACAAATGGGCTTAAAAGTTGCATATTTTAATATTTTCTTATTCTACCAGCAGCTTCAGATTTGTAAAGAAAAGACCTTTTATTTCTATTTTGGCACGTCAAAAAAAAACCTGAATTTGCCGGAAATACAGTAGTTCAAAATTTATAAAAATCGTAAAAAACACGTCATTTGACATTTTAAAGTATGTTTTTGTGCATGTTGTTTTTCATATTTTTGGCTAAAATTTTTAGGAAAATTTTTTTAAATACTTAAGAATATTTTCCAATAGGTTTGGTTGTTAGTATGAAGTCCTTTCTTACAGTTTTAATGTGCTACTTTTACGAGTTTTTGAGCTTTGTTTTTTTTTCATGAGCATAAGGTCTATGTATAATAAATATATATATATATATATATATATATATATATATATATATATATATATATTTGTATATATATATAGTCATAAGACAAGATTCAACCGGACCCTCCCTCAGCCCCCTCCAATGTCTGTCCGTACAGCCCCCTCAAATTCGTTCTAATTCCTCTTATAAATGGCCATTTCAAAATAAACGTAACTGAGGCCCCCTCGCCCTCGTCAATTTTGATAGCCCCCTCAGCCCCCCTCAATATGCCCCCCCCTCAATTTTTATAGCCCCCCTCATTATGCCCTTCCCCTCACTATGATATTATGTTTTAGTAATTGGTAATAAAAAATATTCTTGTTATTAATAATATTCTATTATTATGATAACAATTATAAGTAATTAAATATTATTATTATTAGTAATATTTTATTATTATAATTGTAACTAATTGATGATATAAAGTTTTTTCGCTGCATTTCATTTATATTCTAATATTGAATTTTAATAATGAAAAAAAAAATTATTATTATTAATATTTCATTAATATAATTGCAAACATAACTAATTGATAATACAAAGCTTCCTCTCTGCATTTCCTTTATTCAGATGAATATATAATATTTTTATTTTTATTATTGCAAAAATTTACTAATTACAAAAGTAAATTATAAATTACAAAATGAATTTAGCTTAATATCCTTAGGTAATTTATTAACACTTGTATTTAAATGAAACATGTTTTTTTTAACTAGAAATAAGATATTTACATATTTATCTTAATAAAAGATTTCTGGCCTTAAGACCAGCATAAAAATATATGGCTGCATTGAAAGCTTTAAAAGCTTATAAATTCATTTCTTATTGTCGCTGAAGCGTACAGATCCATCATTTATTGTCGCTAAAAAAAGCTTATAAAAGCGTACAGATTTATTATTTGTTGTCGCTAAAAAAACTTCAGATAAGCATAGAAATATGTTGTTTGTTGTTGCTAAAGAAAGCTTACGAATTTATTTTTCATAATCGCTAAAAGTAACTTTTTTTTCCAAATCATAATGAGATATTTTTACAATTGTTGGATTGAGAATGATAAATGTAGAAACCTGTAATGTCGGTATTTTATAATCAAAACGAGAACAATATACTTGACTTTTTTTAAATTTTATGTAACGTCGCTGTATTTCAGGTATTATTGCGATGCTAATTAGCGACGGAGATCATCAGTGCGTTTGTGAACGAAGCACATGCAACGTACAGTGGTACTTGTATCAGCGTCGGAACTTGTGATCTCGAAATTACGAATCCATAGCTCTATAGTTAATAATATTATTTTTAAAATAAAATTTTTGCAATAGGAAATATTAAAGAATAGGTGCAATATAATTAAAATTAAAATATAATATACCCTATGTAATCTATGTCAACGTATATAAATATACACACTTATAAAAGAAGCCACCAATCACTGTATGAAGTAAGTTACATTTAAATACAATAAATATATAATTATAAATGTTTATTTTAACCAATTCATTTTGTTGACTTTTTTCAAGTTTTGAAAAAGAATTGTGAAAAACATATACTTTTTTCAAATATATTTGAAATAAAAATTAAAAGTTAATTATTTATATTTTAAATTTTTATATTCGAATTTCAAATATTTCAAATGAAAAAATATACGTTTTATATATATATATATATATATATATATATATATATATATATATATATATATATATATATATATATACTCATATACATATATATTTATTTCTATTACGAGGTTAGTATATTAAAAATAATATTTTACAAAAATTAATATAAAAATTTGAATCAAATTATATTATATGCTTTATTACATTAAAAACTACATCACATCTTATATATTTTCATTTTTTTTTTAAATATTAGCAGTTAATTAGTTTACATTGTTTAATATTTTAATTGATTTTATTTTTTTAAATGTGATTTAAATGTAACTATTCTTGCCCAATGCATCAAAGGCTGTCTTAAGATCTAAGGAAACTATATGAATTTTATTTGCAAATAATTATATTTTTTGAAAATTTGAAATATATTTTTATGCATCCTACATCTGTAATTTGATTCCAATCTCAATCTAATTATTCAATTATTTGTAATTAATTATAAAACTTTTATATCACGTCATATTGCCTTTTGACATATATTTTTATAAAAACAGAAAACCTTCTATCCAATTACGTTTTTGAAGTATTTTTATCGATGAAATTATTTAAAAATTATATATTTGAGATTCCTATTTCTGTTAAAACTTGATCAATACAAATTTTTACAGGTTATATTCCAGGAAGACATTTTGTTCAATCATTTTAACTTTAACAAATAAAAAAGAAATATGAAAAACTAAGTAAAAAAAAATATGTATATAGAAATCTTCTATAAAAATATATTTCAAATTTACATTGTTACCATCAATTTTATGCAATTCATTTTCCGCAAACTGGCAATGTTTTAACAGAATTGGATACAAGAAACTTATTTAATTCTACTTTTTTCGGTATTTAAACACAATATCATTATTTTAATTTTTGTGCAGTCTTCAAATACTCCTACAATTTTATAAAAGAAATTAATAAACTTAGCTCAAACTTCTTAAATCATCTTCTAATATTGAATAATTTTTTTGCAAAAATTATATTACTAGGTTTGGTATTTACATTGACAAGTAATTCTCAAAAACTTTACTAAAAGATATATTAGAATTGTTAAATCTTTTATTTGTTTCCTAATTACAATAATGATTTACAATTTTAAAATTATAAAATTAAATAAATAAATTTTAAAATGTGTAAAATTTATATGTATATTATAATTTAGGTAAAGTATGAAATTTGAGAAAGATGGATGCCTACTGTTGTAATTAAACATGAAATTCAATACATGTCATCATTTATACGATTTACTCTGAAGAAAAGAAATATGTAAGGGTGCAGTCAGATGAGTAGAAAAGAGACTGCCGAATAGAGGATGTGTAATAGAAACAACCAATCAGCGCTATTCGGCAAGTTTCATGTGAAGAATAGAATTCTATTCTCTATTCCACTGTAGAATGGAAAAGCGAGTCGCGATACGATAGAGGTAACTTTGAACAATTGCTTCGTAGTTAAAACAGTGAGAGGCAAGAGGACTCACGATAATCCAGCACCCCAAAGGGAACACAATCCTATTACGTCCACGTCGTTGTTCCTGGGTAACGCTAAAGATGGAATGAGCATATTATGTTATTTAATCTTGAATTGACCTTCTTCAAATCCATTCACGACATAACAAACTCAAAATATCACTTTGAGTGTCACTTTTTCTAACTGCAGTGTCAAAAATAGGCCAAGGCCCCCTTCGCCATGCACAAATTTTTTTTGAACTTTTCTTTTATACCGATACACCAAAAGTCTTAGGAAATCAGTGTAATTCAGATAAAGAGCATCCGATAAGTTTTTCAATATTTGACCTTGATTTTGGACCATTCCAAGGTCATAAAATATACTTTCCCCTAGAATAATCTTAGCGTAAAATTAACTAATATTTTTAAATTCGTAGTCTAAAATAGGAATTTCTATTACCGAAAAAACATTATTGATCTTAAAATGACCTTGAAATTTCACCTTAAGATCAAGATGATCAAGATCCTTTTACCTTGGAACTAAGATGACTATTTAACACTACTTAGATCATTTGCATTTATCAGCAAACCAAGATAATGCAGAAAAAGGGCATTTAATCGGTTTTTAGACATTTGACCTCGATTTTTGTCCTTGAAAAGGTCACCAAATCAATTTTGACCTTGGATAAACTTATATTAGAACTTCCCGCTCTTTTCAAATCCGCAGTCAAAAATAGATATTTCTATTTTAAAAAATGGTCTTGACCTTCAAAGGACCTTGAAATTGGACCTCAAGGTCAAAACCAAGGGCGCAGTTAAATGGCCCCTTCTGTCACGGTCAATTTGGCTCTTGACCTTTTTTTTTGTAGCTATAGTAGGTTCGGAGAAAATTGAGTGTGAAGATTAAAATGGCCCACCGTGTATATATATATATATATATATATATATATATATATATATATATATATATATATATATATATTTAAAAATTTTATAGATATTACATATATATTAAAAGTAAAAAGATTGGAATTCACTGAAGTATTAAATGATGAAAACATGGAGTAAGAAGAACTTATATTAGAAAATGAAATAATTTTAAATAAGGTAAATTAAATAATTTAATATTTTTATTTCATTACATTAATAAATACTATATTCTCAATATAAAATGATTGTTTTCCCGGTCAAAAAAGGTTAGCTATAAAATATAGCTAAAAAAATAGTTAAATATATAGCTGTATCGAGCTGTATTTACAGCTATATCGATGTGTTTTTTAGCTGTTTTTTATAGTTAAAAATGTACTTAATTTTATAGTTAATAATTTCGTTATACCGAAAATATTAATAGCTACCTTTTCAACTATATTTTATAGCTATTATTATAGTTAAAATAAATACTTAAATTTTTAGTGTATTTATTACAATATATCAATAGCTAGATATTTAACTATACTTTATAGCTGAAAATAAATGGTTTTTTAGATATCCTTCATAGTTGAAAATATACCCACATTTTTAGTTGATAATTTGGTTATTACTCATAGATATTTAGCTGAAAAAACATGAATATCACTATAATATAAATAAATATAGCTGTATTTTACTTATATTATTAGCTGTTTTTATAGATGTTTTTTTTTTGACCGAGAACAGCTGAAAATATAACTGTAATTTCAATTGTATTTTTAGCTGTTTTTTAGCTATATTTTTAACAATTTTTTTTAGCTAAATATTATAAGAGTAGTTTTCAGATATACTCGAGTTTATTTATATTGTCCTTTCCTACCTTCGCTGTAAATTGATTAACCTATACATACACTAAATCTAAGTAATAACTCGCAGGGGTCGTTAGAAAACACGCGCGCATTTTTTAGTAACGGTAAGATGGATTGGTCTTATATACAAAGTGTACTCAACTCTGACCACTTGCGGGAGTTGGACATAAATTTCAACGAGTCAAAACAGCTATATTTTAAGCTTAATTTTCAGCTAATTTTTTTAGCTAAACGTTTTCGACGCTAAACAGCTAAAAAACACATCGATATAGCTGTAAAAACAGCTCGATATAGCTATATATTTAACTATTTTTTTAGCTATATTTTACAGCTAACCTTTTTTGACCGGGTATAAATACACTAAAAAATCAAGTGTTTTTTTTAACTATAATAATAGCTATAAAATATAGTTGAAAAAGTAGCTATTAATATTTCCGGTAGATAACGAAATTATTAACTATAAAATTAAGTACATTTTTAACTATAAAAAACAGCTAAAAAAACACATCGATATAGCTGTAAATACAGCTCGATACAGCTATATATTTAACTATTTTTTTAGCTATATTTTATAGCTAACCTTTTTTGACCGGGTTTCAAGGTTACAGAAAAACAAATTGATGATAGTTAAAATACAAAATATAAAATAATATTGATTTACTACAAAAAAAATTAATGTATAAGTTTTTTTCAACAACAATAAAAAATAAATATGTAAGCTTGTAATAAAACATAAATTTGTAAGCTTCTTTTAGCGACAATGAAATTTAACGACATATTAAATAAATATTTAGAATTATTTAAACTTTTTTTTAGTTAAAATATCAAGCAACTGTACAAGCTTCTTTAGCGACAATGAAGAATAAATATGTAAGCTTTTTATAACTACAATGAAATTTAAATTTGTAAGCTTCTATTAGCGACAATAAAAAATAAGTCTATAAAATTATTTAGTAATAATAACAAATTAATCTGTAAGCTCCTTTTAACGATAACAAACAATAAATTTGTATGCTTATATGAGATTTTTTTAGCGACATCAAACAATAGATCTGTATGCTTCAGCGACAATAATAAATAAATTTTTAAGCTTTTTTAGCGACAATGAAAAAAAAGTGTACGCTTCTTTAGCAACAGTAAAATAAAACATTCTTAATGCAGCCATATATTTATATATGTTGGTCTCAAGTCCAAAAATAAAAAATGCAGAGAGGGAGCGTTTTCTTAGTATCTTTACAATATGTATAAAATTTAGGACATAAGAAGATAAAAATATTTATTCATAATCATAATTTTCTATTATTCTATCATTCTATTTTTTATTATTCGCTCATAATTATTATTAAATATTATTATATACTATCATAACTTGAAATTTGAATGTTATTTACTATTCTATTTCTAATTTATTTCAAAAATATATAAGTTTGATTCATTGTGAACTTTTGAATGGCGCGTTAAACCATCTTTTTTTTATTAATTCTAATTCTATAACTTTATATCTTATATTCTTATGTATCGATGTTTTCTATTGAACTTTTTTCACATTCGCAAATATAAAATCTAGCTTCATTATGTCCTACTCTTCTATTTACTTTGAAATGTGTGTCTTCGGGGGGTTGGCGAGCGGAGTGAGCTGGGGGGAACCCCCCCCCCTAGTATATATATATACAAATATAACTATGCAAAAAAATCAATTCTTTTCTGGAAAAAACAGAAAGTATATGTATTCGGTATATTGAAGGAAATAAAGGACATGATAAGTAAAAACTTATTAAAATATAATAAAAGTTCATTGAATTTTTAAGGCGACTTCGGAATTGAGGTTAGGTTTTATTTTTTGGTTTATAAATTATGCATTAAATACATAAAATTTCTCAGATTTTTTAATTTTTTACCATTTTTTGATTCCCACAGAATGGTGGAAAACTTATAAATCCAAAAAATTTTACAAACCAAAAGCGTAATTTTTAAACTACGAAATAAAAACTTAGCCTAACCTCCGTAGTTGCCTTAACTTAAATATCTACATTATGAGTGTTTTAGGTTGAGGGCATTCGAAGATCAGTAAAATTCCTATCTTACCCACTTATAAACAAATGTATATGTGTCAAAGCTCATGTTCCTTGTGCGTGAATATAGTTGATTCACCCAACGCTCATCAAATAACTCCTAGGCCATGCTGTAGTATTTTTGCCTTTTGTTTTTGCTTTTCTAGAAAAGTGCTGATCGCCATTTATGCATTAGATGACCATAAGGTATCTTTTAATTTTGTCCTTTTTCCTTACTTAAACTACATCTGAGATTATTAACCTTCTTTTAATCAGATCAAGCGGTCTTCAACGCTTTAGCTATTATTTTTTTTAAAATCACTTTGAATGACTCAAATAACTAATAATATTTAATTCATAATTCTTTAATAAATTTTTAGTTAGAAATATCAATTTGGATTCCAAGCGTATGAAATTTTTTAATTATGATTGAATTTATTGTTTACAAAATAAAACGAAATTAAGTAGAAAATATATAGAATAAAATAAAATAGAATGTTTCTGATTATCAAAACTCATTATATTGGATATCTTTTATATTGGGATTGAATGTGAGCATGTATAGGGGGCAATATGGCCGGCTTCAGCCAATCTTATACATAGGGGAAGAGGTTCGGCTGTGGGCATGGTTTGATCAGATGAAAAATCAGGTGATTAATCAAGTGAAAAATCAAGTGATTAATCAGATGAAAAATCAGGTAATAAATGAAATGAAAAATCAGGTGATTAATCAAGTAAAATATCAAGTGATTATTCAGGTATCATGATTCATTCTATAGGTTTTATTTGTACCTATATTATATTTCTATTAGTTGATCAATATAACATAGTTTTAACAATCGAGGATTTCAATGGTAGAAATCAAAGATACAATCTTAAATGTTTTCAACATCTATTGAATTATAGAACAGATGCAAATACAATACATAAGAATATATACAATGCCGATACATTTATCATATTCATATCACCAAATTTGCATTAATTTTAGGTAAGGTAATATTGAGGTCTGAAATTTTGGTTTTCTTCATGTGTATATGTGCCCAATTATTCCCTAAAATTAATGCAAATTTGGTGATATGAATATGATAAATGTATCGGCATTGTATATATTCTTATGTATTGTATTTGCATCTGTTCTATAATTCAATAGATGTTGAAAACATTTAAGATTGTATCTTTGATTTCTACCATTAAAATCCTCGATTATTAAAACTATGTTATATTGATCAACTAATAAAAATATAATATAGATACAAATAAAACCTATAGAATGAATCATAATACCTAAATAATCACTTGATATTTTACTTGATTAATCACCTGATTTTTCATTTCATTTATTACCTGATTTTTCATCTGATTAATCACATGATTTTTCATTTGATCAATCATCTGTCAGATCATGTCTAAAGTCAGGTGATTTATCAGGTATTGATCATATAATAAATAAGATGATAAATCAAGTGATTAATCACTTGGCTTTTTTCAGTAGGGATATTTAAATTTCGTTCCAGAGTGCAGAGCATATTGAACTTCTACTGACAAGCCTTATATTTATAAATTATATTCATTATAATATAGAAATTATAAATAAGCTTAATATTATTTTTTTTACATGTGATAGTTAAATCCTACACAATATGAAATATTTTTGATATATTTCATGAAATGTTTTAGAAATTTTTCATTAAGATCACACGAAATGTTTCATGTCATATATTTATAATGTTTCACTGAAACATTACTGTAATATTTAGATAACATTTCTTTAAATATATCTTTAAAATATTTCTGAAATATTTCTGAAATATCAATGAAACATTACTGTAATATTTCAAAAAAATATTTCATGAAATATTTATTTGAAATATTTTATGCTGTTGGATATTTACATACGACAGTAAAATAATACAGAAAAAGTAATTTATAATATTTTAAAATATACGTGTGCACATAATTTGTTTCATAACTTATTTTATTAAGTGCCAGCTATTAAAATGTTCAATAGCAACTAGAGAGCTTAAGGGGGCCAGATACTATTAGAAGTTGAAAAAAAACATGTATAATTTGATATAAATTGCTAATGTTTAAAAATAACTAGTTTCATATAAAAATACATTCGATTTCAAAAATTTTTTGGTTCAAAACATTTTCTATATCTTAGGAATTGAAGGGGTAGTGCTCGTTGAAAGTCTGGAACAAAAAACCCTTTCCCGGGAGGTTTCTTCATGAGTTTTCATTGGATTTCATTTGAAATTTTATGGAGATATTCAAAATTATAGTAAAATCCATATAAATGTAAAACATTCATGAAAAATTCAAATAATTAAAAAATTTTTAAAAAGAAAGTGTAAAACATTCATGAAAAATTCAAATAATTAAAAAATTTTCAAATAATTAATATTTTTTTATTAATTATGATAAATAATAAGTTAATAAATGAATAGAAATAAATTAATCCAAAATCTGCTTTACTTATATGGATTCTACTATAATTTTGAATATCTCCATAAAATTTCAAGTGAATCCAATGAAAACTCATGAAGAAACCTTGTGGTAAAGGGTTTTTTTGTTCCAGACTTTCAACGAGCACTACCACTTCAATTCTTAAGATATAGAAAATGTTTTGAATCAAAAAATGTTGAAAATTGAATGTATTTTTATATGAAACTAGTTATTTTTAAACATCAGCAATTTATATCAAATTATACATGTTTTTTTTCAGCTTCTAATAGTATCTGGCTCCCTTAAGAGCATGACAAAGCTGCCCGCCTCCTAATAATATTTCCAATCCTAACTTATGAATAAACGATGCGTTTGATGAGTTTTTTTGCTACGAAGAAAAAATTTGTAAGAATAAACTTTAATGCAGACAACTCAAGAAATCCACCAAAATATTATACATACAAAGTTATGATAAAAATTTTCAATGTATCGTATTTTATGGTTAGGTTTGTCGAATTTGATATCTAATTTCCAATCCAAGCACATAAAAAAATAACAAGTCCTAATGATTTTTTATTTCAACAAAAATTATTGTATTAATATAGCTTTAGTGCGGAAAAGTCATTATATTTATTTAATTTATGAATTTAGAAAGATATTGATAAAATAAAAAAAGCAAAACTCGATTGCTGCAGCTCCGACATCCCGTTAAGAATTGCAACAACAGAAAAGAGACCTTATGATATTCTACTATACAGAATAGTAACTATACCAAGTTAGCTCTTCCAGTGTTGAAGTTTTAGCGAAATCTATGATTCGAATGCCTGATACTCTTCTATGTACATCAAATTAAATGTTTTTGTACATAAAAAGAAATTATAAAATTTATTTGTTGATAATCTTTAATAAATATAAGAAATACGAAAAAATTTTTAATATTTTAATGTGCTTGTAATGTCATAACTATTAAAAATAAAACAATATATACAATTATTACGCACCAAAAATATTTATTATAAGTATTTTTCTCAAGATAAACTAATAGCTTATCAAAATTTTGTCTTAGTTTCTTAGCTTTGTCCAACATGTATCTAGTACATTCAAATTACTTAGAAATCTGTAGTAATGTCCAATCATCTGGCAATAGAGTCAATAGGAAAATCTTTTCATCAAAACTTGTTGAAGAGGCTGTATACTTAGTTTCAATATTAGAAATGATACTTTTAAACCAAAAACTTCCATTAGACATTTGTTGTAAAATAGATTTTATTAAGAAAGTTTTAAAATCAATCAAGCAATCGTCGAATACTTCTGTATTCAATTCATTCTTTTTAATATAATATTAAATTCATAAAAATATCATTACATTATCTTTTTATTTTCGAATATAATAAAATTTCTTCAAAGTTTTTGAATATTTTGTCTGTTATTTTTTGTTTTATATCATTATTCAAACTGATGAATACTATTTTATTATTTTATTATTACTTTTAAAAAAGTATATTTTAGGCGAGCTTAGGTATTAAATAGTATAGTATTCTTTAGAACATTTTTACTAAATATTTCTTTTTTTTACTACATACATCATATTTTTTTTTTTAATTTCAGCTCTTGAGAGTACTGAAATGAATTGAGTAATTATTATTGAGTTTATACCTTTTACTAGATTTCTCTATAGTTTTTGCTTAAGAAAGTTTTGAAATCAATCAAGCAATCGTCGAGCACTTCTGTATTCAATTTATTCTTTTTAATAATATAAAATTCATGAAATATTTACAGTTTCGGCTAAAGAAAGTTTTAAAATCAATGAAGCAATCGTCGAGTACTTCTATATTCAATTCTTTCTTTTTATTGATATAAAGTTCATAAAATGTTCAATTTATATTCTCTTTCATAGACGAATGTTTGGAAAAACTTTGCCAAATAATTTATGAAAAAAAGTGATTATTGAGATGAAGATAGCGATGATATTACACATGGAAATTGAAAAAATAAAATGATATACCAGATCAACTTATTATTTCATTTATGAGTGAATATTACTACTCAAACATTGATGAACTATACTTGATCTTAGTGATATATATTTTATTTTATTCCTAATAAAAGACATATTTAATAAAAAATTTCCGAAACGTTGAAGTAAAACGTTTCGGAATAATTTATTATTTAATGTGCTACGGTTGAAGATCAAAATTGTGCAATTTTATTTCTAAAAACTTGGCAGAAGAGCCATTAGCTTCTAGCAACTTATATTTGAGAATTTGCTGCCATTAACTTCAAAATTATTTATGCCTTTTTAAAACTTTCAGGGAAGAAAGATACCCATTTTAATTGTAATACTTTTAATAAAATAAAATTATGCATTCTTTATCTCATTACACTATTTTTTTATTTTGAAGTGCTGTAAAATATATTAAATTTTACCAAATATCTACAAAATAACTTGCCAGGCCCGTGGTTTAATATTTTGTTGGTGAACTGCTCAATCTATGTGAGTACTGCTTTATAATCGAATTGTTAGCTAATTTAAGTGTGTTAAATAATAAGTAAAAATATGAATCTATAAACCAATTTTGTACATGTACAATTTTCATCTGACACAATATATTGTCAATCAATGTAAAGGAGTAAAAAAATTCAGTCTTGCAGAATATGCTTTTTCAATTTTCTATGTTCGAACTTTTTTAAATGAAAGAGGATAAATACTAACTTGTATATAGTAAATCTCAAATGTTAAGAATCAATCCTTATTTATTATTATGTAATGGTCAACATGATCTACTATTTTTTGTATTTTCTATATATATATAGAAAAAAATATAAAGCCCAAAAAAACCGGAGAACCGGAGAAACGGAGAAAAAAGTGGTTTCACTTTAATACAATATAAGATATTTTGAGCAGGATGTTAATATTCTTAATAATATTCTAAAAAGTAAAAAATCATTGACAGATATATATATATATATATATATATCTTTCAATGATTTTTTACATCCGATGGATAGTAGTTTTCTATATTCAAAGAATATTATTAAGAATATTAACATCCTGCTCAAAATATCTTATATTATATTAAAGTGAAACCACTTTTTTCTCCGTTTCTCCGGTTCTCCGTATTTTTTGAATGTGTCTAATCTTTTGGTAAAAGTGTAGCAATTTTTTATTGGGCCTTATATAATTAGTACTCATTAGTCATAAGCTTCTTTTTGGGCCATACTATTTTGGGTCTTATATTATTTTGGGCCCAATTTTTTTATTCAATGCCCATTTTTTGGGCCCTTTTTTTTCATTCTTATATTTTCTTGGGATCTTTATTTTTTCAAGCCTTATTAATTGGGTCCAATATTTTTTTGGTTTCTATATTTTTTGGGCTTTATATTTTTTTGGGCCTTATATTTTCTTGCGCCTTATATTATTTTAGGCCCTATATTTTCTTGGGCCTTATTTTTTTTAGCATCATATTTTCTTGAGGCTTATTTTTTGTGGGCCTTATATTTTCTTGGGCCTTGTAATTTTTTGAGTCAATATTTTTTTGGGCCCAATATTTTTTTGTTCTTTATATTTTTTGAGCTTTATATTTTTTCAAGCCTTTTTTTTGAGCATTATATTTTCTTGGGCCTTATTTTATTTGGGCCTTATATTTTCTTGGGCCTTATTTTTTTTGGGCAGTATATTTTCTTGAGCCTTATATTATTTTGGGCCCTATATTTTCTTGTGCCTTATATTATTTTGGGCCCTATATTTTCTTGGGCCTTATTTTTTTTAGCATCATATTTTCTTGAGGCTTATTTTTTGTGGGCCTTATATTTTTTTAGGCCTTGTAATTTTTTGGACTTAATATTTTTTTAGGCCCAATATTTTTTTGTTCTCTATATTTTTTGAGCTTTATATTTTTTCAAGCCTTTTTTTGAGCATTATATTTTCTTGGGCCTTATTTTATTTGGGTCTTATATTTTCTTGGGCCTTATTTTTTTGGCAGTATATTTTCTTGAGCCTTATATTATTTTGGGTCCTATATTTTCTTGGGCTTTATTTTTTTTGGCCTAATATTTTCTTGGGCCTTATATTTTTCAAGTCTAATATCTTTTTGAAAAATATTTTTTTTGGCCCAATATTTTTTTGATTTCTACATTTTTTTGGTCTATATGTTTTCTAACGTAGCGTTTCATCCAAGCCTGTATACTTTCACATTGGATTCTTTAGTTGAGCGTATTTTTATAATGTTTTATACAGGCTCTGCTCCAGATGCTTTAATATTTTTTTTATTTCAAATGCAATGTTTTAAGATCTTATTCTTACACTAGACATTGCAAATCTAATAGCGTATCCCCATATGCAGTCTATGATACAGCGCATCTCCATATGCAGCTGATTTAATAGCTATGACAGCACATCCCCATGTGCCGCCGATAATTGTTCAACAATACTGTATAATTTTGAATAAATATCTTTACTTGGGATTTCTGCACTTATTATTTTATTAACTTTTTCGGGAATGTCAAATTTATCATTTTTATCTAACCAGGAGAGTGTCTGAGTTGCAGATCACAGATCTTGATGAAACTTTAGGATAAGTTTTTAGGTACCAAAATATGATTAAAGCCATAGCGGTACGGTCTAACGCTTCGAAGAACTAAAGTTATGGAAGATGATAGTCTTATTTTCAGAAAAATATGAAGAAGGAACTCCTAATTGAAGTAAAAATAATTCTGTTTAGAAATATTTTTGATAAATGCACAATAACTAAAATAAAAGTGGAAAAAGCAAGAAAATAAGACTACAATCTTCCATAACTTCAGTTTTTCAAAGCGTTAGACCGTAACGTTATAGCTTTACTTATATTTTGGTACCTAAAAACTTATCCCAAAGTTTTATCAAGTTCTGTGACCCGCAACTTAGACACTCTCCTGGCAAGAATAACAACATATGCATATGCGGTAATCCTTATTTTTGAAATTCCATTGCATAGCTATATGCAATACATTTTACTAATAATCCCTTTTTTATTACTAAATTTTTAAATTCTTTTACTTTTTGATAAAATACCTATGTTATATCTGGTCTATCTATTGCAATTTTATAAATTTCCAAGTTTTCAGTTATTTCTTTCCAATGTGAGTTACAGGTCATAGTTACAAAAGGTCAGGTTCACCAGAATAATTTACAAGTGTCACTGAATCAATGTAATTTTGTTTTAAAAATCGTGGACTTCCTGTAAAGATTGATGGTAATATTACCATTTTTCCAATTTTTGAAGAATCTGATTCTTTTTTGTTATGTAAATAATCCATAACACCTTTGTACAAATCACTTTTTAATACGTTTTGGTTTTTTCGAATGAAATATAATCTGGAGGTCTCAACTTTTACAAATGAAATATAATCTGGAGGTCTCAACTTTTACAAATGCATCAACAATGAACTGTTGAGATAATTTTCCTGAATTAAGAAATGGATTAAATTCATTTCTAACACTAAATCTTTAATAATAAAATTGCAAATTTTTAATATTAGATTTTCCAAATTTATTTTTCATATTTGACATCCATCCAAAACCACCATTGGGATGAATAAGCAAATTTGTCATAGGATCTTTGTGTTTGCTGATTGTTAGCATACTAATTGGTTTATCAGACTTAGAGTAAATGACAATATTACGTTCAATAGGAGGCATTTCGTCTTTTCCAACGTATATTACTGCTACTTCATTACAGGTAGGTAGATTATATCTATTTTTATCCAAATTATTATAGCGGGCAATAGGCGTAGTAACAGTTTTCAGAGGACAATTGATTTTTGCACATCGTTGTAGTTCTTCTTCTCCGGCTTCATGCATCATTTTATAGGCATGAGGGTTTATATCTCTTATTAAGTTATCTAAATGTTTCAATAATGTTAAATTTGTATTAAACTTATGTCGTTCAATCGTTGCCATTTCATTATCTAAAATATATAATTGTCCATATTTACGTGCTTCATCTTTATTAGGATGTAACGCATATACATTATGGTAAATTTGTCCACATATTCTAATAACTTGTGGTCCTTTACCCGGCAATGTATCAAAATTGGCATCAAAACTTGCGAATGCTAAAGCATTATTGTACAGCCTAACATTTCGTCGAAAATCAATACTTTCTTCCGTAAATTCAGTTGCTAAAAACAATAATCGTTCTGGGTAAGGTGGATTTTCTAACAATTCTACTTTACCTTTATGACAACAATTGGAGAAATCGTTACTTTTAGTATAATAAAAAGCAAAATGTTGCGCATCACAATAAACACATGTATTCGTCATGGAACCAATGTAATTTTCAGATATGAGATTTTCATCGAAATATATATTTGCCATACAACCAATCAGTTTCAAATTAATTTTTTTAGTTAATATTTTTTCATTTAATTTCTTCAATTTTTTTCCTACTTTGCTCTTTATTGTTTTATCAATAACTTCGTTTAAGAGGAGGTAGGAACCATTTGCCGCTTGGCAGCGCTGCGGTCAGGTGAGAGAAAAATATAAAATATTTTTTATTTAGCGATTTATAATTTATCGAGACAATAATATACTTCTAACGTTGTCAAAGGCACTAGCCATATATATGAAGAATGATTATTGATGATAATCTTGTTTGGAAAGTCTAAGCTATTGTTATAAAACGAAAAATGCAGTGCGAAGTAGAGCCGGTGTGAGCATGTGTGTACTTCGTTCTTTACTATTACTTTTTCTGTCGCACTTAGGAAACATACCCATGTGTTTACATCGGCTCTACCATGCGCCGCATTTTTCGTTTTATAATAATATTTTAGACTTTTCAAACAATATTAGCATCAATAATAATTCTCCATATATATGGCTAGTGCCTTTGCCAACGTTAGAAGTATATTATTGTCTCGATAAATTATGAATCGCTGAATAAAAAATATTTTCTATATTTCTCTCATCTGACCGCAGCGCCACCCTGTATAGAGCGGCGAATGGTTACGACCCCCTCTTAATACAATATTACGATTGTTATTATGATTATAATTATTCTCTTCAATTTTTAATCGTTTACACTTGATATTTTCTAATTTTTTTTCATATTTTTTGATGTCTTTTTTCTTTAATTTTTATATAAGCTTCTTTCTTACGTGAAGCCTCATTCGCACGTATTTGTTCTTATTTCTGTTTACATTTATTTGGTTGTCCTTTTTTCATTTTCATATAAGCTTTTTTCTTACGTAAAGTTTCTTGAACACGTCTTAGTTCTAATTTATTATTACTTTTTTGTTTCTCGCATTTCCATAATAATGTCTTTTCCTGAAATTTTTTATATTTATGTGATTCTTCTGTTACCATTTTCCTATTAACGGGGTGTCGGAGCTGCATCACTTGAGTTTGGCTTTTTTTATTATATCTTTTTAAATTAATAAATTAAACAAATTTAATGACTCGTCCGTACTAAAGCTATATTAATACAATAATTTTTGTCAGAATAAAAAATCATTTGGACTTGTTATTTTTTTATGAGCTTGGATTGGAAATTAGATATCAAACTTGATAGACCTAACTTTAAAATACGATACATTGAAAGTTGTTATTATAACTTTATATGTCTAATATTTTGGTGGTTTTCTTGAGTTGTCCGCACTGGAGTATAATCTTACAAATTTCTACTACACTGAGAAAAAAATTTAGTTGAGTCAATGAAATAAATTTAGTTATTAAATATTTTGTTGATAAAAATTAATTTTGATTGAAGTAATATGCAAGGTTATTAAATCACTGAAATATTTAGTTGGGATAAAAAAAATTGATACCTAAGTTGAAAAAAATAAATATTTTTTTAAAATAAAGAAAAATTTATTGTTTCGGTTAAATTATTTGATTGATTTAATCAAATCAATTTCATTAAGGCAGCTGATAAAATTTTATAAAATATTTATTTGTAACAATAGAATATGTTTGTAAATTATCTATATATTTTGTTACAATAATTAAATATTTACTTTAGTAAATCGTTTGTTAAATTTACAAAATCTTTAATAACAATAAAAAAATATTGGTCAATCATCAATATAATATTTGCTTGAATTAACGGTCATCCGATTAAGTTAAAGAAGCTTATATTGTCAATAAATGCTTCACTAAGTTAATAACATTATCATTTAATTAATAATATATGTGATTGTATAAAAAAAAATATTTTGTTGTATATAACACATAAAATTTGATCAGCATTTCAATAAAAATTACAATTAATTTAAAGAAATAGGTTCCTTAAAATCAACAAATCCGATTTCAATGAATTCACAAAACGAAAACCAAAAAATTATTTTTTAAAGTCAAGAAAGGTGCAACGTAAAATCAGATATTAAATTTTTTTTAAAGAAATATTTATTAAACCAAATATATATTTATTTTATTATTTCTATCAAATTGTTATTGAATCAAGAATATATGTCACTGATTTAATTAAATATTGTATTAACACTTCTATTGAATTACTTTAATGTTTAATAATATATTTGATTATCTTAATGAAATATTTATAAAACCAAATATATTTATTCTATTATTTCTATCAAGTTATTATTGAAACAAGAATATATTTCATTGATTCAATTAAATATTATATTAACACTTCCATAAAATTACTTTAATGTTCAATAATATATTTAATTATATTAATGAAATATTTAATAATGTCAAAATTATTGTTTTATTCTTTCAATAAATTTTGAATAATAACAAAAAGATATTTCATTGTTTTAAATAAATATTGTATGACTTATATTAAATTATTTCACTGGCCAATGAAATACCTAATCATTTTAATTCAATATTTAGTTGCTTTGATGAATGCGTTTTTTCTCTTTATGAAATATATGATTGATTCTATGAAATATCTCATTGTCTTTTACTCAAATAATTTCATTACTATATTATAATTAATTGGATGCATTAAATTAATTAAATTTTTAATTGATTCAAATATTTGATTTATTTTGTTCTATAAAATTATTACTTTTATTATTTAATTATATTGCGTCTATGAAATCAGTGATTAATTGAATTAATTATTATTTTTAACAATTAAATATTTTATTATTTATGTCCAAATTGAATATTTTGTTGTATTAATTAATTTCTTTATCAGATCGATTAAATAATTATTTGATTATCTTAATGAAATATTTATTGAAACAAGCAGTTATTATTTAATAACATATTTACTAAATCAAATGAAATATAATGTTAAAATTAATATTTAATATTCTTGAAAAATATTTTTTTGTATAAGTTATCATCCTTTATACTCAAACAAACTCATGTTTTAAATACGTGTCTTGCTAAGTGAATAACTTAGCAAAATATGTACTAAAGTTAATAAAAATTACAGAGAAATCTGATTCAATACTTGTTAAAATCAAGTAAATCCACCATTTGATTCATCTACATAATTTATTTCATTCAAATAACACATATTTGAACTAAAAGAAACATTTATTGTTTTAACAAAATCATTTAGTTCGATGGTTTGATGATACTACCGCTTGGTGGCGTCGTTAATTTTCGATCTCGCAAGCGGTAAGAGGGCTTCTAAGTTGATATATAAGGAAGTTAAAAATTCAAGATAATACGTAAATTGTAATGCGAGCGAAATTTATGTTAGATTTACTGCGTGTGCGATCACTGTATAAAGCATACTAATGTTAGTATGTTAATAATTTTTATTCTTTACCATATAAATAAATGGAATCATATTCACCTGTCCTTTAATGAGTCATCAATTCATTGATGTTAATAAATAAATGTAAATCACTGAAAGCAAATACTGTTGATTAAAGACAGTATTTGTTCGATTAAAATATCTATAAATCGAATTAATTAAATATTTCTTTACTTTGAAGGAATATTTTATTTGTGAAACCGAATAATTAATCAATTTTTTGTTAAGACAATGAATTAATTTTATTAAATCTTAAAATTTTATTAAATTTAAAATATTCAATAAATTAAACTTTCATTTAAAAATATAAAATATTGAACTAATTTAATTTCAATATAGCATTAATATGATGAAATAATTAATTAGAAAAATAAATGGACATTTTAATTGATAATTTTTTTTATTAAAACAATAAATCAATTTTATTGAATCAATCTTCGCGACATTTAATAAGTCAAATATTTAATTGAAAATACAAAATATTATTTGATTTAATTCCAATATGTATATTAATGTAATGAAATAATCAATTAGAAAAACAAATGGGCATTTTAATTGATAAAATTTTTTATAAAAACAATAAATCAATTTTATTGAATCAATCTTCGCGACATTTAGTAAGTCAAATATTTATTTGAAAATACAAAATATTATTTTTAACCAATATTTGTGATGTTTAGTAGAATCAAATATTTATTTAAAAAAATGAAATATTCATTTGACTCAATTCAAATATTTGTATTAATGTAACAAAATATTTTATGTGCCGCCCGCACCTAAGGGATTCCATTGATTCAATTAAGCCTTACTTAATCCAACTAAATTTTTTTCTCAGTGTATGTAGCAAAAAAACTTGATTAAACGCATCGTTTATCCATAAGTTAGGATTGGAAATATTATTAGAAGGCGGGCAGATTCGTCATGCTCTCAAGTCCTATTACAAATATAGTTTCTTTTTCATCTATTTCTTTTGATTCTTTTTTTTTATTTAATTTAATCTCAACTGTCCCAATTTTATTATCCCTATTAAAAAAAATCAGGTGATAAATCACCTGATAAATCAGGTGATTTATCATGCCAAAACATCAAGTAACGATTTTGTTGGTCTTAATACATTTTAAACCATGCGTAGTCAATTTAGAACAATTTTTGAAAATTTTAGAAAATTTTTTAGATAATTTAGTCTTAGAAATAATTTTGACTAATTTTACAAAAAAATTTCTAAGTTGTGTTCTAAATTGACTAAGCATGGTTTAAAACGTGTAAAACCCAACAAAATCGATACATGATATTTTGGCATGATAAATCACCTGATTTTTTTCACCAGGGATTGTTATAAATCAAGTGGATGTCATCGATTCCCATTATATCATTATCTGGTTTTTAAAAATTTCTATTTGAAATGTCATTGTCAATTTCCATGAAAATTGTTTCATGATTCATATTCTTTTGTTTACGATACATTTTCATGATCTTTTTTTGTTCTGGCAATGCATTTGTGAGTTTTTTTATAATATTTCAAGCTCGGCGAAATCTAAATTAAATGGTATTTGATTAAGACCTTGCTCATGACAAAAACTCCTTTTTATCATATCCGGTGGATTATCGTAATTAATTTTTGCACTATTATAATTTTGTAAAATTGTAAACATTTTTATTTTTTGTGTTTTAAAAATTCTTTATAAACGTAATCGCATTTGAGAAACATTATATCTTAAACAACATGGACCTAAATTATGAAGTACTGCAACAGCAAAAACAATTGCAAAAACGCTACAATCATAATTATTCGTTTGTGATTGTACCGTTTCGAATACTGTGCTTAATTCTGATTTGTTTGAAAATAATCTGTTCATATAAATCTTATACTCATTTTGTAAATATATAAGATTCAAACTGTCATATATATATAAATTACCTTATTATTATAATACACACGAATCCGGTGACTCTTTTCTAAATTTCCGGTAAATAATAACTGTATAAATTCTCTATCAATCAGTACTGAATTAGCATATTGTGGTCTCTGAATTAGTGAAGTTAATTGCATGTCGAATGAGGTGCATTGGTTTGAAATTCTAATATATGAATATCAGTTAACTTGAAAGCAATTCCACTATACAACCCCTGTCTTTTAACAATCAATTTATCTTAATCAGTCAAAACCATTATTGAAAATGAAAATTCTCTCAAGAATTTTCATTCATTTTTAATGAACTTTATCCAAAGATATTCACAAAAGAATTGCTTTTATATTAACTGATTTAATTTACTGTCTTTTTACTTTAAAAGCTGAAAAATTAAAGAAATTATAAAAAATGCTATGAATTAATTGTTATATGATAAATAAATAATAATGAAATTTGTAAGAATAATATAATGATAAAAAATGATTATTTTCGGCAATTATTTATATTTATATATATATATATATATGGGTCAATCCACGTCAAACGGATAATGGCTCTGTCCAAAATTGTAGATCACCAAGAAAATCGTATATAAGCTCAAAATTTTCATCTTACACTCTACTTTCTTTTGCAATGTGGCGATTTAAAAAAATTTAAAATGGCGGCTCCAATATAGCGGCTCAAACCTAGAGATATCATAAAAAATTTTCGAAAATTGATTTCAATATAATTAAATCAGATTCTACATATTTTTTTACATTAGAAATCAATTCAGCGTTCAATTTTACATAGGAATATAGTATTGCACTCGAGGTAAAAAAAATTTACAATGTCATCGAAAGGTCATATCGGGAAATAATAGTTATTTCTCAAATTACTCATTGATCAATGTTGATTAGTGAGGAAATGAAAATACTAATAGATAACTCGAGTTACTGAATTTAAATCTGATGTCTGCTTAACCCTACAAGATCTGTATGAAAGTCATTTGAAGGTCAAATTTATTTGATAACATTAGGACACCTTCAAGTTTTACGTGTCGCTGAATCCGAAATCGGGGTCTGTTGGAGTGTCAAACAACATAATTACGTAATAATTAATCAAATATTAATTAAAAGAAAATTTTTGTTCTCCAAGAAACCACAGTTTGAAACGAATTTTTCTGCAATTACGTCGTTTGACACTCCAACAGGTCTCGGATTCGGATCCAGCATCACGTAAATATAGGTGTCTTAATCTTATCAAATAAAAGAAGATATTCGAAATTTGACCTTCAAATGACCTTGATGGAGACTGGTAGGGTTAAGCGGATATCAGATTTGGATTCAGTGACTCGAGTTACCTATCAGTATCTTCATTTTCTTACTAATCAACGTTTATCAATGATAAATTCGAGAAATAACTATTGTATCGCAATATGACCTTCAGATGATATTGTAAAATTTTCTTACCTTGAGTGCAATACTATATTCTCATGTAAAATCGAACGCTAAATCGATTTCTGATATAAAAAATATGTAAAATCAGATTTGAATGAATTAAAATTAATTTTTGAAAATTTTTTATGAAATTTCTAGGTTTGAGTCGCCATATTAAGGCCGCCATTTCGAATTTTTCAAAATCACAACATTGCAAAAGAAAGTAGAGTGTAAGACGAAAATTTTAAGCCCATGCACGACTTTTTCAGTGATTTACAATTTTGGACGGAGCCATTATCCGTTTGACGTGGATTGACCCATATATATATATATATATATATATATGGGACATTTTACACCAACTGGAAGAGCAAAAAAATAAAAATCGCTGAAACTCTGAGAATATATTCTGTCTGTTACTCAAAATGTGTGAAAAAATATTCAAGGATTTAGATTTGAAGGATCAAGAACCATAGATCCTTGAAATTTGGAAATTTTCAAAATTTTTGGGAAAGTACCAACTTTATGATTTTTTTTCTGGAAATCTTGATGTTTTAGAGAGAAATTCATGAGAATTCTTCTTGTTCTAGATAAAGATGAGAGTTAGCATTATTTTTTACAGAGCTGAATTTTGAAGTTTTCTATTGGTTCTTACACGTATTACATGGTAATTGAAATTACTCATTGTCTGCTACTTCAAAAATTGCTTTTCGAGGGCTTATTTCCTTCAATTTTCATCAACTTAAAAATAAATTTTTGACTGTGTAAGAAAGAGCCACTAATCAGGAGTTATAACAGTTTAAAATATATATTGTCATGTCTAATTTATTTTCAATATAAAAATTAATCATACATGATAATATATATATATTATTAACTGTTTTAACTCCTTATTGATGGCTCTGACTTACATGATCAAAAATTCATTTCAAAGTTTACGTGAGATAGAGGAAAATAAGCCCGCGAAAAGAAATTTCTGAAATGGGGAACAATGAGTGATTTTAATTGCCATGTAATACATATAAGAACCAATAGAAAACTTCAAAATTCAGGTCTGTAAAGAATCATGCTAACTCTGCTTTTCATTAATAACAAGAAGTATTCTCATAAATTTCTCTCTAAAATATTAGGATTTTCAGGAAAAAAAATGATCATGTTGGGACTTTTCCAAAAATTTTGAAAAATTTCCAAATTTCAAGAATCTATGGCTCTTGATCCACCCAATCTAAATCTTTGAAAATTTTTTTACACATTTTGAGTAACAGGCAGGATATATTCCCAGAGTTTCAGAGATTCTCATTTTTCTGCTCTTCCATTTGGTTTGAAATGTTCCATATATATATATATATATATATATATATATATATATATATATATATATATATATATATATATATATATTTATTCATTAAAAAAAGTTTATTGTAAAAGAACTAAAAATAAAATTATTTTGAATTATTTTTAATAATTGTATTCTTCAATTTATTTACAGTTATTTATGGTTATTTGCAGTATCTACATTTAAATAATGTTTAAATATTAATAAACAACCCACACAGCATGAAACATTTATGGAAGCTTCCTGGAACATTGGCAGCAAAGATTTGAAATATTTTAGGAATTTTCCATGGAATATTTCTGTAATATTCGTATGTCCTTGATTCTTCCTACATTGAAATATTCCATGGAATATTGCTGGAAGATTCTAAGAATATTTCATTGGAAGATCTAGGACATCTCAGATCTTTTATTGGAATATTTCAGGAATCTTGCAGGAATATTTCATGAAATATTTCGTTGGAACATTCATTGAAAATTTCCGGAATATGGTAACGGTAGATATGAAACATTTTATGAACCTTTCATGGAATATAAACGAAATATCTAAAGAATCTTTCATGGAATATGCACGAAAGATTTAAAGAATTTTTCATGAAATATTCCATGAAACATTTCTGGAAGATTTTAGAAATCTATCGTAAAATATTCCGTAGAATATTTATGGAAGATTCCAAGAATATTGGCACGGAAGATTTAGAATATTTCAGGAATCTTCCGTGAAATATTCATGTAATATTCGTATGTCCTTGATTTTTCCTACATTGGAATAATCCATGGAATACTCTTGAGAGATTTCAAGAATATAAAAATGGAAGGTTTGGGTAATCTCACATCTTTCATGAAATGTTCTTGGAAGATTTTTGGAAAATGTGAAATGCTGTTAGGGGATGGTATATATATTATATAATAACACGTTACACTTATACATCAATACATATACGCATACATAAACATTTAGTTATGAAATCGCATTTACATATTTGCTTCGACTGTGCACTTCAAAGTGCTGATACCCTTTCGCTTTTATAGTAAGTGAGGTATCTTTCAACCGCTTGGGGATGAAACTCCCATTCAACAAACATCCCCTTATCGGCGTCACCGGAAACCTCCTGTGACGTTCCGCGCAATCTTTCAACGAAAACTTCATGGAATCATTCTAGAATCTTTTAAGCAATATTCCACTGGAAGATTACTGTAATCTTTGCGTAAAATATTTCGTGGAATATTTACAGAAGATTTATGTAATATTTCGCTGTACAATTTAAAAGTTTTTAGGAATCTTCCAGTGAAATTTTTCTGGGATCTTTCTAAAATCTTTAATGAAATATTCCACTGGAAGATTACTTTAATCTTTTTGTGGAATATTTCGTTGACTATTTATGGAAGATTTATGTTATATTCCACTGTACGATTTGAAAGTTTTTTGGTAGGTACAGTAAAATGTTTATGGAATCTTTTTGAAATCTTTCATAGAATATTCCACTGGAAGGTTACTTAAATATTTCTGTGGAACATTTTGTGGAATATTTATGGAAGATTTATGTAATATTCCGCTGTACGATTTTAATGTTTATCGGAATCTTCCTGAAATCTTTCATGAAATATTTCATCGGAAGATTACTTTAATCTTCCTGTGAAACGTTTCGTGGAATATTTATAGAAGATTTATTTAATATTTCATAATAAATGTTTCGCAAATAATAAGTAAATTTTCTCTTGAAATGTTTACTTTTTTAGGGGTAATTTTACTTCTGTCAAGGCAGTTCATACATATAAATGCATAATTATAGACATAATCAGAAACATTTATTCATATTTTATATATTCTCCTATCTTTATAATTGACTATTAAAAAAAATAAATATCTAATAAATAATTTTTTTAAATTGTATTTTATAAAATTTATGTTCTAACGATATTAAAAAAAATATTTTTATATCATGTAATTATAATTTTTCAAATGAGGTAATTTGATATTTTTTAAAAATTAATGTTTCTCTTATTAAAAATATTATTGCTTCAATGAAATGAATTGCTAACAATTTTCATATAAATCACAATTCATTTAAATATAAACACGTGTACAAATAAAAATGTAATTAAGGTTAAATGTATGTTATTTATAAAAAATTGTTAACAAGTAACTTTTTAAATAATATATTTTCATGAAAACTAATTGAAATACCTCATTCTCTGAGTGATAACTGAATACAATTTTAATTTTAATTTAATAAATTTAGTTATACAATTATAAACATATAATATTTATATAACTGTTCATCAAATAAAATTATTATTTTTTTAATATATATATATATATATATATATATATTAAAAAAATAATTATTACAATAGATTGTAGTTAAATAAAAATGTTTATTTTAATAATGATAGCGTTGAAATTTATTTTGATGAAAATGTTATTTGATTGACATTTACAGTATAATTTTAACTATTTTTGAAAAGTTACTTGTCATCAATAAAAAAATATTTAAGTTTCTAAATTAATAATCTATTAATATCAAGAATTTTCTAAAAATTATAATATTTATGATATGCAAACCTTACTTGTGATGCATACACTTTGTAATATTTGTATCTAATTAAATTTTTATATTAGATGCAAAAAGGATTGTTGGGTAATTGCAAATAGTTATTTTTTTATTCCAAAATATTCGAATTTAAAATTAACTGAAATGTCGTATTTTAATCTTATGATTTTTTCTATTTAAATTTCGTATTTCATATATATAAAATACATTTTAAAGATATTTTTATTAGAAATCACCACAAATTTCTTTTAAGCATGTTTCACTTATAAATTAATTTCATAATTCAAATTCATGGTCATATATTGAGGTCTGGAAATTATAGTTGTAACTCAGTACCCAGTTCTCAGTTTATTTACATCTAATATCGCACTATCTTTGTTTTTCTAATGGAAGTAGAGTGAAAAATAGGCACTTGAAATAAATTATACGCCTTTTTACTTTAAGCACATGTGTACATATATTTTTATATTATGTTCCATCAAATTATTTTCAATTTTATTCAGTACTTAAAATTAAATTAATTAATTCTTATTTACTTAAAATTAGTCATTTATACATAATAATATAATAAAAGAAAATTCAACTAAGCGACGTTAGGAGCGAAAAACTTCAATATAATTAATACCTGTTAACGTAAAACCCAATAAATTGTGTAACGATTTTCAACAGTTGATAAATATAATGTAAATCATATAATATATATATATATATATATATATATATATATATATATATCAATTTTAAATTAATAATCATTAGATTGAAACTCAAAAGTAACTAGTTTAAAACGGAATATGGAAGATAAACATGTATCGTTTTAATCCTTGAATATCACGAATTTAAATATTAATTATTAGTAATTTTAAAGAGTTATATATTATATAAATAATTCTATATTTAATAATTTTCAATTTTAGTAACAGGAAAAGCCGCACGAAAAGAGGTTAACAATTGCATTTTCTGCAAAATATTGCCCTTGAATCAAGTACACTGATAGAAAAAAAAGTTTACAGTTAAGTCGCGATGAATTACGACTCAAAATTTTCATGACTTTTGAGTCAAATGAATATTTTTTAATAGTTAGGAAATATTCATTAATAGTTAATAGATGATGATTTTGAATACCGGCTCGCTCAAGTTGTAACTTTAAGGTTATGTTTGTAAATCATAGTTTATTATTCTCTCTTCCTTTTAATAAATCTCACAGTTTTACTTTTAGTTGTAGAGACATTAAAATATAAAATGAAATATATTAAATTATTTCATTTATTTAACAATCTCAAATTATATGATCAGTCCTTAAGAAACTATTCCTTAAGAAGGGGCCGAACTAGCTGTCTTTGTCTAATAGCGTTTTTCATCATTCATGTAAACACTATCCGGTATAACAAGAAAAAAATAGTAGCCCCCGCTAGATATTAGTATAATTAGTAAATTTTGTAATAACAACCAGATTTTTTACCGCATAGTTTTTGACTAATTAGAGACCTACTAGCAATCTAGAATATAACCTATCTTTTTTTGGTAGGTCTCTAATTATTCAAAAACTACGCAGTAAAAAAATTTGGTTGTTATTACAAAATTTATTTATTATACTAATATCTAGCGGGGGCTGCTATTTTTTTCTTGTTATACCGGATAGTGTTTAAATAAATGATGAAAAACGCTATTAGACAAAGACAGATAGTTCGGCCCCTTCTTAACTGCTTACGCGTGGTATTAAATTTGTTCTACTTTATGAAGCAGTTACGGCAAATACACCATTTCTTAACTATTAATGAATGAAAATTTCGTCGATTTTTCTCTATTCAAATGCACTATTCATTAATAGTTACCTCGCCGAATCAACTGTTAACTTTTCTTTCTATCAGTGTAGGTGAAAGAATAGTTTTGATACCAAAAAAAGGCAGTAAGCATCGCAAATTTATGCTCTTACTTCATAATATAATAGTACTAACATTGGTCCCTAAAATTCAAGCTCTAGTACTAATTGAAATTATATCGTCACTCTTTTTTTAAGTACCTTAATACATAAATTAGATATACTCGATTTAAAACCTATTTTAACAATACTTTCTTTTCTCCGTGCAGTTGTTAGTTCTAGTAAACGTCAAATACTGTTTTCGATTATTTCATGGTTCATGATTGAAACACGTGATTAAAAAGAAAAATTCCTATTATATTTTTTCATTGATTCAAATGCAATTTAGTAGAACAAATTCTTAATTCATCATGATATAATTTGTATTTAAACAATTTTTATGCACATTGTAACTTTAATTAATCTTTTCTATAAAAATAGAAAAATTTAATTTAGTATAAAACAGCAATATCGAAATTCATAAGTGGCGTCTATTCTTTTTTATTTTAAAATTGGCCAATTTATACATAATCATATAATATATGAAAATTCAACCGAGCAACGTTAGGAGCGAGGTATTTTTTGCTAGTATAAATTAAAATTAAAAATAGCTCATAAAATGTGTAAGCTAGTATGTATCATACAGCTGAAATGTGCATTAGCTCATAAAAGGTAAAAATCTAGATTTTCGCTTTCATTATTCTAGAATCTTCCGGTGTGTACGTACGAGTATTAACTGATTTTTTTCGTACGTACGCGAGCGCGGGCCGGGACCCCACCGCAAAAATTGATTTATTAATTTTAAAAAAGAAAGAATAATAATAAAAAATAAAAAAATGACACTAGCATGGCAATACCCGTGGACCTCTATGATTTGTGGTTCAACAGGTTGTGGTAAGACGCACTTTATAAAAATATTTTTCCGATTTATTGACAGTATGTCCGATACAACTATTGCTCGAAAAATGCTATATTATTCCGAATGGCAAGATGGATATTTGGAATATGATAAAGATGTTGAATTTCATGAAGGTTTACCTCAAAATGAAGATTTTGCGTCTGACTCTCGACCAAAATTAGTAGTCATTAACGATCTGATGAGAGAATCTTCTAATAATGTAGTTGCTGATTTATTTACAAAAGGTAGTCACCATAAAAATATAAGCAAAATTTTTATTACACAAAATTTGTTTCATCAAGGACCTAAGCAGCGGGATATTTGATTGAATTCAAACTATATTGTAATTTTCAAAAATCCTAGAGACCGTGCAAAAATACAACATTTAGCGCGTCAAGTTTATCCAGAAAATTCAAAGTTTTTACAAGAAGCTTATGACGACGCTACAAGTGTAGCACATGGTTATTTGTTGTTAGATTTAAAACAAAGCACAGCAGAAACCTACAGAGTACGAACTATCATATTTCCTGATGATACACATCACTACGTGTACGTTCCACGAGATATAAAGAGAGGTGTCACGGGTGATAATTTTTCAGTGTTATGTGTATAATGGCTGCGGTAAGATAAAAAAAATCGCTGAATCCCAAAATAGCACATGCTTCACACGCCCTTTATCATTTAAATAAAGAACAACGCAAAGTTATTTTAAAACTTGCTGATCGTAAAATAGTTAAAGGTATTTGTGAGGGTGCTTTGAATACTTAAAAAGGTACTATACATTTAACACCTTCTCAAAAACAAAAGTTAGTTAAACATAAAAAAATTCTGAGAAATTTAAGCAATTGGGACTCTAAATCGTGGAAAAGCAAGAAACGTCTAATCGTGCAGAAAGGTAATGATTTCTTAACAGCTTTACTTGCACCTGTATTAGGAACTATAATATCCGCTCTTATCCCCACTCGTTTTTAATTTAAAAATGCAGCATGCACGTAAAATGGTTCTAGTGCCTCAAGACAGTATACAAAAACTTCTTCATACAAACGTTCGCGAGGTCTCATTGCAAAATGTCGAATCTGATAAAAAAATACTGTTCAAACACCAGGCAGTCATCTTACAAGATTAGACATAGAAATGAGTGATATATTAAACTCACAAGAAACTGATGAGCGTACAAAATGGTCAAAGTATCAACAAGTTTTACAACAATATTTATATTTTTTAGACGACTAAAAAAAAGTTTTAATAATGTTAATGAAAATGAACAAGAGATAGAAAATGGAGTAGATTTTGAAATCATAATATCATCTGTACCTGTAACATACAGACGTACAGCTGAATTGATGGTTCAATTTTTAAAAAGTCCTAATATTTCTTCAAGAATTACATAGAATGACCGCGGTTTAGTGTCGATAGATGGAGCTGTTCTCGAAGGTTCTAATATAGTAGATTTGATAAACGATGCTGTACGTAGTAGAAAAGGTGTAAAGGCTACAGGTCGTGAACATTTTGCGTGGTTTTTACGAGATGTGGGGATACCATTGGAATGTATTGGTAATCTAGCTGTTTACAAAGAAGGACAAAATTTGAACGTGCAGTAAATCATAGTAATAGGTCTTTAACAACACCACATACAAGTTTTAATGATTCATTATTACATGTCCCAAAAAGACATACTTCTACTCCGATGCCTAAAAATAAAAATAAAAATTTGTCAATAGAAAATGATACATATGACGACGAAGTTACAGTAATTAATAAACAAATGAACAGTGGAGATGATGATTCATGGACTATTCAAAACAGAAAGAAACGTGTTGAAAGAAATACCGTAACAGAGTAAAAGGGCGGTGGGTGGTTGACTTTTTCGTTTTAAATAAATGAATGAATAAATAAAAATCATGGATCTTAATAAGCAGTTACTTAACAAAATTTATTATGATGTTAATGAATCGGCTGGTTATGCTGGAGAACGCCGCCTTGTAAATAAAACTAAAAATAAAATTAGTAAAAAAAATATACACAAGTGGCTGCAAGCACAAGATGCTTATACATTACACAAACCTGTTCATAGAAAATTTCCTCGTCTTCATTGCAATGTTGCTGAAATGGATTCTGTATGGGAAGGTGATTTAATTGACTTAGAATCCTTAAAATCTTATAATGATGGATTTTCATACTTACTAGTAGTCATCGATGATCTCAGCAAATACGTATGGGTAGTACCCTTGAAGGATAAATCATGTTCACAAGTCACTGACGCTTTGAAAAAAATTATTTTAAATAAAAATGAACGAATTCCTAAAATGTATCAAACTGACAAGGGAAAAGAATTCGTCGGTCAAAAAATGCAAAAATTTCTAAAAATAAATAATATTATACATCGTGTTGCACGTAATCCCGATGTAAAAGCAGCTATTGTCGAAAGATTTAACCGTACCTTAAAGGAAAAAATGTGGCGATATTTTACACATCAAAATTCTAAACGTTACATAAATATTTTACCTCAACTTGTAAATAGTTACAATAACTCATATCATTCAACAATAAAGATGGCGTCTGCAGCAGTTACAATATTTAATGCAGATATTGCAAAGAAAAATATGGATTCAAGATATGAAACAGTTGATAGAGAAGTTAAATACTCAGAAGGTGACTTTGTTCGAATTAGTCGAACCAAAGGTACCTTCGAGAAAGGTTATTTAGCACATTGGTCAGAAGAAATTTTTAAAATAACTAGAGTTTTAAAACATAGAAAACTACCTGTGTATGAAATAGAAGATCTTAACAGAGAAACTATAGATGGTATTTTTTACGAAGAAGAACTTAACGTTATTCTAAAAGATATCAGGAATTCAGAATATAAAATTGATAAAATAATAAAAACAAGTGGTTCTGGCCGTAGAAAAAAATATTTTGTAAGTTGGGTCGGTTATCCTAGTAAGTTTAATTCTTGGGTGTCAGCTAAAGATATAAAAATATATAAACATGAGAACTCAATTTTATATAATACTACCTAGTAATAGTAGTATGAGTGTATTTCCTAACAACACCACATCTTGTTATACTACAAAATTACCTCAAGAAATTAATTTACGAGGATCTTGGGAAGTTGGTGTCACAGAAATTCATTTTCCACGCTCATTCTTACATTTAAGAGAAAAAGAAAGAGAAATTAAAGTTTTAACTATTTCACCACCTCTCTCAAAGAATAAATTAGTAAATCAACTTCTCGATATAGAATATAAAACAGTTACAATTCCTTATGGTATATAGTCCGATATAGCGGAATTTTCAGAAAAAATAAATAAAGCATTAAGTGAAACACATACATCATTTAAATTGTCAGTAGAACATAATAACACCTATGTATACGTTAAAAGAACGTGTGATTCTGAAAAATGTCTCAATGAACACTCTATAAAAATGAGTCGAGCAGTTTGGGATATTTTAGGCTTTGCTGAAGTAGAAGGATATTTAAACGTTAGTTTTAATGAACAAATTGCTACTTGACCAGCAAATATTTTTAATGCATTACCTAGACAATTATATATTTACTCAGATGTATCTGAACCTTGTATTGTACGTGACGTACAAACAACTTTATTACGTATTGTACCTGTAAACTACAAGGATTATGCATTTGCTTCTAATTAATATCAAATTTTTACTCCTGTAAATTATATACCTCTCATAAAAAATAGTTTCAGAACAATCACTATAGATATAAGAGATCATCTCAGCCGAGTCATACCATTCGAGTGTGGTACGTCGATCGTAACACTAAATTTTAGACAAGCTGCTTAACAAAAATAAATAAAATAAAAATGAATCATTATATTGAACATTATGATAGTCAAGTTGGTCAAGGGGGTATTCAACATGTTTACGTTGGATCACCATATCAAAAAGGATATGAAAGTATAGGTCGATTTCTTGGAGGACTTTTTCGTAAAGCACTTCCTTTTTTAAAACGTGGTGCTCGCGCTGTTGGAAAAGAAGTTCTCAAAGCTGGAATTAACATTATCGATGATGTTGGTAGTCATAATATTCCTTTTTTAGAGAATCACTACGCAATAGGGCACGAGAATCAGGTAAAAATTTAAAAAGAAAGGCAGAAGAAAATAGAAAGTCTAATAATGGAAGGCTCTGGCTATAAAAAGACGTGTAAGAAGACGTAAGGATCAGTCGCGAACTAAGCGTCGCGTGAAACGTATCTCATCGTTGTCATCATCTTTAAACAGAAAAAAACAAGAAAAAATAATAAAAATAAACGTATTAAAAAAAGGAAAATTAACAAGAAAAATAAAAAACGTTCAGTAAGTGATATTTTTGGACCTGTATAATTTCAAAATGGCATTTTTACACACACATTCATGGGAATGTACTGAATCGGAATTGGATTTATTTACTTTACCGCCCACTCAAACAGCTATAGAATCAACACAATGGGTCGAATACAAACCTGTGACCACCATTTCTGAAGATTCATATTTAGAATTTGTTGTACCAGGAAATTCGGATGATTACATTGATTTAGCTCATACTATGCTTAGTCTTAGTGTACGTCTCGAAAAAGGAAAAGATTTTATAGGTGATGATACATTAATTACACCTGTAAATAACTTTTTAAATAGCATGTTCAATCAAATCGATGTATTCTTTAACCAAAAGACTGTATCACCACCTAGCAATGCTTACGCTTATCGAGCATATATTGAAACGTTGCTCAATCATTCCGAAGAAGCTAAAAAATCACATTTAACTACAGCATTATGGTATGACGATACTTCTGGTGAAATGGACGCCGTACTGGTAAAAAGAAAAGATAATAACAATTTACTTTCAAAAAATATAGGAGCTGATAAACGTAATCTTTTTGTCAAAGGCGGAAAAATTGTAGATCTATTAGATCACTTACATTGCGATGTTTTTAATCAAGAAAAATTTCTCCTTAATGGTGTAGAAATGAGAGTACGACTCATCCACTCAAAAGACGCTTTTTGCTTGATAGATCATGATACTCAGTATATGAAAGTACGTATAATGGATGCATCATTACGTGTACGCAGAGCTAAAATTAATCCAGGAATTTTACCTGCTCATTCAAAAGCCTTATCTAAAGGAACAGCTAAATATCCATTAACACGTGTAGAGGTTGTCATTTACTTTACATACAGGAGTCACGGGAGAAACTTTAGATAATATTATTCTTGGACAATTACCTAAACGCATAATAATTGGTTTAGTTTCAAATAGTGCATTTAATGGAAGTAGAAAAGAAAACCCATTTAACTTTCAACATTTTAATCTTAAGAGGAGGTCACGTATCTCTGTCCTTTTCTAATCAAAGAAATGATTTTTTTACAAAAACTACTAACTTTAGCAAAAAATGAAGAGAAAGCCGCATCTTGTATCAAAAAAAGCAATATTTTCTTTGATGAGAAAGAATTAATTTTATTGCTTCGTTCTCAAGAAAACCTTGAAAAACGAAATTGTCCACCCTAACCTCTATGATTTAAGTTTTTCAAGGTTTTCTTGAAAACGAAACAATAAAATTGATTCTTTCTTATCAAAGAAAATATTGCTTTTTTGATATGAGATGCGGCTTCTCTTTATTTTTTGCTAAAGCTATTAGTTTCTGTGAAAATCTTGATTCTTTAATTAGAAAAGGACAGAGATACATGACCTCCTCTTAATTGTCTTGCTTTAGATGTCGACGGAATACAAATTCCTAGTAAACCCATTCAGCCTAATTATCCCGACACGTTCATTGATGGATATCATACTTTATTTAGCGGGACAGGTATTCACTTTATGAATGAAGGAAACTCTATTTCAAGAGATACTTACCCAAATGGTTATTGTCTATATGCTTTCGACTTAACACCAGATCTTTCAGCAAATTGTAACACGAATTGGAATTTAGTTAAGACAGGTGCAGCCCGTTTAGAATTACGTTTTGATCAAGTTTTAGGGAATTCTGTAAATTGCATAGTTTACGCCGAATATGATAACATACTTGAAATAGACGCGTCACGACAAGTTATTATCGATTTTAATGGTTAGATAATAACAATAATACTTTCACAATATTTTTTAAAACTTTCTCTATGAGTCATAGAAGAATTTTAGTATTGATGACGATTTTCACAAAATTAGGAAAGAGAAAAATATAATAAAAAGTGGGGAAATCTATATAAATTCAACTAAATACATATGTTAAACTCTCAAACGTTATTGAAGTTTCAAACTAAACAGATATATACATAAAACGAAAAACTATGGACTACATTATTGACGTTCAAGGTTTTCGCGATATTCAGAATAAATTAATTATAAAGGAAATAGCTGTAATATCTCTAGATAAAGATTACGTTTCGCATTGGGTAACAGCTCCTCCTTACTCACTTACTGATTTACCTATCAGAACTCAAGTTTTCAATAATTGTCTTACCAATAACTACCATAGAATCGAATGGTTTGAAGGAGATGTTCCTCATCAACAACTTTACGCAAATTAACGGGCTATAACACGCACTGCAAGACGAATTTTCGTTCGAGGTTCTCAAGAAGCGCAAGTAATTCACAGTATTATATCACGACGTGTTATAAATTTAGAAGACTATAACTGTCCGTCCGTACATAATTTACAAAACTGCAAAATTGACTGTTGTTTTCATGGTTCTCAAAGTCATGAATTTTTCATTTGTGCTTTAAACTCCGTAGTTAAATATAAAAAGTGGCTTATCAGGAATAATAGACTTACTTCTGCATTGACAGTGATGATACTTTATACTCTTCTCCTGCGGATTCAACTGACAATACAGTGCAGAATCCTCCTCCTCCTCCTATTAAACCAAAAAGATTTGGAAAAAAAAGTGAAGTGAAAAAAAGATCACCTACACCAGGACCTGGCAAAGAGCTTGTATATGATAGCATCGAAGAATCAGGATATTATACTTCTGAATCAAACACACCTGTAATTACAAAACAACAGAATGAATACTCTTCAGATTCGGGATGCGCTTCACTCCTTAAAAATACCATCGTACGGTGTATTTCCAGCCGCCCGGATACCCAGGTCATTGACGAGACCGATAGCGTGTGTGTTTAATACAGACATTCACACACAACCAGGAACTCATTGGGTAGCTGTTTTCATTAACAAGTGTGGCAAAGCAGTTTTTTTTACAGTTACGGTCTACCTCCTTTAATACCACAACATAAAAAATGTCTTCAACAAAATTCTATTCATTATAAATGGAACACTAAACAACTTCAAAGTTTAAATTAAAAAGTTTGTGGACAATTTTGCTTAATGTTTTTAGATTACATGAATCGAGACTACTCACTCAATAAATTTTGTAATTTATTTTCATCAGATTACTTAAGAAATGATAATATTGCTGCACGTTTCTATAAACGTATTCGTGGTATTTAACATAAACGTAATTATTATAAAAAAAAATTCCTTGTAGGTAATGGTCGCCGAAAATATGTCAAATGTTACATGCAAACATGTAAAGCAAAATCATGCTACACTTGAAATTATATATTTATTGTTATAAAAATTTTGTACTTTCTAAAAATTTGTAATTATTTTTATTAAACTAAGTGAAAAATAATAAACACTCATTTCTACTGCTAAAATATTTTGTTATTTTATTATATATATATAACCATGAACACTAAATCCTTTTCCTAAAAATATTCCATTAAAATATTTAAGGGGTGTCCTCATACCAGCACAGAGATCTACCTTATCTACATTTAAATTATGCATTTAAATAAAAATTTTACTATTTTTGACTAAAATTCATAGAAGAGGCACATTCTTAACATTCTAAAGAATTTATTGCAACGTTAAAAGACAGAATAACAGTGAAAATGAAGAAAAAAACTGGCATAATACGATTATTCATAACTATATTGAAAAGTTAATCGTATTAAGCAGTTTTCACCTTTATTTTTACCCTTATATTGTCTTTTAACGTTGCAATAAATTCTTTGGCATGTTAAGAATGTGCCTCTCAACGAATTTCAGTCATGAATAGTTAAATTTTTATTAATATTCATAATTTAAATATAGATAAGGTAGAACTCTGTGTCAATATGAGGATTCCCCTTAAAAAGATTCAAAATTCATATTCCTAAAATCTTTTAATTTAATAAATTATATCACAAAGAATTTTTTTCTATTTGTAAATTGAATTCTATTCAGATTACCAGTATTATATATTTAATATATATTCATGTAAAATATACGATTTTATTAGTCATAAAAATTTATGCATATACAAAAAAAATTTATTTTACCAAAGAATCCTAACTTACCGACTTTACAATAACCGTTACCTTGCTACTCCAAAAAATTTTTCTTACGGCGTCCCCCTCCACTTTGGGCTATCTCGCTTTTTCTCGTATATGCTCGAGCTTAGGAGCCAACAATCTTTTCCCTATAATCCCCCTGAATTTCATGGCCGCCATTTTTACCTGTAATCCCCCATATTCTACTTACCTTAACTCGCCGTCGAGGCGCTACCGCGCCTCTTGATACACATTTTTCAACCACATATCCATCATTCAACTTTTGTCGCTCGAATGGCGATATACTAAAAGTATCAAGCATGTTATGCAGCTCTTTTTTTTCTGACTTGCCGTTTGAAATTCCAAACTTGAAGAATTTTGACTATGTTCTGGTATACTGCTTCTATTAGAAGTATGCTCAAAAGCAGTACTACTTAACAAATTTGGAGTAACTGAAGCAGTTTCTATAGAAGCTTTACGTTCATAAATATCAGAATCCAATTTCTTCTTACAAACATCACATATTTTGCTCTCACAAATAAGTTCTACTCTATAAATATTTTTTAAGTATTCTATGGGCTATTGTTCTAAACTATTCAAATTACTAGTAACTCTGTTTCTGTGTCTTTTAAATGGACTTGCTCAAAACTGGTATTGTTCTTCAATACTTTTTTTTATTTTAGTTGCTTCAAATAGTTTGTACAGAGTTTTTTACCGGGCAAAACACTAGGATCAGTGATTTTTATAGTTTTTTCTGAAAATTCTACACTGATCGCAAACAAATGACTTTTTATTGGTTCTGAATGGTTCTTATAGGGATTACAACACTCGATTTCAACAATTTCATAATGAGACAAATACCTTTTACAATGGTAATCACAAATTGATTTATTTTCAATATTTTCTAATTCGAGGATTCTTAAATATGAAATATTAATTTCCTCTTTTGTGAGAATAGAAATTATATGCATGCTTTTACTTGCCCGAAATCTGTTTGAATGTCAACAATCACTTACAAAAGTACTAACACAGCAGCTTTCTGTGCATTCCATTTTTGTATATGATTATTTTTATCTCAATAGTAATTTAAAAGATCCTGTGTAAGTTAAATCAGAAAACGTTAGCCGTAACAATAAGGTCGTGGTTACGTGATACAAAAAAGAGGTAATATGCTCATTTCTGGCGAAAAGAACAGGAATAAAAATATAAACACGTCTGAAAAAATAAATTAAGTTTGTTATATCCATGGTTAAAATTTATGGTCATAACTTAATTCTCAATCCTCAGACCTCCAAAATGTTATTGTTCTGTTTTTTTTCAAATTTGGATATGCTTTTCGCATATAAATAATGTTTGATAAATATTATGATAAATCCGTGCTCCAAATAAATAACAGAAGAAGCCAGTGAAAGCTAGAAAAAGAATAATTGCTAATTCGCAAGTTCAAGTGAATGTGTCCCACCTATCGGTGAAATTACTAACTGCTCAAAGTTATAACAAAAATAAAAACAAATAGCTCATAACCTAAAATTAAATATCTAAAGTATTGACACATTGTAAAAAGAAAATTTAAAATATTGATCGTAAAAAATAATACTATGATTAAAAGATTAAATGATGACGGAAAAGGTACTTACAAATTTCATTTTTATACAATTTTCAACTTGCCGCAATATATCATGTGATCAAAGTATAACTTTGAGCTGCTACCGAACCGCCACCTAACGGAACTTGAACTTGCGAATATTTATTTTTAAATTTTCAATATTAACATTGATTTTATGATTATTTGTAAGTTATTTAATTAATTTGAATTGATGGAAATTTATAATGTACAAATCATTATTTATAATAAAAAATACTTTCCCAAAGCTTGTAACATACCCCTGTAGAAATACAATCCATTATGCACTAAAGCCGCAAAATAGACGATTTTTGCCTAAATTTGAGTTTCTTGCCGTTCATTTTATAACTATATCATGAATCACATTTAATTAAATTAAAGTTAAAAGATAAACTTATAAATAAATATATCCCTTAGATTAATCAATAAGCAATAAAAAGATATTTATATTTTTAATTTAAACCAAAGCTTTTACATACATAATTTTTATAATATACTATTAGTTTTAAAATCAGGAATCCTATTTCGATATTTATTAGATCAAGATAAATTTCTTCTTCTTTTATCAAAAATTTGATATTCAACATAATTATTTTAAAGATATATAGCTTGATGTAAAAAAAAATTGTATACTCTAAAGCTAATATAAAAAATGTATACATATAACTACACAAAAATATCATGTCTGGGCGTATTCCGTAAGTCGTACGAACCTACGACTCGAATTTATAGTCGACACTCAACACTCAGCACTCAGATCTCAACTCTCAAATCTCAAACTTTTATTATTCCGTGTTCCCTATAAAGTAACTCTACGTTTGTAGGGAACACGGAACAATGAAAGTTTGAGATCTAAGGGTTAAAATCTGAGTGCTGAGTGTTGAATGTCGACTGTAAATTCGAGCCTACAGTTTCTTAAAAATGTCTCGTTATGGAACGTTCCAAACCTTGTCAGATGGCTGTTCCGAAATGTAATAGAGGGATGCATCTCTTATTCGTGTTTTTAGCTTTCACCGAAAAGCTTACGTTTTAATACGTTCTAAAATCAACTTAACGTTGGGAAAGTAAAGAAGGGACCTAAGTACGTACGTAGGATTTACGGAATACGAGATGCTTATAGAAGCGTTCTTTTAAAAGGTAACATTACTCTAGGAAGTACAAAATTTCGAATTTTTTCTCTTTCATAGACATGAAATACCGCTATACCCCACTTTTATACTGCACTGTTAAAAAAATATATAATTTAATGCATGTACATTAATTTTTAGCGAAAATTGCACATGAAATTTAATGTGTTTCGTGCATTAAAGTGATATTAAAGTATATTGCATATGGAAATCAATGTTTTTTATTATATTTTGATCGCGCTATTTCTGTTTTTAATTATGAGTGGACTGTATTTTATGCTAATTGATGAAATGATTTTTTATATTAATTTAATCTAACCCGATCATGCAGGAGCACGTGGGTGAAGTAAATAAAGGTATGATGAAATTACTTTAGACACTATTTAACAACTGAAAATGGCTTTAAATTGCAAAAATATTAACGTAGAAATGTTTACAAAGTTCTAATTAATAATAATAAACTAATTGGTATTGAAATTTAAGCTTAATCGCACTGATTAATTCCGATTACGAAATTACAAGATAAGAGCGTGTACGCGTTAGCTGCTGCTTCGTTGACTGCTCAAGTGCGTCTAACCTTGTGTAAATGTATACGCAGTCAACTCGCGTCTCACGCATATCTACTACTTAGCTTCGCTGATCACGTACGAACGGACACAAGTGAGCGCGACTTATAAAAAATTAACACGTGGCAATACTGAAGTAATGGCTTAACCATAAATTTAATTACCCGTTACCTTGATACTTTCCTTGTAAGTTATTAACAATAGCAAAACTCTAGATATACTAAAAAATTTTCTCACACCTGTGGTAATATCATAGATATTGAGAGATAGCTATAGTTCTAGGCTATAATTCTAGGCTCTCCTTCTTTTTCGCACACACTATTAAAAATGGCCAAAAAATACATGAAATTTAATGCACTTTTGCGTGAAATTTTTACATGAAATTCGATGTGTTTTGTCCATTAAAGTGATATTTAAGTATAATATGCATGAAAAATAATATTTTTCAACATACATTTTATGTAGATTTGCATAAAAATTAATACATTTTGTATTAAATTTCATGTGATTTCATGTAATTTTATTATGGAATCACAAGAAAAATTTACATGAAATTTAATGCAAAAATTACGTGAAACTAGCTTCCAGTAGACGTATTAAATTTCATGTACGCACTGGAAGCAAATTTCATGTAATTTTTGCATTAAGTTTCATTTGATTTTGAATTAAATTTCATACGATTTCATAGTGAAATTACAGTAAGATGTATTAAATTTAAATGCAAATCTGCATTAAATTTATGGTTAAGCCATTACTTCAGTATACATTTACACTAGGTTAGACGCACTTGAGCAGTCAACGAAGCAGCAGCTGACGCGTACACGCTCTTATCTTGTAATTTCGTAATCGGAATTAATCAGTGCGATTAAGCTTAAATTTCAATACCAATTAGTTTATTATTATTAATTAGAACTTTGTAAACATTTCTACGTTAATATTTTTGCAATTTAAAGCCATTTTCAGTTGTTAAATAGTGTCTAAAGTAATTTCATCATACCTTTATTTACTTCACCCACGTGCTCCTGCATGATCGGGTTAGATTAAATTAATATAAAAAATCATTTCATCAATTAGCATAAAATACAGTCCACTCATAATTAAAAACAGAAATAGCGCGATCAAAATATAATAAAAAACATTGATTTCCATATGCAATATACTTTAATATCACTTTAATGCACGAAACACATTAAATTTCATGTGCAATTTTCGCTAAAAATTAATGTACATGCATTAAATTATATATTTTTTTAACAGTGCAGTATAAAAGTGGGGTATAGCGGTATTTCATGTCTATGAAAGAGAAAAAATTCGAAATTTTGTACTTCCTAGAGTAATGTTACCTTTTAAAAGAACGCTTCTATAAGCATCTCGTATTCCGTAAATCCTACGTACGTACTTAGGTCCCTTCTTTACTTTCCCAACGTTAAGTTGATTTTAGAACGTATTAAAACGTAAGCTTTTCGGTGAAAGCTAAAAACACGAATAAGAGATGCATCCCTCTATTACATTTCGGAACAGCCATCTGACAAGGTTTGGAACGTTCCATAACGAGACATTTTTAAGAAACTGTAGGCTCGAATTTACAGTCGACATTCAACACTCAGCACTCAGATTTTAACCCTTAGATCTCAAACTTTCATTGTTCCGTATTCCCTACAAACGTAGAGTTACTTTATAGGGAACACGGAATAATAAAAGTTTGAGATTTGAGAGTTGAGATCTGAGTGCTGAGTGTTGAGTGTCGACTATAAATTCGAGTCGTAGGTTCGTACGACTTACGGAATACGCCCAGACATGATATTTTTGTGTAGTTATATGTATACATTTTTTATATTAGCTTTAGAGTATACAATTTTTTTTTACATCAAGCTATATATCTTTAAAATAATTATGTTGAATATCAAATTTTTGATAAAAGAAGAAGAAATTTATCTTGATCTAATAAATATCGAAATAGGATTCCTGATTTTAAAACTAATAGTATATTATAAAAATTATGTATGTAAAAGCTTTGGTTTAAATTAAAAATATAAATATCTTTTTATTGCTTATTGATTAATCTAAGGGATATATTTATTTATAAGTTTATCTTTTAACTTTAATTTAATTAAATGTGATTCATGATATAGTTATAAAATGAACGGCAAGAAACTCAAATTTAGGCAAAAATCGTCTATTTTGCGGCTTTAGTGCATAATGGATTGTATTTCTACAGGGGTATGTTACAAGCTTTGGGAAAGTATTTTTTTATTATAAATAATGATTTGTACATTATAAATTTCCATCAATTCAAATTAATTAAATAACTTACAAATAATCATAAAATCAATGTTAATATTGAAAATTTAAAAATAAATATTCGCAAGTTCAAGTTCCGTTAGGTGGCGGTTCGGTAGCAGCTCAAAGTTATACTTTGATCACATGATATATTGCGGCAAGTTGAAAATTGTATAAAAATGAAATTTGTAAGTACCTTTTCCGTCATCATTTAATCTTTTAATCATAGTATTATTTTTTACGATCAATATTTTAAATTTTCTTTTTACAATGTGTCAATACTTTAGATATTTAATTTTAGGTTATGAGCTATTTGTTTTTATTTTTGTTATAACTTTGAGCAGTTAGTAATTTCACCGATAGGTGGGACACATTCACTTGAACTTGCGAATTAGCAATTATTCTTTTTCTAGCTTTCACTGGCTTCTTCTGTTATTTATTTGGAGCACGGATTTATCATAATATTTATCAAACATTATTTATATGCGAAAAGCATATCCAAATTTGAAAAAAACAGAACAATAACATTTTGGAGGTCTGAGGATTGAGAATTAAGTTATGACCATAAATTTTAACCATGGATATAACAAACTTAATTTATTTTTTCAGACGTGTTTATATTTTTATTCCTGTTCTTTTCGCCAGAAATGAGCATATTACCTCTTTTTTGTATCACGTAACCACGACCTTATTGTTACGGCTAACGTTTTCTGATTTAACTTACACAGGATCTTTTAAATTACTATTGAGATAAAAATAATCATATACAAAAATGGAATGCACAGAAAGCTGCTGTGTTAGTACTTTTGTAAGTGATTGTTGACATTCAAACAGATTTCGGGCAAGTAAAAGCATGCATATAATTTCTATTCTCACAAAAGAGGAAATTAATATTTCATATTTAAGAATCCTCGAATTAGAAAATATTGAAAATAAATCAATTTGTGATTACCATTGTAAAAGGTATTTGTCTCATTATGAAATTGTTGAAATCGAGTGTTGTAATCCCTATAAGAACCATTCAGAACCAATAAAAAGTCATTTGTTTGCGATCAGTGTAGAATTTTCAGAAAAAACTATAAAAATCACTGATCCTAGTGTTTTGCCCGGTAAAAACTCTGTACAAACTATTTGAAGCAACTAAAATAAAAAAAAGTATTGAAGAACAATACCAGTTTTGAGCAAGTCCATTTAAAAGACACAGAAACAGAGTTACTAGTAATTTGAATAGTTTAGAACAATAGCCCATAGAATACTTAAAAAATATTTATAGAGTAGAACTTATTTGTGAGAGCAAAATATGTGATGTTTGTAAGAAGAAATTGGATTCTGATATTTATGAACGTAAAGCTTCTATAGAAACTGCTTCAGTTACTCCAAATTTGTTAAGTAGTACTGCTTTTGAGCATACTTCTAATAGAAGCAGTATACCAGAACATAGTCAAAATTCTTCAAGTTTGGAATTTCAAACGGCAAGTCAGAAAAAAAAGAGCTGCATAACATGCTTGATACTTTTAGTATATCGCCATTCGAGCGACAAAAGTTGAATGATGGATATGTGGTTGAAAAATGTGTATCAAGAGGCGCGGTAGCGCCTCGACGGCGAGTTAAGGTAAGTAGAATATGGGGGATTACAGGTAAAAATGGCGGCCATGAAATTCAGGGGGATTATAGGGAAAAGATTGTTGGCTCCTAAGCTCGAGCATATACGAGAAAAAGCGAGATAGCCCAAAGTGGAGGGGGACGCCGTAAGAAAAATTTTTTGGAGTAGCAAGGTAACGGTTATTGTAAAGTCGGTAAGTTAGGATTCTTTGGTAAAATAAATTTTTTTTGTATATGCATAAATTTTTATGACTAATAAAATCGTATATTTTACATGAATATATATTAAATATATAATACTGGTAATCTGAATAGAATTCAATTTACAAATAGAAAAAATTCTTTGTGATATAATTTATTAAATTAAAAGATTTTAGGAATATGAATTTTGAATCTTTTTAAGGGGAATCCTCATATTGACACAGAGTTCTACCTTATCTATATTTAAATTATGAATATTAATAAAAATTTAACTATTCATGACTGAAATTCGTTGGAGAGGCACATTCTTAACATGCCAAAGAATTTATTGCAACGTTAAAAGACAATATAAGGGTAAAAATAAAGGTGAAAACTGCTTAATACGATTAACTTTTCAATATAGTTATGAATAATCGTATTATGCCAGTTTTTTTCTTCATTTTCACTGTTATTCTGTCTTTTAACGTTGCAATAAATTCTTTAGAATGTTAAGAATGTGCCTCTTCTATGAATTTTAGTCAAAAATAGTAAAATTTTTATTTAAATGCATAATTTAAATGTAGATAAGGTAGATCTCTGTGCTGGTATGAGGACACCCCTTAAATATTTTAATGGAATATTTTTAGGAAAAGGATTTAGTGTTCATGGTTATATATATATAATAAAATAACAAAATATTTTAGCAGTAGAAATGAGTGTTTATTATTTTTCACTTAGTTTAATAAAAATAATTACAAATTTTTAGAAAGTACAAAATTTTTATAACAATAAATATATAATTTCAAGTGTAGCATGATTTTGCTTTACATGTTTGCATGTAACATTTGACATATTTTCGGCGACCATTACCTACAAGGAATTTTTTTTTATAATAATTACGTTTATGTTAAATACCACGAATACGTTTATAGAAACGTGCAGCAATATTATCATTTCTTAAGTAATCTGATGAAAATAAATTACAAAATTTATTGAGTGAGTAGTCTCGATTCATGTAATCTAAAAACATTAAGCAAAATTGTCCACAAACTTTTTAATTTAAACTTTGAAGTTGTTTAGTGTTCCATTTATAATGAATAGAATTTTGTTGAAGACATTTTTTATGTTGTGGTATTAAAGGAGGTAGACCGTAACTGTAAAAAAAACTGCTTTGCCACACTTGTTAATGAAAACAGCTACCCAATGAGTTCCTGGTTGTGTGTGAATGTCTGTATTAAACACACACGCTATCGGTCTCGTCAATGACCTGGGTATCCGGGCGGCTGGAAATACACCGTACGATGGTATTTTTAAGGAGTGAAGCGCATCCCGAATCTGAAGAGTATTCATTCTGTTGTTTTGTAATTACAGGTGTGTTTGATTCAGAAGTATAATATCCTGATTCTTCGATGCTATCATATACAAGCTCTTTGCCAGGTCCTGGTGTAGGTGATCTTTTTTTCACTTCACTTTTTTTTCCAAATCTTTTTGGTTTAATAGGAGGAGGAGGAGGATTCTGCACTGTATTGTCAGTTGAATCCGCAGGAGAAGAGTATAAAGTATCATCACTGTCAATGCAGAAGTAAGTCTATTATTCCTGATAAGCCACTTTTTATATTTAACTACGGAGTTTAAAGCACAAATGAAAAATTCATGACTTTGAGAACCATGAAAACAACAGTCAATTTTGCAGTTTTGTAAATTATGTACGGACGGACAGTTATAGTCTTCTAAATTTATAACACGTCGTGATATAATACTGTGAATTACTTGCGCTTCTTGAGAACCTCGAACGAAAATTCGTCTTGCAGTGCGTGTTATAGCCCGTTAATTTGCGTAAAGTTGTTGATGAGGAACATCTCCTTCAAACCATTCGATTCTATGGTAGTTATTGGTAAGACAATTATTGAAAACTTGAGTTCTGATAGGTAAATCAGTAAGTGAGTAAGGAGGAGCTGTTACCCAATGCGAAACGTAATCTTTATCTAGAGATATTACAGCTATTTCCTTTATAATTAATTTATTCTGAATATCGCGAAAACCTTGAACGTCAATAATGTAGTCCATAGTTTTTCGTTTTATGTATATATCTGTTTAGTTTGAAACTTCAATAACGTTTGAGAGTTTAACATATGTATTTAGTTGAATTTATATAGATTTCCCCACTTTTTATTATATTTTTCTCTTTCCTAATTTTGTGAAAATCGTCATCAATACTAAAATTCTTCTATGACTCATAGAGAAAGTTTTAAAAAATATTGTGAAAGTATTATTGTTATTATCTAACCATTAAAATCGATAATAACTTGTCGTGACGCGTCTATTTCAAGTATGTTATCATATTCGGCGTAAACTATGCAATTTACAGAATTCCCTAAAACTTGATCAAAACGTAATTCTAAACGGGCTGCACCTGTCTTAACTAAATTCCAATTCGTGTTACAATTTGCTGAAAGATCTGGTGTTAAGTCGAAAGCATATAGACAATAACCATTTGGGTAAGTATCTCTTGAAATAGAGTTTCCTTCATTCATAAAGTGAATACCTGTCCCGCTAAATAAAGTATGATATCCATCAATGAACGTGTCGGGATAATTAGGCTGAATGGGTTTACTAGGAATTTGTATTCCGTCGACATCTAAAGCAAGACAATTAAGAGGAGGTCATGTATCTCTGTCCTTTTCTAATTAAAGAATCAAGATTTTCACAGAAACTAATAGCTTTAGCAAAAAATAAAGAGAAAGCCGCATCTCATATCAAAAAAAGCAATATTTTCTTTGATAAGAAAGAATCAATTTTATTGTTTCGTTTTCAAGAAAACCTTGAAAAACTTAAATCATAGAGGTTAGGGTGGACAATTTCGTTTTTCAAGGTTTTCTTGAGAACGAAGCAATAAAATTAATTCTTTCTCATCAAAGAAAATATTGCTTTTTTTGATACAAGATGCGGCTTTCTCTTCATTTTTTGCTAAAGTTAGTAGTTTTTGTAAAAAAATCATTTCTTTGATTAGAAAAGGACAGAGATACGTGACCTCCTCTTAAGATTAAAATGTTGAAAGTTAAATGGGTTTTCTTTTCTACTTCCATTAAATGCACTATTTGAAACTAAACCAATTATTATGCGTTTAGGTAATTGTCCAAGAATAATATTATCTAAAGTTTCTCCCGTGACTCCTGTATGTAAAGTAAATGACAACCTCTACACGTGTTAATGGATATTTAGCTGTTCCTTTAGATAAGGCTTTTGAATGAGCAGGTAAAATTCCTGGATTAATTTTAGCTCTGCGTACACGTAATGATGCATCCATTATACGTACTTTCATATACTGAGTATCATGATCTATCAAGCAAAAAGCGTCTTTTGAGTGGATGAGTCGTACTCTCATTTCTACACCATTAAGGAGAAATTTTTCTTGATTAAAAACATCGCAATGTAAGTGATCTAATAGATCTACAATTTTTCCGCCTTTGACAAAAAGATTACGTTTATCAGCTCCTATATTTTTTGAAAGTAAATTGTTATTATCTTTTCTTTTTACCAGTACGGCGTCCATTTCACCAGAAGTATCGTCATACCATAATGCTGTAGTTAAATGTGATTTTTTAGCTTCTTCGGAATGATTGAGCAACGTTTCAATATATGCTCGATAAGCGTAAGCATTGCTAGGTGGTGATACAGTCTTTTGGTTAAAGAATACATCGATTTGATTGAACATGCTATTTAAAAAGTTATTTACAGGTGTAATTAATGTATCATCACCTATAAAATCTTTTCCTTTTTCGAGACGTACACTAAGACTAAGCATAGTATGAGCTAAATCAATGTAATCATCCGAATTTCCTGGTACAACAAATTCTAAATATGAATCTTCAGAAATGGTGGTCACAGGTTTGTATTCGACCCATTGTGTTGATTCTATAGCTGTTTGAGTGGGCGGTAAAGTAAATAAAATCAATTCCGATTCAGTACATTCCCATGAATGTGTGTGTAAAAATGCCATTTTGAAATTATACAGGTCCAAAAATATCACTTACTGAACGTTTTTTATTTTTCTTGTTAATTTTCCTTTTTTTAATACGTTTATTTTTATTATTTTTTCTTGTTTTTTTCTGTTTAAAGATGATGACAACGATGAGATACGTTTCACGCGACGCTTAGTTCGCGACTGATCCTTACGTCTTCTTACACGTCTTTTTATAGCCAGAGCCTTCCATTATTAGACTTTCTATTTTCTTCTGCCTTTCTTTTTAAATTTTTACCTGATTCTCGTGCCCTATTGCGTAGTGATTCTCTAAAAAAGGAATATTATGACTACCAACATCATCGATAATGTTAATTCCAGCTTTGAGAACTTCTTTTCCAACAGCGCGAGCACCACGTTTTAAAAAAGGAAGTGCTTTACGAAAAAGTCCTCCAAGAAATCGACCTATACTTTCATATCCTTTTTGATATGGTGATCCAACGTAAACATGTTGAATACCCCCTTGACCAACTTGACTATCATAATGTTCAATATAATGATTCATTTTTATTTTATTTATTTTTGTTAAGCAGCTTGTCTAAAATTTAGTGTTACGATCGACGTACCACACTCGAATGGTATGACTCGGCTGAGATGATCTCTTATATCTATAGTGATTGTTCTGAAACTATTTTTTATGAGAGGTATATAATTTACAGGAGTAAAAATTTGATATTAATTAGAAGCAAATGCATAATCCTTGTAGTTTACAGGTACAATACGTAATAAAGTTGTTTGTACGTCACGTACAATACAAGGTTCAGATACATCTGAGTAAATATATAATTGTCTAGGTAATGCATTAAAAATATTTGCTGGTCAAGTAGCAATTTGTTCATTAAAACTAACGTTTAAATATCCTTCTACTTCAGCAAAGCCTAAAATATCCCAAACTGCTCGACTCATTTTTATAGAGTGTTCATTGAGACATTTTTCAGAATCACACGTTCTTTTAACGTATACATAGGTGTTATTATGTTCTACTGACAATTTAAATGATGTATGTGTTTCACTTAATGCTTTATTTATTTTTTCTGAAAATTCCGCTATATCGGACTATATACCATAAGGAATTGTAACTGTTTTATATTCTATATCGAGAAGTTGATTTACTAATTTATTCTTTGAGAGAGGTGGTGAAATAGTTAAAACTTTAATTTCTCTTTCTTTTTCTCTTAAATGTAAGAATGAGCGTGGAAAATGAATTTCTGTGACACCAACTTCCCAAGATCCTCGTAAATTAATTTCTTGAGGTAATTTTGTAGTATAACAAGATGTGGTGTTGTTAGGAAATACACTCATACTACTATTACTAGGTAGTATTATATAAAATTGAGTTCTCATGTTTATATATTTTTTATATCTTTAGCTGACACCCAAGAATTAAACTTACTAGGATAACCGACCCAACTTACAAAATATTTTTTTCTACGGCCAGAACCACTTGTTTTTATTATTTTATCAATTTTATATTCTGAATTCCTGATATCTTTTAGAATAACGTTAAGTTCTTCTTCGTAAAAAATACCATCTATAGTTTCTCTGTTAAGATCTTCTATTTCATACACAGGTAGTTTTCTATGTTTTAAAACTCTAGTTATTTTAAAAATTTCTTCTGACCAATGTGCTAAATAACCTTTCTCGAAGGTACCTTTGGTTCGACTAATTCGAACAAAGTCACCTTCTGAGTATTTAACTTCTCTATCAACTGTTTCATATCTTGAATCCATATTTTTCTTTGCAATATCTGCATTAAATATTGTAACTGCTGCAGACGCCATCTTTATTGTTGAATGATATGAGTTATTGTAACTATTTACAAGTTGAGGTAAAATATCTAAGTAACGTTTAGAATTTTGATGTGTAAAATATCGCCACATTTTTTCCTTTAAGGTACGGTTAAATCTTTCGACAATAGCTGCTTTTACATCGGGATTACGTGCAACACGATGTATAATATTATTTATTTTTAGAAATTTTTGCATTTTTTGACCGACGAATTCTTTTCCCTTGTCAGTTTGATACATTTTAGGAATTCGTTCATTTTTATTTAAAATAATTTTTTTCAAAGCGTCAGTGACTTGTGAACATGATTTATCCTTCAAGGGTACTACCCATACGTATTTGCTGAGAACATCGATGACTACTAGTAAGTATGAAAATCCATCATTATAAGATTTTAAGGATTCTAAGTCAATTAAATCACCTTCCCATACAGAATCCATTTCAGCAACATTGTAATGAAGACGAGGAAATTTTCTATGAACAGGTTTGTGTAATGTATAAGCATCTTGTGCTTGCAGCCACTTGTGTATATTTTTTTTACTAATTTTATTTTTAGTTTTATTTACAAGGCGGCGTTCTCCAGCATAACCAGCGGATTCATTAACATCATAATAAATTTTGTTAAGTAACTGCTTATTAAGATCCATGATTTTTATTTATTCATTCATTTATTTAAAACGAAAAAGTCAACCACCCACCGCCCTTTTACTCTGTTACGGTATTTCTTTCAACACGTTTCTTTCTGTTTTGAATAGTCCATGAATCATCATCTCCACTGTTCATTTGTTTATTAATTACTGTAATTTCGTCGTCATATGTATCATTTTCTATTGACAAATTTTTATTTTTATTTTTAGGCATCGGAGTAGAAGTATGTCTTTTTGGGACATGTAATAATGAATCATTAAAACTTGTATGTGGTGTTGTTAAAGACCTATTACTAAGATTTACTGCACGTTCAAATTTTGTCCTTCTTCGTAAACAGCTAGATTACCAATACATTCCAATGGCATCCCTACATCTCGTAAAAACCACGCAAAATGTTCACGACCTGTAGCCTTTACACCTTTTCTACTACGTACAACATCGTTTATTAAATCTACTATATTAGAACCTTCGAGAACAGCTCCATCTATCGACACTAAACCGCGGTCATTCCATGTAATTCTTGAAGAAATATTAGGACTTTTTAAAAATTGAACAAAATTTTGTTAAACTCAAAAAAATGTAAAAAATAGAAAAAAAATTATTTTGTTATAGTAACTTTGTTTTTTAGAATTATTTATTAATTATCAAATTTTGAAAACTATTTATTTTAATACTTTTTTTTTACACATTTTTGAATTTCCCTCTCTGACTCTGCCACTTTCGGCATCGCTGGTTCCACCCTTAAAGCATATACTTCTCGAGGAAGTTAAATAAGAAAAGCGTGATTAGTTTTTGAAGAATGTGGAAAAGAGTGAAAAGTAGACATACCATTCTTGACTTTCTCGCACTAACTAGTGATTGGTTTAATGCGTGAGAGACGGGAATACTAGATCCTATCATTTTTCTTTTTTGTACTGTACGAAAGACGATCACAACTTCTTTACATGCTTCCTCCAGAAATATATACTCTAAGGTTCCACCTCATTTTTTTGAATACTTCATCTATTTATGACTTTAATCTGGAAACTATATAAAAAGAAAGACAGAGTATTCCTTTTTTTCAAATATGCACTAAGAGGAATCAGCTCTTGAAGCAAGAAGAACATTCGATTTGAATGCGATCTGTTTGAATCAACATGAAATCCACTTCATGACAGTAGAAATCTATTATTTCGGAAAATGGGTGCTTTTCCCTTCACCGAGAGTATCTGTTTGATTTAACATGAAATCCATTTGCATTTAGCGGATGTATGTTTAAATTAAACTGAAATCCACTAACTGCAAGTGGATTTTCCTTTTTTTTACGTTTTGCGATTAGTGGATAAATTTATTTGAATCAAATATATATCCACTTGCGGCTATTAGATTGTAGCAAACAGATGTTATTGCTAATAGTGATCTACTTGATTTAAGTAGATCACTATTAGGATGTAAAACAAGAAGAATTTCGGTTAGCGGCAAGTGGATTTCACTTGCTTCAAGAGCCGATTTCTCTCAGTATAATAATATCTAAACCTAAAAAAGCGTATACCTATCCGATAGTGAAACAGAACAACGGTGTATACTCTTTTACATAATTAGATAAATATATGCCCTTTTCAAAAAACTGAATACATTGTAATTCTTTCTATATAATTTAAAGGTTAACATTATAAAATGATGCAGTAGTCAAAGAAATAAATTTGAAAAAAAGTGGAATAGCTATCAAATATAATAGATGTATCAAAAAATTTAAATATTTCTGATAATGGATAATAAATTAAAAAATTTAAATATTTCTGATAATGGATAATAAATTAATGAGTTTTTTTATTAAATGTTTATTCAATAACATAAATTATGTATATTTTCAGTGTAAATATTTATAATAAGCAAAAGTCTTCAACTAAAACATCTAGTTATTAAATTATTTATTACAACATTATTTATTTATTTAGTTTACAATAAATACAGTTTTCATACGAATATTGCATGATTTTAAATAAGCTTAAGCTATATAAAAGATATCCAATATAGCGAGTTCCGATGATCAGAAATATTCTATTTCATTTTATTCTATGTATTTTTTATTTTGTTTCGTTTTATTTTGTAAACAATAAATTTAATCACAATAAAAAAATTGTATACGCTTGAAATCCTAATTGATATTTCTAACTAAAAATTGATTAAAGAATTATGAATTGAATATTATTAATTAATTGAGTTATTGAAAGCAATTAAAAAAAAATAATAGCTGAAGCGTTGGCGCCCGCTTGATCTCATTGAAAGAAGGTTAATAGTCTCAGATATAGTGTCAAGTGAGTAAAAAGGACAAAATTTAAAGATACCTTATGGTCATCTAATGCATAGATGGCGATCGGCACTTTTCTGAGAAAGTAAAAACAAAAGGCAAAAATACGGCATGGCCTAGGGGCCATTAGACGAGCGTTGGGTGAGTCAACTATATTCACGCACAAGCCGAGTTATAAATAAGGTAATGATTTTTCATTTGAAATGGTCAAGTAATTGAGAATACGTGCACCAGTTACCAGTCACAGAGTAAGTAACTGGTAAATGGTCGGACCAGTTAGCAGTTACTGGATGAGTAAATGAAAATGGTCAGACAATTTACCAATTACTGGGTGCGTAACTGGAAATAGTTGGACCATTTCCAGTTACTCACCCAGTAACTACCAACTCGTCCGACCATTTCCAGTTACTCACCCAGTAACTACCAACTGGTCCGACCATTTCCAGTTACTCACCCAGTAACTACCAACTGGTCCGACCATTTCAAGTTATTCATCTAGTAACTGGTAAATGGTCCAACCATTTCCAGTTACTCAGCCAATAACTGGTGGATGGTCCAACCACTTACTAGTTACTCACCTCGTTACTGCAAACTGATCGATTCGACCATTTACCCACCCAGTAACTGCTAACTGGTCCAACCGTTTCTAGTTACTCACCCAGTAACTGGCAAATGGTCCGACCATTTACCAGTTGCGCACCCGATAAACGCCAACTAGTTCAATTAGTCATTAATTGCGTACAGAGTTGTAAATAAGAAAATTGTTTTTCATTTGAAATAGTCAAGTAATTGAGAATACTTGCACCAGTAACCACTTACAGAGTAAGTAAGTGGTAAAAGTTCTGATCAGTTACCAGTTAGAGTGCAAGTAACTGGCAAATAGTCCGACAATTTACCCGTTGCCTACCTGGTAATGGCTTGTGTTGATCTGCAACAACCGTTGGATTTTTGTTAAACAAGCGTTAGTGATGGTTATCGTTAATAACTGGCAAGGAAATTGGGGTTAGTAAAATATAGGATTCCAAAAGTTTCCAGTTACTTACCCAGTAAGTGATAATGGTACGGTCATTTACCAGTTACTAGGCAGGTAACTTGAAAATGGCTGGACCAGTTCTTAGTTGCTGTGTAAGTAACTACAAACATTTGCAGCCCTGACTACCGTTAACGAATTGGCGCCTACCAGTGTTAAAAAGTAGAATATACTAACTGTAGCGGAAAAAATGAAAGCAACTGAGAATATCTGTAAATAAGTGGAAATAACTAAGAATAACTGGAAGCAATTGTTATGAACTGTTTAGTTCGAAACAAGAATACCAATTATTTTCAGCTATTCTCAGTTATTTTTAGTTATTTCCAGTTATTTCCAGTTTAGTTTAAAAATAATTTTAAAAATTAGAAGTTTAATAACTGTTATAATCAGTTAATATAACTTGTAATGGTATTCTACCGTGTTTGAATCTTGCGCGCTGAGGTATCAAAATATAATAAACGCTCGGTCATATGTCTCGTCTAAGACGATTTAAGAAGTGCGTATCTTGACGACCAGCACGCGCGAGAGAAGCTCGCCGGCCGCGAGGCGCTTCAGAGAGTTTCCGACTACCGTTGCGTTAACACGAAACCTAAGCCACGCTGTGCTCATTTAGAGATTTCGCCACGTGGTCGTGCAATACTTTAGACTAAGTTCGCAATTGATAAAGCGAAACATTGTCTTAAATAAAAGTCGTTAGTTTATATCGACTAGCGTATTATATTTTATTTGCAAGTTGCGACTTTCGGAAATTCTTTCCGTAGAGTTGTGCTTGACCACTTTCGCGCGTCTTAGCGGTCAGCCATTAAGTGCTAGCAAATACGTTAATCGGCGTGTATAGGATTCCACCGATCTACGGCAAAGTAATCACGTCGGCAGAGCTTAGCGGAATTCAACGATCGAGAAGAGACGTATTACACCGATCTACCCCAGGGCATCTACGTATTGGTTACGTATAAGGGGGAAGCTACGGTAACGAGCGAGTGGCGTCTACCTGCACGTAGGCAAATAGTGTAAGCTGGCCAGCGCGTTACTGTAAGTATAAATATACTGTGCGATACCCAAGTGTCTCTTCCTCGAGAGATACTTGTTCGGGTGAATTGTATCATCGGTTATATAACTGATCAGCGTCATAAGCGAGTATCATTTAGTTCGCGACGCGCCCTCCTTTTGCTCACTCTTTCATTAGACGCGTACGTTACATTTCATATATTATATTATTTCATTCTCCATTAATTCATACTCTATCTTCATTACATTTATATTTTTGTCTTATAATAAATTAATTTTCTTTTCTATTAAATCGTGCTTTCAATTAATTTATATTGCCTGACTATATATAACATAAAAATATATTTCCCGTTGCTTACTCCGACGCCTCCACGGTCCTTGTGTGCAGTTATAAATTATTTAATTACGTAATATCATATATTTTAAGATAACGTATTTTGGAACCTGCCTCACGAAGGAAAACTGCGCTACCGGTTACGCGTCTCTCGATCAGGTAAAAGAGAGAGAGAGAGAGAGAGAGAGAGAGACGCAGTGCGTGCAGCAAGCGACAAGTATATCAGATATGATTTTGTTGTTTATCAATAGGATTGATTAGCTAGCACAATCGGAGTTCGCTGTACAATATTTGGTGAAATTCTTACAAATTTCAGCAACTCTGCATATAGTAAAATTTAAAAACTTAGCTAAAGTTTCCATTAAATTAAAGGCTAATTCTTTTTTTGTAACGGACAAAATAACCGTTACAAACTGTAAATAACTGTAAATAACTGTGAATAAATGGGAATAACTGATAATTATTACAAGTAACTATAAATAATTGTAAACAACTAAAAATAATTGTAGATAATTGTTATTGATAGTTATTATTTTTAAAATTATTTTTTAATACTACCGTAAATTACTGTCAATAGCTGGAAATAACTGGGAATAACAGGAAATAACTAGTATTCCTCTCTGAAATTGAACAGTTTATGATAGATATTTTTAGTTATTTCCAGTTATTCACAGATTCGATTTTCACTAGAAAAAAGTCAATATTTTTGACCCAGGTGTAAGCAGCTTAAAAATTTTGTCAAATAAATCTTGTATATGAGCCGGGTGGGGTATTAAAAAAAATTAAATTAAGTTATTTTCAAAATATGAAACGTATGTAAATTCAAAATAATAATCTAAAATTCAACAATTTTATTAATAAAATGTCAATTTTTTGCCAAAAAGAAAATTTGATTAAAATTATCGAAATAATGCCAGTGTTAGAAAATCCACTTGTTTTTGCATTTAGTGTATTTTCTTAAAAGTTGCTTAAGTTTTTAAGAATTTTTCAATAGCTTGACTATTTTTTCTAATAAACTAAACTTTGTCTATAATCCCGAATTTTGGGAGGACCATAAGAGATATCCAAAAAAAAATAGTTCAAATAAAATAATGTCACATCTCAATCATAATATATAAATATAAAAAATAAATTTTAGTTTAGGCTTTTTTAGTGTTTAAACTATAAAATTATGTGAAAGCGTGTTGAAAATCTCTATATTACCTTGGGAGTTAGTACTTAAGGTAAATTTCATATGTTCTCGAATAATTTAAATGCCCATTATGAAGGCTTCGATTTTCAAAAGCTTAATACGGAAATTCTTATATTACTGAGTGTAATGCATTTGAACTTGTGTTTAACCCTGTTGAAAATGAAGACGTCATTTTGTAATGTAAATACGTTCTTGCCATCGAACTATTGTCTGTCCTTGTCTAAAATTAACTTAAATAAAATGTATTATAAATTTGAAATAATTAATCGTAGCTTGAAAATTTCAACGGTATTCGAAAGAGCAGGTTGATATTTTAAAAAAATAATACTAGGTACTCTAAATAATAAAAATTAATATTTTTACGACAGTAGAACAAAAACAAAAAAACATCGTCTTCTTTTGACTTGCTGCAGTTTCAGATCCATGGGGCTTGATAAATTATTTATCCAGCTTTAAAATCAGGGGTCAAACTTTTGTTTTTGTCATTTTTTATTAAAGTAATATTTTTTTTTGTTAAAAAACACGTTATTTTCAAATGCCTAACAATAAGTAACAGAAATAGAGAAAAACTGCATCGCGAAAAAAGATGTATTCTTAGTTATATAAAATAGATCTGCAGTTTAAAAAAAAATTTTAAATAAGAAATATATTTTAAAATTATAAAAATTTTTAGATAAGTCAATTTTAGACAAGAGGGGCAAACGTACGTCGACAGAAGAGTACATTGCATCACGTAATAACATCACAATATAAAATAATGTCGCCAATTGGAATACTTTGCGACATTATTTTCTAAAATGACCAATTTTCTGCAAAAAAAGCAAAAACGCCCAACTTTGAAGCTTCATAGCTTGACGAAAAATCGTCGTAGAAATTTTTTAAAAAATGCAAATGAAAACTCTTTCGGAGTACTTTGAAATATATTTTTCTTAGATTTTTTCATATCATCTTCAAAAAAATGTCTAAACGAATCTAAAATTTAAAAAATTGGCAAAAAATGTTTATTTTTAAATTATATTTCTAACCCGATAAAAAACTTTAAAAATTATTTTATACATCGTTTTTTAAAGCTCTTGAAGAGTACTTTAAAATCTTCTTTTTGGAATTTTTCTACGACACTTTTTTTCAAAGATATTTTTTGCATGCTCTTTTTTTACATGGTGTCATCGAATTTTTAAGCGGTACTGTATATACATATACTAGGGGGCGTACCTCCTTCACGCTCTGCCAACCCCCAATATTTAATTTAATTCACTTCAAGAAAGATTTATTTATGTTAAAATATATGTTACATAGACCACATGGTCCAGAGACACTTTGTTATGATTAAGAAATAGTAAATTTTTAAAAACTTTTTCAAAAACGTTTTGTAATTTAACTATTTTTAAAGATAATGATTTCCCATAATACAAAAGAAAAAATAGTAAATAAAAAAAACTATTATTATGATTAAAAAATTGATAAAAGTTGATAACTCAATCTTAGTACCATATAATTCAACATTATTTAACAAATACGATTATCAAATAAATGTAGAATATTATGCATTAATAATGAGTATAAGATCTCAAGTACTAAAATCTCACTAATGTCTATAGCATTAATAAATTATTTATCTTTTACTTAAATCATTGAATCTATAAATTTTTTCATTATAAATATATTTCTATATATTTCTATATTTTTAAATACCGAGGTATAAATGTAAGCGTACAACGTGACTAATAATTCTAAAAACTATTCCTTACTCTATAATTTTTATAATTTTAATAAATTAGAATTAAAATGTATGCATCAATGGATATTTTATAAAAATTAACAACTTCTATTTAATTAAACTTTAAATTAACTACCCTTACCAGTATGTGGAATCATAAACTTATACCATCGGTACTTACATATCTCTTCAAATCGAATTGTATTATCATGACATTCGAAAATATATTTAGATTAGACCCATTTTAAAAAAGGAATTTCGTCTTTGTTACTGAAAAAATATATACATAATAAAATAATTAATTCAAAATATTACTATTACTACTATTATAATAAAGTGAATAATTAACACTTTTTTCTTACGTGAATATCTTATGCATTATTGTCACATACGTACGTACACAAACACGTGTGCACCTTTAACATACACTTACACACATACACATACATACATACATACACACATACACATACAGATATACACACATACACATACACACATACATATACACATATCCATTTACATTCACTTACTCTTATACATATAAAAACATACACAATATCCGTCACTCCGTCTCCGTCTCCATCATTGTCTCTCCGTCTCCGTCTCTCCGTCACCGTCTCCATCTCCCAATCTCCATCTCTCAATCTCCGTCACTCCGTCTCCTTTTCTCCGCCTCCATCTGTCTATCTCCGTTTCTCCGTTTCTCCGTCTCTCCGTCACCGTCAATCCGTAATTACATTATTACTTATATATATATATATATATATATATATATATATATATATATATATATATATATATAATTATTTTATTATATTAAAGAAAAGAATGGAGACTTTTTTTTCGTGAATATCTTTTGCATTATTGTCACATACATACATACACATGCACACGTGTACCTTTAACATACACATACACACATATGCATACATACACAGTCACACATACACATACACACAAACACAATATCCGTCGATTCATCTCCGTGATCGTCTCCCCGTCTCAGCCTCTTCGTCTCCGTCTCTATGTCTCTCCAATATCGTCTCTCCGTCTCTGTTTTTCGGTCTCCGTCTCTCCATCTCCGTCCCTCCGTCACCGTCACTTCGTCTTCGTCTCTCCGTCTCTGTTTCTCTGTCTCCATCCGTCTCTGTGACTCTGTTTGTCTGTCTCCGTTTTTCCATCTTCGTTTCTCCGTCTCCATCTCTCCGTAATTACATTACTACTTATATATACATTATTATTTTATTATATTGAAGTAAAGAATTAAGACTTTTTTTCCTACGTGAATATCTTCTGCATTATTGTCACATACATACATACATACATACATATACACACGTGCACCTTTAACATACACATACACATATATACATACATACACATACACACTTACGCATACACACATATACACATACCCATACACATACACTCACTCTTATACACATACGCACATACACAATATCCGTCACTCCGTCGTCGTTTCTCCGACTCCGTTTCCGTCTCTCCGGAATTACATTACTACTTTTTATTCTTATGTCAATATCTTTCGCATTATTGTCACATACATACATACACATACACACGTGCAACTTTAACATACACATACACACATTCAGACATATACACATACACACATACACAATATCCGTCTCTCCGTCTCCATTCCTCCGCCTCCGTTTCTCTGTCTCCATCACTCCGTCTCCGTTTCTTTGTCTCCGTCTCCGTTCCTCCGTCTCCGTTTCTCCATCTCCGTCTCTCCGTAATCACAATTATATTAAAGTAAAGAAATAAATCTTTTTTCTCCCGAGAATATCTTTAGCATAATTGTCACATACATATATATACACACACATACGTGCATCTACACATATACACACATACACATACATATACGCACATTCACATGCACACATACACACACACTCACACACATACATATACACACAGACACACACATATATATATATATATATATATATATATATATATATATATATATATATATATATATATATATATATATATATATATATTCTCATGTACATTTTCACATATACATGCCACATACACACACAGACTCACACACATACATATACACACATACACACTATATATATATATATATATATATATATATATATATATATATATATATATATTCTCATGTACATTTTCACATATACATGCCACATACACACGTACATATAAACACATACACTCGTACACATAAACACATACCCACATACACATACACTCATGCACATAAACACATACACACATACACATACACATAGACATACATTCATACACATACGCACATACACATAGACAACATTCGTCTCTCCATCTCCGTCTCTTTGTCTCCGTTTTCCCGTCTCTCTATCTCCGTCACTCCATCTTACTGTCTCTTTTTCCTTGTCTCTGTCTCTTCGTCTCCATCTTTCCGTCTCTCTATCTCCGTCCCTATGTCTATGTCTCTCCACCTCTGCCTCTTTGTCTCTCTATCTATGTTTCTCCGTCTCTGTTCCTACGACTTAGTTTCTTCGTCTTTGTCTCTGTCTCTCCGTTTTTGTCTCTCCATCCTTCTGTCTACGTCTCTTCGTCTTCGTCTTTCCGTCTGTCTTTTTCTCTCCGTCTCTGTGTCTTTGTTTCTCCGTCTCCGTTCTTACGTCTCTGTTTCTTCATCTTCGTCCCTCTGACTAAAACACATGATTAAAAAGAATGAATTTCTATCATATTTTTTCATTTATCAAATGGAATTCAATAAAATAAATTTTTAATTCGTCATGATAATATGATTTGTATTATAATAATTTTTATGCATATTGGAACTTTAATTAAGTCTTTTTCTTTAAATATATAAAAACTAAATTTTAAACAGATGTGCAATAAAAAAAATTATAACCTGAGGCCATTTTTTTGACTTCAAAATTGGCTAATTTATATATATATATATATGTATATATATATATATATATATATATATATATATATATATATGTATATGTATATATATATATATGTATTGTAACGGTTATTTTGTCCGTTACAAAAAAAAACTAGCTTTTAATTTAATGTAAATTTTAGCCAAGTCCTTAAATTTTACTATATGCAGAGTTGCTGAAATTTGTAAGGGTTTCACTAAATATTATACAGCGAACTCCGATTGTGCTAGCTAATCAATCCCATTGATGAACAACAAAATCATATCTGATATACTTGTCGCTTGCTGCACGCACTGCGTCTCTCTCTCTGTCTCTTTCTTACCTGATCGAGAGACTCGTGGCCGGTAGCGCAATTTTCCTTCGTGAGGCAGGTTCCAAAATACGTTATATTAAAATATATGATATTACGTAATTAAATAATTTATATCTGCTCACAAGGACCGCGGAGGCGTCGGAGTAAGCAACGGGAAATATATTTTTATGTTATATATGATCAGGAAATATAAATTGATTGAAAGCACGATATAGAAAAAAAAATTAATTTATAGACAAAAATATAAATGTAATAAAGTTAGAGCATGAATTAATCGAGAATGAAATAATATAATATATGAAATGTAATGTACGCGTCTAATGAGAGAGTGAGCAAAGGGAGGGCACGTCGCGAACTAAACAGAACTCGCTTATGACGCTGGTCGGTTATATAACCGATGATACAATTCACCCGAACAAGTATCTCTCGAGGAAGAGACACTTGGATATTGCACTGTATATAATACTTACAGTAATGCGCTGGCCAGCTTACACTAATTACCTACGTGCACGTAGACGCCGCTCGCTCGTTACCGTAACTTTTCCCCTGTACGTAACCAATACGTAGATGCTCTAGACTAGGTCAGTGGAATACGTCTCATTCCGATCGTTGAATTCCGCTGAGCTCTGCCAACGTGGTTGCCTGGACGTAGATCGGTGGAATCCTATACACGCCGATCAACGTATTTGCTGGCACTTAATGGCTGACCGCTAAGCCGCACGAAAAGCGGTCAAGCAAAACTCTACAGAAAGAAATTCTGAGAGTTGCAACTTGCCAATATAATATAATACGCTTGTCGGTATAAATTAACGATTTTTATTTAAGACAACGTTTCGCGCTATCAGTTGCGAACTTAATCCAACGTATTATACGACCACGTGGCGAAATTCTCCAATGAGCACCGCGCGGCTTAGGTTTCGTGCTAACGCAATGATAGCCGAGAACTCTCTGAAGCGCCTCGCGGCCGGCGAGCTTCTCTCTCGCGTGCCGGTCGTCAAGATACGCACTTCTTTACTCGTCTTAGACGAGATATATGACCGAGCGTCTATCCTATTTTGTTACCTAAGCGCGCAAGATTCAAACACGGTAGAATACCGTTACAATATATAAAGACATACATATATTTGACATTATATTATAAGTCTTTATTTTTTCTATTAGCCACTGGTACCTTTTATGACACTCTGATCCTTCATTCATTATCTTACTTTCATTAACTACAAATGTAGGTAATAAAATTTCTTCAATTTCACTCGATTCTATAGCTGTAATGACATAAGATATTATACTTACATAAAAATTTTCAATAACTATATTTAACACAAATAAATTTGTAAAATTTATAAATTTTTCTATTCAAAATTTTGTATTATGAATTTTTATGTTAAAATTTTAACTTCGAAAATTACCCAAAAAAATTTGTAAATTTTATCACAAAAAAATTTGTGTTTCATCTGTAACACTTATATGTGTTAAAATTACAAATTTTTTTTTACTGTGTAAATTATCATCGTTTGTTTATGCACACATATTTTATACAATTAACATTCTTCGCTCCAGATGATTTTTTAATTTGCAGACTCCACTCGCGATTATCATGCTGAATTAGTGTTTTGTTTTACAATATTGTCTTTATTAGATTTTTACACAAGTATAATTCATCACTCTGTAGTCAGTTTCCCTTGTGAGGTCGTGGGTCGAATTGATCTTACATCTAAAGCCTCTAGCCAAATCGTCAAAACATAAAACATCTTAGTTAGGCTAACGAAACTTTTTAACGATATGATTATCAGTAGAGAGCCTAATACGCTTCACCAATATGTTAACAAAATAAAATCTATTCTATTATATTAAAATTCTTTAGGTATAAAAGAAAAAATCTGATTATAATATATTCGTTCTTCATATAAACTCGTGATATAACATTTTTGTATATAAAAATCAAAAGATATGTATGAATGGAACATTTCACACCAGCTGGTAAAGCAAAAAAAAAAAATCGCTAAAACTCTGAGAATATATTCTGTTTGTTACCTAGAATATATAAAAAAATTTTCAAGGATCTAAATTGAAAGTATCAAGAGCTATAGATCCTTGAAATTTCAAAATTTTTCAAAATTTTTGGAAAAGTCCCAACTTTATTATTTTTTTTCTGAAAATCCTGATGTCTTAGAAAGAAATTCGTGAGAATACTTCCAGTTGTAAATGAAGAAGATATCTAGCATGGTTTTAAAGATTTATGAATTTTGAAGTTTTCTATTGGTTCTTATATATATTACACAGTAATTGAAATTACTCATTGTTCGCCACTTCAGAAATTGCTTTTCGAGGGCTTGTTTCCTTCCATTTTACATAAACTTTGAAATGAATTTTTGATCATGTAAGTCAGAGCCATCAATAAGGAGTTATAACAGTCTAAAATAAATATTTACACGTATAATTTATTTGCAATATGAAAAATAAACCATACATAATAAGCAATTTCCGAAGTGGCAAACAATAAGTAATTTCAATTACTATGTAATACATATAAGAATCAATAGAAAACTTCAAAATTCAGGTTTGCAAAATATCATGCTAATTTTCGTCTTCTTTCACAACAAGAAGTATTCTTCTGAATTTCTTTCTAAAACATCAGGATTTTCAGAAAAAAAATGATAGTTGGGACTTTTCCAAAAATTTGGAAAAATTTCTAAATTTCAAGGATTTATAGCTCTTGATCCTTCGAATCCAAATCATTGAAAATTTTTTTATATATTCTGGGTAACAATAAGAATATATTCTCAGAGTTTTAGCGATTTTTATGTTTTTGCTCTTTCATTTGGTGTGAAATGTCCTATATATATATATATATATATATATATATATATATATATATATATAATTCATCAACGGAAATCGAATTGCATATATAAAAACATGCCATAACGTTATTTCAAATATTTTTAGGAGTTCCGAATTTTGAAATTAGAATTCTTTTCCATCTGTGTCGTAGTTGTGACATTTTTATGACGTTACGAACAATTTCCAAATGTAAACTATTGTCTGCTGTAGATATATTTATATTCTATAGTGTTTTTCCATGCCTGTACATGTGTGTAAATGTGTGTACGTGTTTCTACGTGTGTGTATAAGTTTATATATAATTGTACGTGTGTGTACGTGTTTGTACGCGTCTGTAAGTATTTGTACGTGTGTACGTGATAATTCGTGTTTATCCGTATTTGTACGTGTTTGTACGTGTGTATACGTGTTTGTACGTGTTGGTACGTGTTTGTACGTAATTGTACCTGATTGTACGTAAGTGTACGTTATTATAAGGATTTGTACGTGTTTTTACGTGTGTGTACGTGTTTGTACGTAATTGTACCTGATTATACGTAATTGTACGTGGCTGAAAGGTTTGTACGTGTTTATGCTGTTTGTACGTATCTGTACGGGTCTGTACGTGTTTGTACGTGATTGTGCGTGTTTGTACGTGTTCTTACGTACGTGTATGAATTCGCAAGTCTCCCTACGTTTGTTTGTGTTTTCACGTGTTTGTTTGTGTTTACGGGTTTTCGCATGTGTGTACGTGTTTGTGCGGGTATGCACGTGTTTGTACGTGTTTATAGGTGTGTGTACGTGTTTGTACGTGTCTGAACGTGTTATAGCATGATTGTACGTGTTTGTACGTGAGCGTGTGTATTTGTTTGTACGCATATGTACGCTTTTCTACGTGCATGTGCGTATGTTGGCGTGTGTGTACGTGTGTGGACCTAAGTGCACGCTTCTTCACGTGTGCGTACGTGTGTTCGCGAATATACGTGTTCGCACATGTGTGTACGTGTTTGTACGTGTTTGTACTTGCTTGTATTTGTATGTATGTGTTTGTATGTGTATTTACGTATGCGTACGTGTTTGTATGTGTATTTACGTATGTGTTCGTGTTTGTTTGCGTTCGTACGTATTTGTACGTGTTTGCACATGTTCTTACCTGTATGTACAATTTTGTACGTGTTCCTACGTTTGTTCGTGTTTGTACTTGTTTGTAAGTGTTTGTACGTGTGTGCACGTGTGTACGTGTTTGTATGTATTTGTTAGTGTGTGCAGGTGTTTATACGCGTGTGACCTTATTTGTACGTGTATGTACGTTTTACTACGTGGGTGCACGTTATTCTACATGCACTTACGTGTGTGTGTGTGCGTTTGTACGTGTGTTTATGTGTTTGTACGTGTCTGTACTTATTTGTTTGTGTCTGTACGTGTTTGTATGTGTATGTACTTGTGCGTACGTGTTGGTATGTGTTTGTACGTGTTTGTACGTGTTTTTACGTGTTCTTACGTGCGTGTACGAATTTGTAAGTGTTTCTACGTTTGTTCGTTTTCGTACATGTTCGTTTGTGTATACGAGTTTTTGCATGTCTGTACGGGTTTTTACGTGTTTGTACGTGTGTGCATGTGTGTGTACGTGTTTGTACGTGTTTGTTAGTTTGTGCAGGTGTTTATACGTGTGTGTACATGGTTGTACGTGTTTGTACGTGTGCGTTTGTCTGTTTTGTGCGTGTTTGTACGTGAGTTGACATGTATGCATGTTCATCTACGCTTGCATACGTGTTTGTACGTGCGTGTACGTGTTTCCACGTGGACGTACGTGTTTGTCCATGTGTGTACGTATGTGTTCTTGTTTGTAATTGTCTGTACGATTTTAGGCGTGTGTGTAGGCGTGTTTGCATGTGCGAGCGTGTTTCATATGTGGTAACACACGATTATACATAGTCACACACCTTGACAGATAATAGCACATGCTCGCACACGCTCGTGTACGGGCATGAATATACGCATACACACGTATTGTTGATGTTATAACTTTTCGAAATTAAATTTATTATTTCTATAATAATATAAAGTTATAACTTTGACGGTGATCGTTGTTCTTATGATGATATTGTTGATGATTACGTTAAAAAGGTGACTACGTCTTTTTCTTTTGACGATAATGATATTCATTGAATTATAATTAATTTTCTTGTTGAATGTGCTTTTAATGTTCTGTAAAGTGTGTGAATGTTTTTACAGCTATATCGATGTGTTCTTACAGCTGTTTTTTAAAGTTAAAAATGTACATAATTTTATAGTTAACAATTTCATTATCTACCGAAAATATTAATAGCTACCTTTTTAACTATATTTTATAGCTATTATTATAGTTAAAAAAAACACTTAAATTTTTAGTGTATTTATTACAATATATTAATAGCTAGATATTTAATTATACTTTATAGCTGAAAATAAATAGTTTTTTAGATATTCTTTATAGTTGAAAATATACCTGATATTTAGCTGAAATAACATGAATATTGCTATAATATAAATGAATATAGCTGTATTTTACTTATATTTTTAGCTGTTTATATAGATGTTTTTTTTGACCGAGAACAGCAGAAAATATAACTGTAATTTCAGCTGTATTTTTAGCTGTGTTTTTGGTATATTTTCAACAATTTTTTTTAGCTAAACATTATTAGAGTAGCTTTCAGACATACTCGAGTTTATTTATATTGTCCTTCCCTACCTTCGCTGTAAATTGATTAACCTATACATACACTAAATCTAAGTAATAATGTCCCTGGGGTCGCTAGAAAACACGCGCGCATTTTTTAGTAACGGTTAGATGGATCAGTCTTATATACAAAGTGTACTCAACTCTCACCACTAGCGGAAGTTGGACACAAATTTCAACGAGTCAAAACAGCTAAATTTTAGCTTAATTTTAAGCTAATTTTTTTAGCTAAACGTTTTTTTAGCTAAAATTTCACTCAAAAATATTGCAAACGGAAGTGTAAGATACGAGGGCTAGGCCGTGTATAGGCAAAAATACGCAAAAAAACCGTTGTTTTCCTTTTTGATGTTGTTCCACCACTTTTAAAGATCTAAAAAAATTTTTACATACTTTTGGTGCATAAATAAATATTATATATTTTTTCCAAAGTGTCGTCTATCTTAGTTTTCGAAATATCTCAAGAAAAAATTTTCAAACGTCTCTAGAAATTTGAATTTTGCACCTACAAAAAAATCATCAGAGACTAATTTATAGGACTTCAAAAAACCTAAATTAAAAAGAAAAAGAGTATTCTAGCTTATAAATTGACGGAGATAGAGCTAAGAGACTCAAAAAATGAAAAATTGCGTTTTTGAGGTTAGGTTTAGGTTTAGAAGGCTAAAAATTTGTATAGAGGTATATTTTTTTATATAGAATATAATGGCTGTATCAGTTTTCCTCTCTGCTTCTGGGGCCAATTCACCTATCTTACCCGGCTAGACCCTTTAAGTGTTTTTTTTAACTATAATAATAGCTATAAAATATAGTTGAAAAGGTAGCTATTAATATTTTCGGTAGATAATGAAATTATTAACTATAAAATTAAGTACATTTTTAACTATAAAAAACAGCTGAAAAAACAGATAGATATACCTGTAATAAAAACAGCTCGATACAGCTATATATTTAACTATTTTATAGCTAACCTTTTTTGACCAGGATAACCACTAATAATTTTTGGCGCAATTTCTATCTGTAGTGAAATTACACAATTTTATTACAAGTGGCTCCATCCATTGCAATCCTTTCTCACTATCTTTTTACTGGTAGAGGACCTTTCTTTTTCTCTTTCTTTTCACTTACCTTATTTGATTTTTTTGCGGTACTTGTAATATCTTAAGACGCTTATCCACTATTAATCAGTTATCTTACATTATCATTTAATAACTTTTTCACATAAAATAATCATTTTATTACGCTGTTTGGACACTTATTATTTCTCTGTAGTTAACTACTTCTCAATAGTAATTCCTTATTAAGGTGCTTCTACACTTATCCATCATCTAATTTCTCTTTCTTTTCATATTTACTATAAATTATAAGCCATGCCGCAATCAGCTCACTGCAGTCTATGTTCAAAAACTTTTACACACACTTCTAAGCCTCAGGTTTGTAAAAACTGCGACAGGACATACCATAGCTCCTGCACTAAGTTCAAGAGTGTCAGGGACCAAGAGAATAAATATATAGAGGTCGGCACCTCTTGTCTGACAGCTGTTAATCCCGACTTTTTCCAGCCACGATCTGGCTCGTTTTCCTGTGCACTTAATGCTACTCTTTCGCCACTTGCATCAAGAACGCAATCTCAATCACCAGCGATGCTATAAAATTATGTCTTGTCCTCAATCTTGGAAAAAGTGAATAAGCTGGATAAACTGGATTCCATAGATGCCAAAGTAACCTCGATCGGCTCCCAGCTCACTGCTCTCGATGGTAGATTCCCGGCGCTTCAGATTCATGTAGATACTATCAATGCAACGTTTGAGGAGCGTTTTAGTGATAATGAGGCTAGACTGGAGTGAGTCCGTAATGAGCAGCAGAAGCTAAGGATAAAGGTCGACAATTTTCTTGCCATGTCTTTAGACATGTCTTCGGCTGTGCCTCTGTCCGCTAAGCTACAGGAGTTGGATAAAATTAACAGGTCATTATCGCGATAATGTGAAGCCCTGGCTGTGCAGCAGTTGCGTATTGAGAGGTCTTCGGACCTCGTATTTGGGTGATTTGTGCCTCAGAAATTAAGTAATCTGAAGTCTGCTGTTTTCGCTGTGTTGCCTGCACTTGACTCGGGGTTCTCTCTGAATGATATTACTTCTGTTTGACCTCTCAGGCGCTCTTTGGCTGTAAATGTTGCCCCTGTTTCACCGCCGGCTGCTGCAGAATCTGCATCTGCATCTGACCCGTCGGCTACATCATCTGATCGGCAGCGGAATCGCCCATCGATAGTTCTGCTCCTTGTGACAATGAAGAGCACTGCCTTGGCTCGAAAAGTTATTACAGCTGAGATTGAAACCAGCAAACTAACCACTCATATGATCAAGAACCATCTCCTCCATGGCATTAAGGCAGTTGATTCTTTGACACAAGCCACGATCAACATCAGTGAATTCTTGCCTTCCTTTTTATACCAACTGAAATTGAGAGTTCTTGCAAGGGCGAAGGATAAGAACAACAAATTTCTCACGTTTGTGAGGAATGGCATGATCTACGCTAGAAGGAATAAGGATGATGCCCCTACGTTGATTGCTTCCGATGAGGACCTGGAAACTTTTTTAGTGAATCTGCGAGCGTCAACGTTATTCAACGACGACGGGACTGCATGTCAGCTCGCACTCCGGTAAGTCCATTCTCTCTCTCTCTCTCTTCCTGTTAACCTACTACCTCCTACTAACATTTCTCTATCTTCTACTAACAATCCAGCTTCATCTATTATTGGTAACCATCTCTTTAGTAATGATGGTCTTAGGGTCGCATGACTATATCCCCTACATTAAACCTAACATCCTTCCTACCTTTATTATATTCCCTTGCTTGTTTTTCTTTCGCTTTTTCGATATGTTTGATTACTAAGGCCCTTAGTGCGTCCAACCGTTTTACCCTATCGGCCCAGTCTTTAGGATTTATTCTGATTATTGGTTTAGTTTGTTCCACCTCTCTTCGTAAGCTTTTTACCGGGCTGGGATGTCTACCATAATTCAAAAACGCTGGAGAGGTCTTAAATGTCGACTGCGTCGCTGTGTTCACTGCATGTCTAAATTCATGAAGATGCTGGTCCTAAGTCAATTTGTTATCAAACTCCTTTCCGTTATCCGTCAGCAAGTACTTAGGAGTCTCCCACCTGAATAAAATCAGCTCTTCGAAAGCTTTAGCCACTGCTTTTCCATCAGCCGTTCTTAGTGGTTTCAACTCGATCCATTTGGTGAAAAGATCCTGGAAGACTAGTAAGTACTTATTTTGGCCTTTACTAGGAGGAAATTCCATCATGTCAGCTGATACTACCAGCTATGGTCTCTCAACGACACGGTTTCCCATTAATCCTTGAGGTCCAGTTTGCTTGGTCTTATATCGTTGACAGTCATCGCACTCCTTCACAAATAGAGTGGTGTCATAGTATACTCCTGGCCAATAATACTCCCTGATAACTTTATCATAGGTCTTTTCTAGTCTTAGATGCCCTGAGTAAGGATGACAGTGAGCATCTTGCAGTATTCTTTCTCGGTGTTCTGCTGGTACTACGAGTCGCCATCCTTCTCCTCCATGGGTCACTGGGTCGAGTAATGGTTCTTTCCTAAATTTATATAGCAATCCATCTTCTAATTTCCATCCAGGGTATTTTTAAGGATTCGTCTCTATTTCTTTGACTCTCTCGTTGTATTTTTTATCCTTTATCTCTTCGAAAGCGTACACATGTTCTTCTTCATCTTGACCTTCGTACATTCTCGAAAGAGCATCAGGTACGTGATGTAATGCTCCGCATCGGTGTACGATCTCAAATGACCATTGTTGCATCTTTAGTGCCCATCTTGCTAGTCGTCCTGTTGGGTCTTTTTGCTTCTGTAGCCATTTCAACGCACTATGGTCTGTGATAATCTTGAAGGTATAACCTTCAAGATAAGGTCTAAGTTTCTCGATTGCCCAGATTACTGCTAATAACTCCTTCTCTGTGGTAGTATAGTTCCTTTCTGCGGCTGTCAGTACTCTGCTTACGTAAACAATTGGATGTTCGCCGTCTTCGTGTTCTTGGGTCAATACTGCTCCTATTGCAAAGTCGCTGGTATCACATTGTACAGTGAATGGTTTATTAAAGTCAGGTCTGGCGAGTACAGGAGCAGTTGTTAAGGCTCTTTTCAAGTCTTCGAACGCCCTCTGTTGCTCGTCTTCCCAACTCCATTCTCTGCTTTTCCTTAACAGCTTCACTAGTGGAATTTTCTTTTCCGAATCATGTTCAATAAATCTGGAGTACCATCCTACCATTCCAAGAAATCGTCGCAGTTGTTTCACAGTACGAGGTGCTGGATAATTGACGACTGGTGCTACCTTGTCTGGATCCGGTCCTAGCCCCTCATTGTCTAATATGAATCCAAGGTAGGTGATCTGTGAGCAGCAAATCTCACACTTTTTCTTGTTCACAGTCAGTCCAGCGTCTACCAGTCTCACTAGTACTTTTTCTAGCCATTTTATGTGATCATCGAAGTTCTCAGTAGCAATTATAATATCGTCGAGGTAACCAAACACGTTAGGTTCACATTCAGGTCCAAAGAGGGCGTCGATGAGCCTTTTGGAAGGTCATTGGTGCGTTGGTCAATCCGAAAGGCATTTTCTTGAATTGCCAGAGACCTGAGCCAGGTACTGAGAAAGCAGTATACTTTCTACTATTCTCCTCCATGGGAATTTGAAAGTAGGCTTGCTTCAGGTCAAATTCGGTGAGGTATCTGGCCTTTCTTAGCTTATCTAGGATTGAGTCCATGCTAGGTATTGGATATGCGTCCTTCCTAGTGACCTTATTCAATTCACTATAGTCAACACAGAATCGGTAATCCCCATCAGGTTTCCTAAGTATCACTGGTGGACTGCTCCATTCACTTGCTGACCTTTCAATTACGTTGTTTCGCAACATCGTCTCTATTTCTCGATGAGCGATCTGCAACATCATCGGCGACATCCTCCTAGGTCTCTGTTTGATCGGTGCCGCGCCCATTACGTCTATGTGATGCTCCGATAAGTCAGTGGTACCTGGTATGTCTGAAGGTTGAGGTATGATCTTATTTACTAGGTTTTCGATTCTTACTCTTTGCTTGTCATCTAATTCTACAATTCCAGCACATTCTCCGAAAACAAGGGTGTGGGTATGGTCTCCGTTATTGAATTCTCTCCATTCACCATCTCTCATTCTCCATAAATTTTCACTAGACTTCGTTTCTATTTCCCAAAGTCGACAAAAATCTATTCCTAGAATGACATCATGGTCTAAGGCAGAAATAGCTTTCATTTCTAGTCGTCTCACACATCCATCTACTTCCAAATCTACTGGTAATTTTCCAATTATTCGAGTAGATCCTCCTATGACGCTTCTGATCACTGTGCGGGCTGGTATTAATCTATCTTAGAATCTCTGGGCTACTCTTGGTCCTATCAACGACACCATTGCTACAGTGTCGAATAAGGCCGGGTATTGTCTCCCTCCGAGCACTACATCCAGGAAATTCCGATTTTCATTACACATTCCTGCTATAGCATCGTTATCGTCTTCAGGTTCAGGTCTGATTTCGGTCGTCGCAGGCGGATATCCTCCTCCTCGACTAGACTTACTCTCTTCTGCACGAACCTTGGTCCTTGATATAGATGGTTGTTTCTCTTCTTCTTTATCTAATATATTTAATACTTTATTTAACTCTGCTAGTTTTTTAAATCCATCTGTCTTTTCGTTATCAGACTCTTCACTCATTTGTAATGTTTCTTGCTCTAATAATGCTAATTTCTTCTTTCTCTCTTGCAAGTGCTCCATGGTCCTCAGAATCCCTTCTCTAGAGTATTTCTCTGCAAACACGAGTGGGGAGAGTATCTTCATGGGCTTTTGTGTTTCGTTTCTTTGTGGTATTTTCTCTACGGTAGGGGTCTCTATCTTTAAGTTTGGGGTTGGGTACTCTTTCCGCTGTTCTTTATCTAATTGTTCCCAGTCGGTGGCCAAGTCGGAGGCATTAAAGGGTTTTGCATCAGAGGGGGGGTTGAGCTGGATTCTGCCCCCCCACTGCTCCGTTTTCCGGTGATTGTTGCAGGTTCACTGTCCTTTGTTGATCAGGTCTTTGTGCCTGATTGACTTGGTTTGGGGTCCGATTCGCATTTCTTGATGTGTAATTTTGATTAGGTCTATTCGCTGGGGTCGACTGGGTGGGGCAAATATTCATCGAATGACCCATACCTCTACAGGAGTGACAGATTCTTCGTGGACAGTCCTTTGCTCTGTGTCCTACGGTCTGACATGTATAGCACGCTGAGTACTGCGGCTGGCCTCTGGCTGCTCCATTGGCTCCACTAGCTATGTTCGCTGACTGTTGATATCGCCTGCTTACATCATATTGTGGTCCAGCTGGTGTACTCCACCAGTTAACCGGCGGTATTACATTTTGCGGCCATACTGTCATAGGCATCTGCTCAGGCATCACTACAGGTGTACTCTGTGTCACTGTGGTCGGGGTCTCTGGTGGGGTTTTCGCGTTAGTTTGGGTCTTTTTTACTTCTTGTACTCCGGCAATCTTAGGTTCTTGCTGTTTATTATTTTTCTTTTGGTTGGTTTAGGGGTTTCTTCTGGTTTGCTCTTACTTTCGCTGTCAGTCTCTTCGAGTTCTTCTGCATTCGCTATTCGGGGTCTATCTGTCCTCTTAGGCGTTTCAAACGCTGCGCCTTGAATTAACATTTTCTCGCGTGGTGGTGGGGGTTGATATCGATTATCGAGGTCCTTCTGTTTTTCCCAACGTTGACCTAGCTTCCTGAGGTCTTCGTACGTGTCTACTCGTCTACCTGCCATAAATTTGCGGTACTCTGGTAGTAGATTTCGATACGCCGTGTCTACCTGGGTTCTCATCAGCGGTGGATTTTTAAAGTATCCCACGATGCATCTGAAGCAAGATATGAAGTGAGCTATGCTCTCACCCTTTGCCTGAGTTCGCCTTTTCAGCTCGTCAAGAAGGTCGACTCGCTTGACATCGCCAACGTATTGATGTCTGAAGGTCCGTTTGAAGCTCTTCCAATCGTGTACTTCTAACTCCGCGGTCCTATACCAGACGCTTGCCGCACCAGTAAACACGCAGGGTATAGACCTTAGAAGATCTTCATCTGGAATCCTAGTGTTTCTCCGGCAGTTGTTCAGCCTGGCGAGAAACTCCTCCGGTCCTTCTCTGTCATCTCCGCTGAAGGAAATCTTCCAATTTTTCAGTGTTTTGTTGACAGCGTTGTCTCGGTCGGTCATATCCACCGGGTTGTTTCTAGGTATCGATAATCCTCATTACTACTGTAATCTTCTGTGTCGCTGGAACTATCTGAATAGTCACTGTAATCATCATCTCGTCGATTTCTTCTGTGACCTCTGGGCTCTCTATCTCTTCTATTTCGTCTGTTTTCTCTATCTCTTCTATCTCTTCTATCCCTTCGATCTCCGCTATCTCTTCGGTCTCTTCTTTCGTTTCGCTCGTTATTGTCTCGTAGATTTTCCCTTGGTGCATCTCGTCGTCGATCATGGTTGTCTCTTAACTGGTTAACTCCATGATCCCTTGCGCCTCTGCAACCTCTATTGCCACTGTTGCCACATCTTGGCGTTTCCCTGGTCATGCCAGCAGTGGTTCGCTGATATTGGTCTCTGCCAGCATCTATGCGTATATCTGCCTGTTGGTTCAGTGCCTCATCTTGAGTTTCACTGCGTACCCTTTGTCCAGGGATTTCCAAGTTTGATTGGTTGAAGAAAGTAGCATAGGCATCTTCGATCTCTTCTTCATCGAGCTCTTCTTCTTATGGTATACAGAGGTCGTCCATGGCTATCAATTCGTTAATAGGAACTTCGCCGGGGGTCTGTGATACTACTGGTGGCTGTTGGCTTCGTATAGCTGGGGTAGTTGATGGCGTCTCCGGTCTCCAGGTATTGGTGGTGTTTAATGTCCATCATGGGATCTGTGTGTTCCTGGAGTTCCACCCTACTGAGCCTAAGATGGATGTCACATCATGGAAGTAACCTAGAGTTTGTGGTTCTTGCACTCGCTACCGTTTGTAACAAAGCACTATTAAAAGTACCGGCCATGGTGGTAGTAGGAGTCGTGGAAGTGGTGGTCGTTACTGCTGCCATGCAAGCGGTAGTATCTACTACACGGGTCCTCGCCGGCGGTGCATTCGATCCTGCTGTCGAAGCTGGGGTTGCTTCGAACCCATTTCCACTTTGGTCGGTCCACCTTGTTCCTCGCCTGTCGAACTGAGCCCCCTGATTAGCTTCTGGATCATCTTCATCCTCTGACGGCGCCATTAAGAAATTCCTCGTCGTGGCTGGGATGTAGCTTTGTCTTTCGTCGACTATTGGGTTCCACGGTACTCTCTTGTGTGGTTCTATCTCACGGGTGCTTGCCCTGATTAGCCTGCTTCGTAGTACTGGTAATGATCCCACGGTGCTACATGCCATACTATCCAATCTCTGTGACACTTCCCACGGGTCCATTTTCTTGATTCCTGCTACTAGAGTTGGGTGATAATGGTCTAGTGGGTTGGTACGACGGGTTGGTCGTACGACGACCTCTTGTACTTTTTGTTGGTTGTGCCATTTCCATAATCTCTTTTACCTAATCTCTATAAATTCTAACTATCTTCCTAAACCAAAGAAATTTCGCGAGTCTATCTCTCTGGAATCTTCAAACAGAGGTCACGTATTGCTAGGTACACGCTTCTAGTAAGGTTAGGGTTACCACTGTGCCTGGGGTACGTTTATAAACTGGGACGAAATAAATATATACATGTATAGGTAGTATAAATTACGATATTAAGACAGGAAATAAAAAGGTTTTAGGTTTTAGTATTTTTTTTCTTGATATTCTTATTTCTTTTATACTTTTACTCTTCTTTAATTTTTATCTTCGCTGATTTCTTATTTTGTTCAATAAATCTTCTTATTCTCAATTTTTTCTTGGTTTATTATAAATTTTCTGTTTGATAATTTAATTCTCTTCTTACGAAATTTTTCTCTTCTTTTATTTTTATTATTTACTTCTTCTGTATCTTCTAGTCAATATCAATAAATATGTGCGAGTGGGGAAATAGATATAAATAAATAAATATATGTATACAAATATGTATATAAATTATTACTATATAAATATATGCGGGAGATTTATTGGGTCAGCTTCCTATAGCACAGTGGTCTAAGGCAAGGGTGGGGGTCAAGTGATATTTTTGGTGCACTAATAACGTATTTAATTATGATAATGCAAAGAATTTAATTTTACTGAATTTGAAATACAAGAAACTTTTACTTTAATTTATTTCTCTGTTATCTGTTACTTTAACACAATAAAAATTCTTTACCAACTTATCGAAAGAAAAAAAATTTAATTACTAATTTGAATCAATTACCAAAAATTACAATAACTCTTACGTCAATAAATTATTGTTCGTAGTTGGGTGTGGGAGGAGGTAATGTGGGAAGGGGAATTATTTTATGTCAATGATATAGATGTATATATGTAGAAATATATAAAATTTTTAAATTATGTAGTGATGCATTTATTGCATCACAATAAAATATTTATTAAAAAGAATAAAAGAGAAAAATTAGCCGAAATGCACTGACTGAATGGTTCATTAATTAATATAATTAAATGAAATTAATCAGTTGCATTTTGTTTGTTTCGAGGTAAACAAGAAGCTTAGTGATGAGCAGACGACTTACCGCTAGAGAGAGAAAGAGAGAAAGAGGAACCTAACCTCACATCCGAACACGTGGTGAAGGAAAAAACCACAGTCACCATCAGTTTTCGTATTGTGCACTAGGAGTTGAAGCTACGGTGATGGCTGTAACATCTTAACACTAGTGCACATAACAGATCAACGAAAAGAACACATGTTTAGAAAAGAAAATAACCTGTGACAGTGTTCTTGTACGTCGCCATCTTATGTTCTCGATGACGACGTGCACGCCGCAGCACTGTCACCTGTACACTGACACACACACACACACACACCCGGTGTATAGGTACATGCGCACAATACACTCGCGGTACGCGATGACGAGCAAACCGGGAAACGACGTGGAACATTTGTAACACGTGCTCGAGAGTAAAGGGGAAGTGTCGGTAAATGACCGACTTGCGGCAGAAATCGAGTCATGCGCATGAAAAGTAAAGGATCAGCAAAAAAGGGGAGCCAGCTATAGCTTGTATAGCAGGCTCGTATATACGGGTAATTGTACAAATAACGGTAGCAGGCTCGTATATACATGAGTAAAGGTAGAAATGGTAGTAGAGGGAGTATATACATGGGCAATTGTAAAAATATTAATCTATGTCAGTATGTTATATGAAGATACGTGAAGTCGAGAGCGAGAGTGATAGAAGATAAAGAAATCGAGCGTTGGATAGAGATAGCGTTACAATTATAGGTATAATTATTAAAACTATGTATATGAAGTTTTCTAAATAGAAATTTGAATAGAGCGCGCAAGAAATAGAGGGCGCTAACATAAAAGAAGCCGCCAAAAGGAAAGGTGTTGATTAGTTAAAAGTTAACATCCTTTGTAATTAACAAATAACAATTACGGAAAGGATTAATAACCAATCAACCATTATCCTATTTATGACGTAATTGATAAAAGAAGGGATGAAGAGGAAGAAGCTCGAGAGAAGACGCGCTATCTACACACTTCTCTATTGGATCTTGGATAATGCACTTGGTCGGTTTTTCTTTGTTGGGTATTGCTCGTTGAGCCACATTTTCTTGAGTCTTGACTCCATTTTAGTTGGTTAAAAGTTCATAGAGGATTTACGCTGCCATTTAGCTATTTTGCTATTTTGCCATTTTGCCATTTCGCTGCCTTGCTGTTTTTGCCAATTTGGATATTTTCGAGAGAGCTGAGAAATTTATTTAATACGAGGACAGGAGATTTTGAATTGGAGTTAAATCATCGGAGTTTGTTTTTTTCTTGGAGAGTAACGCTTTGTATATTAAGGTGAGTCCTCCATCTTAAATATTAAATCCTTAAATAATTTAGAGTCAGTGCGCGTCGCCGTTTTGCTCGTCGGTTGTAGCCGCCATTATTAAACTTAAATTAATTTCACGGGTTTAATTGGATTTTATTTAATTATAATTAATCTGAGAATGTATTAAGTCGAGCCAGAGTTCAATCACACTACTTTTCTTTTACACTTACACAATTTTCGAGAAATTGTCGGGTAAAAGTATGTTAAATTTACTTTAATAAATATAGAGTGAAAATTACTTCTTTTCGTATTTTATTTAACAGTGTTATTTAAGTGTTTATTAACATTTTATTGTTATAAAATATATATTACTGTTTTATTGCTGGTTTACATCGGTGGTTTCGTCATTGTTCCCTACGAAGACCCGATTAGAATCCACCCGAGAGAGTTGATTGCTAATAAATTCAGATTGTCTATTTAGAGTAAAATTTAAGGAAAATAATAAGTAAATTGCTATTTATTCAGAGGTGATACGGTAGAGTTAAAATAATAGTAACTGGGGAATAGGGAACAAATTGCCCCATTACAAATGGCGCCCAACGTCGGGCTGATAAAAAACCAGTGTAAATTTTTAGATTTTCAAGAGAGTTATTTTCATAGTTTAAAGTATAGAGAGATTTTTCAAAGTGTTTATTGAAGTGTAAAATAGTCGTTAAAGAGAAATTTTGTGTTTTTCAAAATGGCGGCGTGGCGTGGGTTTTCGAGTCTAATTTGAGAAAATGGCGAGCGTCAGTAGTTAGCAATAAGTGTTTTAAATTTAAATAAATTTAAATTGTGCCGAGTCTACAAATTTTTAATTTAGAGAGTGTTTATCTCCACAAACACAAGTACATTTATATATTTAATTTTTTTTTTACATATATATTAATATATTTCCCAAATATTTTATTTGATTTACCCCTCTTATATAAAAAAACAGACCAAGAGAAGAGGTCTTTAATTATTTTATTGAGAAGAAAGAAGAACATATTTTTTTTTTATTTTAATCAAGAAAATTATTTTATTATTTTATATTATCAAGAGAAGTCGAGAGTTGAGAAAATAATTTTCTTTTATTATTACAATTTCTTTTTATCAAGAGTTGAGAGAAGAGGTGTCGAGAGTTGAGTAAAGGGTTTATCTTTTCTTCCAAATAAAATAAATTTTATCGAGAGTGGAGAAAGAAAGAACTAAGAAAAAGAAGAGATTATTATTTTTCGAGAACAGAGGGGTAGCTTAATAAAAACAGAGTTACAAAAGAGAAAATTTTTCAATTTTCATTTATTGAGAAGAGACTAACGAAGAAATTTATATTTATTGAGAAGAAATAAATTGACATATACTCAAGATTATTTTATTTATTTAAGAAGAGCGTAAAAGAAGCGAAAAGTTAAGCCTCATTTTATGAGCAAGATTTCTTATTTTCCCTTCTAGATTAAAAATAAAATTGAAAAGGTAATCGCCAGAGTATAAATTTATACGATTTGACATATTTTAAATATTTATTTTATATGTGTATATATATGTGTGATATATTATTTATTTATACTGTGTGTGGAGATAAATTAGAGATAAGGGTATATATTACAAGCGATTTTTAGTGTGTGAATGACTAGTAGTCATAACCTTTCTATTAGCCTATAACCTCAAAATAGCTAAGTTTTTTTTTGAACACCCAAAAGAGAAAAGATTCTTCCCAGTTTCGAGATTTGAGTTGCCTTAATTGCCTATTATTGATGACTTAATTTTTTTTTATTATTATTATAAGAAAAATTTATCGAGCCATCCTTTTTGCCTGCGTAACGTGTACCTTCGTTAATTACACCTCTATTTGAAGTTTATCTAGAGGTGATTAGTTTATTTTGCTCTAAATTTATTGAGTTCCTGCTCATTCTTGTTTTCCCTTTTAAGAACTTTCTAGCAAATAATAAGTTAGATATTCAAGAAAAGTCAAGATTGTCGAGATTTGAGTAGAGCAAAGAGTAAAATATAAAGGTTAATACTAACTGACCGTATGGAAGATTATTCTGAGCAGTTGAGGCAACTGATTAGTAGTTCCGAGATTTTAAGACATTTATACGAGGATATTAGAGACTGGCCTATTGAAAGAGTAAATGAGGAGTTGAACGAGTTTGATCTCAACACTCAAGGATCAGAGAAAACTCTTCGAGAACGATTATATAGAGCAGAGTTACGAAAAGCTGGGGTATATCGAGTTCCATGGTTTCCTGAAGTTAACAAACGTGGGTCATTATTGAAGTCTTCGCTTCCCAATATGAGTGATTCAGGTATACACACACAGATGGAGCCTCAGATAGTATCAGCTTCGGGACAAGACTCTGAAGAATCAGAGGGGGCTAGAGGTAACGACACTAGGAGGTCTATAATTCCAAGCGAAGAAGATACGAGATTATCTCCGTTGAACACTGTTACGACGACATCTTTCTCGTTACAAGCATCAGTAGTGACCACTGTAGCATTAACAACTACAACAGTAACGAGTACGCTTGCTATAAGTGGCACCGATTTATATTCAACCTATTCGTTACCCAAGATGACATCGACTACATATGGAAATAATGCTTCAATGAGATTGCCTGCTAAAACCACAATGGCTGCCAATCCATTGTCCATAAATGATTATACCATCTTGGGTTGGATTAATAAGTATAGTGATCCAACAAGGTTGTCATATGATGCAAATGTGACGAGAAGGAGATATACTAAAAATGTAAATACTCAACCTAGTGGAAATGAGTCGAGAAACGAGTTGAGTAGAAAAGTTGAAGAGAGGAGTCAAGACCAACAGCAAGTAGACAGGATAACCAGCCGGGAAAAAGATAACCAATCAAGAGAAAGGGAAGATATGCAGAAAGATCCAATAAGTTGTTGTCATAAATGTCAGAAATCTGACAGAGATGATCCTCGTTCCTCAGATAAGAGTAAGAGAAGTCAAGCATCTCCAAACCAATCATTAAAGTTAAGATTGACTCGTAGTGGTACTCAAGAAATATCGAGTGAAAAGAGATATAAAAGTCATACCAGTAGACATCAGTAGATAAGCTATAGGCATACTGGATCAGGTTCCTTCTGGATCACCCCCTCTCTCCTCAAAGTGATCCAGAAAGTACGCATTGTAGATCACCTCAGTGATCTAGAATCCGAAAGTGATCCAGAATGCCTATAGCGTTTTCTACTACTTTTTTTTTTCTTTTTTGTCTTTTTTTCTTACAAATGATTTTCTGAAAGATAGAATAATTTCATGAGTTTGACATTGTGTAGTGCACAGACAGTTTTATAAATTGGATTATGGTTTGTGCATATGGTAACACACTTGAAAGATGGTTTTGATGGATAGCCGTATTGATTGATATTATAAGCAGGAAATTTGAATCGTAACAGCCATTTACGTTTGAATTCATTCAGAACAAAAATTTTAGTAGCATCATGTAAATATTCACGAAGTAAGTTTGCAATTTGAGAGTAGTCAAGCCCATCAGTATTCCAAGCTATTCCGTGATTACGTTTGAGGCGAATGTTTTCTTCTTGTAATTCGTCAGAGAGCCTTTTCCATGAAAAAGGTTTTTTGAATAGATGAACGATAGGATCACCACTGTCGTTGAGAGGAATGATTGCTATTTCCTTTAGAACATATTCACCACCCATTTGCTTAAAACCAATCATGTCTACCGCATATTCCATTTCGAAATATTAATTTTTTTACGTAAAGTGAAGATATAGTCATGATTACGTTTATCAAAAATTTTTAAAATGCAGCAAATAAGAATGTTTCCAGTTTTACAAAATTATAATAATGCAAATATTAATTACGATAATCCACCGGACATTATAAGGAGGAGTTTTTGTCATGAGCAACGTCTAAATCAAATACCATTGAATTTAGATTTCGCCGAGCTTGAACTATTAGAAAAAAACTTACAAAGGCATTTATTAGCAGAACAAAAAAAGATCATGGAAATGTATCGTTAACAAAAGAATTCGAATCATGAAACAATTTTGATGAAAATTGACAATAACATTTCAGATACAAATTTTTTCAAACCAGATAATGATACAATGGGAATCGATGATATCCACTTGAATTATAACGATAATAAAATTAGGACAGTTGAGATTAAATTAAATGAAGAAAAAAAGAATCAAAAGAAATAGATGAAAAAGAAGCTTTATTCGTAACAGGACTTAAGAGCATGACAAAGCTGCCCGCCTTCTAATAATATTTCCAATCTTAACTTTTTAATTAACGATGCGTTTAATCGAGTTTTTTTGCGACGAAGTGAAAATTTGCAAGATTAAACTCTAGTGAGGACAACTCAAGAAATCCACCAAACTATTATACATATGAAGTTATAATAAAAACTTTCAATGTATCGTATTTAATGGTTAGGTTTATCAAGTTGCATATTTAATTTCCAATCTAAGCTAATAAAAAAATAACAAGTCCAAATGATTTTTTATTTAACAAAAATTATTTTATTAAGGAGATGTTAAACGGACACTACACCTGTACTTATAGATATTAGCTTCTTTTTCATTTTATTGCTGAATTTCCAGAAAAGAAATGCATTAGCTTGTAGTGTGTACCATGATGATTATTTAGATAAATTTTCAAATAAATTCATTAATTACTTTTTAAGATATTTGGATTCTTGTACAAAATTGAAAAATGTTAATAAATAATTTTGGAACCCAAAATTCTCAATAACTAATGAATAAATTTATTTAAAAATTAAACCGAATAGCCTCCATGGTACATACTACAAGCTAATGCATTTTTTTATTGAAAATTTTGCAATAAAATGTAAATATAGTGACTATTTATGAGTACAGGTGTAGTGTCCATTTTACATCCCCTTAATATAGCTTTAGTACGGACAAGTCATTATACTTGCTCAATTAATAAATTTAAAAAGATATTGATAAAATGAAAAAAGCAAAACTCAATTGCTGCAGCTCCAACATCCCGTTAATAAGAAAATGGTAACAGAACAATCATATACATATAAAAAAATTTCAGAAAAAGACATTATAATGAAAATGCAAGAAAAAAAAAGTAATGATAAATTAGAACTAAGACGAGTTCAAGAAACTTTACGTAAGAAAAAAGCTTATATGAAAATGAAAAAAGGAAACCAAATAAATATAAACAGAAATTAGAAAATACTAAGATAACAAAATGGCAAGTCAAGGAAACAATAAGTACTGATGAATTTGAACAAATACGAGCGAATGAGACTTTACGCAACAAAGAAGCTTATATAAAAATTAAAGAAAAACAACCAAAAAAATATGAAAAAAACGCTGCCAAGTGCTTTGGCGCCATGCTTTCTCATAGAGCGCATTAAGTTAGAGTAATTTGATTTTATTTTTTTGAATACGATATTAATATAAATGTCCCTATCCTCTGTATTGAAGGCTGTCTTAATATCTACGAAAACTGTATGAATTTTACTCTTTCTTACTTTCACCATTTGCATAATGTGATTTTATGATGCTCTAAAATTAAAAATGCGTTTATAAAATTAATTTTCCCAAGCTTGTCTTCTTAACACTATAACCAATAACTTGCATACAAATTTTGGAACATTTTCATCGAATAGTTTATAAAAAATACCAAATAATTGAAAAATAAACGTTGTTTTAAAATTTTCAAAACGCTTTAACGTTACAACTACGCTAAGAAAACCAGTTTTCAAAAGTTCATTTTATTTAGGCAATCGTAAATAATTTCTATACATAATTTTAAGCTACTTCATCGAGTACTTTACGTAAAATACCAAAAAATAAGTGAAATTCTATCCAAAATTTATTAAGAAAATAAGTTTTCCAAAGCTTGATTTATTCAAATAATAGTAAATAATTTGTATGAAAATTTTTGAGCAAGTTTATCAAGTGATTTTTGTGCAATAGAAAAGAAATTAAAAATAAAAAATTTTTTCAAAATTTTCAAAATGCTCTAAAATTAAATGTGCGCTAAGAAAATTGAAGAAAATTAGTTTTCGAAAGTTAATTTTATTTTGACAATCATAAATAATTCCCATACATAATTTGAAGCTCTTTCATCGAGTAGTTTACGTAAAATATAAAAAAATTTAGAAAAATTTTATTCAAAATTTTCAAAATGATTTAAAATTAAAACTGCACTGAGAATATAAGATTTTCAAAGCTTGTTTTATTTAGGCTATTGCGAATGATTGCCATAATAATTTTCAAGCAAATCTATGGAATGATTTTTGTATAATAGAAAAAAAAATGAAAAATAGAGATTTTTTCCAAAATTTTCAAAATGCTCTAAAATTAAAACTACTCTAAGAAAATAAGTGTTCTAAAGCTTGTTTTCTTTAGACAATAGCGAATAACTTGCGTACAAATTTAGAAGTAAATCTATCGAATGGTTGTCGTAAAATAAAAAATAAATGAAAAAAAAATTTTTTTTTCAAAATTTTCAAAATGCTCTAAAATTAAAAGTGCGCTAAGAAAATCAGTTGGTAAATGTTTTTCTTCTTTTGGCAGTCGCAAATAATGTTCATACAAATTTTCAAGAAAATTCTTCGTGGAGTTTACGTAAAATATCAAAAAAATGAAAAATAAAATTTTTTTAAAAATTCTTTAAATAGCTCCAAAAAGAACTGAGCTAAGAAGATCAATTTTCAAAAGCTCCCCCCCCCCGTCAGACAAAAAAATAAATCGCATGAAAAATTTGAAGTTGATCCATCGAGTAGTTCTCGAGATCTTATTGGCGTACTGAATACATACACTCTCACATACACACACACACACACACACACACAAACACACACGCACACACGTACACACACACACACACACACATGTACACACACACACACATGTACACACACACACGTACACACACACACACACACACATACATACAGACATTTTCTGGAAACGACTTTTTTCGACTCCCTGAGTCTAAATATGTACAAATTAATGAAAAAATAGAAAAAATTTTTTTTTACCGATACAATGCTTTCTCTATGAGAAAGCAAAAATTAGAAAATACTAAGATAACAAAATTGAAATTTAAGGAAACAATGAGTACTGATAAATTGGAAAAAATACGTGCGAATAAAGGCTTTACGTAAGAAAGAAGCTCATATGAAAATCAAAGAGAAAATTCTAAATAAATATGAAGAGAAATTTGAAAATACCAAGATAACTAAATTGGAATTCAAAGAAGAAATGAGTATTGATTAATTCGTACAAATACGTGTTAATGAAGCTTCACGTAAAAAAGAAGAATACACAAAAATGTAAAAAAACAACCCAATAAATATTAAGAAAAATTAAAAAATACTTAAATAACAAAAATGAGCTCAAAGATGAAAAAGGGTACTGATAAAATGGAACAAATACGTACAAATGAAGCTACACGTAAGAAAAAATCTTACATAAAAATGAAAGAAGAAAAACCAAATAAATATAAGAAAAATTGAAAATATTAAGGTATGAAAAATAAAATTATTTGAAAATAGAGATACTAATAAATTAAGAAATTGCATAAAAAAGAAAAATTACGCAAAAAAGAGACTTATAGAAGAGTTATTAGTGAACAATATAATGAATATGAGAGAATGGTACAAATTAAAAATCAAAAATTGGAAAATGCCGATATTATTGAGAAAATACAAGTAAAAAATGATTGTTACCAATTGAAATAATCACGCACAAGGTGTAAACAAATAGAAATTGATGACAATAAACATGTTAAGGCAGGCCGGATTCGCTGTCCTTGTCTAATTGGCATTTTTGTTATTTACTCAAGTATTAATCGGTGTATCTGCAAATTGAAGGTTAAGCGCAATAGATATTATTATTACAAATATTTATGCACAAGAAAAAAAAATCTATCGCTTTGTTTTTGAGAAAAGTAAGGAACGCGAAAATATTATAAACATAATCTTTTACTTCGGCGTTCCTTACTTTTCTCAAAAACAAAATGGTAGATTTTCTTTTTTTTGTGCATAGATATTCATAATGATAATATCTATTGCGATCAACCTTTATTTTGAAGATACACCGATTAATACTTGAGTAAATAACAAACAACTCAATTGTTACTCGGTCGGTATCAGGTTCTACTCCGGCCTACCGTTAATAATGATACTACAATAAATAAACCAATAGATTAAAAAAAGCGAAAATATAAATATGATTCTTATCAATTAAAGACATTATTTATTAAGTGTAAACCATTAAAAATTAAAGACAACAATTATAATGAAAATTACAATAATAATAATTATATTAACAATCATAATATTGTATTGAACAAAGTTACTGATAAAACAATAAAGGGCAAAATAGATAAAATATTAAAGAAATTAAATAAAAAAATATTAACTGAAAAAATTAATTCGAAACTGATTGGTTGCAGAGCAAATATATATTTCGATGAAAATCTCATATCTGAAAATTACATTGGTTTCATGACAAATACATGTGTTTATCGTGATGCGAAAGATTTTGCTTTCGAATATACGAAAAGTAACGATTTCCCCAATTGTTGTCATGAAGGTAAAGTAGAATTGTTAGAAAATCCTCCTTACCCAGAACAATTAAAGTGTTTAGCAACTGATATTAACGGAAGAAATTATTGATTTTCGACGAAATGTTAGGTTGTACAATCATGCTTTGTCATTTGCAAATTTTAGTGTTAATTTTGATTCATTGCCGGGTAAAGGGCCACAAGTTATTAGAATATGTAGAAAAATTTACCATAATGTATATGCATTACATCCTAATAAAGATGAAGCACGTAAATATGGACAATTATATATTTTAGATAATGAAATGGCAACGATTTAACGAAATGAGTTTAATATAAATTTAACATTATTAAAACATTTAGATATCTTGATAAGAGACATTAACCCTTATGCTAAAGCCTATAAAATGATGCATAAAGTAGAAGAAAAAGAACTACAATGATGTGCAAAAATCTATTGTCTTCCAAGAACTGTTACTATGTCTATTGTCCGCAATAATATTTTGGAGAAAAATAGATATAATCCATCTACCTGTAATAAAGTTGCAATAGTATATGTTGGAGAAGACGATCAGCCTCCTATTGAACGTGATATTGTCATTTACTCTATGTATGATAAACCAATTAGTATACCGACAATTAGCAAACATGCAGACCCTATGACATATCCGCTTATTTATCCTAATAGTGATTTTGGATGGATGCCAAATAGGAAAAGTAAATTTAGAAAATCTAATATTTCAAATTTGAAATTTCATAATTATAGATTTAGTGTTAGAAACTAATTCAATCCATTCCTTAATTTGGGGAAATTATCTCAACAGTTCATTGTTGATGCGTTTGAAAAAGTTGAAACTTTCAGATTATATTTGACACAAAAAAACCACAACTTATTAAGAAGTGATTGTTATAAGGGTGTTATGGACTATTTACATAAAAAAAAAGAATTTGATTCTTCAAAAATTGGAAAAATGGTAGTATTACCGTCAAACTTTACAGGAAGTCCACGATTTTTAAAACAAAATTATCATAGTAAACTTGACCTTTTTGTAACTATGACCTGTAACCTACATTGTAAAAAAATAACTGGAAACTTGGAAATTTATGAAAATGTAATAGATAGGCCAGATATTATAACAAAAGTATTTTATTAAAAAGTAGAAGAACTAAAAAATTTAGTAATAAAAAAGGGAATATTAGGAAAATGTATTGCATATAGCTAATTAAAATTAGCAATTGGTAATTGAATTTAAATACGAGGATTACCGCATATGCGTATGTTGTTACTCCTAGATAAAAATGATAAATTTGATATTTCCGAAAAAGTTGATAAAATAATGAGTGCAGAAATCCCAAATAGAGATATTTATCCAAAATTATATAGTATCGTTAAACAATTTATGATGCGCGGTCCCTGTCGTATGCAAAATATAAATTGTCCATGTATGGATAAAAATACGAAACAATGTAAGAAAAATTTTCCAAAAAAATTTAATAATACAACAACATTTAAATTGAATGGATATTCACTATACAAACGCATATATGATTATATCTAAATTATTTTTAAAAATAAATTTACAGAGAGAATTGCAGATAGTGGATTTGTTGCTCCTTACAATCCTTACTTATTATTGAAATCTAATGCACACATAAACGTAGAAGTTTGTCACACTGTACAATGCATTGAATATTTATTCAAATACTATTATAAAGGTCATGATTGTGCATACGTTAAAATACATCAAGTAAATGTAGATTTTCAATCAGAAAATAAAGACACTTTTCAAATAGCATATTTTGAATTAAATAGAGAAGATTTTGAAGCATGAAATTACTTGTATTCAAAAATACCAAATTTTTATATATTTGATAAAAAACTGAAAAAGTGGAATAAAAGAAAAAAAAAAGAAATCCAATACTTAGTAGAATGTACTTAGTAAGTCCGAAAGATAGACAACGTTATTTTATTAGGTTATTACTATTACATGTGAAAGGAGCCACGTCTTTTGAAGCTTCGCGTACTGTTGATGATGTGATGTACAATTCGTTTTATGAGGCAGCTAAGGCAGAACAATTAATTAATGAAGATGAAGAATGGGATAAATGTTTGGAAGAAGCATCTTCAACAGAATTCCCTTATGCTCTTTGTGAATTATTTGCTTTTATTTGCGTTTTTCATAATCCTTTATATGCACGAGATTTATATGAAAAATATAAAGATAAATTTTACCACCCTGAATACAAAAAAAATATAGGCGAAGATCATGCATTGAATGTTATTAAAAATAATTTACAAGTCAATGGATTTTCATTAAACGATTTGAATTTACCTAACATAAGCACATTTATAGAAGAAGATAATAATCAAACAATTTTAAATCATAATAATAATATTCTTAATGGATTAGAAATGAAAATAAATTCTTTAAATGATAAACAAAGGCAAATATTCATCTCTACTATAAAAAGTTTAAACAACTAAAGTAAAGAAAAATATATTTTTATAGATGGACCAGGTGGAAGTGGAAAAAATTATTTACTTAACATTTTAATAGCTTATTTTGAATATCATACCATACATTATTTATGTGTAGCTTGGACAGGTATAGCAGCGAATTTATTAGTCGATGGAAAAACCGTGCATACAATATTTAAACTACTGTTAAATATAACAGATTGTACAACTTGTAATGTTAAGCCTAATTCTGCAGAAGGCAAACAATTAAAGAAAACGCAAATAATTATTTGAGATGAAACATCCATGACTTTAAAATTTGCTTTTGAAGCAGTTGATTGTTTTTATCAAGATTTATGCAATGTAAACCAACCCTTTGGTAGTAAAACTGTAATTATATCAGGAGATTTCAGGTAAACATTACCAATTGTACGACATGGTAGCCGTATGAACATTATTAAAAATTCAGTTAAATTTAGTTTATCATGGCAAAATTTTAAGCAAATAAAGTTAAATGAAAATCTGAGAGTTTCGGATAGTGATAATAATTTTCAACAATGGTTATTAGATATCGGAGAAAGAAAATGCCGCAATGTTTTTGAAGATGATAATGAACTAAGTGCTATACCAGATAATTTTATCATTAAAGAAAATCTTGTCGAAGAAATATTCGGAAAAACAATACAAATAAACAATACGAATCTAACGGAAAAAGTTATTTTGGCTCCTAAAAATGATGATGATACTTAAATCAATAACAATGTTCTGAATTTGAAGGAAGGAAACCATGTTGAATATTTAAGTATTGATACAGCTGAAGATAATAACAAAGAAAATTTAGATATTATGTTACATACAGAATTTTTATATAAGTTAACTCCTAATGGACTTCCACCACATAAATTACATTTAAAAGTAGGGACTATAACAATACTTTTAAGAAATTTAAATGTCAAAAAGGGATTTTGTAATGAAACATGGTTGATAGTGAAAAAATTGCCTAAATATTCCATTCAAGCGGAATTAGCAACTGGTCAAAACAAAGGTAAATTAGTTTTTATTCCAAGAATAAGTTTATCTCCATCTACGAAAGAAATTCCATTCAAAATGCAACGAAAACAGTTTCCTATTAGAGTAGGATTTGCAATGACTATTAATAAATCACAAGGACAATCTTATGAAAAAGTTGGTGTTTATTTGCCGTCACCAGTTTTAAGTCATGGGCACTTATATGTTGCTCTTATAAGGACGAAATTAAAAAATAATTTAAAATTATTTTTAGGTAACCACGCTACTGTCAACGGCGAAAATAAAAATGATCAGAACACAATATTTACAAAAAACATTGTTTATAAAGAGATATAAAGAATATGTCAAAAGATGTTGTATATGTTGTTGTGTAATAGTTTAACTCGAAATATAATGAAAAATATAATATTTACTAAAATATATATATATATATATATATATATATATATATATATGATATCAACTAAAGCTTTTAAAATAGTTTATATGATGTTGAATCAGCTATATAAGAGGACGCGCTGTTAAGCTGGCTGCATATTGGGATGCCCTGTTAAATTGGCTGCATATTAGCTGCATATTTATAAAGCTAAATAAAATACAGGACCTGGAAAATTATTGAGCCCAAAAAAATATAAGGCCCAAAAAAATATAAAGCCCAAAAAATATAGAAACTAAAAAAATATTAGACCCAAAAACTATTGGGCCCAAAAAAATATAGGGTGCAAGAAAATATAAGGCCCAAAAAATATAGAGACGAAAAAATTATTGGGCCCAAAAAAAATAAGGCCCAAGAAAATATAAGGCCCAAAAAAATATAAAGCCCAAAAATTTAGAGACTAAAAAAATATTGGGCCCAAAAAAATATTGAGTCCAAAAAAATAAAAGGTGCAAGAAAATATAAAGCCCAAAAAAATATAGAACCAAAAAAATATTAAACCCAAAAAAATATAAGACCCAAAAAAATAAGGCTTTAAAAAATAAAGAGCCCAAGAAAATATAAGGATGAAAAAAAGAAGGGCCCAAAAAATGGGCATTTAATAAAAATATAGGGCATAAAATAATATAAGACCCAAAAAAATATAGCCCAAAAAGAAGCTTGTGACTAATGAATACTAATTATATAGGGCCCAATAGAAAATTGCTCCTTTTATTAGCAAAAAATTAGACCTATTTAAAAAATGCGGAGAACCGGAGAACCGGAGAAACGGAAAAAAAAGTGGTTTCACTTTAATATAATATAAGATTTTTATCATTTCTTTATCGATAAATGGGATAACCATTTGTCATTATTGTAGTTTCATTAACTAGTTTCGGAAAATTTTTCGTACACTTTCCTGATTCTTTATCCATACAAGGTGAGTTTTTATTCTGAATTCCACAAGGGCCATGGATCATCAATTGTTTAACTATTTCATATATTCTGGGATCCTCATTTTTATTCGGAATTTCAGCTACTATAAATTCATCAACATCATCACTATTGTAAATTTCATCATCTTCACTTAAAAGTATTATTATTATTTCATAAACCATAAATAATTTCGTATTTTGAAATTATGTTTCATAAAAGTAAATTGAATATTTACAATTATCACATGCTTCTTGTTACATGAAATATTAAATTTAATAAAATTTAAGTATTGCCATGTGTATGTACCGAATAAAAGTTTTGTTTATCATATATATATATATATATATATATATATATATATATATGAGTCTGTCTAATATTTTTTTTAAAAAAAGTTGCGCGCTGGGGTCAACTGATCCTACTGCACTTTGGCACATAGGGGAGAGCGGGGCAGGATGGGCCGTGATAAATTAATGGCCCATACTGCCCGGCTCTTCTCTAAAAGTGCCTTGAAAAAAGTAATTTTACCAAAGTTTTAGTTCAATAGGATTTCTGAGGTCAGAGTAACTTAATCTCAAAGTTCATCTCAAATTTAACGATCTTATGAGAAATCACTTGATTTTGAATTTTCAACTAAAGTTAATTCAACATGGCTTATTTTTTCTTCTTCATATATACTTCAATTTAAATATTTAGAACTTTATATTTCGCATGGAGGGTTCTATGCTATGACTCAAAATGTCAACTGTCATATTTTAAATTTTTTCGTTATTTTTTTTAAATTTGCCAAAATTTGAGATATAATGTTTATAACGTTTAAGCTTGCAAATTAAAGACCCTTCTGAGAGATTTGATCGTCAAGTTTGAATATTGAAAAGTATAAAAAAAAAACAACATAGCTATGCTACTTTGAAGTTACCTTATTTTTCGAAAGGTCCAACTTTAAGGCCCTTTAAAAAAAACTCTACATTTTTCTTGGCGAAATTTTCATGATAGTTTATATTATCATAGAAGAAAGTCTCCACAAAATTTTATCGGCTTATTCAGTTTGGTTCATGATTTTGAGTTATTATAAAATTATAAAAATCACATTTTTAAAATTTTAGTTTTTCGTGTTTATTGTTTATAACATTTTAATTTCCTTAGTGTAAATAATTCCATATATATTAAGAGTTTCGGCACTTCTCCGAACTATAAAATAAGAGGTGATATTTAAATCTTTGATTTGTGAGTTTGAAGGAGCCTGGACGATGTCTGGAATCGCTGCTATTACAATTTTAAATTTGTAGAAATTAACACACAAAAATACATTCAATAAAGTTGTATTGAAATGTATTATATTGCTAATAGCTAATGCAGCCAATGGCAGATGGTTAAAGTAATAGATATGTATGAAGATAATGGCCTTTCTGCCCAATCAATAAACTTAAAAAATTCTTTTTTCTTTTTAAAAAATTTTTCCTTTATTTTCCTTTCTCAATGTTTCGGACATTTTTTATTTTATGTCCCTCCTCAGGAGCAAAATCACTATATGAAAAAAGAAGAACCACACAACGTAAATCAAGAATTATTTTCAAAAAGACCATTTACAAAAAGAATTAATAACTCACAGTCAGAATTAAATTTTATCTCAATACGTATTACGCAATAACTACGTTGATCGTCAATATAATAAGTAAAGCTAGAACAGCTCCTTATATAGTCTCACTATACAAATGCGCAACAACAACGACAAAGCAAGTAACGGCTTACTATAAATATTTTTCGCTGTACATACATATTATAAAATTTCAAAATTTCTTAATCTAGATTTATATTTATTATCAAGTAAGCCTATTTCATATTGTTTATTAAGATAATTTTTTTGATTATGTATATGCAATGCCTCCGAAAACAATCTTTTCTGAAAATTACACTCATTATCTAAAATTTTAATTTTTTCAAAGTCTATATAATGTTTGTTATTTTTAACATGCATGAATAATGAAGAATTTCTATCTTTTTTATTATATTTACTGACATGTTCCCGCAGTCTTACACTTAAACGTCTACTCGTCTGACCTACATAAGTTGCACTACAATTTTTGCAAGCGATTTTATATACAACATTGGAGCTGTCCAATATGTTATTTTTATCTTTACCTAATTTTATTATACTGTTAAATTTATTTTTTGTTGTAAAAGCGATATTTGTATTAAGTTTATTAAAAAACTTTTTCATTGTTTTTTCAAATTCCTTAAAATATGGCAAAGATATTACCTTGCAACTCCCATTTTCTTTTAAATAATTTTTAATATTTCTATGAGCTGCAAGATTATTTAATTTTTATTATCTGATTTTAATATGTCTATTAATTATGTTTGAAGGATATTGGTTTAACATGAGAGTATTTTTTATGTACATAAGATTATCTTTATGAAATTTATTATGAGATAGACCAATGACCTTATCAACAAGAGAGTAAATGATAGCAATTTTGTTATTATATGGATGGTGTGACTTAACATTCAAATAGCGTCCAGAAGCCGTTGGTTTTTTATACCAATTTGTTATAATATTTCTATTCTCATCAACAATGATCTGTAAGTCCAAAAAGTTAATGACATTATTATTAGAACGTTCTACTGTGAATTGCAAGTGTTCATTACAAGAATTAAAGGTATTCAAAATAAATTCAATTTTCATCTTTGGTACACATATTAAAATGTCATCAACATATCTACAATAAAGGATCGGCTTAAAACCAAGACCTCTCATAGTATATATAGCGTATTATATTGCTATACATAAAATAGTTAATTACTTAGACAATATTATTCGAATATATAATATATATTAAACTTATTGATACACAAGTAGTATAAATTTAAAATTTATTGTTATGAATGAAAATTTTTAAATTTTATGTAAATTAATAAGCTTATATAAAAGTAAAATATTATTATTGACAATATAAATATAAGGTTCGGATACATATTGTAATTATTTTTATAATCGTATGTGCGTATGTGTATATATACGTGTATTTGGCATGTGTATGAGTTTATTTTAGTGTGTATGTGTATGCAAATATATAAGTATGTGTATATATGTATGTACTTATATATACACGTCAATATCACAAAAGATATGTGCAGGAGAAAAAAGTCGCAATTTTTTATTTTTATATAATAAAGAAGTAATAGCAAAATAATCACAGGATAAAATCAGCATAAATTGTGTGTAATTATCAATCAAAATATCATAATATTTATAAAATTTGTCTCACTAAATTCTGTTGAATTAATAATTTATGTTAAGAGATAAATTATTAATTAGATATGATAATAATGCTAAAATGTTTTCTATATTTAATCCAATAATTCAACATTCAAGTAATGTACCTTACATTTGGTAAATACAAAATATAATTATGATTAGAAAAATTAATTATTTTGTAAAAATCAATAATTCAATGAACAAGAAGAAATTTTGGTATAAGTGAAATTTAATTTATCAATCATATTTAAAAGTATTATAAAATAAATTTAAAAGTAATCTAGAAATTAATATAAATATAGTAAAGTTTTTATCAAGCATTAAATATTATGTTTTATTACGGATACTTTTCAATATAATTATTAATAAGAAATTTTTAATAATAGCTTTTATTTCTTAGATTCATATTAGAAATTTTAATTGAATGTTTAAAACTAATCAAAAATGTAACATTATATTGAAAATCAATAGTTAAAAAATAATAATAATAATAATCAATATCAAAAAAAGAAGATACAAGAATTGGCACAACAACAATTACATTTATTAAATAACTTAAAATATATAGAAACTACAAATTTTAAAAGAAAAACTTATCCACAGAAAAATTACTAAAACAGTAACAAAAGAAAATATAAACAAACTAAAGAAAACATTTTGAGAATAATTGTAAATAAAATAAATACAATAACGTTGAAGAATCTGAAAATGATATTAAACAAGAACCAGTTTTGAGTATTAGAAATAAATTGAATAATGATATAGAATTATCAAAATTAACAAAAGTTTCAATTGAAAAATTAAAAAATTAAAATATAAAACAACGGATAAATAATATTTATTCTAAAAACATTAATGTGATTTCGAAATTTGAGAATAATTTTAAACAGGATGAAAAATTTCAAAAAATTACAAAAGTTGCAATTAAAAAATCAAATTATGAATATACTGCAACGAAAAAGTCAAATTTCATATCGAAAAAAAATTATAGAAAATAATCAAGAATCCTTAAAAAAAAAATAAAAATTTAGCATAAAAACAAAATTACAACTATAATAGACGAATCCATTACACATCATATTATAAATATAATAAATATAAATTTTAAAAAATTAAAAAAAATATTATTTTAAAAACAAAATAAAAATATTGAAACGTTCAAATAAATCATACAAAAAACATTTGAAAAAAAAGATGATAATCTAATTATTTTAGAAAATAATAAAAAGTAATGGAGAAAAAAAATTTTAGACGGAACAAAATGAAGATAATATCAATTATTACCAAGTAGCCAAAGATACATTGATTAATAATGATGAAAATTATATTATAGAAGATAATATTGGTGATTTGAATTCAATTTGTGCTTTTTGTGGTGCTAGACATTTTTTATTTGAAATGTCAAGAAATAAGAAATTTACATTATGTTGTCAACAAAGGAATATAACATTACAAAAAGACCTAGAATGTCCTCAAAAGATTAAAAAATTGCTTACGAGAAATGTGTGACGTTCTCTCCTTATGGTGACATTGAAGTTTAAGTTTCTTCACTTCTCGTGTACCACGGGTTCACTCTTACGATGCCATGCGTGAAAAGCTTATTGTTTAGTAACACGAAAGCATGCTAATTAGAGTAAGAGGACTACAATGTCACCAGTCGAATGCAATGCCGAAAGGTTCATTGCAGAACGCTCTCACTCTAATATAATAATCTAATGTTAGTAAGATTGTAATATTAGTTTTCTGTTAAATAAAAATATAAAAAATACATTTAAATTTACTATTTATTTAAGATAAATATCATTGTACAAAAAGGATGAGACTCTAATAATAGGAAGGAGAGAGGTCAGCTTATCAGTTACGTCGCCTTCTGGATTACCCTTAGGGCGACGTACTATTCTTTGCCTAGAAGGTTAGATCAAGCGAGGTTAGAGCTTGGGAGCAGAGAAGCATCCAAGTCTTGCTCGCGATCGAGAACAAAACCGAATCTACTCTTTTCTCTCCTTTCAGCCTATTTATACTCTTTCTCGCTTACACACATATGCTTATATTAGCACGTGTGGTTGCTGTCGTCATGACTCGCACAACGATCGCTTTACTTAGGCTACAGTAGCTACTTTCTTTCGTATATATATGAGATTAATGCGACTATAAACTTTGCTGTTTTTCAACTATACAGCAGCTACTCTGTATAGTGTCTATTTCTTTATTTTCTTTTCTTTTTTTTATAACTATTTCTAATAATTGTTGTTAGTTATTTCTACTTAAATAATTTAAATTATATATATTAATAATCATGCATTATGTTATAATCATGGGTGAATCAGCAGTCACAAATTCTATGACAAGTAATAATTTTAATAAATGCATAAGATCATATAATAACGCCTTAGCATCTGCTAGTTTTGGTGCAACATTTGACAAATTATTTAATAAAGTTCATCAAGTTTTACGTATTTGTGGACAAATACACCATTATACATATGCATTACATGCCAATAAAAATGAATCAAGAAAATATGGACAATTATACATATTTGATAACAAAGAAGCAAATAAATGCCGCATATAAAACGATTTGAATTGTTCTGTTTAATTATTGAATAAATTAGATACTATAGTCAAAAAAAATAATCCTTACGCAGCAGCTTATAAAATGATGCACAAAGTAGAACTTAAAAAAATTAACGTTTTACTGAAAATGGGACTATACCTAGATATGTTATAAATGTATATAAGACGAAACAATAACTTTGATAAGCCTCGATATAATGAAGCTGAATGTGATGAAGTAGCAGTAGTTTTTGTAGGGAATGAATTACTTATTTAAAAAGACATATGTATCTACTCAAAATCAGAAAAATCAATAAGAATCCCATATATAAGTAAACACGTAGATTCCATGATATAACCACTTATATATCCGAATGATGGTTTTGGATGGATACCAAACATGAAATCAAATAAAAGTAGAAAAAAACATATCAGCACTTAGATTTCACTCTTATAAGTTAAGCATTAGAAATGAGTTTAGCCAATTTCTGAATTTGAGAAAATTAACACCACAGTATATTGTTGATTTATGGGTTAAAATAAAAAATTCAAGATTATATTTTATAAAGAAAAATCAAGATTCTTTAAGAACAGAACTTTATCAAGGCATAATGGATTACTTAAAAAATAGAAAAAAAGAAATCAATAATATTTTTAAAATTCGAAAAATGTTTATATTGCCATCTACTTTTACAGGAAGTCTGCGTTCCTTACATAAAAATTTTCTTGATTCTATGACGTTAGTGCGCAGAATTGGAAAACCAGATGTTTTCATTAATATAACATGCAATCCGAAATGGGAAGAAATCACAAATAATATAGGAAAAAATGAAGAAGTTACAGATAGACCAGATATTATTGTTAAAGTATTTAATCGAAAATTGAAAATATTTATAGAGGAAATAACTAAAAAACATTTTGGGAAAATGTATTACATATTCATACGTAGTGGAATTTCAAAATAGAGGTTTACCGCATGCACATATACTAATATTCATAAGTAAAGATGATGAAATTTGCAATAGTGATGATGTTGATGAATTTATAGTAGCTGAAATTCCAAATAAGAATGAGAATCCTAGATTATATAAAATAGTTGAACAATTTGTGATACATAGTCCTTGTGGAGATTAGAATAAAAACTCTCCTTGTATGGATAGGGAATCAGGGAAGTGTACAAAAAATTTCCCGAAAAAATTTATTAAAACTACAATAATGACAAATAATTATCCTATTTATCGACGAAGAAATGATAAAAATAAGATTATTCACACAAAAAACAAGTTGGCAGATAATAGATTTGTTATTTCTTATAACCCGTATTTATAATTAATATTTAATTGTCATATTAATATTGAATTATGTTCAACAAAAGGCGTTATAAAATATTTATTCAAATACTGTTTCAAAGGAAATGATTGCCCATTTATAAAAATGAAAGCAACTGAAATAAATACTGAAAGTAATACTAATGATAAAACAGATAAAAAGAATAATTTTGTTATGTTTTATGACGAAATTAAACAATATACAGACACCAGATATGTTTGCCCGCCAGAAGCGATGCATCGCATATTGGAATATAATATTAGTGAACTTTCGCATACAATATATAGATAAGCGGTTCATAATAAAAATAAACAATATGTATATTTTAAAGAAGCATCCGAACACGAAATCAAAGAGAAAAAGATAAATGCAACACTTACAGCGTGGTTTGAACTCAATATAAGTAACCAAGAGGATCATAATTACTTTTATTCTGATATTCCGCAACATTATGTTTTTAATCAAGTCCATAAAACGTGGACAAAAAGAAAACCAAATATGAAACCTATTCTTACCAGAAAGTACTCAGTTGATCCAAAACAAAAGGAAAGATTTTTTTTAAGATTACTTTTACTTTATGTTAAAGCTGCAACATCTTTTGGAAGCTTAAAAACTTTTGATGGAATTATATACCCAACAATTTTTTGAAGCAGCAAAAGCAAGAAATTTAATTGAAATCGATGATGAGTGGGATGAATGTTTAGAAGAATCGTGCAAATCTAGATTTCTTAAAGGTCTTTGTCAATTATTGAGTTACATTTTTACATTGCACAATCCAATTAATGCTCGAGAATAATATAAAAATATAAAATCTACTTTTATCTTCCAAAAATGCATGAACAAAAAGGTGAAGAATACGCATTATGCATAATAAATGATATTTCAACTAATAATGGATTCCAATTAAGTGACTTTAATTTACCTACTTTAGAATACTATATCGAAAGTGACAACATTGAATAAAGTCCAGTAAATAATATGAATAATATAGGGTTAATTATTAATGCTTCAACAAATGCTCAAAGAATTATTTATAATACAGTTATAAATTCATTAAATAAAAAGTGCACTGAAAAGTGTATATATATATATAGACGGTCCAGGCAGAAGTTGTAAAAACTACTTATTAAATACAATTATAACTTATTTAAAAATAAATGAAATCAACTATTTAGTTGTATCATAGGCAGGTATAGCGGCTCATTTATAACAAGATGGTACGACAGTACATACGACATTTAAATAGCCAGTAAACATATCTGAAGACACAATATGTAATATTAGTACAAACAGCGGAATAGGTAAAAAAAATGAGAAATGTATCAAATATTATCTGGGATGAAATAACAATGACATCAAAATACGCTTTCGAAGCCGCTAATCGCATGTTTAGAGATGCATGTGATAATAGTAATCCGTTTGGAGGAAAAATATTGTTATAATATGGAAACTGTCAAATGATAGAAGCTGCTAAAAATAAAAGATGAAGATCATGTTTATGTATATATATATATATATATATATATATATATATATATATATATATATATATAGACGACGTTCATGTAAATAAGTTAGTCTGTTATGATCATCAGATGATTTGAGTTCGTTATAACCAATAAAGAATACTGTTATTTTGTACGAGTGTATTAGGTTATTGTGTTAAAGTATTTTTAAGTTTAATTAATAATTTGGACGTAACAATTTGGGGGTTTGTCCAAGATATCAAATAAAAAATTTGTCTACGTGATAGAAATTATTTTTATTTGAAAGTGTCCCGGAAGACGTCAATAAAACAGATAAGTCGTTTATATTTTTATTAAAAATAAACACATTACACAAACACAAAAATTGAATACATACACAATAAATTTATTTTATTTTCTTTTACTTTTCTAATTTTTATTATTTTCTCAAAATGATTACACGCTAACCAGTACAAACAAGAAATACAGGCACTGATTCTTTGGAATCAAACATAAATATGTTACAGATTATAAAGGAATTCCAATCAACCAGAGAAGCTTTTGACATGGAAAGACATCAATTTAGATCTGAGTTCGAGAAGGAACAACAAAAGTGCCATAACCTTGAACTGGAATTACAAGAACAAAACGACGAATTTCGACGCTGTAATCAAAATCTTATTGAAGAAAAGCGTTTACGGGAGCATCATGATGCAGAAATTATAGAATTTAAAAATAATCTACAAAGATTGCAAGAATAATTTTCAAAGATAAGTCGCCAATATGAATTAATAAATGCATGTAATACACAAACAACACAAACGAATCACATACAAGATTTATCATCAACTGTAACACAAAATATTTTAAACATTGGGGTTAGAAATAATGTATTAGATCAAATTTCCTTATCTTTATTGAATGAAAATAATAACATTGGAAAAAGATTAGGATACCGACTACAACCTGTTTTTTTCGACCGAACGTGTTCATTAAGAGAATACTTAATACAATTTAATTTCATAGCTCAGGTTCAAAATTGGAATGATCAAGATAAATGTATTGCTTTAACCTCAAGTTTGAGAGGAAAAGCAAGAACTATTTTCGATAATAATCAAGATCCTTTGAAAACTACTTTTCAAGATCTTAAAAATCAATTGGAATTAAGATTTGGAGAACATTTTTCGTCACAAACTTATTATAGTCAATTTACGAATAGGAGACAAAAATTCGGAGAAGATTTTCCTACTCTCGGAGGAGACTTAGAAGGATTATGCAGACTTGTATATCCTGAATGTACTAATCCTGAAGTACAAGATAAAATTGCAGAATCACAATTTATTTTAGCTATTTTGAGTAATCAAATTCGCCAAACGCTTCAAGTAGAAGGAATAGCATCGCTCAAGAAAGTTGTACTTAGAGCTATTCAACTTAACGATATTTTTGAAAATAATCGTCAAAACATTTTAATCAATCTTTAAATCGTGAATCAAGACCAACTTTCATCAAGAAGAATGATTATCAAAAAGGAGATTTTCAAAGGAGAAATTTTAATGAATGTTGAAATTGCGGTTCAAAAGAACATTTTAGATCTGCTTGTCCTAAACAACTTAAAAAACAGAGAAGCTAGGTTTTGTTGAACTTGTTGGGGCGGGTTCAACAGATAGGTTCAAAGCCCCGAACACATGTTCTCGTCTTGTAGCTAGGATGAATGGTAATTCTGATAATTTTTATTTTTTAGGAAAACTTGACGATAATAATTGTAATTTCAAGATGGCTTCAGGTTCTGATGTATCTATGGTTAATTTTAAATTGATAGGATCTAATTTTAATTTAATTCCTGTACATAATATCTTTCTTAAATATCCAACTGGAAAACAAGTTCCAATTGAATGCAAAGTTATAGTTTCAATCAAATTAGGAAAAATTTCAATGACATTACCTGTATTTGTATTAAATATAGATGATGATTGTATTCTTGGAGATGATTTTCTAAAAGAATCTAATGTTTCATGTAAAATCCATGAAACTATTAGAAATCTACTTGATTTGCCTGTAATTCACAAATCATGTGGAAAAATTGTTACTTCATTTCAAGATATTCCTATGAATTTACAAGAAATTTTTGAGAAAAATTCAAAATTAACCTTTCTTATCCTTAACCAATTAAACAACCAATTAGAAGAGTTCATTTTTCTCAACAAGAAGTAGTTGATAAAATTATTCAAGATATGAAATTACAAGGAGTGATTGAAGAATCTTCGAGTTCTTGGTGTTCACCTGTAGTTTTAAAACGTAAGAAAGATGGTTCTTTTAGATATTGTGTAGATTATCGTAGATTAAATGCAGTAACTATAAAAGATTCTTATCCATTACCTAGAATAGATCAAATATTAGATCGTTTAGCTGGAAATTCTTGGTTTTCTACTATTGATTTAAAAAGTGGTTATTGGCAAGTAAAAATTAGAGATTCAGATAAAGAAAAGACTGCATTTTCAATTAGTCAAGATTTGTGGCAATTTACAGTTATGCCTTTTGGACTTTGCAATGCACCAGCAACTTTTGAACGTTTAATGGAGAATATTTTACGAGATTTTATTGGTGCAATTCGTTGAGTTTATTTAGATGATGATATTATTATGAAAAAAACATTTATCGAATTATCAAACAATTTAAAGATAGTACTTAATAGAATTCGTAAACCTGGCTTAATTCTAAATAAAAAAATGTATTTTCTTCCAGAGAAAAATAGATATTCTTGGACACATTATATCTGAAGAAGGCATTGAAACAGATCCAAAGAAAACTTCTGTAGTAACAGATTGGCCTATTCCACGAACGAAAAAGAATATTAGGAGTTTTCTAGGATTTTGCTCATATTACCGTCGTTATGTAAAAGGATTTTCTTCAATTGCAAAACTTCTATATAAATTAACAGAAAATGATACAAAATTTGAATGGTCAGATGTGTGTCAAAAGGCTTTTAATGAGTTAAAAAACATCCTTAAATCTACTCCTATTTCAGCTTGTCCATCACCCAAAGATCAATTTATTTTAGATACTGATGCATTAGATCATGGTATAGGTGCTGTACTATCACAAGTACAAAATCAAAAACAAAGAGTTATAGGTTATTATAGTAGGTTCTTAAATAAAGCAAAAAGAAATTATTGTGTTACTCGTCGCGAACTTTTAGCTGTAATTGAATCGATTAAACATTTTAATTATTACACAGCAACACAAAAAAAAATGTCAAAACCCACGGACCAGACCATATATACCTTATGTTTTTGAGGACGCTGATTCCGAATCCGTGGTCCATTTGACCCCATCACCTTAGGGTCAAGGTCAGGTCAAGGTCAAATTTACAAAATTAACGGCAACCAAGGTTTAACAGTATACATATATGTTTTTGAGGTCGCTGATTCCGAATCCGTGATCCATTTGACCCCATCACCTCAGGGTCAAGGTCAGGTCAAGGTCAAATTTACAAAATTAACGGCAACCAAGGTTTAACAGTATACATATAGGTTTTTGAGGTCGCTGATTCCGAATCCGTGGTCCATTTGACCCCATCACCTCAGGGTCAAAGTCAGGTAAAGGTCAAATTTACAAAATTAACGGCAACCAAGGTTTAACAGTATGCATATATGTTTTTGAGGTCGCTGATTCCGAATCCGTGGTCCATTTGACCCCATCACCTCAGGGTCAAGGTCAGATCAAAGTCAAATTTCCAAAATTAACGGCAACCAAGGTTTAACAGTATACATATATGTTTTTGGGGTCGCCGAATCCGAATCCGTGGTCCGTTTGACTCCATCACCTCATAGTGAAGGTTATTTGAAGGTAAAATCGACAACATTCTTGTAAAACAAACCAAACATCATGCCTATTAATTTTTCTTACTATACCTTACACGTTTCTCATCAAATGATCGGTGCAAAGGTTTCCTTTTACGTTTTTTCCCAGTAGTTTTACAATCTCTTTTCAACATCCAGCAGTAGTCGGCCAGCATACTAGCATCCCATCTACCTTGATAACGCTTCTCCATTACTTTAATGTCTTGGTGAAAACGCTCTCCCTGTTCTTCGCTATAATCGACACAGTTTTCAGGAAAACTATCCAAGTGATTCTGCAGAAAATGTAGTTTGTAATTCATTAGGCAACCCATATTCCCATAGCTCTCAACCATTTTAGATACAATTACTTTGTAATTTGGGCTTCTGCGATTACCCAAAAAGTTTTCAGTAACTTTCTTAAAGCTAAGCCATGCAGCTTTCTCAATGTTTGTCATGGAACTAATGAACTGGTCATCAGCCATCATTTTTCTAATTTCAGAACCGTCAAAAATACCTTCCTTCAATTTTGCATCTGATTTACTTGGAAATTTACTTTCCAAGTATTTGAAGCACTGGCTATCTTTATCTAAAGCTTTAACGAATTGTTTCATCACACCAAGTTTTATGTGTAATGGAGGAATGAGAACTCTTTTCGGATCAACCAATGGAGTAGCTATAACGTTACTCTTTCCGACTTCGAGAGATTTTCTTTCAGGCCATTTATGATTTGTATAGTGCTTTGCACGGTCTCTACTATCCCATAAGCACAAGAAACATGGCGTCTTTGTAAATCCAGACTGCTGTCCTAACAATATTCCAGAAACTTTCAAATCACCACATATCCGCCATTTATGCTTATCATACTGAATATTTTGTATTATAATTTTGAGATTATCGTATGTTTCCTTCATTGTAGTGGAGTGCGCTATAGGAACTGAGGCATAGTGGTTGCTATTGTGTAGTAATACGGCTTTTAAACTTCTTTTTGATGAATCTATGAACAATCTCCATTCTTCGTCTTTATACACATTAGGTTTAATTTCATTCATTAAACCTTTTACGTCTTTACAATATACTATTTTATCACCTTTATGATTCATTTCTTCAAAGTATGGTTCGAACCTTTTGCTTCTTGTTCTGTAAAAAGATACTTTAGTAGATTTTGCCAACTGATTCATGCCTTTTAAAGCTGAAGCTAAATGTTCTGCTCCATCTTTAGATAAGTTAAGCTCTCTAACTAGGTCGTTTAGTTTATCTTGAGTCCATAACTTTACGCTTTTGTCTTTTTGGCCCGCTGGAAGGAAAATATCGTCATCGTCATCATCATCATCATCTGCAGTTTTTTCATTACTATCACTTTCATAGGACTCGCTACATTGAGTAAAGGTAATTTCAAGGTAAAATGTACTAGATTCATGCAAAACAAACCTAAACCACGGTATCTGCGAATTTTAGTACAATATTGATTAATTTCATTTTAATACAAGGCTACTTTGAAGAACAAAATATCATATTTAATTTGCTCTTATTTGTGAGATCGTACATTATACAACTTCAAATTGCATAAGAGTGTTCTGTGATATACGTGAAGAATTGTGTAGAAAGTAAGCATGCATTTTCTAATTGTACAAATGTACGGTTAAATGAATAAGAAAAAATTAAACATGAATTTTTTTCGTCAACGTAGCCTTCACCTGCTTCCTCGACAAAAACTGTGACGGTGACACTGCCCCAAACGGGGATGTGTGGAATGATCCGCTCATAAGTTTGTCGGGGTAACGATGCCAGTGGAAGCGCACTGCCTCGCAGGGGGACGTTAGGGTGTGAGGATGAAGCTGTAGTGTGTCCGACGACGAGTTGACACTGTCCTCGTCAAAGTCGGAAAGCTCTTATACTTAGCCCCGGAGAGGTATAAGAGTTATCACCTCCGGGACAGTGGACTCACCTGCGATCGGACCAGGATCCCTAACGTGCGGGGTTATACTGAAAATTATGGAAAATTTACCTTCTACATCTCAAGGGCATATTTGCACAAAAAATTCTAATTTGTTTTGTTTTGTCTGCGGAGTATTCACTCCGCAAAAATCTCGAAGACATTTCAATGAGAATCTCAGAAAAATTCACAAAACTTGCTTCAAATTAGAAACTGATGTAGTTATAGAAAAGTGGACTCCATGTAGTATCTGCGAACAATGTCGTCAAATGCTTTGTAAGTGGAATAAAACAAAAGAAGATGACAAAGTTAAATTTAATAGCCCGATGGAATGGTATCAACCAGATAGAAGAGAGGATTGTTACTTCTGTTATACCGAAATTATTGGAATTAATAGTAAAATTAAAGCAACAGTGAATTATGCTGATGTTATTTCTGTAAAAAGACCTATCGAAAAATCGGAAAGCGATAAAGAGCTCGATCTTCTTGAGAGGCTATCTATTGAATCAGATACCAACGATGAAAAAAATGATGAAGAAGATAACGAAGTCAGTGGCGGCATTGATGGGGTGGAATTGATAATAATGACTTAAAAGATGAATCGTATGAAAGCTATAGTGATGAAGAAATTAAAAATGATGATGATGATGATGATGACGATATTTTCCTTCCAGCGGGCCAAAAAGACAAAAGCATAAAGTTATGGACTCAAGATAAACTAAACGACCTAGTTAGAGAGCTTAACTTATCTAAAGATGGAGCAGAACATTTAGCTTCAGCTTTAAAAGGCATGAATCAGTTGGCAAAATCTACTAAAGTATCTTTTTACAGAACAAGAAGCAAAAGTTTCGAACCATACTTTGAAGAAATGAATCATAATGGTGATAAAATAGTATATTGTAAAGACGTAAAAGGTTTAATGAATGAAATTAAACCTAATGTGTATAAAGACGAAGAATGGAGATTGTTCATAGATTCATCAAAAAGAAGTTTAAAAGCCGTATTACTACACAATAGCAACCACTATGCCTCAGTTCCTATAGCGCACTCCACTACAATGAAGGAAACATACGATAATCTCAAAATTATAATACAAAATATTCAGTATGATAAGCATAAATGGCGGATATGTGGTGATTTGAAAGTTTCTGGAATATTGTTAGGACAGCAGTCTGGATTTACAAAGACGCCATGTTTCTTGTGCTTATGGGATAGTAGAGATCGTGCAAAGCACTATACAAATCATAAATGGCCTGAAAGAAAATCTCTCGAAGTCGGAAAGAGTAACGTTATAGCTACTCCATTGGTTGATCCGAAAAGAGTTCTCATTCCTCCATTACACATAAAACTTGGTGTGATGAAACAATTCGTTAAAGCTTTAGATAAAGATAGCCAGTGCTTCAAATACTTGGAAAGTAAATTTCCAAGTAAATCAGATGCAAAATTGAAGGAAGGTATTTTTGACGGTCCTGAAATTAGAAAAATGATGGCTGATGACCAGTTCATTAGTTCCATGACAAACATTGAGAAAGCTGCATGGCTTAGCTTTAAGAAAGTTACTGAAAACTTTTTGGGTAATCGCAGAAGCCCAAATTACAAAGTAATTGTATCTAAAATGGTTGAGAACTATGGGAATATGGGTTGCCTAATGAATTACAAACTACATTTTCTGCAGAATCACTTGGATAGTTTTCCTGAAAACTGTGTCGATTATAGCGAAGAACAGGGAGAGCGTTTTCACCAAGACATTAAAGTAATGGAGAAGCGTTATCAAGGTAGATGGGATGCTAGTATGCTGGCCGACTACTGCTGGATGTTGAAAAGAGATTGTAAAACTACTGGGAAAAAACGTAAAAGGAAACCTTTGCACCGATCATTTGATGAGAAACGTGTAAGGTATAGTAAGAAAAAATAAATAGGCATGAAGTTTGGTTTGTTTTACAAGAATGTTGTCGATTTTACCTTCAAATAACCTTCACTATGAGGTGATGGAGTCAAACGGACCACGGATTCGGATACGGCGACCCCAAAAACATATATGTATACTGTTAAACCTTGGTTGCCGTTAATTTTGGAAATTTGACTTTGATCTGACCTTGACCCTGAGGTGATGGGGTCGAATGGACCACGGATTCGGAATCAGCGACCTCAAAAACATATATGCATACTGTTAAACCTTGGTTGCCGTTAATTTTGTAAATTTGACCTTTACCTGACTTTGACCCTGAGGTGATGGGGTCAAATGGACCACGGATTCGGAATCAGCGACCTCAAAAACCTATATGTATACTGTTAAACCTTGGTTGCCGTTAATTTTGTAAATTTGACCTTGACCTGACCTTGACCCTGAGGTGATGGGATCAAATGGACCACAGATTCGGAATCAGCGACCTCAAAAACATAAGGTATATATGGTCTGGTCCGTGGGTTTTGACTTTTTTTTTGTGTGGCTGTGTTATTTATTAGGTCCAAAATTTATTATCAGAACAGATCATTCTGCTTTAAGTTGGTTATTTATATTTAAAAAACTTGATGGTCAATTAGCTGGATAGATTGAAAGAATAGGTAAATATAATTATGAGATTATACATAGAAAAGGAAATTCTCACAAAAATGATGATAGTTTATCTCGTCGTCCATGTGAAAATTCTTCTTGTAAATATTGTCTTAAAATAGGAGACAAATATAATGAAAATAAAGATATTGTTAAAAATATGGTCGGTCGAATCATTTTTACAGAAAAATCAAGTAAAGATTGGTTGAAAGATCAATTGGAAGATAAAACTATCAGTTTTATTTAAATAAAAAAGAAAGAAGGAATTAAACCTAATTATCAAGAAATTTCTTGTAAAGATTCCAAATTAAAAACTTACTGTTTACAATGGGACTCTTAAATGATTAAAGATAATGTTCTTTTTCGAGAATGCTTATCTCCAAATTTAAAATCAACTACTTTACAAATTGTGGTACCACAAAATAAAATCACTGAAATTTCAAAAAAAGCATATGATTCATCAACAGGAGGTCATTTTGGAGTAAATAAGACATTGGATAAAATACGTAAAAGGTTTTATTGGGCAACTTGTAAAAATGACATAGAAAATTGGTGTAAATCTTATATGATTTGTATTGCTCGGAAAGGTCCTTCTGATAAAGGACATAATAAAATGTAAATTTTTAATTTAGGAGAACCTTTTGAAAGACTTCAAATGGATACTCTTGGACAATTTCCTAAATCTTCATTAGGAAATAAATACCTTTTAGTAATTACAGATACATTCACTAAATGGATTGAAGTTTTTCCAATTTCAAATATGAGAGCTCCTACTATAGCAGAAATATTAGTTAGTCAGATTATTTCTAGATATAAAGTTCCTTTAAGTATTCATACAGATCAAGGTAAAAATTTCGATTCAAAACTGATAAAAGAAATAGGTAATTTGTTAAGATTTCACAAGACGAGAACGACACCATTACATCCACAATCAAACGGTCAGGTTGAACGACAACACCAAAACATACTTAATTACTTATCCAAATACATCACACAAAATCAAAAAGATTGGGACAAATGAATCTCATTTTATTTATTAGCTTACAGGTCCTCTACACATTCTACAACTGGGGCAACTCCTGCTGAGATGCTTACTGGTACCAACTTACGACTTCCATTGGATTTAATAAGGGTCCACAAAAACCAAAAGAAGTCTAATTTAATTCCAATTATGTTCAACAACTCAAACTTAAAATTAACGAAATCCATCACCAAGCACGACAACATTTATTAATAACATCAAATAAGACTAAAAATTATTATGATCACAAGGCTCGACAAGTTACTTTCCCTGAAGGTCAAAAAGTTTGGTTTTAAAATCCACAAAGAAGAAAAGGAATATCACCAAAACTACAAAGTAACTTGGAAGGCCCTTATACTATACTCAAGAAAATCAATGACGTTGTGTTCTGTATAAAAAAATCAAACACAAAAATAAAATTGTACATATTGATCGACTGGAAACTTTTCATGAACGCTCGACTTAACTGTTCTGCTCATGGTTCTTTTGAACTGTGGTTTTTCCCATGAGCGGGAAGGTGAATGCCAGAACCGGAATATGAGATAAGGTTCCACAGTGAAAAAAAATAATTCTTCCCACTCATATTCACTAAGATTTCCATTAAAACATTGTTCCTCGAAGGTGCTGTTGGAAGAAAGGAATTTGAGTTTATTTTGTGTACTCTTGTGACAATTGGGAGTCATTCTTGTATTGGACAAGAATCCTGGAGTTGACTGTAACAAGAATGTAAGATGAAATTATTATTTATGCTTGGTGCATAGATTTCATGCTTGGTGCATAGATTTTATGCTTGGTGCATAGATTTTATGCTTGGTGCATGATTATTTATTTAAGGTGAAATATTACTGGTCCTTTTATTGTCGGGACGACAATTTAAAAGAGAGGGGAGCAATGTTATAATACAGAAACTGTTGAATGATAGAAGCTGCTAAAAAGAAAAGTTGAAGATCATGTTTATGATATATATATATATATATATATATATATATATATATATATATATATATATATATGATGTTCATGTAAATAAGTTAGTCTCTTATGATCATCAGATGATTTGAGTATGTTATAACCAATAAAGAATACTGTTATTTTGTAAAAGTGTAGGTTATTGTGTTAAAGTATTTCTAAGCTTAATTAATAATTTAGACGTAACAATATTTATAATATCAGGTCATTTTAGACAAACATTACCAATAATAAAACATGGAAATAGAACGCAAGCAAGAGAAAATTGTGTCAAAAAAGTTATTTATGCAAATATTTTTAATGTATGTATTTAAAAGAGAATAAACTTTTATCGGAACCAGATATTATATTTGAAAATTGGTTATTAAATGTGCAGAAGATATAAATACCGAAAGTTTAGACGCAATTTTGCCAGCAGAGTTTTTAAATTCTTTGACATCAAATTACCTCTACATTAATTATAATTAAAAATGGAGCTATAGTAATGCTTTTAAGGAATTTTAATTTGAATAAAGGACTTTGTAACGGAACACGATTAGTAATAACAAAATTAAAAGAAATTTACTATTATTGTACAAATATTAACAGGAAGTGCAAAAGGGAGCACTTTATCTTTACTACGTATGACCTTATCAGCAAATGATGAACTGCCATTCTAGATGATCAGAAAACAATTTCCTGTAAAACTTGCTTATTCAATGACTATTAATAAGTTGCAAGAACAATTATTTAAAAAAGTAGGAGTGTATTCACCAACACCAATTTTCAGTCATGGTCAGTTATACATGGCACTTTCAAGAACAACTAATAAAAAGGAATTGAAAATATTACTATCAGAAAAATCAAGAAAAGTCAAAGATGAAATATTCTACACTAAAAACATTATTTACAAAGATATAATATATACGACAAAACAAAAATTGAATATAATAAACACAAAAATAGAATCGAACATGTTCGAAACTCTAACATAACATTAAATATAAAAAAATTAAAATTTATGAAGTAGAGTTTAGCGCTGTGTGGTTAAAGATCACGGCTGCTATTGTTAGTTCTGTACCATTAAAAAAACGCGATTGTTTTTTTAAATGCTGTGTTGTTAAAAAAATATAGTTACTATTGTAAGTGCTCTAATAGGAAAAGACGCTAAAACTTCTGTAAGCGCTGGGTAATTAGAACTTTACGACAGTGTATGTATATGTGTGCGTGTTTGTGTGCATCTGTATGTGTGTATGTGTATGTGTGTATATGTAGGTGTGTATGTTTATGTGTGTATAAGTACGTGTGTATTTGTATGTGTGTATATGTATGTGTGTATTTGTATGTGAATGTTCGTATTTGTGTATTCGTATGTGCTTAAGCGTATGTGTGTATGTGTATGTGTATGTAGGTATGTGTATGTGTGTATGTACATGTATGTATGTGCATGTGTGTATGTACATGTATGTGCATGTGTGTATGTACATGTATGTATGAGCATGTGCGTATGTGTATGTGTATGTGTGTATTTGTATGTGCGTATTTGTATGTGTGTATGTGTGTATGTGTATGTGCATGTGTATGAGTGTGTGTATGTGTGTGTATGTGTATGTATATGTGCATGTGTGTATGTGTATGTGCATGTGTATGTGTGTATGTGTATGTGTACATGTGTATGTGTGTACTTGTATGTATATGTGTGCATTTGTATGTGTGTATGTGTATGTGTGTATATGTGTATGTGTATCTGCATGTGTGTATGTGTATATGTATTTGTGTATTCGTATGTGTGAATGCGTATGTGTGTATGCGTATGTGTCTATACCAAATGGTCTATACTAAAAACATTGTTCACGAAAAAATATTATAAAATCAAAATACAAAAATTAAATATAACGAATAAGAAAATAAAATCAAACACATTCGAAACTCCAATATAACATTAAATATAATGAATTAAAAATTATAAAGTAGAGTTTAGCGCTGTGCGTTAAAAAAACACGGCTGTTATTGTTAGTTCTGTGTCATTGAAAAAACGCGATTTTTTTTTTAAATGTTGTGTATTTGAGAAAAACATTGCTGCTATTGTAAATGCTGCGTAGTTAAAAAATACGACAACTATTGTAAGGGCTCTGTGGTAACAAATTTGCGGCTGCTATTTTAAGCGCTATATGGTTAAGAAAACGCGGCTGTTAATGTAAGTGCTGTGTAATTGAAAATTCACGATTGCTATTTTGAGCGCTGTGTGGTTAAAAAAACGTGGCTGCTATTGGAAGCGCTGTGTAATTAAGAATTCACAGTTGCTATTTTGAGCGTTGTGTAGTTACAAATTCGCGGCTGCTGTTTTGAGCGCTGTGTGGTTAAAAATTCGCGGCTACTATTGTAAGCGCTGTGTAATTTAGTATTTACGGTTGCTATTTTAAACGCTGTGCAGTTAAAGGAACTTGACCGCCAATGTGAGCATGGTGTTATTGATAGAACGCGACTTTTATTGTAAACGTTGTATAATAAAAATAACACGACTGCTATTGTAAGCGCTGGATAATTAAAGGAACGCGAATATTAATATTAGTGCTAAGCAAAAATAAAACTGGAATAAATATCAAAAGTAACTTTTAAAGCAGGACGGAGACGTAGCAACGAAGTCGGAGAGATAGAGATGGAGAGACGGGAAGGAAATATGGAGACGGAGAGACGGAGATGAAGTGACGGATATTGTGTATGTGTGCATGTGTATATAAGTAAGCGTATGTGTACGTGAATATGTGTGTATGTGTGTATGTGTATGTATGTATGTGACAATAATGCAAAAGATATTTACTTGAGAAAGAAAAAACTCCCAATTTTTCAATTTAATATAATAGTGGAGATTTTTTTTTTTTAAATTTTTTGAAACTGCAGTCAAGCTAATTTTAATTACATGCTATAAAAGTTTTTAAATTATGCCGTAAATAATTATGTAGTTTCTTGAGTATAGACTTTTCTAGGTTCAATTGTTGTCGATCAATATCGTGACGGTATTTTTCTACGTAAAAGCTATATCGTTTATTAAAAAGTGGATTTTTGTTTCTTATATCTAATAAATAAAAGATTATTAGTCTGTGTTAAAAATGATTATTCATCTCGTACAACAATCAATTCGTTGCCTCTAGGCACCAACAATAAATTCATTGAAATAGTAATTTTTAGCGCAAAAGCATACTCGTATATCAATGAACAACAATCAAGTCAACATTCCGCTAAAAAGTAAAGTTCATGCAAATCAAATGCAAATAAATTATATAAATGTAAATAAGATAAATATTAAGACAAATGTTAATGTAAAAGATATGCATATCACTATATTTATATTAGTTAAATTAATTAAGAGAGAAAGCTGAATATTATCGATTAATCGTAATTCTTATCATATTAATAAAATATTAATGAAGATATTATTTTTTTATTATTGTAATGTAATATCAAGAGGCACGGTAGTGCCTCGACGGCGAGTTAAGGTACGAATACAAAAACGTCGTGGCGCTCTTCTTATGCTTTAAAATAGAGTTTCAAAAATTTTAAAACCGAATCCTATCAAAATGCATCGATATATACACATAAATACAATTAATAATATTTAAAGATTTTCATTATCATTAATTTGAAAAAAATTTGATTACAATCGGTTCACGCAATCACGAGAAAATGCAGTTTGAAATTTCGGAATGTCGTATTCCCGTTATTTTTTTTTTCTTCTTCGTCGTTTTCAGCCAGCATAAACTGCGCAATCGAAAATGCACAGTATCAACGAATATAGATAGATGCTTTATAATATATTTTAATGTTTATGGTGTGTGCGCATTGATATATATGTATATATATAAAATCATGACCAAAATGCGCTAAAGATGTTTATGTACTATTCCTAGAAGATATGGCCGTGCACACAGATAAAAAAAATTGATTAATGAATGAATTTTTTTGTTTTCATAAAATAATATTTTAAAATAAGAAAATTAACTTCTCTGTTTAGCATAAAAAAATCATCAAGATTTGTTTTCTTAATTAGATGTGTTTTTTATATCGCTATTATTACTTTTAAAAAAAGTATAATTTAGGCAAGTTTAGGTATTAAATAGTATAGTATTCTTTAAAACATTTTTTCTAAATATTTTATTTTATTATTCTATTTTATTTCATTATTATTTCTATATACATCATATTTTCATATTTTTATTCAGCTCTTGAAAGTAAATGAATTGTGGAATAATTATCATGATCATTAAATTTATACTTTTTATTTGATCTATCTATAATTTTTTTATTCAGAAAGTTTTGAAATCAATCAAGCAATCGTCGAATACTTCTGTATTCAATTCATTTTTTTAAATATAATATTAAATTCTATAATGCGGTTTTTTCCCTTGAGAGATAGAAGATATTGTTGATATACACATCTTCCCTCTCACTCTAAAACTTTCTTGACGTCTCTTTCTATCCCCTTTAAAACTGAAAGGAATGAAAATAATAGCTACTTTACTACGCATTTAAACGCCGCATGCACATGCACACCAGGACCACGCCATTAAAATCCAGGGTACTAATCCACCTGGTTGTTGGTCGTTTGTTCTCGGTACCAATGCTCAAACCTGTCAACTGGTAACATGTGAGACTGTGTATTTGAGGTTAGAATCAGCTGGGGACACTCACTGAAGCATACCAAGGTACACACACACACACATATTTGCACTCACTTTACTCACGAGTCACAAAGAGAGTCCCGAGCAGACGATTCTCACGATCAAACGTCTAGGAGGTGGCGAAGCGGCACCGATGGCACAGTATATATATATGAACACGTGCGTGCGCGATTGCATTGAAGCATGGCGCTAGTATATCATTGCTTGAATAATAAAGAGAGAGAGAGAGAGATAGAGTAATACGAATAAAGCATTGGAGGCAGGTAATGCAGATTGAATCCGTGCACATGATAAAAGATAAAACATTTATAAAAAAATTAATTATAATAGAAAGAGATAAAAGATTACTTGGTAGAAACACTGTAATTAGTCATATTATAGAAGGCGCTCGAACTAACGATATTCAAACGAAACATAAATAATAACTTCTGTTTGTTTGTTTTAAACATCTTTTCTTATATTTTTATAGAAGGCACTACTGTACAAATGATTAAATTAATATTGTGATTGCGCGAATTAATGGAGAGTAAAGAAAATCAGTAGAATGAAATTCAAATGAGTTAATATAACATGTAGTTAAAAATAAAATTGTTTGATAAAATTAAAACTTTGTAATAAGAAGTATGATTAGTTATTCATAGCTAAAATAACATAGAATTGTAATCAAATTAGGCGTAACTGATAAAGTGTAAAAATACTACACTAGTAAAGGAAATGAAATGTTAATTTGACTAGCAAGTAGTAAACTACACCAGAATCATTAGATTATATAATAAAAAGAAACTAATTTGATAGTAGATAGGATATAACAAGAGTAACAAAGAGAACAATAGAGAAGAAGAAGCAACTGATGCTCAGAGTTCGCTTCCTTCTTCTTCGTGCCTCATTGTCGTTCGAGTTATAGTATTGTACGGTCATCCTTTTTTTCTTTTTGCTATACTTATATATTATTAAGCTCATTAAATTTGTTTTATCTTCTTTAAGAGGAGGTCGAGTATATCTTTCCTTTTCTAATCAAAGAATTGATTTTTTCACAAAAATTAATGATTGTAACAAAAAATAAGAAGAAAGCCCCATCTCGTATAATGAAAAGCAAGATTCTCTTTTATGACAAAAAATTATTTTTATCGCTTCGTTTTTAAGAAAACCTTGAAAAACTGATTTGTCTATCCTAACCTCTATTTTTTAAGTTTTTCAAGGTTTTCTTCAGAACGAATCGATAAAAATAATTTTTCTCCATCAAAGAAAATCTTGCTTTTTATGATACGAGATGGGGCTTTCTTCTTATTTTTTGCTACAATCATTAGTTTTTGCAAAAAAATTAATTCTTTGATTAGAAAAAGACAGAGATATACGACCTGCTCTTAAATTTGTTAAACTATTATCTTTAGTTATTGGACTTAAAAGTTGGATTTTTGTTATTAAATTTTATTTGTTTATTGATTATTGTTGACTTATAAATTCTTTCTCACGAGAATTTCCTTCCTTTTTCACGTGTGCCATCACCGCCTAGTTGATAGCCATTTTCCTGAGGATGTTTTAGTATTTGTCGGCCATTTTTGAATGGACCGTTACACTTCTTCTGTAGAATAACTATTTTTTTTATTTTTAATATGGAAATGGATTTGGCTGAAGTACACAATAGCGAAACAACATAAGGTATAATTTAATTAAATAAATAAGTTTTTTTTGTGTTGGTGAAAATTTAAACAAACAAATTAAGATAAAACCTCTCTCTCTCGCAAAAAGAAACAAAAAATTATAGTGATTTATTATTAATTTAAAAAGAAAAGAAAATTAGCGGAAATGTAACAATAATAGAATTTTTTTTCTGTGTGAAAAGTGAACAAAAGAGGAGTGTATAGCGAAGAATCACGGCTGACTATAATAATAGCCACGTGGTTACTTAACCTCCGAATTAAAGAAAAATTGTGTTAATTTGAAGCGTATTATATATTGATGAGTAGTGTTTAATATTTCTTTATTTTTATTAAAAAGTGAAAAGAAAAGTGAAAAGTTAATAGTGGTTTATTTCCTTGTGTTATTCTTTACTATATGACCAAACCTTAAACCTATTAATATTAAACATCAAAGTTAATTACGGGATTTTCTTTTATTTAAATATTTAAAGAAAAATATTCTTATTGATAATAGAAAAAAAATATATATATATAAATCTCTCTTGGTATAAAGTTACATATTAAAATTCAGAGGTGAAATAGAGGTGAGATTCAGTGAGGTTATATGAGAAAACCCAATACTAGCGCCAAAAATTAGGCTCTGACCCCATTTAATTTCTAAAATTGCTAATTCATTCCCGATTTATTGTTAAGATTCTAGAGTCATTAAAAAGTTTACTGGTGTAGATTCTAACTTACTAGGAGAGTGACACACCTCCGAATCACGGATTTTGCTCAAACTGCGGGATAAGTTTTCAGATGATAAAATATGAAAAAAGCTAAAGTTATAGTCATAAATACTCAATATTTCCCTAGTTACAGGTAATTAAAGAAAATCACTATAAAAGTTACTAGATTTTTAAACGCATATAGTTCTTTAGCGTCGATAGCTACAAGCTTGAAACTTCTTTTAAATTAAAGCTAAGCTCAAATCCTTTCGAATTAGTAGTTATAGCATGTAAAAATATTATTTTTTCCTAAAGTTATAGCGTAATAAAGATTGGACCTAATTTTAGCTTTTATTATTAATTAATATTTTTAAATAAAAATTCAGGTCCAATCTTAATTACGCTATAACTTTGAGAAAAAATAATATTTTTACATGCTATAACTACTATTTCGAAAGGATTTAAACTCAGCTTTAATTTAAAAAAAGGTTTAAGTTTCTAGCTATCAATGCTAAAGAACTATATGCGTTTAAAAATCTAGTAACTTTTTTAGTGATTTTTTTCAATCGCTTGTAACTAGGGAAATATTGAGTGTTTATGACTATAACTTTAGCTTTTTTCATATTTTATCATTTAAAAACTTATCCCGAAGTTTGAGCAAAATCCGTGATCCGGAGGTGTGACACTCTTCCAGTTGGTGAAAGATTAATAATTAATAGTTTATTTGCAAAATTCTTTGAAACTGTTTTTCTCGTGTAACTTTTTTTTGATTTATAATTCCCTTCTGTTAAATTTGTTGAGATAATAAAGTACTAAAGTTAAATATTTGAAATACCTAATTACTTTAAAAATAAAAATCGTAGTATTTGAATTTCTGAATATATATAGAGAGTATATATTAAATTACTAAAAAGTATATAACCTCACTTCCACAAAACACCTATTGAAGGTCATAGAGAGAAAGAATAAAAGGACATTCGACACTAGTGCCACCAACAGGAAGATTGCGTAATCTGGGATATGCACTGCTGTTCGAGCCCCACCCTTACATAACCTAAAATATATATTAAGTAAATATATATTAGTATTAAATATATATAGTTTTTCTTTCTTTAACCCTTTCAGTCATGCGATTCAATTCACTTTTTTCGTATGTATTTGTTTATAATAATAATTAATAGTTATAAATGTATAAAATATCATGAGCATTATAAATAGTAAGGCTATGTGTATCTGAAAATACAAAAAATCCAAGAATCAAGCATGATATTGCAAAAATATTGAGGTAAAAAAAAAGAAAATTAGGTAGCCGATATATCGGCTCCTGTGACTGTGAGGGTTAATTTAACATATAATTGTACAAAGAATTTGCTTCATACAGAAATTTACGTGTGGCTTGATTTTAAATTTTTTTAATAAAGTTATTTAAAGTTTGCTTGAAGTGATTCTCTTCTTGAAGTGGTCTTATGATTGGTTAGTATATTAAAGGTAGAGTATTTAATTCCTTTATGATATCATTATCATTATTTTTTTAGGCTGGAGAATCTCAGGATTTGGGAGTTATAAACCAACTATTATTTCTTATTTAATTATATACATTTATAACTTCCCAAATAAAACCCACCCTTACACGTCATAAAAATATCATTACACTATCTTTTTATTTTCGAATATAATACAATTTCTTTAAAGCTTTCGAATATTAATTTATTATGTCTGTTATTTTTTGTTTTATGTTATTATTCAAACTGATGAATACTATTTTATTATTTAATTATTACTTTTAAAAAAGTATATTTTAGGCGAGTTTAGGTATTAAATAATATAGTATAGAATTTTTTTGAACATTTTTTTTAAATATTCCTTTTTTTTTTACTACATACATCTTTGTTAAATGATATACTGAAAGTTTAATTTTCTTTATGTAGGTGGCGTTGTTTTCGTTAGTATATATAATGAAGCGAGCGAGAACGCGTCAGAAAGATGATTTGTGAGCGTAAGCGATTAGTTTACATGTTTTGTATAAGTGCGACAAAGGATAATAAACGAATTTTGCATTATTATAAAACGTTGTATAATTTAATCTGAGTTTTATTTCTACAACCCTGCAAAACTTGGAACTAATTAATTAGTTTTTACTTTTTGAAATTAAAACGTGGCGACCAGTGACAGGACTGTAGTGATAAATATTAAACTTTTGTACAACGTTGTGTTTCGTTTTCTTTCAAGATCCATGTCGCAAAACTTGAAAGAAGAGTGCATCGCTCTGCCTTTAGTAAAGCTTTACATAATTATAACGCTTTATTATTTGATAAAAATGCAGATCAAAAAGCACGGCTTGTAGCACTGCAATTATTAGAAACAAAAATGACAGAATTGGAGACTGCTGCAACGTCAGTTGAAAGAACATTCAAAAATATAACTTTTATTGGTCAATATAAAATAGCGTTAAAATTAAAATTTATTGATTTAAATTTTTGAAAATAATCATAATTATTTTTTAGATTTAACATCAGTAATATATTACAATGTTAACGTTTAAATAATTTTTTGGACAATTTTGAAGTAATTACTTTCTGTTCGAATACAAATACCTTCATAAATATATACGATCAAATATATATTTGTGTAAAGTGATTGTCAACAATTAATTTAATTATTATTTTATATATTAAATCAGAATAGTTTTGTTTATTTTGATCCAGACATTTTAAAAATACATCATCCATTGTGATTAAGAGAAGGTCGGATATATCTGTCCTTTTCTAATCAAAGAATTAATTTTTCTACAAAAATTAATAATTGTAGCAAAAAATAAGAAGAAAGCCCCATCTCGTATAATAAAAAGCTAGATTTTCTCTTATAAGGAAAAATTATTTTTATCGATTCGTTTTTAAGAAAACCTTGAAGAACTGAATTGTCCATCCTAACCTATATTTTTTGTTTTGCAAGGTTTTCTTCTAAACAAATCGATAAAAATAATTTTTCCTTATCAAAGAAAATATAGCTTTTTATGATACAAGATGGGGCAATCTCCTTATTTTTTGCTACAATTATTAGTTTTTTGCAAAAAAATAAATTCTCTGATTAAAAAAGGATAGAAATATACGACCTGCTCTTAATTACCATTTTCACATAGTTCAGTTTATTAATATTACGTTTCAACATTATAATATTAAACAAAATTAAATTATAATTAGAGTGTGAGTTTGTCATTGGTGCGCGCGCGCGCGCGTGTGTGTGTGTGCATGTATGTGTGTTTGTGAATGTTGGTGTTAGTGAACGATCATGTTGTATGTAGGTGTGTTATGCGTGTAGTATTTTGTCAGTTAATATGCATATTAATTGGTGTACGTGCATGTTATGGTGTTTTTGTGTATCGGTATGAAGAGTATAGCCGAATAACCATGTAAAAATGGCCTTAACTCGGATTTTCCTGAAATTTTGCTTATTTTTTTGTCTTGTCAAAAAACTAGAATCCTGAAAGTTTTAGATCCCTATGGTCAAAATTGGCTTCATAACCTCAAAAAACGTGTATTTCGGTTTTTTTGCTATAATTGGGTGAATTCTTAATGGGTCTTCAAAATTCAGAATCGAGGTAAAAGAGGACGATAAAATGCATATATTTAGTGACTATATAAAACCTTACGAGTCTCAAACATAACCTAAAAATAAATTTGAAAATTTCAAAATGGCCTGTACATTAACGGTATAAATGCATACTTATTATTGACTTTTAGAAACTTTACTTTTCATAAAATCTAGCATTCATATTTTTTGCAGATTTTTGTAGGAATGGTGAAAAGTACCTGAAATATGAAAAAACTTAAAAATTTTATAGATTTATAGCATTTTATTGGCTCTATTGCATTCTGATCATGAAAATAACACCAAATACACGTTCAGCGACCGAAAAAATCTCCTAAATATCGATATTCAGTAGGATTTATATCATATGTATCCATAAAATACGAGAATAAGGTTTAAAAAAATCGTTTTCTGACCAAAAAGACATTTTGCGAAAGATTTATTAATAATTATAAATCTTTCATTGAAAATTTTTTAAACATCTATCAAATCTTTCATCAAATGTTACAAGATACGTTTTAGAAATATTTCATGTAAGATTTATAAATAATTGTAAACAATCCATGAAACATTTAAAATATTTCAGAAATTTGTAAAATAATATTTTAAGAAATATTTTAGAAATATTTAGAGAATATTTCGTGAAATATTTCATAAATCTTCCAAGAAACCTGTATGAATATACAGTCAACTACCTCGATATGACCGCTCTTTTAATGGCCATACCCCTCCGTCAATGCTCGAAGCTGATCCCTTTAATATCTACTAACTTTTGAGCCCTGGAATTCATATCCGACCTTTTCTATATGGTCACGAGTTTCTTAAACTTTTATTGATGGGAAAAACATGTATTTGAAGACAAGAATATAAACGTAGGCTGCATCTAAAGCCAAAAAATGTAGTGCGCCCCTTGGCCATAATCAGAGTGTAAGAAACTATTTCTCAATTCGAATAAAACGGTCATTGGTGGGGGTATGTCGATACTTAGCATTTTATCTCCCTGTGTCGGCCTGGTAGGCCATATCGAGGTAATTGACTTTAGTCACGATATAGTCTTAGAAATATTTTATTATCATTTCTGAAAGATTTCCTGAATATATTATGTAATATTTCAAATTAATCTTTCGGAATGATGTATGAAATATTTAGGAAATATTTCATGCTATGTGGGAGATATCTTCAAGTAAATTTAATGGTATGAAAAATAATTCTTAAATTTGATTTTTAATTTTGTCTATATTTAAAAACATATTTTTAATCATAAAAAATTACAATATTTTAAATTAATAAAGTATAAGTTATTCTTTTTATATTTCTTTCAATCTTCATCACTATCTTCATTAATTATAGGGATTGTATTTTCCACATGAAATAAATTATTTAATGCTGTTGCAGAGATAGTGTAGATGGAACACTCCATCATAGAACGGCACATGTTCGGCACGGCATAGAACAGCACGACCCCTTGGAAAGTTCCGTCATCTGGATTCTCCCTAAGACGGGCAGGGCAGGAGTGTCTTGAAAGAGCCACCAAAATTATTATTCAATAATTATTTTTAATATTAAAAACTGAATTTAACTGAATTACAAAGGAAAATAATGAATAACAAATAGAAAGCGAATAAAAAATTAGTAATTTAAAAATGAACAATTTTTTTAATAATTAAATTATGTTTTAAGTTTAATAAAGATGATATTTTTTTTATCAACTAAAATAGCAAACTTATTTATTTTCAGTTTCAGATTGCCTAAGTGTGCGTATTTTTGTAAATTAATGTTACGTTCTTGTATTATGTAATCATTGTCTTTATTTTTTAATTCGAACAGTTAATACCGTAAAGAACGGGATTCTTATCAGGGCATGATTTCTTTTATATAATCGGAAACTACATCTTCTACGGTAACACTAACAAATATAAACTACAGAGCTGTCCCGCACAGCATGAAATGTTTTGAAATATGTCAAAAATATTTCAAACGTTTTATACTGTGTGGGGCTTACCTGCTTGCTTGTACTTCAACACAAGCTCGGCTCGCTAATGTATCTTTAAAATAGTAAAATATTTCAGTAATATTACATTACTATTTGATGTTAATTACTTTCAAATCATGTTGTTGCACAATATGAAATATTTTTGCTGGCTAGGCGCATTATTTGGCGATATTTTGGTGGTGCTCGACGAAACATCGCACTGAACAATATAAACAATCTCAGTAAGTAGCTCTTAGAATCCATCAATATGTTTTTGAGGTTATTTCAAAGAAATCATGCAAAGGATTGTCCCGAATACGTCAGAAAAATGATAGTTGAGGTCATTTTTAGTCACTATATGCATTTTTGAGGTTAATTTCATATCTTTTGGCCAAAAATTGTAGTAAATATAATTAAAAATCAGTACCAAGGAAGCTATTGGTTAGTGAATAAATTTTTAAGGTTACTTTGAAGATGACGTGGTGAAATTATAGTTTAAAAGGAGATCACGTATCTCTATCCTTTTCTAATCAAAGAATTGAGTTATTTACAGAAACCAATAACTTAAGCAAAAAATGAATAGAAAGCCGCATCTCGTAATAAAAAAAGCAATATTTTCTTTGGTAAGAAAGAATTAATTTTATTGCTTTGTTTTCAAGAAAACCTTAAAAAACTTAAATCATAGAGGTTAGGGTAGACAATTTGGTTTTTCAAGATTTTCTTGAGAACGAAGCAATAAAATTAATTTTTTCTTATCAAAGAAAATATTGCTTTTTTTGATACAAGATGCGGCTTTCTCTTCATTTTTCGATAAAGTTATTAGTTTTTGTAAAAAAATTATTTCTTTGATTAGAAAGGGACAGAGATACGTGACCTCCTCTTAAGATGGTAATAAGGAGATAACAGGAGTCTTTCTGGTCAAAAAACGATTTTTTTAAACCTTATTCTCGTATTTTATGGATACATATGATATAAATCCTACTGAATATCGATATTTAGGAGATTTTTTCGGTCGCTGAACGTGTATTTGGTGTTATTTTCATGATCAGAATGCAATAGAGCCAATAAAATGCTATAAATCTATAAAATTTTTAAGTTTTTTCATATTTCAGGTACTTTTCACCATTCCTACAAAAATCTGCAAAAAATATGAATGCTAGATTTTATGAAAAGTAAAGTTTCTAAAAGTCAATAATAAGTATGCATTTATACCGTTAATGTACAGGCCATTTTGAAATTTTCAAATTTATTTTTAGGTTATGTTTGAGACTCGTAAGGTTTTATATAGTCACTAAATATATGCATTTTATCGTCCTCTTTTACCTCGATTCTGAATTTTGAAGATCCATTAAGAATTCACCCAATTATAGCAAAAAAACCGAAATACACGTTTTTTGAGGTTATGAAGCCAATTTTGACCATAGGGATCTAAAACTTTCAGGATTCTAGTTTTTTGACAAGACAAAAAAATAAGCAAAGTTTCAGGAAAATCCGAGTTAAAGCCATTTTTACATGGTTATTCGGCTATCTTTGTGTATTTCTGTATTTGTGCTGGGCGCGCATACGATCATTTATGTATAGTTGTGTGTGTGTGTGTGTGTGTAAGTTTAAGCGCATATGTGTATGTGTATGTTCGTGTCAGCTTAAAAGTAAGTCGTACTGTATTATTATCACGTATGTGTATGTTATTATGTATTGGCGTGTTTATAGGTATCCGTAAGTATGTGTTCATAGCAGTGAATAAGTTTATGTTTGTAAATTGCGTATAAGTTTTTGTGTGTGTATGCGCGCGCGTGTGTGTGTGTGTGTCTGTGTGTGTTGTTGTGCGTGGGTGTTCTTGCGATTGTGTGTGTGTGTGTGTGTATTTGTGCGCGTGTATATGTGTGTATTTGTGTATGTATATATTATGTAGGTGTGTGTGTATTCGTTTGTCTATGTATTATGTCAGCGTGTACGAGTGTATGCTATGTATGTGTGTGGTATGTGTATGTATGTACGTGTATGTGTGTGCGCATATTTCGGGTGTATGTGTATCAGTAAAAGTGTTCACGTCAGTTTAAAAGTGTGTCGCTTTGTATTCGTGCCACTGTGTATGTTTCTGTTTGCGTATACATCGTGTGTGTGTGTGTGTATTAGTGAAAGTTTTCAAGTCAGTTATAGGGTGTGTCATTTTGTATTCGTGTCACTGTGTATGTTTCTGTGTGCGTGTATGTGTATTAGTAAAAGTGTTCACGTCGGTTAAAAAGTGCGTGATTTTATATTTGTGCCACTGTGCATGTTTCTGTGTGTTAGTTGATTAAACTTTATCCATAAGTAAATATATTAATAAGGGCACTATATGTGGAGCGCCTGCATGATAGTGTACTCGAGAAAATGTTTGTGTAAGTTAAAAAGTGAGTCGTATTGTGTATTATTGTTACGAATGTGTATGTTTTTATGCGTATTGTGGGTTTGTCGGTGTCCGTAATTACATTTCAGTAAAGAAGTTTATGTTGGTGAATTGCATATAAATTGGTGTGTGTGTGTGTGCGTGTATGTGCATTTTTATGTGTATGTGCATGTGTGTGTGTGTGTGTTCAAGCGACGGCGTGTTAGTGTATCTATGTGTGAGTACATGTATTTTTTTATGTGTGTATGTATATGTATGTACGTTTATGTATGTGCTTGTGAATTTATGGTGTAGAAGTGTGTATTGATAAAGTGTTTATGTCAATTGAAAAGTGTCTCGTATAGTATTTATAGCTCTAGGTGTATGTTTTAGTGTGTGTAAGTGAGTTTGTCCATGTCAGTTAATATGTGTTTGTAGCAGAGTAAAAGTTCATGTTTGTTAAGTGCCTGTTTATAATATTATTTTTGAAGCCAATGGCAGGAAATTATGAATAAGAATCGCACGAAGCTAATGGTCCAACTGCCACGTATAAATAATCAATTCTTAGACTGTCTTTTGACTGAAAAGACAGTCTATGAATTGATTATTTATACCTGGCAGTTAGACCATTAGCTTCGAGAGATTCTTATGCCTGTTTATAAGTTAGTATGCAAGAGTGTTTATTTAGGTTTTGGTGGTAGCGTATATATTGGTATGTGTATGTGTTGATAAATATGTAAATTACGATAATTGTGTAAATTTTATCATGAGTCTTTTGTGTGTATGTGTGTCTGTGTATCAGTATATTTCTCTGTTCTTTAGTGAGATTTTCAATGTAATGGTCGGTGTGTGTATATTTATGTATGTATGTGTGTATTTTCATATATGTGTCTGTATGTGCACACAAGTTCATTCGAGTGTGTGTATGTGTGTGTGTGTGTGTGCGTGCGCGTGTGTGTGTGGGTGCGTGCGTGCGTGTGTATGTGTGTGCGTGCGCGTGTGTGTGTGTGTGTGTGTGTGGAATAAAAAAAATATTTTTAATTAATGGTTTTATTTCTGTTTTTCGAAACGCTCATAGTTCACTTGAATATTTTTTTTCCATATTCATACATTTACCTATAATTTTGCAGATCCTTATGGATGGGAATATACATTTAAAAAAAATGTAAAATAAATTTAAATGAGAACAATTATTATAAATTATAATTAAATACCAGTCTTTTAAGTGCTAACACAAAACAAAATTTCATTTTTAATAGAATATTTCATATTTTTACATACAATATGATTCGATAATAGAAAACTTATTTTATATACATATAGATAGTGTTATTTTATTAGTGATTAGCAAATGATTGTTAAATTTAGTACAACGAACAACATATTTATAATTTTAATTTTTAAAGTTGGAAAAAAAATTAAATATATATTTTATATTGAAATACTACTGTTAATGAAATTAGCAAATTTATATATATTAATATAATAGATGAAAATGCAACCGAGCGACGTTAAGAGCAAGGTAAATTTTGCTAGTTGTATTTATTTCCTAAAAGTTGAACCTACTTTCTTAATTTTTCTTTTAAACTTACTTTGATATCATCTTTTTCATTTCTTGATAAGTTGTTGTTGACATTTTTAATTTTTTTGTCTCAATTTTCTCCAAACTATTTGTTTGCGATCGTTTTAACATGTTTTACTTTACGCGTATTTGCGAATACTTAGACTTTAATACAAAGATGAAATGATTAGTATTATAAGTATCTAAATGTGTAATTCTTTCAAATAGGTTTAAAATGTATCCAAGCGGTCTCTCAAAAGCTTAAGTCAGTTACACGCTAAATAATAAGAAATCAATTGTATAAAGTGCATCAATTCCATACCTGTATACACCAAGGCCCAAATTATGAGTCGTGTCTTGAGTATTAATTATGACTAAAATCTTGAGTATCGTTACTTGAGTATTAACTATTACTTTAATTGAGTGCTACATGAAGAGGTTATCACAATTAGTTATGAAACAAAATCACACAGATAGGATACTCGTCGGTAAAGATGTAACACTCAATTAAAGTAACAGCTGTTACTCATGTAACTACACTCAAGTTTTGAGTCAAACTTAATGATCAAGACACGATTACGAATTGAATTTATAATTCCTTATTCACATCAACACATAACAGCTCTAATATCTTCTAGTTCTATTTTTTAAAGTAATTCTTTATAATTGAACGCTGAATCTTTAACTTTTTAAGGTTATTTCTGAGATTTATATGGTTCTTCAAAATTTTCTATATTTTTTTATACCAAATTTACTTAAAAAGATAAAGACAGACATTCAGACCAAACCTTCGAGCATATACTACTGGAGGAAGCCTCCGAATGGCAGAAAGCGTTACAAGGCGAAGAGAGGAAAAGCCTCTATTTTGGTACGTGCTGTCTCTCTCTCGCCTGATTTGATTGGCTGCTTCTGTTTCCCACTAAGAAAGTGAGAGAGAGACAGCACGTACCAAAATAGAAGCTTTTTCTCTCTTTGTCTTGTAACGTAGTTATTAGCTGGGAGGCTTCCTCCAGTAGTATATGCTCGAAGGACCAAACATACACTCCACCTAACAATTCAATTTTTTGGATATAAAAATCTATTGGGAAAATGTCTAAGCACCCGTAGATTGTAATCTTCAAAGTTGAATTCTTGAAATTTATATTTACTTTCATTTTACATTGCAAATTCTAATTGTGTAAAGAAATTGAACCGGGTGACGTTAGGAGCGAGGTATCGTATGCTAGTACATTATTCATACAAACTCACTACAATTAACTTACAACTAATTATATTTTATGTTATAGTTAGAAACTGTTGTAAAAAAATCTAACTTTTATCATATTTACATTATGCTTTTCGTTATTTTTACTTACATATTCTTGTATCAAAACGCTGCTTACATCTGTTCGCCTTAAAATATTTAAAATGAATTTCTCTCTACTTTTATCTTTTTCTATAAGATAAAAACCTGTTCACGATATCCGTATTGTCGTAATACCTTTCGTCAGGTACGTCATATTTGATATTATGTAACTCGTCATTAATATGCACTTCCTTATTCATTAATTCTTGTGCCTGATTATTTTCCTTTAGTGCATCACAATCCTCTGTGATTGCAGGTGGAGCTTCACCATGAACTTGTGCTTCTGTTATTACTGTATTTCCCTCATTTACTGCATGAGTATCATTTATTTGCTGATTGTTGTTTTCATTTTTTGCTTCATCGCTTCTACTTTGTTGCTCAACGGTACTATTTTGTACTTGATTCTCATCTGCTGCACTATTATCTTCTACTTCACTTGCTAACAAATACGTTGGTTTCAACCTTTTGATGTCCACCGTAATATCTTTATCTCCTTTCCTTATAACGTGATTCCGGCCATTATCGTGTCTCCAAATTACCTCATATGTACCTGTGTACGGTTGAACGAGAGGTCGTTTTGCTGCCTTAATTCTTTCTAACACATAAATGCAGTTGTGTAAGTCTTTATATAAAATTTCTTCCAGTGCATGATTATGCCTTACTGGAGCCAATCTAATCTCTCTCATATACTTCTTGAATTCTGATAGAAATATTGCATGATCTCTTACATCCGTGTTTCTAAACTCGCACATATCACCAAGTATGGCTCGTATTGTTCCATATAAAAACTAAGCTGGGCTGGCTTTCATGTCTTTCCTTAGGCGCATTCTCAATCTTAATAAAACTGTGGAAAGAACTCTGGTCCATTCGCGTCCTTCCATGTGACAAATAAGTGCCACCTTGAGGTCACCGTGCCACCGCTCTACCATACCATTTGCGGCTGGATAATGTGCCGTAGTACACAACCTTTTGCAGTCTATGAATTCTAACAATTCTGAAAACATGCCAGACTCGAATTGTTTACCTTGATCCGTTTTTATGATGACAGATGCACCGAAGTGTGACATTTACGTATCATAACTAGGGGGATGCGCTTCGCGCGCTAATCCTCTCTGTGGATTCATTCTATGCAAAATGCTTACGCTTTTGCATTTAAGGCACAACCGCTAATTTATATCAAATAATAGCAATGATAAACTTTTTCTATAAGTTGGTAATTTCATCAAAATTTGAATGATTTTAATTTCTTAAAACGATCAATGTATTTCAATAAGAATAAATATTTTTTTATGTCTATTTGTTTACTTATCTCATCGAGCTTATATATACTTTATAACAAGTACTTAGATAGCTGATTGCGTTACACAAAAAAAGGCTACAGACATTACAATCGCATAGAATATTTTTAAAATCCTCTCCAATGGAAATAGTCGAAACAACAAAATTACCCAATAGTGTTGTAGAATTGAAAAATTTATACTTTGATTTTTTGGTATATAAAATAATGATAAAATGTTTCTCGGTATTATTATAAACATTAAATTAGTTACCCTTTTACTAACTAGGAGAGTGTCACACCTCCGGATCACGGATTTTGCTCAAACTTCGGGATAAGTTTACAGATGATAAAATATGGAAAAAGCTAAAGTTATACTCATAAATACTCAATATTTCCCTAGTTACAGGCAATTAAAGAAAATCACTAAAAAAGTTACTAGATTTTTAAACGCATATAGTTCCTTAGCATTGATAGCTACAAGCTTGAAACTTTTTTAAAATTAAAGCTGAGCTCAAATCCTTTCGAATTAGTAGTTATAGCATGTAAAAATATTATTTTTTCCCAAAGTTAGAGCGTGATAAACATTGGACCTGATTTTTCTTTTAAAAACATTAATTAATAATAAAAGCTGAAATTAGGTCCAATCCTTATTACGCTCTAACTTTGGGAAAAAATAATATTTTTACATGCTATAACTACTAATTCGAAAGGATTTAAGCTTAGCTTTAATTTAAAAAAAGTTTCAAGCTTGTAGCTATCGACGCTAAAGAACTATATGCGTTTAAAAATCTAGTAACTTTTATAGTGATTTTCTTTAATTACCTGTAACTAGGAAAATATTGAGTATTTATGACTATAACTTTAGCTTTTTCCATATTTTATCATCTGAAAACTTATCCCGAAGTTTGAGCAAAATCCGTGATTCGGAGGTGTGTCACTCTCCTAGTAAGTTAGGATATTATTTTTCATCTATCTCAATTTTCATTTAACTCAATTTAAATTTTTCTTGGTATAACATCGTATCAAACATCAAAATAAAAACAATATTTATTGATTTGAAATAAATTTCAATATGAAATTACTTTTATTTTTACGATTAAAAAAAAAATTTTGATTATTTTTTAAAGTTATTACTTTAGATATAACTCTAAATTTCAAATAAACCTATTTGACGCTTTAATGATAAATTTAATAATCGATAACTGTAATTTTGCACCTAAAATAAGTTAAGGTAAATTCCAAAATAAATTAAAATTTTTTGTAATAAATATGATAATTTAATATTCTGCTCATTTCCTGATTCTTAACTTTCATTCATCAATAATAAAAAAAATTCTCACCATCGTTTTAATTAATGATTACTAAATAATAACTCAATTTTAATTTCATATTTTTATTCCAAAACTGTGAGATATTTATATGTCATTTTAATATTTATTTGTTTACTTAAATCATCAATTTTATACGCGTAGAATATTTTTAAAATCCTTTTACGAGCTATAAAATTCCAAAATGTTGTACGCGGTTGAACGTTACATTTTATCTCTTTCACTTGTAATCAATCGCGTGAAGAGCAAGCTGACTGTTGCTATTAATAATATTTGATCATAGTGGAGATACTATAGAAAAACTGTGATAGCATGGGGAGAATATATTTATTCGTGAAATTTTATTTGTAAAGAAAATAAAAGTCTTTCAAATGGATTTTCTTCTTTTTTTTTATTTAAACTATTATTACCAAATCAGATTTTTTTAAGGAGTTGATAAAAAACATAGTAAAAATAGATATTGACGAAAATTCTGAGGTGAATTTATTGTTAATATCCAACTTATAAAAAAATTTTCATAAAACATTGTTCATTGAAATCGTGAAATGAGATTAAAAAATTTGAAGACTCGGAGAATTTTTAAATTTTCAATATTTCAATCAAATTTCTTATATTTTTATGTTTACTGAAATATTTAGTTATTAGAATTTTTTTTCGTTCTTCAGGATCATCATTATGAAGATATTTATAATGATAATGATGACAGTGATGTTGAAGCTAGACTATATGTTGAAATTCATTATTCTAATAATATTATAAGTGATAAGAAAAATTGAAATGATTTAACAACTAATAATGAACTTTCCAGTAATACTGTAAAAAAATTAAATAATCTAACAAATGATAATGGTTTGAGATATAAAGAAAATTCAAATTACAAACAAAGTCTATCTGACAATGTTAAAAATTTATCAAATAATCAAACACGGTAGTCCTCGAGTAATTTTGACCGTGAAGTTTTTGCACCTCAGATTTTCTTTTTGGATATGGTTCTAGGCACACTTAGGATCCAATTCCAACAAAAACCAAAATCGAAGAATGAGCACTTTTTTTATTTATTCAAATTTTATATTTTATATATATATGTTTTTTATAAAAAAAATTTTGTTTTCATAATTTATAAGCTTAATTTCTTGAATGCTGTTTTCAAATGTAATTATAAATTAATTACATATTTTAAGTAAATATTATTGTAAATATATTCAAGGAAATATAAAGTTATGTAACAATGTAAGTGTAACGTTAAAATTAACATTTTTTTGTAAAAAATTATAGTGATAAAGACTATGAGAAACGATATGTTTTTAAATAATTTAAAGACGTCATTTTAAGTGATTATAATTAGAAAAAAGCGTGTATTAATATTCTATAAGAACACTGCATATACTTTTAGTATTTCAGTAAAACCAAAAGTACATTTTCCATGTTTGGATTCAAAGCTTTTACGGTGAATGTTAGATATTTTTAGAGTTTTTTCGGATTTCGACCGTGTAAGTTGTGGTTTACGATACCGATCGTTGTAATGTTCACAAAACGTTGATATCCTAAACCATAACTTACACGGTTGAAATCTAAACAAAACCCTTTAACAATGTCTACATTTTCGATATAAAAGATAGTATTAAAAAAAATCGAGGTCTAGGTTTTTATAGCAAACAGGCAATGAAAGCGGTCGATTTTGATTTTTCTGCAACATGGGCTCATATAAAGTACAGTAAAATGATTCTAATTATGTAAATAAATTATTGAGAGCTCAGTAGAGTTTAGTGGAGTAATGGCTAAGGCACGTGACTCGTATTCCCGTCGGCGCGGGATCGATTCCCCATCTGGTTGTTTTTTCGCTATCTCTGCCGTGAGTTGACACCACGTTAAATAATATGTCACTGAAAGATTACGCTAAAAAATTAGTATAAAATAGTCTAATAAATGGAACTTGCTCCGTAGATAATTAATAAAAAAAAAAAAAAAAAAGAGCAGTCTGCGAATATTTACTGTACGCAACTTTAGTAAAAACTATGTATATGCTATCTGTATATACATCTGCATAATGAGAATCATTTTATAATACTTTGTATTAGCCCATGTTGCAGGAAAATCATAATCGACCGATTTTAAAGTCTGTTTGCTGTAAAAACCTAGACTTCGATCTTTTTCAATACAATCTTTTACATGGAAATTGTACTTTTGGTGTTACTGAAATACCAAAAGTACATGCAATGTTCTTATAAAATATTAATACACAGTATTTTTTGATCACAATTACTTCAAGTGCCGTCTTTAAATAATTTAAAAATGCATCATTTGTCATAGTCTTTATCACTATAATGTTTTACAAAAAAAATGTTAATTTTAACGTTATGCTTATATTGTTACATAACTTTAGATTTTCCTAAATATATTTACAATACTATTTGCTTCTAATATGTAAATAATTTAAGATTCTATTTGCAAACGGCATTCTAGAAATTCAGCTCATAAATTATCAATAACATAATTTTATTTATAAAAAAAAATTTTGATGAATAAAAAAGTGCTCATTCTTCGATTTTGGTTTCCGTTGGAATTTGACCCTAAATGTGCCTTGAACCATATTCAGAAGGAAAATCTGAGGTGCAAAAACTTCATGGTCAAATTTACTCGAGAACCACCATGGAAAATGATGGAAAATAATTTACTAATTTAACCAAAAAACTTGAAGAAACTAGAAATTATGTATGTACAATTCCACATACCTGTACAGGAGGTAATTTAATCAAATCATCAATTGTTATTCAAGACAAAGATAAATTTTTTAATTCTTCAAAGAGACTTCAGACCAAAGATAATTTAGACGAATCAAAGAAAATGAAAACATGTAACACTAAAAATCATATCTTGTCAATAGAATGTGTGTCAGATCATGTACCAAATAGTTCAAACAGTTCAAACATGAATTGTCAAACAGATCAAAGGATATCTTTGCAAAACTTTGAAGATCAAGTCGTTAATCCATATAATACACCTCCAATAAATAGTCAACAAAAAGTTCTACCACTTTAAAGTGCAGAATTCATAAACATGTTATTGAAAACTAAATCAAAGAAAAGAAAAACAGTTAAAAAATTAGGACAAAAAAAATGATTTTAACGATATTAAAAATTGCACTGCTACAAGTTCAAAAACTTAAAATAATCATAGGCCAAAAAGTACTGTATTATTACAAGCAAAAGAGGTAGAAGATCAGAAAAATAATGTACTGGAGAAAATTGTAAAAGATGATATTTTACAAAATAATCTTTTTGAAACAGTTAGAAATGAAGTTGAACAGGAACAATCGAATGATGCAGCAACAATTATTGATAAGAGCTCAGAATCTTCTAATGATTATATCGATGATTCTAAATATAGTACGACTGTAGTGACAGATAAAATCTTAAAAAAGAAGAGTTTACATCTAATAATGAAAGTTTAGATAATTCAACATCCGATAGTGAATAATCAATTTTTGAACTTTCAATATTACCAAAACCAGCTGCACCTTTAATTTAATCAAAAGACTCAGACGGTGAAAATAATATCATTAATGAAAGTGATAATGATCATTCGCAACAAAGTGTAAATCAAACTCATACTCGAAAATCTTTGAACACAATAGTTAATAAGTCTGACAATGTATATTATATTAGCTCTGAAAGTGATTGTAACGGCTCATATTGATTTTGGGTATAATTATTAAATTAAACACAAATATGTCATAAGAATGACTATATTATTTAAAAGATAGAATAAATTTTAGTTATAAGAAATTTAAATTACATTAAAAAAATAAGTAGGACTTCATAGTTACCTACTGAGGTCGATAAGATAACTCAAATGTATATATATAGATATAGTAAAATGATTATAGAAATAGAATGTTCTATTTCTTTTAATAAAAAGTATTATCAATATTTAATTGTTAATAATAAAATGTAACTTTCTAAAATAATTGTGTATATATAAATAGAACATTCAATTTATATAATATGTATGAAACTGAGTACTCTATTTAAAGTTTAAAGATATTAATTAAAATATAAAAGATTAACTTTTTCAATTAATAAATAATAAAATTAACTATAAAAAATAGTTATTTGAAATGTAAAGGAAATAGAATGTTTCTTTTTACTAATACATTTATCTTAATTAAATGTTTCTTTTGTAAATATCTAAAATAAATGTTATGGAACATTCTATTTCCTAAAATATAATTCTTCAATAAGAAATAGAACCTCATAGAAGGTTTAAGAAATAATATAAAAGAGCGTGAACTCAAGCAAGCTCTCTCATTATCTTTTAGATGTTCGACCATGTAACATCTAACATGGATACTATATTCATTCAATCTTATACTGTCAGAAGTATAAGATTTAAGCATTCTGTCTTAAAATACTAAGTAACTTTTGAATCTTTGTAAAATATATATTTTCTTAATTTTTTAATAAAAAGATTAAGTATTTCAAATTTAAATGATGTGTTTAAAAAGTTATTGATAAAAGTATAACTCATCTCATCTCATTAATCATTTTTCATATAAATACTAAACAAATTAATTATCGCACATTGAAGAGTATTGCACGTGGATATGTCGTCGATAATAATTTGTTTATTCATTTTGCATTAAATAGAAGTGTTATTTATCGCACATCTAAGAGTATTGCACTCAAAGATGTCGTCGATTTAAACACTTTTCTACATATCTCATATAATAAAAAAGTTGATTATCGCACTCTTTAGAGTATTGCACTCAACGGAGTCGTCGATAATAACTTTTATCATTCTACCCTCTCATCCACACGTAAAGAAAATTATAAATTATCGCATCTCTAAGAGTATTGCACTGGAGGAGATCGTCGATAAACATAATTTTCTTATACAATATTGTTGTATGCACCTTGTATATGCATGGAATTAATTAAAATAATGAAGTAAATTTAAATTCGGTAATTAAAATATTACCTGGCGACCGTGAATAAAGTCGGGAACGCTTCATGATGAAAGTAATAATCTTATTTTAAACTGCACAGGAAATCAAAGAGAAGCTTCTAGTATTGATGATATTAGAAAACTAAATAATCAATCCTCTTGCTCAAAAGAAAATGTAATAGTAACTTATGATGTAAACAAACATTTAGATAATGTTGGTATGCATAATGTCAAAAATTTAGATAGTCAACAAAATGATAATGACAAATCTTTATCTAATAAGAAAATACTAAATAGTTTGAATAATAAGCAAAAAAGTAAATCTTGTTCCAATTCGAAATGGTGCAATAAGTAGTTGTGAATGTATGTAATAGTGCAAAGTATATTGAATTTTAAGATTTATAATTAAACAATTTTATACAAATAAGAGAATGATTGGACAAGAACATCTATAAAATGTTTTAGTGAATAATAGCTGTAACAATCTTTTTTTTAATTTAGATTTTGACTTAGCCTAAAAATGAATAAAGCTGCTCAGTATTATTTCTTCTTAATATGTATTATTGATCATGTATACGTTTTCGTTCTGTTTTTATCAGAATAAAAACAGAAATTGAAGAGGGATATTTTAGAAGAATTCACTTCTATAATTAAAAAATTAAATGGATTTATTCAACAAACATTAGTTTTAAATTACTTGGACTTGTTCTTATTGATGCATTAAGAGTCATTGTGGCTAGTAATTGTTTCATTTAATTGTCTTGTTTCAATGATATTTTTGATTTAGAAGAAACCCTATTGAAAAAATCCATGCAGATAATCCACATGGATGATCAACGTGGATGGTCCATGTAAATTACGTTAATTTACAATGATTAGCATGGATGCACATGGATTCCGCATAGATTGATCTACGTCAAATAAAAATGATATTAACAAAGATTTTAAAACGATCCACATAAAGATAACCATAATAAACGTGGTTTACAGATGAATGTAGAAAACTTCGATTGTCAATGCTCCATATGGATGAAAAGGCAATCACACTGATTTTGCGACCAACCACGTAGATGCGAATATAAACAACGTGGATGAGCATTGTTCATTCACTTCTCAATAGGATGGAGATACTCTGATCGTGAATGAACCGCATGGATATAAAGGTGATTGCGCTGATTTTGGAACTATCTAATTAGATACGGTTCTCAAAAATATCGATGATCATTGCTGATGCGTCTTTTGGTAGGATGGACACGCGCTAATCTTAAGTGAACCGCATGTATATGAAGGTGATCGCGCTGATTTTGGAATCATCCACGTAGATGCAGTTCTCAATCACGTCGATGATCATTGCTGATGCGCATTTTGGTAGAATGGACACGTGCTGATCGTGAATGAACCGCATGGATATAAAGAAAATCGCGCTGGTTTTTGAGATAATCTACGCAGGTGAGTATCTCAAAAACATGGGTGATCATTGCTCACGTGCTTAGTAGTAAAATGGATACACGTTAATCCACAAGGATGTAGCATGTCTCCATCAAACTACTAAGCGCATGAGCACTACTCATCCACGTCGTTTACATTTGCATCTACGTCAATGGTCGAAAAATTAGCTAGGTTTCCGTTACATCCTTGTGGATCAACGTGTATTCATTTTACTATTAAGCGCGTGAGCAATGATCATCTATGTTTTTGGAGATACGCACCTGCGTAGATTATCCCAAAAATCAGCGTGTTAGCCTTTATATTCATGCAGTTAATTTACGATCAGCACGTGTCCATCCTACCAAAAGGCGCATCAGCAATGATCATTGACGTTCTTGAGAACTGCATCTACGTAGATGATTCCAAAATCAGCACGATTACCTTTATATACATGCGGTTCACTTACGATTAGCGCGTGTCTATCCTACCAAAAAGCGCATCAGCAATGATCATCGATATTTTTGAGAACCGTATCTACGTGGATGATTTCAAAATCAGCGTGATCACCTTTATATCCATGCGGTTCTTTCAAGATCAGAGTGTCTTCATCCTACTGAGAAGCGAATGAACAATTCTCATCCACGTTGTTTATATTCGCATCTAGGTGGTTGGTCCCAAAATCAGCGTGATTGCCTTTCCATCCATGCGGAGCATTGACGATCAAAGTTTTCTATATTCATCTGTAAACCACGTTGATTACGGTTATATTCATGTGGATTGTTCTAAAATCTTCGTCGATATCATTTTTAGTTGACCTGGATCGATCCATGCGGAATCCATGTGTATCTATACTAATCATTATAAATCAACTTAATTTACATGGATCATCCACGTTGATCATCCACGTGGATCATTTACATGGATTTTTTCAATAGGGTATGCTATTTTGTTTGTTCTGAAATTTCGCTTTTAAGATTAGCATTTTGGTGGACCTATTTCAGTTATTGATGTTTAAGTGCAGATAATAGTTTGGTACGAGATGGATACAATTAGTTATGTGATGAAACAATGAAAGGTGGAGTTTTAGCTCTTATTGGTAGTCATTTATTATATTCAATATCTTATAAAATAAATCAAAAAACTTCAAGAGCTCACGCTCTACTTCTTCACGAACATCAAGCCTCTGTTTATATAATTTGGGATTATGGCTGGAATTTATAGTCATTACTTATTTCTCATTTCTCAGTTCTAAAGTATTCTATCCTCGTTCTTCTTACTCTATTTTCATAAGAAGAAGAAAGATGGAATACTTGAGAACTGAGAAACGAGTGACGACTATAAATTCCAGCCTATACTACAATGAAAAGTTGCAGTATCATCTTAAAGTTTCAGTAAATTCATGATTAATTTTAATATTTTTTATTGTTTTTCAGCAGTGTATTTGATATAAGTACATTACTATAGTAATGATGTTTTGAATAGTAAAAATTTTATACTGACGTAAACTTTAATTTTCAAAATTAAAATTTATAAAATATAATAGACTTCAATTTTTATGAAAAATAATTTTACTTTTTAAATATTTTATTATATTTTAAGTAATTTAAAGAAAATTCATTTTTTTTGTAAATTAATCATAATTTTATGTGATAAATTTTAATTATATTGATTTAAATTTAGTGATTGACAAGAAGTGAATGAAAGTGGTTAAATTAATGGATTTAAGACATCAAGTTATCTACTTGTTCCATGCAGTATCAGGCTACTCATCCCCGTCTCATGCAGTATCAGGGCTCCACATCATTTTCGAATATCAAGGTTCTATTTGTACAAATTGGGGATATACTACAATGAAGAACTCCAGCATTGTCTTTAATTTTAAGCTATTAGAACATTTTTCCAATAATATGGTAATCTATCACTATATAATTTTAGTATATTTATTTTACATCAAAAGTTTAGTGACTTTTTTGTTTTTTTTTTCTTATTTAACATATCATCAACATTTTACAGATTGTTTTGAAAGTTACGCTACTGAAGACAGTATATACATATATCAAGAATCTGAAAGTTAAATGAAAGGATATTAAAAACATCTGGACTTGCTATTGCTTATTATCTTAAAGTTCGATTTATTAGTTCTTTGGAGTATTTCGTGAAGCATTAGGCTTTCTAGGGTCTTAAGTGTTCGCTTCTATATTTAATATTATATTATAATTATAAGATATAGTCCTGATTTACGAAAATTTGTAATAATAATGTATTATACATTTCTCAGTTAGAATTAATTTTGTTTATACATTTTTTTTTGTATCGATGTATAAAAGTTCAATTTTTCAAACGTTTTTCAATGGTTATTTAAAGAAAATCTTATTTTAGACTAAAATTTTTTAGATAAAAAGATATATTTCAATGAGATCAATAAGTCTTGTAGAGAATGTTTTTTATCACAAGTAGCTATTTCTAAGTTATTGCGAAAAAGCGTTAAAAAAATTTTTTTATATCATATTATAAGAAAATGTTTTTAGCAAAAAGTGTTTTAATTAAAAAAGTTTTGTAATAATGTATTATAAATTTATATGCAAAAAAAATTTTTTTTTCCAATGATTTTTGTAAACATAAAATCCAAAAGGCCTTTTTTCAATCATAAATCGCATTTAACTTGAGAAATACTCTTTAAATGCAAATAATTCATAATATAAAAAAGTTATATTTAGAAAAAGTAGATTTTTACCCACAAATGGTTGTCTAAAATGTTTGTTTAGTATTTTTCTTTCCATTTATTACATACCTTTCTCTAATTATTTTTATATAAATTATTTTTCTATGCAAAAATTAAAAAAAAAATTTTTTTTTCGAAAAGTATATACCATTAAGAAATAATTCATTTTTGTTTATATTATTTGTAACATTAATAAAATTAAGTAAAATTGGAAAAAAGTTCGACTTTATATAATTATAAATTTTTTTTTAGTAAAAATAAAATAATTCAATATTATTGCACAAAAAAAATAATTCATGAAAATAATTTCTTATTCTCACAAAAAATTTAAAATATTCTAATTAGAAATGTTAAGAAAAAGAGGTCAAAAGCTACTAAACGTTTATTTTTCAAAAAGTTTATTTTTATTTTTTTATGCTCATTTATGTGAAAAAATTCATTGTTTTCCAATAACTAATATCTCAACAAGGATGTTTTAGAAAAATAAAATATCGGCTATTGAAAAAAATAAATTTTTATATGTAAATGAGCATGACTCTTTGTAGAATAGACGTTTGGTGGAATTCAACCTCTTATTTTTAAGTAGAGTATTGTAGCTCTTTTTGAATTTTTAATCTTTTACAATTTTTAACAAAATGGCACAAATTTTAAAATAGACAATAAAAAATTTTTTTACATAATTTTTTTTCGTGTATAAAAGATTAATTCCAAATTTTTAAGACCAAAACTCGCATTTTTATGGTTTTTAGTTTTAACTTTGGAATTTTTCAGATTCATTCATTTTTCGCTTAGATATGGAACTTTAAATTTTCGCTGTTTTTTTCTTAGGTGGTCAAATTTTCGTGAGCGGCAATGTATAAATTAAAGAACAAAAATTTGCTTGAAAAGAAAGACATAAATTTATCAGACTAAGCCTTAAATAAAATATAGAATTCTAATCCGTTAGCATAAGTTATATTTTAAATCCGCACAAGCTTTATTTAATTTTCTTGATAGTCAACAAAAGTTATCATTCACTAAATTAATCATTCACTCTATACTCTGTCAACATAAGTATGGTATTGATTTTTGTTTGTGTTAACACAAGTACTTAACTTTATATTTATATTGATATATAAACAATAATGAAGAAATAATCTCTAAAAAATGAAAATCGTACCTGTACTTTTGCCTTAATTTCTGGATATTTATTCAAATTCGAACATTGTTCTTCGGAGAACCCATAATCCACAGTACATGATTTGTATAAATAAAATGATTGTTCAGTAACTGATGTGATCATATAAGCCATCATGTAAAGCCATAAGGTTGGTTCAACAGAAATATTGCTGAACCAACTACAATGTCTTCGAACAAAATTAGTACACATTTTGAGAATAAAGTGAACCTAAAAAATAAAAAGCACAATAAATGAATCCTTTCTTAATAATAAAATACAAAAAGTTGTGATGATTTTAAAATGAATAAAAAATCCAGATGTTCTTTCATATGGGTGAAATTAAAAAAATTGAAAATAGGTGTTTATACATAATAACTTTTTATGTAAATAATATTTACGTGTCTAAACCCAACAGTTAGTTAGTAACAATCCTAACCAACTTGTTCAACCATTAAAACTTTGATTGAATGACTAATCCAAAGGAATAAATAAGAAAAATAAACAAAAATGTCCTTGTGTCACGCGTCCAGAGCGGACAAGTATTTTGTTTTCAAAATAAAAAGTATCTAAATACATAGTTATTAAAATTTTACTGAAATGATTTTTGAAGATTTTTAAATAAAGAATCTAATGGTGAGGTGTAGAAATACAATAACTTAATAAAATGTATTCAAAACTGACGTCAAAGTTATGACAATTTTTTTGTCCTCGTGTCACACTTTTAATAGTTTATCGTGAAAATCATTTAAGAAGTCAAATAATTAGAGCTAAATATCGTCAAATATAAAAATTAATATTTATTTTAGTAATCAAAAGAGTTATTAACGTAAAAGGTTTTATACATGGTGAGAAAATATATTTAAATCAAACCATAAAAAAACGTACCTTTTCTAATGTATTCGTGTAACGCTAATTTTCTTAACGAAAAAAAAAATCTAATCAGGATTTGGACTACGGGAAAAGAAAGTAGGCTTTAAGAGCTTTAAATTAACTGTGAAATATATTTGTTATTATATATATTACTCGCCAAGTAATTACTTTTAATGTATACAAAAAAAAAATGTCCTCGTGTCACACTTTATAAGTTTATTTACATTGACACATGTTATATTTCCAAAATTGAGATACAGCTCGCCCATCATTGTTTTTTTCTTATTTATAGTATTGATAAACATATTAAAAAATATTAGGTGAAATTTAGGAATTTTTTTTTTTAGTTTTTAAAAAACATGATTTTGACAACTTTTTGAATTTTACCTATATATATATTATGTATTTTTGTAATATTTCAAATAACTATATTATAAATTCATGTTGATATTCTTGTAATATTCAATATACATCTTACTGTCCAATAGAATAAGACAATATATAAAATTTAATAAGAAACAGGTAACTAAATGGGAAATTGGGTTTATTTACCAATGAGATATTAAATTTTTTAAAGATGTAACAAAATGTCAAATTCTCAGATTTTAAGGGTCAATTTTTTTTCATTTTTTGTGAATGTATAGAATTTGATTACTTTATGTTACTTTACTAATTTTAGGATCCTGGAAATGGCCTATGGTGGTGAATTTATAAAATAATATAAATAAATCATTTTTCAACTCAATTTAATTCTATTCTATAAAGATTCAATGTTACTGTATATGAAAATGGCTGTAACTAAAAAAAAACCTGGTGTAACAGTCGTGGTGACTGGCCGACAGAAGTTAATACTTCTTTTAGTTGAGTGACAGTCTTGCTTCTCATAAAATGAACAATTTTCCGTCACGCTTTGCTTAAAAATATATTTTATATTAAATAAATATGTATACGCACAACAAATTATTAACTCATGAAGTAGAATAATGGTAGTTCTGGGTAAAGAGAAGGCCCTCTAAATTCATTTGCAATTTACTAAGCGTCTTAGAAGCATGCAGAAATTGTTTAAATAATAAGCATATAATGATTATAAATATAATAACAATTAATTTATTAAAATTTTTTAATAATTTAGTGAAAAAAACTTTATAAAAAATATATATGTTTACCCAATACAAATTTGTAACTCATGAAGTAGATGAGTGCGAGTTCTAAGATAAGAAATGGTTTCCTAAATACATTTGCAACTTATTTAGCCAAAGCTGGATCAAATAATTTCTTTTCAAAATTCATAATGCTATATCTTATCATGTTATAAAAAAATGGGAAATAAAGATTTATGTAATTAACAAAAATCTTTACCATTATAAAAAAATATGGTAAATCGATTACTACTAATGACAATTACAAATCTTTATAATATTGTCAAATCATAGGTTAAAAACATAAAAAACTCTTAACTATTCCATGTTGTACAATGAGTAGCATATATCACACATATACTACAAGAGTCAATTACTTGAAATAAGTAACAAATTTTTAAGTCGGCAAATAAACTATTAATCAATAATCAAAATCATGACGTTGAAAAATAAGCATCTTTTATTGATTTCAACAAAATTTATTATTTTTATTATAATTGTACACTTGGCGGAAAGGATATTTTTCCGAATGTTAACCTCAAATGGCAACATCGCATATTTTATCACAGGCATAAGAAAATTCCAAATTATAGAGCAAATTTTGCATCATCGTTACTCATTACTTAATGACATAATTTTAGTAAACAAACAATATTACTTTCTTTTTTCATGATTCGAATTATTATTTTATTAAATAAAATTTTTATTTCTTAGTTCAATAATCATATAGAATTTAATATTGTGAATTTAAATTATATGAGCAATAAAATTTAAATTGTTATCATTCTAATTTTGCATGAATAACCTATAAGAAAAAACAAAATAATCATGATGCAAAACTCAATGCATAATTCGAAGTTTTCTTATGTCTGTGGTAAAATATGCGGCACTGCCATTTGAGGTACACATTCGGAAAAATATCCTTTCCGCCAAGTGTACATCATAATATATTGTAAACATGAAAAGTTTAATTTGATTAATATAAAAAACAGTAACGGAAATGAAAATAGTTAAACATTTAACTAAATATTTAAAATAATCATAGTATGGTCAATGTCCCAATCGCTACTCACGAACCTATTACTAGCCGCTCATTGTTAAAATTTTTTTTTTCGTATCTAAATAATATTGAGCGGTTAGTAATAGGTTCGTGAGTAGCGATCGGGACATTGACCATATACATAAAAAATTTATAGTAAAATATGATAATTATTATATTTAATATGGGAATTGCATATCATAATAATCTTTTTTATGTAAATTTAAAAATTAACTAAATAATAACCAAAAATATAATTAATATTTTTTATTCATAGGTTTTTAAAAATATTTAGAAAATGCACATTGCGTATGTGAATTATAATTGCAGCTCTAAAATATAATTTAGTCGATGTTCTTCTTGAAAATTTGAATCGAGCACTAAATATAAATCGTTTAATAATTTTACTGAAAGCATGTTAAAATATTAGAATTTAGCTTTTTAGAAATTCACAAGAAAAAATTTAGATAAAAAGCGTTCATTCTTGGGCCATTACGAGGTGGCTCATTATCTCTGGTTCTGCTTGTCACACAAAAAAAATCAAAAAGAGTAAATTAATGTGAAGAGAAATTTTATTCTATTTTTATCCTCTTTTAAAATTTGTGAAAATTTCGAATTAAAAAAATTTTTTTCATTGTATATTTTTCAATAACTACTAAAAAATTCAAAAAGAAATGAAAAAAATTTAGAAAAATTAAAAATTTAACTCACAAGGAGAGTGTTTCACCTTCGGGTCACCAATTTTGCTCAAATTTTGGGAATGTTTTCTGAATGCAGAAATATGAAGAAAGCCAAAATTTTAGAGGCCAACGTTCAATATTTCTCTAGTTACAGGCCATTGAAGAAAATCACTAAAAAAGTCACTAGATTTTCAAAAGCTTATGGTATCTCAGCATTGTTAGCTAGAAGCTTACACCTTTTTTTAAATGAAAGCTGAGCTCAAATCCTTTCAAAATAGCACCTATAGCATCTTAAAATATCATTTTTTCCCAAAGTTAGAGCGTAATAAAGATTGTATCTGAATTTTTTGTTTGAAACATTAATGAATAATAAAAGCTAAAATTGAGTTCAATCTTTATTACGCTATAACTTTGCAAAAAAATAATATTTCGATATGCTATAATTACGATTTCGAAAGGATTTGAGCTCAGCTTTCATTTAAAAAAAGGTATAAGCTTCTAGCTAACAATGCTGAGATACCATAAGCTTTTGAAAATCTAGTGACTTTTTTAGTGATTTTCTTCAATGGCCTGTAACTAGAGAAATACTGAGCGTTGGCCTCTAAAATTTTGGCTTTCTTCATATTTCTGCATCCGGAAAACATTCTCAAAATTTGAGCAAAAACGGTGACCCGAAGGTGAAACACTCTCCTTGACAGATGATTTTTTTTGTTCTGATTATTAACAATTACGTTTGACATATTACATTTTTTTATTATTTATTTTCCTAGGAATGAATTTTAGTTTATTGAAGAAATTAGAAAAAAAAATATCTGAATCATTAGAATAATTTTGATTTGAATTTGATTGTGTACAGGCTTAACAATATATGCGATCACTTGTAACTTTATTGAAAAGTCTCGTAACAGAAAAAACATCTGTAATAAATATTAGATTTTTGAAAATTCTTTCGGTTTCCGTTTGAATTTTTTCCCAATCATTAATTTAGAAAAAAAATAAAAACTAAGTACCCACACAGCATGAAAGATATCATTGGAATATTTCGAAATATTCCCTGGAAGCCTCCGTAAACCTTCCAAGGAATATTCCGTTGGAAGATTGATGAATCATTGCACCGAAAGATTTCATGGAAGCTTTATAGAAAACTCCGTTTTCCTTTCGGGGAAATGTTGGGAATTTTCACTGGAATATTCCGACTTAAGTCTCCTGGAAGATTCCGTAAACCTTCCAAGGAAGGTTCCGTTGGATGATTGATGAATCATTGCACAAAAAGATTTCATGGAAACTTGAATGAAAGACTCCGTTTACCTTTCAGCGAAATATTTGAAATTGTCATTGAAACATTCCAGTGGAAGGCTCCTGAAAGCTTCCGTAAACCTCCCAGGGAATTTTCCGTTGGAAGATTGATGAATCATTGCACCGAAAGATTTCATAGAAGCTGTATAGAAGACTCCGTTTTTCTTTCGGAGAAATGTTGGGAATTTTCACTTAAATATTCCAATTTAAGTCCGCTGAAAGTTTCAGTAAACCTTACAAGGAAGATTCTGTTGAAAGATTGATGAATCATTGCACCGAAAGATTTCATGGAAGCTTAAATGGAAGACTCCGTTTACCTTTCAGCGAAATATTAAAGATTTTCATTGAAATATTCCGGTTTGAGTACCCTGGAAGCTTCCGTAAACCTTGCAAGGAAGATTCTATTGGAAGATTGATGAATTATTGCAGGGAAAGACCCAGGAAGCTCTAAGGAAGACTGCATTTACCTTGCAGCTGAATATTGGAAATTTTTGATTGAAACATTCGGGCTGCAGGCTTCAGGAAGCTTTCGTAAACATTCCATGGAAGATTCCATCAGTAGACTAATGAATCAAGAATTATTATTTTGAATAGATATAAAACGGACACTACACTAGCACTCATAAATATGGCTTATCCTCGTTTGTAAGTTAGTAAAAAACAATGTTAATGACGCTATAGCTACACCAAAAAGACATTTTTATAAAAATGAGATGATTGTTATAAAAATTAGGTAATTTTTTTAACGAAAATGACTGTTGCAATAACAAAAAACAAGTCCTTTTCCATTCAAATTTTTTATTATATCTAATGACGATATTCTCCCAATACATTACAAAGGGCGTTTTAAATAACGTCATTTAGTATATTAGGGATCAGGATAAAAAATGATGTTGTTTGGTATGTTAAATGTTAATGAAAAATGACATCATTTTTTAATAAAAATGACGTCCTTTTTTATAAAACTTCAATGAAATATTTCTGAAATATTTCATTGAAAGATTCGGAATAAAACAGAAATATTGATATGAAATGTTTCTGAAATATTGATATGTCCGCCTAGAAGATTGATTTGAAATATTTCATGTAATGTTTCTGTAACATTCTTTCATGATTTTGTGAAATATTAATTAAATAGTAATATTGTTGAAAAATTGCAGCAACATTCGATCGAAAGATTTATGGAAGATTATGAATCTTTCAAGAAATGTTTCTGAAATATTTCTAAAACCTTCCATGAAATATTGATTTGTAATATTGGTGAAAGATTCTATCAGATATTATTTTTGATTTTGTAAGAGTTGCATCTCAAACCATATTAGATACCTATACATTTATTTATTATTCAGTATTCAATCACTTATTTATTTGTATCAAGAATTTTCGGTCTTATATACTAAACGAGAGAACGCCCCACCACTTGCGACAGTTTGTCAACCGCATTTACGATCACATGAAAATATAATCAAGCAGCCACCTGCTGGCAAAATGGAAGAATTGCTACGCACGTAAGATAACTACAATTATTTAGACATGAAAGATTTGCGCATTATTGATTTAAAATATTTTAAGAAATAGTGCAGTAATTTCTTCAATATTTCAGTGTTATGCTCAAACATTTTTCCAAATACTTCATGAAATATTTCTCAAATATAACAGGAATATTTCATGACATGTTTCTTGAAAGATTTGAGAAATATTAATTTAAAACATTTCAAGAAATAATGTAACAACTTACTTGAATATTTCAGTGTCAGATTCAAAAATTTTTCGAAATAAAACATGAAATGTTCCAGCAATATTACAGAAATATTCCAATGAATTATTTAATATTCATACGGAAGCTTCCAGTACGTTTCCACTGGTATATTTCATGAAAAATTTACGGAAGCTTTCGGTAACCTTACAATGAAGTATTTCATGAAAAACTTATGGAGGCTTCCAGTAAGCTTACACTGAAATATTTCATTAATAATTTACGGAGGCTTCCAGTAAACTTCCACTGAAATATTTCATGAAAAGTTTACGGAAGCTTCCGGTAAACTTCCGCTAAAATATTTTATGAACGACTTGCGGAAGACTCCTGATCGAGGACATATCCATCTTCCGGGAACTTTTCACTGGAATTTTCCTGGAAGCTTCCACTACAATATTTCAGGAATGATGTACGGAAGCTTCGAGTAAGCTTCCACTGAAATATTCCATGAAAGATTTACGGAGGCTTCCAGTAAGTTTTCACTGAAATGTTTTATGAATAATTTACGGAAGCTGTCGGTAAGCTTCCATTATAATATTCCATGAATAATTTACAGAAGCTTCCAGTAAGCTTCCACTGAAATATTCCATGAAGGACTTACGGAAGACTCCTGATCGAGGACATATCCATCTTCGGGGAAGTTTCCACTGGAAACTTCCTGAAAGCTTCCAACCTTTCTTCCAAATCTTCCGGGAAGCTTCCAGGAAGCTTTCATGAAGCTTACATGCTGTGTGGGTATTTCGCACATCATTTAATTTGTTTTTATGATATTTGTTGTGCGACTATCAGAGACCATACTGTTTTAAGGAGCAGTATATATATATATATATATATATATATATATATATATATATATATATATATATATAGCGCTCATACATACATAATAGAAACATACAAGAAGTTGTTAATGATTAACGCATTAGAATAAAAATGATTAAGTTGCCGTTAAATATCTGCGTATGAGTGCGCGCCTTATACATACTAAACGCTCTTGTGGTAACCTAATACCCAAACAGCATATACACAACGATTTGTACGCTAATGTGCCGATGTGCCTTCTCTCTCCCCTCTTATACTTAGCTTGTGTAGTGCGTATTCGCTTGCGATACTCTTTCTCTCTCTCTAACCCAGGCTTGAATATACATTGCTTAGTATAGTATAGTGTCCGCTCTCTCTCTTTTTCTTATAACTTAGTTGTGTATGCGCGCACAGATAGGGTCACACGTACACAACACATATTAAAATGTAACGTGACGGCAACTTGGACTTTTATGCCCAGCAAATTTTCGAGGCACGCCAAAAGAAGCATTAACTTCAATAAAATAATTTTTGTAGTTAATACTGCTTTTGGCACGCCTCAAAAATTTGCTAAGCCTAAATATATCTTCCCATATTATATAGTTATATTGAAAAATTCAGCTTTAGACCCCTCACGCCCCCCCCCCTCGTACCTCCGAGGGGACAAACTTGCAGTATCGTGAAAATTACTATTCTGAATAGCAAATTTCTAATTCAATAGTCTTGAGTAATATTTTCTAATTCACTACACTCTTGAATTCTTTTGTTAAATTGTACAGTTTTATTTTTCTCCGAATATCGCTTTTTTCTTTTGTGTTCCATCTCACAGAAAATAGAAAACACAAAATTTATAAATAACCTTAATAACGTAGTTTAATATTATATAATCAAATTTGCTCCGAAATTCAAATTTAACTTTACTGTTAGAACAGTTTAATAACAAATTATAATGCTCCGTTTTGTCGACTGTGTTTTAAAAATAAAACCTAACCTTTTTATTCTCGTTCGATTAACAGCTGTAAAAGATCGAAAAACTGAACCAGAATATGTCGAATCTGCTCGATTTGACATATTCTGGTGAAGTTTGCCATATAGCAAACCGATTATCCTGAATTATCTGGACATATTTATACTAAAAAATATGCCTACTAGTTAGTTAAGCGAACAGAATGAATGGTTAATTTTCTACAAGGGTATAATTAAAACTATTAATTACATTTATGATTTAAGATTTATTTAATAATTATATAAAATGTTAAGGAGATGTAAAACGGACACTACACCTGTACTTATAGATATTAGCTTCCTTTCCATTCTATTGCTGAATTTTCAGAAAAGAAATGCATTAGCTTGTAGTATGTACCATGATGATTATTCAGATAAATTTTCAAATGAATTCATTCATTAGTTTTTATGATATTTGGATTCCTGTACAAAATTGAAAAATGTTAATAAATAATTTTGGAACCCAATATTCTGAATAACTAACGAATGAATTTATTTAAAAATTTAACCGAATAATCTTCATGGTACGTACTACAAGCTAATGCATTTTTTTATTGAAAACTTTGCAATAAAATATTAGGATGATAAATATTTATGAGTACAGGTGTAGTGTCCATTTTACATCCCCTTAAGCATTTTTGTTAGATATATCTATTATTATACCAAATTTATAAAAATTTTATATTAAAATTTATAATTATATTAATTTTATATGAAAATCATAAAATTTATTCTCGAAATTTATTAAGATTAGCTAATTTTATCAAGAAAATATACAGGATTAAAAAAATTATAAAAGTCATTATTATACAAAATAAATATATTTCAAAATTATTTTATTTTATATATGTATATAAATTAAAAAAATTAGAATAATATAATGATTTAAAATTCTTATAAATATTACTAATGATTACGTCACTTATTTTTGAATATTAAAATAAAGACTTTTAGATTTTAGTTAAAAATTTTTTATATATCTTATAAAATGTAAATTAAATCAAAAAGATATCAAAAAGGAATCATACTAAAACAATCCTACAAATCTTAAGACATAAATAAACATTATGGTATATCAATAATAATATTGACAAAATTTTTATCAAAAGTAATTATTTGAAAATTTTATTACAACTTTGATCATTAATATTATTTCATTAATAAGTTATTTTTTTATTTATATTTTATATAATATCAATATTTTGTATTCATATACCATACATAGAATGAATTATATTATAAATATATAACATGATATCATATTCATATATAACAACAAAACAAAGTGGTTTTTAGGGCTCCTGGCGAGGGTTTCCACCTTAGAGCATATACTACTGGAGGCAGCTTCGAATGCGCCGTGCGCGTGGTTAAGTTGAGAAAAAGAAAGGTATATTGAGGTTGACAGATATCTCTTTTTCTCCGGCACGTGATTGGTTTGTTTTGTTTCCTACTCCTTTATCACATGACGGAGAGATAGAGATAGCTATCAACCTTAGTATATCTTTCTCTTTCCCAACCTAACCACGCGCACGGTGCATTCAGAGCTGCCTCCAGTAGTATATGTTCTAAGGTTTCCACTAATCGAAAAATCTAACGCGCCATAACGGTACCTCCATATTTCACAAAATTAAAATACATTAGATAAATTAAAAATTATATTTAAAAATTGAATAAATTCATGAAATTAAATAAATGCAATTCATCATAATATTTACTAAAGTTTGAAATATAAGGTGGTGTGGAAAGTCGTTACTCAAGACTATATGTCTTGTCTTTTGTATGGATAAACAATCAAATGTAAAATTACATTTAAAAAAATAAAATTAAATATATTATAAAATAGAATAAATAAGTATTAGATATTAAAAATATATAACATAATATTTTTAGTTAATGTATAACATATAAGCAATATAAAACATATATATGTAAAAAATATTGATAATAAAATAATTTTAAAAATTAGAAAATGAATTATTAATTTTTTTTTATTTATAAAAAAAAATATTATTTAAAATAATATAATGTGATAAGATATACATGAAATATGAGCAGCAGGTCCATCATAAATCACCTCATATTACGGGGGTTGGCGAGTGGAGCGAGCAGTATTGTCTCTGATAGTCGCACAACAAATATCATAAAAACAAATTAAATTAGATACAAAATACTAACTTTTTATTTTTTTTTTAAATTAATGATTGGGAAAAAATTTAAACGGTAACCGAAAGAATTTTCAAAAATCTAATATTTATTACAGATGTTTTTTCTGTTACGAGACTTTTCAATAAAATTACAAGTGATTGCATTTATTGTTAAGCCTGTACACAATCAAATTCGAATCAAAATTATTCTAATGATTCAGATATTTTTTTTTCTAATTTATTCAAAAAAACTAAAATTTATTCCTAGGAAAATGAATATTAAAAAAAAATGTAATAATATGTCAAACGTAATTGTTAATAATCAGAACAAAAAAAATCATCTAAGTTGAATTTTTAATTTTTTTAAATTCTCTTAATTCCTGTTTGAATTTTTTAGTAATTATTGAAAAATATATAGTATAAAAAAATTCTTTTAGTTCGAAATTTTTACAACTTTCAAAAGAGGATAAAAATAGAATAAAATTTCTCTTTACTTTAGTTTACTTTTTTCGATTTTTTTTGGGTGACAAGTAGAACGAGAGATAATACTATTAGAATGAGCGCTTTCCATCTAAATTTTTTCTTGTGAATTTCTGAAAAGCTAAATTCTAATATTTTAACATGCTTACAGGAAAATTATTAATTTTCAAATGATTTATATTTAGTAATCGATTCAAATTTTCAAGAAGAACATCGACTAAACTATATTTCAGAACTGCAATTATAATTCACATACGCACTGTGCATTTTTTTAATATTTTAAAAAAATTAAAAGTAGATATAACCTCTCCAATCTGTACATCAAGTCTGTGACTTTTATATTAAAGTCTTTACGTTCAATATACTTGTTTATGGCATGATCATAAATTAAAATTATAAGGTATATTTTTTTTACTATCATATAATTTTATATAAAGAAATTTGCAGTCGTTTCATAATTTTTGCCGTATTACTGTTTTTTTAGCCAAAATGAATAAAAATTTAAATATATCAGATATATGCAACAGCAATATTTCTGAATTACTAAAAGATGTTCCACCACGCAATTTGCATATGCTGCAACGATTATTTTGTTTGACAAGAAATAAAAATTTTAAAGTCGTTGACGCAACTGAAGTTATAATTAAAAAATTGATAAATTTGTGGAATAATATACCAGTACAATTAAAGAGAACTGACTGCTGTTGTGAAAAGTTAAAAAAACCTCTATGCTAATTTCCGACAAGATCAAAAAAACCGCAATCAGTTAAGTACTAAAATGATTAATTTTATGAAGGATATACATAATGTATTTAATATTGTACAAGATACTTCGATTACCTTACTAGGTTCAATTGATAATGAAGCTATAAATTTGTTTCTGTCCAAGCCAATTAATGAAATTCAGTCCAAATTACTAATTATCAAGAAAGATGATCAATCAGGTATTACTAATGATTAAATAATCTGTATCGATATTTTATGCGTTGGGAACAGCACTAACAATAAACATTGCGTTTGTATCTGAAACATTTGCTTTATCTAAAGTTGCAAAAATTTCTGGAGTCACAACAGGTATCGATCTTCTTAAATTATTCATCGTATATGACCTTTCAGCTGGCGAATAATGAGAACCCGGACTCTAGGTATTTATTTAAGTAAAAGTGCCATAAGAAATGCACGAGAAAAGATGCGCAAACAAGAGTATGAGAAAATGAAAAAGCTCTTTAAAAATACGTCTGTCATATGTAATTGTACACTTGGTGGAAAGGATATTTTTACGAATGTGTACTTTAAATGGTAGGGCTGCATATTTTACCACAGACATAACAAAACTTCAAATCATGCATTGAGTTTTGCATCATCGTTATTTTGTTTTTTCATATAGGTTATTTATGCAAAATTCAAATGATAAAAACTAAAATTTTACTGCAAAGATAATTTAAATTAACAATAGTATTAGATAAGCAGGTATAGCGAGACGAGGGGAGGGGGTGTCACACCCCCTCTCTTTGGGTGTTGCTTTTGGGTGTGACACCCCCTCCCCTCGTCTCGCTATACCTGCCTATTTCCCCCCTCCCCCCTCCCCTCCTGTCTCCCCCTACATGTCTGGGGCTGTTATAGCGTTCATGTGGTGGTATAACGTGACATTTCCCTTTCCCCAGTCTGGGGGCTGTTATGGAGTACTATTTTATTTATTAATTTTATTTATCAATTTTGTTTATCAATTTTATTTATCGATTACTTCCTACGATTAATATATTTGCTGGTCCTGAAAAGGACCTTATGTGAATATATAAATATTTTTTAATTTGAAATTTTTTATATCCTTTTCTTTCAGGAATAGAGTAAGTATTGGTTGAAAATTTTTCAGAATATTGTTTCCAGTTGAATGATGGTTGATTTTCTTTCTTTTTCTTTTCCCCACCTTGTAGTAAAAGTGTTTTTTCGTTGCTGGAACTGTTTTGACCGATCGTAATAATTATACGTTATACAAATATGATAAGAGACTATGCGTGAAAAAGTATTTATTGTAAAAAGTTATTATTTAAATTAATATTTTCAAGAGTATTAGTTTTTTTATTATATCTTTGAAAACGTTCTAATTTTTCCGTTTCTTTCTTATAATATTCTTTGCATCGTTCTCTCTTTATTCCGTTATCTGTAAAATGTAATAAAGCAATCTTACCTGCGCATTGTCCCATGTCTGTTTCGACCGGCTGTCATAAAATAAATGATGGGTAATTGAAAAGGTGATTATATTTATAGAAAGAAATGAAGTCAAATATAGCATTAAAGTTATTTATTGACATTAACACACATTTTTATGCATGAATCATTTTATATGATAAATCTTCTTACAATCATAGGTTAATTATACATAATAACAAGCGAAGTTAATTATATATGATTAAAGTAATTAATTGATAGAAACACACATTTTTTTATTCAGGAATCATTATATCTCGTAAATCTTTTGCTATGATAGGTAAGCTAAATGCGAAAATTTTGGATTAAACAATTTTTAAATACAAACTTTTATAATAATCCGTATTATCTACCATATTTTCCATTACATAACCTTCTAATTCGGTATTAATTATAGAACAATATTGTTTAAAATTTATAGTCATTAAGAATAACCTTTGCATTGTCCAGTCCTTCTTGTCCGAGCTTATTTTTCAAAAAGTCCAGTATATGATCAGTAGTACGATTGACATTCACTTCACTATTTGTCGATTCGCTAATAAAATCTTGAATTGTTTCTGTACCTGCACTTTGTTCAAGAGTAGTGTCAAACCATTCCATATCGGTATTAACACTATTTTCACTTACGTTATAATTCACGTTTTGTAAAATCACATTTTCACTAATGTCCCCAACACTATTCGTCGATTCAACACTTTTTTTAATTTCTTCTATTTCTACACTTTTTTCTAGCATTTTCTCTAACCACTCTATATCGTTTGTGTTAACACTATTGATGGTGATCAAATCACCAATATCTTGTGATATTGCTTCTTCATCAGTATTTTCAATAACAGCGTCTAACCACGCCATACTGTTATTTTCTACTTGAGTATTCATTACGGTTTTTTAAAAATATTTTTAAATTAAAAATTAGTGTAGAAAAAAAGGTATCTTCCGAATATGTTTACGGAATGAAACTAAAACTTCGAATAACGTTGGTGCGAGGAAAACTCGACGCAGAATATTTTTTCCTAAAATTATCCATGAATATAAAGATAATAAGGTTTCTTCCTTAGCTTAAAATAGAAAAAATTATGAAAAACATATGCTCTGCAAAGTATTTCAACTGAAGCGATAAGCATATACATCTTATAAATGTCGAAAAATTTGTCACCTGCTATGTTGTATACCATCAGATATTCTTTCTCTCTCTTTTTTTAAACGTGTGTTTTCGCATTTGTAGAAATCCAGGGGTGGATTTTACGTAACATTATCTGAAAACATTGAATAGTACGCAATAAACTAGTGGGTATTTTGAAAACCGATAAACAGCGCATTAGCAAGGCATGAGAGAGAGAGATAACTAGAGTTGGACATATATTGCTATTGTAAGAGAAAATGTAGTCATTAGAAAAGAAAAGAAGATTAGGGGTGTATTACACATAGCAGATGGGTAGGTTGATGTGTATTTTTTATCAAAGATCATTAAATTTCTTCATATCTTCATACGTTTTTTTAATAGTAGTAGTAGTATTAAGGTGAGCATTTAAGTAAACAGTAAATTGAAAACAGACCTACCGCAATACTGATATTGGTAAAGTACGCATTCAGCTGCTCTGTTTTAAGAATATTTTTCATCTTTCTCTCAAATTGTCACCAAACCTTTTCCCTTAAAATAAAAGACCATATAAATATATATAAAAAGAATTGCAATGCTAATTCTTATTTAGTTTTTCGCCATCGTATTGTAACGTTCTTTACGAAAGATACCTAATTTCATTTTTAAAAAAACGCCTAGTGATCTGAAATAAAAAAAAACAAGTAACAATGATTGAAAATATTGTGGAAAATCATTAAAAATCGCTTTTCTCTTAAATTTTTTTCCCTTTGAGAAAAAAGTCGTATATAAAGAAATGACGAGGCAATTTTTGACACAGATAGTATTTTGACTTGATAAGGAATAGAACTTTAAATTTTAAGTGTTAAGTGATTTTATTGAGAGAAATCATGAGAGATAACGAAGGTGAAAACAAATTCCGTGAAATTATATTTAGGATTATTGATTATTTAATTTATGCGAGATTGTGTTATATTATACAACGTAACTGTGGTTCGGCATGGCGTCGAAAAGTACAGCGTATGCCTACTTTACAATTGAAAAAACAATCCAGTTGTATATTATCGTGTGTGTCGTTACGAATGATTGCGCGATTGTTCAATATGATTTTTAAAGAAAACCAACTTGCAGTAATAACAGCAAGAGAATACGTGATATCAAAAAATCTACATGATGCCTATGTACTCCAGGGTCTGATGAACGAATATAACGAGAAACGTTGTAAGTATACAAAATTTTTAAATTACTATCCTTATTAAACTTATTTAAAAAAATAAATTTGCGAATATCAAGTTTGGTTCGAAAACTTAAAGGTCTCTTTATCTAACGACATTCACAAGAAAAGCCAGAATATTTGTTTTAGAAATTTTCACATATAAAAACTCTATATTTATTATTACTTATAAATAAATATTCATTAAATTTTTTAATTAGTATGTCTTATATTTTATATGTTACGATCTTGATTCGTAAATATTTAAATATCGTATTTTAAGGAAATGTAAATTAAAGGCATTACAGTTTTCAAAATTTATTTTTATAATCCACAATTTTTTATAATATCTCTTTATTATAATCTTCATAAAAAATATTTTAAATTATTTTTACTAAATTTGTATCATTTTTAATAATTTAAAAAAAAACATTTTTTACACATTTCCTTTTTTAAATCATAGACATTTTTCGTACATAACTTTAAATATTACTATTAAATGATTCTTTGTTGGTCTTATATTATATATATTACGATCTTGAATTGTAAATATTTGAAATATTGTATTTTAAGGAAATGTAAAATGCCGGTATTACAGTTTTCAAATTTTATTTTTATAATTCACAATTTTTCTAAATATCTCTCTATTATAACCTTCGATTTTGATTAATGTAGAGTCTAAAATTAAAAATTATGCGATGTATATATATATATATATAGGAGCGCGGTGGCGTAACGGATAGAGCTCTTGCCTTCAACGCGGTGGGCACGGGTTCGAATCCTGGCCAGGCACCTCTGACTTTTTTTCGAAAGAAAATTAGTGTATGTGCTACCCATATCGCGACTCTTAAGAAATCTGATCTCATTGAGTATCGGTTGATTGTTGGTCACAAAAGTGGCTGACCATCCATCGGTAGTCAAAGTTTTCGGTATGGCGGTGTCTGACAGTCTAGCCTGATGTAATGTGTTAAACGGTTCCGGGCTGGGCTCCCTCGACATCTCCATAGAAAAAGGTTAATTATATAAAGGATAACAATATCCTTCATATATTAATCTTTTAAAAAAAAAAAAAAAAAAAAAAAAAAAAAAAAAAAAAAAATATATATATATATATATATACATACAAATATAAACTTATAATTAATATATGGTTTATTTTTATAGCTTTTGAAATATTACTAGATAGTAGTAGTGATAGTAGCGATATGGACAGCGATGACAGCGATGAAACTTTATTTGAACAATTAGTCAACAATCATGATCTGCTTAGTACATCGAGAAATACCGTCTCACGGCGTTTGTTTTTTGATGGAATAACTCGTAATGAAGGAGAAGAAAATAGAGAAGAAAAAGTTGAAATTGTAGAAGAAGAACACCAAAACGAAGAAGAAGAAAGTTTTTGAATTGTGCATGATGAAATGATTGTAGACAGCGGAGGTGAAACAGTCATCAATGATCAGATTCCAATTGCACAGAAGAGCAAATACAACAGGAATCAGAATCAGAATCCGAATATAGCGAGTTTGAAGATGAAGCGCCAAACTCGGAAATAATCAGGCCAGGTTGTCTATTGTCGCGTGGGGTGATTGATAATTATCCAGAGCCGTTCGACGCTGTTATAAGAAGTTTGCATCATAATGATCCTGAAAATGAAATAGGGTCAACAAACACAGCAGGCCCTTCGGGAAACACTCAAGAACGGTTTACTCTATTACACACATTTTATACTCAAACAACACCATTAAGAGAAAGAAAATTTCACGTAGTAAATGACACGCGTATGAGTTATCACTCTTTTGATGGAAGCGTACTGGATATGCGTCTTAATGAATACAAGTTTTCTGTATTATTATAATTATTATTATTGTTGTTATTGTTATAATTATAATAGTATTGAAATAGTTGCAATTTATTTGGGTGATTTTCTAAATAAAACACAAGTATCAAAAAACCTTATTAAATAATTTATTATATGTAATAATCAACCGTCAATTTACAAAAAAAATAATTCTAATTTACTGATCTAATTGAAATAAATGAAAATATAATACACTTTCTTAAATAGTTATTATAGAAACAAAGAAAAGCTTTTTATTAGAGAAAATATCAAAACGCTGTACTGTACGAATAAAGGTGCGCACTCTGACTGACTAGACCAGACGTGCCGATAGACAGTTGACTGGGACTGACGTTAGAGAGGAGTGGGGTTATACAACTTCACGACTACGTAAAGTTCAACCTATATAAAACTGAGCGCCCTACGCCATATCCAACACTCCCTCTCGCAGTAGCTCAGCCTCACTTCTTATCTGAAACAAATAATAAATAATGATCGACCAAAATATTTTATTATATATATAATTTAATATTAATCTCATCAATTTATTGTGTAAATCAAAAAATATTCGCTATTTGATCTTTTGATGGTATCCACTCTACTCTAACTAAATTTCTTGTTCTACATTCTCTAACATAATGTTCTTTAACTTCAATCATGTGGCTTAGTCTTTTACTGCAGCTGACTTTAGAACTTTGAATTGCAGCATTGTTGTCATACCGTAAGGTCATTGGCAATAAGTCTATATTTATAACTAATTTAATTGAATTTTGCAGTGACACCATTTCTTGACACGCTTCACTCATTGAAACATATTCGGCCTGGCATGTTGAGAGTGATACGTATCGTTGTCTGTGTGTTTTCTAAGCAATAGGATCCTTGAACAATCTTATTACATAACCACTGGTAGTTAAGGCTCCTTTGACATCAGCAAAACCTGCATCAGAATATCCATGCATTTCTTCGGCTCTCCCTCCAGAAATGACCCCTCTATCCCTTGTACACTGCAAATAACCACAGACTCCTCCAACAATGTTCCATTTATTCATGGTAGGATGTAACTGATGTCCACTCCACTCTTCTTATACATGTTATCTGGTCTAATTGCATTTGCCAGGCACAACAGAGAACCTACTGCTTTACAATATGGTACACTTTCCATAGTCAGCCGATCTGACCCTTCATCTGGACTTTCTTCTCTCTCTCTTCTAATTCTATTTGACCCGGTCGGCAACCGATAGGCGTTCGTTGTGGTCCGATCCCTGAAAAATCCAATCTCCTCAGCAATTCAGCAATACATTCATTAAGAGCTAATGTTAGAGTTTTGTTTCGCTTATCTCGTTCTAATTTAATTCCTAAAAGTTCCTTGGTTCACCTAGATCCTTCATTTCAAATTCTTGCATTAATTTTAACTTTTTCTCTTCTAATTTTCTTACATCATTGCTAACTATAAGCATGTCATCTACATATAATAATAATATTAAGAACCAATCACCATCCGTCCAAGTAATAAACATGGTTTAATTTCATGCGTTGTTAATCCAATTTTGTTTGCTGTCTGAACAAAGCGCTCGTTCCATCTCCTTGGACTAATCTTAAGTCAATATAGGACTTTTTCTATTTTACAAACTTTTATTCTTTCTCCTCATTTGAGACTATTTCTCTATCCGGTATTTCCATGTAAGTTTCCTCATCAATAGTACCATTCAAGAATGCAGTTTTCACGTTAAGCTGGCGCACATCTAGGTCATATTTATTTATAATAGCAAGACATGCTCTAATTATTTGCATTCGTGAAACTGGTGCATATATTTCGCTTAAATCGTAGAAATTTTTATCCTTAAATCCTCGAATTACTAGTCGTGCTTTGTATTTCATTTCACCACTTGATTCTATTTTGCGTTTAAAAACCCATCTAGAATCTACAATGTTCCTTCTTTTACCACCAGTTGAAGTCGGTCTTTATACTATTTTCCAGACATTATTTTTGTTTATAGAGTTTAATTCTGCTTTAACTGCTTCATTCCCATTTTCTTTGTCTAATGAAACCATTGCTTTTAATTACTTTAACGTTTATTGTTTAATATACTAAAGTTTTTATAATTATGATTACCCCGTCTAAATATTCTACTATCATACCTTTTATCGTCTCGTCCATCTAGCTTATCTTTATTGTAAGAGCAATTGGCTGCGGTGTGTCCTTCGCACCTTCTATATTTGTAGCACATCAAGTCCTCATTGCAGCACTCGTAAGCATGATGCCCTAGGATGCCACATTTAGAGCACCGGTCTTTTTGAGTTGTGTGCGTGGCAGCAGCTCCTTCTTCCCTTGTCCTGGAAACTTATCTCCTGTCCATCAGTTTCATTGCATCTAACTGTAAAATATAATTTTTCATTTGTTCGTAATCAAAAACTTTTCTCGTATTATGTTTATGCAAAAAGTTAGTTTGTTGCATTTGAGGTACATTATCACTGATCGTATTATAGAACAAATCTCTTTTATCTGCATCGTTTATCTTGATTGCACCTAGTATGTTGTCATGCAATCTAATTAATTTTTCAAAACGATCCCAGGATATTGTTGCTTTTTCTTCATTAGGTTGATATCTGATTAAGTACAATTTTTGTTTAACCACCATAGTAGTTAAATTTGCTTCACTTGTTTTAATTTCTTTCATTTTATTTAACGATTCCGTTGGATCCATTATTTGCAGCAATCCTGTACGACGATTCGCGTCAACTCCTTACACCACGATATCTCGAACCTTCAGTTCATTTCTCCGTATAGTTCTTTTTCTTCAGCTAGATTACGCTCTAGTTTTACAGTCGAATCCACAACATACAATAAGTCTAATGCTCCCAACTCACCGGTTAAATGATCCAAAAATAGGTCTAATTTCATTGTACTAGTCAGTTTATACTCTCCTTTAACAAACGAACCCGTGCAAGCACTTTGAGGCGCGTTCGAAATTATATTTCCACTATTAAAAGTATTATCAAATTTTCCTGTCAAATTCCGATTAAAACCTCCGTCGAATACTATTCCTTTCAAAGTCATTAATTTCATTGTTATTTTAGCTAGTCTCATGCAGACTTAAATAATTTTTACCTCTTATATAATTGATTTCAATTGTTGTTCTACTTCTGACGTTATATTTGCGGTCTCGTTCTTGTACTTTACAAAGTCAGACACAAATCCATCGACCCATTTGCTTATGTAGTCTTTTGACTTTTCTCCTTGTCACTGCACGGTTTCCTTGAGCCTGGAATTCTCCTCCTGGAGTCCTGCCATTTTCTTTTTCATCTCGTCTCTCTCTCTTTCTAAGTTTTCAACTCGCTTTCCTTATTATTCTTTCTTATCTAATTCTTTCTTTTTAGGAAACTCGGTATGGTAAACAAGAAGAGCGCCAATAGGGTCATAAAATTCAAGCATAGATATTAGGGCGGCTTCTTCTGCGAGTGTCAGTGTACTTCGAGAATACACAAAGACTTTATCGCCTGGCCCACTCGAAAAGACCCTTGTCGACGTTGCCGTGATGTAAAAATCCATAATCGGGTATTCCTCAGATAATTCGAAATTGACATCAATTGTCCTCATCAAAAGTGTGAAGTCCTTTTGAACTGAAATGTAAATTTTCATGGAATTTCTCTCTTTTCTACATTTAATTTATTGTAAGTAAACCATTTAGTATTATTTCAAAGTAAAATTTAATTTGAGTTCATTTTTAAGAACAACTTATCTTTTAAGTAATTCTAATTTTTAACCTTTCTAATTTTAATTTTTCAATTCTGATTAATCCGTTCAATTTGAACATTTAATTCATTTCTAGTTAATTTAAAAAAACCAAATTCTATTTTCTAATTTTAACAATTCTAATTAATCATTTCAATTTAATCTAATTTACTTCTAGTTAATTTAAACAAATGAAATTCTATTATCTAATTTTAACAACCTTTTAATTTACGAGTACTCGTGTTTATTTTAATCATCAAAATTTTATTTATTTATTGAGACTGTAAGAGAACAGGTCTGCTCCACGCTAAGTCATATTATTGAAATGCCTTTAAGACAGTACGCTGTCAAGCGCTGCTATATTTCCCAGTACAATCTAAACCCTTCTATACGTGCACATGCTCTCTCTGTCGAATGCCACAACTCTCTATAACGCTCTCTCCCTCTCTCTCTCTCTCTTTCAAGCTCTATTCACTCACACACCCGCAAACACACATACATTTAAAAGCGTGTCGCCTCTGTTTTTCACGATTGTGCGCGCGCATTCATTCTTAATATTCTGTCTCGCTTTCGTGGGCCCTCGTGCGCGTTTTGTTTTTCAGCAGCGCTTGAGCTTCTTTGTGACGGCGCGAAGTTTCCGCGAATTCTATGCTCAAAAAACAAAATTTGAAAAAGAACGGTTTACGCTTTTGTTAGAGAAAAAAATATTTCTATTTGATTTTTCTCTTTCTCTTATTATTTTATAGAGAGAGCTTTTCACAAATATAATTTCACTCGCGATCTCGTCAATTCATTCATAATAACAAAAAAATATTTCTTTTATATTAATCTAATTTGAATTTATTCACTTCGTATTCACTTCCCGTCGATTTACTCTTTTGAAAAATGCTTTATTTTCCCGATCTAATTTATATGTATAAATGTACACTTCTTACCTTTCTCCTCCATTTCCTTATCATTACTCCTTTCTCATTTCTGAGACATTTTTATTAGTCACACACTTATTAAGCGCAATATATAAATGCTTTTAAATATATAAAATAAGGAGATTGAGAATGAAAATTTGATTTAGAAAATCACTCTTATGCGCATCGGAACCGGGCCGGGCACATAACCTATTGAAATAGTTGCAATTTATTTAAGTGATTTTCTAAATAAAACACAAGTAACAAAGTACCTTATTAAATAATTTATTATATGTAATAATAAACCGTCAATTTACAAAAAAAATGATTCTAATTTACTGATCTAATTTAAATAAATGAAAATATAATATACTTTCTTTAATAGTTATTATAGAAACAAAGAAAAGCTTTTTATTAGAGAAAATATCAAATTGCTTAACTGTACGAATGAAGGTGCGCACTCTGACTGACAAGACAAGAAGTGCCGATGGACAGTTGACTGGGACTGACGTTAGAGAAGAGTGGGGATATACAACTTCACGGTTACGTAAAGTTCAACCTATATAATACTGAGCGCCCTGCGCCATATCCAACAAATAGTATTGTTAATATATTTATTCTTTCATTTGTTATTTTATTAACATTATCATTATTATTATTATTATTATTATTATTATTATTATTATTATTATTTTTATTATTATTATTATCATTACTATTACTATTACTATTACTATTACTATTACTGTTACTGTTACTGTTACTGTTACTGTTACTGTTACTGTTACTGTTACTGTTACTGTTACTGTTACTATTACTATTACTATTACTATTACTATTACTATTACTGTTACTGTTACTGTTACTGTTACTATTACTATTACTATTACGATTACTATTACTATTACTATTACTATTACTATTACTATTACTATTACTATTACTATTACTATTACTATTACTATTACTGGGAGTTGGCTTGAGGAGGCCCCTTGAGCAAGTGTTGTCTTCCAGGTTCCGGGCATTGCCCAACCGCTTCTGGGCGTCATCGTCGCATCAATGCTCTTCGTAGCAATGCTATAACGCTGACGGCAAATAGGAAGTAATGACCCGAGGAGAAATAACCTCGCAAAAAAACCAGGGACTATCTGACCCGGATGGTAGTAACCCTGTAAGGGTCCCGCTTTGGGTTACAAGATAGGGGTGGTTCCCTGACTAAATTAACCATATTAATGGAAGATGTCGGATTCAAATACAGTAATACCCCAGGTGAGTACCCCTTCACAGGGAAATCTCACCTCCGCTTCCAATCGATTGAAAGCCTCGGTGGGCGGAGCTGGCCTCATGGATTCCGGGGGAGGTCTTATTCACGTTGACCATGATCTCGCGGGAGCGAGTAACATCGTTACTGCGAGTTCCTCTGATACAGGAAGGATAGAGAGTTCGGCCTTGCAGCAACAGCAGCAAGGTTTGAGCATTCAACAGGTGTGCCGTTCACGTGTAAACAGCGTGAACAGTGTTGCAAGTATGGGAAGCGGTAAAGTGCTTTCAGCAGCACGTCGGCATGGGAGTTGGACTCTATCGAGGTTAGCTTAGAGGAGATGCATCAATTAATGAAGAGCCAAGAAGAGCGTATAAGCGGCATGCGTGCGGAATTGAGCGTCATGCGAAGAGGAATGAAGAAGAACACGGATATGAAAATCCAAAACACTGCTGATAAACTCAGCAAACAATTGGATTGCGCTGCTTCCGAGCAAAGCAAGATGATTAGGGAGCATGAACTCCTGAAGATGGCAGTTCTCCAGGTGTACGAGCAACACCAAGACAGGAAGAAGAGTAGAAGAAGAGCGCAAGCTGAAGTCCTCAAAGATACCGTGCTTGCATGCACGGGATTCAAGAGGAATAAGCAAGGTAGTAGCAGTCCTGAGGAGTCGGGAGCCAAGACGAAGAAGAAAAAAAAGAAAAAAGAAGCGAATGTGGCAACAGAACGGGCGGTCCACACGACGCCAACCAGCCAGCCCGGTCCCTCCAGAGTGCAGGTTCGTCCGAAACTGGAAGCCATTGTTGTGAGAGTCGCTGAGGGGCAAACATATGCTAATGTTCTGGGGAAACTTCGTCAGGATATGAAGCCATAAAATAGCCAAGCCGAGGTTTTAGGTGTGCGGCCCACAAAAAGAGGAGATCTCGTTATAAGGATCTCGAAAGGTACGAGTAAGCAGTCGTTTATAAACGAGGTTAAGGGAATCGTGCAAGGTATGGGAACGGTAAGTTCGGACGAACGAAAAAGGACGGTCTAGATGCGTGATCTTGATGAGATGACGACCGAAGCCAAAGTGCACGATGCACTGAATAAGGCACTTGGCCCTGAGAAGCAGGATACCCGCAAAGTTATGCTGTTTAGGCCAAACAGAAGTCATTACAAAATGACGGTCGTGGTGCTAAATGAAGGCGAAGCGGATGCGCTTCTGAGAAAAGAACGCATTCAGATTGGCCTCATGAGCAGCAGAGTTGAGCGGAGACTTATAATTACAAGGTGCCATAAATGTCTTGGCTATGGACATCGGCAAGACCAGTGTCAAGGGCCTGATAGGTCTGCTCTCTGCTATAAGTGCGGAGGCGCTGACCATAAGAGGGGTGCATGCAACAACGATGCTTGCTACTTTCTCTGTCGTCAGGAGCGAGGATATCCATCGGATCACATGGCCGGAAGCGGAGTCTGTAAGGTCTTCAGACGAGCTCTGGAGGCTGAGCAGAAGAAAAGCCTGGAGGCTAAGAAAAACACTAGGAAAAGAGGAAATAAGGTGGCTGTAGTCGTGACCAGTCCGAGCTAGAGCTGCACAACTAGAAAGGATAAAGAAGAATCAAGTCTTCGGCATGAAAGGCGCTGCGGCAAACACTTAATGTAGGAGGTGCTCTAGTGGGCAAATTGGTGACCCCACCCTGAAGTAATGCCGAGAAGGCTTAGGTGCCAGGGTGGATTAAAGGTCACGAGGTGGATGTTACTGGCCTTTTGCCCGCGTGACGATTGCATCTTCTTGTAATCGTCACGCGGTCAGAAGGACAGGGGGTTAGACGGTCCCCTGGGACTCTGATGCCCTGAATGTGAAATGAAGGGCCATTTCACAGTCAAGGCTGACGTGCACTCAGGAACCCGTCACACCGGTGGCAGGGTCCCCTCCTGCACGGTGATAACGCATTGCGGAATCGCACGGCGGGCGTGGGTCCTGTTGCTGAAGGTCTGGTTTAGGCAGATTTCCCGTTTTTTTACCACCATACAAAAAAAAAAAAAAAACTAATACTATTACTATTACTATTACTATTACTATTACTATTACTATCACTATTACTATTACTATTACTATTACTATTACTATTACTATTACTATTACTATTACTATTACTATTATTATTACTATGACTATCACTATCACTATCACTATCACTATCACTATCACTATCACTATCACTATCACTATCACTATCACTATCACTATCACTATCACTATCACTATCACTATCACTATCACTATCACTATCACTATCACTATCACTATCACTATCGGGAGTCGGCTTGAGGAGGCCCCTTGAGCAAGTGTTGTCTTCCAGGTTCCGGGCATTGCCCAACCGCTCCTGGGCGTCATCGTCGCATTAATGCTTTTTGCAGCAATACTATAACGTTGACGGCAAATAGGAAGTAATGACCCGAGAAGAAATAACCTCGCAAAAAAACCAGGGACTATCTGGCCCGGATGGTAGTAATCCTGCAAGGGTCCCGCTTTGGGTTACAAGATAGGGGTGGTTCCCTGACTAAATTCACCACTTTTATGGAAGATGTCGGATTTAAATACAGTAATACCCCAGGTGAGTACCCCTGCACAGGGAAATCTCACCTCCGCTTTCGATCGAGTGAAAGCCTCGGTGGGCGGAGCTGGCCTCATGGATTCTGGGGGAGGCCAAATTCACGTTGACCATATTGTCGCTGGACTGGGTAACCAGACTTCGACGGCAATTATAACTACCGAAATGCTAGAGGAGACAACCTCGCATAAAAAACAAGAAATGTCTACTTTGCAGGTATCAAGGATACGGAGCTGCAGTCAGAGCAGTGTTGCTAGCGTCCGAAGTGCCAAAAGCGTTTTTAGTGACGCCTCAGGCTTTGAACAAAACGCACTCCAAGAGGACATGGACGCATTCTTCGAGGCTACAAGCGATCAAGAGTTATGGATAGAGGAAATGAGGAAGGAAGTTCAAGGGATGCAGGACGTTCTGAAAAAGAACACAAACCTCAGGATCCAAACCGCGGTCGAAAGGTTGGAAGTCCATCTGAAGAAAGCGGTTGAACAGCAGGAAGTTCTAAAAAGGAAAGCAAATACCATCAAGGATGGAGTTGACCAAATTCTTAGTCAACATAGGGTAAGGAAGACGGCGCGGAGGAGGATGCAAGCTGAACTTTTACGGGACACCGTAATCGCAAACATTAGCTCTAAAAGAGAACGAGGCAGCGCAGATAATAGCCCAGAGGACGTGCGGCAAAAGAAAAGAAAAAAGAAAAAAGTGACTGCGGGTGCTCAGACGTCCACTCAGGAACCCGTCACACCGGTGGCAGGATCCCCTTCTGTACGGCGATAACGCTTTGCGGAATCACACGGCGGGCGTGGATCCTGTCGCTGAAGGTCTGGTTTAGGCAGATTTCCCGTTTTTTTATCACCATAAAAAAAAAAAAAAAATCACTATCACTATCACTATCACTATCACTATCACTATCACTATCACTATCACTATCACTATTACCATTACCATTACTATTACTATTACTATTACTATTACTATTACTATTACTTGTACTATTACTATTACTATTACTATTACTTGTACTATTACTATTACTATTACTATTACTATTACTATTACTGGGAGTTGGCCCAGGGAGCCCCCTTGGGCAAATGTCATTTTCCAGGGTCCATGTCCCGCTCCCGGGCGTCTTTGTCGCATCAATGCTCAGAGCAGCAATGCTTTAACGGAGACGGCAAATAGGAAGCACTGACTAGCGGATGAAGCAGGTATAGTAGTAACTGTTGATGTCAACAACTACTCAAACACTTTTCACACAATACACAAACAAATACACTTCTACTCGTACACGGCACACACCTAACATCGAAAGGCCAAAGTGAGTGGATTGGGGGCCCTATAAACGAGTTTCTCTCTACTGAGCGTATGTGCGTGAATGCTGCCGCTGGGGGCTCTATAAACGGGTCTCGCCCAGCAAGTTGAATGGGATAAAGAGGCTGTGAAAGGCGTATGTATGGAAATGAGCAGGCAGGATGGGGGCAGTTTGCAGTCCTTATCCTGGCTACTGAATGGACGGCGGGGACTTTATAAACAAGATCTCCCCGAAGCGTAAGGACAGGGGACCCTATAGACGGGTAACTCTCCCTTGAATGACTGAGGGTCCTCAGTGTGAATCGTAGAGTGGATGGGCTAATGGACACTTACACAAACAAAGCAGAAATGCCTCGGGGTCTAGTGACGGCCGTAGGTAGGCTGACTTAGGATGGGAATCGTGTCGCTGCTGGAGGATACAGGGGAAAAACCGTGTGGATGCTGCGGGCCGCCAGATAGTACAGGGGCCCGGTCAGAGCTAGCCACTTTGTACTGGCTGCCCTATCAGCCGGCGAAAAATCCATCTCCCTGTTGCCTGGTGCCGGGTGGTACCCGGACTGGGCGCCGACAATGGGGGATGGGGGCTCCTCCGAGGTCACCGGCGGCGGGGCGATCCTTAAGGGGGGAGGCTGACAGACGGTGCACGAGCTGGACCTTACCGGGAGTAGATTCTTGACCACAAACACATATTATACGAGAAGAGACGGAGGAGAAAAAATTTAAACCAAAAATGCTGATGTCAACGAAAGAATTAGAGCTTTCAGCATCCATTAGCGCTCCGGGCACCCCAGGCCCACATACCTCAGAGGCGGCCGACTTGGCCTCAGGGGTGTGTTTTACCAAACCAAGCGGGGAAAGGGAAGGGCAGGATCGAGTGCCCCCTGGCATCATTAAGGGGCAGATTAAGAGGATCTTGGAGTCAGTAGCCAAGATGGAATTGGTAAAAGCAAAAGTTAGGACGGTAAGCACTGGAATCTCGGATGAATGGCCTGTCATCAAGGATGCATGTGAGGTGGTAATCGCCGAGTGTGAGCGGATGACTGCACAGCGGACGACTGCGGTGACGGCTGCTGCTGAGGCCCAGAAGCGGAAGAGGGAGCCGACCGGTGCCAGTCCTGAGCAGTCGGCGGCTTTCCAAAAGGTCGGTGAGGGCTCCGGATGGAAAAAGGTCGGAGCCAAACGCAAGAACAGGACTGCAAGTACGGCACCTAAGGACGGCACGAAAGAACTGAACGACCAGAGGACTCAGAAGGACGTGATGAAACGGAGGAAGAAGACCGGTCGCGGACAGTCCAGACGGAAGCAGGGTGCACGCAACGACGTCGGCGCCGTCTTGGTTGGTCTATCCGCCAACATGACGTACGCTGATGCTCTGCGCAGGCTCAAACAGGACGTAAAGACTGACGAGACCTAGGTGCAGGTACAGGGCTGTCGCAAGACGAAAGACAGACTGCAATTCGAACAGCAGGTTAAACAGGCACTGGGAAATGACGGCACAGTACGGGACTTGACGCCGGAGGTGCAGATCGAGATTCTTGATCTTGACTGTATCACAGAGGCACAAGACGTTACGGACGCAATAAGACGGGAGACAGGGACAGTGAGGGATCCGAAGCCGCATATCTTCAGTCCCAATGATCAAAATGTCTGCATGGCCGTCTGTGGCGTGGAGGAGAGTGCCGCTCGAATCCTGCTTCAGAAGGGCCGGATCAAAATAGGGTGGATGAACTGCCGCGTACGGACGAGACTAATGGTGCCAAGGTGCTACAGATGCTTCGGCTTCGGACACAAACGACAAGACTGCAAAGGTACTGACAGAAGCAGACTGTGTCGTAGGTGCGGACGGACGGAACATACTAGCGGAGGGTGCAACGAGAAAAACCCGACTTGCTACCTCTGCACGGAGGCGAGGCTTAAAGGATGCGCTCCTGTGCTGGGTTCCGGAGCATGCGCTGTCTTTCGGGCTGAGCTGGAAAAGCGGAAAAGGCAGACAATGACATGACTTTGACGCTACAAGTTAACCTGAACAGGTGCGAAGCTGCTCAGCTTTTGCTGGACCAAATCGCGACGGAACGGAACGCAGACGTACTTATAATAAGTGAACAGTACCGTGACTTACGCCAACAGACATGGCTTTTGAACGCGTCAGGCTCGTCGGCCATCTGGGTTAGAGGCGCGCGCTCAAGGGGTCCTATAGTTTCCGGTGCGGAAGAGGACTACGTGTGGGCGAGGGTGGAAGATGTTACTTATGTGAGCATATATCTCTCACCAAACTGTACGGCCGGAGAATTTGAAGGTAAAATCGCGGCTCTAGAGGACTGCCTCAGAGATTTACCGGGGAATCTTGTCGTTGCCAACGACTTTAATTCCAGGGCGATCGAGTGGGGCATGACGACCACAGACAGACGCGGACGGCTGGTGTTAGAGATGGCTGCGAGGCTGGAACTAACAGTAGCAAACAGAGGACAGGCTCTTACGTACAGACGACTGGGTTACGGTAACTCGATACCTGACGTGACGCTGACAACGGAAGACCTGGAGACGCGGATAAGGGCATGGCGGGTGCTCGAGGTCTTTACGGCCAGCGATCACCAGTGCATCGCCTTTGAAGTTACGGAACGGAACGATACGTCACAAAACGTTTCGGTGAGACCCTCGCGGTGGAACGTTAACAAAGAGGACAGGGCTCTGTTTCGGAGGACGCTGCTGGAAACGGTTGCGCCTTCTAAAAACATCCCGACGGTGATACTGGTGGACGGACGAAATAAGTTCCCTACGACGGACGTGCATAAAACACAGACGAGTACTGTACAGAGCACGTAAAAGAGGACAGGATGATGCAATGAGGCTTGCACAGACGTACAAAGACGCTAAAAAGACCCCGACGAACGCCATAAAATACAGTAAGAGGCGATGCTGGAGACGGTTGTGTGAAGAGGTGGACCGCGACCCCTGGGGTATGGGCTACAAGCTGGTTACCCAGAAACTGGGGGCTCTTGGTCCTCCAGAACACAAAGACGGACAGTTGATGGCGATGATAGTGGACGGGCTGTTCCCAAACCATCCGGTTACGGAGGGGCCAGTCGACTACCGGAGCCAAGCAGTTCCGGAGTTCACGGAGGCAGAATTGCTGGAAGCTACTGCCTCTTTGAGACACGGAAAAGCACTAGGACCAGACGGCATTCCAGGAGAGATTCTCCGGCAGATTGCCTTGGGCAGGCCACGTCTCCTCCTGGACATGTACAACGAATGTTTACGGACGGGGATCTTCAGCACGCGTTGGAAAAAGGCCAGACTGGTTCTCCTCTACAAAGGAAAGGGAGAGCCAAATGCGCCTAATTCCTACAGGCTATTGTGCCTCTTAGACACGGCAGGAAAAACATTAGAACTTCTACTGAAAAACAGACTGACGAAAGCAGTGGACAAGGCAGAAGGACTCTCGGACAACCAGTATGACTTCCGCAAAGGCCGATCGACGGTGGATGCTGTGCGGAAAGTTCTTGAGCCTTCTAGAAGGACGGCATTGATGGACCACAGACAAAGACCGGTGGTACTGCTTGGCACGCTGGACGCAAAGAACAACAGCGCCAGGTTCTCCGATATCCTCGAGGCCTATAGGTCTTTCGGGGTGCCGGATTACCTGATGAGGATGGTGGAGGATTATTTGCGTAACAGATGCATAACGTACGTGACGACGGAAGGACAGATACGCAGACCAATAACCGCGGGGGTCGCGCAGGGTTCGATACTGGGACCAGACTTTTGAAACGTGGACTATGACAGCTTGCTAAGACTGGAGATGCCCGAGGGCGCGTCACTCGTCGCTTACGCAGACGACGTGGCGGTAGTGATCGTCCAAAGGACTACAGAATTAGCACAACTGACACTGAACAGAGTCATGAGGCGAGTCGAAAGGTGGATGACAGAACACGGACTGTCACTGGCACTGAACAAGACGGAACTGATGTTACTGACGGGAAGGCGTATACCGACGCTCATTCCCATGACAGTAGGTACAGAAAGGACGGAGACGGTAGGATTCCTCAAATACCTAGGAGTAACTCTGGATACCAGGCTTACTTTTTGGCCACATATCCAGAGGGTGGCCGACAAAGCGACTAGACTGACGTCCTCGCTGGGCCGCCTCATGGCAAATACGTACGGACCGAGACAGAGCAAGAGACTGCTCCTGATGACGACGACCCACTCGATCATGTTAAACGGGGCGGGAATATGGGCCGACGCGCTTCGCGTCCGGAAGTACCGAAAGCGACTGACGGACGTACAGAGACGGGGAGTGCTTCGGATGGCTTGCGCCTACCGGACGGTCTCTGCGGAGGCCGTAATGGTGGTTGCAAGCGTAATCCCTATAAATCTCCTTGCGCTGGAGCGCAAGCATATCTATAAAAGAAGCGCTGAAACAGAACGGACAGAAGCGGCAGTTCGGGAAAGAGACCTGACAATGACGCTATGGAGTGAACGTTGGACGAGAGACGGAACGGGAGCATGGACCAGACGTCTGATCAGGGACCTAAGACAGTGAACGCAACGGACTTTTGGGGAGGTGGATTTGTACCTTACCCAATTCTTGACCAGACACGGTTACTTCAGACGGTACCTGCACCTGAGAGGAAAGGTACAGCATGCGGGCTGTACTTACTGCGGACATGACATGGACGACGCTGAGCATACGTTCTTCGAATGCTCACGCTGGGACTTCGACAGACGAACGCTACGGAGACAGACTGGAGACCTCACACCAGACAATGTTGTGGACTGGATGCTGGAGGACGTCCAAAACTGGGCTTCAATGGTGACCTTTGTCACAGTCGTCCTGAAAGCGAAGAAAGAGGATGGATGTTTAATGTGAATGAATGAAAGAGTAAATGGATGAGGAATACAAATACGCAGGGAGACAAATGTCTTTGGGCCTAGCGACCCCAGGTACCCGAGCAGAGTGAATGGTATACGGAGTGTGTGGATAGAATTGAGGGTGGTAATGTTTGAATACGCAGGGGGACTACACAGTCCATGATCCTAGCAACCCCACGTACCCGAGCTGAATGAATGATAAATTGGATGTGTGGATGAAAGTATGGATGAAAATGTGTGAATACGCAGGGGGACTGAAAAGTCCTTGGGCTCAGCGACCCCAAGTACCCGAGCTAAGTGAATGGGGAATTGAGTGTGTAGATAAAGGAGAGGATGAAAATGCTTGCACACGCAGGGGGACTGCACAGTCCTTGGGCCTAGCGAACCCACGTACCCGAGCTGAGTGAGTGAATGGTATACTGAATGTGTGGATGGAAGCGTGCGAAAGAATGTACGAATACGCAGGGGGACTAAAAAGTTCTTGGGCTTAGCGACCCTACGTACCTGAGCTAAGTGCGAATGGAGGAGTAGAAGAAAGGATGACAGGCAAATGTATGCATGTTTCGACGTATGAATTGACATGGCCTAGTGCCTAGACGGACGGACGAAACGAGCGACAATGGACAAGACCGCAGCGTGAAGTAATGCTAACGCAGTCCCACGCTGTGGCTCCGTACGGTGGACGTTACGGATCCCTGTCCGTGTAAGTGAGGCATTTTCTTGACTTTCTTCCGCGGCCAGGGTGGAGGGGGTTTAGACGGTCTCTGCCTAAGGATGCCTCGGGAGCGAATGCGAAACTACCAGGTTTCTTTCTCCCTCCAGGCTGTCGCAGCGTCAGAATCCCGTCACACCAGTGACGCGCACTGCAGTTGGGGTGATCCAGCTGCAGCCCACGTCGCTGTAGGTCTGATAGCAGATTTACCCGTTTTTTCACCACCAAAAAAAAAAAAAAAACTATTACTATTACATGTACCATTACTATTACTATCACTATCACTATCACTATCACTATCACTATCACTATCACTATCACTATCACTATTACTATGACTATTACTATTACTATAACTATTACTATTACTATTACTATTACTATTACTATTACTATCACTATTACTATCACTATTATTATTACTATTACTATTACTATTACTATTACTATTACTATTACTATTACTATAACTATTATTATTATTATTGTAATTATTATTATTATTCTTATTATTATTATTATTATTTTTACTATCATTATTATTGTTATTATCATTATTATTCTTATTATTATTATTATTATTATTATTATTATTATTGTTATTATCATTATTATTCTTATTATTATTATTATTATTATTATTGTTATTATTATTATTATTGTTATTATTGTTATTATTGTTACTATTATTATTATTGTTATTCTTATTGTTATTGTTAATGTTATTGTTATTGTTATTATTATTAATATCACTATTATTATTGTTATTATTATTATTATTGTTATTATTATTATTATTGTTATTATTATTATTATCGTTATTACTATTATTATTTTTATTACTATTATTATTGTTATTACTATTATTATTGTTATTACTATTATTATTGTTATTACTATTATTATTGTTATTACTATTATTATTGTTATTACTATTATTATTGTTATTACTATTATTATTGTTATTACTATTATTATTGTTATTACTATTATTATTGTTATTACTATTATTATTGTTATTGGGAGTCGGCATGAGGAGGCCCCTTGAGCAAGTGTTGTCTTCCAGGTTCCGAGCATTGCCCAACCGCTCCTGGGCGTCATCGTCGCATCAATGCTCTTTGTAGCAATGCTATAACGTTGACGGCAAATAGGAAGTAATGACCCGAGGAGAAACAACCTCGCAAAAAAACCAGGAACTATCTGACCCGGATGGTAGAAAACCTGTAAGGGTCCCGCTTTGGGTTACAAGATAGGGGTGGTTCCCTGACTAAATTAACCATATTAATGGAAGATGTCGGATTCAAATACAGTAATACCCCAGGTGAGTACCCCTTTACAGGGAAATCTCACCTCCGCTTCCGATCGAGTGAAAGCCTCGGTGGGCGGAGCTGGCCTCATGGATTCTGGGGGAGGTCGAATTCACGTTAACCATGATCTCGCGGGAGCGAGTAACATCGTTACTGCGAGTTCCTCTGATACAGGAAGGATAGAGAGTTCGGCCTTGCAGCAACAGCAGCAAGGTTTGAGCATTCAACAGGTGTGCTGTTCACGCGTAAACAGCGTGAACAGTGTTGCAAGTATGGGAAGCGGTAAAAGTGCTTTTAGCAGCACGTCGGCATGGAAGTTGGACTCTATCGAGGTTAGCTTGGAGGAGATGCATCAATTAATGAAGAGCCAAGAAGAGCGTATAAGCGGCATGCGTGCGGAATTGAGCGTCATGCGAAGAGGAATGAAGAAGAACACGGATATGAAAATCCAAAACACTGCT